>CANTUR010000771.1:0-1485390 GCA_947683625.1 Mallotus nudiflorus | reverse complement strand
GGGAGTCAGACCTCACTGAGTGAATTACTATAATATATATACATGCATACTAAATGCCAATGCACACAATCAAAAGTATATATATAATATGTATATATATACAAGAAAATACATACAGATGCAATAAAATCATTTTATATATTTTTATTGAAAATCACTATTTATAAAGATCAAATAGAACCCTAGGAAAATCGTAACCTCAAAACAGTGTTAGACAACACTCTAGCCACACAGGCTCACTTATTCTAATATATAATCACTTGATCCATTTGGACAGTAGACTGGCCCCGAGACACTAAGTCAACCGAGCTCTAGCAGTCCGACTATCAGTGTGATTGGCCCCGAGACACTAGGTCAACCGGGCTCCAGTAATCACACCTCCAAACCATATCTCACACATCAAATAATCATATCCAATCAATATCCTCGGACAAGTTAGTAATATAGCCTAAATGCTATAAGCGTACCGATACGTACTCGGTCCTAGTGCTGCCCACTAGGTAGCACATTCTATTGATATCCTTCATTAAAACATAAAACATACATTTGTAAAAATAAATGATGCATGAGCTGAATAAAATAGCAACATAAACCATATATATACTAAAATATACCAAAAGTAAATCAGGTATATTTCGAGTATATATTCATCAAATAAATCCAATTAAATCATAAAATAAACTAAATATATATTTAAAAACATTTTGAACATAAATGTCTAATAAAGCATGCATATAATTCAAAATATATCAAAAATAAACTAAAAATAAACTTAAGTACTGATTAAATTATTTATGCATATTTAATCCAAATAAAACATACATTTTTAAAATCATGCATCCTAAAGCATATATATATAAAATAGTAACTCACACTTAGTGCGCTCCTCGAGATGGGTCCGACGAGCCTGGTCCACTAGGCCTCGGTCTCGGCGCAAATAAACAAACAAACAATAAATAACAGACATCAAAATAAATCTAACAGAAAATCCTAAAAACTAAATCTAGAATATTGGACACAGAATCAAAATTAGGGTTCGATCGGACATCACGTTTTATGAGAATTCTACCGAAAATCGGTAGAACCTCCCCTGTAAAAAGGACATCTCTCTACTCAAAGAGTAAAGCCGCCCTGCAAAGAAATACACTTCGAAAAATAGACACAGAAACACATCCACAACCCCTCGGTCGGACTCTAAACTACAGTTTACCGATCGGGGTTCACAATCACAGAATATTATAAAAATACCAAAAATACCTTTATATCATAGAAATACATTTTATAAGTAGAAATTACGTAATAACCCTAAAACACATTAAAAACCAATAAAAACTCATTTATTTAGAAAAAATCGTATATTATATATATAATTTAAAAATAATTCATGAAAAATAGTTTTAATTAATTAAAATACTAAATAATTTTTAGAAATAATTTTTATACCTTAAATAGCTATTAAAACCAATTTAATTACATTTTTATTCAATTTAGGGTAAAATTACCAAAATACCCCTATATATATAAATACACTAAAAATTAATCCAAAAATTCACCAAAAATAATATAATTGCACAAAATTAATTTTATCAACATATTTATCAATAATATCAATAATAAAAACTCAATTAGCTAATTAATTTCAATTAAAAACACAATTAACCTAATTTTCCAAAATTACATAAACCTAAACAAATTCAAAATAAATACATAGAAATTCATAAAATTCCAAATAAATTCTATAATTCATTTCAACACCTATATTTATCATAAAACACAATTTCATAATTTAATTAAATAATTTTCGAAAATTAGAAATATAATAATAAAATATTCAAAAATACCCAAAAATCAAAATAATTTCCAAAAATTCTACAAAAATTCAAACATGTAGATTAAGCTAAGGGGAACAACATTTGTGAAGGAATTTTTCATGAATAAATCAATTTGAAGTTCAAGAAATCAAGAACCCTAAATGGCCGAATTACCAAAATCGAAACCTAAGCAAATCAAGACCATTTTAAGTGAAACAAAGCTTGGAATCACACTCACTGGAGCTCAAGGAGAAGAAAGAGACCAGTGGTGTCAAAAATGGTGGCCGAAAACGCTGTGATCGACGGTGATAAAAGTTTCGGCTTCTCCGGCCAAAACGAGCTTCCCGACGTCAGAAATGGGCTTTGCTGGCGGCGGAATAGCTGGAGGAAGGAGGTGGTACGCCGGAAGGCACACCGATGGTGAGAAAATAGCATGACAGACGGTGGTTTGGTAAGAAGGGCGATCAGAGATGGTGAAGAGGAGTCGGGGGCAGATTAGTAATTTGCCAAAAAAATTTGATTCTAACTTATATCATGTATATATATATGTATATGTATTATTACACTATATATTATAATATTATAAATTGCACACACATTAAATATACTCCACACACATATAAATTAATATTTAAAATTTAATACACCTAAAAATAATTAAATAATATTAAAACTAATTAATAAATAATAAAATATTAGGGGTAATTAATTAAACCCTAGTTAAATAAATAAATACACATATATACGTTATTTAGTACTTTAAAAATATATATGAGTTCATGCAAGTCTGTAAAAATTGTGTAAAATAATTAATAATAAATAATTTACGTGTCAATTTTCCCGAAAATGCAAGTCCCGGGAAAATTTTACGTGAACTACTTAAAATAATATAAAACAATTAAAATTAGCTTTAATTAAATTACAAACTCTTAAATATCAATATTATATATAAGAATTATTAACACTGCATATCCCGATACAGTATTAAAATATTTAAAAACACGGGATATTACAGTCTTCCCCCATTACAAGAATTCGTCCCCGAATTCCAGAAAGAAAATGATCACAAGATCAAGAAGGGAAGAGATACGGGTAAGAAGCTCGCATCTCAGCTTCAGTCCCCACGTATGCTCCTCAACTCTGTTGCTACGCCACAGAACCTTGACTATCGGAATCTGCTTCGACCACAACTGTCGAACTTGATAATCAATGATCGCCACAGGTTCTTCCACAAACATCAAATCTTCACTCACTTCTACACTATCTGGTTGTAATACCTGTGAAGGGTCTGAGATATACTTCCTCAGCATCGAGATATGAAATACTGGATTGCACTTGTGACATACTCGGAGGCAAATCCAACCGATATGCAACAGTGCCAACTCTCTCCAGAATCTCAAACGGTCCGATATATCTCGGTGCTAACTTACCCTTCCTGCCAAATCTCATCACACCCTTCATCGGAGATACCTTCAGAAAAATAAAATCTCCAATCTGAAACTCCACATCTCTGTGCCTAGGATCCGCATAGCTCTTTTGCCTGCTAACTGCGGTCTCTAATCTTCGGTTAATCATGGCGACTTTCTCTGCAACATCCTGAACCATCTTAGGTCCAGTCAAAGCTCTTTCACCAATCTCATCCCAACTTAGAGGGGATCTACACTTCCTTCCATATAACGCCTCATACGGTGCCATACCAATATTGCTATGGTAGCTGTTATTATATGCAAACTCTACGAGTGGTAAAATGATCATCCTAGCTACCTCCCAAATCTAGGACACACATCCTCAACATATCTTCCAATGTCTGGATCATCCTCTCAGACTGACCATCTGTCTGAGGATGAAAAGCAGTACTGAAGTCTAACCTAGTGCCCATCGCTTCCTGCAGCTTCTGCCAAAAATGAGAAGTAAACACTGAACCTCTATCTGACACAATGGATATAGGTACTCCATGAAGGCACACAATATGCTTTACATACAGTTTCGCCAATCTAGCTATAGAATAGGTGGCTTTCACAGGTAAGAAATGTGTAGACTTCGTCAATCTATCTATAATCACCCAGATGGAATCAATCCATCCTTAGAACGAGGTAAACCAACCACAAATCCATAGCTATCCTTTCCCACTTCCACTCGGGAATAGGAAGAGGCAGAAGCTTCTCAGAAGGCTTCTGATGCTCAGCTTTCACTTGCTGACACGTCAAACACTTAGCAACATAATCAGTGACATCCTTCTTCAATCCATCCCACCAGTATAAGTCTCTGATACTGTGGTACATCTTAGTGACGCTATAAGTTGTAGAATGTGCTTCCTCTAGGATTTTTCCTCTCAAATCATCTACATCGGGAACACACAATCTACCACTGATCCACAACACACCATCATCATTGAGTGTGAAATCAGTGAACTTCCCTGCTCGAACATTCTCTGCAAGCTCTTCTAGAGTAGGATCTTGGCTTTGAGCTGCTTTAATCCTATCCCTCAGTACAGATCGCACCTTAAATTGAGCTAGCAGTCCATCTGATCTACTTATCTTCATCATCAGGCCTTGATCCACCAACAGATGCAACTCCTGGATCAACGATCTCCTCTCAACGCTGATGTGAGCAAGACTGCCAGAGGACTTTCTACTCACGGCATCTGCTACCACATTAGCCTTGCCCGGATGATATAATATCTCATAGTCATAATCCTTCAACAATTCTAACCATCTCCTCTACCTCAGATTCAGATCTCTTTGCTGGAAAATGTACTTAAGGCTCTTGTGATCGATAAAAATCTCACAAGTCACCCCATACAGATAATGTCTTCAAATCTTCAGAGCAAAGATCACTGCAGCCATTTCAAGGTCATGTGTAGGATAGTTCTGCTCATGCTTCTTTAACTGCCTCAAAGCATAGGCTATCACCCTTCCATTCTACATCAAGACACAACTAAGGCCAACTCTAGAGGCATCACAATAAACTGTGAACTTGTCCACACTATTAGGCAAAGCTAACACTGGTGCTGTGGTCAATTTCTCCTTCAACAACTGAAAGCTATTTTCACAAGCTTCTGACCACTCAAATCTAACATTCTTCTAAGTCACGTGAGTCATAGGGGCTGTAATTCTAGAAAAATCCTGCACAGACCACCTATAATACCCAGTTAAACCCAGAAACTCCGAATCTCAGTAACAGAAATCGGTCTAGGCCACTCATACACTGCTTCAATCTTCTGTGGATCAACCTGGATACCTTCTTTAGATATCACGTGTCCAAGAAAAGAAACACTCTCTATCCAGAAGTCACACTTTGAGAATTTAGCATAAAGCTGATGATCTCTCAGTGTCTACAGTACAATCCTCAAGTGATATACATGCTCCTCCATACTCCTTGAATAAACCAGTATATCATCGATGAAGACTACCACAAATTGATCCACATATAGTCTGAATACCCTGTTCATCAGGTCCATAAAAGCTGCTGGTGCATTTGTCAAACCAAAAGACATCACCAGAAACTCATAATGGCCATATCGAGTGCGGAATGCTATTTTAGGAATATCAGCTTCACTAATTCGCAACTGATGATAACCCGACCTCAGATCAATCTTGGAAAAGAACTATGCACCCTGTAGCTGATCAAATAAGTCATCTATCCTCGGAAGAGGATACTTGTTCTTCACTGTCACCTTATTCAGCTCTCTATAGTCAATGCACAGTCTCAGGGTACCATCCTTCTTCTTCACAAACAGGACTGGTGCACCCCAAGGAGAAATACTAGGTCTGATGAAACCAATAACTCTTATAACTGCTCCTTCAACTCTTTCAACTCTGCAGGAGCCATTCTATAGGGTGGCATAGATATAGGAGTAGTACCTGGAACCACATCTATATAAAATTCAATCTCTCTGTGAGGTGGTAAACCTGGCAACTCCTCAAGAAAAATATTAGGAAACTCACAGGCAACAGGATCATCTGTAAGTGACAACTTCTCCACTGAAGTATCCCTGACCAATGCCAAATATCCCTGACATCCTTTCCTCAATAACTTCCTAGCCGTAATAGCAGAAATAAGATTCTGAGGTGCTGAACTCCTATCACCTACAACCTTAAAATTTTCTTCATCAGGAATTTTGAATGTCACCTCTTTATTCCGATAATCTACCATGGCATAGTGCTGAGATAACCAGTCCATACCCAAAATAACATCAAACTCCATAATATCCAATAGAATCAAATCAGCAGATAATTCTCTACCTCCCATGAGAACTGGATAACCAGAAAGAATAATATCGGTATCCAAGGAATCGCTCAAAGGAGTGGCAACAGATAAAAGAAAAGTCATCCTCAAAGCTAGCCAACAAGACTTGGAAGCAAAAATAGGAGAAATAAACGAATGCGTGGCACCCGGATCAAACAGAACCCATGCATCCCATTAACAGATAGAAACAATACCTGCCACGACTGCATTGGATGCCTGAGCATCCTGCTGAGTGAGATGGAAGACTTTGGCCTGTCCTCGACCTCCCTGCTGACTAGTAGAAGCCTGGCCAACACCTCTGGCACCTCCTCTAATACCTCTACCATGACCCTGTTATGGAACAAGCTGAGTGGAACTCTGATGCTGGGTTGGAGGTAACTGAAATGACACAGGTGCAGCACTAGTAATCGATTGTTGTGGGAATCACGGAATCTATGGTTGCTGATACCCAGAGTAAGGACACGATCTAGAAAAATGTCCTGTCTGCCCACATCTGAAGCATGTCAGTGGTGTCAGGTAACACGGTCCCTGATGGACTCTACTATAGGTCTGGCAAACACTGGCAGCTGATCCAGAACTATGACCACTGCTGCTGCTCGAAGCACCTGACCCAAATCTGAATGGTCTACGCTGACCTCCACGGCCATGTCTACTGCTCCGATGTACTCGCTGCTGCTGCCTCTGACTCTGCGGAGTCGGACCTCTCTGTTAACTACTCAAACCAACATGAAAACTCAAATACGGAGTAGCCTGCAATCCACTCGACTGAACTCTCAGCTGGTAATAATCAGGCATCGCTCCCTACCTAACTAGCCTCAACTCAATCTCCTTGGCCAACTCAATCACAAACTCGAGAGTAAGGCCTGCTGTAGGCATACCAGCAAATGCTGAACCCAATCTAGTGACATATGTAGTGACTGTGAAGTACTGGTCTCGCATCAGATCCTCTGGATATCTACCCAGCTGAAGAAACTCTCGGGTGTACTCCTCTACAGATCAATCACCATGAGAAATGCTGGTTAAACGAAGACGATAGCTCATAGGGAGAGGCTCTGGATAGAATCTCCTCATAAATCTCTCTCAAAACTGAGCCCAGGTCATCATCATCATATAGGGCTGGATCATCTAAATGAACCAATCTAGGGCTGGTCCCTCGACAGACAACTCGATGATCATGATCCGCTGGTACTCGGTGTGAGTAGTCTGAGTCCGAGTCTTGATCGCATGTAAAAAATCTAACGAATCAAAAGTCCCATCAAATGCAATTTTGCCAACTCTGGCATAGAACAAAGCTGCCTCAGGGTCAGACATACCCTGTTGATAGGCAGGCTGAACAGGCTGATCAACTGGAGGCATAGGAACATCAAACTTAGGCTCAACAGGCTCCTCGTCCTGTAACTCTCTCTGACTACGGTGACCTGCCGCTCCTCGAGGTCTACATCTGCCACGACCTCTACACCTAACTAGCTGCTCAGGAGGTAAAACCTCATCCTGAAAAGATTCATCATCCTCAGCCTCAACAACCGGTGGAGTGACATGCGCTCGCCTCCTTATACTGAAAAGATAACAGAATGATTTAAACAAAATAAATAACAGAGGAATAACGCAGAAAGCTAAAGCAAGGAATACTTATCAAGACATACTCGAACCTAATTCACTGCAGTAGTTACCAAAAGAAAACACAACTTTGAAAACTAGGGCCACGACTCACACAACTAAGCCCTGACACAGAACTCCGCTCTGATACCAACTTTGTCACGACCCAAAACAGGGGTCATGATCGGCACTAGGGAACGGGAATTCTTTTGAATCCGGAACCCGTAGCAAGCCTAAAAATAAAATAAAACATACAATAATAATAATAATAATAACACTTAATGCAGCGGAAATAAAATCATAAATATCAAAATAATAATCCACCACGGGATTTAAATCAAATTCATATCTCATATATATAAATAGATCTGTTAATACAAGTTTCAGTTCAAATATTCAAAGTACATAACTCACACAAATATAATATATAAAACCCATAATTTATCTAGAACTACTGCAGTGTCTAGATTATAAAATAAAACTCAAGACTCAGATAAGCAGTTTACATAAAGAAGCCGGGGCGGAAGAGATCCGGCGTACAGGCCTGCTACTAAGGTCTGAGGAAGAAGACTCTCCTGAAAAATAATCAACGGAGGGGAGTCAGACCTCACTGAGTGAATTACTATAATATATATACATGCATACTAAATGCCAATGCACACAATCAAAAGTATATATATAATATGTATATATATACAAGCAAATACACACAGATGCAATAAAATCATTTTATATATTTTTATTGAAAATCACTGTTTATGAAGGATCAAATAGAACCCTAGAAAATCACAACCTCAAAACAGTGTTAGACAATACTCTAGCCACACAGGCTCACTTATTCTAATATATAATCACTTGATCCATTTAGACAATAGACTGGCCCCGAGACACTAAGTCAATCGAGCTCCAGCAGTCCGACTGTCAGTGTGATTGGCCCCGAGACACTAGGTCAACCGAACTCCAGCAATCACACCTCCAAACCATATCTTACACATAAAATAATCATATCCAATCAATATCCTCAAACAAGTTAGTAATATAGCCTAAATGCTATAAGCGTACCGGTACGTACTCGGTCCTAGTGCTGCCCACTAGGTAGCACGTTCTATTGATATCCTTCATTAAAACATAAAACATGCATTTGTAAGGGTGGAGCTTGGCAGCGGCGGTGATGGCGAGGGAGGCGATCGGGAATTTGAGGAAGAAGACAAGGGCAATATCGTAAATAAGTTGAACTTTTGTTTTGATAAATAAATTATGTATATATATAACTATACTATATATTATAATATTATATAATATCACACACACAATAAATACTCACCACACATATATTTTAATAATATATACATATATATAATTAATTAATTAATATTAAAACTAAATAATAAAAATTAATTTAATTATTTAAACCCTAATTTAATTTAAATAAATGTACCTATATGCATTTCATTTATCACTTTAAAATTATATATGAGTTCATGCAAATTCGTAAAACTATTTAAAATAATTAATGTTAAATTATTTACGTTTTAATTTTCTTGAAAATAAAATTTCCGAAAATTTTTTACGTAAATCTCTTAAAATAATATAAAATAATTAAAATTAGCTTTAATAAATAATAGACTCATAAAAATATCATAAATATGTATAAAAATTATTAACACTGCATTTCCCGATGCAGTTTAAAATTATTAAAAACTTGGGATATTACACGGTCTTCTTCAGCCCCGGCTAGATTATGTAAATTTATTATCTGAACTCTTATTGTATTCTAAAAACTACAACCGTAGTGTTATTGTAGTTGTTGTGTTGTTTTATCAGAGAGTTGTATTTATATCTTGTATGAGATATTTTTATGATATGATACAAGATTTATTTTCATATTAATCAAAGTTTTAATTCTTGAGTATTTTTATTTATTTATTTATTGCATGTGTTTTTATTTTTAAGGCTTGCTATGGGATTCGGATTCGAAAGAATTCTTGTTCCCTAGCACCAGTCATGACTTCTCGGTTTAGGTCGTGACATCTCCCTCTGCTTTGACCATCTTCCATCACCATTGTTGTCTTCGTATGTTCCTCTACTTCATCTTCACCACCACCAAGAGTAGCTCCAACATGAACCCAAGTAATATCATTCATTTGCATTTTATTCTTTTAATTGCTAACTTCTGAAGAGGATAAAAAATGAAGGAAGAAGTTGTGGTAGGGCTCTAAGAACTCGTGAAGGTGATGCCGAATTAGAAGCAGCAACAACTTCTCCTTTTTCTTCTTGTCTCAAATTTTTTTCACCAATTTTGTCTATTTTTTCATTTTCTTTGATTACTAAATTAGAAGCAGTAGCAACAATTGAAGGTTTTTGGAATTGGGGATATGGATAATGTGGTTTTCTATTTTCTTTTTCATTTTCATTATAGTTCATAATTCTTTCAAGTTTTGGCTATACTGTGGATAGGCAAGATGAGGAACCAGAGGATGGTGGTGTTTTTTTATTTTTATTTCAATTGTGTTATAACTTATGATTGTGAGTTATTTTTTTCTTTGAGATGGCAGCCTTATCAATATCATTATTGACAGAGTTGATGATGTCCTGAATCAAGCTTAGGCTCTGTCGAGGGGTGAAGTTGTTGGAGTTTATGAAAGGCAAAGTCAGGGTTGGTTCCTGGAGGAATTCAATGACTGGAGAAATGTGTGATATGGGTGGAAAAGTTTAAGAAGAAAAAAACCTTGCACTTGCACCTGTAGGAGGAACATTGTGAGCAAGGGCGGTTAGAAGGGGGGAAAATGATCATGTTCAATAGCAAGTTGAGGTTGAAATTGCTTCTAGTGTTTAGAAGTTGAGTCTGATTCTACTTCGCTCATTCATCACCTGGTTAGTTCGGATGGTCACCGTGATGTGTTAAGCACTGTCATCTTAGACATTCAGCTCATGCCAATTGAAGCTTGTGGTGTTTGAAGATTATCAAATGGGTGGTGTTCTTAGTGGGCAACTAATGACCACCACTGAATGTAGATGTGGCTGCTCCTAGCTTAGCAAACCTCAGCCTTGGAAATCATTTTTCTCCTTTTTGTGTTTGCATTGATATGTTTTTTATATTTTTTTGTCCATTTTCTATATAGAAACACCAAAGGATGTTCAAGAGAAATTTGGCAAGACTGTAGTTGAGAAAAGTTCTTGCTATGATAGCATAATTCTATATTTTCTTAGAATTTTGGTCATTTGGATGCTCAATTGCAGAGAATAGATAAGGAAATTTTTTTTCTTCTCTTGTTTTTTAATTCTTTTTCTTTCTTTATTTCTTGAATACAATATGCATATATGCTACCCATCAGTACTGCTATCACATTTTCGCTTCTCGTTTAATTCCTGTTGTTGTTGCTTCTTATTTTATTGATATTTTATTACTATAATGGCATTGTTGAAAAGAGTCCTAGAGGGGGGGTGAATAGGACTATCATTTAAAAATGAAAAATTAAAAGAATTCTTTGCAATAATTAAATAGAAGTTGAGAAGGAAGAATGAAGAACACAAAGATTTAAGGAGTTCGGATTTAACGACAATCCTACGTCTCTACCTAACTTATCCCTAAGTTAGGATTTACAATCACCCATAATCTTATTCACAAGATTGAGATTATATAAGAATTTTATGGCTCACTCTTATAACCTTACAACATGAGTTTTCAAGGCTCACTCAAAAACCAAAACCCAAGTGTTTCAATGGAAAACATTTAAACCAATTCCTTTAGAAATAAATCTCACTTACTTTCTAATCTAATCCATAATTTAAGATGAAGAGAAATTCTATTTCTAATACACACCCAACTCTCACAAGAGTTATACAAATAAAGAATTATTTAAGAGAATTTGAGAGCTCAATGAATGCTTAAGAAATAATGAATGATAAATAACTTTCTTAACTTCCATTCAGATCTAGAGGTATTTATACTTAAAAATATAGCTATTGGAGGTGTAAATGATGTGTCCAACGTTTATATTTTGAATCATTGAGAGTGATGCTATCAAGCAGTTATTCATGGATTAAAACCATGATTGGCTCCTCAAGACGTTTGAATTTACCCACACTTTCTTCATAAGAGCTATAGATATTTGAATTATATTTCCATATCAATTTGAATAAACTAAATTGGACTTCTGTAGTTCAAGATATGTTAAAAATACTAAGGGTTGTGCAATCTGTAATGCAAACTACGGTCAGATAGTTATACCCAAATTGAAGCCATAATTTGCTCTTGAAGAAATTTAAATTTGCCCATGCTTTCTTCATGAAATCTATAGATATTTGAATTATCTTCCTATATCATTTTGAATCACCTAAATTAAACTTTTGTAGCTCAATATATATCCAAAATACTAAGAGCTATGCAATCTAAAATGCAGAATACTGTCAAATAGCTATACACAAATTGAAGCCGTGATTTGCTCTTGAAGAAATTTGAATTTTCCTATACTTTCTATTTTCTTCATGAAAGTTTTAGATATTTTACTTATCTTTTCATATCATTTTGAATCACCTTAATTGGACTTTTGTAGCTCAAGATATGTCAAAAATACTAAGAGATATGCAGTCTGAGATAGCAGACGTATACGTGGATTTTGACTCAAAATTTGCATAACCAAATGAACTTGAATTTTTAAGAATAAGCCCAATTCAAAAAGCTCAAGATATCTACTTCAAATTTAAAGAAGCTCATTTTCTCATTTAAGAGCTCTAAAGATTTTAAAAGCCTTCTTGAATCTCAGAGATTCAATTTGCCCAAAAGGTGACTATTTATCCAAAAGTGTATATGCTTGGTATGTAATTTTCTACACACTTAATTAAAATTATTAATATAAAAATTATTTGTCAAAGTCCAAAATTTGGAGTTTGATCATGTAAATGGTCAATAATCTCCCCCTATTTGGCTTTGACAACCAATTTTAAAAGATAATAAATAATGTGTGTGAGTGTGACGAAAATAAATAACATGTATAAGTATGCTAATTAAAATAGCTCCCCCTTTTAAATTAAATAGATGCAAAATGAGAAAATATTTTGCTCCCCCTTAACATATGCATAAATTAAATATTTATTATATATCAGAGTATATAAATGAATTATCATAGCATGTGTAAGGGTTTAACAAATCAATTCCTTTAACAAAATATATTTCTTTATTTCTCTTCCTTTTTGGTTATGATAAGAAATATAAATAAATTTTATTATCCTTCTTGTCAAGAATAAGGATAACATAAGAATATTATCAAGAACATGGCCTAACATAACAAATGATGATAACATGATCATTAAAAAATGTTGGAGAACATGAAGGAAATAATTTCAAACATATATGCATATAGTGCTACTATAATGCATCACAAAATAGTACATATGCTATATTGAAACATTACATAATTATAGAAAGTTTAGCTAGTCAATCAATCATACATAATTATGTGGTACTTAGCATATCTTAAATACAAACACAATTATTTATCCCCTAAGCATATAACTTCTTCTCCCTCTTTGTCAAAGGCAAAAAGAAAAGAGAGAGATATAAGGGAAATAGACCTAAGGGAGCCAATAATACCAGAGGGAATAAAAGATCAAGAACCAAAACAATGAAAGCAAAGATATTCAAAATCTTTATGAAAGTCATTTCATTTTTAAAGATAAAAACCATTCCGAAGAAGAATTTATACATGAATATGAATTTTGCAGGTATAAGCATAATTAATAGTCATGCATAAATAAAAAAAAGCTCATGTCATATATAAACAAAGTAAGCAAAAAAAAGCTTTTTATCACAAAGACAAAACTAGTCACACTTACATTGTTACTATGCATGCATAAAAAATTGATGTGAAATAAATTCAAACAATTTTCTCCTCCTATTTCAATGAATTAAAAAAATTGATATTAAGGACACACTATCACATAGTTATGTCACTAACACGAACATATCTTTGTAAAAAAAATCTCTCTTCCTTAAAAGAAATTAACTAAGTATGCATGCAAACTCAATTATTTTTGCCTCCTTTGACAAAAGCAAAGATAGACAAAAAAAAAAAAAAAAAATTCATACCTTATCAAAGATCAAAACAATTCCTAAGTGGAATTGATACATGAATAAATTAAACATTAATTATGCATGTATAAATGTAATAAACAATATTCATGCGTAAACACAATAAAAAAAATAATAATAAACAAACTCAAATATTTCTTCCCCCTTGACAAAATACAAATAAAATTGCATTAAAAAGAGAGAGCTACAATGATATTAAAATACCAATTGTAGACAAGATATAAAACTAACAACTCATGTCTTATATTTAGAAAATATCTAGAAAATAAACTGAGCGTAAACTATCATAAAATAATTATAAAATAAACAAACAGCTCAAAACTTAGATACGAAAAGTATATTAAAAATAATCTAAATAGAAACTGGCATAAAATAAATTAAAAATATAAAAAAAAATCTTGTTGAGGAGAAATATTTTTGCTAAATTAAAATAATTAATTAATTGAATTTAGCTCAATAATTAATTATTAATTTGAATAATATGAGGGCTTTTGAAAAAAAATTGAATGAATTCACATAAATCCAAATCAAATAAAATTAATACAGAGAACATGCAAGTGGGAAATACAATATATCATGTATATAAAGTAAATTTGCTAAAGCAAATACTTTTAAAATAAAATATATACATGACGCTGAAAATAATTTTTCTGAAGCACATAATCACATAAGAATCCAAACATCAATTCATTAATTTAATAAGTGATCAAGACAAGTTTGAGCCATCAATCATACTAAGTTCATGGTTAATAAAATTTAATCTTTCCTCACAAAGAGGCTTGGTAAAAATGTCTGCTTATTGATGATTAGTATCAATAAAATCAAGAAAAATATCACCATTTTGCACATGATCACGCAAGAAATGATGTATAATGTTAATATGCTTAGTTCTAGAATGCTGAATGAGATTTTTACTAAGGTTTATAACACTTGTATTGTCACATTTAATTAGAATGTGATTAATATCAATGCCATAGTCCAAAAGTTATTGTTTTTGCCATGGGACTTGGGTGCAACAACAACTAGCCGCCACATATTCTGCTTCAACGGTGGATAAGGCAACCAAAACTTGTTTTTTACTAAACCAAGAAACTAAGCAATTTTGTAAAATTTGATAAGTTCCGGAAGTGCTTTTTCTATCTAGTAAGCTACCAACAAAGTCAGCATTATAATAACTAATCAAGTCAAAGGAGGAACTTTTAGGATACCAAAGTCCTAAATGCATTATACCACAAAGATATTTGAAAATTCTTTTAATAGCATTCAAATAAGACTCTCTAGGACTTGATTGAAATCTAGCACACAAGCTAGTAACAAACATAATATCGGGTCTACTAGTGGTTAAATAAAGAAGGGATTTGATCATACCTCTAAATCACTTTTTATCAATCGGTTTGCCAATCTCATCCTTATTGAGTTTGGTCGTGGTGCTCATTGGAGTTTTGCTTAATTTAGCTCCATCCATTCCAAACTTTTTGAGAATGTCCTTTGCATATTTGGTTTGATTAATGAAAATCCCATATTCACATTGCTTGATTTGAAGTCCAAAAAAGAACTTAAGTTCTCTCATCATACTCATCTGAAATTCTCATTGCATTAGCTTAGAAAATTCCTCACACAAGCAATGGTTAGTAACACTGAAAAAAATATCATCAACATAAATTTGAACAATTAATAAATTATGCTTGGATTTCTTTATGAAAAGAGTTGTGTCAACCTTTCCTTTAGAGAAACCTTTCTCTAATAAAAAGTTGCTCAATCTTTCATACCAAGCTCTTGGAGCTTGTTTCAATCCATACAATGCTTTTAACAATTTAAAAACATAATTTGGAGAGTTAAAATTTTCAAAACCCGGAGGTTATTCAACATATACCTCCTTTTCAATAAAAACATTTATAAATGCACTTTTAACATCCACTTGATAAAGTTTAAAATCCATGTATGATGCAAATGCAAGTAGCATCCTAATAGCTTCTAACTTTGCAACAGGGGCAAACATTTCATCATAATCAATGCTTTCCTTTTAATTATAACCTTTAGCTACTTGTAATATCCTGAGTTTTTAAATAATTTTAAACTGCATCGGGATATGCAGTGTTAATAATTTTAATATATATTTATGATTACTTAATTAGTTTGTTATTTATTAAAGTCATTTTAATTATCTTTAAATTATTTTAAGTTTTTTACGTAAAATTTTCTCGAAAATTTTATTTTCAAGGAAATTAAAACGTAAATAAATAAATATTAATTATTTTAGACGATTTTATGAATTTACATGAGTCCATACATATACATGCATATATGCGCATTTAAATTAAGTTAGGGTTTATTTTAATTAAATTGTATTATATTATATAGTTTTAATAATAATTAAATGTGTATATATATGTATATGTATATATATATATATTATTATTTGAGTGTGTGGTGTATATTAATTTAAGTATAACAATTATATATTAAAATAATATAAACTATAGATATATATATATATATATATATATATATATATATACATATAATATATACCTAAATATAAAGTTCATCATAATTATGAAATTGCCATTGTCAGCATCTCCTTCTTCCCCGATTGTTTCTTCCCCGTTCCAGCATCTGTCAAGTCGATTTCTCACCACCGGTGTGCCTCTCAGCCTTCCTCCTCCACCTCCAGCCCTTCCCGCCGCCCCTAGCTTCCATTTCCGATGAGTTTTGGCCGGATTTTCCTCAAGAAGCCGAAATCCATCCTAACGCCGATCAGCCCAATTCCGACCACCATTTAGAGTGCCACCAGTCTCTATCTCTTCCTTGAGCTCCGGTGAGTCCATTTCCAAGCTTTGTTTCACTTAATTTAGTCTAGATTTTCCTAGGTTTTGAATTTTCATTTTCGGCCAACTTGTGTTCTTGAATTTTTTGAGCTTTGATTTTGATGATTCAAGAAAAATTCCTTCACAAAGATTGATCCTAGTAGCTCAATCTTCATGCTGCAATTTTTGTGGAATTTTTGAGAATTATTTTGATTTTTGTGAATTTTTGATTATTTTATTAATATTTTCTAATTTTCGTAAATTAATTAATTAAGTTATGAAATTGTGATTTATGGTGTTTATAGGTGTTAAAATGCATTTTAGGAATTTATTTGTAATTTTTATGAATTTTTGTATAATTATTATGAATTTATTTAGTTTATGTGATTTTTAGAAAATTAGGTTAATTATGTGTTTTATTGAAATTAATTGGTTAATTGAGTATAATTATGGATTTTATTGGATTATATGTTGAGAAATTAATTTTTGAGTAATTATATTATTTTTAGTGAATTTTTGAATAATTATAGTGAATTTATATATAGTAGGGGTATTTTGGTAATTTAGCACTAAATTGGCTAAAAATATAATTAATTGATTTTAATTGTTATTTGAGGTATAAAAATGATTTCTACAAATTATTTAGTATTTTTAACTAATTAAAACTATTTTTCGTAAATTATTTTTAAATTATATATAATATACTATTTTTATAAATAAATGAGTTTTTATCGATTTTTAATATGTTTTAGGGTTAATTATGTAATTTGGAATTATAAAATGAATTTCGGTTAATATTTATGAATTTATCGAGAATTATCGATTTTTAATAATATTTTATTAAAATTAGAGTTTTTATGTATTTATCAGTAAAATAATTATTTTTAGTGTTTGAATTTCTAATTTTGCTATATTTTGAGTATTAAAGGGTATTTCTGGTATTTTTAGCTTTTTAAATGAGTTCTGTATTATCCCGTGAATTGTGAACCTCGGTCGGTAGAATTGTAATTTGGGAGTCCGACTGAGGGGTTGTGTGGCTGTATATTTTTGTAGTGTGTTTCTTTATAGGACCGGCTCTACTCTTTGAGTAGAGAGTATCCGTTTTACAGGGGAAGTTCTACCGGATTTTTGATAAAATTCTTGTAAAATGTGATGTCTGGTCGAATTCCTATTCCTTATCTGTGTCCGGTATTTTTAGATCAAGTCTCTAGAATTACGTTAGATTTATTCTGATTTCATATTGTTGTTTGTTTGTTTAGTTGCGCCAAAATCGAGACCAAGGCCTAGTAGACCAGACCCGTCGGATCCATCTCGAAGAGCGCAATTACTGTGAGTTGTTATCTTATATATACGTAATATATGATGCATGTTTTTAGAAATGTATGATTTATTTTATAAATTATGCATAAATGGTTTAATTATTGTTTAAGTTTATTTTTAGTATATTTTTTATATATTTTAAATTATATGCATGTTTTAGTATGAATTTATACTTAAAATGTTTTTTGAGTATATTTATAGTTTATTTTATAATTAAATTGAATTTATTTGACGTACATATACTCGAAATATACCTGGTTTATTTTTGGTATATTTCTAGTATATATATGGTTTATGTTGCCATTTTAATTAAAGTTATGCATCATTTATTTCATGAATGTATGGATTTATTTTTAAATGAAGGATATCAATAAAACGTGCTACCTAGTGGGCATACTATGATCGAATACGTATCAATACGACGATAGAATTTAGGTTATATTACTAACCTTTTTGTGGATATTGATCGGATTGATTTATTTAATGTGAGATGTGATTTGGGAGTGTGATTGTTGGAGCTCGGTTGACCAAGTGTCTCGGGGCTAATCACACTGACAGTCAGACTGTTGGAGCTCGGTTGACTTAGTGTCTTAGGGCTAGTCTACTGTTTAAATGGAACAAGTGAATTTATTTGGATTAAGTGAGCTTGTATGGCTAGAGTGTTGTCTAACACTATTTAAGGTTACAATTTTTTTAGGGTTCTATTTGATCCTTCATATACGGATGTTATTTTCAGTATATATAAAAATGATTTTGCTGCATCTGTGTGATTTTGCCTGTATATATATTTATTATATATACTATTGAATGTGTGCATTTGTCATTTAGCTATGCATGTATATATATTATAACAATTCACTCAGTGAGGTCTGACTCCCCTCCGTTGACTATTTTTCAAGAGAGTCTTCGTCTTCAGACCTCAGTAGCAGACCTTTACGCCAGATTTCTTCTGCTCTGGCTTTACTATGTAAACTGCTCACTTGATTTTATTTTATAATCTAGACACTACAATAGTTGTAGTCAGTTGTGAGAATTATGTACTATGTTTGTATGAGATATGTATTTTAAAGATTTGAACTGAGATTGTATTAAAAGATTACTTATATTTATAAGAGATGGATTTGTATTATTAAATCTATTGGCGGATTATTATTTTATTTTGTTTATGAGATTTATTTCTACTGCAAGATATTTTATTTATGTTATTATTATTATTGCATGTTTTATTTATTTTAAGGCTTGCTACGAGTTTCGGATTCGAAAGAATTCTCGTTCCCTAGCGCCGGTCATTGCTCCTATTTTGGGTCGTGACACTATTGGTCTAACTTTGTTCTTAGTTATGACACCTTGTTCATTCATCTTATTTCTAAACACCCATTTGGTGCCTATAATAGGATGATGTTTAGGTCTAGGAACCAAGGTCCAAACCTTATTTCTCTCAAATTGATTTAACTCTTCTTGCATAGCAAGGACCTAAAATTCATCACACAAAGCATCATCAATATTTTTGGGTTCAATTTAAGAAATGAAGGCTAAATTAACATTAGAATTTAATTGAGATCTAGTAGTTACCCCTTTTGTAGTGTCACTTATAATGAGGTATTGAGGGTGAGCTGTCTTGAATTGCCAATCCTTTGGAAGTTCATCCTTCAAGGTAGGTTGAGATGTCTCCTCAATTTTCTTCTTGCTTAGATCTTCAAGTTTCAAAGGCTTACTAGCATTTTCTTCTTGTATTTCCACAATCTTATTGTCACCTCCAAGATCATCAACACTACAAACATCCTTTTTAGGATTAAGTGAGTTTGATTCATCAAATACCACATGCATTGACTCTTCAACTACTAGAGTTATCTTATTAAAGACCCTATAAGCTTTACTAGAAATAGAATAGCCTAGGAAAATTCCTTCATCGACTTTAGAATCAAAATTTTTAAGATTGTCCTTGGTGTTCAATATAAAGCACTTGCATCCAAATACTCTTAGATATGAGATTTTGGATTTTTTATTGTTCCATAACTCATAAGATGTTTTATTTAAAATTGGTATTTTGAAAACTCGGTTTAAAATATAATAAGATATGTTAACGGCTTCCGCCCAAAAGTGTAAAGGCAAATAATACTCATGAAGCATTGTTCTAGCCATTTTCATAAGAGTTCTGTTTTTCCTTTCAACTACCCTATTTTGTTGAGGAGTTCTAGGAGATGAAAATGTATGAGAAATACCATTTTCATTATAATAGTTTTGGAAAAATTCATTTTTAATTCAGTTTCATGATCACTTTTAATGGATGAAATACAAAATCCTTTTTCTTTTTGAACTCTTTTTGAAAATTTTTTAAAAGCTTTAAATGCATCATTCTTATGAGCAAGAAAATAAACCAAAATGTATTTAGAGTAGTCATCAACCAATACATAAGCATAGTGCATTCCACCAAGACTAGCAACTTTAGTTGGTCTAAATAAATCTATATATATAAGTTTAAGTGGCCTAGAGGTGGATACTATATTTTTTAGCTTAAATGAGGACTTGGATTGTTTTTCCTTTTGACAAACATCACAAAGTTTATCTTTAGTGAATTCAAGCTTAGGTAAACCAATTGCAAGTTCATGTTTACAAATATCATTCAAAAGCTCAAAATTTGCATGTCCTAATCTTCTATACCATGTTCATGTGTCATGAGAGATAGACACTAAGCATTTTATGTCTTTATTATCAATTTTATTCAAATCAACGACGTAAACATTGTCTACTCTTTCACCACTAAAAATAATTTTATTTTCATCAAGATTGCTAACAAAGCAATTTTTAGGATAAAAAGTTACTTTATTTCCCATGTCACATAATTAACTTATACTAAGTAGATTATGTTTAAGATTTTCAACAAACAACACATGATGTATGGATAACGATTGAGGATTACTTATTTCTCCAATGCCAATAAATTTTTCTTTTGCATTATATCTGAAGGTAACGTGCCCTCCATCCTTAACATCAAGTTTGTTGAATTGCTCTTTGTCTCTTGTCATATGCCTTGAACATCCACTATCGAGATACCACTTGCTTTTTATTCTTGTGGATTTCAAGCACATCTACACAATACAATTTAAGTGTTCTTTTGGACCTAAACCTTTTTTGGTCTAGGTTGGTTAGTTTTAAAATACCCATAGGAAGTAAATTCATATACAATTTTTTATAAAAGCACACATTGTTAGTATGTCCTTTGATCATACAATAAGAACATACAATATTTTCAAATTTATTTCTTCTAGGATGAAATGTTTTCCTAGTGTGTGCAACATGCCTTTAGTGTTGTGTGTATCTCCTATTATTTTATGTCATTAAGTGAGACATGCATTGGCAATAAAAATGTGTATTTTGATAAATTTGGGCAACATATTTATGTGCATTGTATTGTGTAGCATGCTTATTATAATTGTGTCTAATGTACATATAAGCATGCTTGGGTTTAGGTGCTCTAGTTTTAGCCTTACTTCTTTGTGTTAATGAAGGATGAATCTCATGAGACTTTTCCTTGCTATTTAACACATGAGAACTTTTAGCTTTGAAAGCTTGAGTCTCATTTGATTTGGTGGTTGAAGGAGTGGAATCATGTGAAGCTTTTACAAAATTAATATGTGATGAAGATGATGAAGACATTCCATTCTTATATCCAATTCCATAGGTATCTCCATGAAATTTTTGAGAGTCAAGAAGACTATCTAAAGTTTCCTTTCCTCTCTTAAATTTAGCAATGAAATTCTTTAATTCTAAGACCTCCTTAAAAAGCTTATGATTTTTATTATTTGCTTTCTTAAGTTGATCTTCTAAAGAATTAGAAGATTTTGCATCACTAACAAGTTTTTCGTTTGATTCAACAAGTTTAGCAAAATTTATTTTTAAAATTTCTAATTCTTTATTTAAACTACCTAACTCAAGCTTATAATATTTTTTCTTAGATAATAAGCTTTTGCATTTAACAAGTAATTTGCTCATAATAGAGCTCTCATCATCATCATTATTATCACAATAATTATCACAATCATCAAAGGAAGAATAAGAAGTAGATGGTACCTTATTTTCATTTTCAAAGGCCATGAAGCAAAGATTAGCCACTTCTTATTATTCCTTTTCCTTTTCGGATTTGGAAAAATCATCCCAAGTAGCTTTGAATGTCTTCTTCTTATCCTTTGCTCCCTTATCTTGAACTTGAGTTTGGGACACTCACTTCTAATATGTCCTGATTTCTTGCATTCATAGCAAGTAACCTCCTTAGTTTTCTTCTTCCTATTTCCTTCGAACTTCTTATTGAAGTCCCTTGTTATTGAGAAGTTTTTCTTTCTTAAAAACTTTTTGAAGTTCCTAGTGAGTATGGCAATGTCACAATCTTCAACACCATAATCTTTGATGCTTTCCTCTTCACTATCTTCTTGAAGAGCTTTTAGAGCAATGCTCTTTTTCTTTTCTTATTTCTCTTCTTGTTCTTCACCTTTTTGCTTGATAGTGATCTCATGTGTTAAGAGCTTACTAATGAGCACATCGGTTGATAAGATGGAGAGGTCTTGAGTTTCCTCAATTGAAGTAACACGAGATTCCCAATCCTTTTTAGGTAATATTCTTAGAATCTTGTTATTTACTTTTTCCTTAAAGAAATGTTTTCCAAGAATCTTGAGGGTTGTG
The DNA here is from genome assembly GCA_947683625.1 of Mallotus nudiflorus. Classification (NCBI taxonomy): domain Eukaryota; kingdom Viridiplantae; phylum Streptophyta; class Magnoliopsida; order Malpighiales; family Euphorbiaceae; genus Mallotus; species Mallotus nudiflorus. The sequence goes on along the minus strand of CANTUR010000771.1, from coordinate 1,462,840 downwards.
AGGAGAGCATTGAGATGATTTATCATCTCCGTAATTGATTCATGAGGCTTCATTTTGAAGAGTTCATATTCATACATATGAAGTTGAACCTTCTTGCTTCTTACTTGAATGTTGCCTTAGTAGTGGTTTTCTAAGGTCTCCGACATACAATGTTGAAGTTTGCCTCCTTCTTCTCTTGTTATTGAAGAGACTAGAGTAATCATAGTTTTTTTATTTTTGTGATTTTCTTCCTTTTAATTAATACTCCATTGACTTCTTGCAAGAGTAGTTACCACACCATCAATAACAGTTGTGGGTGGTTCCCAACCTCTTAGGATAATGTCCTAAAGTTTAATGAAATCACAATCAAGATATAATTCCATATTGAGTTTCCAATGTGGATAGTCACAACCATCAAATAATGGTCTAAGAGAAGAGATGTTTTGTGATTCACTCCCTATAATCTTGTATTCTAGTAGTGAAGTACCTAAATTTCATGCTCTGATACCAATTGAAAAGATTCATAGAGGGGGGATGAATAGGACTATCAAATAAAGATGAGAAATTAAAAGAATTCTTTGTAAGAATTAAATAGAAGTTGAAAAGGAAGAATGAAGAACACAAACATTTAAGGAGTTCGGATTCAATAATAATCTTACGTCTCTACCTAACTTATCCCCAGGTTAGGATTTTCAATCACCCACAATCTTATTTACAAGATTGAGATTATACAAGATTTTTATGGCTCACTCTTATAACTTTACAACATAAGTTTTCAAGGCTTACTCAAAAAACCAAAATCCAAGTGTTTCAATGGACAACACTTAAATCAATTCCTTTAGAAATAAATCTCACTTCCTTTCTAATCTAACCCAAGATTTAAGATGAAGAGAAATTCTATTTCTAACACACACCCAACTCTTACAAGAGTTATACAAATAAAATATTATTTAAAAGAATTTGAGAGCTCAATGAATGCTTAAGAAATAATGAATGATAAAAAAGTTTCTTAACTTCCATTCAGCTTTAGAGGTATTTATACCTAAAAATATAGCTGTTGGAGGTGCAAATGATGTGTCCAATATCTATATTTTAAATCATTGAGAGTGATGCTATCAAATAACTATTCATGGATTAAAACTGTGATTGGCTCCTTAAGACGTTTGAATTTGCCCATACTTTCTTCATACAAGATGTAGATATTTGAATTAACTTTCCATATCAATTTGAATAACCTAAATTGGACTTTTATAGCTCAAGATATGTCCAAAATACTATGGGTTGTGCAATTTATAATGCAGACTATGGTCAGACAGTTATACCCAAATTAAAGACGTGATTTGCTCCTGAAGAAATTTGAATTTGTCTATACTTTCTTCATGAAAGTTGTAGATATTTGAATTATCTTTCCATATGATTTTGAATCACCTAAATTAGATTTTTATAGCTCAGGATATGTCCAAAATATTAAGAGCTATGCAATCTGAAATGCAAAATACTGTCAAACAGCTATACACAAGTTGAAGCCATGATTTGATCCTAAAGAAATTTGAATTTGCCCATACTTTCTACTTTCTTTATGAAAGTTGTAGATATTTGACTTATCTTTTCATATCATTTTGAATCATCTTAATTAGACTTCTGTAGCTCAAGATATGTCCAAAATATTAAGAGATGTGCAGTCTGAGATGGCAGACGTATACGTGGATTTTGACTCAAAATTTGCATAACCAAATGAACTTGGATTTTGAAAAATAAGCCCAATTCAAAAAGCTCAAGATATCTACTTCAAATATGAAGAAGCTCATTTTCTCATTTAAGAGCTCTAAATATGTTAAAAACCTTCTTAAAACTCAGAGGTTCAATTACTCGAAAAGTTACTGTTTATCCAAGAGTGTATATGCTTGGTATATATTTAGTATATAATTCCCTCTATACTTAGTTGAAATTATTAGTATAAATTTTTTTTGTCAAAGTCTAAAATTTAAAATTTAATCATGCAAATGGTCAATAGTTGTTGATGACGGTAATTGTAGAATTTATTTATTTGTATTTAAAAATAAATTATATTTTATATATGTGGGATATAGGAACTATTTTATTAAAAAAAATCTTTCACCTTCTTACACTCATACTTTCTTGTTAAATTTTAGGGTGATTTAGCCGAGAAATTGAAGTTTTGAGCTTTATTGTATGCAAAAGTTGAAAGTGGACCTATATGGCCCCGTGTCACAAGTTTAAGGGGTTCTTTGTCTATTAGTCCTAACTTCCATTGCGACCAAACAGGGTCTTCTTCTTTCTTCCCTCTCTAGACACAACTCTTTTTAGTTTTTTTTTTTTTTTTTTCTAAAGCCCACAATCAATCAAAACTCATTTTAAACCCGCAATCAATCAAACTCAAATTCGTTGTCTTAGTTTCAGTTTTGTCATAAGATTAATGGCACACAGCATGGTGCATTGTGATTTGTGGGTGCCTTCGTGTTGTGTGTGATGTGAAAAAAGGGAGTGTTCATTTCTTGTGTTTCCCTTTTCTTTTCTGTGCTTTCTACGCAGTAAAGATTTGATTTTTTTTTTTTTATATAAAGAATTGATTTTTCTTCAAGTTTTGGGTATTCAGATGGAAGAAGACCATAATCCTCTCAAAAGAAGTTTTAGTGACATGAATAATTCGACACCAGAGTCTCTTGATTTGGGTTTGCATGGACTTGATAATAATCATGGTCAAGATAATGTTGGTACTGCTATTCAAAATCCAGATTCTACTGTTACTACCACAGCCGCCGAAGGTTTTAAGCCTAGAAGGTTTTTGATTCTTTTTTGGTTTTATGATAAATGTAGTTTGGTTCTTTTTTTTTTTTTTTTTGGCTTGCTTGTCCGTTGCTGCTGCATGTTGTCTTATGCTTGTGGGTTTCTGTGATTTTTGCAGTTATCAAGTGAAAGTTTTTGATGTGGATATGAAGAAAAACACTGTAGCTGTGTTGGAGACAGGTACTGGAAAGACAATGATGGCTGTTATGCTAATTAGAGGAATTGGTCAGGCTATCAAGTCAAACGGCAGTAAAAGATTGATTCTTTTTCTAGCTCCCACTGTTCATCTTGTCAAAACCATGCCAACTCTGTTCCAGAAATGCTATTTCAAACCAATATCAAACGCATTACCTGCATCTCCTTCTCTACCTCTTCCAAAACTCCACACTTCTACCCTCTCCTCTCCTTTCGCTTCCATTTCTCCTCGCTCTCCCTCCCTACGTCCTCTCAATGTTTCGCTCTCCTCCGCGCCGCCGTCGCAGCCGCCAATTTACCTCTCGGAAAATGCATCCATTCAAAAATCATTACTTCTGGCCTTACTTCAGATCGTTTCCTAACCAACAATCTAATTACTATGTATTCAAAATGTGGGTCTATTTCATCCGCCCTCCAACTGTTCGATAGAACTCCTGAGCGAGACCTTGTCACCTGGAATGCTATTTTATCTGCCTACTCCCGATCAGCTGAGTCTGAATTTGACTATGTTATCGAGGGTTTTCGATTTTTTAGTCGGCTTCGAGAGTGTTTTGTTTCCACTAGTAAGTTGACTCTAGCTCCCGTGCTGAAGCTGTGTTTGCTTTCCGGGTATGTCTGTGCTTCCCAGGCTGTTCATGGATATGCTGTGAAAATAGGTTTGGAATTGGATATGTTCGTTTCCGGAGCGTTAGTTAATATCTATTCCAAGTTTGGGTCAGTTAGAGAGGCTAGAGTTTTGTTTGACAGTATGCAAGAGCGGGATGTGGTGTTGTGGAATGTAATGCTTAAGGCATATGTGGAGATGGGTTTTGAAAAAGAGGCACTGTATCTATTCTCTGAGTTTCATCGGAGTGGTCTACGTCCTGATGATGCTAGCGTGCGTTGTGTTCTCAGTGGGGTATCCGAGATTGGTTATAATACTGGAACGAGGTCCATGGAGCAGATTCAAGCCTACGCAACTAAATTAATTTTCTATGAAGATATATCGAATGTGGTTATGTGGAATAAGAAATTATCAGAGTGTGTCCGAGCTGGTGCATTTTGGGCTGCTGTTGATTGTTTCACTAATATGATTAGATCATCACATACAAAATACGACGATGTGACATTAGTTGTGACTTTAGCTGCAGCTACTGGTACATGTGACCTAAAGTTGGGGCAACAGATGCATGATATGATTTTGAAATCTGGATTTGATTCTGTGGTTTCTGTTGCTAATAGTCTTATCAATATGTATTCAAAGATGGGATTTGCCTCTCTTTCACAGAAAGTGTTTAGTAATATGACTGAGCTGGATTTAATTTCATGGAACTCAATGATATCATGCTATGCACAGAATGGTTTAGTGAAGGAGTCGGTTAATTTACTTTTAGGCCTATTACGTGGTGGCTTTGCACCGGATCATTTCACATTGGCTAGTGTGCTAAGGGCATGCTCCTCACTAGCAGATGGGTTGTTTCTCAGCAAGCAGATTCATGTTTATGCCATAAAAACCTGTATAATTGCTGATAATTTTGTTTCGACTGCTCTGATAGATGTTTATTCAAGAAGTGGATTAATGGCAGAGGCAGAGTTTCTGTTTGAGAACAAAAATGAGTTTGATTTGGCAACATGGAATGCAATGATGTTTGGATACATAGTTTGTGGCGATGCTCATAAGGCATTGAAACTTTTTGCTTTGATGCATGAAAATGGAGAGAGTTACGATGAAATCACACTAGCAACTATTGCTAAAGCCTGTGGTGGCTTGGTGAGGTTGGAACAAGGAAAGCAAATTCATGCGCATGCAATAAAACTCGGTTTGGACACAGACCTGTTTCTAAGCAGTGGCATTCTTGATATGTATATTAAATGTGGAGAAATGGTAGAAGCACACATGTTGTTCAATGACATTCCTGAGCCTGATGAAGTTGCATGGACAACAATGATTTCAGGATGTGTTGAAAATGGAGATGAGGATGGAGCCCTTACTGTATATCATCAGATGAGGTTCTCTGGGATACTACCTGATGAATATACCTTCGCTACCCTTATCAAAGCCAGCTCTTGCCTAGCGGCATTGGAACAGGGGCAGCAAATTCATGCAAATGTAATCAAGCTTGACTTTGCATCGGATACTTTTGTTGGAACTTCACTTGTTGATATGTATGCAAAGTGTGGGAATATAGAAGATGCGTGTTGTTTATTTAAAACAATGGATGTCAGAAGCATTGTGTTGTGGAATGCCATGTTCGTAGGTCTAGCTCAGCATGGATATGGTGATGAAGCTCTTCAACTTTTTCAAGTCATGAAATCTCGTAGTATTCAACCTGATAGAGCTACCTTTATTGGTGTTCTTTCTGCCTGTAGTTATTCAGGCCATGTTTCTGAAGCCTTTGGACATTTTAATTCCATGCACAGAGATTATGGTATTGAGCCTGAGATTGAGCATTATTCTTGTCTTGTTGATGCGCTTGGCCGAGCAGGGCGCGTTGCAGAGGCAGAAAAGTTGATACTGTCAATGCCTTTTGAACCCTCTGCTTCGGTGTACAGAGTCTTGCTAGGTGCTTGTCGAATTCTGGGGGATATGGATACTGGAAAAAGGTTGGCATCACGGCTTATGGTGTTGGAGCCATCAGACTCGTCAGCATATGTTCTATTATCTAACATTTTTGCTGCTTCCAACCAATGGGATGTTGCAACTAAAGCTAGAAAAACAATGCAGAAAAAGAATGTAAAGAAGGATCCAGGATTTAGTTGGATAAATGTGAAGAGCAGGACACATCTGTTTGTGGTGGATGATGAATCCCATCCTGAGACTGATCAGAATATGATGAAAAGGATCGAAGAAGATATGTCCCTGACAAGGACTTCGTGCTACTAAATGGGGAGGAAGAGGAGAAAGAGCGTTGTATATATTATCACATTGAGAAGCTAGCAATTGCATATGGGTCCGTTGAGGACTCCTCCATCCAGCAGGATCAGGGTGATAAAAAACCTCCGCGTCTGCGGAGATAGCCATAATGCTATCAATATCATATCAAGGTATTTGAAAGAGAGACTGTGTTGAGAGATGCAGATCCCTTCCATTGTTTCAAAGGTGGAAGCTGCTCCTGTGGTGATTATTGGTGACTGCTGAAATTGATGTGTTCCTGATTAGTGTTTAACCACAAGTTTACTTTTTTTTTTGTTTGGTCAGATTTAACCACAAGTTTACTACCCTTTTTGTCCTACAGCAATTTAATGTAGCTGTTCATTTCAAAGTGTAAACCTTTAGAACTTGTGATATGCAGGTTGAGGTTTTCGGTTCGAAGTCCCACTTTCCTTGAGCTCTCCCCCAACGTGGCATGAGAATAGCTGCTTTGTATAAAAAAAAAAAATATCATTAAAATTAATAATTTGAATGTTTAATTATAAAATTGTGTAGCCGTATTCAAATTGCACTCAACCAGTTTAAGATGAAATTTTTATTTTATTATGAATAAAAATGACCTTCAAAAGAAAGTCATAATATTTTATAAGTTACCAATTATTTAAATTATAATTATGTATAAAATAGTTTTATTATTATGACTGTTTTAAGAAATAATGATAATACTAATTAGATAATTATTAAGGTGTTATTATGAATGTGAATGAACAATATATTGCTTGTGAATGAACAATATATTGCTTGTGAGAGAATAGTACTCAAATAGTGAAAATAAAATCTCTATATAAAGGGATTGAAATTCATTAATGAGAAGATTAAGAAGAAGAAAAGATAGATTACTCTCCAAATTCTTTCAATATTATAGTTCTCTAAATTCTCTCCAAACTCTTTCTAAATTCTCTCAAAATCATTCTACTATAAAATATTTTTCTTCTAGTTAAATACTACTAAATTCAAGTTTAGTTCTATAACAAAATAAGTAATTCAATCTTTATTTCACAACACGTTATCAGCACGAGGAGCTCTCGATCAAAATAATAAGGTACATATTTCTTAATATTTAATATTTATGAATATATTAGTTGATTATATATTATCATGGATGGCTATGCCTCCTACTAATTTATATATTTATATTTATTTCTTCAATCTAACTTTATATTAATTGTTATTTTTATTTTGTTTTACTAACTACACCATTGATGCAAATATTGCTAGAAATGGTTCTAACCTTATGGATGGCTATGCCTCCTACCAATTTATATTTATGCACATTTATTTTTTTTATTATTTATGTTAATGGAAGGCTATACCCCATTTTATATTAATGGACGGTTTTGCCCCATATTTATACATATCGTTATGTTAATTCACTTGCTATAAATAATCATATCAACATTATTTATTGATTTTACTTTATACAATTTATTTCTCAATATATTATATTAAAAAAAAAAAAAAAAAATTTCTAACGGCTATATTTTTATTACCAACGGTAATATAACGGTAATAAACGGCTATATTTTTCATTATAAATAGATGAGCTATAAATGTTATTCATTCACACAAATTCATACATTTTCTCTTTCTCTCTTTACTCTAAATTGTAAACATGATTTGGTATATTTATATTTGTGTTTTGATCATGACTATTATAATTGTTTTAGGAATAATTAATATGGAAGATGATTTTCTATTTGATATAATTTCAAGTATTATTGTATCATTTTTTGTACCACTATTATTTCTTGCAATATTCATTCATGATATAATTAATTAGTAAATTCTGATCATGTTTGATTTTTTTTTAGTAGTCATCAAATTTATGAATTCTAATTGAGTTATATTTTTTTATTAGTTATCATAATGACAAATCTAGCAAAGCTTGAGTTCGTTGCTCTTGACATCACGGGAAAAAATTATATGTCTTGGATTCTAGATGTAGAAATGCATCTTCAATCAATGGGGTTAATTGATACCATAAAAGAAAATAATAACACCTCATTGCAAGATAAGGCCAAGTCTATAATTTTTCTCCGTCGTCATCTTGATGAAGGATTAAAATGTGAATATTTGACTGTCAAAGATCCAAGTGTTCTTTGGAAGGATCTAAAAGACAGATATGATCATCAAAGAGATGTAATACTACCAGTAGTCACTGATGAATGGAGAGCTTTACGCTTTCAAGATTTCAAAAAAGTGAGTGACTATAATTCTGCAATGTTCAGAATAGTATCACAATTAAAATTCTGTGGACAAACAGTCACAGATGAGGATATGCTGGAGAAAACTTACTCCACATTTCATGCATCAAATGTTACACTGCAACAATAATACAGGATGCAGAGATTTAAAAAATATTCTGAACTAATTTCATGCCTACTGGTAGCTGAGAAAAATAATGAACTCTTGATGAAAAATCATCAGTCCCGTCCCACTGGCTCAATAGCATTTCCAGAAGCAAATGCTACAAATTATTCCAGATATAAAAATTATAATAGCCGTGGACGTGGGAGAGGTAGAGGTCGTGGACGTGGAAGAGGTCAATTCTTTGGCCATGGTCATGGAAATAAATATAGTAATACTCCACAACAAACTCAGACTCAACCTCAAAAGAAGTTAAAATCAGTCATCAGTGGTGTTCAAGAAAGGCCTCAATATAAGTCTGAAACTGTGTGTTTCAGATGTGGTAGTAAAGGACACTGGTCACGAATTTGTCGAACACCACCACATCTTTGCCAACTTTATAAGGCATCATTGAAAGGCAAAGAAAAGGAAATAAACTTCAATGAGCATCATACTCATGTTAATGATACAACTCATTTAGATGTTTCTGATTTTACTGATGATTTTACTGACAATGGAAATTGAGACATCTATAATTTTAAGTATATTGTTATTACTTATTTGATTCTGAAGAATATGTTATTGTTATGTATGTTATTTTTAAATTAAATAAAATGTCCTACTTTATAATTATTTTATGTTTTTACCTTAATTGATTAATTTTGTGTTTATCTATTTTGAAGTTTAATATGGATTGTACTCAACATAAAGACAATATTGGAGATCTCTGCATACCAGATAGTGGTACTACACATACTATCTTGAAAAATAGAGATTATTTCTCTGAAATAAAGCCCACAAAGGCAGTTGTAAAAACAATATCAGGTCCTGTAGATCTGATTGAAGGAATTGGCAAAGCTAAATTTATGTTACCAAATGGAACAAAGTTTATAATTGATGAAGCTTTGTTTTCACCAAAATCAACAAGAAATTTGTTGAGTTTTGATGACATATATCGAAATGGGTGTGATACCCAATCTATTACTATAAATGGTAACAAATATTTAAATATAGTTTCCTATGAATCAGGAAAAATGCAAGTATTGGAAAGACTGCCAAAACTCCCTACTGGATTGCATTACATGCATATACATGTAATTGAATCAAATATGGCAGTAAAAGAAAAATCTTATGATCCTTCAATAATAAATTTATGGCATGACAGATTAGGTCATCCTGGATCAGTAATGATGCGAAGGATAATTGAGAATTCACATGGGCATCCCTTGAAGGGGCAAAGAATTCCTCAATCAAATGAAATGCCATGTACAGCTTGTTCTCTTGGAAAATTAATCTTGAGACCTTCACCATCTAAAATTCAAAATGAATCACCTATGTTTCTTGAAAGAATTCAAGGTGATATATGTGGGCCAATTCACCCACCATGTGGACCATTCAGATATTTTATGGTATTAATTGATGCATCTAGTAGATGGTCACATGTTTGTCTATTGTCAACTCGTAATGTTGCATTTGCAAGGTTGCTTGCTGAAATTATTAAATTACGAGCACAATTCCCTGATTATACAATCAAGAGGGTAAGACTTGATAATGCTGGTGAATTTACATCTCAAGCATTCAATGATTATTGTATGTCTACTGGGATCATTGTTGAGCATCCCGTTGCCCATGTACATACTCAAAATGGTCTAGCTGAATCATTGATTAAACGACTTCAGTTTATTGCTAGACCATTAATAATGAGAACAAAGCTTCCCATTTCAGTTTGGGGACATGCAATCCTACATGCTGCTTCATTAATTCGCATCAGACCTAGTGCATATCATAAATACTCCCCACTACAATTGGCATTTGGTCAAGAGCCAAATATTTCCCATCTCAAAATTTTTAGTTGTGCAGTATATGTACCCATTGCGCCACCTCAGCACACAAAAATGGGTCCTCAACGAAGATTGGGAATTTATGTTGGGTTTGAAACACCCTCGATTATTAGATATCTTGAACCTCTAACTGGTGATGTTTTTACAGCACGTTTTGCTGATTGCCAATTTAATGAGGTTGTTTTCCCAACATTAGGAAAAGGGGAGAAAGAAGTGAAAAGGGATATTTCATGGAATGAACCATCAGTATTGCATCTGGATCCTCACACAAAACAATGTGAATTAGAAGTGCAAAAGATTGTGCACTTACAAGCAATTGCAAATCAATTGCCAGATGCATTTACTGATACAAAAAGAGTGACTAAATCATATATACCAGCAGCCAATGCTCCTGCTCGTATTGAAATTCCAGAAATAAAATCTGAGAATAAAGACACTCATGAGTCTAAAACACGCCAGAAGCGTGGAAGACCAATTGGTTCTAAGGATAAAAATCCTCGAAAGAGAAAGGGAGTAGATAATCATATTGATAGCGAGGAAAATATCCCTGAAGAAATAGAAAATAAAGAAAGTCATGAAACATTGTCATATACTGTTGCATGTGAAATCATAAATGACAAAGATGATCCTGAACCAAAATCAGTCATGGAATGTCAAAATAGGCATGATTGGATAAAATGGAAAGATGCTATGCAGGCTGAATTGGACTCACTAAACAAACGAAATGTTTTTGGGCCAATTATTCCTATGCCTAAAAATGTGAAACCTGTAGGATACAAGTGGGTCTTTGTACGAAAGAGAAATGAGAAAAATGAAATAATAAGGTACAAAGCTAGACTTGTAGCTCAAGGTTTTTCACAAAGGCCAGGAATTGATTATGATGAAACGTATTCTCCTGTTATGGATGCAATTACGTTCAGGTATCTGATTAGCCTAGTAGTTTCTAAGAAATTAGAAATGCGTCTTATGGATGTTGTGACTGGTTATTTGTATGGATCACTTGATAGTGACATTTATATGAAAATCCCTGAAGGATTTAAAATGCCTGAAGCATTAAGTACAAAACCCAAAGAAATGTATTCGATCAAGCTCCAGAGATCTTTATATGGGTTAAAACAGTCTGGGCGCATGTGGTATAATCGTTTAAGCGATTATTTGATTAATAAAGGATATGTGAGTAATATTATTTGCCCATGCATTTTTATTAAGAAAACAATATCCGGATTTGTGATTATAGCTGTATATGTTGATGATTTGAATATCATTGGAACAGAAAATGAGATCCATGAAGCAACAGTATACTTAAAGGAAGAATTTGAAATGAAAGATCTTGGAAAAACCAAGTATTGCCTTGGTTTACAAATTGAGCAAATGCACAATGGGATATTTGTGCATCAATCAAATTACACAGAAAAGATCTTGAAACGCTTTAATATGGATAAAGCAAATCCTTTAAGTACTCCAATGGTCGTTAGATCACTCAATATTGAAACTGATCCATTTCGACCCTGTGAAGAAAATGAAGAAATTCTTGGTCCTGAATTTCCATATCTCAGTGCCATTGGAGCTCTAATGTATCTTGCTAATTTTACTAGACCTGACATTTCTTTTGCAGTTAATTTATTGGCGAGGTTCAGTTCAGCTCCAACAAAAAGGCATTGGAAAGGGGTCAAACATATACTTCGATACCTTCGAGGAAATGTTGATTTGGGTTTATTTTATTCTAACAATTCAAAACAAGAATTGATTGGTTATGCAGATGCAGGACATTTATCTGATCCTCATAAAGCGAAATCTCAAACAGGCTATGTGTTCACAAATAATGGAACTGTAATTTCTTGGCGTTCCCAGAAACAAACGCTTGTCACTACTTCCTCAAATCATTCTGAAATTATTGCACTACATGAAGCAAGTAGAGAGTGTGTGTGGCTTAGATCAATGCCACATCATATTGAAGAATCTTGTGGTTTTCCAGTCAACAAAAGTCCAACAATTTTATATGAAGATAATGCAGCATGCATTGCACAGTTAAGGGAAGGATATATCAAAAGTGATAGAACCAAACATATACCTCCAAGATTCTTTTCATACACTCAAGAGCTAATAAAAGACAATTATATAGATATCAAGTATATTCAGTCTAGCCAGAATTCAGCTGATCTTTTCACAAAGGCACTTCCAACTGCAATCTTTAAAAAGCACGTTCACGATATTGGAATGCGACATCTACATACTATGTGAAGGAAGATTATACATATCAACTTGAGGGGGAGAATATCATGCACTGTACTCTTTTTCCTTAAGCTAAAGTTTTTCCCACTGGGTTTTATTTAGCAAGGTTTTAACGAGGCAGTTGCAAAATATTGTTATTCAAGGGGGAGTATTATGAATGTGAATGAACAATATATTGCTTGTGAATGAACAATATATTGCTTGTGAGAGAATAGTACTCAAATAGTGAAAATAAAATCTCTATATAAAGGGATTGAAATTCATTAATGAGAAGATTAAGAAGAAGAAAAGATAGATTACTCTCCAAATTCTTTCAATATTATAGTTCTCTAAATTTTCTCCAAACTCTTTCTAAATTCTCTCAAAATCATTCTACTATAAAATATTTTTCTTCTAGTTAAATACTACTAAATTCAAGTTTAGTTCTATAACAAAATAAGTAATTCAATCTTTATTTCACAACAGGTGTAAAAAATTTCGGAAAAAAAAAACATCATATGATAGATTTTACATGACCACAAAGTTCAAAATTAATGCACACTGAAACAGTAAGGCAGTAACCAGGGTAAAAGAAAAACTTCTCGTACGACACTGGGCAACACCGAAACATCAAAACATGTCTGATTCTGGTTAGTTACGCGATCCATTGCGCGTGAGTCGTACTTTTGCACATTTTTTTTTATGTATTGGGGGAGGTAACACTAACAGCACTGTACTTCTATTGCGCGACCAAACTGAAACAGGGTCTCCTTCTTTCTTCCCTCTGACTCTTTTCAGTTTTTGTTTTTTGTTTTTTTGTTGTTCTAAAACCCGCAATCAATTTTGTTAAAAAAAAAAAACCTACAATCAATCAAACTCCAATTCGAATCGTCTTAGTTTCAGTTTTTTCCTAAGATTAGTAGCACGCAGCACATAGTGCATTGTGATTTGTGGGTGCCTTTGTATCGTATGTGATTGGAAGAAAAGGGAGTATTCACGTTTCTTGTGTTTCCCTTTTCTTTTCTGTACTTTCTACACAGTAAAGATTGGGTTTTTTTTTTTTATATAAAGAATTGATTCTTCTTTAAGTTTTGGGTACCCAGATGGAACAAGACCATAATAATCCTCTCAAAAGAAGTTTTAGTGACATGAATAATTCGACACCAGAGTCTCTTGATTTGGGTTTGCCCGGACTTGATAATAATCATGATCAAGATAATGTTGGTACTGCTATTCAAAATCCAGATTCTATTGTTACTACCGCAGCCGCTGAAGGCTTTAAGCCTAGAAGGTTTTTGATTCTTTTTTGGTTTTATGATTAATGTAGTTTGGTTCTCTTTTTTTTTTTTTTTTTGTTTGCTTGTCCGTTGTTGCTGCTGCTGCTGCATGTTGTCTTATGCTTGTGGGTTTCTGTGATTTTTGCAGTTATCAAGTGAAAGTTTTTGATGTGGCTATGAAGAGGAACACTATAGCTGTGTTGGAGACAGGTGCTGGAAAGACAATGATAGCTGTTATGCTAATTAGAGAAATTGGTCAGGCTATCAAGTCAAGCGGCACTAAAAGATTGATTCTTTTTCTAGCTCCCACTGTTCATCTTGTCAACCAGGTATCTCTTTTTTTTATTTTTAATTTTTTTTTTTTTTTTTGTGAAAAAATAAAAACCTTTGTAAATGGTTGCTTCTTAGCTGTTTTTTCTTCTGCTGTTTCTCCAAAATTTTCTCTTTTTGCTTATTTAAGAGAAAACGAATATAAGTTTTTTTTTTTTTTGCTAGTATTTTGTAAATTTGTTTTCGCTTTCATGTTAATACAATGTGTCTGGTTGAGTGGTGCACATGCTGAGAAGCAGTTGGTTTTCTGCATGCAGCAATATGAGGTTATTAAATCTAATACAAATTTTGATGTGGGAGAGTATTATGGTGCTAAGGGCGTGGATGAATGGACTCTACAGTCCTGGGAGAAGGAGATTGATGAGCATGATGTAAGTCTACTTGGTAACATCCTGAATAAAAATGTGGACTCTGTTTACATATGTTATGCTATTCTTTTGAAGCTACCTCTTGTAGTGGGTTTATCTATGGAATGTTGCAACTAATGAACTAGCTATCTGGCACATGTTTAATTTCTGTGCTATAAAGAAAGTGCTGTTTAGAAAGTTTTGCAAGTGACACTGTATGTACCTGCACAAAAGAAAATGTTGAAAATACCTTAAATGCACCTTCCTATTGATAGTGTTCTTATTTGAAAGGCATTGCTTTTGAAAGTCTTGAGGCTATAAAAATTGTCGCATAGAACTTTCCTTAGAACCCAAGAATTCTTTACTCCCTATTCCCTCTAGACTTCGTTTAACCTGTGTCTCTTTTGTTTGCCTTTCTGGTTTCTTGCTAGAGTCTAGATCATGTCCATTTTGAATTCCACACTTATGTTTATAGTCGTGTCCTTAGGTTATGTAACAGGATGGTTCAAATTGTCCCTCTACTGAGAGGTTCTTTCAATATATAGACAAGGCTGCCCACTATACAAGGAAACTAAGCTGTACAAAGTAATTAATTACATGGAGGAATCCTATGATACATAATCAGACCGATTTATCCATTAATTATGGCTTTCTACTAACCTGATTTAGCTTTCTAGTGACCTAATTTAGCTATTGACCTGCTATTAATTATGGCTTTTGATTGACCTACCATTAATTATGGCTGTCTATTGACATCCCCCCTCAAATTGATGTGGGTTATCTACAAGCATCAATTTGGTAGTGAGAAATTGATGTCTAGATTGTGTGAGAGCCTTGGTGAATATGTTTGCCACTTGAAGATTGCTTGACACATGAGGAAGAGAAATAGTCCGAGCTTCAAACGCCTCACGAATGAAGTGGCAATCAACCTCGATATGTTTAGTGCGTTCATGAAAGATGGGATTGGCAGAAATATGAATTGCACTAGTATTATCCGCGTGAAGAGGAGTTGGACTGGATGGGGAAAATCCAAGCTCAGCCAATAGCCCATGAATCCAATGTATCTCAGCACAAGCTTTGAACATAGCTCTGTCAATAGAGGACTGTAATCAGAGTATAAGAACATAGAAATATGAATGAATTTCTTATTATGTCATTCATCAAATATAAGGATATATATACAAGTATAGGAGACCTAATTTAGGAAGGAAAATCTCCTACAATCAGTCTATATATTTACTTCCTATTCTAAATATATCATCCTATATATTTACTTTCTATTCTAAATATATCAGCCTATATATTTACTTCCTATTCTAAATATATATAGCTGTAACACTCCCCTTTAAGTTAGAGCATAGATGTTAATCATGCCCAGCTTGTTACAAAGGTAATCAATCCGAATCCTATTAAGTGCTTTTATGAAGATATCTCCCAATTGTTCTCCAGTCTTCAGTTATTCTATAGAAATCAAGTCATGTTGAATCTTTTCACGAACAAAATGACATTCAATCTCAATGTGTTTGGTTCACTTATGAAAGACTGGATTATATGCAATATGCATTGCGGCTTGGTTGTAACACCATAATTTGGTTGGCATTGAAACTTTAAGACCCACTTCATTGAGAAGCTGACACACCCACATTAGTTCACAAACAGACTGTGTCATGGCCCTGTATTCAAATTCTGCACTTGATTGAGAAATTACATTTTGTTTCTTGCTTTTCCATGCCACCAAATTTCCTCTAACAAATACACAATATCCTGAAGTGGATCTCCAATCTTCCTTACATCCTGCCCAATCAACATCTGAAAAACACTCAATCCTAGTATGACCATGATTGCCATATAGAATGCCACGTCCAAGAGTTCCTTTTAAATAGCCCAAAATTTGTTCTAATGCCTTCCAATGATCGACAGTTGGAGATGACATATATTGATTAACCACATTAACTGAAAATGCAATATTTGGTCGTGTCACAATGAGATAATTCAACTTTCCAACCAATCTTCTGTATCTCTCATGATCCTTAAACAATTCATCATCTTTTGTAAGTTGCAAGTTAGGAACCATTGGAGTACCACATGGTTTAGCCCCTAATTTTCCTGTTTCAGATAGTAAGTCTAGCACATACTTCTTTTAAGATAAGAAGATTCCTTTCTTACTACTGGTCACTTCAACTCCCAAAAAATATCTTAGCATTTCCAAATCTTTAGTATGAAACTAAGTATGGAGAAAAGATTTCAGAGAAATTCTTGTAGTGTCACTACCAGTGATTACAATGTCGTCCACATAAACTACTAACAGAATGATGCCATCATTAGATCTTTTATAGAAAACAGAATTATCTGACTTACTCTTCTTCATGCTAAACTTCTCAATAGCCTGACTAAACTTGTCAAACTAGGCACGGGGACTTTGTTTTCAATCTTATAAGGATTTATGTAGACGACATACTTTCCTATACTCCCCCTGAGCAACAAAACCAGGTGGTTGCTCCATATAGACTTCCTCCTGAAGGTCGCCATGAAGAAAGACATTTTTGATGTCTAATTGATGTAAAGGCCAATGATGAGTAACTGCCATAGAAATAAAGAGCCTGATAGAAGTAAATTTAGCAATAGGAGAAAATGTATCAGAATAATCCACTCTATATGTCTGAGCGTATCCTTTAACAACAAGACAAGCTTTCAATGTAGCAACAGATCCATCAGAATTTACTTTTACTGCAAACACCCATTTACACCCAATAACCTGTTTTTCTGCGGGTAACGTTTCCAAGGTCCAAGTATTATTGACATCCAAAGCATTTATCTCCTCAATCATGGCATTGCGTCAGCCAGAATGAGCTAAAGCGTTATAAACAGTTTTAGGAACAGAAATAGAGTCGAGAGATGCAATAAAAGAAGAAGAAGAAGATGACAAATGATTATAGGAAACAAAAGAAGAAACTGGATAAGTGCATGTACGTTTACCTTTATGGAGAGCAATGGGAAGATCATCATTGGGAACTGGATCTGATGACGAAGAAACTAGCTCATTAGGACATGGAGCAGGAGGATTAGGAATAGGTGCAGTAATAATAACAAGAGGTTGTGTCCAACGAGAATATATGTATGATAGGAGGCTTAACAGGAGTGGAATAAGGAGGAATAATTGTATAGACTAGCAAATCATCCTCCTCTCCGTGACCAAGAGTACCTGAAGAAGAAAATGGTGTATGTTCTCAAAACGTAACATTAGCGGACACAAGATACCTATTAAGACTTGGACAATAACATCTATATCTCTTTTGCACTTGGGAATATCTAAGAAAAATACACTTCAAAGATTTTGGATTAAGTTTTGTAACCTAAGGTCGGACATCCCGAACAAAGCAAGTACAACCAAATATCCTAGGTTCAATGAGAAACAATGTTTTATTAGGAAAAAGAACATGAAAACGAATTGCACCAAACAGGTCCGAGGAGGGCATCCGATTGATTAAAAAACAAGTTGTAGAAACAACATCGGTCCAAAAATATTTTGAAACTTGCATCTTAAATAATAATGCTCTAGCAGTTTCAAGATGTTTATTCTTTTTTTCTTTCAGCAACACTATTCTGAGAAGGTGTATCCACACAAGGTGTTTAATGAAGAATACCATGTTGAATCATATAATTTTGAAAAGTTTCTGACAGGTATTCCTTAGCATTATCACTTTTTAAAATTTGTATAGGCACACCAAATTGAGTTTGAATCTCAGCATAAAAAGCAAAAAAATGAAAGAATAATTTTGGTCGATTTTTCATCAAATATAACCATGTCATTCGAGAATAATCATCAACAAATGTAACTAGATATCTAAACCCAGTTTTAGATGTAACTGGACAAGGACCCCAAACATTAGAATGTACTAACTTAAAAGGAGCGTTAGCTCGTTTATTGACTCTTGGACTTGAATTGAGATGATGGTGTTTGGCAAACTGACAAGACTCACAATCTAAAGAGGACATGCCAGAAAACTGAGCAAAAATTTTCTTAAGAATAGGAAAAGAAGGATGACCTAATCGGCAATGTGCTTCAACAGGAGTGACAACTTTGGTACAAGCTATAGACTTTGGTATTTGCGCATTAAGGATGTAGAGACCTCTAGACTCATGTCCTTTACCAATAATCTTCTTTGTCATAAGATCCTAAAATAAACAATAATCAAGAAGAATGAGACAACAATTAAGACTCCGAGTGAGTTTACTGACAGCAAACAAATTGAAGGATAATTGAGGTAGATTAAGAATAGATGATAAAGTGAGTGATGGTGTGGGATTAATTGTTCCAGATCCAGTAACACAAGATGTGGAACCATCAGCTAAAGTAACAGGAGAGGTAGATTTATGTGACTGAAAGGTAGAGAATAAGCTAGAATTACCTGTCATATGATCTGTAGCACCAGAATCAATGACCCAATTTGAAGAGGAGGAAACAAGACATGTATTAGGTTTACCTGACTCTGTAGGAGCAAAACTGGATTGAGGTTTCATTGTTTCTTGAAGTTGAGTCAATCTGGCATATTCATTTGTAGATATCAAAACAGGCTTTTTAGAGATCTCAAAAGTAGATACAATATGAGCATACTGAGCTCTCCTATATTGAAATCTCCGACAATCTCGCTTGATATGACTTGACTTATGACAATAGTGACACAATAATTCTCTTGACTCTTGTCCACGAGTTCCAATATTCTTGTCATAATTATTGGATCCCATGCCCTTATTACCACCACCACTCTTGTATTGTTGTTTTCCTAACTCAAAGGTGTTATGATGGCTAACAAAAGCACTGTTAGGCTGAGTAGTTTGAACAATAGGCGAACTTTCTGTACGAAGAACCCTACTGAAAGAATCTTGTAGAGAAGAAATCTTTGAACCAGAAAGAATATGAGATTTAGCAATTTCAAACTCAGATGGAAGACCAGCTAAAAAACTCATAACAGTCATCTTCTCCCGCTGAGTTTGTTGTATAGTCACATCAGTATTGAACGGAAGTAGCATGTTAAGTTCTTCATATGTTTTCTTGAAATCCATGAAATAACTGGTGAGACCTTTTGCCTTTGTCTGCCTTGTAAAATGCCTTACACACATCATAGATACGAGAGACATTTCCCTTTCTAGAATATAAAAATTCTAAATAGTTCATTAATTCCTTGACTGTCCTATAGTGAGTTATCATACCAACCACCTCATTATCAATAGAATTTTGTATTTGTAAAAATAATCGAGCATCCTCTTTCATCCAAGGCAGTCTAGAATCATCTTTAGAAGGATCTGTTAGTGATATGCACTAGGTCAATCATTTGTGATTATGTATTGACTTTCTTATTTTGTTAATAAAGAAGTATTATATTATCATTTGATTTTATGATAATTACATGAATGATTAATTCTTACTAAGGCCATCAAGTATGTGACTTGATAGTAAAACCCTTAGATTAAAATAAGAGTTCTATTCTAATTATCCCTAGCCATTTTTTCATTATATGAATATTAAAGTATTAAGGCTAGTATGATGTTGATTGATGATTATGTTTTACTAATCATAAATATGAGATATTAAGTCAACTCATAGGTACATGATGAGAGATCATGTATTGGATTAACCCACTATGAGAACGCTACATAGATTATTGTCATAAGTATTTCTTATCACAGTAATTTTATTTCGATCCTTTGACCTTGAAATCATCATGGATTTCTACATAGTTATTTTATGTTTTGACACATTCTAACATTGTCTTTAACTGGACGATTAAAAAGATGTTGTTGGATATAAAATTAGTAATGTGAGGAATGTGAGTGATTTAAAAGGAATTTATTCCTCATTAATATGAGAAAGATATCTAAAGGCCCCTTGATGAGATAGACTGAAGAAAAATGCATGGCCATGCTGAAATGAATTGATAAAGTGTTATCATTTTTAGTCTACTTAGAATCAAGTCATAATATTGAATTATATAAGGATGACATTCTATGTCTTATGTTCAATTAAGATATCATGTGATAAAGGGACAATAAAATTCACTGTAATTAGGTTATGTCGGATTATTGACTTCATATGACTTGGGTAGTCATAATGTCTTGCTAGAGGTCACTTGTGACTTGTAGGCCTAAATAGAGATTTAGGCCCACTGCCAATGTTATGTGAACCTACAGGGTCACACACTTAGAACAAGCCCAAAACGGATATGGGTTTAATAAGCCTAAAATAAACTCTGTGGAAATAAATAATTAAAGTGTTTTATTTATTTGTTTATTTATTTAAGATAGATGTTATTTTAAATAAATAAATAAGATATTATTTTTGATTTGTTTTTAAACAAAATCAGAATATAATAAATGAAAAATTATCAAAAGGTTATTGGTAAGTGAAACCCTAATTTGGAGTCTATAAATATGTTATATTCTCTAGGATTTCACCCACTTGTTTTTCCTGCCTCCAAATTCGTCTTCTTTCCTTTTAGAAAACAAAAACAGAGTTTTTCCTTTTGTTCTTGATTTGTGAGACAATCAAGGAGGTTGCTAGCATACACACTCAAATTTGTTTTGTGAAGAGCTGTTCGTGTGGATACCTATAGAGGACGCATCCTTTTGGAGACGTCTTGATCCGAACAACCAAGCCAAAAAAAGCTCGAGGTAAGGTGTCACCGGTGTGAACCTCCTCTCATCCTTCCAGATAATCTTGCCTCTTCTATGTTTTGGTAAGATTTTAAAACCCTAGATATAATCAAGTAGTCGAATTACATGGATCCAGGTTTGGGAACGTGATAAAATTTTTAATTTTTCCGCTGCGTTTGTATCACGAATCCTAACAGGATCATCAGTTAAGTGGCTATCCATAGAAATACTGAGCAAATATAATTCAATAGTTTGACTCCAATTAAGATAGTTCATACTATTAAGTTTATGTTCCGTGATTTTTGACATTATCGGAACCACATCAGAAACAACAACACTCTTTTTCTCTGCCATTTTTTAAAAGAACAACCAACAAAAGAAGGAAAAAAAACTCAAAGAAATTAGAATTGAATACTAACAGATTTTGAACAACTGAATACTCTCACAACAATGTAGATTCAGGCCCAAACAGATGTGGAATCAAGAAGGATAGACAAATGCAAGTCGAAGAAGGCTAATTGGAGCAAATTCCGACAGCTCATGCACCGGCGCGTGGAATCTGGGCAGCAGCTTCTGGTGGCGCATGTGGCTCACGCACTTGGATTCCAGCGACCGGTCTTTGGGTCTTGACTGATCAGCACACAATGCTCCTCCTTGGGCTAGCGGTGTTAATAGGAAACCCTCCTAAAGTGATGAACTAGTCTCACCCTCACTCATGCCCACAACCCAGAACTTTGATTTTCTTAAGAGCAGAAAATAACCTGCTCTGATATCATGTAATTATAGTATAAGAACACAGAAATATGAGTGAATATCTTATTATGTCATTCATCAAATATAAGGATATATATACAAGTATAGGAGACCTAATTTAGGAAGGAAAATCTCCTACAATCAGCCTATATATTTATTTTTTATTCTAAATATATCAGCCTGTATATTTACTTCCTATTCTAAATATATACAGCTGTAACAAGGACATAGAAACACGGTCTTGTTTCTTGCTTTTCCAAGAAACATACACCAGCCCGTAGTAGAACGCCTAGTGTCACTACACCCAGCATAATCATTGTCACTATATGCCACAAGATCAAGTGAGGTAGAAGCAGGATAGAACAGTCCCCGCAAAGTGGTGCCATGGACATAGTGGATAATTCTTCGGACTGCAGCCATATGTAGGTGCCTAGGAGAAGCTGTGAACCGACTAACCTGCTGGACAACATAAGAGATATCAGGTCTAGTGATTGTAAGGTAGACCAAGCTGCCAACCAGAGTACGAAAGGCGGCAGGGTTTGGTAACAAGTCACCCTCTTCTTTGCGCAGCTTGAGATTAAGTTCCATAGGAGTATCAAGAGGAGTAGAGTCTTGAAGACCAGCAGCAGCCACCAAGTCCTCGGCAGCCTTGTGCTGGGACAGAAAAATACCACGTGAAGCAGCAGTAATATCTAGACCAAGAAAATAAATGAGAGACCCCAAAAACTTCATTTGAAAAAATTCCTGTAAATGCTGCTTTAATTGAGAGATTTAGAATTGAATCAGTACCCGTGATAATTATGTCATCAACATAGACTAAAAGAATGACAATACCAATCTCAGTCTTGCGAAGAAACAGAGATGCATCATACTTGCTTTTGAGAAAAGCAAACTTGAGTAAGATAGAAGTAAATTTCTCATACTATGCATGAGGGGCCTACTCAAGACCATACAAGGAGCGATGCAGTTTGCACATTGCAGAAGTGGGGGTACAAGTTAAACCTGTAGGAGGATGCATATAGACATCTTCCTTGAGATCTCCGTGAAGAAAGGCATTCTTCACATCCATTTGGTGCAAATTCCAATTTTGTGAAGTAGCAATAGCCAAAATCATGCGGACAGTAGTCATTTTGGCTACTGGAGCAAAAGTCTCCTCATAATTAACTCCATATTCTTGATTATTGCCAAGAGCTACTAGCAGGCCTTATACCTATCCAAACTCCCATCAGATTTGACCTTAATTGAATAGACCCATTTGCATCCAAGTGGAGTCACATTAGCAGGACAATCAACCACATCCCAAGTCTTATTAACTTCAAGAGCACTCAGTTCTTCTTGCATGGCTCGCTGCCAGCATTTCTCTTTAACTGCCTGTGAATAGCTAGTAGGAATAGAAATAGAAGATATAGTGGCAGAAAGAGCAATAGTGGTACCTTTTTTAAGTGATGGAAAACCGTATCGGTCAGGAGGACCAGTGACTCTAGAAGAACACCGTAAACGAGTAGATGGCAAGACAAATGCGGAAGGGGCAGCAATGGAGGTCTTCTCTAATATACTATTCCAAGTTGAACCTTTCCACCTGAGTACTAGCATCACTAGAAGTGTCATCAAAAGAAGGTAAGAACACGCATGAAGGCTTAGGTGATAAAACATGGGAAAGAACTATTGATTTTCAAAAAACAACACATTCCTTGAATCATGAACCTGATTGGTAGTTGGATTATAACACAAATAACCTTTTTGTGTGACACTATACCCTAAGAACACACATCGTGCAGATTGGGCAGAAAGCTTATTTCTGTCCGTTGGAGGAAGATGCATAAAACAGACATATCCAAAAGTGTGAAGGTTTGTATAAGTAGGAGGGCGATGATGAAGCCTGAAATATGGAGACTCAAAATTCAAACCTTGGGAAGGGAGTCTGTTTATAAGGTATGTTGTGGTGAGAGCTTCTACCCAAAACTTAAGGGGCACAGACAACTCAATTAGCAAAGTTCTGACAATATCTAAAAAATGATGATTCTTTCGTTCAGCTAATTCATTTTGTTGTGGAGTAGAAGGACAAGATTGTTGAGAGATAATCCCTTTAGATTGCATATAAGATTGAAACTCATGAGACATATATTCCCCACCCGATTCAGACCAGAGGATTTTTGCAGTAGCTGAAACTTGAGTTTGAACTAGAGCTAAGAACAATTTAAACATAGAAAAGACTTCTGATTTGTGTCGTAGAAAATATACCCATGTATATCTGCTGTAGTCATCAATAAAGGTCACAAAATACTTGTATTGGGCATGAGAAATTGTAGGACTAATACCCCAGACATCACTATGGATTATCTC
The DNA here is from genome assembly GCA_947683625.1 of Mallotus nudiflorus. Classification (NCBI taxonomy): domain Eukaryota; kingdom Viridiplantae; phylum Streptophyta; class Magnoliopsida; order Malpighiales; family Euphorbiaceae; genus Mallotus; species Mallotus nudiflorus. The sequence goes on along the minus strand of CANTUR010000771.1, from coordinate 1,438,848 downwards.
AAAACTGTGTGTTGCTCTACTACCTTCAGATGGAAAGGGTAAAATTTTACTTTTGCCAAGTTTACAAGCTGCACAATCAGAATATGCAATAGGAGAAGAATGCATTTTATCATTCAATAGGCCAGATTTCCATAAATAAGTCAGAATCCTAGAATTAGGATGACCAAGACGCCTATGCCATACTTCAATTGACACTTTAGACTTGTGATAAAGTAAAGCTAGCATAAGAAGGTAGGCTACGTGGAATAGGTAGTTGTAGAAGAAACAAATGTCCATGCTGAGGCCCCTTCGCTATCAACTATCCTGACATCTGATCCTGCACGACACAACCATCATGAGTAAAACGGACATCACAATTTTGGTCCACTAGCTGACCAACAGATACTAAATTTACAGTAAGACTTGGTGATACAAGAACATCCTTAAAGGTAGAAGATACATCACCAACTACCACAATGGGTAGTTTACTACCGTTAGCTGTTTGAAAATTTGAGAAGCCATAATATTTTCTGATATTGCTTAACCCATGAGAAGAATTAGTCATATGATTAGAGGCACCTGAATCTACAATCCAAGATGTGGATAAGGAACCAGTACCTTGAAGTCCAAGTGCTGAAAATGCAACCACAATCATCTCCTGCATTGTCTCTCGAGTTAATTGAGATGTTAAAGGTTGTAATGCAGCAGCAGTTGTTGTAGTAGCAGCTGGGACAGTAGGTTGTAAGGCACCTGAAGTAACAGTAGCATGACAGGCAATATTGGGCCGTCGAGAACGAGTAGGACACTCCTTAATGATGTGCCCTGACTGCTTGCAGTAATTACAAAATTTCTGAAGACAATGAGAGGCAATATGGCCATATTTCTTGCAGCAATAGCATTGTGTGGTACTCATGTCCCGACTCTTTCCCTTTCCTTTGCCATTGGCAGCATAAGCAACTGAGATAGTATTAGAAGAAACACGAGCTTGCTCCATAATATTCTGAGTATTAATATGTTGTTCCTCATGCAAGAGTTCTCCAAAACAGATTTCCAAAGTTGGAACAGGATCTCTGTTTACTAGAGAAGCATGAATAGATTCAAATTCGGGCTGTAATTTCATTAGAAATTGATCTCTTTGACTGGTTTTATGTACTTGTTGCACTGCTGCCAGTCCTTCTGCAGAGACCTTGGCTGTAACCAGATCTGAATAATCATTCCTTAAAATCAGAAAACCAGAGTAGTATTCTTGAACTGATAGACCCCCGAGTATAATTAGCAATTGCTAACTCTAGCTGGAAGCGCTTAGCATTGTTATCTTGATTATAGACTTGCTTAAGATAATTCCACATGGCCTTTGTAGACCTATGAGGGCACAAAGAAAGAATCAGATGTGGTTCCATAGAAGTAAGAATCCAGGTCATGATCTGATTATCTTTGGCAACCCAGGCTGCCTTCTCTGCCTCAGCAGATCCTACTTTGGTGCTGCCATCTATGTGACCCCACAACTCCTTACCCTTGAGAAAAGTCTCTAATTGAAATTCCCAGGCAGCATACCAGTGAATTTGACACATATATGATCTGATTTTTTCATGATCACTAAGGCTATGACTGAGAAGGCTAAGATTTCTTAGGTGTTTTGCTCTGATACCATAACAGAATGGTTCAAATTGTTCCCCTACTGAGAGGTTCTTTCAATATATAGACAAGGCTGCCCACTATACAAGGAAACTAAGCTGTACAAAGTAATTTATTACATGGAGGAATCCTATGATACAGAATCAGACAGATTTATCCATTAATTATGGCTTTCTACTAACCTGATTTAGCTATTGACCTGCCATTAATTATGGCTTTCCATAGACAGCAATTAATTATGGCTTTCTATTGACCTACCATTAATTATGGCTGTCTATTGACGTTATGAACTTATGATTTATGCTTAAAAGTTAAACCATTTGATAATTATGTAATACTGATCTTGGTGTAATATTAATGCTTATCATTTCTTATTCCACAGGTATTGGTTATGACACCCCAGATCCTTTTGGATGCCTTGAGAAATGCATTTTTGAATCTAGAAATGGTATCCTTGATGATCATTGATGAGTGCCATCGCACCACTGGTAATCATCCTTGTACTAAGATAATGAAGGTTAGCATCCCATTTCTACAATCTCTATTCTCATCTTTGGTGCATCTTTTCTCAAGACAGACATCCTTCCTTGGTTTTATTTTCCTTTTATTTTTCTTAACAATTTCTTGGTGAAGGAATTCTACCACAAATTGACTAAGAAGCCAAAGATTTTTGGAATGACAGCATCTCCTGTTGTTAGAAAAGGTATGACCTTTTCTCTGTAGTGTATGTTGTTTTTCCCTAAAAGCATAAAAGTTAATAATTCAATGAGAGCCTTTACCTCATGTGTGACTCTTGATTGTTTGGCTCTTGTATTTTTTCTGTAGCATGTCACTGGAGGCAGCAAGTCATTAGCTTGGAACTTAGTATTTCTTTATATGCTGTTTATGCTCTCTAAACTATAATGTATCATATTCAATCATAGACCTAATGCAATGATTCCTTGTTGATCGTTTTTCTTTTGTATAAATGCTTATCGCTTTGGACGGTTGGTTTAACTTTCTATATTCATAATCTGAAATCTGGTTGAATAAATGTTCCAACTTGCACACCCAAGCAATTATCCAGCCTAGCAACAAGAACGATATTTAGTGAAGAGAATGCCTTTTATTTATGCCATTGGCGGCTGATTGTTTCACAAACCTTTTTTTATCTTCTTTCTGTGAAGTGTTTAAAGATGTAGATAGTTCTCTATGTTTGGAGGCTAATATGTTGTCCATGCATGATCAAGTTTCTGGTCTCCAGAATTACTATTCTGGCTGCTGAAACTACTTCTAACTTGTTAATTATTGCATGCTAGGTGTTTCCTCCGCTATTGATTGTGAGGATCAAATATCAGAGCTTGAGATCATATTGGATGCACAGGTATTATTTTAGATTGTGATTCCCTGCATTTATCTTGGGGTTTTCATTCAGATTCTTTGTGCTGTGCTTCCCTATCTTGCATGTGCACTGCTGCAGATTTACACTATTGAAGACAGGACAGAAATGGATGCCCATGTTCCCTCTGCGAGAGAAACATGTAGATTTTATAACAACGCACAGCTTTATAGTTCAGATGTTAAATCTAAGATTGAAGCTTCATGGTCCAAGGTATTCCTTTATCACATATAGATGCCCTTATATGTGGGCGATGATGAAGAAAATACATGTTTTGTGTATGGTATATGCATGGTTTATTTCTGTGGACACTGAGATCTTTGTATCTGCATGTACAGTTTGATGCTTCACTGCTAAGTCTGCAAGGATCAAAACCAAGCTGTTATAAAGATGCAGATGATAAACATAAGATGCTGAGACAGCGACTGTTCAATGACAATTCAAAGATTTTGAATTGCCTTGAAGATCTTGGCCTCATTTGTGCTTATGAGGTATGATTATTCTCCCTGTAGTAATCTTATACCAAAGAGGAGAGGATTGATGTTATGAAGGAAAGCAATGTGATATCCTGCCAGCTCTCCTCTATTATTAATTAGAATCTTCATCAACTTTGTTATTTTTAGTGTTTGTTTGTGTCCCTCTTATGAAGACTAATAATTTCTTTTCCCATGCATGAATCTATTTAATCTCAAATAGCTATCATATGTCTACAAGTGCAAGGTCTTCTTGGGTTTCAATAATGCTTAGTTCATACTTGTCTTCTCTTCCAGTTGTAATTTACTACTTTTCACACTTTTGGTTTGTAGGCTGTCAAAGTTTGTTTAGAGAATGCTCCCAACATCACTGAGGAGTGTGAAATTTATAGAGACATTGTTCTTAAGTGTAAATATTTCCTTGAGGAAGTGCTAAGCGTAATTGGCGAGTCTTTGCCACATGGTATGCTATGTTTGTTCTTTTTCTGCAAATTTTTGGAAAAACACTATCTGTTTGCTACTCTTTCATTTTTTGTTACAATTTAATCATATGTGCTACTATGAAATTGAGATTTCTTTGGTTTATTCCTTCTTATAGTGATGGATGTCAACATACATCTATGTGGTGTGCTTCTTTTCCATATGGCAGCTACCAAATCAATGCTGATACCTATGTTTAAGTATGAATATATTTTCGTTAAGCTGCCATCTATGATTGAGTCATCATAATATTAATTTTAATTGGAATTGTTATTTTTAACAATTTTCTGTTCATTTCTCCGTAATTTTGAGTAGACACTAAGAGATTAATTAATTATCATACCTTTGTAATCTTTCAAATGTGTGGTTTTTGTTCTTTGCTGGCTTTGTTTGTGTTTGTCAATTAAAAGCAAATCCTATAACAGGATATTGTCCTGCAATTTGTTTTTTTGCACGAAGGAGGCTATTTATTTATGAACATATACATCTGCTCTCCAGTGGTTGAGGAAATAATTGAAATCTTTATCCACATGGATTTCTTTTGTGCTGCTTTTCCGCAGAATTTGGTTCAAACATTGTTCTGGTCTTTGCTTGCTTTCAATATGATGTCATTTTCCAACTATTTTTTTTTTCCTCAGGTGATAATTATTCTTTGGATATCGAATTTGACTACTTGAAAGCAGTAGATTTGGGCTACATATCTCCAAAATTATATGAACTGCTTCAAGTATTTCTATCGTTTGGGTAGGGGAAATATTTTAGTTGTCAGTTGCTTTTAGTATCATTTGTTGCAATTTTTTTTTCACTTTGATCTTTCTGGTTGCAGAGGAGATAAGGAAACGCTGTGCCTCATTTTTGTTGATAGAATTGTTACAGCGAAAGTAATTGAAAGATTTGTGAAGAAGGTTGCAGTGCTAGCACATTTCACAGTTTCATATATTACTGGGTCCAATACATCAGTCGATGCACTGCCACCTAAAGTTCAAAAAAAGACCATGGCGTTGTTTCGCTCTGGAAAGGTATATAGATCCTGCACCCTGTGAATTACTTCTTAAAAAGTTATGGTGTCTGGAAACTTTATAACCAATGAATGTACCTGTATTTATAGGTCAGTCTATTATTTTCCACTGATGTGTTAAGGGAGGGGATTCATGTGCCAAATTGCTCTTGTGTAATATGTTTTGATTTGCCCAAGACAGTATGCTGTTATGTACAATCCCGAGGACGAGCTCGACAGAATGATTCCCAATACATTATAATGCTTGAGAGGTGATGCTTTTTCCATCCTCATATGTGAAATCAGTCTTGTGTCCTTATTCTGTACCTATTCCATAACATGTGTGCTAGATTTTATTGCTAAGTGATTGAAGTTTTCTGTTCTTTTGCTTTCTATTGGATTTATTTATTTTTCAAGGAAGGCTGAGAATAGTATAAATGCTTTTATATATATAGGGGAAATGTGAAACAAAGGGATCAGCTATTTGATTTCATTAGGAGTGAATGGTTAGTGACAAATACGGCTATAAATAGAGATCCTGATGTTTGGACTCTGAAAACATGTAACCCGGAGGAAACCAAAGCATATACTGTGGATGTGACTGGAGCTTCAGTTACTGCAGATTCTAGTGTTACCCTTGTATATCGATACTGTAAGAAGCTTCCCTCTGACAGGTATGGGAATTTTCTGTTGATAACAATGTCAAAACACTTTACATTACATTTGTTTTCCCCAAGTACATATTTATAGAAGCAACCAATTTTGCTACTAATTTAATTGGCTATATTGCTGCTAGGTACTTTATGCCAAAGCCTACTTTTGATTTTGAATGTGTGGAGCAGTCATTCCAGTGTAAGTTAATGTTACCTGCCAGTGCTACTTTTCAAACAATAGTTGGTCCAGTATGTAGGAGTCAACTACTGGCAAAGCAGCTCACGTGCTTGGAAGCTTGTAAGAAGCTACATCAAATGGGTGCCCTGGATGATCATCTCATACCGATTATTGAAGAGCCTACAGAAGATGATCATATTGTGAGGAGCAAAGGACCATTTGCATGTGCAGGTATGGTCACAGGTTCTTTTAGCGTAAAGTTGGTAACAATTTCTTATGATCTAATTATCTTAACAAGTTTTACTTATACTGCTTTGGTTTCCTGGGTTGATTGTAAGAATTGAACCTTGTAACATTTCTTCCTCAAAAGTTTCTAACCTCCGTGCTGTGGTAATGCGAATTGTGACTTGAATTGAAATTTAGGTTTGTCATATTTGAATCTTGCCACTGTCCACAATGGTCTAACACAATAGTAAAAAATCTATTGGTTTGCAAGATAGCAAGAAATGATTATGAAAACCATTACTTTTGCATATGTTTGCTTATTTAATTTTGTGATGTGGGCATACACTTGATTTGTTCAGTATAATGACGTTGTAGTATTTCTTCACAGTCGGAAACTGTTAGATTATCTGATATCATTTCTCGATGATTTAGTGGTGCTATATTTATTCTCATCTTGTTCTATGTTTGTATTTACTTCTCCCTATCTTTAAATTGCTCCCAAAATAACAACTGTAGGAACTAAAAAAAGGAAGGAATTGCATGGAACAACTTCCATTCATGCATTATGTGGAAGCTGGGGAGAGAAGCTTGATGGAGCCACCTTCCATGCATATAAGTTTGATTTCTCATGTAGCATTGCCAGTGAGAATTATTCTGGATTTATTCTTCTCATTGAATCAAAGCTTGATGATGATGTTGGAAATATCGAGTTGGACCTCTTCTTGCTCAGGAAGACAGTTAGGGCATCTATTTCTTCCTGTGGACAAGTGCATTTAGATGCTGAACAGGTAAAAATATATGCTTGTAATTTGAATGCTACTTCTATTTTGGGAAGGTATTTTCTTAATACTATGTCCTTTTTCATTGTTGTTATCCACATCAGATGATGAAAGCCAAGTGCTTTCATGAATTGTTTTTCAATGCTTTATTTGGGAGGTTGTTTACTGGATCCAAATCATCTGGATCACCAAGAGAGTTTTTACTTCAAAAAGAAACAAGTTTATTATGGATCCCGTCAAACATGTATTTGCTGCTACCTCTTGAGAAATTTAGTGTTTCAAGTGATGAATCTTGGAAGATAAATTGGAGAGGAGTTCATGCCTGTACTAATGTTGTAGAATTCTTGAAGGAGAATTCTTTTTTGGGTGCTGAGCATTACAGTGGTGAGAGGGTGTGCTCATCATCTAGTACTGAGAGCAGCAGTGGAAAGGCAATCTGCTTTGCTAATATTTCAGTTGATGTAGATAAAGTGGAAAATATGGTGGTAATAGCAATTCACACAGGCAAAATATATTCTGTTGTTAAAGTGGTGAGTGAATCATCTGCTGAGTCCTCTTTTGATGTTGGCGATAAACCATCAAAGTACTCTTCATATGCTGATTACTTTGAGAAAAAGTAGGTGATTCGTCTAGATTATAGTTTTTCTTCATCAAATATGCTTCCCTTCTATCAAGACAACACACCATATTTGTTTATTGTACCAAAGATGATTAAATGATTGGTATCTCTTGTCAGGTACGGAATTGTGCTGATGCATCTGAGACAGCCTTTAATACTGTTAAAGCAGAGCCATAAGCCCCACAACCTGCTCAATCCTAATTATGAAGGTTTTTATTTGCATGCTTGAGCTCTGTTTTAAGATGGAATTTTCTTTTGTGTTGACCAAAGAAGTCTAGTCCTACAGTCTGACACATAGATTTTAATATCTCCAGGTAGATTTTATGCTAATTCTTTTGATCAAAGTGCCAATGGGGATATATTGAATTTGCGTATATATATCAGGTTGCCTAAAAACAGAAGCTGAGGGTAGTTGGAAAATGGCACTCTTAATTGCCTAACAACAGCTGTCAAACTTGACCATCAATGCAGTTCCTCTTTCGTTTATCTTACTTCTAAGATGTTTTTTAAATGAGCAGATACTCCAAAAGATGGCTTGGTTTTAAAACAGAGGCAGCTTGCTCATATGCCACCTGAGCTTTTAATCAGAATTGACATTCCAATTCAAACTCTGAAATCATTTTACTTACTACCCTCTCTTATGTACCATTTGGAGTCCCTGATGTTAGCCAGCCAACTAAGACAAGAGATTGACTATCAAGTCCCCGGCTTCCATATCCCAAGCTCATTGGTTTTTCCTATGACTCTGTTAAATCACTTTGTTTGGCTTTATTTTTATGAATCATTTACTTAAATATTAATATAATCCGTTTTTTTTATTATTAGATGCTGGAAGCAATAACAACGACTAGATCATCTCAAACTTACTCCCTGGAGAGATTGGAGCTGCTTGGTGATTCAGTTTTAAAGTATTCTGTGAGCTGTGATCTTTTTCTAAGATATCCCACAAAACATGAAGGTCAATTATCTGCTCAACGCACACGAGCAGTTTGTAATTCAACCCTGCATCAATTGGGAATAAGTCGCAAATTACAGGTATTTGAGATTTTATCTGCTATTCATGGTTCAGATGTTACTAGTGAGTTATATTGGTCTCATAACAAATTTGTACATGAACATTTTTTTTTTTGGTGGTTGCATGTAATTTCTTCAGTTTACAGAATTTAAGTTTTGGAACCCTGTTGGAACCAAAGTTCTTTATCATTCTGTTTAATTTGTCTGCTGTAGGATTTCTTTATCCCAAATTATTTTGGTAGTTTAAGTGAAGTTTGTCATTTATATTGTTATGGTGATGGTTACTCCCTGCTTGTTGCTATTTGATATGAAATGAAACTTCCAAACGGAGAAGCACTCTTTTTCGATTATGATGCACACAGTGTATATCCTCAATAACTTCATTTTGTCTGCAAGTTCAAGTAACTCAATCAAGATTGTAACTTGTAACAGCTTTCAACATATTGCCTCGTAAAATATGGGCCTGGGTTTTATATAACACATCATCTGTTTCTAACTAGATTTTGCCTCCATTAGGTAAGTTAGCAATATGTGGTAGGGATTTAGGGACTACTTAGTTTCTTTCTCTTTTTTCCCTGAGTTTTGCCCACATTTTCAAACTCCATCGCTTCCATTTAGCCACCCAATTTGAAAGGACTCTTTACAAAAGAGCCTATAGCCAATCTACTAATAAGTTGTAACCTTATCTTACTTATGTGAACAGGAATTATCTTTGAAAATTCATGACTGCAGTTGCCATTTTGGTACAGCGGTTCAGTGTGATACCATTTCGCTTCTATTCTTTAAAACCCTGGTTTGGGTTCGAGGATTGATTTCTTACTCCTAACATAATCCATCACAGTCCTCATCCCTTGTCCATAGATCTTTTGATTTCATATCAATCATTATACTGTTTTTATTTTACAGGGATATATACGCGATGGTGCATTCATTCCTCGTTTTTGGGTTGCTCCAGGACAGCTTCCTTCTTTCAGTGTTCCTTGTACTTGTGGTGTTGATACTTTAGAAGTGCCTTTGGATGTAAAATTTCAGACTGAAGACCCTAATATTAAGATAGCTAGATGCTGCTCTTTAGGCCACCGATGGATGTGCTCCAAAACAATATCTGATTGTGTTGAAGCCATTATAGGAGCATACTATGTTTGTGGAGGACTAGTTGCTGCACAGCATGTGATGAAGTGGCTTGGTATGGATGTTGAATTTGACCCATCATTGGTAGATGTAATCATTACAAATGCTTCTCTACAATCTTACACACCAAAAGAAGATGAAATTAAGAGCTTAGAATCAAAGCTTGGTTATACGTTTTCTGTTAAGTTTCTCTTACAAGAGGCCATCACACATGCCTCCATGCAAGAACAGGGGATTGGCTACTGTTACCAGGTAATGAATTTTTAATTGAGGCAGCTCATTTTATATTTTTATGCATTTAATTATTCCCTTTTAGCTGACGGTTTCTCTTCAATTAAGTTGGAAGGAAAATTGGATATTTTTTTCAAAGGCAGCAAGTGGTGGATATGAAAAATTTGAAAACAGACTCACTTAATGCAGCAGACTGGGGTTTTTTTTTTCGGTTGACATTATAAGATATTACTCTAATGATAAAGGCATTTTGTGAATATCTGGATATTGTTATGGATATAAGGAAGGAAAACTTCTTGCTAATGTTCTCTTTATCCTTTCAAATTTTGACAGAGACTTGAATTTCTTGGTGACTCTGCATTGGACTTGCTTATCACATGGCATCTTTATCAAAGTCACACAAGCATTGATCCTGGTGAATTGACAGACTTGCGTTCGGCTTGTGTCAGTAATGAAAACTTTGCACAAGTCATAGTGAGAAGAGACCTATACAAGCATCTTCAACACTGTAATACTTTGCTTCTAAGCCAAATAACAGAATACGCGGAGTCTTTTTGTGAATCTGATGAAGCCACCAAATTGACTGTAGGTCTAAAGGGTCCTAAGGTAAGAGCTGATGCAGTTAACAGGCATGTTTCACTATGTTCATAAATGACAGTTGACAGATATAGTTATCTGTTTTCTGATGCAAGTTTAAAAATGTAAAAATGTAAATTGTGGTAATAATAGAGGTCTCATGAAGGCAATATTGGTCTTAGTTGTTGCATCAGTTTCAGTGTACTTTTTGGTATTGTGTGGATCAGTTGGTGGTGAAACTGTAGTGACATTAATTGTGGTGTTGGTGCCAATAGGGGTAGTGTTATAGTGGAAATAGCTGCTGTGAATTTGGTTGTGGGAATGATGACACGCCGCATAGTTAGGAGCTGCAAATTTCTTGGCTGCTATGATTGTTAATGCTTTAATGAAACTGAACTTTTCTGCATTGTTTTAGATAGTAATTGCATTGCTCTGACCATATCTGTATTTACCACAGGCTCTTGGAGATCTGCTTGAGAGTATTGCTGGGGCAATTTTAATTGATACAAAGTTTAACCTAGATGAGGTGTGGAAAATATTCATGCCACTATTGTCACCGCTTGCAACTCCACAGAATCTTGAGCTGCCTCCATTACGTGAGCTGATGCAATTGTGTGATTTCCGTGGGTATTTTATAAAAGAAAAATGCATAAATAAGAATGACACAGTGCATGCAGAGCTTAGGCTACAGCTCGCTGATGTTCTTTTGGTCGGAGATGGATATGATAGGAGCAGAAAAGCTGCTAAAGGAATAGCAGCTACTCATTTGTTGAGAGAACTTGAGGTATGTTCTACTTGTGCCATTGTATCATATGCAATTCCCAAAGAATCGAGCTGCAATAATCCTGATCCCAAAATAGTTCCAAATTTGTACAAGATAGCATTTTAAAGCCTTTTTTTTCAGCTCATTTGACATTGTTTTCTAGGATTTCTCAGACAAATTACCATAATCCTAAATATTGCAACAAAAGTGTGTTGATATCCTTATTATTATTATTCTTAATGTTTCTACCCGTTTACATGTCATCATTGTCTCATTCCAATGCTTTAATCTGTATGTTTACAGAATAGAGGAATAACATACTCTCGAGGTGACTCAAAGAGGAGGAAACAAGATTCAAATCTTCTTGTTGCTTCATCTTCCTTAGGCATAACTGATGGTCAGCCAATAATGCACAAAAAGCTGAAGCTAAAAAGTCAATCACCAGCAGATTTAGGAGATCTTTCCCTGGTTGGCAGTTCCACAAATAACGCCCCAGGTATGCACCTTCAGATCTTTTAAGTCCCTTTTATATGTGTTATGGGAGGTCAAAAACCTTTGCATCATTGAAATATTTGATTGACATAATCTTCATTTGATCTACCGGAGTAAAAATAGCTATGGTATTGGCAGGGATGTTTTTAGAAGCCACTGCATCTATTTGCTTTACTTTCTATTTTCCTTTCTGCACTTCTTGTTAAGCAGTTTGTCACTGCATACGTTGGCTCTCTGGAATTTTATAACCCAAAAAAATAAGTAAATAAAAAATTCATTCAAGGTGCTGATCGTGCAGTTATATCCCTTTTTTTTCTCTAAATATGCTACTTGTTGATTGCTGAACCATTCAAGCTTACTTCCAAAGATTGAAGCAGGAATTATCTCATAAAATTTCTTTTTGCAGTTATCGAGGCAATTAACTTGAAAAAAGGTGGACCTCGGACTGATCTTTTCAAGCTATGTAAGAAATTGCAGTGGACAATGCCAACATTCAGAACATCAGAAGAAAAGTCAAGGTCTGCTGGTTCAACTATGTTTAGCACATTCACTATAATATGCACATTAAAATATGATTGAGAATTTTGAGCATTCAATAACTTTTTTGTATATTTCCGTCATATTAATTTTCATCTTACACTTTTCACTGAGCTTGATTCTTCCTCTTGCAGCACTCCAATTTTATTTGAAGACATAGAGAGGTATCAGGCCTTCATATCAAAAATCACCTTGCAGATACCTCTTTATGGCACAATTGAGTGCACAGGAGACCGTAGACCTGATAAGAAAAGTTCATATGATACTGCGGCATTGGCTATGCTTTATGAGCTTCAAGGACAAGGGCTGCTCATCATTGGGGACTCAAAGTAACTTTGCTACTGGTCTAAATAGTTGTTATGTAATTTAGGAAATCTGGGGCAATTAGTAAACTAACCCACTCACCTCTTTGCGCCAACAGCTAACCACGACTTAGGTATAAGTGAACAGGAAAATTCTTTTCCATCCTAAAAAATATTCACTGCACCAAGATTGCTGGCTGCTAACCTTCGCAGAATGCGAGCTAGTAATTCTAGCCTCTGGGAACTGAGCCTGTATGTACTATCAAATTTTTTCGATGACTGTTCATATTGACACTAATATTTTCCTGGAAAGCTTTGCAATTCACAGTTTCATATATTCCTTGTATCAATCATCCAGGAAATAACAGCTTGTAACATTACAGATTGTAATAGCAATTTTACGTTGCTCAATGGCTGCTCTCTTCTTGTCTGTATTTTTTTTTTTAAAGTATACAATTAATAGGAGTAAGATTGAAAATCGGCTGGCACTTGTTTTAATATTAGTCTATTAAATTTTCAGTTAACTAAATTTTCCCATCATCTCGATTGCTCAAATCCAGAAACTGATGAAAGCTAATCCAATCAAACTAACAATCAAAAAGGCTCAACAGCTCCTTGCAGAGCAGCCTGTTAAGTTTACATGATGATATACAGGCACATCCATCCAAAAAATGAAGTGCACGTATCGAAAAAAATAGCAGTTTGGAAGAAATAACAATATCTGATGGTATTACACTCTTCAATGTTCGTCATGCACGCTAACTGGAAGTATATCTTTATATTTGACATAAAAAAAACCACTGACTTGCATAGTTGAAAACTGATTTCCATTCTTCGAAAAATTTTGGATGGAGATGTTAAAGACTATGTAGTTCTTGTCTTCTAGCCAAGGGGCTTGCAATGAACAGCTGGGACTGGTCATTGTTCATCAGCTGCTGAAACCAGTGTATTGCTATAGCAGCCAAGCATGATTAGATGATGTTATGCTCTAAGTAAGAGTTCATATACATTACTATTGTTATCCCCAGGAACACGCTTCAACAGCTCAAAACTCTTGCGGCTCCCTAAGAAGTCAATTCGTTTGAAAATCACATAACCAAGCTCAGCTGTTTCTTTACTGGAGTAAACAGTTCGAAGCCGGTCAGCATGCCTTGAGTCTGTGTGAATTGCAGCTTCTATTTCTGAAGCTGACATATTCTCCTGCAAGAGTGTGAAGGAACACTCATAAAGGAATTGTTAACACTCAATTTGTGACATTACCTGTCTAACATAAAAATATGACCATGAGCTCAGTCCAAGAATACCAAAGAATAAAAATAAGCCCATATGCTTACACATGATATACAAATGCAGTGAAGGGAATTCTTAGTCATACCTGATAAAATGAGTATATATGATCTAACACCTGCATACATGTGAAACCATTTTCACTAAAAAACGCTCTTGAAGAAGGCCCCATTTCAGAAAACCGGTCAACAGGAAACATTATGGTCAAAAAATGGTTCTTAAATATCAACTCAGTTTTCTCACTGCAACAGACATGAAGAGAATAATGCAGTTAGACAACATGCTATTTGGATGATCCCAGAAGATTAGAGAGAGAGAGAGAGAGAGAGAGAACCTTTCTGTAAGTGGTCGTGTTAGGTTAGCAAAGGAAGCTTCCAAGTCCTTTCCATCACCCTTTGCATCAAAGAATACAGATTGGTGTTCACTAACATCTTCACTACTAAATGAGTCTGTGTAAATAGAAGCAGTTGAAGTTGGCTCAGATATTGACCAGCAGATTGAATCCAAAAGGCTACTTGGAGTTATTGGTAGTATTGGAGTTTGACAGGTCTGTAAGAATAGAGAGTTCACGAATGTGATGTTTCATGTCAATATAAGTGCTGCAACTTTCAAACACTAAGCCATATGAGCTTTCACAAACACACTCAAGTGGTAACTAAGCAAGATATAACAACCTGCACTGCAATAAATAAATTGGTAGGTATGGTTATTTATGGACCACCACAATCACCTGCATTGAATCCACCAAAAAGGACCACTAATGCATGATATGCCTACGTATATTTCAGTTGAAAGTAAATATTTCATTTTATCATAATGAAAAGATCCATCTGGCCATGGTCCTGAAAAAAGCCTTCAGTATTTTCGAAGAATTAACCACTCCAATGACTTCAATCTATTCATCAGAGCTTGATTACCCAATAATTGTAGCACTATGCTAACATTGTTCTTTGCTATAGTCATAGTCCTTTGAACAGTCGCTTCATGAAAATTACTGCCTTGCGTTACAGGACCATAGCTGTAATAACCTAATTTACCTGATAATTTTCCCACTACATACTTGGAAATCAGAAACATCTGTATCAGCACAAGCCCATAAAGCCAGAGTCTTTAACTCCAAGTCATTAGAGTCAAACACATGCACATACAATCAAATGCTTTCCACAGTGTAATATAAAAAACTGAAAAGCAAATCTAGATATCTTAATTAAAGTCAAATACGGGCATGAAAACAAATATAGAAGACAAAAAGCAAGATGGATCAATAATTAGCAGAAAAATGGCACACTGGATATAAATAAATAATAACCTGCATTCGACGACCACGGCGGCTTCTAACTCCATTTTTAGCAAGATTGACAACTTGTTGCCTCTGTTCATAGCTTGCTTGACTCCTCAGATTTTGAAAGTCTTGTTGGGCATTTCCCATATTTAGTTCCTTAACAAATCAATATAAAGATGGGAAGCATGCAGTTGGGGCAATTCTGATTAAGCCTATCAGAATGACAGTATAAAAAAGGTTGGTAAAATCATACCTTCCCTGCAATGCCATTTTGAAAATTTTCAAGCATCAGGCCAACCTGCCTCGCCAAATCAACAGACAAGTGAACAAGCCTCTGGACACTTTTCTCCTTTGCTGTTTTCAGAACCCAAAGTGGCTGAAACACAACATATATCAAAAGAATTTGATTGACATAATCAATGAAGTAAACATCTTTTAGCAAGAAGATAATGATGTACAGGCACTCACAGTAACCAGGTTGTTAGAATGGCCAAGATATCTTTGGACTGAAGCCTCTTCACAGACAACATGACTTGCATTGCAGCCAACAAACCATCGATCTAAAAATGTGGCACCTTCTTTGGTCGCTTCCTCGTAAACCTACCAAAGTACCAAGCATATCTAGAACCTTAGGAGTTACTCAACACGGCTAAAGAAAAAAAAAGGCAATATACCAGTAGAAACACAAGGTACCTTCTTACGCAATTCATCTGAAATTTCTGAATCAACATACACAGAGTTACCAGTTAAAGTAGAATCAATACTTCTATTAGAACTTCTTGCAGATGATCGTTTATGAAGTCCTTCAGTCACGTCAAATTTCTTGGCATCATTAATACCAACAGGAAGGCAGGAATTTTCAGTACTACTGATACCGACAAGTCGATTTAAGTCGTCTATGCACACATTATTTTCTCCAACACTCTTGACACTATAGAGTGATTCACTTAACCTCACTGCAACAAATGTTGGATTCAGATACCAAGCTAACAACAAAAGTCACCTCAGCTACGCCATTTTCTTATTTATTCCATTTCAACATTCATAACATCCATTTCATAGGTAATGCTGATAAACAGGATGATCCTTTTGGTCAATCAAGATGGGCCTCAACATTATCAATGTGGCACTTAAATTGTCACCTCAGTTGAGAATAACGGAAATATAAAAAAAAAAGAAGGAAATTTTGAACTGCTAATATGCGACCAATCCCTGATTCCTCAAAGGAGGTTGACAAAAAGATTTACTGATTTAGCATTAAATTTGCAAGAGAAATTAGAGGGATGCCAGCAGCCAAGCTGGGTTCAGTGGTCGTGCAGACTATGCTACTAATAGAGAGAGAAAGCATTGATGAAACAAAAGTGTAGCCCAAACATACCATTCCGTCGGACGCTGTCCACAAACCATCCAATTGTAACAACAAAAAGACCATTTTTTGATCCATGCTTCAAAGCATGCTCAAACTTGCGTCCGCCAAAGCTGTAATCAATGTTAAGGTGTCATAGAAGCATTGCATTGGTGAGAGCATAACATATCACTAGGAGAATATATGTTTTTACGATTAAAAGCAGAACTTTTTTTGTTACATGAGAAATAAGCATGGCATATTTTTCTTTACGATCTGATGTCTTTTGTTGATCCAACAAAAAATATGATTCAAAGTCTTCTTACATTTCCATCTTAAATCATAAAATAAGAACTCCATGTTCACCCGAAACTAAAAGGATATCTGGACCACCAAATGTGAACATTGAGGATGCAGATTAGGACTGTATTGACCGCCTAGTCTCTCCGTTGCCTCCATGACTTGCTTCCTCGCTTCTGCAGAAGAGGAGGTAGAAACATAAATCTACAAATTAATAAACTTAAACAAGAAAAATAAGAATCCTCAGTAAAATTCCAAACAGAAAATGTTAGAATATAAATAAACAAAAGGACAAGCAGCAAATCCCAGCAAAAGTCAGATGCGTACTTGGAGTTCTGTCAACTACTTGAAATAAGCCATTACTGCTAATAATTCAATTAGCATCAAGTGGACAAACCACTGAAAAGGACATGCACATATTGCCAAGAATATTTCTGAATCTGATTAAAATAGATACTCAACAAGAAGGAAAGGACATAAACATATTGCCAAGAACTCGATCAAATAATAATTAGCAAAAGAGTCACTTTTCAACATGAAAATCAAAATATTTTCTTCCTTCCCCAACTTGCAGGACACAAAATCAAATCAACATCATTAACCCAAAAAAGAAAATTTTAAATGAAGCACATACCTTTAGATAAACCAGTAACACAAATAACAAGACCAGAAAATGGACCGCTTGATCTAACCGAAACCGGTTCAGACCCAATAGAAGAAGTGGCAGGAGACATTGCCTCAAAAGATTGCAAACCTCTAAAGGAAGGAATTGAAGATGATAAACCCACAAAAAGCCTTGAACAACCCTTGCTATTAACCACTTCCACTTTGCCAAGACCACCACCACCTCCACCCATAACCAAAACCTCCTTAAATATCTGTTAACAATACTTGAAAGTGATAAACATAGTAACTAACCTCATTAATCACTATGCTTGGCACAAAAGTTAGAATCAAGAAAGCACAGAACTTTCAAAGGAGACAATGAGAATTCCATGACTTGAACATTAACAAAAAAAAAAAGGTGGAAAAGAGAGCAAGATTAATGGGCGGGAAAGAAAGAACAAGAAAATAAAAGCTTCTCTCCAAAGTACCAATAAATACGAGGTAATGATGAAGGATTTAAACTGACAAATTAACAATGAAAGAAGTGGAAATTAAACACAAAACAAAATCAAATATATTGACAAAAATGAAAATGAAAAGTGGGTTAATACTTAAAAAACTTGAAAACTAAAAATTTCACTGAGAAAGAGCAATAGTATCAAGAAAGCCCACACCAACACAAAGACAGTGCAGTCAATGAAGAAAAGAAACAAAAGGGGTTAATAGAGAGACTACAACAGGAAAGGAATATGAATTTTCATTGCTAAAGAGAAAAAGAAGGAATCTGTAAGTAAGAGACGCAGGGGGAAAAAAATTCTCAATTCTGAATTTCAGAGACTGAGACAGACAAATAAAGAATTTTAAAGAAAGATAGATCCTCCAGTTCCCCTCTCTCTCTCTCTGTTGGGCGGTTCAAAAAAAAGCTAGAAAAGGTCTCTCTTTTTAAAAAAATTTGAAGCTAGTGCTGTATTGCATCTGAATGGCTTGTCCAGGCAGTGTAGTGTAGTGGGCAGTGTATAAAAATGACAACTTTGGCGCTGTTGTGTTGCTTTTGTTCTGTTTTCTTTGCTTTTATAAATTGGGTTCAATCAAGAGAAAACCATTTCAAGTTCAAAAAAAAAAAAGCTCTGATTTAATTTTGAAAAGCAAAGAACGGGCAGTTTACTACTTTCTCTGTTAATTCTAACAAAATGGGGTATCTGTGTATCGATGATTTACGAGTTTACCATTGAAAATGATGCTACGTCTACGAAGTGCGGTGTCCTTTTGGCGTTCAAAAATGGGCTGGCTACAGGTGTGCTATGACGCGAACAAGGGGGCGTATTGCTCGGGCCCCTTGGCCACGAGGCCTCCTGCTCCCTTTGTGATGTGCGGAAGATTCACCACAAAGATTGGTTTGTTTTGTTTATTTTAGTTTTTTTTTTCAAGTCCAACAAAAAAAAAAGAATTCCATAATTAATAATTAAAAATACTTATTTTTTTACCAACTATTAAATTTCAGTAGTAAAAAATTATTATCGCTTAAGTTAATAAGTTATAGGAGACCTCAATGGTTTAGAAAAAAAATAGTTACTTTTATATTTTCCACTATAAATATAATAAATTCTCATAAATATTAATATTAATAAATGATGTATGACAAAATTCAAAATAAATAAATAAAAAAAATTACAGAAATTATGATGCTTGACATCCAAAAAATATATATAGCTTGTCTGGTAGGTCAAACATCAGTCCTTAAATGATGAGTATGATAGAAGGCGCGCATGATTCCTGCTGTGAGTAAACTACCTAATTAATTTTGATAAATATGTATTGATGCAATCAGTGAAATTGATGGGTAAATGCATATTTAAGCATAAATATTTTAATTATTTGAGTAGTTTTATACCTATATATATATTTTAAAATAAGATGTATAAATGTATATTTCAGAGAAAGCGATTGAACGACTAATCAAAACAAAATTTTCAATGATTATCCTAAAAAAAAATACCATTCAATAATAACCAAATTTTTATAGCATCAACTAAAAATGGAAAAGAAACTCAGATGCTTTTTAATTTGGATGGTAAATGCCTATTAAAGTGGTGTAACTCATGCGGAATGATTTCCTTTCATTTAATTTTTTTTTTTAAAACAATTATAATAGTCAGTGTGTTAGTATAATAGTCGTTGAAAGAGATAATTCTATCAAAATTTGAATGGATCACTATAGTTACCAAATGCTGAAACTTTCGAGCCTAAAGTACCTAAGAATGAATCTCTAAGAGAATTAATTCCCTCAAGACTTTGCACTCGGTATTAGCAATAAATATAAAAGGAAGAAAATACTTAACCGAATCGAAAAATATTAAAATTATAACGAATTGAATAATTTTAACTCTAAATTATATTAAATCTAATTTTATAATTAATTTAATATGATACTGAATATTTATAAAATATTAAATCGAGAACTATATCAAATCATACTAATATCGTATTGAATAAAAAATGTAATATAATAAAATATTAGTAAATAGTAATGAAGTTAATTATATACTTTTCATTATATTTTTAGGTAATAATATATAAACAAAAATAATATATATTGTGTTTAAAATATAATAAATAAATTATTAATAAATTTTTTTTGTTAATTTCATTATCATTAACATTATTATTGTTGTTGCACCTACTATTACTGTTATTACTTATTATTATTCAATTGACAAGTAAAAACATGAATGTCACTATATTACAATAATTCAATTAATAAATAAGAATGTGAAATGTTAATTACAACACAATTTAAACTTAAAACATTAGAATTAAGAAAATTATTATTATTGACAACACAAATAAAAAAAAAAAAAGAAATGTACATTATATTTCAATTTAAATTAAAAATATGAAAATAAGAAAATTAACATTGTGTGATCTCAAATTGATGAGACATTAAAATTGTGGACCATACATTAATATTATAATAAGTTATTAATTACTATTACTGTAATAAGTAATTTAAATTTATTGATATTATTTAAAATTAATAAGCTAAATATTGTTATTATAATATTATGCATTAATATATATGGACATGTATAATAAATAACTAATACGTCGTTTTGATTAAAAAAATTTATGATTTAACAAATAAAAATAAGAGAAGTTAAGTAATTTTTATTAATTAAAATATATTATTGATATTATATTTAATAACTTTTTAATTATTATTATTATATTAAATAATCTAATTTAATTAATATTTTTTAAAATTAATCAACTAAACTTAAATTAAATTAATAATATAAAATTATATATAATATAAATTTTTGAATTATATCTATTTGTTTTAAAAAGAATTAAATATTCTTACCGAATCACTTAAAAAATGAAATAATATCAATATATAAATTTTTAAATTTGATATTAATACTGAAAATTAAAATCTTCAAAATTTAGTATGTTCGAAATTTTTAAATTGCTGAATTTTCTTATATCACATACACCCTATTCGGTGTGGCTAAAAGCCACATCACATCACCCATCCACTTTGGTGAAATCACGGACCAATGCCCTTTTTCCAAGAAGGTCCCATTGGGTCACCTAAAGTTAAATTTCTCCTTTACAAACTTATTTAATGGAGATTCCATGTTAGAGGTGATGCCATGCCACAACCATAAGCAGCCCATCTAACTTCACCATTTCTGAACACAATCCAACAGTTGACTTGAATACAACATCATTAACCTTGGTACACCTGTTAAACAAGCCTTCAGCTCTCAAATTTAGCACCTTGTAAAAATCAAATAGACAATTAATTTAATCTTACTTGCTGATGAATTCTGCTTCTAAGTTCAAGTCTATTGTGGCCTGGACGGTGGCTAATTGAATCGGATTAATAAAAATTTACTTAGCATTAAATTAGTTATTTATATTTTTTATTTGAATTAAATTAATAAAAATTTAATGTATTTTAAAACCGGTGATTTAAATAAAATAAATTAATAAAATAAAGTTCATTTTTGCAAGTTGGACTTTTGGCATGCGTAAATTAATTATCAACATGGGAAGTACAGTTTCGATTTTCAGAAAACACTGTAAACATGTGATTTGATGCTGAGAGTAGATATGTGAAATGGATTTAAAGATAAGAAATGGATGTACGTATGAAAAGCAGATAAAGTATAAGACTTGTACGGCAATTTGAAGGGGAATATGGGATGAAGTTGACTATATGAACTGCAATCTTACAAACTGAGTGCAGATTACCACAAAAAATGGCATGTCAAAATGTCACGCGAGTTTTACTATCTTCACAGACTTTGCTCACGTATATTTAATTCACCCAATATCAAAGATGTTATTAAGCCTTCCAATGTATGTCAGATTCAGCAAGATGGTAAGAATTACGCTAACGAAAGCATTTAAGTAAAGGGCACAAAGAGAGCACAATAGCTTAGAAATGTATGTTTATATTATTATGTTCACAACTATGTACAAAATGTCGGGATGAGAAGGTATTTATAGGCATGGGTGACTATTATTCCCATCACCTCAAGGGAATGTTCTAAAAACCCACATATATACATACATACATACATGTGTGGAAGATTCTAGACTAGTCCACATACTCCTAGATATGCCTAGCATATACAAAAGATCTCTACGATGTTCAAGAGTTTTCTAGAGAATTCTACATAATTCTAGCACTCTCAATCAAAAATTTTTGGATTGGAGCTCTATGGCGTGACATTCTCCCCCACCTAATCAGGCAATGCATCCGTTGCCTTCTCCTCGTAAGCTTTAATTTACTCTTCAAATTGCCACAAGTCACGAATGGGTTCCCAACTAGCTTCACTTTTAGGAAGTCCCTTCCACTTGACAAGGAACTTGGTTGTTGGGGGTTGGTTTGATTATGGCACCCTTTGATAGGAGATAATGCATTCCACCTCTTTGTCGTACTAAGCTCTCACATTTAATGGAGCTCTTTTGGATTTCCCTCTCTTGGATCGTCGAGATCCTCCCGATAAGGCTTCAGTATGCTCACATGAAAGACGGGGTGGATCTTAATGCCTTGAGGAAGCTCCACCTTATAAGTTACCTTTCCCACACGTTTGATTATGGGAAAGGGTCCTTCATATTTTCTCTTGAGGCCCCAATGAAGTCCGTTGGCTTTACCATGCAAGTATAGCTTAATAAACACTTTATTGCCTTCTTTGAACTCCATGTGCCTTCTCTTCTTGTCCGCCCACTTTTTCATTCTCTTGGATGCCTTCTCCAAGTAGGATCGAGCAACATCGTTTTGCTCCCTCCATTCCTTTACAATTTTGAAAGCAGGTGGACTTCGACTCGACCAATCCATGGCAAAAGAGCTTGGAGTATAAAGTTGTTGGCCCATGAAAATTTTAAAAGGACTCTTACCCGTGGATTCACTCCTTTGTAAGTTATATGAGAATTGGGCAACATCAAGCAACTTAGCCTAATTTTGTTGGTTGGCACTCACGTAGTGCCTCAAATATAGCTCCAAGAGAGCATTAATCCTCTTAGTTTGCCCATCAATTTGGGGGTGCAAGCTCGTAGAGAACTTGAGGTCGGTGCCTAATAGCTTGAATAACTTCGTCCAAAAATGTCCTATGAAGCAAACATCTCTATCACTTACTATCGATCTCAGTACACCCCAATACTTCACCACATGCTTCATGAAAAGATGGGCAACTTCTTCGATCGTGGCAGACTTTAGTGCGGGAATAAAGATGCCATACTTCAAAAAATGATCCACCACCATAAATATTTGTGCACACCCTTCGGACATAGGAAGCCCCATTATAAAGTCCATGGAAACACTCTCCCATGGTCTCGTGGGAATGGAAAGTGGCTCTAGCAAACCACTTGGGGCTTGGTGCTCCATTTTGTCTTGTTGGCACATAACACAAGTTCTAACGTAGGCCTTCACATCTTCCCTCATGCAAGGCCAATAGTAGGCATTCTCTACAAGTGCCATCATACGTTGAATGCCTGGATGACCCACCCAATTGCTATCATGGCACTCCTTAATAATTTCCCTCCTAAGGTTGTCATGGAGCGACACATATAATCTCCTCCTTTTTATGTAAAGTAAGTCCCCTTCAAGCCAAAATCTTTGAGTTTTATCTTCTCGAACAAGAGCCATGAAGTTCTTGGCCATGGAATCATGCTTTAGTCCTTCCTTGATGCATTCCACCAAATTACACATGGGGTAACTTATATCGACAAGCTCCCTCTTTCTATTAAGTGCATTGACAATAAGGTTTGCTTTGCCCGGCTTATACTCCATGACATAGTTAAACTCAGTAAGGAAGTCTTACCACCTAGCTTACTTTGGCGTGAGCTTCTTTTGTGTTTGAAAATAGCCAGTGGCAAAATTATTGGTCTAGCTAGTGGCAACATTGTTGGTCTTGACAACAAACTTGCTCCTAAGCAAGTAGTGCCTCCACGTACACAAGAAATGCACTACGACGGTCATCTCCTTTTCTTACATCTTGTACCTCCTTTCGGCATCATGGAGCTTCCTACTCTCGAAGGCTATTGGAAGCCCCTCTTATTGTCACAACCCAAAACAAGAGGCTATGACCGGCACTAGGGAACGAGAATTCTTTCAAATCTGGAACCTGTAGTAAGTCTTAAAAAAATAAAAGCATGCAATAAAAAAAATAAATAAAATATTATTCAGTGGAAATTAAATCTTGAATAATAAAATAATTTCTCAACTTCCTTTAATAATATAAGTCACATCTCATATCATAAATAAAATCTTTAAGTACAAATCTTCAGAGTAACTCTCTGAATTAAAATTCTCGTACATACATAAATACAAATACAACTCATGATAGATTTAAATATCACCACTATTGCAGTATCTAGAGTACAAAATAAAACTCAGGTAAGTGATTTACATAATAGAGCCAGAGCAAAAAAAATCCAGCGTATAGGTATACTGCTTAAGTCTGAAGATGAAGACTCTCCTGTAAAAATATCAATGGAGGGAAGTCAGACCTCATTGAATGAATTATTATAATATATATACATGCATAACTAAATGACAAATGCAGAGACTCAAAAGTATATACTATAAATATATACACAAGCAAATACACATAGATGTAAAAAAAATTATTTTTATAATAATACTGAAAATCATCAGTTATGAAGGATCAAATAGAACCCTATATTTTCGCAACCTCAAATATCAATAAAACTCACTTTAGCCATACAGGTCCACTTAGTTCCAAATAATTTACTTAGTCCAATTGAAAAGTAGACTAGCCCCGAGACACTAAGTCAACCGAGCTTCAGCAGTCTGATTGTCAGTGTGATTGGCCCCGAGACACTTGGTCAACCGAGCTCCAACAATCACACTCTCAATCACATCGATCTCAATCATATCAATCATGTCATATTTCCTCAAATAAGCTAGTAATTTAACCCTATGATCTATCGCACCAATACGTACTCGGTCCTAGTGCTGCCCACTAGTAAGCACGTTCTATAGATATCCTTCATTTATATTAAAACATACATTCAGGAAAATAAATGATGCATAATGATATTTAAAATAAACGAATATACTATATATATACCAGAAATATACCTAAAATAAACTAAGTATATTTTAGGTATATCTATGTATAACCACTCAGATAAATCATGGAATATATTAAATTAAACCAATAATATATTTAAAACAAGCTAGATTTAATTAAAAAGGAAAACATGCATTTATTTCATAATATACCGAAAACATACTAAAAGTATACCTAAATTATACTTAAACATTCAAATAGGTAATTATGCAAAAATTTATATTTAAAACATAGAAGTCTAAAACATGCAATCTAAGTAATGCATATATATCATAATAACTCACAGTTGTACACTCCTCGAGACGGGTTTGATGGGCCTGGTCCAGTAGGCCTCGGTCTCGGCACAACTAATAAATAAATAATAACACGAAAATCAGAATAATTCTAACTTAACTTCTAGCAACTCAATGTAGAATTCTAGACACAAACAGAGAATAGGAATTTGACTGAATGTTGCGTTTTATGAGAATTCTACCGAAAATTAGGCAGAACCTCCTCAGTAAAATAAACATCTCTCTATTTAAAAAGTAGAGCCGGTCCTATAAGAAAAACACACTTCGAATAGAATTCACAAAATATTCTCACAACCCTTAGTCGGAATCCCAAATTGTAAATTCCACCGACCGAGGTCCATAATTCACAATAACATACACAAAATATATTAAAATTCCATAAAAACCAAAAATACCCTTTTAATACCAAAATATAGCAATTTAAATATTTAAACATTAAAAATAATTATTTTACCCGTAATTATTTAAAAACCCTAATAATAATATAATATTATTAAAAATCGATATTTCTTGATAAATTCACAAATATTAATAAAAATTCATTTTATAAATCTAAATTACTCAGTTAGTCCAAAAACATACTAAAAGTTACTAAAAAACCCATTTATTTATAAAAATAGTATATTGTATTAAATTTGAAAATAATTTTTGAAAAATAGTATTAATTAATTAAAATTTGAAAATAATTTGTAAAAATTATTTTTATACCTCAAATAATTATTAAAACCAATTAAATTTAATATCTAACCAAAATTACTACCAAATTAACAAAATGGCCCTAATATACAAAAATTCACATAATATACTAAAAATACTCAAAAATTCAATAAAAATTATACAATTACTCAAAAATTATTTTCTCAACATATAATTCAATAAAATCAACAAATACACCTAATTAACCAATAATTACTAAAAAAATATATATTTAACCTAAATTTCCAAAATTGACATAAACTAAATAAAATTATAAAAATTACACAAAAATTATAAATTAAATTCTAAAATTAATATTAACCACTAAAAACACTAAAAATCACAATTTCATAATTTATGAAAATTATAAAATAATAATAAAATAATAAAAAATTCACAAATATCAAAATAAATTCCAAAAATTACACAAAAATTCTTAGAGGTAGATTAAGCTAAGGGTAACAATATTTGTGAAGGAATTAAGCTTGAATCACAAAGAATGAAGTTCAAAAAAATCAAGAACCAAAAATGGAAACTAGCTTAAAACCTTACCAAATTGAATTTTCAGACAAAAGGAAGCTTAGAATCATTGTCTAGGGAGTCTTAGGAGTCCAACGGCACTGGAATTATCGATTTTGGTGGCCGGAATGGACTTGAACGACGAAGAGCCAACTTTTGGCCAAATCGGGTTCTTCAAGCTTCACAAGTGCCAGAGAGGGTGATTGGAGGTGGTGGAGCCGTTGGAGGAGGAGGTGGACGTCCAGGAGGCACACCGACAGTAGTCGGTAGGAGTTGCAGCGGTGAGGGGATGGTGAGAGTGAAGAACGGGATGAAGAATAGAGGTAGGGGAAGGTTTTTGTTTTTTGTTTATATCTATATTATTATTATTATTATTATTATTATTATTATTATTATTATTATTATTATTATTATTATTATTATTATTATAACTTTATATTATAATATTTAATAAACTTTAATATTAACACAATAAACACACACCACACATTTTAATACCCACAAGCATATATATATATACAACACAAATAAAATAGAATATATACACATAATTTAAGTATAATTTATACACAATTTAATTATTAACCCTAATATTAATCATGCATGCAAAAATAATGTATTATTCATAAAAATTTAGGTCAATAATATAATTCATTAAAATAATAATATTGAAATATAAATGCTCTAATTTAAAGGTTAAATAAAATACTATTTCCCGAAATGATAATTTAATGACGTATATTTACGTAAAATATATTAATTAAACATAAAATAATAACGATAATAATTCACAAATAGTAAAATAATCAAATATAATTTCAAAATTATTAACACTGCATATTCTATTTTATATTAAAATAATTTAAAACTCGGGTTATAACACTTGCATAAGCACTCCACCGATAGCAAAGTTGGAAGCATCGGTATGGATCTCGAATGTCTTGGTATGGTCAGGAAGTGCTAACACCGGCTCCTCCCATAAATAGCCTTCTCCAACTCATCAAAGGCTTGTTGGCACTTCGTAGAACAATCCCACACATGCCCCTTCTTCAACAAGTCCGTCAAAGGAGCGGCTATAAATGAGTAGCCTTTATGAACTTTCGATAATAGTTCACCAATCCAAGGAAAGACCTTAACTCGGTCACCTTGGTTAGTGGCTCCTATTCTTGGATGACCTTCATTCCATTTTTAACTTCCCATTGCCAACAATATGCCCAAGGAACGCCACCTCTCGTTAGGTAAAGGAGCATTTCTCCTTCTTGACGTAGAGCTCATTATCTTATAAGGCCTTAAACACTTGCCTTAAATGCTCCACATGCTCCTCCAAGGTATTGCTATATATAACAATATCGTCAAGATAGACAATAATAAAATGATCAAGGTAAGGAGCAAGTACCTTGTTCATAAGAGTGCAAAATGTGGTCGACGCATTTGTGAGGCCAAAGGGCATGACAAGGAACTCGTAGGATCCATATCTTGTCATACATGCCATCTTTGGCTCATGTCCCTCGGAGATGTGCACTTGACAGTACCCGGACCTCAAATCCAACTTGGTAAACCACTTAGCATCACCATGTTGATCAAAGATGTCAGCAATGTGAGGAATGGGGTACTTATTTTTTACGGTAATCTTATTTTACACACGATAGTCAATGCATAACTGAAGGGAACCATTATGTTTCTTTTGGAACAAGACCAGTGCACTATATGGAGCTTTAGATGGCCTATTGCAGCCCGCGTCAAGAAGCTCTTTAAGTTGCCTCCTTAATTCCTCAAACTCCAGAGGTGCCATATGGTAGGGTGCAAAGGCGAGTGGCTTCGCTCCTTGCTCTATCTTTATCTCATGGTCCACTTATCATCGAGGAGGAAGCTTTTTTGGTAACTGGGGTGGCATAACATCCTTAAACTCTTTAAGCATGCCTTGGATGGGGCTTGTGAGCTTGGCACCATTATTGTTGGGACTTTCTTCCACCTTAAGGGTTGCGAGGAAGGTTGGCTCCTTCCATTTTACACCCTTAGAGATTTGTATGGCCAATACCATCATGTCTTGGCTTAACTCCCTCTTTATCAACACCAAATAAGGTTGGCCACTCTTCATAATGCACATAGTATTGGTATACGAAACCAGAAAAGCCTTCACTATGTCGAGGAAGTCTATGCCAATATAGAAATATTAATCATCAATAGGAACAATGGTGATATCGACTTTACCTTGTCATTGGCCTATATGAATGTTGGTCCCTCTCGCCATGCCAATGATGGGTAGCCTTTTAGCATTCATGCCTTTGATGTAGCCCCTCTCCTTCTCATAAGGTAGCCCTATAGAATTGGCCACCTCCTTCGACATGTACACCATGTTAGCACCGGTATCCACCATGGCTTACACACTTGTGCCACCGATTTAAGTCCCCACGTACATTTGTCGATGAGGCTTTCATTCCACTTTAGCTTAAATGGCATTAAGGAGTCGAAGGGATGCAATTCTTCGCTCTTCCTCTCGCTTCTCCTCTTCGATGCTCACTAATGCTCCAAGCTTCCCACACTTTGGACATTCGTAGGCACAATGAGGTCCATCGTAAATGAAGCAAGCGAGGGTTTTTGAAGGAGAACCACCCTTCTTATCCTTATTCCACTTGCCCTTCTCTTTATATGAAGTCTTGCCATCCTTGGGGAATTTCTCCCTATCTCCCCCACCTTTGCCGCTTTTCTTAGGCTTCTTCCATTTTGGCTTATAGGAGTCCTTCTTCTTTAACTCAATTAAGGACTCGGCAGTTGCCATCACAGTGGTGAGGTCTTGCACACCTCACCCCTCTAGCTTCAATTGAGCCCATCGACACAAACCATCGAAGAAAGCATGGAATACCTCTTTTTCTCCTAAGTTGGGGATCTCCAACATCAATTCGGAGAATTCCTTCACATACTCCCGAATATAGCCATCTCTATGTTGGAGTTGTCAAAGCTTAGACCTCACCTCCTTCTCGGCATTTTCGAGATAGAATTGCTTCTTAAGCTCCCGCACAAATTTGTCCCATGTATTAATGGTGCAAAGGCCCCTTCTCACATTCTCGCACCTACATCTCCACTATACGGTAGCAACATCACTTAGATAGAGAGATACGAATGTTACCTTAGTAGTTTCATCCACAATGCCTATGGCATCGGAGTATCTCTCCAAGTTCCATAAGAAGTTATTGATCTCCCTCGCATTCCTAGCCCCGCTATAGGCCTTTAGTTTAGGAGCATCGACCTTGTGCACCATTGTGACTTGCACTCCCCTACCATTTGCCAACGCAGCCTTGCACAAGTTAAGCTCCACCTTAAGCTTCTCAATCTTCTCCATGAATTGGACAAGTAACTTCTTTGGAGCCTTATTGTCCCTCGACACACTATTGGCAAGAACGTTTAAGGCACCTTGCATCTCCCCACGAAGCTCTCCCTTGTCCTCCTTAGACTCTAGCTTCTCGATGTGATGGTCCACATCTTTAACCTTATCAATCATATCCCTCCAGTCAGACATGGTAGTCTCTACCTTAACTAGCCTTTCTTCCAACACGCCAACAACATCGCGGGACTTATCCTTACGGCCCCATTCAGTATCCATTCCACCTTCCTTTCCTCCTTCCCTTGGAATAACAAGAGGGGCGGAAGTGGATTGCTTACTCACCTTAATGGTAGTTGCTTGCTCACCAACCTTGGCCATAACCTCATGCAAGATTTCCTTAAAGAGCTCAACCCGCTCTGATACTAACTGTCACGTGAGTTTTGCTATCCTCATAAACTTTGCCCACGTGTGGCCTAGCACACTTTATTCACCCAATGTCAAGGATGCTAGTAAGCCTTCCAATGTATGCCAGACTCGACAAGATGGCAAGAATTACGCCAACAAAAGTATGCTTAAGTAAAGGGCACAAAGAGAGCACAAGAGCTTAGAAATGTATGCTTATATTATTATATTCACAACTATATACAAAATGAGGGGATGAGGAGGTATTTATAGGCATGAGTGGCTACTATTCCCACCTCCTTAAGGGAATGTTCTAGAAACCCACATACATACATGCATACATGTGTGGAAGATTCTAAACTAGTCCACAGACTCCTAGATATGCCTAGCATATACAAGAGATCTCTATGATGTTCAAGAGTATTCTAGTGATGTAAGCACTCAATTTTGAGTTACAATTGTGCACAATTACGACGTAAGCCCCTATGACGAAATTCATTCAAAAATTGAATTTGGTTGTCAATTTTCTATAAGGATTAAATTGTAATATTTTTTAGGATTTGATTGTAAATAAGTCAATTTTTCAAGGGTCTTTTGGTAATTAAAATTTAAAAAAATCAAAATTAGGATCAGAATTTAAAATGCCGATTGGCATTAGATAATGTTGATTGGCATTACACAATGCCGACGTGTAAAAGTCCCATTTTTTAATTTTTCATGTATTTTCTTATTTTTTATCCATTTTTTCAGTGTTTTGATTGGTTAAAAATTTAATTTTATGATTATTATTATCTGATGAAAATTTCAATGCGTTCAAAACACGTAAATAACCTTCAAAAATCAAAATTATTATTAGTTTATTTTGGGAGAGATGAGTCTGTTCCTGTAATTGAGGAAGCCAGTATGCACAGACTTTGCATTTAAAAGCAGAGTCTACATGCGTGCAAAGGGGAACCTTTTTTGGAGACTCATAGAGAAAATTGCATAAAAAACCTGACTGTGCAAAAAAAAAAACCCTAAAAATTGAAAAGCTACTAAGAATGCCCTTTCCAGTCCAGAATTAACAGCAAGTCAATTTTAACAGTGATAATCCAATTTGACGGGCTATCTTAAAACATTTGCATAGCATCTAAAATCATTAGTGCTCTTTTTTATTCCATTCTTTTCTTTTTGTGATTTTTATTTTGTTATTGTTTTGATTATTCAATTTTACTACTAATCTAATTACTTCTATGTTTTTTTTATTTTTGATGTCCGCATTAAGATTGAGGAGGATACTGCCTGTGTTTAGATGAACAAAAGGTCCATGGAATGCCATAGAAGAACATGTATTGTTTTCCAATATAACTTAGGATTTTTATCTTTATTTTGTATTTTTGTATTTTGTGTAGTTTTTTAATTCATGTCTGTATAATCGTTAAAGTTTAATTTTGTATGTAGTTTGTAATAACCCTAGTAGTGGGAATAGTGAAAAATTGAATAGACTTAAGCCCATTCCTTAGATAAACTAAAATAAATAGATCTAGGCTCACTAATTAATAAAAAATGTAGGCCCACCTTTAGTCACTTTCTCACTTGTAAATAAAATGTAAATCTAGCTAATTTTTTAATAAATTTAACATTGTTTAGACTTAGGGACAACGTGATATTGAGTGCATTTTTTATGCGTAATTTTATTGACTAGATGCCTAGGGTTAGATGGATGTCAAATAGGGTTTA
The DNA here is from genome assembly GCA_947683625.1 of Mallotus nudiflorus. NCBI lineage: Eukaryota > Viridiplantae > Streptophyta > Magnoliopsida > Malpighiales > Euphorbiaceae > Mallotus > Mallotus nudiflorus. The sequence goes on along the minus strand of CANTUR010000771.1, from coordinate 1,407,028 downwards.
ATAAAATTACGTGTAATTAGAGGATGAAATAATCATTTATAAAATTATTCTAAATGAACACGAGACTAAAAGAAGTTAGTATTCTGTATCCAGAATCTCCTGGTTGTGGTGCTAGCTTTCTTTTAGGGAATCGAGCACCGCCTTTTCGATTTGTCCTAGTTATTACCCTGGGTGGCGACTCCTTATCTCCACGCCATGTTTTTGTGACAGTGGTTGGTGTGTTCTCTAAGGCCTTGAGCCTAAACAGTGTCACAGATGCTAAAATCTTGGACATGAGTGAAACCCTACTGTCTAAAGTGGCGACTCCATTGAGGATAAGAGATACTAATTCTACTTGTGTTCTTTAAAATTATTTTATCGATTATTATTTCATTCTTGCATTCATTCTGCATGTCCCTACTAAACTGATGGCGTTGGTTTATGATTCCATGATTCCACTAACTTCATGGAGTTATAGATTGGCTATGTCACGACCCAAAACAGGGGCTATGACCGGCGTTAGGGAACGAGAATTCTTTCGAATTCGAAACTCGTAGCAAGCCTAAAAATAAAATAAAACATACAGTAGAAATAATAACATAATTAAATAAAATATTATGCAGCGGAATAAAATCATAAATATCAGAATGATGATTCCGTCAAACGAAATTAAATCGAATTCTCATATCATATATAAATAAATCCTTTGATACTAGTTTCAGTTCAAATTCTTAAATTACATATCTCATATAAATATAATACACCAATCTCCGAAATGACCATAACTACTGCAGTGTCTAGATCATAAAGTAAAACTCAAGACTCAGATAAGCAGTTTATATAAAGAAGCCGAGGCGAAAGAAATCCGGCGTACAGGCCTGCTACTGAGGTCTAAAGACGATGACTCTCTTGGAAAATAGTCAACGGAGGGGAGTCAGACCTCACTGAGTGAATTACTATAATATATATACATACATACTAAATGTCGATGCACACAGTCAACAGTATATATATAATAAGCATATATACAAGCAAATACACACAAATGCAATAAAATCATTTTATATATTTTTATTGAAAATCATAGTTCATGAAGGATCAAATAGAATCCTAGAAAATCGCAACCTCAAAATAGTGTCAGACAACACTCTAGCCATACAGGCTCACTTATTCCAATATATTCACTTATTCCATTTGGACAGTAGACTGGCCTCGAGACACTAAGTTAACCGAGCTCCAGCAGTCTGACTGTCAGTGTGATTGGCCCCGAGACACTTGGTCAACCGAGCTCCAACAATCACACTCCCAAATCATTTCTCACATATCAAATAATCAGATCCAATCAAGATCCTCAAGCAGGTTAGTAATATAGCCTAAATGCTATAAGCGTACCGGTACGTACTCGGTCCTAGTGCTGCTCACTAGGTAGCACGTTCTATTGATATCCTTCATTGAAATATAAAACATTCATTCATAAAAATAAATGATGCATGGATTTAAATATAATAGCAACAATAATCATATATATACTAGAACTATACCTAAAATAAACCAGGTATATTTCAGGTATATACACGTCAAATAAATTCAATTTATTTACAAAATAAACTAGAAATAAACCATTAATATACCTAAAAATATTTTAAGAATAATTTATTAATTACACATGCATATAGTTTAAAATATACCAAAATATACCCAAAATATACCAAAATAAACCTAAGTAATTATTAAACCATGAATGCATATTTTATCAAAATAAAACATATATTTCTAAAATCATGCACCCTAGAGCACATATATATAAAATAGTAACTCACACTTAGTGCATTCCTTGAGATCGGTCCGACGGGCCTGGTCCACTAGGCCTTGGTCTTGGCGTAACTAACAAACAATAAATAACAAGCATCAGAATAAACCTAATAGAAAATCCTAGAAACTCGATCTAGAATATTGGACACAGAATCAAAATTAGGGTTTGACCGGACATCACGTTTTACGAGAATTCTATCAAAAATTCGACAGAACCTCCCTTGTAAACGGACATCTCTCTACTCAAAGAGTAGAACCGGCCCTACAAAGAAACACACTTCAAAAAATGAACACAGAAACACATCCACAACCCCTCGATCGGACTCCAAACAATAGTCTACCGACCGGGGTTCACAATTCACAAAACAATTATGAAAATACCAAAAATACCCTTATATCATAGAAATAAATTTTATAAGTAAAAATTACGTAATTAACCTTAAAGCACAGTAAAAACCGATAAAACTCATTTTATTTAGAAAAATCGTATATTATATAATAATTGAAAATAATTTACGAAAAATAGTTTTAATTAGTTAAAAATACTAAATATTTTGTAGAAATAATTTTTATACCTTAAATAACTATTAAAACCAATTTAATTACATTTTTAGTCAATTTAGTATAAAATTACCAAAATACCCCTATATATATAAATATACTAAAATTACTCCAAAAATTCTCCAAAAATAGTATAATTATCCAAAATTAATTTTCTCAACATATTTATCAATAATATAAATAATTAAACTCAATTAACTAATTAATTTCAATTAAAAACATAATTAACCTAATTTTCCAAAATTACATAAACCTAAATAAATTCAAAATAAATACATAGAAATTCATAAAAATTATAAATAAATTTCTATAATTAATTTCAACACCTATATTTATCATAAAACATAATTTCATAATTTAATTAATTAATTTTCAAAAATTAGAAAATAATACTAAAATATTCAAAAATACCCAAAAATCAAAAAAATTCTCAAAAATTTACACATGTAGATTAAGCTAAGGGGAACAACATTTGTGAAGGAATTTTTCATGAATCAATCAATTCAAAGTTCAAAAAAATCAAGAACCCTAAAATGGCTGAATTACCAAAATCGAAACCTAAGCAAATCAAGACCATTTTAAGTGAAACAAAGCTTGGAATCACACTCACTGGAGCTCAAGGAGAAGAAAGAGACCGGCGGTGTCGAAAATGGTGGCCGAAAATGTCGTGATCGACGGCGAGGAGCTCCACTTGCTGCCATCGTGAATTCCTGGCATTCCAGCGGGCTTCCGGCGACCTGGTCACGTCAGAGAGGAAGAGGAAGGAAGGGGGAGGAGGCTGACGGAAACTAATGGCGGCGAAGGGTGGTCCGGCGTGGTGGAACGGGAGGCGCAATAAGGGTAGGGCGTCGAGAGAGAAGGAGAAAGAGGGAGGGGCAGATTGGTAATTTACCAAACTTGATTTTTGATAAATATAATATATGTATAGGTATGTATATATATATACTTTACACTATATATTAAAATTATATAAAATCACACACATTAAATATACACCACACACATCTAAGTTAATATTTTAAAATTTAATACACTTAAAAATATTTAAATAATATTAAAACTAATAATAAATAATAAAATATTAGGGTAATTAATTAAACCCTAATTAAATAAATAAGTACACATATATACATTATTTAGTATTTCAAAAATATATATGAGTTCATGCAAGTCCGGAAATCTATTTAATATAATTAATAATAAATAATTTACGTAAAAATTTTTTCGAAAATGCAAATCCCGGGAAAATTTTACGTAAAATACTTAAAATATCATAAAATAATAAAAATCAATTTTAATTAAATAACATCTCATGAAATATCATATATATATACAAAAATTATTAACACTGCATATCCCGACGTAGTATTAAAATATTTAAAAACTCAGGATATTACAGGCTAACTATCACTCTTACCCTTAACTCGGTTCAAGAGAGATTACCAGGCTCATTTGACAAGATTTTGTAACCCAAGTCCTTAAAGGGGGTAATCTTCTCTTGAGTTGGTAAAGGATGTTGGGCCCCTCTAACCTTGGCCTGTAACTCAAAGTCCATAACGGAGAGCATCTTGATAAGGGAACCTTAACTTTTCACCAGAACCTAACCACATATAATGGCCTAGTTACTTCCCCAAGGATCTTTACCCAAAGTGCTTATTTATTTGAATTGCCATGAGGTATTTCTATTTATAAAAGCTCAGGCCTATACCTTTAAAGCTCATTCAGGCTAATAAGGATTAGGCTAGACCTTTATTTTTAGAAATACTATTTTTGTGCTTTTTATTTTAAAGAGAGATTTAGCATGCACGTCGGCTCTTAATATCCCCTGTTGATATGAAGGCTAAGACCAAAAATCCTAGGAAAAGAGAATCGCCATTGAACACGTGTGTGGGAGGAATAAGGTTGGAAAGCTTATGCTTGCATGTTGCCTGTTGATTGCTTCTTGATACTTTCTACTTGCTAAGTGTTTGCCTGTTATTTATTACATAAACACATGCATCATGCATACAGTCCATGCATCATACTAATACCTTGTTTTGCAACCATCATAGATTCATCTGGGTCTTCTCAGGTCTAGGGACGAAGAGGTGGCAGATTGACTAGAGTTGATTTAAGTCTGAAGTCCATAGCTCAAGGCATTCTTCACAGACTGGAGAGACTAGAGGGGAGTCCAATCAATCCATTATTCTTAGAAGCTGAATCAACTCAGATTGAACAAACTAAAATGGAACAACAACTAGAGATGTGGACCTTGAAGGATATTAAGGGAGCTTTGATGGATGACATGAGAGCTATGATGCAAGATGAACTGAGACAAGCTTTGGTGGGATTAGTGCAACCTGTTGTTGAACAACCACTTGCTGCCACTATTGAACAGCTACCTGTTATAGGAGCTCCACCTGTTGTTGTAGCTCCTCCACCTACTGCTAACAATGCTGGGGGGCAACCTGCTACTAGAAATGTGTCTGCTATTGATGTAAGACTGGAAGACGTTGGAAACTACATGGTAGAAAAGGCGAAGAAAGAGTCACTTGAATTGGTCCATGATTATGAGTCTAAGTAGATGCAAGCACTGACTCAAAAAATATCCAAGATGGAAAAGTTGATTAGAGGACAAGGAATGGGATATTATTTTTACTTTGATGATATGTTGTAAAAGGAGGGAGATAAGTTGCCTGAGAAATTCAAAATGCCTCAACTGCAGAAGTTTGATGGGAGAGGAGATCCTAAAATTCACTTGAGTTAATACACTATAACCATGAGCACTACTAAAACACCATTAGCAGTAGTTGCTAGGTTGTTTATGCTGTCTTTGGAAGGAATGGCTGTGAACTGGTACCATAGGTTAGAAAAGTTTATTAGAGTTGACTGGAAAGAACTGTGTAATGCTTTTTTGAAATAATATGATTACAATACCAGGTTGGAGGTATCCATCAGGGATCTAGAGTTAACTAAACAGAAATCAAATGAGTCTTTTTCTGATTTCTTAACTCGTTTCATGAATAAAGCAGGGATGATGAAAAATAAGCTTGTTGAGAAGGATTAAGTTAGAATAATAGTTCGTAATGTGTCACCTAATTTGGTCGAGAGGCTACAGATGATGAATCCCAAAACCTTTGTGGATTTGTATAATGATGGGTTACAAGGTGAGGAAATTAAAAGTGAGAAAAAGAAAACAACTAGAGGAATAGGAACTTAAAACTACCCAACTGGGAGCATACAATAAGGAAGTACTAGCCGACCTATGGAGGTACATGTAGTTTAGCAACCTCAAAGGTTCTCCAACTTCAATCAACCACTCTCTAAAGTCCTAGAGAGGCTAATTCAAAAAGGTCTACTCTGACCCTTAACCTTTTCTAAGCCACCAAACCTAAATCTCTCTTTTTATGATCCAAATAGTTACTGCAAATTTCATCAAGTAGCTGGTCATTCTATAGATACCTGCATTCGCCTAAAACATGAAATCCAAAACCTGATAGACTCTAGATAAATCATTGACCCTGAGAAATCCAATTCAAACCTAAACACCAGAAATAACCCTTTCCCAGACTACCAAAATGTTTCACCACCAGCTATCATGATGATCAACTCAGCGGTTAGCGAAGAAGAAGTGCTAAGCTCCTTCGAGGGCCTCAACCTTATACCCAATGGAGAACCTTTTGGACAACCATAGAGAGGAGTAGAAGATTTACTAGGCTAGCCCTCAATCAAGTTTGATTATAGAATATTTTACTTGAAACCACCCTCTATTGATATCCCTATTGAATCAATTAAGCCCTCAGGTTGGGGAGAGGAGTTTGATGATAAGCCGATAAAAGAAGAGCCTGAAATTCCTAAGAAACCACTAAGAGGAGTTAAAGATCTGTTGGGATGAACTTCGGGCAAGTTCGATTATAGAGTATTCTATTCTAAACCCGCATCTGTTGACATATCCATGGAAGAGATCATGCCGACAGGATGGGGTGATGAGTTTGAAGAAGATGAATTCTTAACCCCAGAACTATCCCAAGAAGGGGTTGAAGAGCTGCTAATCTAACATATGGACAAGTTGAGGGAGTTGAAAGGAAAAGAAACATGTACAGTAGAAGTTTGAAAAAATGGGAAAAGGGAACAGATCATTGGGGTAGTGGGCATCTGGTATGATTTTGATGAAGAAAAACCCACTGGAGTTGATGTATGGAGTGATAATCCAAATGTGAATCATGTTACTAGAAGTGGAAGGAATTACTGGATAGCAGAAAAGTAAAATGAAAGGGTTGCAATAAGGGAAGAAACAGAAGATGTAGAAGTAGAGGAAGGACAGAAAGAAGATTTGATTTTAGAACAACTCAAGAAGGCTAAAGCGAATGTAAGCATCCGAGAATTACTGATGCATTCGAGTAGTCATAGAAGGGCTCTGGTTAAAGCTTTATCGAATATGAGCATTGAAATGGGCTGATAACATTTTCAGACGATGACTTGCCTTTGGAGGGAAGAAACCATAATAAGGCATTATTTATCCCAACTGAAGTAAAAGGGAAGAGAACCAACTTTGTAATGGTAGATGATGGTTCAGTTATAAATGTATGCTCGCTAAAGATCATGCCTAATCTAGGTCTGAAAGTAAACGACTTGACAGTTTCAAACCTTATAATCAGAGCTTATGATGATAATACCAGGAATAGGGAGGGAACATTTGAGGCTTTAGTCAAAACAGGACCTGTAGAGTCGACTGTTGAATTCACTGTGCTGGACATCCCTATTACCTATGCCATGCTGTTGGGAAGGCCGTGGTTCCATGTCCTGAGAGGAGTATCTTCAACTGTGCACTAGAAAATAAAATTCCCTCATGAAAGAGTTGTCATGACAATAGAAGCTGGAACTAATGCAGCTATGGCAGCTATACTTAATAAATAGAAGCAAGTGTGTGTTCCACCTGGTTTCCAAGTTGCTGGAATATTTGATGGGACAGATCCCAGGGTTGCAAAAATGATGGAAAGCATGAATTATTGACCTAGACAGGGGCTCAAAAAGAATGAGCAAGGAAGTCCTAGGCCCTTGAACATTAAGACCCAAGACCATACAAATGGTTTGGGATATACTAAAGTGGGACCAGCTAGTAAAAAAGTAAAGAACAAGGAGAAAGCAAAAAGAAATAAGCCTTTAGGAAGAATTGGACCACTAAGTGAGAACTTCATTAAGCCAGGGCAGGGCAAGTATTATTTGGGCACCAAAGAATCTGTTAACGTGGTTGGAAAGGATATCCCTGGGTTTGAGATCTTTAAGGAGCAGATTGTGGAAAACCTAGTAGCCAGCAACAAAGAGGAAGTCATGAAGCAAGTAACTGAAAAGATAGGTGATGATGCTATTGAGGAGCTGCTGTGTCTACCACCTGAGGAGGAACCACCCCAGGACTTAGCTACTGTCATTAGAGATAGTTTTATTAATATTTTTTATGAAGAAACTGATGTAATAACGTCCGGTCTTTATGCGGACGAGGATGTTGTTTTTCCTATGGTCAATGATATGAATGCTAATTTTGCTTACTTATGTGATGTGTAATCCTGGTAGTTCTGTGCATTATAATTTATATCGTTCATGCATGTTTGATATTAATTCAATTCAATTTGATTCATTTAACATGGGCACAAATGAAAATTCAAAGAACATCCATATATCACATGATGTAACTTCAGAAGATAGGAAATGTGAGGAAAAAAAAAGAAAGAAATAACAAAGAGAGAAAAAAAAAAGAGAAAAAAAAACAATAAAGTAAAAATTAAAGAGGAAAATTCATAAGTGGCTGATAATAGGAGTTATATCAGGTGATGTAATGAATGTTCTCATTTTTTCCCTAATGAATTATTAAAATTGAATTTTAAATTTTTGTTCAAACATCGTATATTGGTCTTTATCATACTGCATAAGTATCTGAATGGAAAAACAATACACGATGAAAGCTAAATCAGAGCTATGAGATCACTATTTTAGTTACATTTTCTTTTTGCCAACTCTTTTATAATTTTCCTTATAAGCCTAGTATCCCTTTATACCTTGAGAATTTAGGTGGCTCAGTAACTTTCTTTTCAACCTATACATTGTAACTGTCATCAATTATTGCAACAGCATCAAGCTTCATATTCTGCTTAAGAATTTTTCGAAGTGCAAGTCCAGTTGATTTCATCATCTAGAACTCACTTTAATCAGTTTGTCCACTCCTATGCATCTTCAATACATGATATTGTAGCTAATAGGGTTAGTAAGACAAAGGACCAATAACAATAATGACCAAACCGAGTCTCTTGTGCACATGAAGAAAGTAATTGTTAGGATGAAGCTGGGGGCAAAATGTAACTCTGGGACAAGTTAGGGGCAAAATGGTAAATACAACAATAGAACTTTAAAGTTAGTGAAAATGATCTCAGGGCAGAAAGGAGTATACTACAAGTATACAGATATAACGGTTATCATACAGTAGAAGCAGTAACAAAAAGAAAAGTTCAATAGCGCATCAGTCAATCATGAGCTCCAGTGTAAAGCCATAGGCCCTACTCATTGGCCTAGTTATTTGTCTGATAGACTATATCAGAAGCTCAAACATCAAAAGTACCAACAATGAAGCATTAAGTGCTAGAACCAACAAGCTATTGATGAGGCACCTCATTCTCACACTCCAAGCTGTGAACATAGCTTTGCTCCAAACAGAAGACCTATTAGGATCATGCATGTTATGCATAACATGCATACACTTATATACATTTATTGTGAAATACTTTCTTTACATAATAAAGTCTTTAAGCCTAGTCAAGATTGTCCAAACACTTTGTTACTAACATTCAAGATTAGTGTTATAAAAGTGTAGGAAAGTAATCAGAGTATTCACAGGTAAAACATCTAAAGGAATGAAAATAAAAGGAGTGACATTACCAAGAAGCATCATCCTAGTGACCTCAAGAGGTTGGATAAGACTTTCAAGCTCCTCAAACTCAATATCCATCTTTATAGTCTCATCGAGAGCATCATTTGGAATATCTCTCCACAATAGTTAGACCATTGTAGGGTGTGGAATATGGTAAGGAGAAGGTCCAACATGTCAGCGATACATGCGCTCGACCTTAAAAAGAGAAGAATGAACTCAAAACTTGAGACAAATGCACTTTGAAGAATTCTTTGATGGTGAAATAAAAACCTATAACTCCCACTTCTTTTCTTTTGCAGGAAACATTGGGAAGAGGAATGAGGCCCTTCACCAAAGCATCAATAGAATAAGAGAAAGACAAATTCAGCCTAAAGCCACAACCTCAGTGGCAGAATATCATGACCCTGTGATTCAAGACATCATCACCACAATCAAAAAGGGAAGAATGCAAAAGAATAACATTGCATTTTGACAAAATTTCTTCACTTGCAAAAAGACAATAGTAACTTGTATTTTGTGTAGGGAAATCATAAAAGAATGAAGAAGGGGAAAGGAACTGATACATCAATAAGAATGACCAGGATAACAAATGCCAATCACTTATCAAAATCTCACTCTATGTGATAAACACCCTGACAAATACCAAAGGGAAGTAGTATAACTCTATCTCTTTTTTATTCTGTAGTAAAGTACAAATTGAAAGAAAATTTATAAAATTGAGAGTAAATGCATCCACTTCATGATATCATATGCGAAAACTTATCTCATGACCTTTGATTTTAATGGCTTTCTTTTATTAGCCTTGTAAAATTCAGATGTCTTGTTGACAGTTCTATGCTTAGAGTTTCTAAAAATCTAATCAATCTAATGCTTACTTTACACCCAAACGAGGGGAAGAATATGCAAAGACAAAATCTATGGACTTGCAGTATAAATTGGTTGGATTTCAAAGTGTCATTTTAGTCTTTTAAATAATAAATGTGCATATAATCTACTCTAATGCTCAGAAATGAGTACAAGTACAAATCCCTTAATGATATCCACGCTGAGTAATACAAGAAAGGCGGGGGAACACTAAGAGGAGAATCAAAATAAGGGCAAGCATAATGTACTCCAATGCCCAAAAATAAGCAAGAGTATCAATGTGAACCTTCGACGATATCCACGCTGAGTAATACAAGAAAGGCAGAGGAATACTAAAAGAGGACCCACGTTAAAAAAAAACTTGCTCTATTTACTCCAATGCTCTGTAAGAGTATAAGTATCCAAAGGACCTTTCCAATGGTATCCACACTGAGTAATATGAAAAAGGTGGGGAAACACTTGGATAAGGAAGAAAAGCACAAAAATAATTCAAAGACTATTTTGATACCCGAATTCAATATTTTCATGCTTAATTTCCATAAGTTCTGTTTAGCAAATTCTCCCTAAAATTAGGTGTGGAAGTAAGCTCTTCACTTGGTAAAAGATACACTATTAGCATAAGATGGTTAATGATGCCTCTGACCTTTACAAATGGCAAATAAATGACAGTCATAAAAATAAAAAATAGTGAGATTCGTTAAGTACATGCTATCTCATGATCAAATGATGAATTTTCGCATAAATTGTCAACATTATAATGTATTTTTATACATTCATCATGATTGAAACTAACTTCAATATGTCTACAGGAATTATAAAACCAGAAGAAAGTGCACAGTGGAATTAAAATTAGTCAGCACAAAGAATTCAAAGCATTCGACTTAAATAACCAAAGATAAAAATCAGCAAGCAGTTATGGACTGTAGCAACATCAAAGGTGAGTAATGAAAGGATTGCAGTTAATTTACAAGAAATTATAGATTGCAGCATCATCAGTGAGCAGTTATGGACTGCAGCATCATCAGTGAGCAATGAAAGGGTTGTAGCTAATCGCGAGCAGTTATGGACTGTAGCATCATCAGTGAGCAATGAAAGGGTTATAGCTAATCACGAGCAATTATGCATTGCGGCATAATAGTATAAATCAATCAACATTACATGATCGTGTGTAGTGTATTCCACTTTAGTCCATTACTTTTGTGTGCATATGAATTCAAGTTCATTCATTGCAATTTGGTCCATATTTGTATTCTGAACAAGATTACATAATTCAATTTCTGCATTTTACATGCATCATTTCAATCAAAGGATTCATATGTTGCACAGTAGTCATAACTTTCATTATGTTATGTACTGCATAGCTACATGCATCATTTCAATCAAAGGATTCATATGCTGCATAGTAGCTATGATATGAATTTTAAATGATTATATGTGCTGCACAGTAGTCATAACCTTCATTATGTTATGTTCTGCATTGTAGTTATGACATAAACTTTCAAGTTCATCATTGCTAGACGTTCCACAGGAACTATAACAAGTTTTCAATTTATCATCACTGGACGTCCCATAGGGAATATAGTGTGCATCGTTAGATGTCCCATAGGGATTATAATGAAATTCATCATTGCTAGACGTTCCACGGGAACTATAACAAGATTTCAATTAAACATCACTAGACATCCCACAGGGAATATAGTGTGCATTGTTAGACGTCCCATAAGGAATATAATGAAATTCATCATTGCTAGACGTTCCACAAGAACTATAGCAAGTTTTTAATTTATCATCACTAGACGTCCTACAGGGAATATAGTGTGCACCGTTAAACTTCCCACAAGGAATATAACGAAATTCATCATTGTTAGACGTTCCATAGGAACTATAGCAAGTTTTCAATTTAACTTCACTAGACATCCCACAGGGAATATAGTGTACATCGTTAGATTTCCCATAGGGAATATAACGAAATTCATCATTGCTAGATGTTCTATAGGAACTATAGCAAGTTTTCAATTCATCATCGCTAAATGTCCCATAAGGAATATAGTGAAACTCATTTACACAAAGTCCACTAGACGTTCAACTCAAAATATAGTGAGACTTGTCAAACATCATACCTTGCTCAGTAATTTGAGCATTGATCTATCATTTAGGATACAATCAAGTGTCCTAATTTCTTTCTTTCGAAATTATGTGCTTTTATTGCCTTGCCGTAATTTGTCAAGTAAACAATGACAAAGGGGGGCAACTGTAAGCACCTAATTTTGGGATGCAATTATGCACAATTGTGACGTAAACCCCTATGATGAAATTCATTCAAAAATTGAACTTAGTTGTCGATTTTCTAGACTTTAGGGACTAAATTGTAACATTTTTTAGGATTGGATTGCTAATAAGTCAATTTTTTAAGGATCTTTTGATAATTAAAAGTTAAAAAAATCAAAATTAGGATCGGCATTAAAAATGCCGATCGACATTGCACAATGCTGACGCGTAAAAGTCCCATTTTTCAATTTTTCGCGTATTTTTTCTTATTTTTTGTCCCTTTTTTTAGTGTTTTGATTGGTTGAATATTTAATTTTATGATTATTATTATCTGATAAAAATTTCAACATGTTCAAAATGCGTAAATAACCTTCAAAAATCAAAATTCTTATGGGTTTATTTTAGGAGAGATGAGTCTATTCCTGCAATTGAGGAAGTCAGTATGCACAGACTTTGTATTTAAAAGCAGAGTTTGCATGTGTGCGAAGGGGAACCTTTTTTGGAGAGAAAATTTTTGGAGACTCATAGAGAGAACTGCGTAAAAAAACTTGATTACACAAAAAAAAAAAACCTAAAAATCGAAAATCTACTGAGAACGCCCTTTCCAGTTCAGAATCAACAATAAGTCAATTTTAACAGTGATAATCCAATTTGAGGGCTATCTCAAAGCATTTGCACAACATCTAAAATCATCAGTGTTTTTTTTCTATTCCATTCTTTTCTTTTTTTCTTTTTGTGATTTTTATTTTGTTATTGTTTTGATTATTCAATTTCACTACTAATCTAATTACTTCTGTGTTTTTTTATTTTTGATGTCTGTATGAGGATTGAGGAAGATACTGCCTGTGTTTAGATGAACAAAAGGTCCATGGAATGTCATGGAAGAACATGTATTGTTTTTCAGTAGAACTTAGGATTTTTATCTCTATTTTGTATTTTGGTATCCTGTGTAGTTTTTTAATTCATGGCCATATAATTGTTAAATTTTAATTTTGTACGTAGTTTGTAATAGCCCAAGTAGTGTGAATAGTAAAAGATTTAATTTTTTGCACTTTAAAATTAATTAGTAAAACTAAATTCACTAAGTAAAATTAATTAAAATTAATGGTGGCTTTAGTTAATTAGGGTTTATATGTAATTAAATTAGGTTTTTTTAGAAATCATATGTGAATATGTTTTTATTTGATTTTGTTATGTTTTTTATGTTTTTTTTTTTTAATGTATTTGGGTTTTTTTATTTGTCTTTGGGTCCAAGCCTACGTTTAGGTTTAATCCACTTAATAAATATGCTTAAAAATGATTTAAAGTTTTAAATAATTAAAATCAACTTAGGTCTATTAGATTAATTAGATTTTAGGCCCACTTAGTTAATTAAAATTTATTTTTAGACTTAGTTCAGCCCACTTAAATTCATTTCTTTTAAAATAAATAGACATAGACCCACATTTCACTTAAAATAAAATCAAGTTAGATTTAGGCCCACTAATTTAATTTTTTTTTTAAATTAAATAGACTTAATCCCATTCCTTAAATAAATTAAAATAAATAGATATAGTCTCACTAATTAATAAAAAATGTAAGCTCACCTTTAGTTCGTTTCTCACTTGTAAATAAAATGTAAATCACTTGTAAATAAAATGTAAATTTAGCTAACTTTTTAATAAAATTAACATAGTTTAGACTTAGGAACAACGTGATCTTGATTGTATTTTTTATGTGTAATTTTATTGACTAGATGCTTAGGGTTAGATGGATGTCAAATAGGGTTTAATAAAATTACGTGTAATTAGAGAATGAACTAATCATTTATAAAATTATTCTAACTGAACACGATACTAAGAGAAGTAAGTATTCCATATCTAGAATTTCATGGTTGTGGTGTTAGTTTTCTTTTAGGGAATCGAGTACCACTTTTTTAATTTGTCCTAGTTATTATCTTGGGTGATGACTCCTCATCTCCATATCATGTTTTTGTGACAGTGATTAGTGTATTCTTTAAGACTCTAAACCTGAACAATATCACGATTGTTAAAATCTTGAACGCGCACTAATTCTCGCCGTCTACAAAATAATTCTACATAACTTTAGTACTCTCAGTCAAAAATTTTTGGATTGGAGCTCCATGACATGACAAAAAGACTTGGTCTACCACCCATTGCAGCCGGGTAATTATAGCCTTACTCCAAAAGAGTTGGAGGTTTTAGATTTGAGATTTTGTTTATCCAATTTTAATGAATTTAATTTAAAAATTATCTGCATTTAAAAATTTTATTAATTGAAGTATGATGGTATATCCATAATTATATACATATACATATTATTTTCTCGTACTAATATAATACAGTCGTGTATACAATGACGAAAAAAAAAAAAAAACCTTAGTCCTCTACCAAACGATGACTCTGTTAAATAATTTTGATTTTCTTTTTGTAAGTGGTGGGCCATTAATCCCTACCTTCTTTAATTCTCAACAACCATGTATATATGTTCATACAGTTTGTCCACTAAAAGAGGCCATCACAAATTTGTCAAAATTTTAATAATGAACTAATTAATTTAAATTCCTGCATATGTTTGAAGTTGAAGTGATAATTGACACATCTTCTCCTACTTTTATAAATCTTCAATCTTAATGAATCAGTAGGGTAAAGTTTTAATTTTTTTCAAGTAAAAATTATACACATATTAAATTTATTTTATAAGAAATAGAGAGGAATCAGTCAATCAAATTTTAGGAGGCAAACATATAAAATTTAAGGGGATTAATAAAATTTAATTGGTCAAGGTGGGGCAGTGGCCTCTCCTTCCCCATATATATATATTGTATTAATTTTTATTTTTATTTTATTTATTTAAATATAAAGCATGATAAATTAACATAAAAATTAAAATTTATAATGCATTACATTACTAAGGTTTAATTAAATATATAACGTAACAATTAAAAATTGAACTCATAATAATTTCATTAGTCTATGCAACTTTCAACATGAAAATTTTGTTTTATAATAACTATGAAAGTTTGTAATTTTTATATAAATAAGCTAATCAATAATATTAATTAAAAAAAAAAAAGGTTGGCATTAATATGATACCATAAATAACTTGTCACTTTGTGGTAAAATTGCCATCAGTGGATGGTGATAGTATATACAGCTCACCCCAGAAAATGGTATATTTCTACTAACTGTTTGGTTTGGACAAATTTGAATAATTTTTTTTTTAAATGCTGTGAATGAAGATGTCTACATCCCTTTTTGAAGAAGAAGGAGAAAATAAAATAAGAATTGGAGCTATCAACATACCAAAAATCAATAAAAGTATTGGGAGGCTACGGTTGCAGAGAGGTGCTCAAAAGAAAAGAATGCTATAAAAAAAGAAGAGAAGAAGATCGAGGCTTCCAATTCATATTTTTGGAGCCTTTGTTGACTAGATTTTGATTATTTTTAGGGGTTTAAAAAGTGCATTATTGTTCTAATTAATGGTGTGGATTAATTTTTGTTTTAGTTCAACTACACACCTTTACATATTGTAAAATAATAATAAACCAATGACTAAAATCTAGTGATCTCAAAAATATCTAATTTTGATTTAATTTTTTTATTTTTTATATTATAAAATATTATAATCTCTTGCCGGTGTGATTTTAGTCGAATGGTCAAAGTTTTATCACACATATAAAAAGATTTATGTTCGATTTCCACCCTCCAAATTGTATTAGATAAAAAAAATTATACATTTTTTGAATAATTACAATTTTAATTCTTATGATTTTGTCTTTTGAAAAAAATAGTTCTGTAATTTTTTTGAAATTTAAATACCCTAAGTTATACAATTTTTTTATATTTTAATATCATTATAACAAATATTATTTAAAATATATACTTTAATATAAAAATGATATGCATTTTAAATATTAAAATTATATAATGAGTAATATATCATTAAACTAACTTACAAGCAATCATTTTTAATTTAATTATGCATAAAAAGAAATAAATTTTAAAATAAATTTATAATATTTTTAAAAATAATTAATTGGTTAGATTAATTATAAATCACATATAGAATAAAGTTATTATTGAAATTTGATATTATATTAATATTTTTTAATAAAATAATGATGATATTAATTTGAATAGTACTAAAATATAAAAAAAAATGTAAAACACAATATACTTACATTGGGTTTGTTACACCGTTAATACTATAATTTTGAGTCATGTTTCACTTTAGTATTAAAATTTTAATTTTTTTCTTGTCAATCCCAAAAATTCTATTTTTGTTTCAAATTGAAATATCTCAAACATATATAATCAAATTTAACATATATGACAGTCGAAATAAACATATTTTTAGTATATTTATCTTGTATACATTCCATTAAACAGTTTAATTATTTTATAGACCCCATTAAATAAAATTTTCTTATGGGCCTTATAAAATAAAATTTTAACAAAATTTATTTTATGAAATCCACAATGTAATTAGGTCGTTTAATGAGATACTTATATAGTGAATATATTAAAAATATACTTATTTTGTCTGCTATGTATGCTAAATTTGATTAATATGTTCAAAATACTTTAACTTGAAATAAAAATAGAAGTTTTGGAATCGAAAAGATAAAAAATAAAAATTTAGTACTAAAATAAAACATGATCCAAAGTTATCAGTGGTGAAGTAATCCTACTAAACATTATATTAATTTGAAACCATTAGAAAGTAAAGTGTTTATTGAGGTAAACCGCAGGATTATGTCAACAATCCATCTTAATTTTTTTTTTACCAAATTAAAGTATCATGCTTGATTTTGGAATATAAATCTCTCTCTTATGAACTTTTTTTTTTCTTTGAGACATCTATTGGTTAAGTATTAAAACATTTAAATTTTTTTAAAATTAAGTTTTGAATTCCAAAACAAAGCTTGAAATAGCTTTACTTTTTTATAAAATTCATTCATCTAACCCAATTTAAATAGTAAGACTCGTCTTTACCATTCAACCCATTGGGCCCTTGATAAGAGCCCGCTGCAAACGTTTCTTATTGAGGAGTGAGAGATGTAAGCAAAGAAATAGTAAGACTCGTCTATGTGCACTGATAACTTGGGATGAGTATGTTTAGGTTCAGTTCAATTTTTTGAAAAATATATAAATTTAAAGTAAAAATTATTCAGTTCAATTAATGTATATTTTTTTTATGAAAATCGAATAGAACTGAACCGAACTAATTCGGTTAAGTTAGATTTAAAATTTTGATTTGAGTTGTAGATGAATTTTTTATGGACTTAATTTTAATACAATAAAATTAGATCTAAATTAAGTTTCAAAAAACAAAAAACTTGTTAAAAGTACAAAATTTTCAAAATAAATAAAAATTTAAATGATAAAAAAAAGTTCATAACAATTAACAAAAAAGTAGTAAAATATTAAATATCCATTGTACAAATATGGAAACATGAAAAAATTTGTAAAAAATATAAATAGCAAATGAAAAAAATGTCAATATAGTATAATTTTTAGTTTTTTTAATCTTTAAAATTTAATTGTCCATCAAATTCAAAGAACACAAAAGTGCAATTAATCAACAATATATTAAAAAAATTAATTTAATTACCTATCAAGTAAATCATATTAAAAAAACAGTAAAAATTTCTAAAATAAAGCAAAAAATTAATTTACATATCTTTGAAGAATTGTTTAATATTAAAGGAGATAGAGATTTGACAATTAAACGAGGTAGGGATTTGAGGAAAATAAATGAAATATATAGAAATTAAGTAAAGAGGAGGCAAAAAAAAAAAAAAAAGAGTGTATAGGAGAAGAGAGAAATATCAATAAAATTTAAAATAATTAAGTTAAGAGTATTAAATCTATACATATATAAAATGATATAATATAATAGTTTGGTTCGGTTTATTCATATATTTTAAAAATAAAATTAAAATCAAACCGAATATAATTTGGTTCAATTCAATTTAAACTGAAATTTAAAAAATTATAGAAAAATTGAAATCAAGTTGGTTTGATTTTCGATTATTTTTGCTCACCCGTACCGATAACCCTTTTCCCACATCAAACCTTTCTTATTGAGAAGTGATTAAGAAGAGATAGCACTAAGCTATCTTGTTATGACATTTAACTGTTAGCTAATTCTAAAATCAAGCAAAATAGCATGATTTTTACAGTCTGCTACTAGTGGTGCAAGAAAAGGAGTCATGAGGTATTGTTGACTTTGATATCTCATAAGAAAAAAAGGAAACTTAAACTTATAAAAATTCAAACTTTTATCTTCTAACCGATGTGAGATTTGGTGTACACCATCAATTATGGTTAGAATCAACATATGCATTAAATACTTCACATTGAATGTATTCATAAAGTATAATTGGTATAATAATTCTTTAAATATGCATCCAACAAATTAAAAAGGGTATATACAAAGTTCAAAGAAAAGAAAAAGAAAGAGATGGTATTGAAAAAAGGAATACAGACTGACAAAGATTATACAAAGTTAAAAAGTGAAATCTCACCTCCTGGAGAGCTTATCCCAACCCCAGCATTCATCTGTTTCTTTTACTATTGATATATATATATATATATTTCTCTTTCTCTGTATTTCTATTTCTGAGACTGAGACTGAAACTGAGCTGTACATTGCAAGTTTTCTTCTATTCTATGCAACCGTGAATTCTGTAGAAAGCATTGCATGGTGGAGGGAGCTCACTCTGTTGGGCTTTTTGTTTTGTCAAGCCTACTTGAAAAGAAATCGGTTTAAATTGAGAACAATAGCCCAAGTCCACCAATCTGTTGGAAGAAACAGAATAAAAGAGGTCATTACTCGCGCATAAATAGATACCTTTATAAAAAGCACTAAAAAGTTAGCTTAACGACAAAAAAAATATCTATTTTTCATTAACTACAAGCGTGTTTCAAAAATTAAAAATAACTGGTCAGTCATGAATCTACGTGATTTGTCAATATAAATTAATAGATATTTTATTTAATTGTTCTAAATATAAATAAAATAAATTATTCAAATATGTTAATTAAATAATTTGATAAAATAGAAATTATAAGTTAAATAAATAGTTATCTAATTAATAGTTTTTATTAGGGTTTTTTACAATTAAATTCTGGGAAATGAAAATTTAAAAATTAACCAATTATTCAAATTAACAGTCAATTTATCATAATGTTTTAACAAAAATTTTAGAGATAAATACAAATAAATACCCTGTGATTTAAGTGTTTTAATATTAGAGGCCTGTAATTTTTTCTATGACACTTTAATACTCTATGATTTCATATTTATAGCACTTGAATGATAAAATTTATTATAACTCATTATTTCTCTCGCTTATAGCATCTAAACAATTTAATTTTAATCAAATTCTCATAATTTTAACATGGACTTAGTAATCGAGTCACTGTTTATAGTGTTTAGAATTTTTTTGTAAAAAATAAAAATATGAAAAATTTATTTTTATTTTTTTATGTTATTATTATTACTTAAAACTATCATGAATAAACTTATTTTTCCCTTTTCTATCATATTGTATTAATATTTTAATTTTCGGATGCTTAAGGAGAGAAAAATAAGAAGTAACAAAATTTATCACTTAAATACTATAAATATGAAACCACAAGATATTGAAGTTTCACCAAAAAAATCACAGTCCCCTAATGTAATACCCTATTACTTTACAATTAAAATACCCCAAGTCCTTATTTAACATATTAATTCAACCATATCATGATTAACAAAGTCCACATATTATTTAAGCACATAAGAGATTACAAAATTTTTATTCTTATAATACATAAGAGTTATAATTAAAAATAAGTACAAAACATATCTTTTCTGTTTAAGTGTATGCTTTTGATACAAGGAGAGAGAATAACGGTTCGGCTGGTGACCTTTGCTCCATACTTTATTTATAATATGATATGCTTCAAAATAATCACAGTTCTAACTTCACTATCTGGAAAAGTAATTGAGATTTAGTGAGTCGTGACTCAATGAAATTAAATTCTGAAGGCATAAAAATAGCAATTAGATCATATCAAACACAATATATGTATGATTCATTCAAAAGCAAGTGCTAATGAATTATTTATTAATTTTGTTGTGGCTTGGCAAGACAAATATTGCTTTTGGGATTCATGTGAAACAATTGCCATTTGCTTTTGTTGGCCATCATATAACATGTGAATCATGTGATTTTCTTTGATCATTTGCATTTGCCATGTGATTTGCTAACATTTGCCAAGCCGACGATAACATCCTTTTATATCCGCATGTAAGTGTTCACGTGTGAATTTGTATTTAACTTGTAAACATTTATATATAAACATAATCAATCAATAAGCAAACCATATACATTTAAATAATCAAAAGGAAATTCACCTTAATCACACAATTTCAAACAAGAATTTAATTGATATTTATGCTAACTCTTTAAGATGCCAAACACTCTATGGATGACTTGAATCACTTTCTTGAGCTTCACCATTGCTTTGGGATCCTAAAATGTAACATATATTTGATTAAAAAATATGCCTACATTGGTATACAATTGGGACATGTTCTGTATATATGTAAACTTAACATTTATGCATATTTTTCTCCTTGTTAGGTAGCTTGACCATACTAGACCTGAGAGTGAATAACTTTCACTACACAACTTTAAATTACTTGATTCATTTTAATAAAAACTAGACACATAGAGCTACAACATATCCAAAAATCAGCTCAATGTATGTTATGTACAATAAATGGTGAATTTTGAATTCAGACATTTGTTCTGCACAGGATTAGTTTGACTAGGTCTTAATCAATTTATAATTTCTCACATTATACAAGTCTAATTGCAAAACAAGTTTTCAAACACTTCATTGACACATAAAGGAACAACTTTCATATTTTTACACTTTGTCTAATTTAGCCTCTAAGGTTCTCATATTAATTGGGAAATACTAGATTGCCTGTAGACATTGCAAGCAAAACCATTCCAACTCCAAGGATGATTTCTCATTACACACATATTATTTCATAAAAATGAATCACAAGCTTTTAGATAACATATAAAGGAACAAAACTTATGCTTATTATGTTGTCTGATTCAGTCTCTAACATCCTAAAAAAAATCAATAAACGTCAAGTAGCGTTCTAGAACTGCTACCTGAACTAGTCCCAAATAAACTTACATAAAATTTTACACACTTAATATCTTATAAAAACCTTTTACAGATATAAATATGAGACATAAATCTACAATTTTTGTGCTTTGTGTTTCTCTTAATTCTTTTTCTATGACTATGAAAATAGAGGTGAAAAATTCTACTTTGACATAGAATTTCCAGCTATAAAATCATTTTTCACCATCATCATATAATTTCAAATATAATTCAAAAGAAAAAAATAATTAACTCACCTAAATCAATAGTTAAGATCATCCAAATTCAAATTAAGAACTTGAGAGAAAAATAAAAAAAATAGATATGTATATTTTGATGGAAAGAGGACGATTGTTTAAGGTGAAGATAAGTAAAGTTTTTATAGTGTTTTTTTTTTCTTTTATCATATTGTTCTTTCCTCTTCATATATATTTTTGCCACATATCCCATATTCTAACACTTTTTTTTTAATTTTTTATTTACAAAACAATGACATCTCCATAACTATTCACTATTACTATTACTATTACTATTATTACTATAATAATAATAATAATAATAATAATAATAATAATAATAATAATAATAATAATAATAATAATAATAATAATAATAATAATTATTATTATTATTATTATTATTATTATTATTATTATTATTATTATTATTATTGATGTTGTTGTTGTTGTTAGTATTATTATTATTATTATTTTAATCAATTATCTAGTAAAATTCAAATCATTCCATGTAAATAAGTCAAATAAAATTAATTACTTACATATTTATAATACCCTAAATACATCCTATAATATACATAAATGATTTAATATGCATATGCATATGCTCAAGTGAATTATATGCAATACATGCAAAGTAAACGAAATGCTTCTAGTTAGGGTTAAGGTTGTTACATTTTTTTTCCTCCTCTTTTAAAAATTTTATCCTCAAAATTCAATACCTATAAATAAATAAGGATATTGTCGCTTTATGTTCTCCTCAGTTTCCCAAGTGGCCTTTTCTTGTGGTTCCTCCACAACAATTTAACCAAGGAAATCTCTCCATTTCGTAACTGTTTTGTTTTATAACCAATGATTTTTACTGGTTCTTCAATAGAATTCAAATCATTGGTAATTTCTACTTCTTGATTTTTAAGTACATGTGTAGGATCAGATCGATGTCTTTTAAGCATACTCACATGAAACACATCATGGATCTGAGCCATTTCTGGTGGTAATGCTAATATATAAGCCAATATACCAATTCTTTCAAGAATTTCATATGGCCCTATGTATCGAGGACTTAACTTGCGTTTTTTGCAAATCTGATTACTTCTTTCCATGGTGAAACTCGTAAAAACACTTTCTCACCCAGTTCATATTCCATTTCCCTTTTGTGCTAGTCTACATAGGTTTTTTGTCTATCCTGTGTTGCTTTACGTCTACTTTTGATTAGTTTTACTTTATTATTATGTCTTGTACTATCTCTAGTCCTTCTAATACACGGGTTCCCTCCTTCATCCTAATAAATAGGACTACGACACTTTCTTCCATATAATGCCTCATATAGTGCCATCTCAATACTACTATAATATTGGTTGTCATAAGCAAACTCTATTAAACCCATATGTTTATCCCATACACCTTTAAATTCTAATAAAGAAGCTCAGAGCATATCTTTAAGTGTTTGAATTATTCTCTTTGATTTCCCATCTGTCTAAGGATGAAAAGAAATGTTAAAATTCAATTTAGTACCTAAAGCCTTATGTAAACTTTCCTAAAAGTGAGATGTAAATCGTGGATCCCTATATGATACAGTGGGCACTAGAACTCTATGCAATTTACATATTCTTTGGCTAAAAATTCAAGTGGACCACCCCATCTGATAGATAAAAAGTAAGCTAACTTAGTTAACCGATTAATGATCATCCATATGGCATCATTCTTTCTTTGGAGTTTTTGGTAATTTATACACAAATCCATCATTATCCTTTCCCATTTCCATGCTAGAACTGATAATGGCCTCAACATTCTAACTGGAGTCTGATGTTTTGCTTTGACTTGTTGACATTGTAAACATTTTGAAACATAATTTGCTACATCCTTTTTTATTTATATTATGGTCGTTCCTGATTGCATAGTATATGGAGTAGTATATGCCTCTTTTAAAATTTCTCGATGTAGGTTATCAACATCAAGTACACAAATACATGATCCCATTATCAAAATATCATATTGAATGTTAAACTCTTTGTTCTCTCCTTATCTTGCTTTCTTAATTTTTTCTTTCAATTATGGATCCTTGCTTTGCACTACTTTAATTCTATCCCACAATATTGGTATAAATTGTAAAGTAGCAATTAACATCCCATTTCTTGCAAATTTAGTTTCATATTTATAGCTCATAGCTAAATTAAGTAAGATAGTAAAAGTTTTCGCAAATTAGCCATATTGTTTCTTGATTTCCTACTCAGAGCATCAACTACTACATTTTTCTTTCTTGGATGATACTTGATTGTACATTCATAATCCTTCAACAATTCTAACCACCACCTCTATCTAATGTTTAACTCTTTTTAGCTTAGTAAGTACCTTAAACTTTTATAATTAAAATATTTAAAATATTTCTTTATATAAATAATGTCTCCATATTTTCAAAGCAAACAACACAGTAGTAAGTTCTAGATCATGTATTGGATAAGATAATTCATATGGCCTTAGATGTCTAGATGCATATGCAATCACCTTACCATGTTGCATTAACACACATCCTAAACCTTAATGAGAAGCATTACTACAAACTACAAATCCTCTATTACTTGTAGGAATTGTTAGCACTATAGTAGTTATCAACTTGGTTTTCAATTCATCAAAACTCTTTTGACATGCTTTAGACTATTCAAATGCAACATTTTTCTAAAGTAACTTTGTCAAAGTGTTGGCTATCAGTGAAAATCCCTCAATAAATTGGTAATAGTACCCGGCTCAGCTCATCTTAAGAAACTTTGAACTTTTACAACATTCTTTGGAGTTTCCCATTTCATTAATGCTTCTATTTTTCTTTGGATCCACTTCTATGCCCCATCTAGAAACAACATGTGCCAAAAATGCAATTTTATCTATCCAAAACTCACATTTACTCAATTTAGCATACAATTATTTTTCTCTCAAGGTTTGTAACACAATTCTCAAATATTGTTCATGTTCCTCCTTACTTCTTGAATATATAACTATATCATTAATGAACACAATCATAAATCTATCTAACTAGGGTTGAAATACCTTGTTCATAAGAGTTATAAATGTAGCTAGTGCATTAGTTAAACCAAAGCATCACTAAAAATTCATAGTGCCCATACTGGTTCGAAAAGCAGTCTTCGGTGTGTCTAGGTCTAAAATTTTAAGTTGATAGTAGCCTAATTACAAATCTATCTTGGAAAACGCTAGAGCTCCCTGTAATTGATTGAATAAATCATCTATTCTGGGCAAAGGATATTTATTTTTCATGGTGACTTGGTTCAACTACCTATAATCGATACACAACCTCATTGTCCCATCTTTCTTTTTCACAAACAGCACTGGAGTACCCCAAGATGACACACTAGGCCTAATGAACCCCTTGTTAAGTAGTTTATGTATTTGAGTTTTCAATTCTTTTAGTTCAACTGGTGCCATTCTATAAGGTGAAATGGAGATCGGTGCTACTCCTGGTACTAATTCAATTATGAATTTTACTTCTCTATCAAGTGGCAAACTTGGTGAATCATCTGGAAACACATCTAGAAATTCATTTGCCACTGGAATATTCTCAATTGTATGATTTATAGTTCTGGTATTTATCACATGTGCTAGATAAGATTCATAACCTCTTTTAACCATTTAGAAAGCCTTCATAGTAGAAATTAAACATGTCGGCATAATTTGTCTTTCCCTAAGAAACATGACCTGGGTTGTTTCAGAAATTTTAAAATAACCTCCTTAGTGAAACAATTCACTATAGCATGATGTTTGGTCAATCGATCTATACCTAATATCACATCAAATTCACAAAGTGGCAACAATAAGAAATCAGCTCTCAATTCCTCTTTATCAATGCAAATTAAACAGTCACTATAAATATTATTCATAACTATTATTTCTCCCAAGGGAGTACCCACATTTAAGTCAAAACCTAAGGTTCATGTTTATTACAAAATTGAGATGTCATGTTCCATGATATGAAAGAATGTTTGGAGCCAGGATCAATTAAAACATAAGCTTTTAAATCATGGACAAGAATTTACTAGTAACAACTTTTGGGGCAGCAATAACTTCTTGTCTAGTCATGGCAAACACTCTAGCTTATGCCTAAGGTCTAGAACCTGACTTTATGTTCTACTTATACTTCTACCAGTTACAGTTGTTCTACCTCTACATCTTCCCCTACTAGATGTTACTCCAATTCTACTTGTTGAAACTCCTACTATAGGTTCTGATATAACTCTACCTTTGCTACCTTATGCCATTCTAGTTCTTTCAAGATAATCTTTGTATATATGATCAAAAGATTCACAGAAGTAGCATGCACCAATAAGTCTCCTACACTCGCACTATGCTTTTTCCCACAATGTACACATATGAGTTATTGTGCTATAACTTGACTGTGACCTCTGCCTGAATAAGATGGAACTCTAGATCCCCATCCTCTAAAATTAGAGTAACTACCTCGAGAACTAACCTGTGGTGGTATGTATCCTCTGTGCTTGCCTTGCTTTCTATTAGAATCTTATATAATTTCACTAGGTCCCCTTTTTGCTAATTGTTTTGTTCCCTCTTTTGCTAGTCTTTCTACTTTAATTACAGTTGCTCTCAACTTAATATAACTCTCAAAATCTGTTGGTGCTATCCTATTTCTGATTTCATATCTTAGTCCCTCTTTAAATATTTGACATTTGTCTCTATTAGTGGCTATTAGAGAAGAAGCATAATGAGATAATTGATGCTATAGTCATTATTTTTGTTTCAAGTTTAAAAAATCTCTTCTTTTATCATCTTTGTATGCTTCTGGTATGTAGTTATTAGTGAATTCATAAAGAAAATCATCCCATATTAACACCAGAGGCTGACCATCATTCCTGGGAATAGTTTCCCACTATTCATAAGCATCTCCTTATAACATTAATAATGCATAATCAAATTTTCCTTATGGTGTGCACTTCATTAGATTAAGAACTCTTTATGTCCTTTTTAGCCAAGTTTTTACAATTAAAGGATATGTAGTGCCATGGAAATCAATTGCATCTTGTTTCCTTAATTTATCATATCTTTTTTCCCTGTACTCCTATGATCCTTATAATTCCTATCATATTGCTCAAAGTGAGCTTGTTCATAAGGTGCATGTTGTGCATGAGAATGTGTAGGAGATCTAGCCCTATTACTAGGTTGATCTTATAATGGATGATATGAGTCTTTCATTGAATGTATATTGGGTGACTCCTCTCTTCTTGATGGTGCCCTATAGATATGCAAGACTATATTACATGATAATGTTTAGCAAAGCATATGTCATGCCATACTCATATGTATGTTCCCTATGGAACCTACCCTCGCTTTGATACCAAAATATGTAACACCCTATTTCTTTACTATTAAAGTAGCCTAAGTGTTTATTTAACATACTAATTCAACCATATTATGATTAATAAAGTCCACATATTATTTGGGCACATAAAAGATTACAAAATTTTTATTCTTATAATATATAAGAGTTTATAATTAAAAATAAGTACAAAACATATCCTTTTTGTCTAAGTGTATACTTATGACACAAGGTGAGAGAGTGAGGGTTTGACAGCTGACCTTTGCTCCATACTTTATTTATAATGTAATATGCTTCAAAATAGTTACACTTTAAACTTCACTATTTGGAAAAATAATTTTGATTTGGTGAGTTATGACTCAATGAATATAAATATCAATTAAATTCTAAAGGCACAAAAATAGCAAATAGATAATATCAAATGCAATATAGGTATTATTTATTCAAAAGCAAGTGCTAATGAATTATTCATTAGTTTCGTTGTGGCCTGGTAAGACAAATATTGCTCCTGAGATTCATGTGAAACAATTCCCATTTACTTTTGCTAGCCATCATATAATATATGATTTGCAAACATTTTCCAAGCTGGCCACAACATCCTTTTATATTCGCATGGAAGTGTTCATGTGTGAATTTGCATTTAACTTATAAACACTTATGTATAGACATAATCAATCAATAAGCAAACCATATACATTTAAATAATCAAAAGGAAATTTACCTTAATCACACAATTTTATGCAAGAATTCAATCGATATTTACACTTACTCTTTAAGATGCCAAATACTTTATGGATGACTTGAATCACCTTCTCAAGCTTCACCACTGCTTTAGGATCCTAAAATATAACATATATTTGATTAAAAAAATATGCCTACACTGAGTTTTTATTTGTTAAAAAATTGGGATATGTTCTATATATGTGTAAATTTAACATTTATGTATATTTTTCTCCTTGTTAAGCAGCTTGACTATACTAGACCTAGGAGTGAACAACTTCCACCACACAACTCCAAATTACTTTATTCATTTTAACAAAAACTAGACACATAGAGCTACAATATATCCAAAAATTAGCTCAATGTATGTTCTATACAATAAATGGTGAATTTTGAATTTAGACATGTGTTTTACATAAAATCAGTTTGAGCAGGTCTCAATCAATTTAGAATTTCTCACATTATACAAGTCCAATTGAAAAAATAGTTTTTAGACACTTCATTGGCACATAAAGGAACAACTTTCATTTTTTACACGTTGTCTAATTCAACCTTTAAGGTTCTTATATTAA
The DNA here is from genome assembly GCA_947683625.1 of Mallotus nudiflorus. Lineage (NCBI taxonomy): Eukaryota > Viridiplantae > Streptophyta > Magnoliopsida > Malpighiales > Euphorbiaceae > Mallotus > Mallotus nudiflorus. The sequence continues at coordinate 1,378,601 of CANTUR010000771.1, read as the reverse complement.
TCGGGTAAAACTGGAATGCCTGCAGACGTTGCAAGCAGAACCAGTCCCACTCCAGGGATGATTTCTCATTATACACATATTATTTCATAAAATTGCATTTTAGATAACATATAAAGGAGAAAAACTTATGTTTATCATGTTGTCTAATTTAGTTTCTAACATCCTAAAAAAAAAATCAATCAACATCAGGTAGCCTACTGGAATTGCTACTTGAACCAGTCCTAAATAAAATTCCATAAAATTTTACACACTTGATATCTCATAAAACCCTTATAAAAATATAAAGAAAATTCCTTGTATGTTCTGTAGAATAAGTCATTAATTTTGAATTCAGACATGTATTCAAGTCTCAATCAATTTAGAATTTCTCATGTTATACAAGACCAATTGCAAAACCATTTTTAAGAAACTTCCTTGACACATAAAGGAATAACTTTCATGTTTTACACTTTGTCTAATTCATCCTTTAAAGTTCTCATATTAATTGGGTAAAACTAAATTGCCTTCAGACATTGTAAGGATAACCAATCCCAGTCCAAGGATGATTTCTCATTACACATGTATTATTTTATAAAATTTCATTTTAGATAACATATAAAGGAATAAAACTTATGTTTATCATATTGTCTAATTTAGTCTTTAACATCCTAAAAAAAAAATCAATCAATATCAAGTAGCCTGTTGGAACTACCACCTGAACCAGTCCCAAATAAACTTCCATAAAATTTTACACACTTGATATCTTACAAAACCCTTTGACATGTATAAAAATGAGACATAAATCTACAAGTTTCATGCTTTGTGCTTCTCTTAATTCTTTTTCTATGACTATGAAAATAGAGGTGCAAAATTCTACTCTAACACATAATTCCTAGCTATAAAATCATTTTTCACCATCATCACATAATTTCAAATATAATTCAAAAGAAAAAAAATAATTAACTTACCTAAATCAATAGTTGAGATCATCCAAATTCAAATTAGGAACTTAAGAGAAAAAGAAAAGAATTAGATATGTATATTTTGAAAGGAAGAGGACGATGGTTTAAGGTGAAGATAAATAAAGTTTTTCTAGGGTTTTTTTTTTTCCTTTTATCTTATTGTTCCTTCCCCTTTATATATATTTTTACCACATATCCCATATTCTAACATCTTTCTTATTTTTTATTTACAAAACAATGACATTTCCATAACTATCCACTATCATTATCATTATCATCATCATTGTTATTATTATTATTATTATTATTATTATTATTAGAATCAATTATCTAGCAAAATTCAAGTCACTCCATGTAAACAAGTCAACTAAAATTAATTCCTTACGTATTTATAATACTCCAAATACATCTATAATATACATAGCCAAATGAAATGATTTAAGATGCATATGTTCAAGTGAATTATATGTAGTACAAGCAAATTAAATGAAATTCTTATTGTTAAGGTCAAGGATGTTACATTTTTTCCCTCCTCTTTTAAAAATTTATCCTCAAAATTCAATACCTATAAATAAATAAGGATATTATCACTTGATTTTCTCCTCAGTTTCTTAAGTGGCCTCTTCTTGTGAATGGTTCCTTCATAATACTTTAAATAAGGAAGTCTCTCGATTCTGTAGCTGTTTTGTTTTATAACCAATGGTTTTTACTGGTTCTTCAATACAACTCAAGTCATCGGCAATTTCTAGTTCTTGATTTTTAAGTACATATGTAGGATTAGATTGATATCTTTTAACTATATTCATATGAAATACATCATGGATCTGAGCCATTTATGGTGGTAATGCTAATCTATAGGCCAATGGACTATTTATGAGGGTTCAATTGTTGACCTCTGCTCCATACTTTATTTATAATGCGATATGCTTCAAATAGTCATACTTCAAACTTCATTATCTAGAAAAATAATTGAGATTTAGCGAGTCGTGACTCAATGAAATTAAATTCTAAAGGCATAAAAATAGCAAATAGATAATATCAAAAACAATATAGGTATGATTCATTTAAATGTAAGTGATAATGAATTATTCATTAATTTTGTTGTGACCTGACAAGACAAATATTTCTCCCGGGATTCATGTGAAACAATTAGAATTTTCTTTTGTTGGTCATTATATAACATGTGAATCATGGGATTTTCTTTGACCATTTGCATTTGCCATATGATTTGCAAACATTTGCTAAGCTAGCCACAACTTCCTTTTATATTCGTATACAAGTGTTCAAGTGTGAATTTGTATTTAACTTGTAAACACTTATGCATAGAAATAATCAATCAATAAGCAAACCATATACATTTAAATAATCAAAAGGAAATTCACCTTAATCATATAATTTCACGCAAGAATTCAATCGATATTTATACTCACTTTTTAAGATGCTAAACACTCTATGGATGACTTGAATCACCTTCTCAAGCTTTACCACTGATTTGGGAACCTAAAATGTAACATATATTTAATTAAAAAAAATATGCCTACATGGAGTGTTTATGTTTGGTATACAATTGAGATATGTTCTGTATATGTGTAAACTTAGCATTTATGCATATTTTTCTCCTTGTTAGGCAGCTTGACCATACTAGACCTCGGAGAGAATAAATTTCACCACACAAATCCAAATTACTTGATTCATTTTAATAAAAACTAGACACATAGAGCTACAACATAACCAAAAATCAGCTCAATGTATGTTCTGTAGAATAAATCATTAATTTTGAATTCAGACATGTATTCAAGTCTCAATTGCAAAACCATTTTTGGGACACTTCCTTGACACATAAAGGAATAACTTTCATGTTTTACACTTTGTCTAATTCAGCCTTTAAGGTTCTTATATTTATTGGGTAAAACTAAATTGCCTTCAAATGTTGTAAGGAGAACCAATCCCAGTCCAAGGATGATTTCTCATTACACACATGTTATTTTATAAAATTTCATTTTAGATAAAATATAAAGTAATAAAACTTATGTTTATCCTCTTGTCTAATTTAGTTTTTAACATCCTAAAAAAAAATCAATCAATATAAAGTAGCCTGCTGGAACTACCACCTGAACCAGTTCTAAATAAACTTCCATAAAATTTTACACACTTGATATCTTACAAAACCCTTTGACACATATAAAAATAAGACATAAATCTACAAGTTTCATGCTTTGTGTTTCTCTTAATTCTTTTTCTATGACTATGAAAATAAAGGTGCAAAATTCTACTCTGACACATAATTCCCGGCTATAAAACCATTTTTCATTATCATCACATAATTTCAAATATAATTCAAAAGAAAAAAATAATTAACTTAACTAAATCAATAGTTGAGATAATCAAATTCAAATTAGGAACTTGAGAGAAAAAGAAAAGAATTAGATATATATATTTTGATTGGAAGAGGATGATGGTTTAAGGTTAAGATAAGTACAGTTTTTCTAGTGTTTCTTTTTTCTTTTATCATATTGTTCATTCCCCTTCATATATATTTTTTCTAGATATCCCATATTCTAATGCCTTTTTTATTTTTTTATTTATAAAACAATGATAATGATGATGATGATGATCATCACCATCATCTTCATCGTCATTTATCTAGCAAAATTCAAGTCACTCTATGTAAACAAGTCAACTAAAATTAATTCCTTACATATTTATAATATTCGAAATACATCCTATAATACACATAGCCAAATGGAATGATTTAAGATGCATATGTTCAAGTGAATTATATGCAATACATGCAAATTAAATAAAATGCTTATGGTTAGGGTCAAGGATGTTACCCCTAATGTTTAAATGATTAAACCATAGGGTACTTATTTGTACTTATCCTAAAATTTTAATTGCAAGTTAATAAAAACTTAAACATTTAACCTATTTTCCTTCCTTCCTTTTGTTTAATGTATCATAATATCTTGCAGTTAATGACAAAATAAATTAACAGAATGTTGAAACCCTAAAAAAAATTTGTCCCTTTATAATTTTCTATAATATCCTGGGTTTTTTAAATATTTTAATACTGTATCGGGATATGCAGTGTTAATAATTTTTTATATAAATATGATATTTTTACGAGTTAATATGTATTTAAAACTTATTTTAATTATTGTATATTATTTTAAGTGCTTTACGTAAAATTTTCCCTAGAATACTATTTTCGGGGAAATTTTCATGTAAATAATTTATTATTAATTATTTTAAATAGATTTCCATATTTGCATGAACTCATATATATTTTTAAAGTAATAAATAACGTATATATGTGTATTTATTTATTTAATTAGGGTTTAATTAATTGCCCTAATATTTTATTATTTATTAATTAGTTTTATTGTTATTTAATTATTTTTATTTAGTATTAAATTTTAAAATATTAAATTATATGTGTGTGATTTTATATTATTTTAATATATAGTGTAAAGTATATATATATACATATATACATTTAATATTAAAACAAATTATAAAGTTTGAATTATTTACAAAATTGCCATCCACCCCCCTCTTTCCCGACGCACGTCCGATCACCAACCACCGCCTGTCATGCTGTTTTCTTGCCATCGGTGTGCCTCCCGGCGTGCTACCTCCTTCCCCAGCCTTCTCCGCCGCCAGCAGCGCCCTATTCTGTCGAGGTTTGGCCGGAATTAGCTCGGGAAGTCAAAACTTTGGCCACCATCGTTCACGATGTTTTCGGCCACCGTTTTTGACACCGCTGGTCTCTTTCTTCTCCTTGAGCTCCGGTGAGTGTGATTCCAAGCTTTGTTTCACTTAAAATGGTCTTGATTTGCTTAGATTTCGATTTTTGGTAATTCGGCCATTTTAGGGTTCTTGATTTTTTTGAACTTCGAATTGATTGATTCATGAAAAATTCCTTCACAAATGTTCATCCTAGTAGCTTAATCTACATGTGTGAATTTTTGTAGAATTTTTGGAGATTATTTTGATTTTTTGGGTATTTTTGAATATTTTAATATTATTTTCTAATTTTAGAAAATTAATTAATTAAATTATGAAATTGTGTTTTATGATAAATATAGGTGTTGAAATGAATTATAGGAATTTATTTGGAATTTTTATGAATTTCTATGTATTTATTTTGAATTTGTTTAGGTTTATGTAATTTTGAAAAATTAGGTTAATTGTGTTTTTAATTGAAATTAATTAGTTAATTGAGTTTAATTATTGATATTATTGATAAAAATGTTGAGAAAATTAATTTTGGATAATTATACTATTTTTGGTGAAATTTTGAATGAATTTTAGTATATTTATATATATAGGGGTATTTTGGTAATTTTACCCTAAATTGACTAAAAATGTAATTAAATTGGTTTTAATAGTTATTTAAGGTATAAAAATTATTTCTACAAATTATTTAGTATTTTTAACTAATTAAAACTATTTTTCGTGAATTGTTTTCAATTATATATATAATATACGATTTTTCTAAATAAAATGAGTTTTATCGGTTTTTAATGTGTTTTAGGGTTAATTACGTAATTTCTACTTATAAAATGTATTTCTATGATATAAGGGCATTTTTGGTATTTTATAATTACTCTGTGAATTATGGACCCCGGTCGGTAGATTGTAGTTTGGAGTCCGACCGAGGGGTTGTGGATGTGTTTATGTGTTCATTTTTTGAAGTACATTTCTTTGCAAGGCCGGCTCTACTCTTTGAGTAGAGAGATGTCCGTTTTACAGGGGAGATTCTACCAAATTTTTGATAGAATTCTCGTAAAACGTGATGTCCGGTCGAACTCTAATTTTGATTCTGTGTCTAATATTCTAGATCGAGTTTTTAGGATTTTCTGTTAGGTTTATTCTGATGTCTGTTATTTATTATTTGTTTAGTTGCGCCGAGACCGAGGCCTAGTGGACCAAGCCCGTCGGACCCATCTCGAGGAGCGCACTAAGTGTGAGTTACTATTTTATATATATATGTTTAGGGTACATGATTTATAAATGTATGTTTTATTTTGATTAAATATGCATAAATAATTCAATTATTACTTAAGTTTATTTTAGTTTATTCTTAGTATATTTTCGGTATATTTTAAATTATATGCATGTTTTGCTAATGAATTATGTTTAAAATGTTTTTAAGTATATTTCTAGTTTATTTTGTAATTTAATTGGGTTTATTTGACGTATATATACTCGAAATATAACTGGTTTACTTTTGGTATATTTTTAGTATATATATGGTTTATGTTGCAATTTATTTCAAATTCATGCATCTTTTACTTTTATGAATGAATGTTTTATATTTTAATGAAGGATATTAATAGAACATGCTACCTAGTGGGCAGCACTAGGACCGAGTACGTACTGGTACGCTTATAGAATTTAGGCTATATTACTAACCTGTTTGAGGATATTGAGTGGATTTGATTATCTGATGTGTGATATGATTTGGGAGTGTGATTGCTGGAGCTCAGTTGACCAAGTGTCTCGGGGCCAATCACACTGACAGTCAGACTGCTGGAGCTCGGTTGACTTAGTGTCTCGGGGCCAGTCTACTGTCCAAATGGATCAAGTGATAATATATTAGAATAAGTGAGCCTGTATGGCTAGAGTGTTATCTAACACTGTTTTGAGGTTGCGATATTCTAGGGTTCTAGTTGATCCTTCATAAATTGTGATTTTCAATAAAATATATAAAAAATGATTTTCTTGCATCCGTGTGTATTTGCCTGTATATATAATTATATATACTGTTGACTGTGCATTGTCATTTAGTATGCATATATATATTATAGTAATTCACTCAGTGAGGTCTGACTCCCCTCCGTTGACCATTTTTCAGGAGAGTCATCTTCCTCAGACCTCAGTAGCAGGCTTGTATGCCGAATTTCTTCCGCCCCGACTTCTTTATGTAAACTGCTTATCTGAGTCTTGAGTTTTATTTTTATAATCTAGACACTGCAGTAGTTGTAAACAAATAATTGTGAGTTATGTATTTTGAGAATTTGAACTGAGACTTGTATTAAAAAGTTTATTTATATATAAGATAAGAATTTGATTTAAATTCCCTGGTGGTGAATTATTATTTTTATATTTATGATTTTATTCCCGCTGCATTTAGTGTGGTTATTATTATCACTGTATGTTTTATTTTATTTTTTTTAGGCTTGCTACGGGTTCCAGATTCGAAAGAATTCCCGTTCCCTAGTGCTGGTCATGGCCCCTGTTTTGGGTTGTGACATTTTCATTAATTGTTACGGAATAAGTTAAAATCGCATCAACGTATGAAACCATCTATTTGTGCTTCCTAATTCAATCATGGATGCATAAGTGGTTGTGCTTCCTAATTCAACCATAGATGCAAAAGCATCAAATGCTGGTCATGTGGATGACATACTCATGTCAAGTGATGATTATGCTGTTGTTAAAATATTACTATTGATCAATGAAGAAGAAGCGGGTTCGATTTTTGAATGATTATGTTATTAAGCAAGTTCACTAATTTATTCTCTCCCTTTACCTTTCTAGAATAAGCTAGAATAAGTTAATGAGTTGTGTGGTGTGATCTAGCATGTTGTAGTACTATGTAGAGAGTTTAAGAGGATAAGAGAAGATAAGAGAATATAAGAGAAGATATGAGAATATAAGACTTCCTTATGGAGGTATAAGTGAGGAGGTGGGAAGAATACCTAACCCTCACTTATAAATACCTCCATCCTCATTTGCAAATGTGTGTCATATGAAAGTTATTGTATATGTAAAAAAAGTGTGTTGTGGGTGAGCTAAATAAGAAAGTGTCTTGAGTGTTTATGAGAATATTAGTGTGCATGTATCCAAATACTCTTGTACTAAAGATTTTTTGATATAATAAAAGTAAGCCTATTTTAAATTAATCCTCCATATATTCTATGATTGGTATTAGAGCAGGGCGTCAGCGAAGGACTACCAAATGCATTTGGAGCAAGTGATCGAGGATCACATTATGTCGAGGTGCTATTAGTGTATAGTTTGGGATTGTAGAGTTCGTTGGTCTGGGACCAAACTTACTTGGTTGATTAAAGTTGATAATTCAAGTCACAATGGAAAATATGACTACATTGGTAAGTAGTCTTGAAAAACTTAATAATAATAATTATAGCACTTTGAGTACTCATGTGCAATTCTACTTGCTTGATCAAGATTTGTGGGAGATTATTAGAGGTAGTGAGACCTTACCTTAAATAAGTCAAGGTGATCTTAAGAAGTGGAAGATCTGAGCTGAAAAAGCGATGTATAATTTGTCTGTATTAGTAGAGAATGATTTGATGTAGTGCATCAAAGAAATAAAGACACCTAAAAAGGCATAGGACACTTTTGCTGGATTATTTACTCGAATGGATGATGCTAAGCTCCAACAACTTAAGAACAAGTTATTATTAATCTCGTAGTAAAACATGACAGTGAGTGAATACTTTACTAAAGTTAAACCTTTATGTCAAGAAATTTCAAAATTAGATCCTCAAAATCAAATCATCGAGACTAGGTTAAGGAGGATCATAATCCATTAGTTGCATCTTGAGTTTAATGTACTCATCATATCAACTCATGGAAGGGTAAAGGAGTCGACTCTAAATGAGTTAGAAAATGTATTGGTTAATCAAAAGGCTTTAAACAAGAAAATGGTTAAAGTCTTAATTAAAGAAGAGGATAATGCCCTTTTTAGCAATAAAGGGGTAAATATTGAAAGGCTGTAAGAATAAACAATGAAGGTAAACTGAAGTAGCAAGGATGATAGAAATGTTAATAAGAAAGGAGTTAGTAATAAAAGTGAGCTTATCACAACCACCAATTAGAGGATGAAGCAAGTCACTATAAGAATGACTAGTGTTACAACTATAGTAAATGAGGCCATTATGCTCGAGATTATCAATGTAGGAGAGTAGAAGGAAATGTTGCAATGTCCCTTCAGTCCTAAGTTTAAAATGAAGATGAATGAGATTTTCAATCTTTATGTGTCATTGTAAAGCTAGTTATAATCAAGTTTGGTGAGGCCATACGATATTTATCACACTTGAGTCAAAAAGAGGAGCAAGCACTTGTCACTATAAATGATAAATCCATAAAATATAATGAAGATTGGATAGTAGATTTTGGGTGCTCTAACCATATGACAGGTGATAAAGAAAAATTTTCAAGCATGTTAAAATACAAAAAGGAGCGAGTTATTGTCATAACAAACAACTCAAGGCTACCTATTACTTATATTGGCAAGATGATGGTAATGCCTTGATATAATGCAACATGGGTGTAGTTGAATAATGTTTTCCATGAACTTGAGATGAAGAAGAAACTAATATCAGTGCCACAACTGACATCCTTAGGGAATTATATGCTGTTTGGGCTTGAAGATGTGAAGGTATATCAAAGTTGAAAGATTACAGGCATACCATTTATGGAGGGATGAAAGCTAGAGTCTGTCTACCTGATGTCAACACAAATGGCTTATGTAGATAAGATTAAAAGGAGTGAGATAACTGATCTATGGCATGCACGACTAGGACATGTGAACTATTATAAGTTAAAGGTGATGATGAAGAAATCTATGTTCAAGGGACTTCCTCAACTTATGTTTAAGAGGACACTGTATGTGTTGGATGCCAATATGGAAAAGCATACCAACTTCCATATAAAGATTTAAAGTACTGTACAAATATGCCCCTTAAGTTAGTTCACTCAGATGTATTTGGCCTTGTGAAACAATCATCCATAAGTGGCATTCGATATATGATAACTTTCATTGATGACTATTCAAAGTATACATGGGTGTACTTTATAAAGGAGAAATCTTAAGCTTTAAGCAAGTTTAAAGAGTTTAAGAAGATAATTAAAAAAGAGGTTATTTGAAGGATTTGTTACCTTCGTATTGACAATGGAGGCAAATATACTTTATACGATTTTTGAAAGTACTTGCAAGATACGCCGGCAGCTAACTTGTCCATATTCGCCACAATAGAATGGAGTAGCAGAAAAGAAGAATAAACATCTTACAGATATATACAGAAGTATGTTACATGCAAAGAATATTCCACTTTAGTTTTGGGCAAAATGTATAAAGACAACTGCACATGTGATTAACAGGCTACGACAAGCACCATTTGGATCCATCTCACTAATCTAGAAGCTAAGGAATATAAAACCCAATGTAAGTCATTTTTGAGTTTTTGGTTGTGTATGTTATATTTTCATACCAGATCATCTACGAAGCAAGTTTGATAAGGAAGTAATAAGGTGCATCTTTATTGGTTATGATGATCAAAGAAAAGGGTGGAAGTGTTGTGATCGTACAATAGGGAAATTTCATAAATAAAGAAATATGATATTTGATTAAGTTTCATCTTGGTGGTCCCCTCAAGTAGTTCTACTTGACTTAAAAGAAATTAAGGAGAAGTTGTAAGAGAAAATTGAACAAGATGAAGTGGTGGAAGTAGTTGAAGAAATCACTCAAGAAAAGGAACTAGAAAGAGAAATAGCTAAGGACAAGTCACCCGAGAAGTCAAAATCCCCATGGCGCACATAAGTGCATTAACAGACATTGGAAGAAGCATAACCAAGCCAACTTGAGGACTTTTAAGAGGATGAAGGTGTAGTAGAATATGGTCCATATTTGAGAAGAACATTAAGGAAAATTAAGAAGAATCCCAAATATGCTAATGCAACACTTGTTGAAGAAGAATATGTAAAAGAGCCTACAACATACATGGAAGCATCCTCAAGCAAGGAATGGAGGAAGGCTATAGAAGAAGAAATATATGCCTTAAAGCAAAATAAGACTTGGGATCTAATGCCAAAGCTTAAAGATGTAAAACCCATATCCTACAAATGAGTTTATAAAATAAAGAGTCATCCTGATGGATTGATAGTGAGGTACAAGGCTCATTTGGTAGCTCAGCGATTCTCATAAAAATATGGATTGGACTATGAAGAGACATTCAGTCTAGTAGTAAAGATTACAATAGTACACATTCTACTAGCCTTAGTTGCTTGTAAGAATTGGAAACTTTAGCAGATGGATGTGAAGAATGCTTTCCTATATAGAGAGCTAGATCGAGAAATATTCATAGAGTAGCCATAAGGGTTCGAAAGTAAGACTCTCCCAGACTATGTATGCAAGCTCAAGAAGGCACTCCACAAATTAAAGTAGGCACCAAGAGCATGATACGAGAAGATAACAGAGTTCCTAATTCAAAGTGACTACACAATGACATTAGCAAACTCTAGTTCATTTATGAGAGCTCAAGATGGAAAGTTAGTAATAATACTAGTCTATGTAGATGATTTAATCATCACTGGAGATGATGAAGCTGAGATTTATCAAATTTAGGCCAACTTATCAATACGCTTCCAAATGAAAGCATTGGGAGAATTAACACATTTTCTTGGTTTTGAAGTTAAAGGAGTGGAGGATGGAATCTTTTTATGCCAACAAAAGTATACTAAAGACTCCTAGAGAAGTGTGGGATGTTAGAGTGCAAGCCTATTTCAACATCGGTGGAGGTTAATACAAAGCTATGCTCTACTGAAGGAAAGGACTTGGAGGAGTCTACAATGTGCAGACAACTAGTTAGTAGCCTAATCTATCTCTCTCTTAGGAGGCCGAATATAGCATATACAGTGAGTCTAGTAAATCGATTTATACAAAACTTGAAGAAGCCTTATTTAGAAGCTGTGCAAAGAATTCTGCAATATATCAAAGAAATCATTGATTATGGAATATTATATGGTTGGATATTGTGATGCTAATTATACTGGAGATCATAATACAAGATGCTCGACTACAGGTTGTATGTTCAGCCTTGGATTAAAACCTATCTCTTGGTGTAGCAAGAGGCAACTGATGGTGTCATTATTAAGTATCGAGCATTAGCTACAACATCATAAGAATGTATATGGTTGATGCAGTTAATGAAGAATCTCAATCAACGCGTTGAGTACATAGTACAACTACATTGTGATAATCAATCAACTATACATTTGATTGAGAATCCAATGTTCCATGTAAGAACTAAACATGTGGAGGTGCATTATCATTTTGTGTAAGAAAAAGTCCTACATAGAGAGATCAAGATGAAACATCAAGACTGAAGGCCAAGTTGCAGACATATTCACTAAAGGACTTAATGGTGTAAAGTTTGAAGATTTTAAAAGTTAACTTTATGTGCTTAAGAGAAAATAGTTGTTGATGGGGAGCATTAAGCAAGTTCACCAATTTACTCTCCCCTTTTACCTTTTTAGAATAAGCTAGAATAAGTTAGAGTTGTGTAGAGTGATCTAGCATGTTGTAGTAGTGTGTAGAGAGTTCAAGAAGATAAGAGAAGATAAAGCTTCCTTATGGAGGTGTAAGTGAGAAGGTGAAAATGGTACCCAACCCTCACCTATAAATGCCTCAATCCTCATTTGCAAATTTATGTTGTATGAAAGTTAATGAATATGTAAAAAGAGTGTGTTGTGGGTGAGTTAAATGAGAAAGTGTTTTGAGTATTTATGAGAATATTAATATATGTACAAATATTCTTATACTAAAATTTCTTTGATATAATAAAAGGAAGTCTATTTTAAATTAATTCTCCACATATTCTACACATGTTGCTTTATTGTCTTCAAAGAATTATAATGTTCTATAATGGATGATATATTATCTTCTTGTGAATATTCGATGGTATTGGGATTGACAGGGGCTTACTGTTCTCTTGGTTGGGGACACCACATGTCTAAATCCTTTAATGATGCAATTACTGATTTCATGAACATCTAAAATATGCAAAAAAGAAAGTTATAAAAAAGCCCAACGTTAACGTCATTTCACAAGGACATACAAATTGGTCACCTTTCTTCCTCCTCTGCTAAAATGCTAACAACACACATATATATAAATTTGATCAACCACTGGAAATTATTGTATTAATTAAGATACAAAGGGTCACCATGTCTGTGTGTATATATATAATAAAAACCTCAAAAGTTAGAACAATGCATGTATTACAAGCAATAAATAATAAATGTAGCAAGTGGATGAGTGAGCAATTGTGTGCAGTGTTCACATGACAAATAAGAGTAAAAGGAATTAAGGAAGTACCAAAAAGGAAGCAAAAGAATCGAAAGCAATGGTCCTGAACTTGCCAGTATAAGCATCGTAGACAAAAGCACCAAAAACTGGACCGAAGTTTTATATACCATTCCGTATGTTCACAATCTTTGCTGCAGACTATGTGATACTCTCTCATCAAATACATCATAAAATTTGCTGTTAATCCATATGAAGCCAGCCTTTCAAATGTCTCATTTCTTGTAACATATTCAAATATAAATTATTGCAGTCGTAGCTTCGTAGATTTTGAAACGCTATGCATTAATAGGCCAATGGACTATTTATAAGGGTTCAGCTGTTGACCTTTGCTCTATACTTTATTTATAATGCGATATGCTTCAAAATAGTCATACTTCAAACTTCATTATCTAGAAAAATAATTGAGATTTAGTGAGTCGTGACTCAATGAAATTAAATTCTGAAGGCATAAAAATAGCAAATAGATAATATCAAAAACAATATAGGTATGATTCATTTAAATGCAAGTGATAATGAATTATTCATTAATTTTATTGTGGCCTGACAAGACAAATATTTCTCCTGGGATTCATGTGAAACAATTGGAATTTGCTTTGTTGGCCATTATATAACATGTGAATCATGGGATTTTCTTTGACCATTTGCATTTGCCATATGATTTGCAAACATTTGCCAAGCTAGCCACAACTTCCTTTTATATTTGTATACAAGTGTTCACGTGTGAATTTGTATTTAACTTGTAAACACTTATGCATAGAAATAATCAATCAACAAGCAAACCATATACATTTAAATAATCAAAAGGAAATTCACCTTAATCACATAATTTCACGCAAGAATTTAATTGATATTTATACTCACTCTTTTAAAATGCTAAACACTTTATGGATGACTTGAATCATCTTCTCGAGCTTCATCATTGATTTGGGAACCTAAAATGTAACATATATTTAATTAAAAAAAATATGCCTACATGGAGTGTTTATGTTTGGTATACAATTGAGATATGTTCTATATATGTGTAAACTTAACATTTATGCATATTTTTCTCCTTGTTAGGCAGCTTGACCATACTAGACCTCAGAGAGAATAAATTTCACCACACAAATCCCAATTAATTGATTCATTTTAATAAAAACTAGACACATAGAGCTACAACATATCAAAAAATCAACTCAATGTATGTTCTGTAGAATAAATCATTAATTTTGAATTCAGACATGTATTCAAGTCTCAATCAATTTAGAATTTATCATGTTATACAAGACCAATTGAAAAACCATTTTTAAGACACTTCCTTGACATATAAAGGAATAACTTTCACGTTTTAAAATTTGTCTAATTCAGCCTTTAAGGTTCTTATATTAATTGGGTAAAACTAAACTGCCTTCAGACATTGTAAGGAGAATCAATCCCAGTCCAAGGATGATTTCTCATTACACACATATTATTTTATAAAATTTTATTTTAGATAAAATATAAAGGAATAAAACTTTTGTTTATCCTCTTGTCTAATTCAGTTTTTAACATCCTAAAAAAAATCAATCAATATCGAGTAGCCTGCTGGAACTACCACCTGAACCAGTTCTAAATAAACTTCCGTAAAATTTTACACACTCGATATCTTACAAAACCCTTTGACAAATATAAAAATAAGATATAAATCTACAAGTTTCATGCTTTGTGTTTCTCTTAATTCTTTTTCTATGACTATGAAAATAGAGGTGCAAAATTTTACTCTGACACATAATTCCCAACTATAAAACCATTTTTCATCATCATCACATAATTTCAAATATAATTCAAAAGAAAAAAATAATTAACTTACCTAAATTAATAGTTGAGATAATCAAATTCAAATTAGGAACTTGAGAGAAAAAGAAAAGAATTAGATATATATATTTTGATTAGAAGAGGATGATGGTTTAAGGTCAAGATAAGTAAAGTTTTTCTAGTGTTTCTTTTATCATATTGTTCGTTCCCCTTCATATATATTTTTTCCACATATCCCATATTCTAATGCCTTTTTTATTTTTTTATTTATAGAACAATGATGATGATGATGGTCATCATCATCATCATTTATCTAGCAAAATTCAAGTCACTCTATGTAAACAAGTCAACTAAAATTAATTCCTTACATATTTATAATATCCCAAATACATCCTATAATACATATAGCCAAATGGAATGATTTAAAATGCATATGTTCAAGTGAATTATATGCAATACATGCAAATTAAATAAAATGCTTATGGTTAGGGTCAAGGATGTTACCCCTAATGTTTAAATGATTAAACCATATGGTACTTATTTGTACTTATCCTAAAATTTTAATTGCAAGTTAATAAAAACTTAAACATTTAACCTATTTTCCTTCCTTCCTTTTGTTTAATGTATCATAATATCTTGCAGTACTAAATTGTTATTGCTATTTTAATGACAAAATAAATTAACAGAATGTTGAAACCCTAAAAAAAATTTGTCCCTTTATAATTTTCATTAATTGTTTCGGAATAGGTTAAAATTGCATCGACGTATGAAACCATTTATTTGTGCTTCCTAAATCAATCATGGATGCAGAAGTGGTTGTGCTTCCTAATTCAACCATAGATGCAAAAGCATCAAATGCTGGTCATGTGGATGACATACTCATGTCAAGTGATGATTATGCTGTTGTTAAAATATTACTATTGATCAATGAAGAAGAAGCAGGTTCGGTCTTTGAATGATTATGTTATTAAGCAAGTTCACTAATTTACTCTCTCCCTTTACCTTTCTAGAATAAGTTAATGAGTTGTGTGGAGTGATCTAGCATGTTATAGTAGTATGTAGAGAGTTTAAGAGGATAAGAGAAGATAAGAGAATATAAGAGAAGATATGAGAATATAAGACTTCCTTATGGAGGTATAAGTGAGGAGGTGGGAATAATACCCAACCCTCACTTATAAATACCTCCATCCTCATTTGCAAATGTGTGTCATATGAAAGTTATTATATATGTAAAAAAAGTGTGTTGTGGGTGAGCTAAATAAGAAGTGTCTTGAGTGTTTATGAGAATATTAGTGTGCATGTATCCAAATACTCTTGTACTAAAATTTTTTTGATATAATAAAAGTAAGCCTATTTTAAATTAATCCTCCATATATTCTATGATTGGTATCAGAGCAGGCGGTCAGTGAAGGACTACCAAATGCATTTGGAGCAAGTGATCGAGGATCATGTTATGTTGAGGTGCTATTAGTGTATAGTTTGGGATTGTAGAGTTCGTTGGTCTGGGACCAAACTTACTTGGTTGATTAAAGTTAATAGTTCAAGTCACGATGGAAAATATGACTACATTGGTAAGTAGTCTTGAAAAATTTAATAATAATAATTATAGCACTTGGAGTACTCATGTGCAATTCTACTTGCTCGATCAAGATTTGTGGGAGATTATTGGAGGCAGTGAGACCTTACCTTAAATAAGTCAAGGTGATCTTAAGAAGTGAAAGATCTGAGCTGAAAAAGCGATGTATGCTTTGTTTGTATTAGTAGAGAATGATTTGATGTAGTGCATCAAATAAATAAAGACACCTAAAAAGGCATAGGACACTTTTACTGGATTATTTGCTCGAATGAATGATGCTAAACTCCAATAACTTAAGAACAAGTTATTATTAATCTCGTAGTAAGACATGATAGTGAGTGAATACTTTACTAAAGTTAAAGCTTTATGTCAAGAAATTTCAAAATTAGATCCTTAAAATTAAATCATCGAGACTAGGTTAAGGAGGATCATAATCCATTAGTTGCATCTTGAGTTTAATGTACTCAAGATATCAACTCATGAAAGGGTAAAGGAGCCGACTCTAAATGAGTTAGAAAATGTATTGGCTAATCAAAAGGCTTTAAACAAGCAAATGGTTAAAGTCTTAATTAAAGAAGAGGATAAAGCCCGTTTTAGCAATAAAAGGGGTAAAGATTGAAAGGCTGTGAGAATAAACAATGGAGGTAAACTGAAGTAGGAAGGACGATAGAAATGCTAATAAGAAAGGAGTTAGTAATAATTAGAGGATGAAACAAGTCACTATAAGAATGACTAGTGTTACAACTGTAGTAAATGAGGCCACTATGCTCAAGATTATCAATGTAGGAGAGTAGAAGGAAATGTTGCAATGTCCCCTTAGTCCCAAGTTTAAAGTGAAGATGAATGAGATTTTCAATCTTTATTTGCCATTATAAAGCTAGTTATAATCAAGTCTGGTGAGGCCATACGGTATTTATCACACTTGAGTCAAAAGAGGAGCAAGCACTTGTCACTGTAAATGATAAATCCATAAACTATAATGAAGATTGGATAGTAGATTTTGGGTGCTCTAACCATATGACAGGTGATAAAGAAAAATTTTCAAGCATGTTAAAATATAAAAAGGAGCGAGTTGTTGTCACAACAAACAACTCAAGGCTACCCATTACTTATATTGGCAAGACGATGGTAATGCCTTGATATAATGCAATATGGGTGTGGTTGAATAATGTATTCCACGAACCTGAGATGAAGAAGAAACTGATATCAGTGCCACAACTGACATCCTCAGGGAATTATATGTTATTTAGGCCTAAAGATGTGAAGGTATATCAAAGTTGAAAGATTACAGGCATACCATTTATGAAGGGATGAAAGCTAGAGTCTGTCTACCTGATGTTAGCACAAATGGCTTATGTAGATAAGATTAAAAGGAGTGAGACAATTGATCTATGGCATGCACGACTAGGACACATGAACTATCATAAGTTAAAGGTGATGATGAAGAAAGCTATGTTCAAGGGACTTCCTCAACTTATGTTTAAGAGGACACTATATGTGCTGGATGCCAATATGGAAAGCATACCAACTTCCATATAAAGATTTAAAGTACTGTGCAAATGTGCTCCTTAAGTTAGTTCACTCAGATGTATTTGGCCCTGTGAAACAATCATCCATAAGTGGCATTCGATATATGATAACTTTCATTGATGACTATTCAAAGTACATATGGGTGTACTTTATAAAGGAGAAATCCGAAGCTTTAAGCAAGTTTAAAGAGTTTAAGAAGACAGTTGAAAAAGAGGTTGTTTGAAGGATTCGTTACCTTCGTATTGACAATGGAGGCAAATATACTTCATACGATTTCTCAAAGTACTTGCAAGATACGCCGACAGCTAACTTGTCCAAATTTTCCACAATAGAATGGAGTAGCAGAAAAGAAGAATAAACATCTTGCAGATATACATAGAAGTATGTTACATGCAAAGAATATTCCATCTTAGTTTTGGGTAAAATGTATAAAGACAACTGCACATGTGATTAACAGGCTACGACAAGCACCATTTGGATCCATCTCACCAATCTAGAAGCTAAGGAATATAAAACCCACTGAAAGTCATTTTTGAGTTTTTGGTTGTGTGTGTTATATTTTCATACCAGATCATCTATGAAGCAAGTTTGATAAGGAAGCAATAAGGTGCATTTTTGTTGGTTATAATGATTAAAGAAAAGGGTGGAAGTGTTGTGATCATACAATAGGGAAATTTCATAAATAAAGAAATATGATATTTGATAAAGTTTCATCTTGGTGGTCCCTTCAAGTAGTTCTACTTGACTTAAAAGAAATTAAGGAGAAGTTATAAGAGAGAATTGAACAAGATGAAGTGGTGGAAGTAGTTAAAGAAATCACTCAAGAAAAGGAACTAGAAAGACTATTCAAAGTACATATGGGTGTACTTTATAAAGGAGAAATCCGAAGCTTTAAGCAAGTTTAAAGAGTTTAAGAAGATAGTTGAAAAAGAGGTTGTTTGAAGGATTCGTTACCTTCGTATTGACAATGGAGGCAAATATACTTCATACGATTTCTTAAAGTACTTGCAAGATACGCCGACAGCTAACTTGTCCAAATTTGCCACAATAGAATGGAGTAGCATAAAAGAAGAATAAACATCTTGCAGATATACATAGAAGTATGTTACATGCAAAGAATATTCCATATTAGTTTTGGGCAAAATGTATAAAGACAACTGCACATGTGATTAACAGGCTACGACAAGCACCATTTGGATCCATCTCACCAATCTAGAAGCTAAGGAATATAAAACCCACTGAAAGTCATTTTTGAGTTTTTGGTTGTGTGTGTTATATTTTCATACCAGATCATCTACGAAGCAAGTTTGATAAGGAAGCAATAAGGTGCATTTTTGTTGGTTATAATGATTAAAGAAAAGGGTGGAAGTGTTGTGATCATACAATAGGGAAATTTCATAAATAAAGAAATATGATATTTGATAAAGTTTCATCTTGGTGGTCCCCTCAAGTAGTTCTACTTGACTTAAAAGAAATTAAGGAGAAGTTATAAGAGAGAATTGAATAAGATGAAGTGGTGGAAGTAGTTAAAGAAATCACTCAAGAAAAGGAACTAGAAAGAGAAACAGCCAAGGACAAGTCACCCGAGAAGTCAAAATCCCCATGGCGCACATAAGTGCATTAGTAGACATTGGAAGAAGCATGACCAAGCCAACTTGAGGACTTTTAAGAGGGTGAAGGTGTAGTAGAATATGGGCCATATTTGAGAAGAACATTAAGGAAAATTAAGAAGAATCCCAAATATGTTAATGCAACACTTATTGAAGAAGACAATGTAAAAGAGCCTACAACATACATGGAAGCATCCTTAAGTAAGGAATGGAGGAAGGCTATAGAAGAAGAAATATATGCCTTAAAGCAAAATAAGACTTGGGATATAATGCCAAAGCCTAAAGATGTAAAACCCATATCCTACAAATGAGTTTATAAAATAAAGAGTCATCCTGATGGATTGATAGTGAGGTACAAGGCTCATTTGGTAGCTCAGGGATTCTTACAAAAATATGGATTGGACTATGAAGAGACATTCAGTCTAGTAGTAAAGATTAAAATAGTACACATTCTGCTAGCCTTAGCTGTTTATAAGAATTGGAAACTTTAACAGATGGATGTGAAGAATGCTTTCCTATATAGAGAGCTAGATCGAGAAATATTCATAGAGCAGCCATAAGGGTTCGAAAGTAAGACTCTCCTAGACTATGTATGCAAGCTCAAGAAGGCACTCCATAGATTAAAGTAGGCACCAAGAGCATGATACGGGAAGATAACAGAGTTCCTAATTCAAAGCGACTACACAATGACATTAGCAAACTTTAGTTCATTTGTGAGAGCTCGAGATGGAAAGTCGGTAATAATACTAGTCTATGTAGATGATTTGATCATCATTGGAGATGATGAAGCTGAGATTTATCAAATTTAGGCCAACTTATCAATACGCTTCTAAATGAAAGCATTAGGAGAATTAACACATTTTCTTGGTTTTGAAGTTAAAGGAGTGGAGGATGGAATCTTTTATGCCAACAAAAGTATACTAAAAACTCCTAGAGAAGTGTGAGATGTTAGAGTGCAAGCTTATTTCAACATCGGTGGAGGTTAATACAAAGCTATGCTCTACTGAAGGAAAGAACTTGGAGGAGTCTACAATGTAGAGACAACTAGTTGGTAGCCTAATCTATCTCTCTCTTAGGAGGCCGAATATAGCATATATAGTGAGTCTAGTAAATCCATTTATACAAAACTTGAAGAAGCCTTATTTAAAAGCTGTTCAGAGAATTCTGCAATATATCAAAGAAATCATTGACTATGGAATATTATACAAAAAGGATGGAGCAAGCGAGATGGTTGGATATTGTCATGCTAATTATGCTGGAGATCATAATACAAGATGCTCGACTACAGGTTGTATGTTCAGCCTTGGATTAAGACCTATCTCTTGGTGTAGCAAGAGGCAACTGACGGTGTCATTATTAAGTATCGAGTCGGAGAATCGAGCATTAGCTACAGCAGCATAAGAATGTATATGGTTGATGCAGTTAATGAAGAATCTCAATCAACGTGTTGAGTACATAGTACAACTACACTGTGATAATTAGTCAACTATACATTTGATTGAGAATCCAATGTTCCATGTAAGAACTAAACATGTGGAGGTGCATTATCATTTCGTGTAAGAAAAAGTCCTATATAAAGAGATCAAGATGAAACATCAAGACTGAAGACCAGGTTGTAGACATATTCACTAAAGGACTTAATGGTGTAAAGTTTGAAGATTTTAAAAGGCAACTTTATGTGCTTAAGAGAAAATAGTTGTTGATGGGGAGCATTAAGCAACTTCACCAATTTACTCTCCTCTTTTACCTTTTTAGAATAAGCTAGAATAAGTTAGAGTTGTGTAGAGTGATCTGGCATGTTGTAGTAGTGTGTAGAGAGTTCAAGAAGATAAAGCTTCCTTATGGAGGTGTAAGTGAGAAGGTGAAAATGGTACCCAAACCTCACCTATAAATGCCTCAATCCTCATTTGCAAATTTATATTGTATGAAAGTTAGTGAATATGTAAAAAGAGTGTGTTGCGGGTGAGTTAAATGAGAAAGTGTTTTGAGTGTTTGTGAGAATATTAGTATATGTACAAATATTCTTATACTAAAATTTCTTTGATATAATAAAAGGAAGTCTATTTTAAATTAATTCTCCACGTATTCTACACATGTTGCTTTATTGTCTTCAAAGAATTATAATGTTCTATAATGGATGATATATTATCTTCTTGTGAATATTCGATGGTATTGGGACTGACAGGGGCTTACTGTTCTCTTGGTTGGGGACACCACATGTCTAAATCCTTTAATGATGCAATTACTGATTCCATGAACATCTAAAATATGCAAAAAAGAACGTTATAAAAAAGCCCAACGTTATCGTCATTTCACAAGGACATACAAATTGCTCACCTTTCTTCCTCGTCTACTAAAATGCTAACAACACATATATATATAAATTTGATCAACTACTGGAAATTATTGTGTTAAGATACGAAGGGTCACCATGTCTGTGTGTATATATATAATAAAAACCTCAAAAGTTAGAACAATGCATGTATTACAAGCAATAAATAATAACTGTAGCAAGTGGATGAGTGAGCAATTGTCTGCAGTGTTCACATGACAAATAAGAGTAAAAGGAATTAAGGAAGTACCAAAAAGGAAGCAAAAGAATCGAAAGCAATGGTCCTGAACTTGCCAGTATAAGCATCGCAGACAAAAGCACCAAAAACTGGACCGAAGTTTGATATACCATTCCGTATGTTCACAATCTTTGCTGCAGACTATGTGATACTCTCTCATCAAATACATCATAAAATTTGCTGTTAATCCATATGAAGCCAGCCTTTCAAATGTCTCATTTCTTGTAACATATTCAAATATAAATTATTGCAGTCGTAGCTTCGTAGATTTTGATACGCTATGCGTTAAGAGTCATTTTCAGAACTATGAGATCACCGATTCGAATCTTAAAATAGTAAACATATAAATAGAGAAAGAGAACTAACCAAAGATGTAAGACATCACTTTTCATCCTCTTGGCTTCCTTTTCTGGGCTATGGTGGTGATCTTTGAATCACCATGACTTGCAAAGTTGCTGCTTTTTTCTTCATCTTCTTTGTTTCGTTCTATTGCTCGGACTGCTTGGTTTTGAAAACAATATTTATTGAAACAGTACAACTGATATTAGAATTTGTGATAGAATAGAAGAGTAGTGTTTGTAGTGGAATTAAAGAGAAGTAGAAGACTATGATTGTTAAAATAAAAAATTTTATGAATTTATCTTAGAAAAATGTTATGTATATTTTTTATTTTTTTAATAATAATTAGGATATTTAATGATTTGATACGTTATATTTTAGAGTAAATATTTAAATATGAAACATAGAAATTTATCAAATTTTTAATTTAATAATTTTAAAACTCAACATTTAATATATATATATATATATATATATAGATTATCCGTCTGCCGTTTCTTCTCTCGCTCTTCATGTGCTGGTCTTCAGGTTCTCTTTTCTGCCTTCTCTTTGATTCAAAAATTCATATATAAGGACAAAAGTATACTTTTAGCCTTTTATAATTTTTTTTTCCTTCTGTCACATGTCATGTGATGCCACATACATCACTTCCTACTAAAAACATCCATTTAAAACAAGTGGCTAAAAAAACTAGCCCCATTATTCGTGTTCCCTAGCTAGTCTGGTGGAACTTTCTCTATTCTAAGTCTTAGTAATGGCTAACAAGGAAGTGTTTTACTTTATGGTTTTAGTACTGATTTTGAGCTCGGTTGATACAAAATTTTCAGACGTCTATACTGGTGGATCTTGGTTGTCTACTCAGGCTACTTTATACAGTAGTAGCGATGTGGTTGGAACAAGTGGTGCCTGTGAGTATATAGCAAGAGATGGGGTCTGTGAGTATAAGAAGAACCTTATCAATCAAGGTTATGGTGAGATCACTTCTACAAAATTCACTGTCCCGTTCAACTTTAGATTTCGCTATAGTGCCGGTTTTGTTTGGTCTTAAAAGTGCAAACAATTTCCCATGGCCTCATCTAGGTAGCTTATCAAATCTTATAACAGTTTCAAATCTTAGCTTTTTCTAACTATGCTCTGTCAGGCGATGGTGATAACTGGATCAATTCCCTTTGACATCACTGTAACATCGTCATAACCATGTTTCTCAAGATTGCCAAGAACTATATTGGCTTTCTCCATGGTTGCTCCTCAGACCATCTAAAGGTTCTGACATAGCGAAAGAGTGATAAACAAGAAATTAATGTTCAGTTGAATCATGCACAACTGCCAAACACTGATCTTCTATAATCTATAATTTGCAAATTCAGAAAATAGACATTAAAATTTAAAGAATTTTAGAAATTAAAGGGAATTCAAAATTTCTTATTAATCAACAACACGACCAAAAGTCTAAAACATAACTTAAATAGGGAAAAAACCCTAAATAAAAGAATTTTAACAAAATAGGAAAAAAAAAAAATCCTAAAACAACTAAAAATAGAAAATTGCAAGTTTGAAAGTCTAAATGATGGAATTTGCCCAAAAAGCAACGTAGCTCACGAAAAAAGCTTGTGACTTAAATCATTGGGCCAATTCTAATCAAATTAGACTCCTATCATGTCAAAATCTGAAAATTTAAAGTTACTGAAAATTATAAAAATGGAACTAATGCAATTTTTCATAAATCAAATTGCAATTTCTTCGATGCCTGGCAATCACACACTAGAGATAGAAGGTGGTTTTTCTTTGGCCATGGGCTCAATAGGATTTCAATTTTTTTAATTAAATCTACATCAACTGGCCAATTCATACCAACCCTATCTCCCCACTTAAGGCTATGATAATTGGCTGTGATGCTCAGCCAAGATGGGACTCCAAATGCTGTGCAAAGGAAGACAAAAATCTTTGTTAAAAAAATATACAATTCTCTAGCTCTTCCAAGCCTTTCAGGAGTCCAATTCAAGGAGAGGACTAATAGTAAGTCTCTGTAGTTAATGTATCCTTTTATAGCGCTATTTTGGTAAATTGATTTAGTGAAGCTCTAGATAAATTGTGATGTTACCTACATGTAATTATCACTCTTGTTAGAGTTCCATTAGGGATGTTAATGTACTTCTTTCCTCTTTAATGATAGATCAAGTTGTTCTAAAAAAAAAAGTGGCTAAGAAATATTAGCATTTTAATATTTTATTACCCTGCGCATTTGTTAATTATTTGTGGAATTTATAAATATCTATTATGTTATGTTAATGTGAACACATTAATTGAATTGTCTTACCTGATATGTGAAATTTATAGATTTTTTTTGGGTCACATATGTGGAATTTCTAGATGCCAATTATGTTAATGTCAACCTTAATTAAATGGGAAAAGGTCCAATTTGTACCTTGGATTTTTGATCTAATTGCACATTGCACCCTATGTTTTGTTTTTGCCCAATTGGAACTTTTGTTTTGAAAATCTAAATATATTAAAATTTTAATGATTACAATTAAATCATAAAATATTTTTTTTGTACAATTAAGTCCTATAAACTAATAAAAAACTAATTTTAATGGATACTAACAAATAAAATTGATAATTTTTTTTAGAAATATATATATAATGTAAGTATTAAATTTTAAAAGTTGTTCAACCTATAAATTATATTTTTTTAAAATTTTTCTTAAATTTTTTAAAATTTTAAAATTAAGTAATATAAATTTCAAAAAAATGATCAAATTTATTCGTTAATATAAATATTAAATTGATAATTGACCTAAAATTTAATTTTAATGGTTGAGTAAAAGTTTTTAAATTTTATTCATTCATTAGTTTAAATTTTTAAATCTACACAACAATTTTTAAACCTACACAATAATTGATGAATAATTTTTTTTATTCAACTATTAAAATTAAATTTTAGGTCAATCATCAATTCACTATTTATATTAATGAATAAATTTGATCATTTTTTTAAAATTTATATCACTTGATTTTAAAAATTTCAAAAATTTAAGAAAAATTAAAAAAAATTATTTTATAGGTTGAAAAAATTTTAAAATTTATTAATTAGGTTATATATATATATGTCTAAAAAAATTATCAATGTTATTTGTTAGTATCCAATAAAATTAGTTTTTTATTAGTTTATAAGGCTTAATTGTGCTAAAACAAGTTATAGGATTTGATTGTAATTAGTAAAGTTTGAATATGTCTAGATTTTTAAAATAAAAGTTTTGATTGGACAAAAAAAAATATAGGGTCCAATGTGTGATTATGTCAAAAACTCAGGGTACAAATTGGACCTTTTGCCTAATTAAATTGTCTTACCTAACTTAACATATCATATTATATCATATTAATGAATTGGGTACCATCTCTATCCAATTCATGTAGCATTCTTGAAATGTTAGAATAAAAGATAACATATAAAATTTCTTTCTCTCGTCTTTCAAAAAAAAAAAAAAAAAAAAGAATTTCCATCCTTTTTGTATTTGAGTAGGGCCAACAAGCTATAAGCTTACTGCTAAAAATTTGCTTGTATATTTTAAGCTTTATATTTGATTAGCATTCTTACATAAATATATTCAATAATATTTAGATCTGAATAAAAATAATATATTATAATTGGAAGACATTGAGTATCTCTTTTTTTTTTTTATAAAAAAAAATATATTTCATATTTCAGTTTCATTCAATTTTGAATATTTTTGATTTATATTAAGCATATGAAATAATTTATATACATAATTAAAGCCATCTTCTTAAAATACACACACACACACACACACACATATATATATATATATATATATATATATATATATATATATATATTGAGTATCTCTTTTTTTTTTAAAATGTATTTCATATTTCATTCAATTTTGAATATTTTTAGTTTATATTAAGCATATGAAATAATTTATAAACATAATTGAAGCCATCTTCTTAATATATATATATATATATATATATATATATACACATGTATGTATGTATGTATATATGTATGTATGTATGTACACAAACCGTTTCTCTTAAATACAATATATACTGTATATATTTAAATAACAAAATTTATAACCATAAACAAAAAAAATCTCCCAAAAAATACAAATACATGAACAGTAAATATATTATAGTCTACAATGAGTATACTTTTGGTATATTATCAGTTTCTAATACACTTCAAAACATAAAAACAACAAAAATACAAATATATGAATACTAAAATATTATAGTATAATTGTTTTGAAAATTATATTTCATTAGCTATGATATTTAACTATAATAATATTTTTGAACTACTAGTATTTCAAGCAAAAAAAATAGTTAATTATTTATATATACCAAATCAGTTATTAATTCTAATTAAATTTTTTATATTAATTATAATGATTTATATCATAAATCAAATAACAAATTATGGTTTTCTTCATTAAATTTACAATAAAAAATTATCAAAAAGAAAATTCTAATATATACTTGAAATATGAATACCCATAAATTCTACATATGTTTTTGTCAATTAAGAATATATTATGTATATTTTACATTTTTGATACAATATATTCATTATAGTCATCATTAAAGATGATTTCTAGTACAACTTATATTTACAATAGCCTCATGGCTGCGATGTTAGTGGTTTTGTTTATCATGATTGAATACAAATTCCAAAGACATGAAAATTGAAATATTTTTTGTATACTTTTTGCTTATTAGTGATAAATTATTAGTTTCTTTTCTGTATATTATTAGTTTATTTTCCACATAATTTTTTAGTTTATTTTTCATATATGAAACAAATAATATAATATCAAACTAATATATATATTTTCTAGGATCATAAAATTAAAAAAAATCTACATATTTGAAATTTTAATTATTTACTAAAAACTAATGTGAATTTTATAATTTAAGTATGTTAATTATAATTTTTTCCAAAAACTAGGTCATGTTTATTTTTTAATAAACTAGAATCATAGTGACTTTTCTAGTAAATCTATTTATAAATTAAGAATTATGGTTTTCCATTATAGCAAATAAAGAATTATGGTTTTTCCAACAAATTTATATATGTCAATATTTATATATTCATAAATCAACAATTGGTACATAACACATCAAGAATTATGGTTTTTCTTATTAAATTAAACATAACAAATTATCAGAGAAAATTCTAATCTACACTTGAAATATTAATATCAAAAAATTCAGTATATGTTTTTTTGTCAATTTAGAATATATTCTGTATATTTTACATTTCTAATATAATATTTTCATTACAATATATTTTACATTTCTGATAAAATATCATAAAAAACTGACTTCTAACAAAACTTATAATTACAATAATAAAAACAACTACTAATTTTTATTTATTATAACGGAGAATAGAGGAAAAATTTCACTATAATATATGTATATATTTTTGTTGTTTAACATGAAATATGTGATTCATAAAGCAATGCATGTTGGCCATCTTTTTTTTTCTTTTTTTCTTTTTTTATTTTTTCTTGGAAATGAAAAAAAATATTCACATTCAATATGCCATTACCAAGTAGAATATATATATATAGACATGCATATTCTTATATGAAAAGTATGAGACGTGTAGAATCTTTCAAGCTGAAAAAGGGGTCCAAAAAAATAAAAGACCAAGAATCAGTTTTTAGCTGTCTTAATTCCATTTGTACAACTATATTTATAAATAATATTGAGTGTTTGTTTGTAGGTTATTTGTCCCAAAAATGAAAAAAAAGGGCCCAAATCCTAGTCCCCAAATTAAGGCTAAAAAGGACCTATTTTTTATTTATTTTTCGTATATTTTTTTGTGTCAATTTTGTATAAAAGAATAAATCATTAAAATCCATTTGATAATATTTCCTTCATTTTCTCATCTATCAAATAACACCATGCAAAACCAAAATCATAAAAGAAGAAAATGAATTAAAAACTCCTTGAAGTCTAGTCTATTAACAATACCAAATAAAAAAATTAGTCTAATGATACTACTGAAACTTTAACTATTTTATTTATAGCATTAGATAATTTTGTATTTATTTTGGTCTATTGGAATTAAAAAAATATTGAGAAATAGTGGCAAATTTATTAAAAATAAAGAGAGAACAAAAATAAAAAAAGAGGGAAAGAAAAAATAAAAAGATGAAGAAAAAAAAATTTAAAAAAGGGATTGTACTTCAGTATAAAATGTCAAAAAATTTATAAAATAAACCACTAATAAAAAAAGGGAGAAAAAAAGAAAAAAAAGTAGAAAATAAAAATTTTTAAAAAAAGAGAAAAAGAAAAAAGAAAGATAGAAAGTAAATAGAAAATAAAAATAAAAAAGAAGAAAAAAAAGAAAGGAAGGAGGAAAAAATAATAATGAAAAAGGAAAAAATAAAAATTTTGAAAAAAGAAAAAGAAAAAAAAAGGAGAGAAATAAAAATTAAAAATAAA
This sequence comes from Mallotus nudiflorus, assembly GCA_947683625.1. Classification (NCBI taxonomy): domain Eukaryota; kingdom Viridiplantae; phylum Streptophyta; class Magnoliopsida; order Malpighiales; family Euphorbiaceae; genus Mallotus; species Mallotus nudiflorus. Next base: position 1,349,658 of record CANTUR010000771.1, on the reverse strand, counting down.
AAGAATATTCTATGATTACGCTATTTTTTAAAATACTTTGATTTTACTTTACTTTTATTATTATATAATGAGATTATTTTTTATCATTTAACAACTATTGAGATAATGAGCTTTATTTTGTTGAAAATAAAGTAACTATAGAATGCACCAAAATAAAAAAGATAGGAAAGAGGATCAAAGTGACTATTTTCGTTGACGATGAATATTAAGAACACAAGAAATCCAATATAGCTGAAAACAAAATCAATTAAATTAAGTTTATGAAGAATTGAGAGTAAAAGAAGAAGAAGAAAAAGGTCTATAGAGGAGGAAATTGGAACAGGAAGAGAAAAAAAAAAAGAGAACTGAAAAGAAGTTGAAATGGAAAGAGCCGATCCAGATACCCAACGCCAATTAAGAGCAAATCATACTTATTTCTCTATACATTTTTATTTTTATACATTAAGTTTTTACACTTTTATTTGGTCATATATTAAGTTCCGTCATTTTTATTTTGACATATATTAAATCCTTAATTTAATTTTTGATACACTTTTATTTTGCCATATATACACTTTTAATTTTTCATATATTAAGTCTTTAATTTAATTTACATTTTTATTTTGTCATATTTAATTTTAAATTAAAACCTTAATATATGATAAAATAAAAGTTTAAGAACTCAATGTATAAAAATAAAAATGCATAGAAAATTCAAAAAAAATAAAAATATATAGGGCAAAATATGGGTTAAGTGTATGAAAAATAAAAACCTAAATGTGAAAACAATAACTGACATTAAATTTGTAAATATTTAGGTCAAAGGTGTAAGTTTTCCAGAGAAGAAACTGATAATCGCAAAAAGCAATCAGCATTCCTAGTTTCTCTTCTTCACACTAAGCTCCGTCGTCACATCATCTTGTCTTCCTAATGAATGAATTGATGAATTTAATACAATTCTTATTCTTCAAAGACTTGATACCTATTTATAAATATTAGTTATCACACACGCACTCTTAATTAAAATATCATCTGAAAATCTCTTGAGCCCTTCCTTCCTCCAGAGTCCTGTTTAGAGGAAATGATCGATTTCAGAGAGTACCCTTTGTTCTTGTCTCTTCTTTTCTTACTGTCTTTATTTCACTTGCATTTTGCTTCATCCTCTTTAACACCAAAAACTACTGTCCAACAGCACCGATGCCTTGATGACCAGAGATCTGCCTTGGTGCAATTGCATCACGACCTACTTAACTCCTCTACTTCTTCGAGAGTTGAGCTTTGGGATTTGCAAACAGATTGCTGTTCCTGGGCTGGGGTGGCCTGCGACACTGTCGGTCATGTCATCGGTCTTGACCTCAGTTACCTTTCGGGCCATTTCGCCTCTATCTTCCGTCTCAATCATCTCTTGCAGCTTAATCTTGCTGGTAACTTCTTGGAGTCTATTCCCTCTGGCTTTGACAAGCTTGGAAATTTGACTCATCTCAACCTTTCTGGTTCTTCCTTTACGGGCAAAATTCTATCGGAAATATCGCATTTGACAAAATTGCAGTCACTTGATCTGTCAAATACACATGATTGTGAAAATAGCCTTATAATCGAAATCCCAAACATGAAAAAATTTGTCAAGAATTTGACTTCTCTAACCCAACTCTATCTTGATGAAGTTTACCTCTCAGCCCAGGCGGATAACTGGTGTGAAGCCCTCACCAACGCTCTACCCAATCTTAGAGCATTGAGTTTGGTCGACTGTGGTCTCTTGGGTCCTGTCTGTTCTTCAATCTCAGAGCTTCCTTTCCTATCAGAACTCCACCTTGATCGTAATAAATTGTCTTCTCTGCCACCCAATTTTCTGGCAAATTCTTCACATTTGACGTCCCTTACTCTAAATCTTTGTGAATTGCAAGGAACATTTCCACAACATGTTTTCTTGCTTCCTCAACTTCGAAACATAGATATTTCATCTAATCCTCTCCTTACAGGTCAATTTCCGGAATTTCCCTTCACCAGTGTCATCCAATCTCTCGGGATTTCTGACTCCAACTTCAATGGAAAATTGCCGGAGTCAATTGGTAATCTCAAATTCCTAACAAATTTAAAACTTGAAAATTGCAATTTTTCCGGAGTGATCCCTCCTTCAATTGCAAACCTTACCAATATTGTGTACCTTGCTCTTCGTAATAATAATTTTAGTGGGTCCATCCCTTCTTCAATTGCAAATCTCACCAACATTATGGAAATTGATTTTCGTTATAATAGTTTTAGTGGTGGCATCCCTCCATTCCATGGGGAAGTTGCTCCGTATCTTGCAAAACTTGACTTGTCCAACAACCAGCTGCATGGGATCGTAAAAGCCTCTCTATTTACTCTTCCTTCTTTGAAGAATTTAGATCTTAGAGACAATCAGTTGGCTGGTGAATTAAACAATTTCTCAAACGCGTCCTTTTTGCTGTTGGAAAGTTTGGAGCTGGGTCACAATAATTTAACAGGAATTGTACCCAAGTCTGTTTTTCAACTTTCAAGGCTCACGTATCTTCGATTAGATGCCAACAATTTCGTTCAAATTGAGGATATTCCAAATGCAACTTTTCCTGAGCAGCCTCTTCAAGGAATTGAGAATACAAGTAAGCCGATCTTTAATACAGCTCTATTGTAGAATTAGCAAATGGTTTATAATTGGTAATTGCGCAACACAAAATGTTTTTTCTCCTTTTTATTCTCTCATTAAAAAAAAAAAAGAAATTCTATTTGACATTTCATAAATCAATTAGTTCAAATAAAAAGCCATAGAAATTTGAGGTCTGGTCTGACATGGATTGATTTGGAACATGAACAGCAGCACAACTTTGCTGCTGTAAATGAACTTGAACAATAGCAGAACTGCTGCTAATGTTATAAACTTAAAAAGAGATAAATCTGAAACTGGAAGTATCAAACTATGAGTTTCATTGATTTCTTGATTATTATATCTATATATAATATGAAAAAGTTACACAAATCAATTAACAAATGGTTCTTTAATTAATTTCAGCCAAGTCTTTTGGCTCCAAAAACTGAAATCCAAGTCTAATAATTACATTTACAAAAGTCAACCTAATTCAGCTCCCTCCATGACCTTTCTTCTTTGCCTCCAAAAACTGTTCTCCCTGCAAATTACATGCATGCAATTTCAGGCTCCAACATTTCTAATTTCTTCTGCAAATTTTTTATGTTCAGGTTTTCTAACAGATGTCGATCTATCAAGCAACAAAATCAAAGGCCCGATTCCCAACTGGATTTGGAATGTCAATCTTCTCTTTGTCAATCTTTCTCACAACTATATTGATGCTTTTGTTCAGATTCCAACTAATGTGTCGCTTCCTTATTTGCAAATCTTGGATCTTCACGCCAATAAGTTACAAGGTTCACTCCCTAAGGAGTTCTGCAATTTTAGGAAACTCACTTTGTTTGATGCATCCTATAACAACATTAGCGGTCCAATTCCAGATTGTCTGGGCAACCATACAGATCTCATATATTTGGACCTACAGCGGAATAACTTTCAAGGAAGGCTACCAGATTTTGGAGGAGCTACAAGCCTAAGATCGATAAAACTCAATGGCAACAATTTGGACGGGAAACTGCCAAGGTCATTTAGCAATTGCACAATGCTAGAAATTTTGGACATTGGAGACAACCTAATACATGATACCTTCCCGTTCTGGTTGCACGAACTTCCAGCTTTGGTGGTTCTTGTATTTTGGGGAAACAAACTACATGGTCCCATCGATCATCTTGCTGCTTTCCCAATGTTGCATGTGTTGGACCTCTCTCACAATGAATTTACTGGTGAATTGCCAAAAGATTTTCTTCAAACTTTAGTGGCAATGCAGACAGCTGGCAATAACGAATCGACGGCCAAGTATGTTGGAGATGACAGTATGTTATACGCCTACTACAAGGAGTCGGTGGTAATTATGAACAAGGGTTTGGAAGTGAATCTGGTGAAAATTCTTAAGATTTTCGCTTCTGTCGATTTGTCTAACAACAGATTCAACGGAGAAATTCCTCAAGAGATTGGGAACCTCAAGTCACTGATAGTTCTAAACCTGTCAGGAAACAACTTCATCGGCCATATCCCATTATCACTTGGAAACCTAAGGGAGCTTGAGTCTCTAGACCTCTCCCAAAACCAACTTTCAGGGGAGATTCCTCAACGACTCACAGGCCTAACATTCCTTGCCGTGATGAATTTATCATACAATCAACTAGAGGGAAGTATACCACGGGGCAATCAGTTTGACACATTTTCAAATGCTTCTTATAAAGGGAACTCGAGGTTATGTGGATCTCCTTTAACAAGGAAATGTGGTGAAGTTCATGATTCAGTGGCTCAACCAGTCGAAGACGATGAGGATTCATTATTTGATTGGAAAATTGTGTTGATAGGATATGGGTGCGGACTGGTAATTGGCTTTTCGATTGGATACACAATACTGGATCGAATGGGACACAAGTGGTTTGCAAGTCTTAGAAGGCAAAAGAGAAAGCAGAGGAGAAAATTCATTCAGCGCCGAGGGATTCAAAGAAGAAGCTGAAGTTGGAGCACGTGATTGCAGTGGAATTATGTTTTCAGGGGCATCTTAACAGTAAGCCTAGTTTATATTATTTGCATATGCTTTTCACAAATAATTATCATTGGCTTCGTGGTTAATTAGCATGTTGCATTTCCCATAGCACTTTGTGACCAAAATTTATGCATTTCAATATTTACTATGTTGCTTATAATAGCTTTTGTGTAAATTTTTTCTTTCAATATCAAGAAGACGGTTGGCTCCAAAACTCTGGCCATGTCTACTGCAAAGTTTTCATTTTTGCCTTTTCTCTATGCATTTTGTTTTTGCTTGTCTGGCGTTGCTAACTTTGTTGGCCATACCCCATCATCGTTTGAGGACACAAACCTGTGATTATTAGTTGATGAACTCTTATAACTATCACTTGGTTGTGCAGCTGGCATTTAACAAGGAAAAATGCAGTGAAGTTAATGATTCAAAATGATTCCACCAATTAACGATGCAGATTTGTCAAGTACTAGTGTATTTGATTGACTGTTGGTGGGATGTGCAGTCATGAACTAATGCTTTAAATTATTAAGAGTAATAGGTTCTTGGAAGCATGAGAGGGACAGATGTAAGTAAGCAAATAATAGCAGAACAGTGAGCAGAGATGGCACTAAACCATCTTACTATGCATATAACTGTTAACCAATTCTGAAGTCCAGCAAAAAGCATGAAATTGTACAACCGAGAGACCTAAGTAACAAAGGAGAGATTCACAATTTTGCATAGTCTGCTAGAACTGGAACAAATGTGAACCTCCAAGAGCAAGAAAGAAGAACAGAGAACATGTTCAGTTGCAATCTCTAACACTAGTACCTACCACTGATCTCGCTGCCATCCCTAATAAGGTTGCCTGTCCTTCCACAACTATTGCATATGAAATAGCGGTGTAGATTCTCTATTATAACTCAAGTGCCCATCATCCAATCCAATCCTCGCCCTTTCTTACCCGGTTCATATGCTCGATATACATTAGTAAAAAAAGGTAATGGAAGAGAACCTACCATTGGTTGAATCATATCTTCACCTGTATGAACTGGACATTCTCAAAATGTGGTCGCTCACTCTGCCTTCACTATCGTATCGCATCTTCCGAAACTCATTTCTGTACATGAATTTGCACTTGCAATCCTCAGTTCGCAGAAATATGCCTTCAATTGTGGCGAAAAATTTCTTAGCATCACCATGAATAGACTCCGACACAAGACCAACAAGACCATTAGACATCTTCTTTGGCATCATCATAAGGCTTAAACGATTGCTTCTCCCATTTTTCATATATATCTTGTTGATGAATACAACACCAGCCTACGTAGAAACTTCTAGGTGCAAATTGTCAGGTTAGTTAGAATGCATTTTGTGTGGGTACAAATTAATTAGCCTTTTATTATTTGTGTGGAAGAAAATTAATAAGTTTAAATTAATGTGTGGTGTGTATTTCATATAGCTTACTATAAATACCCATGCCTTCCAGTCATGTAAGCATTGAGAAGTGAAGAAGAAAATAAGACTATAAGTCTTTTAGAGTGTAGTTTTGTGAGAGTTGAGAGCTCTTCTTGTAATTTTTTTTGTTTAATAAAGTATTTTGTTGTGTCTTCAATTTTGAGTGAATTTCTTCTTTGAAATATAAAATTTAGAATTCTATATTCTAAATTTTTCTCAATAAATGGTATCAGAGTAGGATCATCTGGGACCACTCAAGTTGTAGGATTTCTAAGAATTCTGAGTATGCTCTGTGGTTGTAGCTTTGACTGATCTTCCACATCAGAAAGGACTTCTAAAAATTGTGAGTGAGTGAGATTTTGTGTGTCGTGAGTAGTTTATGACTCTACAAGCTTGTTGACAAAACTTGTTTGATATTACTAAGGTATTGCCAAAACGATGGGTAACCTTTAAGTCGATGGAGGAATCAAGAAGCTTAACAATTAAAATTACAACATATGGGCGACGTGTATGTTGTCCTGCTTGCAAGGACAAGATCTTTGGGAGGGTGTCGGTGGTAGTGAAGCTACACAACCGTCAAAAGTCAGAAATGACATCGTACATAAATGGAAGATTAAGGCGGGAAAGGCAATGTTTGCCTTGAAGACCACACTTAAAGAAGAAATGTTAGAGCACATTCGGGATGTTGAAACATTGAAGGTGACATGGGATACCTTGGCCATACTCTTTTTAAAGAAGAATGACTTAAGACTACAACTTCAAAAAAATGAGCTACTCTTAGTTGCGTATCGTGATATAATGATTTAATAGTACTTTCACAAGGTGAAATCTTAGTGCCGTGAGATTTCTGAACTTAATCTAAAAGCTAAAATTATAGAACCCAGGATGAGGAGAATTATCATCTATGGTTTAATGCCTAAATTTAGAGGCTTTGTCATTGCTATACAAAGATGGCCTACTCAACCATTGCTTATTGAATTTGCAAATTTTCTTACTGGTCAAGAAGCTATATTTAAACAAATGGGTGTTGTCTTACTAAAAGGTGAAGACAAAGTGCTCTTTAGCAGCAAAGGTAAGGAAAAACCTAAGTATAACACTGTTAATGGATCAAAAAGAGATGAAGATAGTCCAAGAGGTCATCAGGGGATATCTCAATTAGGGGGAGCTTACAAGAAGGACAATAGGAGCAGCTAGTTCAAGAAGAAGAAGTTTGAAGGTGACTGTTACAACTGTAACAAGAAGTATCATATGGCCAAAGATTGTTGGTCAAAGAAAAAAAAATACTAAAAGTAATGCAACAACTTCTAAGAAGACATGTTAAAGTAATGGTGAGTGGGATGTCAAAGCTTCATTTGCCATGGAAAAAGAAGAACTAGCACTGACAGCAACAACTGCCAAACGGATTGATTATAAGAAAGATTGGATCATTGACTTAGGATGTTTGAATCACATGACTGGTAATCAAGGAAAATTGTAAATTGTGGCCAAGTACAAGGGAAGCCATGTGGTGGTAATCGCTAATAACTCAAGGTTACCAATAGCTCATATTGGTAAAATAACAATCACACCCCGTTATAGTCATAATAAGATGTTGCTCTAAGATGTTTATCATGTACTGGATATGAAGAAAAATCCACTGTCGGTGGCACAATTAACATCATTAGGCCAATTTGTTTTGTTTGGTTTGGATAATGTCAAGGTGCATTAAGACATCAAAATCTCTAGTACGCTAATAATGGAAGGATGCAGATTGGAGTCTATTTACATATTATTAGCAGAATCGGCTTATGTAGACAAGACTTAAAAGAATGAGACGATAGTCCTATGGCATGTAAGACTTAGACATATCGGATATCATAAGCTTAAAGTGATAATGAAGAAGTCAATGCTCAAAGGTCTTCCTTATCTTGAATTTTTTGAGGACAGAGTTTGAGCGGGGTGACAATTCAGTAAAGCATATCAATTACCATATGATGAGTCAAAGTTTAGAGCAAAAGAGCCATTAGAGCTAGTTCACTCGGATGTGTTAATCAACCATCTATTAGCAGGATAAAGTATATGGTCACATTTATTGATGAGTTTTCCAAATATGTCTAGGTTTTCTTTATGAAAGAAAAATTTGAGACATTTATGAAATTTCAAGAATTTAAAGAAATGGTTAAAGGATAAATTGACAAGAAAATTCAATGTTTGCGCACTGGTAATGGTGGGGAATATACGTCAAATGAGTTCTCTTAGTATTTAAAAAAGTTTTAGATCCATCATTAATTCACTTGTGTAATTCACTTGGGGTATCAAGCTTGCAGTTGGTCATTTTCAAGTTTTGGTTATGTTTGCTACGTGTTTGTGCTAAGTCATTTACATAGCAAATTTGATAAAAAGGCAATTCGATGTATTTTTGTGGGATATAATAACCAGAGAAAAGGGTGGAAGTGTTGTGATCCTACTTTTGAATGATGTTACACATCTCAAAACATGGTGTTTAATGAAGCTTCCTCATGGTGGTCTTTGTAGAAATATGCATTACCAGATTCCAAAAAGATCGAAGATTAACTTTAAGATAAAATAGAAGAGCAGATTGTTGAGGTACAACCACATCCTAATATTGGTGATAATTTAGATAATGAAAATGATGAAGATTGTGGGGGAAATGAGTCCTTGGGGAATTGGTGTTTATTAGAGATTAGAAGAAGAGGTTGAACTAAGTCAAGAAGGTGTGACAAGTCCACAACTATAACTCAAAAGGTCAACTAGGATACAAAAGCTAAATCTCAAGTATGTTAATACATCTATAGTAGATGAGAGTCCAAAAGAATAAATGACTTATGAAGAAGCATCACAAGATTCTAAGTGGTTAAAGGCAATAAAGAATAGATTATCGCATTAAAAGACAATCAAACTTAGGATCTAGTGCTAAAGCCAAGAGATGTAAAGCCTATTTCTTGTAAATGGTTGTACAAGGTCAAAACTTGCCATAATGGATCGATTGAGAGATATAAAGCTTGGTTAGTGATTTGAGGGTTCTCTTAATAGTACAAACTAGACTAAGATGAGATGTTTAGTCTTGTGTTAAAGATAACAATCGTACGAGTTCTTCTAGCATTTACAACCAGTAAAGATTGAAAATTATGGTAAATGGATGTGAAAAATGCAATCCTTCATGGAGAATTGGATAGAGAGATCTATATGAATCAACCAAGGGGGTTCAATAGTGAAGTTCATCTAAAATTTGTCTGCAAGTTGCAAAAAGCTCTTTATGGGTTGAAGCAAGCACCGAGAGCATAGTACAGTAAAATTGTTGATTTTTTAATACAATGTGGCTATATTGTGGCACATGTAGATTCTAGCTTATTTGTGAAAGTTAGGGAAGGTAAATTGGTAATGGTGTTGGTGTATGTGGATGACTTGATCCTCACAAGAGATGATGAATTAGAAATTCATCGAACAAAAGAAAATTTATCAGTATGCTTCCAAATAAAGGAACTTGGAGAGCTCAAACATTTTCTTGGACTAGAGGTCGATTGTACGATAGAAGGGTTGTTTCTCTATCAACAGAAATACGCAAGATACCTATTAGAGAAATTTGGAATGCTTGACTGCAAGCCTATTTAAAATCCAATGGAAGCAAATATCAAGCTTTGTGCATATAAAGGCAAAGACCTGGAGGATAGGATGATGTATCAACAACTTGCAGGGAGTCTCATTTATCTTCCTTTGACTCGACCTGACATTTTATTTGTAGTTAGTGTGGTAAGTCGGTACATGAAAAATCCAAAGAAGTCCCACTTGGAAGTTGTTCATCAAATTCTGAGATATTTCAAAAGTACAATTGACTATGGTCTTTTGTACAAGAAAGGTGAAGACTGCAAAATGATCGGGTACTGCGATGCTGATTATGCTAAAGATCATGACATACATCGGTCGACAACTGGATATGTCTTTAGATTAGGTTCTGGAGTGATTTTCTAATGTAGTAAAAGGCAACCAATGGTGTCTCTATCAATAACAAAAGTAGAGTATAAAGCAGTAGCAATGGCAACTCATGAAAGCTCATGGTTATTATAGCTGATGGAAGATCTACACCAACAAATTGATTATGCAATACCACTTTATTGTGATAATCAATCAACTATATGTTTAGCAGAAAATTCAGAATTCCATGCAAGAACTAATCACTTGGAAATACACTACCACTTTATTAGAGAAAAGGTCCTTCAAGAAAAAGTTAAAATGAAATATGCCAAGACAGATGAACAAATTGTAGATTTACTTACCAAAGGGCTAAGTGTCAACAAGTTCAAAAACTTTCATCATCAACTCGGGATGATTCAAAGAGTTAAAGCTGGTGTTGAGGGGGAGTGTTGGTGAATACAACACTAGCCTACATGGGAACTTCTAGGTGTAAATTATTGGGTTAGTTAGAAAGCATTTTGTGTGGGTACAAATTAATTAACCTTTTATTATTTGTGTGGAAGAGAATTAATAAGTTTAAATTAATGTGTGCTGTGTATTTCATAGAGCTTACTATAAGTAACTTGCCTTTTAGTCATACAAGCATTGAGAAGCAAAGAAGAAAATAAGCCTAAAAGTCTTTTAAAGTGTAGTCTTGTGAGTGTTAAGTGTTTGTAAGAGTTGAGAGCTCTCCTTGTAATTTTCTTTGTTTAATAAAGTATTTTGTTATGTCTCCAATTTTAAGTGAATTTCTTCTTTGAAATATAAAATTTAGAATTGTATATTCTAAATTTTTCTCAACATATCTATCTGACCCAAAGAGCTCCTACTAGTAGGCATTTTAGGTTTGTCCTCAAGAAGAGCAAAGTTCAAGTCCATCAAACCAAGTATAGGTTTGATATCAAGTTTCCATTTCATCCACTTCTTGAAATTCAAATCATCAAGAATATCTGTACAAATATAAAATTCCCATAAAAATTAAAATTAAAAAAAAGACCCTCAATGCTACAACAATTTTTTGTTCAGTTGAATTATACACACGTGATGAACCCTAATCTTAATCTTATTAGCAAACAAGAGTGTCATTGCACTGCATAAGTGCAGGCTTCCGTATCTTAATTATGTTATGAAGGCTAATAACTTGAGTTAGGTCTCTCTCCTTTTGTAATTGTGATCACAAAGGTCATTTTATTGGATATCATGCTAACTCCACTTGGTCCCTTACTCACTTTCATGAGCCTAAGCCTCCGCACGAATAATGTTGACTTGGACCTAGCCACCACCAAGGGTCAGCCTATGAGATTGTGACACTTAATTGGCATTATACAATCACTTGACATAAGTTGGCATAATATGCGGATTATTAAAAATGCAAATACAAATATTGTATAAAAAATATATGAACTTCTAAAAAATTAAACTGAGAGATATAATTGGAAGAAAATTTATATTTTATGCTACAAATTGAAAAAATAATTGAAATTTCCATTTAGTCATTTTCCTCTCTCTAAATATAAACAAATAGATTAATAACTGAAATCTTTCAACTTTTATGCAACAATATGGTGTGAAAGAAAAGTAATGAAGATATTTCAACTAACTTTTTTTTTTAATTATTATTGAAAATAAAATTGAAATTGATTTAACATCATAAGTAAAATAATTAAGAATGGATAATAAATTTAAAAAATACTTGACATTGAGAATGTGATTTATACAAAAAGGTTAAGAAAATTGTAAGTCAAAATAAAACAAAATTGTAAGTAGAAAAGAATCATCAAATTCATAGTGTGTGTGTGTATATATATATATAAGTAAATAGAAGATAAAATTGAAAATGAAAGTTGAAGAGTTGAAAAAAGTAATAGCTTGAGAATTAAAAAGTTGAGGAAAATAGTAACTTGAAAGTTGAAAAGTTGAAGGAGAAAATTAGTGAAAATTAAGCAGTTAATTTTTTTTTTCAATTTCTATAAATATTGAGGAAGAGGAAAATAAAGTAATTAAAATAAAGCATATTAAAATCAAAATACATTTTTAAGAGAATAAAAACTTTAAAGGAGAACTAAATGAATTATGAGAGAGTACCAAGTATCAAAATTATAGAATAGCAACATGCTATGCTCATGTGTATATATATATATATATATATATATATATATATATATATATAGGATGACGATACATGTCCTAATTCGCAACATGTATAGTTCGTCGCGAATTGGGACAAATTCTAATTTTTTTCATTTTATTTTTTTTTGAATTCTACTTTTTTTTTTAAAAAATTCATTTTTTTAATTTTTTAATTTAAAATCTAAGTTGCACACAGATGAACCTATTGTACAATAATTAAACACTTGTAACCTGTAATTTTTTTAAATTTAAAACCTAAATTGCATATGGGTAATTCCGTCATACAAGAATATAAACATCTATAGTGTGTGTAGATTTTTTAATAATTAAATGAAAAAAATAAAACAATTTTTTTGAAATCTAAAACCTAAGTTGCACATAGATGAACTCATTGTGTAAGAATTTAAACACACATAGTCTATATATATATATATATATATATATATATACACGAAGATGGGGATAGGTAAAATTACAAAAAAATTTTCATTTATCATTATATAAAAATTAGATAATTTAGTCATTTACTAATAAAAGTAAAATTAAATTATTTAAATATAATTTTAATTTAATAGAAAGTATTTTGTCTATTTTAATTATGTTAACAAGTATGTTTCCTATTTAATTAGGTTAATTTCTATTTTATCTCTAATAAAATAAAATTAAATGTAATTTTAATTTAATTGAATGTATATTTCCTATTCTAATTATGTTAGGTTCTATTTTTTCTCTAATAAAAATAAATTAATTAACATATAATTCTAATTTTATGGAAAGTATGTTTCCTATTTTAATTATGTTAATTTCTATTTTGTCTTTGCAAAAATTAAATTAATTAAAATTTTAGTGATAATTTAGTTAAAAACATATATTTTTATATTTTAATTAGGTATACTTGTATTTTATCTAATATAAATCAAATTAGACAACACAATTTTATAAGTCTTATTATATTATAAGTAAATCAAAATTCATAAATTTTATGAAAATAGGAAAAACTATATAATTTGTTTTAAAAGTAGACATTTTTATAAAATTTAATAAAAAAGAGTTAAAATTAAACTAATTAATATTTATAATTCAATTATTAGTTGAACGTAAAAAATAAAATAAAATAAATATTTATGTGAATAAAAGTATTAATATTAAAATTATTGAAGAAATAAAATGTCATAACGCAAATAAAAAATTTACTTGAATTGTAATAAATTATAAGTTTAATAGGGTTGTAATATTTAAACTGTTGTTTAAAGAAAATATAATTTTTATTATTTTTAAATTTTTATTAACAAATAACTAATGACTTTTTTATTATCTTGATTAATTATTATCATAATATTTTTTTATATGAAATTTGTTATAGAGTTGAGAAAAATTAATTACAAGAAACAATGAAGTAATATCATATAATTATTTAAATAAAATATTTATAACAATTTTAATAGATTATAACTATATTAAGTTTATATTAAATTGTTATATAAATAAATAACACTGATATTATTTTAAAATTTTTATTTACTACTACTAATAATAATATGCTTAACTGTTTATTTAATAGTATTGTTTGTTAATGTGCAAAATACGTGATTGTTTAATAGTATATATATATATATATATATATATATATATATAATCATTTGCATCAACTTCAGGTTCTTCTTTGAATTTTTCTGGCGTTGAATGAATCTTCTCTTGTGCTTTTTGTTCTGCCTTCTAAAACTTGCAAACCACGTGTCCCATTTGATATAGTATTGTGTATCCAATGGAAAACCAACTACCGGTCTGCATCCATATCCTATCACCATAATTTTCCAATCAAATAACTTTGTTAGAGAATGAAGTTGTAATTGAACAAATCAATCTCTTTGGTTTTTTGTAAGAAAAGTAGATCTCTATTTTATACAAAAAACTCTTTCATTTTTAGTGTGTATTTCAGCAGCAATATAGGTTCTGTTGTGCTTTAAGAGATCTTAAAGCTTTTCAATTGCAGTTCCAACAGTGGTATGAGAGCTTTTATGGTCTTTAAGGGATATGTATTTATTTAACAAAATTAAGAAGAGTTTAAGCAAGGCCAACTAATCATGAAGAAGAGGAAAAGAAAAAAAAAGGTTTCAGTTTTTAAAAACTCAGTTTTTTACAGCAATATTTTATTATTTTTTTTTCTATAGATTTCATTTTTTTTTATGGTAAAATGTTTTAACTTTATTTCTACACTAATTTCATATCATTTAGAGAAAGCTTATCAAAATGTTTTGGGAATTTCTTTAAGAACTCAGGTCTAAAATTTCAAACTTTCAAAGATATTGTAGGTTTTAGTTCAAGATTTGAAATGATTTCATCAAGTCTTTTATAAGAGAAACAATGTTTTCAAAAGACTTTGAAAGAAAATTTTAGACTTACAAGTTTATTTTCAAATTTGAGTTCAAGATCAAGAGTGATTTCATTTAGTTTTTTTTTCATCAAAACCAAGGCTTTCAAAAGAGTTTGAAAGAAATTTCAGACCTACATGTCTTTAAACTGGATTCAGAATTTCAGAACAATTTTGGACCTTAGTATGTCCATAAATTACTATAAATTGAAGGACCTAGGCAAGTCTTTAAAATGCTAGAATTTGGATTAACATGTCCTTAAACTACAATAGAAAATTTCAAACCAAGTTTCGACCTAAGTATGTCCTTAAACAATTAGAAATTTCAGACCTAAGCAAGTCTCAAAAGTGCAAAAATGATTATACCTAATGGAGAATAGTTTCTCCAAAAGGAAAAAAGATAAAGAAGAGTCTTCTCTAAGATGATATGAATATGTGAGAGAGTTACTCTAAAAAAAAGTTTTAAAGAAGAAGATCAAGAAGCTTCCTTTAAGGAGGAGTTTTTTTTTTTTTTCAAAATCAACAAAGAACAATAGCATAGCTGCAGACAAGTTCAAGAAACCAGACCAAAGACTTTTTTCAAGTTCAATTCCAATTTCAATGAGGATTTTTGGGGAATGAAATTGTAGTTGAACAAATCAATCTCTTTAGTTTTTTGTAAGAAAAGTAGATCTCAATTTTATACAAAAAAAAAACTCTTTCATTTTTAGTATGTATTTCAGCAGCAACAGCAGCAGAGGTTCTATTGTGCTTTAAGAGATCTTAAAGGTTTTCTATCTCAGTTCTAACATACTTGGTGCATCCTCATCTTCAAATGGTTGAGCTACTACATCATCAACTTCACCATATTTCCTTGTTAAAGGTGATCTATATAACCTCGAGCTCTTTTAGGTTCTCAATTGATAATGGCATATGGCCGATGAAGTTATTTCCTAATAGACTGAGAAATATCAGTGACTTGAGATACCTAATCTCTTCTGGTATTTCTCCATGGAATTTGTTGTTAGGCAGATCAATAGTAGTGAAAATTGTAAGGATTTTCTCCAGCTCCATTTCCAATCCTTTATTCATAATTGTCACCAAATGCTTGTAATAGTTTATATTCTCTCTTCTAACATACATTGCCTTAGATCCCTCATTGCCAGCCGTCCATATTGCCATTAAACTTTGAAAAAGATCTTTTAACAATTCACTAGTAAATTTATTGTATAACAAGTTCAATATATACAACCTTAGGAAAGTAGTAAGATGGTCGATGTGACCATGCATTTTATTTCCTCGCAATACAAGAAGCTCCAAAGTAGGAAGTTTGTGTAGCCAGAATGGGAAGGTATCATGTACAAGGTTGTTTTCGATGTCCAAAACCTCTGTTAAGAATAGCAACCATACCTGTATAATGAAGGTTGGAATAGAGCAATAGCGTTGCTCAACTCAAAAGTTAGGGGAAAAAAGTTCAGAGGAATAGAGAGAGGCATATATTAAAAACTTGTGCATATTCTATTGATTTCATTAACAAAAAAAATTAAAGTTTAAATACAACACAACTAATAATTACAAATAGCAGCAGGAAAACTAAAAACATAAACTAGCATTAGAGTTGATACTTTTCTCAATACTCTAAAGCGAATGTATTTTTATTTATTTATTTTTATGTATTTTGTATTTGTATTACTGATGTGTGAGTAGGAAATGGTTGCTAAAAATTTAGTTTTAACTAATAGAGTTAGTTGTCAAGTATGTATGGTTGTAGGAATGGTATAAGTAAAGGTAAGCAATATGCACCACACTTAGAAGTCTTAGTGTCAGTTCAGTATAGACTTTACTTATGAATCATGTAATATTAATGCTATATAAAGAGTAGCTCTTTCAATGAAATGGTACGTCTATAAGAGTTGGGAAAATATTTAGTTTCAAATTATAACTCTATTTATGTCTAAAATTTTTTATGTCGTTCATATATGAGATTTTCATGGTTTAATATTGATTGTTCCAACAACTAGCACATATCTAGAGGAGCTTTTACAACTAATACAAGTAATTATCATGCAATAATATTAAGACAAAAACTTTTAGAATGGTTGCTTGCAAATTATTATTTCATCATTTTATCTAATCTTCAAGCAAAATCTCACAAATTTTAACACTCCTCCTTGAGATTTAGCTTGCACATTGCAAATTTAAGCTTCAAAAATTCCATCTTTATTTTAGATAAGGCTTAGTCATCATATCTACTAGTTGCACTTCAGATGAATAATGGAACAACTTTACTTCCAGATTTTTCTCAGCTTCCCAAACTAAATGGAATTTCACATTAATGCGCTTTGTCCTTGTATGTTGAATTGGATTTTCAGCTATCGCAATGATTGATTTATTATCATAATAAAGCTTAGTTAGTGAAGCTTGAATCATTCCTAAGTCTGCAAGCACTTTCCCTTAATCAAATTGCTTGATTTGTTGCTATTGTAATTGAGATGTACTCAGCTTCTGCAGTGGACTAAGCAACAACCTCTTTCTTTTTAGCATTCCAATAGATTTCACTAGTTCTAAGTGAGAAAACATAGTCAGATGTACATTTCATATCATCAACACACCTAACCTAGTCAATATAAGCAAATCCTATTAAATTTACATCATCAGACTTAAATACCATATGCCTCCATTTAATGTGCCTTTTACATACTTCAAGACCCTTTTAGCTAATCTCATATGCATATGGCTTCGAGAACTCACGTACTTGGACAACAAACTTGCATTAAACATTAAATCTAGTCTGGTAGCTATTAAATACAATAAAATTCCCATTAAGCTAATCTATAAGTTAAAGGCTCTTTAAGTTTTTCATTATCATTCTTAGATACCTTCTTATTTTGGGCTAGTAGTGTGGCAACTTCTTTGCAAGATTCCAGCTTAAATTTTTTGAGAACATCAATGACATACTTCTTTTGAGAAATGAAAATACTAGTTAGACATTGACAAAACTCCATTCCTAAAAAATAATTCATCAAACCAAGATCAAACATCTTAAATTCTTTCTCTATTTGCTTATTGAATTAAGACACAAGCTACTCTTTACTACCTATAACTAAGAGGTCAACAACATATAGTGAAACCATCAGCTGCACTTGTAAACATCCAATTTTGGGATAATAAAATATGGATGCGACGAAGGACTCTAATGATAAAAATGTTATAAGTAGGTCTTTAATACTTGAAGTTTGAAACATCAAAAGTCAGAATGCCTTTTTAAGAAGAGTTTAATTGGTTTTTTTTAAGGACTTTATTATAATACTTTTTAAGACCTAATTGAAAAATTTAAATTCTTGAAGGGGTCTTTTTATAATTAAAAGTAGAATTCTGATTGAAATTATAGAATTTTGATCAGAATTATGCAATTCCGGTAAGAATTATGTGCTTTATATCTGTTTTTTTATTTTTATAGAAAATAAAAAATATTTTTCCTGAGTGTTGATTGGCTAAAAAATTTTCTTAAATTTATTTTTGGGATTTATCTAAATTTTCAGGAAATAAATTCCTTTTAAAATTGGAACTCTTCATATGTATAGGACCTAGGTTTTTTTTTTTTTTGATTTTTCCTATAAAAGGAGAGCTTAAGCTCTTAAAAAAAAAGATTTTGAATCCTCAGCACTTTTTTCTCTCCATTTTAGCTCTCTTCTTCCTAAGGATCTTTAGACTTTTCTTTAGGTAGTACACAAAAATTTTTGGTGATTTATTTGTTGGAGATTTTTAAGAAAAAAAATAATAAGTTCTTGAAGGCCTACTAAAAAATGGTGATCTTACTAGTCTAAGGAGTAATTTATTCAACATCCATAAGCATTATCTTCTCCCTATTTTCTTTTATTTTTCTTTTTTTATTATTTTAGTTTTATTGAATTTCAATTTTTTTATTTTTTATT
The DNA here is from genome assembly GCA_947683625.1 of Mallotus nudiflorus. NCBI lineage: Eukaryota > Viridiplantae > Streptophyta > Magnoliopsida > Malpighiales > Euphorbiaceae > Mallotus > Mallotus nudiflorus. The sequence goes on along the minus strand of CANTUR010000771.1, from coordinate 1,331,275 downwards.
ATAATTGTATTCACTAATCCGTGATGGTGATTATGGAGGGGATTACATGATGATCATACTTAGAGGACCAAATCCGTAGAGGTCCATGGAATGCAATGGATGGAACCTTGTAGCTAAATGTAGTTTTTAGGTTCTTTTTCATTTAATTGTCTTATTTGTATTTATTTTTGGGAATGTATTAATTCTTCTTCTTTTTATTATTCTCAATATTTCATTGTTAGAGCCGCAATAGTAGGAATAATGAAATTTAGTGTGTGTGCTTATGTGTTTTATTTTAATTAATTGGTTAGTAAAATTAGGGTTTTTAATTGGGTAATTAATTAAAATTAGTGGCCATAAAAATCATTAGGTTGTTCAATTAAAATTGAATTAGATTAAAGGGGATGGAATTAGGGTTACCTATTAATTGTTTTGTTTTATTTGTTTAAAGTCACTTTAATTAAATTAGGGTTTTTAAAAGGGATAAGTTAAATTAATGGTTTGATCTTTTATTTGATTATTTTTGATATTTTTATTTTTTTTTGGGTTGTTTGTTTATTTTATGTGTTTTGGGCCCTAGGCCTACCTTAGGCTTTAACTTATTTAAATAAATGTAGGTTTTTTAGGTTTAATTAATTAAGATGTATAATTAGGCCCACAATTAACTAGATTTAGGTTAGAAATATTTAGGCTCTTTTAGTTAATTAGACAGAGGCCTACCTAATCTAATTTAATTAATTTAGAATTAGCCCATTAAGTTAAAGCCTTTTTCCATAATTTGTAGATTTAAGATCACTTTAGAGTTAAAATATGTAGAATTTGGCCCATTAGTCTTTAGGCTCATTTATAAATTAAAACATGTAGATCTAGCTCATTTAATTAAAATCAATGTAGATTAGAATAACCTAGGGATTGTGATTTAAATGAATGCATTATTTACTTGTATATTTCATGACTAGTTTGCCTAGAGTTGATTGTTTTAATAAGGGTTTATATCAAATTGCATGTAAATAGAGAGTAGGATAGTAATTCATAAAGTAATTCTAAAAGAACATGAGACTGAAAGAAGTTAGTATTCCGTGCCTAGAATCTCTTAGTTATGGTGCTGACTTTCTTTTAGAGAATCGAGTACCATCATTTTTCTATTTGTCCTAGTTATTACCCTGGGTGGTGACTCTGCATCTCCTCGCCATGTCTTTATGACAATGGTTAGTGTGTTGTTTAGAGCCTTGAGCTTAAACAATGTCGTGGTTGCTGAGATCTTAGGCGTGTGCTAAACCCCGCTGTCTACATTGGCGACTCCACTAGGGATAAGAGATACTAATTCTACTTATATTCTTTAGAATTACTTTATTAATTATTATTTTATTCTTGCATTCATTCTGCATGTCCCTATTAATTAATGGCGTTGGTTTATGGTCCCATGATTCCACTAGCTTTATGGGATTGTAAATTGACTAACCATTACTTTTAGCCTTAACTCAATTCAAGAGAAATTACTGGGCTCATCTGATAAGAGTTTGTAATCCAAGTCCTAAAGGGGGGGGGTAGTCTTCTCTTGAGTTTGCAAAAGATGCCGGGCCTCTCTAACCTTGGCTTATAACTCAAGTCTTAAAGGAGGGCATCTTGCTAAGGGAACCTTGGCCTTTTTCACTGGACTTAGCTCATGTAGTGGCCTAGTAACTTCCCCTAGGATTACCCAAATTGCTTATGAATGTTGCCATGAGGTATTTCTATTTATAAAGGCCCAAACCCATACTTTAGAAGCCCATTAGGACTAATAAAGATTGGGCTATGCTTTCATACCTAGAAATACTTTTTTTATGTTTTACTACTTTGAGAGAGTTGGCATGCACATTGGTTCTTGATATCCCATGTTGATATTAAGTGTTAAAAACCTCTAAGGATTAGAACCACAAACCCTAATGATTATGAACCTGTGAATTACTATCTTGAAAACCCAAGAACAAATTGAGTTTTAAAACCCAAGAATTGCTTAAATCAGATTGCAAGGTTTGGTTGATCAAGATTAGAACTTAAAGAAAACCAAGTTCTTTAAACCCTAACCCTTAACATGCCACAAGGATAGATTAATTCCTTAATAAGTGGTTTATGCATTCAACAAGAATTCAAGAATTCAAGCAAATATGCAAAAGGACTAATTTTCATTCAATTTCCAATCTGTTTAAAACACACCATAAGGAGGGTTTTTATAACATCCTAACAGAAACCCTAATAAAACTATTAAGCATAATAGCAAATAATATAGTTCTAAACTTAAATAAGGGATTTGAGCCCACATACTAGCCCATATTAGTCTTCATGTATTTGGACTTGCCAAACATTAAACAAAGCCCATTCAATTGTGTTTTCACTTGGGCCAAACCTAGCATGACCAATTGAACTTCCTTGACTAGCCCAATCTTGCATATAACTAATTAAGGCTTCTTGTAGCTTCTTAGACCTTGACCTTGTAATTGGGCCTTGTGGCATGCTTAATGGATCCTTAGCTTTATCTTTGGTTTTCTTATTGTCCTCCCCATCAAGCCCATCCTTAGCTTTATCTCTAGAAATGTTGCCACCATTACCATTCTTAAGCTTGGCCATGTCTGTATCATTAAGGCTAAGATAAAAAATCCTAAGAAAAGAGACTTGCCATTGAATAAGTGTGTGAGAGTAATAAGGTTGGAAGGATGTATATACTTGACTTGATTGTTACTTATTACTTATTGCATAGCACGTGCATCATGCATACATGCATTACATGCATCATACTAATAATTTGTCTTTCAGCCATCATAGATTCATTCGGGTCTTCCTATGTTTGGAGTCGGAAAGGTGGTAGACTAGCGAGAACTGATTCGAGCCTACAATCAATTGCAAAAGAGATCCTTAGCAGACAAGAAAGAAGTTGCATTAATCCACTCTACCTATAAGCTGCATAGCCTAAACAAGCCCAAAAAATGGAATAATAAGAGGGAGGAAACTGGACTTTAGAGGAGGAAACTGGACTCTAGAGGATGCTAAAGGAGCATTGATGGATGACATGAGATAAATTATTCAAGATGAATTAAGACAAGCTCTAGCTGGATTGATGCCATCACCTGTTGCTGCACCTTCTGTTGCAGCTAATCCACCTGTTATGGGTACACCACCCACTAACAATGACAATGCTGCCAGGAACATACCTACTGCAAAAATGAAGTTGGAGGATGTTAAGAGTTACATGGTTGAAAAAGTAAAAAGGGAATCACTTGAGCAAGTTCAAGAGTTGGAATCCAAGCAGATGAAAGCACTTACTTAGAACATGTCCAAAATGGAGGAGTTGATAAGAGGACAAGGCATAGGATACTCATTTGACTTTGATGATGTGATGCAATTTGAGGAGGATAATCTAATTGACAAGTTTAAAATGCCACAGCTGTAAAAGTTTGATGGTACTAGAGACCTGAGGATCCACCATAGTCAATACACAGCTACCATAAGCACCACTAAGGCTCCTTTGTCTATGGTTACTAAGTTGTTTGTGTTGTCTTTGGAGGGTATGACTATCAATTGGTATCATGGGTTGGAGAAGTCTATCCGAGCAGACTAGAGGGAACTGTGTACTACTTTTTTAAAGTAATATGACTATAACACTATGCTTGAAGTGTCCATTAGGGATCTAGAATTGACCAAGTAGAAGCCTAATGAACCATTCTCATATTTTTTGACCAGGTTCATTAATAAGGTAGGGTTAATAAAGAACAAGCTAGCTAAAAAGGATCAAGTTAGGATGATAGTCTAAAATGTGTCATCCAATCTGGTTGAGAGGTTACAGATGATGAACCCCAAAATGTTTATAGACCTTTATGATGATGGGTTGCAAGCTAAAGAGATTGAGAGCAAGAAGAAGAAGATTGCTAGAAGCACCAGAGCGAGAAATTACCTAACTTGGGGTATACAACAAGGAAATGCTAGTCAGGTTGTGGGAGTCCATGCTATTCAATAACCCAAAAAATTATCAAATTTTAACCAGCCTTTATATCTAAAGTCCTAGAACAATTGATCCAAAAAGGCCTTCTTAAACCCTTAACCCCCTCTAGACCAACAAACCTAAATCTCCTTGGCTTTGACTTAAAAAATTATAGTAAATTTCACCAAGTTACTAGCCATTTCACTGACTCTTGCATGCACCTTAAGTATGGAATTCAAAACCTCATAGACTTTGTAAAAATTACAGGCCTTGGGAAATCCAATCCGAACCCAAACACAAGAAACAACCCTTTCCTAAATTATTGAAACATGCCACACCCAACTACCATGATGATCAACTTAGGAGTAAGCGAGGAAGAAGTGCTTAACTCTTTTGAGGATTTAAACCTTAAAACCAATGAGAAGCCTCCTAATGCCCCTAAAGATGAGGAGAGAGTAGAAGACTTATTGGGTCAGTCTTCAGGCAAATTCGACTATAAGGTGTTTTACTCCAAATCACCTTCTTTTGAAGTACCTATCGAGTCAATTATGCCTACAAGGTGGGGTGATGAATTTAATAATGAGAAGATGCCAAATAAGGGAGAAAAATGCATGGTTAAGGTATGCAAGGATGGAAAGAAGGATCATACCATTGGGGTTATAGACATCTGGTACAACTCAAATGAAGAAGGCACTAAAGGCTAAAATGTATGGGTTGATAATCTAGAAGTCAGTCATATTACTAGAAGTGGTAAGGGTTACAAACAAATGGAGAAGGGTGTGGGCAGAGAAGAAATTATTGAAAGAGAAGACTCAGATGAGCATGATGATGACTTGATCCTTGAATAGCTTAAGAAGGCAAAAGCAAATGTGACCATTTAGGAGCTCTTGATGCACTCAAGTAGCCATAGGAAGGCTTTAGTTAAGGCTCTAGCTAAGATGAACACTGACACCACTGCAACCCCTGAAGCAATGGTGGCCAAAGTTACTGAGAAGAAGCATGGTGTTATCACCTTTTTTGATGAGGATTTACCTATTGAAGGGAGGAATCATAGTAAAGCCCTGTTCATCCCAGTTGAAGTTAGAGGGAAGAAGATGAATTATGTAATGGGGGATGATGGGTCTATAATTAATGTTTGCTTGCTATAGATCCTCCTTACTCTAGGAGTGAAGGTGGAGGATTTAATAAAATTTGACCTTATAATTAGGGCTTATGATGATAGCACAAGGAATGTAGAGGGAATATTTACAACTCTTGTAAAGACCAAACCTATAGAGGCAAAGGTGGAGTTCACTGTGTTGGATATCCCTATCACCTATGCTTTGGTTTTATGTAGGCCCTGGTATCATACTTTGAGAGGAGTGCCATCAATTATGCATCAAAAGGTGAAGTTCCTATTAGATGGAGAAGTTGTGACTTTAGATGCTAGTATGGGCAAGACTGTGCCTGCAGTTATGGATGGTTAGAAGTAGGTAGCTACCCCTCCTGATTTCTAAATAGCCATGATCTCTGATGGAATTGAGATGGATCTAAGGGTTATGATCATGATTAAGAAAATGAATTATTGACCTAGACAAGGACTGAGAAAGAATAATCAAGGAAGTTTAGAGTTCCTGGATTTTAAAGGATAAAATGATACTAGAGGATTGGGCTATACAGGAGTTGGGCTTAGTAGTAAAGGAGCTAGAAGAAGGTTTTTTAATGAGAACAACTTCTCAAAGAATGTAGGACCATTGTAGGATAGCTTTATCAAAGAAAGGAAAGAGAAGTTCTACCTGGGTGAAAAGGAGCCTGTTCAAGTAGCTTGTGTAAATGTCCCTGGGTTTGAGATCTTCAAGAAGCAGATAGTTAAGGGTCTGGCGCAAGAAACAAAGATAAGGTGATGAAGGAAGTTGTTGAGAAAATAGGGACTGAGGCCATTGAAGAGCTGCTTTGTCTACCACCTAACAAAGAGCCACCATAGGATTGAGCTAGCATTATTAATAATAGTTTTAATAATGTTTTTTATAAAGAAACTAATTTAATAAAGTTTGTTCTGTTTGAGGATAAAAACTATATTTTTTCTATGATCAATGATATAAACTCTGGTTTTACTTACTTATGTGATGTTAATTCTGATGGTCTTATGCACTTTAATAATGATCATTTATGCATGTTTGACATTAATTCTATTCAATTAGATTCATTAAAAATGGGCATAAATGAACAACCAAAGCACATTTCTATATCACATGATTTAACTCTTGAAGAGAGGGAAAAATTAGAAAGAATATTAATAAAAGGAAAGGTAGTATTTACTTGGTCCTATAAGGACATGCCAAGTCTATATAGAGAAATTGTAAAGCATTGCATTTAAATATATCTAGAGGCTAAACCTATTAAGCAAAAACTTCGTAGGTTAAGGCCAGAGTGGGTAGAAAAGATAAGGGAAGAAATTGCTAAGCAAATCCAGGCTAATTTCCTAGAAGTGGTAGAATATCCTCATTGGCTGGTGAACATAGTACCTATTCCTAAGAAATATAGAAAAGTTTGAATGTGTGTGGACTTCAGAGATCTAAATAAAGCATGCTTGAAGGATGACTTTCCTTTACCTTATATTGATGTGATTGTTGACAGCGCATCATCTAGTGCAATGTATTCTTTCATGGATGGGTTCTTAGGTTATAATTAGATAATGATGGTAGTCATGGACAAGATCAATACGCCTTTTATCATGGAATGGGTACATATTGCTACAAAATGATGCCATTCAGATTGAAAAATGTAGGAGCAACCTATCAAAGGGCAGTTCAACTTTATTCCATAATATGATGAACAAAGAAGTGGAAGTGTATATTGATGATATGATGGTCAAGTCAGAGATAAGGGATGGACATTTTGAGGCTTTAGATAAGTTTCTAGCAAGAATAGAAAGATATAACCTAAGGCTTAATCCAAAGAAATGCATCTTTGGGGTCACTTCTGGAAAGTTGTTAGGGTACATAGTCAATGATAGGGGAATAAAAGTCGATCCAAACAAGATTAAAGCCATTTAAGAGATGCCAGCACCAAGAACAGAAAAGGAAGTATGAGGATTTATTGGAAAGCTACAGTACATTAGCAGATTTATTACGAAACTCACCATGGTTTGTGATCCAATTCTCAAGCTTTTGAGGAAGAATTAACCTATGGAATGGAACAAAGAATGCTAAAAAGCCTTTAATAAGATTAAAGAATACTTTACTAATCTACCTGTGTTAAGGCCACCAAGACAAAGAAAAGGCATTGGGGGCAATACTAGCACAAGAAGGACCAGAAGGGGTAGATTATGTAGTGTATTATCTTAGTAAGAAGTTCTTGCCATATAAAGAGAAGTATGATCTTATGGAGAAGACATGTTTGATTATGATATGGGCTATAAGGAAGCTAAGGCATTATTTCCAGTTTTAAAAAGTACAAGCTATTTTAAAAATAGATCCTTTAAGGTACTTGTTTCAGGCACTAGCGTTAATTGGAAAGATGTCATGATAGTTAGTACTTCTAACTGAGTTTGATATTGAGTACGTCACTACCAAGGTTATCAAAGGAATCGCAGTTGTAAGCCCCCAATTTCAGGACACAATTATGCATAATTGCGACGTAAGCCTCTATGATGAAATTTATTCAAAAATTGAACTCAGTTGTCAGTTTTTTGGACCTTAGGGACTAAATTGCAACATTTTTAGGATTTGATTGCAAATAAAAGTTTTTAGGGGTCTTTTGGTAATTTAAAAAATTTAAAAGATCGGCGTCATTAATGTTGATCGGCATTGTGTAATGCCGATTGACATTGCACAATGCCAACCAGTATTATGTAATGCTGACCGGCATTGCACAATGCCGATCAACATTATGCAATGCTGATTCGTGAAAAATCCTATTTTTTAATCAATTTTTCTCTTTATTTATTGGTTAAAAATTTATTTTATTTATTTTTTATTAGCAGATAAAGTGGTCAAAATGCATAAAAAATTTTAAAAATTAAATAGATAGAGTCTATTTCCTGGAATTGAGGAAGATCAGTTCATAACTCTCTACTTTTGAAAGGCAGAGATTGTGTGAGTGAGGAAGGGGATGGCATGAAAAAAAACCCCTATTGCACAAAAACTCTAGAATTGTGAAAAAACTAGAGACGCTACTAAGAAGAAAACTTGCACAACACTCAAAATCTTGATTTCTTTTATTTCTCAAAACCCTAGTTTCTTAATACTATCCTTTAAAGGCTTTGAAAAGAATGATTTATGTCTTTGAATGCAATCAGTCCTTGTCCAGAATCAAACAACAAGTTTGAAAATGGTAACAATCCCAATCTGAGGGGCCATCCAAGAGTATATGCATAACATCGTATTTCCATGTTCTCCTATCTTTTGATTTCCTTTAATTGTTATTTGATTTTCTTTTTAATTTAATTTCCTTTAATTTTTATTTTACTCATTTGGCTAACGTGATTTATGTGATTTTTTTTTTTTATGTTTTCCTTTTAGAATCCAATTGGGAATTGATGAGGTCACTGCCAGATATCCAAAAATCAAATAAAAGATCCATGGAATGCTATGGATTGTAAACTATGATTAGATTTTAGGTTTGATGTTTTTGCATTTATTATTATTTTTTCTATGTTTGTGTGTTAATTAATTTGGGTTTGTAATTAATTTTAATTTCCAATATGTAGAATATTGTAATAACCTTAGTAGTGGGAATAGTAAAATTTTACTTTTCTGCTTTTAAAATGAATTAGTAATTTAGGTTCAATTGCATAAAAATCAATTAAAATCAATGATGGGTATAGATTAATTTAGGGTTTTATGTAAATTGATTTAGGTTTTTTAGAAAATCACATAAATCTTGTGTTTGATATGATTTTGTTATGATTTTTGTTTGTGTTTTGTTTTTTAGATCTTTTCATTCTTGGGCCCCAAGCCCACGATAGGTTCAAACCTACTAAATAAAATAGGCTTAAAATGGTTTATGTTAATTAATTAAAATTAATTTAGGCCCATTATGTTAATTTAGACTTAGGCCCATTTTTAGTTTAACTAAAATTAATTTAGACTTAGCTCAGCCCATCTAATTTCATTTCCTTTTTTTTAAAAAAAAGACTTAGGCCCACTTCCCATTTTAAAACAAATAGACTTAGGTTCACTTCTAAAATCCAATTTCTTTAAAAATTTGTAGATTTAGGCCTTTTTGTAGATAATTGAAATAAAAAAACTTAAGCTCACTAACTAATAACAATGTAGGCCCACCTTTAGTCCATTTTCATTTGGAAATAAAAATTGTAAATCTAGCTAACTTTCAATAAAATTAACCTACTTTAGACTTAGGGACGAAGCGCTTGAATGCATTATTTATGTGTGTTTTTATTAACTAGATGCCTTAGGGTTAGATGGATGTTCAAATAGGGTTTAATAAAATTGCATGTAATTAGAGAATGAAGTAATGATTTATAAAGTAATTCTAAATGAACACGAGACCAAGAGAAGTTAGTATTTCGTTCCCAGAATCTCCTGATTGTGGTGCTAACTTTCTTTTAGAGAATCGAGTACCACTAATCAAATTATCCCAGTTATTACCCTGGGTGGCGACTCCTCTTCTCGACACTATGACTTTGTGGCATAGTAGTGTGTTCCCTAAGGCCTTGAGCCTAAATAGTGTCACGATTGCTAAAATCGTAGGTGTGCACTAGACCCCGTCGTCTACAGTGGTGAATCCACTGGGGATAAGAGATACTAATTCTACTTATGTTCTTTAGAATTATTTTATTAATTATTATTTTATTCTTTCATTCATTCTACATGTCCCTATTAAAATGCTGACGTTGGTTTATGATTCCATGATTCCACTAGCTTCATGGAGTTGTAAATTGGCTAACCATCACTCTTAGCCTTAACTTGGTTTAAGAGATATTACCGAGCTCATTTGACTAGAGTCTGTAACCCAAGTCCTAAAGGGGGTTAGTTTTCTCTTGAGTTTGCAAAGGATGCTGGGCCCCTTTGGCCTTGGCCTGTAACTCAACATCCATAATGGAGGGCATCTTGATAAGGGAACCTTGACCTTTTCACCAGACTCCAGCCATATATAATGGCTTAGTTACTTCCCTTAGGATCTACCTAAATTTCTTGTATGATTTTTTCCATAAGGTATTTCTATCTATAAAAGCCCAAGCCTATACTTTTGAAGCTCACTTGGGCCAATAAAGATTAGGCTCGACTGTTATACCTAGAAATGGTGTTTCTATGCTTTATTGCTTTAAAAGAGATTTGGCATGCACGTTGGTCCTTTATATCCCCTGTTGATATTAAGACCAAGACCAAAAATCCTAAGAAAAGAAACTCTCCATTGAATATGAGTGTGGGAGGAATAAGGTTGGAAGGTTTATGCTTGCATGTTGCCTGTTGATTGTTTCTTGATACTTGTTAGATGCTATTTTGCTTGCCTGTTACTTGTTGCATAGCATGTGCATACATGCACTTTGTCCATCATACTAACACCTTGTTTTGTAGCCATTATAGATTCATTTGGGCCTTCTCATATCTGGAGACAAAAAGGTGGCAGATTAATCAAAGCAGATCTAACCCTATGTCAATAGCTTAAGAGATCCTTTAACAACTAGAGAAGATTCCTATCAACCTGCTTTACCTAGAAGCTAAATTAACTGAGATTGAATAGACAAAAATGGAATAATAACTAGAGATGTGGACCCTAGAGGACATTAAGGGAGCTTTGATGGATGACATGAGAGTTATGATGCAAGATGAACTGAGGCAAGCTTTAGCCGAACTAGTGTAACCTGTTGTTGTACCACTACCTGCTATTGAACAACCACCTGCTATTGCTATTGAACAAACACCTGCTGTAGGACTTCCACTTGTTGCTACAACTCCTTTACCTATTGTTGGCACTCCACCTATTGCTAATAATGTTGGGGTAAACCTATTGCTAGAAACATACTTGCTACTAATTTGAGACTTGAGGATGTTGAGAACTACATGGTAGAGAAAGCAAAGAGATAATCACTTGAACTGGTCTAAGATTATGAGTCCAAGCAGATGCAAGCACTAACTCAAAAAATTCCAAGATGGAAGAGCTGATTAGAGGATAAGGAATGGGGTACTCATTTGACTTTGATGACATGCTACAAATGGAGGGAGATAAGCTGCCTGAAAAATTCAAGATGCCTCAGCTGCAGAAATTTAATGGGAGAGGAGATCCAAGGATTCATTTGAGCCAATATACAATAATCATGAGCACTACTAAGGCACCATTAGCAGTAGTTGCTAGGCTGTTTATGCTATCTTTAGAGGGAATGACTGTAAAATGGGATCATAAGCTGGAAAAATCTATAAGAACTGACTGGAAAGAATTATGTACCACTTTTTTAAAATAATATGATTATAACACCAGACTGGAAGTATCTATCAGAGAAATAGAACTAACAAAGTAGAAACCTAATGAATCCTTCTCTGATTTCCTTACTAGGTTCATGAACAAGGCAGGACTGATGAAGAATAAGCTAGTTGAGAAGGATCAAGTTAGGATGATAATTCATAATGTATAACCTAATCTAGTCGAGAGATTGCAGATGATGAATGCCAAAACATTCATAGACTTGTATCATGATGGTTTGCAAGCAGAAAAGATTGAGAGTAAGAAGAAGAGAAATGCTAGAAGCACTAAAACCCAAAATTACTCAATTGGGGGCACATAATAAGGAAGTACTAGTCAAGATGTGGAGGTGTGCATAGTTTAGCAACCTTGAAGATTCTTTAACTTTAACCAACCACTCTTCAAAGTCCTAGAATGATTAATCCAAAAAGACCTACTTCGACCCTTTACTTTTCTAAGCCACCAAACCTAAATGTCCTCGGTTATGACCCTAACAGTTACTGCAAATTCCACCAAGTTGCTGGCCATTCCATAAACAACTGTATCCACCTAAAATATGAAATCAAAAACCTTATAGACTCCATAAAAATCATAAACCCTGAAAATTCCAATTCCAACCCAAACACCATAACTAACCCTTTCCCAAACTACCAAAATGTCCTAGCACTGGCCACCATGATGATCAACTTGGGAGTTAGCAAAGAAGAAGTGGTAAACTCCTTTGAAAGCCTAAACCCTATAGCTAATGGAGAATCCCTTGGATAGCCACAGAGAGGAGTGGAGGATTTAATGGGCCAACCCTTAGGCAAGTTTGATTATAAGGTGTTATACTTAAAACTATCCTTTACTGATATTCCCATTAAATAAATTGAGCCGTCAGGTTAGGGTGATGAGTTTAATGATAAGCAAATGAAAGAAGGAAATGAACCTTTAGCTTCTGAACAGTCTCAAGAAGGAGTTAAAGATTTGCTCAACTAACACTTAGGTAAGCTCAATATGAAAGAGTTGAAAGGGAAAGAAATATGCGCAATGGAAGTATGGAAAGATGGGAAAAGAGATCGAATCATTGGAGTTGTTGACATTTGGTATGATTTTGATGAAGAAAGCTTGGGTGGTCTTGATGTGTGGAGTGATGATCCTAAGGTGAAACATGTCATTAAAAGTGGAAAGAATTATAAAGCAGTTGAAAAGAAAATTAAGAAAGTCATAGAAAGAGAAGAAATAGAAGATACAAAAATAGAGGAAGACCAGAAAGAAGATATGATTTTGGAACAGTTAAAGAAGACTAAGGCAAATGTCAGCATTTGGGAACTATTGATGCATTCAGGCAACCATAGAAGAGCTCTTGTGAAAGCTTTGTCAAACATGAACATTGAAACAATAGCCACACCTGAGGCTATGGTAGCAAAGGTTACAAAAAGGAAACATGGGCTGATAATGTTCTTAAATGATGACCTGCCTTTGGAAGGAAGAAACCATAATAAGGCACTATTTATCCCAACTGAGGTGAGGGGAAAGAGAACCAATTTTTCTATGGTTAATGATGGTTCTATTATTAATGTGTGTCCCTTAAAATTTTTTCCTAATTTAGGTTTGAAGGCTAATGACCTAACAGATTCAAACCTCATAATCAGAGCCTATGATGACAACACTAGGAATGTGGAGGGGACATTCCAAGCTCTAGTTAAAACAAGACCTGTGGAATAAACTATTAAGTTTACTGTGCTAGATATTCCAGTCACTTATGCCTTGTTGTTGGGAATTCCATGCTTTAGGAGGGGTACCCTCAAATGTGCATTAAAAGATAAAATTCCCTTATAAAGGAGAGGTTGTGACTATAAAAGCTGGGACCAATATTGTTGTGGCAGCCATATTGGACAAACAAAAGAAAATGTGTACACCTTTTAGTTTCCAGATTGCTGGGATATATGATGGAACTAAAATGGATATGAGAGTAGTAAAAATAATAGAGAGTATAAATTACTGGCTTGGGCAAGGGCTGGAGAAGAATGAGCAAGGAAGCCCTAGTCTCCTAAAGTTTAAAAGCTAAAGCAACACAACTGGTTTATGTTATATTGAAGAAATAAGTTGATAAGCAAAAGAGCTAGGAAGAGGTTTAATGCCAAGAAAAGGAAGCTCTCAAAGAAAATTGGGCCAATAAGTAAGAATTTCTTCAGCCCAGGGGAAGGCAAGTACTATTTAGGAGTTAAGGAATCAACCAATGTTGCTGGAGGAGATGTTCCTAGGTTTGAGATCTTCAAAGAGTAGATTATAGAGAACCTAGTAAAGGATAACAAGGAGGAAGTGATGAAGCTGGTAGTTGAGAGGATGGGCAATGTTATTATTGGGGAGCTGCTATGTCTACTGCCTAAAGAGGAGCCACCCCAAGATTTAGCTACTATCATTAGTGATAACTTTATTGATTCTTTTTAATGAAACTAATGTAATAGCATCCGATTTGTTTGAGGATGAGAACTCTATTTTTTCCATGGTCAATGATATGAATGCTGGTTTAGCTTATTTGTGTAATGTGCATCCTAATAGTTCTGTGTATTATAACTTTGATCATTTATGTATGTTTGACATTAATTCAATTCAATTTGGTTCATTTAACATAGGCACAAATGATAATCCAAATAATATTTCTATATCATATGATGTAACTCCTAAAGAGAGCAAAAATTTTGAGAGAATATTAATAAAAAGAAGGGTATTATTTACTTGGAATTTTGAGGATATGCCATGTTTAGATAGGGAAATTATAGAACATCACATTCCTACTTATCCAAAAATTTAACCTATTAAGCATAAACTACGCAGGCTAAGACCAAAGTGCTGATACCCAAGAAAGATGGTAAGGTACATATGTGTGTAGATTTTAGGGATCTAAACAAAGCTTGTCCAAAGGATGACTTCCCTTTACCTCACATTGATGTAATAGTGGATAATGCAGTGTTAAGTGTGATATACTCCTTCATGGATGGGTTCTCTGGGTTAGATAATGATGGCGGTTATGGATAAGATCAAAATAGCTTTCATCATAGAATGGGGGATATATTTCTACAAGGTTATGCCTTTCGGGTTAAAGAATGCAGGTGCAGCATATCAAAGGGCAGCCATTGCTCTTTTCCATGACATAATGCATAAGGAAGTGGAGGTATATGTGGATGATATGATGGTCAAGTCAGAAATAAAAGAGGGACACTTTGAAGCTCTGGATAAGTTTTTGGCTCGAATAGAGAGGTACAATTTGAGGCTTAACCCGAATAAGTGCATTTTTGGGGTTTCTTCAAGAAAATTATTAGGGCATATAGTTAGCAGTTGAGGAATTAAAGTGGATTCAGATATTCAGGAAATGCCAGCATTGAAGATAGAGAAAGAAGTGAGAGGATTCATTGGCAGGTTACATTATATTAGTAGGTTTATTGTAAAGCTTACTAATATTTCCTAACTTCAAACTCTTAAGGAAAAACTAGCCAGTGAAGTGGAATGATGATTGTCAGAAGGCATTTAAAATGATTAAAGAATATCTTGCTAATCTGCATGTACTAAAGCCACTGAGGCAAGGTAAGTCATTAATCCTATACTTGGCCTTAAAGGAAAATGAAATGGGGGCAATACTAGCAGAAGAAGGGCTAGAAGGGATAGAGCATGTAGTGTATTCCTTAATAAGAAGTTCCTACCATATAAGGAAAAGTATGACTTGGTAGAGAAGAAATGTTTGATCATGATCTAGGCAACAAGGAAATTAGAGATAGATCCCTTAAGGTACTTATTTCAGGCACCTGCTTCGATTGGAAGAATGTCTTGATGGCTAATACTTATGACTTAGTTTGATATAAAGTACATCACCACGAAGGTCATTAAGGGAAGGGTAATAGCAAAATTCCTAGCTCAGAATGCAGTTGAAGGTGATAAATAGTGGAACTTAGAGTTTTCAAATGAAAACCTGACATTCATAAAGCATCGAGAGTGGAAGCTCTACTTCAATGGGGTGGTAAATAATAAAGGAGCTAGATTAGGAGTAATTCTTATTATGCCAGAAGGACAAACCATATTAATGGCCAAGAAATTAAATTTTAAGGTAACGAATAATATGGCCGAGTATGAAGCATTCTTCTACGGGATTGAAGCAACTCTAGCAGCTGGGGCAAAAGAATTGCTGGTTTATGGGGATTCAATGTTAGTAGTTAGCCAAGCTAATGAGGAATGGGAAGTGAAAGTGGAAAAGCTGAAACCATATATCTACTATTTAAAAGCTTTAATAAACAACTTTAATAAATGTCTCTTTATCCATTTGTCAAGAGACGACAATCAGATGGCAGATGCATTGGTAACACTCTCTTCAATGTGGGATAGTGCGATGAGATTAAATATGAAGCCTTTGGTAATCATGAAATCAAGAGCTCTATGTTATAAGAGGGATTAGATTTTGAATGTTCAAATAGGGCCTGAAGAAAAACTATGGTTTTATGATATTAAGAGGTTTATTGAAAAAAGGAAGTATCCTGATAAAGCAACCTCAAAAGAGAGATATGCTCTTTATATTCTCGCACACAACTATACAAGTTATGATGGAGTATTGTACAAGAGAATGTTGAGTAGTATGCAGCTTAAATGTCTCAAGAAAGATGAAGCTGAAGAGGTGATGAAAGAGATTCATGCAGGAGCTTATGGTTTTCACATGAACGAGATGAAACTAGCTAAGAAGATACTTAGGCAAGGGTATTATTGGATGAGTATGGAAAAGGATTGTATCATAATAGTGAGGCAATGTCATTAGTATCAGATTTACAGGAATTTTAACCATTTACCTCCTATGGTGCTAAATAGTTTATTATCACCTTGGCCCTTTGCATCCTAGGGGATTGATATTATAGGAGAAATAAGGCCAATAACATCAAATGGAAACAAGTACATAGTTGTGGCAATAGATTTCTTCTTTAGATGGGTTGAAGCAGAATCCTTCAATGCCATGAAAGTAAAATAGATGGCACGATTTATTGAGAAAAGCCTTATTTATAGGTACGGGGTTCCATATCACATTGTGACAGATAATGTTGTCTAATATCAGGCAGAAACAACATAATTGTTATAGAAATATGGGATTAAACATATTAAGTCTTCACCATATCATCCTAAGGCCAAAGGAGCAGTAGAAGAAACTAACAAAAATGTTAGGAAAATCCTCTCTAAAATGGTCAAGACTTATAAAGATTGGTCTGAGTTTCTTCCTTTCACTTTATGGGGATATAGGACTACAACTAGAATAGCCAGAGGCCAAACTCCATTCTCCTTAGTATATGGTTGTGAAGCAGTCTTGCCAATAGAAATAGAGATCAAATCCTTGAGAGTAGTTATGGAAGCTAGAACACTCGAGGGTGAATGGGCATAAAAGATATATGATCACCTTGCATCTCTGAATGAGAAAAGGAAGAATTCTTTGTTTCACACTTAAATATATCAGAGGAGGATAGTAAAATCTTTCAACAAGAAATTTAAGTCCAGAAAGATAAAAGATGGGGACATGGTGTTAAAGTAGGCTAGAGCAGTGGTGTTAGATCCTAGAGGAAAGTTCATACCAAACTCGGAAGGACCGTATTTAGTTAAATCGGTTCTACCTAAAGGAGCTACAAAGATATCATACCTGGAAAGGAATGAATTCATGGAGCCTATTAACCTAGATTGCTGTAAGAGATACTACCTGTAAAAATAAAATAAAAGTAGTATAAAGAAAATAAAGTCCACTAATTAAAATACCTTAAAAGGCTAGTCAGGCAAAAGTTAGGACATTCCCGCTGTTCAAAAAACCTGTAAAGGACTGGTAGGCAAAAATTAGGGAATAAAAATAAAAAGATGATCCCATTAGCTAGAAAACCCACAAAAGGCTAGTCAGGAAAAAGTTAGGATAAATAAATAAGATAGAAAAATATTCAGCTAGAAAATTTGAAAGGATTAGTTGATAACAGGAGTCATATCAAGTGATGTAATAAATGTACTCTTTTTGGCCTTAATTAATGAACTCTCTTAAAATTGAATTTTTGTTTTAACATTACATGTTCTATCTTATTTAAAATGTATAAGTACTAGAAAGGAAAATAGCGAAAGCTTAAAATTAGCTCTATGAGACCAATTCCTATTGATGTCTGTGTTTCTTCTTTTGTGACTCATTATATAAAGCTTGAATCCTCTTATATCTAGAGAATCTTGGTGGCTCTGTAGCTTGTACCATAACCTAGGTCTTGTAATTATCATCAATAGCTCTATCAGCATCGAAGTGTATATTCCGATCAAGAATCCTATGAGGCCATAAATCCTTAACCCTGTTAAAAAAATATTGTCTAAGGGGGAAGCCTTCAAAGTCAGTCAGAATGGTAACTATGAATTATAGGTGACCATACTGACGACAAAGGCAGGAAGGAGAAAAGAAAGTCAAGAAATGTAGCCCTGGTATGGGAACATAATGATTATATAGGTCAAGGGTCATAAACTTTAGCTTCCTCCAGGGGCATATCCATGTAATCTCAGCATTTGTAATGCCTTGTAACTAGTTCACCCACTGGTCTATAGTATGCTTATCCTTCACCTTCAATGGGCAAGATTACAGTTGATGAAGCTGATAGGATAAAGAGTTAATAGGAATAGTAAGCTTAGCTTCTCCTATAACCATATTTGGAAAATACAAAAATAAATAAAATAAAATGAAAGCCCGCTAAGTTGAAAACCTGAGAGGGTGGCTTAGGTAAAAGTTAGGGCAAGCCCGTTAAGTTAGAAACCTAAAAAGGTGGCTGAGGTAAAAATTAGGGCAAGCCTGCTAAGTTGAAAACTCGAGAGGGTAGCTTAGGCAAAAGGCAAAAAAAAAAAAGGGATTTTGGTTACGTAGCTAGAGGAGAAGTAAACTGCCCAAAAGATGATGTTGGGCTTTGAAGTTATCTAGCCTAATAATGGTCTTAGTAAGAATAACAGGTATAGGATCGGCCCCAGTCTTTACTTGTTCTAAGATACCCTCGATCCTAGTATCATCATTCCTATGGGAAGAAACTAAGAGAAACTGAATGTAAATGCAGAAAGCAACAGTTCTAGTCCAAGCATCACTATGCTTATCCTTGGTCTCATAGGCAGTAATTAAGGAAGACAGATTGATAGTCCCAAGGTTACAAGCAAAAAGATAAATATCACCAAAGGGTATATCAAAGAAAGTAACAAGCCTATCTAGGAACTACATACTTAAATCAGGTAGGGCAATAGCAGCAGTAGAGTCGAACGAGCACCCTAGGATGATAGCAAATTCTTTAATCATAGGACACAACTCTTGACCATTAAACCTGAAGACATGATCCTTTGAACTCTAGAATGTTGCAGCAGCATGTAAGAAATTGTCATTTGTCTTTAGATGTTGAAAGGATTTTAAGGGTTTGATATGAAAAGGTTGAAGCTTATTCCATCCATCACCTTTAAGGCTCTTGAGAAACTTCTTCATCAGTTGGAGAGAAGCTTGAGTCATAATGAGAATGAAGAAAAAGGAATAGTGCAACTAGTTCCCTTTTGAGCTTTTTATAAGGGGAGAAGTTGAATTTGGATGGGATTGAGATTCTTCTAATTGATAGAGATAATGGATGATAGATAAATGATAAGGATAAATGGATATGGAAAGATGATAGATAAAGGATAAATAGTTTAATTATTTAATTATCCTAATTATCTAAAATCTTTATCCATTTACTTAAGTTTGATTTAAGGAATTTGAATTAATATCAAGACATAGATTAATTTAACACAGTGCATACAAATAATATAGAATTTAGAACACATCAGTATGATAGAAAAGTCTGATAGCCTAGATCAATTATCCTGAGCTCTAAAATTCAGCCATTGGCTCTACCCTTTGGTAGGATCATCTTGATGAAAGGTGTCCAGAGGTTTGATGGAGGAAGTCCTAGCACTGTAAGGGTCAATGCCTGAACCTGCAAGCTATTGGTGAAGCATCTCAATCTCGTATTCCAAATCACTAAAGTAGCTCTGTGCATATAGGAAATAACATATCATATGCATTTCATACATAACATGCATACATTTGCATCCCCAATGTATATACTTACCCTCCAACTATCTATAACCTGCATAGTGAATAATCTATGAGATAAGGCAAGTCCATACATGTACTTTGCCTGTGTCCAAGGAACCTATTTTGTAAATTTACTAAAATTAGTGTCAAGTGTAAAGATCATGTAGGGAATAAGTCAGAAAGACTCATTTGAGAAGCATCTGCTAGAGAAAAGATAGAAAGTTGAGCATTATTAAAATGTGTCTGCTGCTTAACTGGAGTCTGAATAGTAGGAGCCCAGTAGAACATGGACCTATCCATAAGAGAGATATCACCAAGGGTAACGCTTGAAAAAGTACTGTCGCAACTAGTCCCAACATACTGAGTATGATGTGTAGGGCTAGGTCTGGGCTCATGCCTCTCAATATTGAGAACAACCTCAGTCTCTAGAGTAATCTTATTCTCTTCCTCTATTACCTCATCAGTAGGAGAGTGAACCTCCTCAAACTATAAAAAGAATAAGTGATTCATGGGTTCCAAAGAAAGAAGCTAAAATAATAAGAAATTACTTTAGCATCGTCAATGGGCACATGCTCCAAAAGGCTCTCACGAATGAACTACTGATAATGTCAAGAATGCTCAAGAAAATCTAAGGTAGTGTACCCCTCTAGTGCATCTCCCAACTCTAAACTTATCAGATGTGAGTTATGGAGCATAGAGGAAGGGATATCAAATAGAATGTGATGTCAAGAAGGCCTAAAAGACCAGCGATACACTCGTTCCCCTAAATACCACATCAAATTGGCATATCTTAAAAGTAAAATCATCATAGGCTCAAGGTGTATAACAATGGCCATAAAATCATATCACTGGATGTCATCGGCACCCTCTAGCCAATCAGAGTTTATTTACAATTTAGGTCAATTAAGTTTAACTCACATTAAATTACAAGATACTAATACTTTTATTTTCCTTATAAGGTGCCATTCAATGATGTTTAGCTAGTCACAATGCATTTGTGAAGTGTTCCTATTACTAAAAAGGTGGGAAGAACCCCATCTCATTATCAAAGGAAAGCTCTTATTAGAGCTAATAGCGCTGAAGCCTCAAATCAACCCCATCTCTATGCTCCAGATCTGAACAAAAGAGAGCATATCAGTAAAAGGTAAAGGAAAGTAAGAGAATAAAGATTAAAGAAAGGAGAATGTACATGCAAAACATGCCAAAAGCCACACATTGTGATAGAATCTCTACAGACAGTGTCTAGTCTGTAGTAAAGGTAAGCGAGTGTAGCAGATCCTTAGTCAAGTGTGATAACTCGATCCAAGTCATGAAGAGGACTGAGCAAAGTAATACTGACCTCATGATCGGTCTCAAAAAAGAGGGTTATACCCAATAGTATTAGAAGGAAACACCTCACCTTATGGGCAATCTAATGAGGAGTAGTGGTAGGAAGGCATTTGAATCCCTTAACTAACGATGAAAGAAGAACATTCTTTCGATTCTTCCACGTTGGAGTGAACTCGATCAAATCTTGCACATATTGACTTCATGCATGCTTAGGAAGATTGTAGTAGTTGACGTTAAATAGAACTGGGGTCCCTTCATGGGCAATCCCGGTGATAGCAGAGAAGCTCATAGGCAAAATGGTCAGGTCACCCACAGGAGTATGAAATGTATGGGTAGTATCCATCCATCGCTCGATCAAAGCAAATAGAGAGTAACAGTCAGACTAGCCTTGAGCAGTTAGAAGTGCAACAATGAAATGCCTGAACCTAGAGGCCTAAATCAGATGTGTCACTTGCTCTAACAGTCCATGAAATAATTCTCGAGCTAGATTAAAACAGTCCATGAATTTCATCGGACGCTGGTTAAATTTCAAAATAATAATTAATTAATTAATCAAAAATTTGAATTGAAAGAATTGAATAATTGATTACTTAATTAATCAATTAATCCTTTTCTTTCAAAAAAATAAATTTGAAAATCGAAAATGTTGATCGACAATGTAGATTTTTTGTTGGTAATCTAGAATGCCGATCAACATTCTAGATTGTTGATCAACATTGATTAATTAAATGATTATGAGGAAAACAAGGAGGCAGAATCCTTAAATTTTTTGAAATCTCTACTCTCCCATGTTGTCTGTATTCCAAGGAGGCCATAGGATCTGACGAATTACAAATCGGACATTAGATGATCAAGAAATCAAGAAATGAAAATCAATGAAAAAAAAAAGGAAATGAAAAGGAAAGAAAATGAAGAAGAGAGAATGAAATGAGACATGCAAAAAGGAAGGAATACATAAAGTGGAAAATATCCACTTTGGTCCATTACTTTTGTTTGCATATGGATCCAAGTTCTCTTGTTGCAGTTTGGTCTATAATTGCATTTTAATTAGGAATTCATTCCTAATTAAATCATGACATTCATTTCATTAAATTAATAATTCATTGAATTATTAATCTACAACCAGTATGTGATTTTGAATTCTCTATCAAGTACAAAATATAGAATAAAATTACAGAATTCAATTTTGCATTTCTACATGCATCATTTCAATCAAATGTCAAAATTCGTTTCATGTTACACAGTAGCTGAAACATAAATTTTCAAAATTATCATGTTATGTGCTGCACAATAGTCATAATATGAATTTCAAATTCCACATGTTATATGCTTCAATTGTGGTTATAACATAACCTTTTTTTAGATGTTTACTACTAGACATTACATGATAGTTATGGTGATGTCGTGGATTTTAAATCGCTAGACATTCCATAGGAACTATAGCATGCTTTTCATCATTTTTGCTAGAAGTTCCATAGGGAATATAGCAAGCTTCATTGTATACATTTCATTATACATCCCACAGGGAATATAACAAAATTTCAAGTTCACTAGATGTCCTACAGGGAATATAGTGTACAATGTTAGATGTCCCATAGGGAATATAACAAAATTCATTATTGCTAGACGTTCCATAGGAACTATAGCATATTTTAAAATCATATGTTCATTAGACGTCCTACAGGGAATATAACGAAATTCATCATTATTAGATGTTCCACATGAACTATAGCATATTTTTAAATCATATGTTCATTAGACGTCCTATAGGGAATATATAAAAAATCATCATCACTAAATGTCCCACAGGGAATATAGTGAAACTTATTTGCATAAAGTTCACTAGACATTCCATAGGAAATATAGCGAAACTTGGTAAACATTACACCTTGCTTAAAATTACATGGTAATTTGAACATCGATTTATCAATTAGGATATAATTAAGTGTCCTAGTTTCTTTCTATCGAAATTATGTGCTTCTATTGCTTTACCACAATTTGTCAAGTAAACAGCGAAAAAGAGGGGCAACTATAAGCACCCAATTTTAGGATCCAATTGTGCAAAATTGCGATGTAAGCCCTTATGATGAAATTTATTAAAAAATTGAACTCGGTTGTTAGTTTTCTGGATTTTAGGGACTAAATTGCAATATTTTTAGGATTTGATTGCAAAAAATCAAGTTTTTAGGGGTTTTTGGTAATTAAAAAATTTTAAAGATCGACATTATGTAATGCTGATCGACATTGCACAATGCTAACCGGCATAATGCAATGTCAATCAGCATTGCACAATGCTGATGTGTGAAAAATCCTATTTTTTTTGTTAATTTTTCTCTTTTTTGATTGGTTAAAAATTTATTTTATTTATTTTTTATTAGCAGATAATGTGGTCAAAACGCGTAAAAAAAATTTTGAAAATTAAACAGATAGAGTATGTTTTTTGGAATTGAGGAAAGTCAATTCACAAGTCTCTACTTTTAAAGGTAGAGACTATATAAGTGATGAGGGGGACGATGTGAAAAAAAACCCTACTACGCGAAAACCTTAGAATTGTGAAAAAACCAGAGATGCTATTGAGAAGAAAACTTGCACAACACTCAAAATCTTGATTTCTTTTGTTTCTCAAAACCCTAAAGGCTTTAAAAAGAACGATTTGTGTCTTTGAATGCAATTAGTCCTTATCTAGAATCAAACAATGAGTTTAAAGACAGTGACAATCCCAATCTGTGGGGCCATCCAAGAGCATATGCACAACATCTTATTTCCATTTTCTCCTTTCTTTTAATTTCCTTTAAATGTTATTTGATTTTCTTTTTAATTTAATTTCCTTTAATTGTTATTTTGTTATTTTACTCATTTGGCTAATGTGATTTTTGTGATTTTTATTTTGTGTTTTCCTTTTGAAATCTAATTAGGGATTGATGAGGTCACTGCCGGATATCTAGAAATCAAATAGAAGATCCATGGAATGCCATGGATTCTAAAATGTGATTAGATTTTAAGTTTGACGTTTCTGCATTTATTATTATTATTATTATTATTATTTTCTATGTTTTGTGTGTTAATTAATTTAGGTTTGTAATTAATTTTAATTTCCAATATATAGAATATTGTAATAAACCCAGTAGTGGGAATAGTGAAATTTTACTTTTCTGCTTTTAAAATGAATTAGTAATTTAGGTTCAATTGGGTAAAAATCAATTAAAATCAATGATGGGTGTAGATTAATTTAGGGTTGCATGTAAATTGATTTAGGGTTTTTAGAAAATCACATGAATATTGTGTTTAATATAATTTTGTTATGATTTTTGTTTGTGTTTTGTTTTTAGATCTTTGGGCCTCAAGCCCACAATATGTTCAAACCCACTAAATAAAATAGGCTTAAAATGGTTTATGTTAATTAATTAAAATAAATTTAGGCCCATTATGTTAATTTAGACTTAGACCTATTTTTAGATTAACTAAAATTAATTTATACTTAACCCATTTAATTTAATTTCTTTTTTTTAAAAAAATAGACTTAGGCCCACTTCCTATTTTAAAACAAATTAACTTAGGTTCATTTATAAAATCCAATTTCTTTAAAAATTTGTAGATTTAGGCCTATTTATAGATAACCAAAATCAATAGACTTAAGCTCACTAACTAAAGACAATGTAGGCCCACCTTTAGTCCATTTTCATTTATAAATAAAAATTGTAAATCTAGCTAACTTTCAATAAAACTAACCTAGTTTAGACTTAGGGATGATGCACTTGACTACATTTTTTATGTGTGATTTTGTTAACTAGATGCCTTAGGGTTAGATGGATGTTCAAATAGGGTTTAATAAAATTGCATGTAATTACAGAATGAAGTAATGATTTATAAAGTAATTCTAACTGAACACGAGAGTAAGAGAAGTTAGTATTTTGTTCCCAAAATCTCCTAGTTATGGTGCTAACTTTCTTTTAGAGAATCGAGTACCACCAATCAAATTGTCCTAGTTATTACCTTAGGTGGCGACTCATCTTCTCCATGCTATGAAATTGTGGCATAGTAGTGTGTTCCCTAAGGCCCTAAGCCTAAACAGTGTCATAGTTGCTAACATCTTGGGCGCACACTAAACCCTACCATCTAAAGCAGTAGCAAAATTCTTGGC
Organism: Mallotus nudiflorus; assembly: GCA_947683625.1. Lineage (NCBI taxonomy): Eukaryota > Viridiplantae > Streptophyta > Magnoliopsida > Malpighiales > Euphorbiaceae > Mallotus > Mallotus nudiflorus. Next base: position 1,306,402 of record CANTUR010000771.1, on the reverse strand, counting down.
ATATAATGTAGTCAAAGGAAATGAGTAGTGAAATTTATAGTTTCCAGATGAGAACTTAGCAGTAATAGAACAATGTGAATGGAAGCTTTATTTTGATGGGGCTATGAATAATAGAGGAGTAGGGCTAGGAGTGATTCTTGTCACACCATAGGGAGAAATTATCCCAATGGGCAAGAAATTGGAGTTCAAGATTATGAATAACATGGCTGAGTATGAGGCATGCATTTATGGGCTAGAAGCTACACTAGCAGTTGGAGCTAAAGACCTACTAGTTTACAGAGATTCCATGTTAGTCATTAGCTAGACTAACAAGGAATGGGAGGTGAAAGAAGAGAGGTTAAAACCTTACATATATTATTTAAAGAAGCTAATGAAAAATTTCACTAAGTGTCTCTTCATGCATTTACCAAGAGATGAGAATTAAATGGTAGATGCCTTGGCAACACTTTCCTTAATGTGGGATAAATCGATAGGGATGATAATAAAGCCTTTGCTGATAATGAAAATGAAAGCTCCATGTTATAGTGAAGAATCAATTATGAGTATTCAGATAGGGCCAGGAGAAAAGCCATGATTTTATAACATCTAGAAATTCATTGAGGAAAGGAAATACCTAGATGAAGCAACTTCCAAAGTAAGATATGCCCTTCATGTTTTTGCATGCCATTATACAAGTCATGATGGGGTATTATATAGAAGAATGCCGAATGGAATACAGTTGAGATGTCTCAAGAAGGATGAAGCAAAACAGGTGATGAGAGAGATTCATGCAGGGGTTTATGGATCTCATATGAATGGAATGATTCTAATAAGGAAAATAATTCGACAGGGGTACTATTAGATGAGCATGGCAAGAGACTGATCTAGATAGTGAGACAATGTCATCAATATAAGATACATGGGAACCTCAACCATCTTTCCCCTACGGTGCTAAATAGTTTAACATCTCCATGGCCCTTTACAGCATAGGGAATAGATCTAATAGGGGAGATAAGACCAACTGCCTCGAACGGGCATAAATATATAGTGGTGGCAATCAACTATTTCTCTAGATGGATAGAAGCAGAATCCTTTGGTACCTTGAAGGCTAGACAGATGGCAAGATTCATTGAGAAGAATCTTATTTGCAGGTACATGATCCCACATCATGTTATGATAAAAAATGGTGTTCACTTTCAGTAGAGACAACTGAATTATTATAGAAATACAAGATTAAGCATCATAAATGCTCACTTTATTGACCTTAGGCTAATGGTGTAGCAGAAGCGGCTAATAAGAATATAAAGAGAATCCTCTCTAAGATGGTGAAAATGAATAAAGATTAGTTTGAATATCTTCCTTTTACCTTCTGGGAATATAGAACTACAACATGTACTGCTACAAGATAGACACTGTTCTTATCAGTATACGGTTTTGAAGCAGTTTTGCCTATAGAGATGGAAATTAAATCTTTAAGGGTTATTATGGAAGCAAAAATCCCTGAGAGTTAATAGACATAAAAGAGATATCACCACCTTGTGTCTCTAGATGAGAAAAGGATGGAGGCCTTGTTTCTTTCACACTCAGATTTATCAGAGAAGGATAGCGAGAGCCTTTAACAAAAAGGTTAGAAAGATAAAAGTTAGAGTTACGGTGCTAAAGTAGTTAAGGGCTATGGTGTTTGATCTAAGAGGAAAATTTAGACTAAATTAGGAAGGGCCGTATATAGTTAAGACAATCCTACCTAAGGGAGCTGCAAAGATATCACATTTAGAAGGAATGAGTTCACTGAGCCAATCAACCTAGATTGCCTCAAGAAATACTACCTTTAAAAAAAAGTCTATTGGCTAGAAAACCTAAAAAGGCTAGTTAGGAAAAAATTAGGACATTCTCGTTGTTCAGAAAACCCACAAAGGTTAAAAAGTAAAAATTGAGGAATAAGCTAAACAAGGTAATCCCATTGATAAAAAAATTTGCAAAGAGCTAGTTAGGCAGAAATTAAGGAAATAAAAGTGAGAGAGAAATGTTCTGTTAGAAAATCTAAAATGACTAATTGATAACAGGAGTTATGCCATATGATGTAATAAATGTACTCATTTTTTCCCCAATTAATGAATCAAATTGAAATGGAATTTTTATTTGAATATTGCATATTCTATCTTTATTATAAAGCATAAGGACTTAAAGAAAGAAAAAAACATGAGAATCTAAAAACCAAACTTATGAGATCACTATTTTTGTTTTTGTTTCTTCTTTTGTGACTCATTTAGCAATACTTGAGTCCTTTTGTACTTAGCAAATCCTGGTGGTTCTGTAGCTTGCATGGTAACCTAGGTCTTGTAGTTGTCATCAATAGTCATATCAACATCCAAGTGCATGTTTTGCTCTAATGCTTTGAGAGGCCACAGGTTCTTCATTTTGTCCAAGAAATCTTGTCTCAGAGGGAAACCTTCAAAGTCAGGTATAATAGTCATAATAAATTATGGACAACCATATTGACGGCAAAGGCATAAAGGGGAAAAAAAGGGTCAAAAAGTGCAACCCCGGAATACGAACACAATGGTCATATAGGTTGATGGTTACAAACTTCAACTTCCACTAAGGATAGAATAATGTAATCTCAATGTCTACAATGCCTTTTATCCAGTTAATCCATGATCTGTGGTATGCTTGTCCTTCATCCTCAATGGATGAGACTGTAGATGATGAGGTTGATAAATTAAGGCATTGGTAGGGTAATTAAGTAGACTTAATATCTCCTGTAGCCAAATCTAAAAAAAAAGCTAAGTTGAAAACTGAAAGGGTAGCTTAGGAAAAAAAAAGGCTACATATATAAAGGAGAAGTAAATTATCTCAGAATCGATTTTAAACCTTGAAATTATCCAACCCAATGATAATTTTAGCAAGTATGACAGGTACAGGGTTAGCTCCAACTTCCACTTGTTGTAGGATACTGACTATCCTTATATCAGTATCCCCATGAGAAGCCACTAGTAGAAATTAGGAATATAGGCAAAAGGAGACAGTTCTAATCCAGGCATCATTATTTTTGACCTTAGTTCCATAAGAAGTAATAAGAGAAGAAAGACTGATAGTACTAGGGTTATGTGCATGCATGCAGATGTCACTTGGGGGCATATCAAAGAATGCCATTAGTCTACTGGGGAATTGCATCTCAAGATTAGGAAGAACAATCATAGCAATAGAGTCTAAAGAATAGCCAAGGATAGTAGTGAACTCCTCGATTAATGGACACAAATCTTGTCCATTGAATATGAATACATGGTCCTTGATGTCCTAGAAGGTGGCAGCAACATACAACAAATTATGGTATATTCTTCTATGCTGAAGAGATTTTAAAGATTTGACATGATAGGGTAGCAACCTATTCCAATCATCTCCATTAAGGCTCTTAAGACTTAATTAAAGCAAGGGTGGCTTATGTCATGATGAAAGCTAATAAAAAGAAGGATAGGAGATAATCCTTTTGGTAAACACTTTATATATAGGCATAATGAATAATCTGAATGGGATTAGGATTTTGCATATGTGTAGATTGAACTCAAATAAGAAATCAGACTGGGAAAGGAGCAAAGAGCTAAAGTTGAATTTTTGATAAAAAATTCATAATCCCAATTGAAATTCTAGAAATCCAATAAAAAATCCAGAATTTTGATTAGAATTACAAAAATTTGATTAGAAATTTATAATCCTAATCAAATTTCCAAGGTTTTTGATAAAAAATGGAGATTAATTAAGTTTTAGGGTTTGATCCAAAACAAAACTTCATAATCCATTCAGAAAAAAAGGGGGAACAATTCATAGGGAAAAAGGGAAGATAAAATATAGTCATGAAAGCACAAGTCCTAAAGATAAAAGATCAGTCATCCTAAGCTCTAGTGTCTAGCCAAGGACTCCACCCACTAGCTAGATCGTCGCTCTAATATGAGGGTATAGAAGTCCCAGTGTCATGATCATCAAAACCAAGACTAACAAGCTGTCGATGAAGCCTCTCGTTCTTACCCTCCAGATCTCCAGCATAGCTCTGTTGCATTAAGAATAGTTAAAGATCATGCATATCATGCAGAACATGCATCCATTTGCATGCTTGTTGTAAATACTAACCCTCAAACTATCTATGATCTGTATAGTAAATAATCTTTGGGATGAGGTGAGTCTATATAGATACTCTGCTTATGTATGAGGGATCTATAAAATAACATGTCTTAATTCAATAATAAGTGTTAGTCTATACAGGATTAGAAAGGCAAGATGCATTTACATGTGAAGCATCAGGAGGAGAAAAGCTAGGAATTTAAGCTACATTAAAGTACATATGTTGCTCAATATGGGTCTACACTATAGGAGCCCGGTAAAACATAGACCTATCAAGTAAGGGCACATCACCCAGGATAGTACTTGAGGAAGTATCACCACGAGCAGCTCCACTATGTTGAGTATGCTCAACCTTCTACTCAGTCCTCTCAGTGTCACTCTCAATCTCCTCTTCCATAGCAACATTAGTAGCTTCTTCTACCTGTATAGAAAAATAAATGTCATTCACAGTGATGAAAGAGATGAAGTGAAAAGTGATAGTAAGGAAAGGTGACAAAAATCATACCTCAGTTGGGTCTATGGGAACTTTCTCTAGGAGATTCCCTCGAATATACTCTTGATAATGGTGAGAATGCTCAATAAGAGCCAAAGTTTCATATCCCTCAAGAGCTGCACTGAGCTTAAAACTAGTCATGCTGTAACTCCTTAACATGGAAGAGGGAATCAAAGAAGGAACATGCCTCTTGGAAGGTCTCATATGCCAATGATAGACACGCTCACTGAGATACCATATCTGACAACCGTAATCAGGAAGTAAAATCCTTATAGTCTCAAGCCTAATAGTAATAGCCATGAAACTGTATCACTGGATGTCTTCAACACCAAGCATCCAATATGATATAACCTACAAATTCATTCAAATAATTTTTATTTAACTTTTATAATTGATCAAATACTAATAATTAAATTTAACTTACCAAGTCCCACTCTAAAAAGTTCAACTGGTCCCGATAAGTCTGTAAATTATACTTGACACTAGCTAGGCAAGAAGAACTCCATCTCTGCATCAAAGGAAGACTCTTGTTAGAGCTAATAATGCTAAAGCCTTGGATCACCTCGATCTCAATTTGAAAAGAAAAAAGATAATCAAAATGAGAAAAGGGTTATAAAAGAGCAAAATTAAAAAAGGGTAGAAGACATGAAGATATATGTAAAACATGCTAAAAGCTTCACATCATCACAACACCTCTGTAGATAGTATCCAGTCTATAGTAGAGATTAGCAAGAGCTGCAGATCCCCAATTGAAAGTAGTGACTCTAACAAGATCTTGAAGGGGACCAAGAAGTGCAATGCTAACCCCATGACCAATCTCACAGAAGAGAGTAGTGCCTAAAAGTATCAATAAGAAGCATCTAACCTTTTGAAGGATCTGGTGAGGTGTGGTGGTAGGTAATCTCCTGAAACACTGAATAAGAGAAGAAAGAAGCACATTCCTCCAATTCTTCCATGTCGGAACAAACCTAAGCAAGTCATGAACATAATGACTCTTAGCATCCTCAGGAAGAGTGCAGTAGTGGATATTAAAAAGAACCGAGGTACCTTCGAAGGTGATCCCAATGATAACAGAGAAGCTAATGGGAGAAATAGTCTGCTCACCCACTCGCGTGTGGAAGGTGTGAGTAATATCCATCCACCTATTGATAAGAGCAAAAAGTGAATAGTGATCTGACCTACCTTGAGTAGTCGGTAGAGCAGCAACAAAGTGTCAAAAGCTAGACACCCAGATGTGTTGTACTACCTCTTCTGATAAATCATGAAAGACTTCTTAAGCCAAGTGAAAACAACCAGAGAATTTCAGTGGTTTTTGAATAAAATTTAGAAAATGATAGGATTACTTTCCTTTACTAACTTTTGATTTTTGTTTATTTTTATTTCTATCTTTGAGTTAAAAAAAGGGAGATCGAAAGACTGGATTTCTGCTAAGATTTTTAGATTTCCAATCAAAAATCTAGATTTTCGATCAGTATTTCTAGATTTTTGATTGAAAATCCTAAAATTCCAATTCAAAATTTAGATTTTTGATAAAAAAATATAGGAATCTGACTATAGTTCTATAATATACAAATGCCAGTTTTTTTTCAAAATTTTGTCTTCAGATTAACAATCTCATGCAATTTTTATTTAATTTTGTATAGTAAAAATTCTATAATTATATACATGAATATGTTCATTTATACACTAACAGGAATATATATTTTTACAGAATCAAATATAGAAAGAAAATTTACCTCATCTCCAGCTTGTAAACATCTATGGAGGTGCAAGCAAGTTAAAAGGAGCACCTCTTCCCCTTCATTGAGCCCCCGATTATTTTGAGGAAAATGTAGTTGAGATATGACTGGATCTAATTTTTTGGAGTTGCTTCCATATAGTCTACATTGTGGGTGAGCCATTAGATCAAATGGATCTCAAATTGGGGGTCAGATGAGAAAATAATTGAAGAAATAAGATTTGAGAATTAAGAGAAAGATAAAAAAACAAAGGAATGGAAGGATAGGAAAATGAGAAATGGATAAAAAAAATGCAAGGCTTATATTAAAGTGGTAAATGTCCACTTTAGTCCCTTAACTTCATTTACATTTAAGTCCATCACTTTTCTTTTAATTTAGTCTTCAATTGTAATATTATATGATTTAATAATTCATTGAATTATTAAATTGTCAGCATAAGAGAAATTAGGCTATATGACCAAGTATAGTTGACATTGTATGACCGAGTATAATGTGTCATTTTAATTCAGACTATACAACCGAGTATAGTCGACATTATGCGATTGAATACAATGTGTCATTTTAACTCAGGCTATATGACTGAGTATAGTCGACATTGTGCGACTGAGTACAATGTGTCATTTCAATTTAGACTATACGATCAAGTACAATGAGTCATTTTAATTCAGACTATACGATCAAGTATAGTCGACATTATACAATCGAGTGTAATGTGTCCTTTTAATATAGGCTATATGACCAAGTATAGTCAACATTGTAGGACCGAGTATAATGTGTAATTTCAATTCAGATTATATGATTGAGTATAGTTAACATTGTACGACCAAGTACAATGTGTCATTTTAATTTAGAATATACGATTGAATATAGTTGACATTGTACGACTGAGTACAATGTACCTATTTCAATTCAGACCATATGATTGAGTATAATGTGTTATTTCAATTCAGACTATATGACCGAGTATAGTCGACATTGTATGATCAATTACAATGTACCTATTTCAATTCATACCATATGACCAAGTATAGTCGATATTGTATGATAGAGTATAATGTACCTATTTCAATTCAGACTATATAACTGAGTATAGTAGACATTGTATGACCAAATATAATGTACCTATTTCAATTTAGATTATACGATCGAGTATAGTTGACATTGTATGATAGAATACAATGCATCCTTTTAATCCAGACTATACGATTGAGTCTAGTCAACATCATACAACCAAATGTGATGTATCCTTTCAAACCAATACTATATGTCTACGTATAGTGCTCCCTTAGGTATTTTTGCTTAGTGTTGCATAGCAGCACACACATTCATCATGAATTGATGATTAGTTATAAGCATATATCTCAAGAAGTATAGGTAAGTACTCAAACTTTGTCCTTAAAAAATTGTATGCTTATTTGCTTTGCCGCAATTTGTCAAGCAAACAACAACAAAGGGGGGCAATTGTAAACACTCAATTTTAGGATAATAAAATATGGATGTGATGAAGGACTTAAATGATCAAAATGTTATAAGTAGATCTTCAATACTTGAAGTTTGAAACATTAAAAGTCAGAGTGCCTTTTTAAAAAGAGTCTAATTAGTTTTTTTAAGGACTTTATTGTAATACTTTTTGAGACTTAATTAAAAAATTTAAATTCTTTTAGAGGTCTTTTTGTAATTAAAAGTAAATAAATTGGAATTATAGAATTCCAATCAGAATTCTGTAATTCTGATTAGAATTACACAATTTCAGTCAGAATTATATGTTTTCGTCTTTTTTTTTGTATTTTTACAAAAAAAAAAAATATTTTTCCTGAGTTTTGATTGCCTAAAAAATTTTCTTAAATTTATTTTTACGATTTATATAAATTTTTAGGGAATAAACTCCTTTTAAAATTGGAACTCTTCATACGTATAGTACCTAGGTTTTTTTGGGTTTTCCTATAAAAGGAGAGCTTTAGCTCCTGAAAAAAAAAAAGATTCTAAATCCTCAGCACTTTTTTCTTCAATTTTGGCTCTCTTCTTCCTAAGGATCTCTAGACTTTTCTTTAAGCAATACACAAAAATTCTTGGTGATTTATTCATTGTAGATTTTTGAGAAGAAGAATAACAAGTTCTTAAAGGTCTACTAAAAACAATGGTGATCTTACTAGTTTGAGGAGTAATTTATTCAATATCCATAAGTGTTATTTTCTCCTTAATTTCTTTCATTTTTATTTTTTTATTATTTTGGTTTTATTGAATTTTTATTATAATTTTATTCACTAATCAATGTTTTACCATTTTGTGATGGTGATTATGGAGGGGATTACATGATGATCATACTTGGAGGACCAAATCCGTAAAGGTCCATGGAATGCCATGGATGAAACCTTATAGCTAAATGTAGTTTCTAAGTTCTTTTTTTTTATTTAATTGTCTTATTTTTATTTATTTTTGGGAATGTATTAATTCTTATTCTTTTTATTATTCTCAATAGTTAATTATAATAGCCATAATAGTGGGAATAATGAAATTTGGTGTGTGTGCTTATGTGTTTTATTTTAATTAATTAGTTAGTAAAATTAAGGTTTCTATTTGGGTAATTAATTAAAATTAGTCGCCATAGAAATCATTAGGTTCTTTAATTAAAATTGAATTAGATTTAAAGGGATAGAATTAGGGTTGCCTATTAATTATTTTATTTTATTTGTTTAAAGTCACTTTAATTAAATTAGGGTTTTTAGAAGGAATAAGTTAAATTAATGGCTTGATCTTTTATTTGACTATTTTTGATATTTTTATTATTTTGGGGCTTGCTTGTTTATTTTATGTGTTGGGCCCTAGGCCCACCTTAAACTTAACTCATTTAAATAAATGTAGGTTTTTTAGATTTAATTAATTAAGATGTATAATTAGGCCCATAATTAACTAGATTTAGGTTAGTAATATTTAGGCCCATTTAGTTAATTAGACATAGGCCCACCTAATCTAATTTAATTAATTTAGAATTAGCCTATTACGTTAAAGCCCTTTTCCATAATTTATAGATTTAAGATCACTTTACAATTAAAATATGTAAAATTTGGCCCATTAGTCTTTAGGCTCACTTATAAATTAAAACATGTAGATCTAGCTCATTTAATTAAAATCAATGTAGATTACACTAACCTAGGGATTGTGATTTAAATGAATACATTGTTTACTTGTATATTTCATGACTAGTTTGCCTGTAATTGATTGTTTTAATAAGGTTTTATATGAAATTGTATGTAAATAGAGTGTAGGATAGTAATTAATAAAGTAATTCTAAATGAACATGAGATTGAAAGAAGTTAATATTCCATACCCAGAATCTCCTGGTTGTGGTGCTGGCTTTCTTTTAGGGAATCAAGTACCACCATTTTCTAATTTATCCCAGTTATTACCCTAGGTGGTGACTCCTCATCTCCATGCCATGTCTTTGTGATAGTGGTTAATGTGTTCTCTAGAGACCTCAGCTCAAACAGTGTCGCGATTGCTGAGATTTTAGGTGCACACTAAACCTCGCCATCTACACTTACCTTTTTTCTTACTTTAAATATAGAGTACGTAGCTTTACTATCACTCCTTCTAAATCCATGCTGAATTAAATGAGCATTAATCATGCTATACCAGGCCCTTGGTCCTTGCTTCAGCTTGTAAAGAGCTTTATTCAGCTTATAAACCTTATTTTCTTGCCCAAAAACTTTAAAGCCATTAGGTTGCATTACATAATTATCTTCATTAAGCTTTCCATTAAAAAATATAGAGTTCACACCTAGATGAGACACTTTCCAAACAAGTTGAGCTACAATTTCAAGAAGTAGTTTGATAGTGTCATGTCTTACAATAAGTGAAAATGTGTCACCATAATTAAATCTAGCATCTTGTGCATATCCTTTCATAACTAACCTAGCTTTATGCTTAAAAATAGAACCATTTGAATTAAATTTAGTATAATATATCAATTTCACTTTAATAGCCTTCTTATTTTTTAGTAGTTCAATTAGCTTCCATGTCCTATTCTTTTTAATAATATCAATTTTAGACTTCATTGCTTCAATCCATTCAAGCATCCTTAAAGCATCTGCATAACAAGTGGGATAAACATGTACAAGAATGCATCTTCATAAATTTCAAACAAAGCCTTCACCTTCATAATTTTAAAATGTGTAGTGCCTTAAACATCAAATACATCTATAGTATTATAAGTTGAAGGAGAGGGATCAACTGGTGTGGAAATTGCTTAATCACTCCTATGACTCACTTTGAATTCCAATTCCACCAAGAAGATTCATCAATGTGCACATCCCTGCTCATAAGAATTTTTATTTTATCCAAACATAAAACTTTGTAGCCCTTCATTTTAACTGCATAACCCACTAGAATACCAATTTCATCTTTCTCTTTAAATTTTCCCCTTTTCTTTAAAGGAACATGATAGTAAATAGGAGAACCAAACACTCATAGATGATTTATAAATGGTTTGAAGCCATGCCAAGCTTCAAATGGAGTCTTGCCCTTCACAAATTGAGTTGGTAGTCTATTTAATAAATAAATTACAATATTTACTGCCTCTGCCCGTAAGGACTTAGGCTATCCCTTTTCAAATAACAAACATCGATCCATTTCCATTACTATTTTATTTTTTCTCTCAAAGACCCTATTTTCTTGAGGGGAATAAGGGGTAGGGAATTGATGGAAAATCCTACACTCAACACAAAATGACTTAAATTTAGCAAATGTATACTCCCTACTATTATTTGTCCTTAGAACTTTGAGCCTATATCCACTTTGAGTTTCAACCAGAACTTTGAACTCCTTAAATATTGAAAAGACTTGAGACTTTGCCTTAAGGAAATACACTTATGCCATTCTACTAAAATTATCAATAAATAAGGCAAGTAAAAGCTATTGTTCAAGGAAGCTATCCTCATTAGTCCACATATATCTGAATGGACTAATTCTAGCTTTTCAATAGCTCTTCTAACCACATTTAAAGGAAATAGCACTCTATGCATCTTATCCAACTGAAATCCTCCATAAATCTCTTTACGCATAATTGTTTTAGGCAAATCATAAACAAAACCAACAGTATATAACAACTTTAAAGAATTAAAGTTAAAATGCCTAAATCTTTTATGGCATTTCAAGTTTTCATCAATAATGGCACTAAAAGCGCACCCTTTAATTAAATAAAAGTTCAAATAAAAGCTATTTCCAAACATTTTAACTTTAGCAACCTCATAGCCATCGTTAGAAGTAATATGACAAAATTCACCTTTGAAGAGCACAGTATATCCATGCTTAAGCATTTGAGCAACACTCAATAAGTTTTGGTTTAATTTAGGAATACAAAGTACTTCAGTAATAACTATAGTACCTTTATCTGATCTGATTAAAACTAAGCCTCTTCCTTATGCCTTGACAACTTAACCATTCCCAAGCTTAATAGTTAGTTGATTTAATATGCCTAATGAGATGAAAAATGATAGGTGCCTTATCATATCACTTGTGCAACCACTATCAATTAACCAAGTTTTCAACTCAACTATAGTAGGTACTTGTGACATCATGAACAAGTGCTCACCACTATATTTATCTTCCTTGGTCATATTAATATGTTATTGAGGCTGTTCTTGTTGAGCTTACTGAAGTGGGTCAAATTATATTACCCTAGTGTCTAAGACTTAGTGTAGAGCAAGTAGGGTGTTGAACACTCGAGAATTTAGAGCGATTTTATATTAACCAAGTAGATACTTAAATGGGTAGGCAGAATATAATAATAGAAGATATTGAATGGTTTTAACTAAATCTAAAACTACTAAAGAATTATTAAATTACTCTATCTAAATATAAACTATCTAACAAGAAATTCAATTAATGTTTATTAGAACTATAATTCATGATTAATCAAAGAACTATAATAATTAATAAATACATGCAATAACTGGAGAATGTGACCTAAAAACCATAAGAGCAACTCTCATTGTCAACTAAGGGTATTTCCATCTAGAGTCTATAAGCACTCTTGTGTCATTGAAGAGATAAACAAAAACCATAAAGTTTCATTCCAATCCTTTGACCCCTCAAAGTGGATTTCTTATCTCTAGGTACTTTCCTAACCTTTAAGTGAATTTAATTGCATTTCTAGGCAAAATGCCCTAACTATCATTGTGAACATTTGATTAATACATCATATATGGTGATCAAGCATATATAACACTATTAAGCACTTAATTGAAATCAAATCATTCATGCATTATAAAAGATAAAAATGTAGTTTATAGATTAATTCATCCTTACAATTCTAATAAACAAGGAATTAATCAAGATACATATTGATAACTAGTAAACAACCACAAAAAACTAATCTAAACATCAAGTAAAGTAATAGAAGAGAAGATAAAAAGAGATAGAAATTATGTTGATGAAATCTCCCTTGCTCTCCATGATGTTTATTAGATATTGAATATCCTCCTTGATTATCTTCTTTGATTCCTTGAAAGAGCATGAATTCCTTCACACTATCTAATCTAACAAATAAAAGTAAATATTACTTATTACTTTCTAATCCATCAATTCTATGTTTTTCATCCTTTAAAACAAAGACAAGTTAATGTATTTATAGGCTTCTTGGCATCTTAATTTGTGTCCCTTTAAATGGATGTGAAAATGAAGAGATGTGATGAAAAGGTGTATTAGTGTTGAGTTGGCACAACTGTGCAAGTCAACACGATGTCTTTTCTGTAATTTTGGCCAGTGACGACTCGACACCACTGTGTGAGTTGGTACTTATGCTTTCTATCATGACTGGTACCATTGTACGAGTTGGCACGCCTTACTTTAACCTTTTTCTTGACCTTTCTCGAGCCTTTCTTCATTCCATAGTATTCAAATGCAACTTTAAGCATGAGATTAGCCTTTAATAACCTATAAATCATAAAAACAACATAAAAGCACACAAATAACAACTATAACAAAATAATTAAACACAATACAAATGAAAACTAAAGAAAAAGTCAAGAAAATGAACCTCATTAACTATGCTATTTTGTATATTATCACTTGCCTTATTTTCTATAATCTCTTGCAATATGGCCAAAAAGCTTGCAATAATGGCATTGAATTTATGGTTTTCCCTTTCTTTAGCAATTCTTCTCACTATAGTTTGCCTTCTTATAGATGGAACATAGTGGAAATTTAGCTCTTTTGCTTGAATGAGGTACACTCTCATAACTAGTCTTGTTCATCTTATTAGAACTTGGTTTCTTATTAAATTTATTTTCAGGCTTCTTCCCCTTCTGAGTTGCTTGAAATGCACCCTTAATGACTTCATCAAATCTTATAGAGACTCTATACTCTTGAGCTTAAAGTGTACTAACATGCTTAACAATTGTGAGCCTTTGAAGGTCATAGGATTCTTCAATTGCAAAAATCTTTACCTTAAATTTTTATGGGATTGAAACCATAATTTTTTCACCAATTATTGATATAAAAAGGTCTCTCTAAGTAGCCTACATTGATTGACAACATCCATCAACCTACTAGAATATTCTTTGACATTTTCTCCTTCTCTCATCTTCATTAGCTTAAACTCCCTCTTTAAATTGAGTAGCTTGACTGTATTGACTTTGACACCATGTTCAAATTCCTTTTTGAGCTTATCCCACACCCACACGTGTTTAGGTGTTTTTAGATCCATAATCTTTGTGAAAATGTGACATGGAAGTCAAGTATGTAGGAAAGAAATGGCTTTATCCTTCTTTAGCTTCTCATCTTTATGCTCTTATTTGAGTTAAATTAGGATTAGCCCTTAATAGTGGTGGTTCAACATTTGTTTTTATTACTTGCTAAAGCCCTTAGGTGTCATAACCTGAACCCCTAAGGGTACGTGATTGACACTAGAGAATGAGAAAATAATAAACTTCTGAAACCCGTAATAAGCCTAAAAATTTTATTACAGAAATAAAACTAGCTTTAAAAAATGAAGGAAAATCTGAAAGAGTTTCCCTTGTATCGGGACAAAACCAAAACCTGTAAAAGTGCAAATACACTCCCAAATATATATATAATCACTAACACAACCTCTAATAATCCATTCCTCAATACAACACAATTATAGCAACAACAACACGTATTTAAATCTACTGCAGTGCTTAGATTACTAAATCTTTTACACATGAATCATAATAACATTAATTAAACCTATATAGTACCATCGGTGAAGAATGAGTCCAGTGTAGAGAAGGTGAACTAACTATAGACTCCTAGGTTCTTGGAAAAATAATTAAGGGGAGTTAGACCTCACTGAGTAAGTTAATATAAAGAAATGTATATCAGTTTCAAAACCTTCTTTTATTAAAACATTTATTATGAAATTGTATTTAAAGAAAATCATTAATTTATCAAATATTTTATATATATATATATACATCTTTAGAAATATGGATATATATAAATATACCAAATATTCATTTAGAAACTTCCTTAAAAACATGACTTCCAAATACCATTTACTTAAACAAATATATAATAAAAAGATAAAATAATAAAATAATATCAATAAATAACTTAGGTGGAAATTAGTGGTAGAATCCTAAACCACAAATTTATAAGCCATTTGGCTCACTTATTTATCCAAAGACTATTAATTCATGAGAGCTAAACTTCCACTGAACTACCAGTCATAGTCAATCTTTTATTCCAATAATTATTGGTAGTTCTCAAGAGCTAAGCATCTATCGAGCCATCAATTCCAATAATAATTACCCATAATTTATACATATCGCTTGAGAGTTATGCATCAACCGAGCTTCACAAATAAATATCTGAATAAGGGCCTGACTCTAAAATCATTACCTGTGTGCACACGGTCCAGATGATCACTATAGACTAAACTCCACTTACAGAAATTGATCATTATAATTTATACTATTTATTAAAAATAGTTTCATAAATTTTTCTCGGGTTGGTACTGTTTATTCATAGGAGTTTTAGTGGGACCCATAGGGTTTCTTACCATAAAAGTGTTACTCGACAAAACTGAATATATTAAAATGTTCTTAAAATCAGTAGGACACATTTAAAGCCTCAAATACACCAAAAAATGCATAGAATTCCTAGATAAAAAAATTAAAGAGAAATTACCTAAAAATTCATAAAAAATTAAATCGGATGAGATCAAACATGTTCTTGGTGGCTACGGACTCCTGGTAATGAGAGGAACACAATGGAAGCAACCATAACATCTGAAAATTATTGGACAAGTAAGAAATGGTACTAATTAAGTTGACTATTCTAGGCTAAAATTGCACATTTTTGGGTGGTTTCTCATAAAATAAAAGCTAATGGAGTGTAGAAGTGAATGAGAAGAAACTATAGTTCAAATTTGGGGTCAATCGAAGGTCATTTGAATGATTAACGGAGAAGAAAAAAAGTTTTAGTACCAAAAAGAAATTTGCCACCCCAAAAACCCAACTGCCATTGCTACCTTCCTCTCATCTTTATGCAGACCACTTTCTTCTTTTTTTTAGTCATGGACATTTACCATGTGTAAGTGTCCATGACCTATTGTCCCCTTATGTTTTTTATATATAAACATAAGTACATACATATACATATATATCAATAATAGTAACAACCACTATAACAATAAATATAATAAAAATAATAATAATAAGTAGAATAACAAGAGTAATAATAATAATAATAATAAAATAATAATATTAATAACCATACAAATTTGGGCTATTATAGCCCAAATATGGTGAAGTTCATCATTGAACATAGGAATCCAATAGTAGAAGTATTAGAAGAGATATCTTCTATAACAACAACAAGTCACTCAATCCTCATAAGTGTTTCACTCTCAACCTCATAGGTGTTCGACACTCAAACTCTCAGGTGTTTAACACTAAAAAACTCTCAGGTGTTTAACACTTAAAACTCTCAATTAATAGCCTCACAACCTGTAAGATATAATGCTCTAATACCACTATTAAGAATAACAACTAGACTTGCACAATAAAGGCTAATAGAGTAATAACATTGCTCAACTTAAGAGTTAAAGATAAAAAAGGAAAGAAAAGAGAGAGAGGCATATATTAAAAAACTTATGCATGGTCTACTAAACAAAAAACTAAAGTTTAAATACAACATAACTAATGATTATAAACAATAGTAGGAAAACTAAAAACATAAACTAGCACATGTCTAGAGGTGCTTTTACAACTAGTCAAGTAATTACCACGCAGTAATATTAAGAAAAACACTTTTAAAATGGTTGCTCATAAACTATTGTTTTATCATTTTTTCTAATCTTCAAGAAAAATTTCACAAATCTTAATAACCTCCAGGCTTGTGCAATTACTTAATGACAGTGGCAGTTTCCCGTCCAAATTATTGTTGTTGAGTTTAATAGATCTTCGGCCTATAACTCCTATAAAATTTGGCATCCCTCCTTGAAAGTTATTTCACTATAGGTCTAAGTAATTGAGAGCTCCATAATTGCCCTAAAAAATTGGAATTGGATTGCTGAAGTTATTAGAGGATGCATCAAACAAAATGCTAACATTGCAAAACACGTTAGGGAGTGGACCTTGGAACTCATTGGCATGAAGGTCGAGGATCCTCAATGAAAGGGAAACATGAGATGGAAACTAATAGAAAGAATCTATATAATTGTGAGAAAGATTGATGTGAAGTAGATAATTGTTTCATATCCAGTTAGGAATTGTGCCTTTGATTTTATTGCTTGATAGGTTGAGATATTGTAGCAAATTTGAGCATAAAAAACTTGCAGCAGTAGCATCATTAAAGATTGGCTTACCTTAATGAGATTGCTCAGGAAATGAAATTTCATTCTAGGAAAGGTCTAATGTTTGTAAATTTCTCTTCCATATCCAACAAGGTACTTGACTGTGAATCTGGTTGTTGGAAAGACTTGTGCTTTGAGGAATTATGGGAACTTGGTAAGGTTGTAGGAATATAATACTATATCTCTAGGCTATAGAAAGATAACAATTTTGTTGTCATACTCATAGTTAAGTGACAATTTGATTTTAGAGAGGTCAACATGTACCAAGTTTTGAAGATTCTGAAGTACCTCAAGGTTCAGCATCCTAGTAAATTTATTCTCGTTCATTGTAAGATATGAAAGTCATGGAAGTTAGAAGATTGACATTGGTATTGTCCCAGCCATATTATTATCTTCCAAAAGTAAAAGCTCCAATATCAAAGAAGATGCATTTGAAAAATCCTCAAATTGAATGGACTCGTTGCCATCTAGTCGAAGATCCATAAGATTTGGAAGTTGAAAAATAGATTTTGTATCACCCTTGTTAAATAATTATAACCCAAATCTAAAATTGTCAGCACCAAAGAAGATGAATTGGCGAATATTTTTAGTTCATCAACCAACTGATTTGAGCCAAGATCCAACCATTTTAGAGAAGGTAGAGTAAACAAAGAGGATCCTATAACACCACTTAGCTTGTTGATGGACAAGTAAAGATCTACAAGATTTAGAATAGTATACCCATGGAATTGAGGGATGGAATCGCTAAAACTATTATAACTAAGATTAAGGAGCACAATATTGGTAAGGTTTGAAATTGAAGGAGGGATCAATATGGAATATTTGCAATCATTAAGACCTTATTTGGTTCAATTCCACCAAAAAATTCATTTCATTTGTAAATGAATAATGGAATTCATTTGCAAATAAATTTTTATTAATGAAATATGTCTGGTTTAAATGAATAGTTTATAAAATGCATTTGAAATGAATTTCATAGTTTGGTATATTGTGTTTGGTATAAATTTAGAAATTCAAGTTAATTTTTAATTTTGGTAAAAAAAACCCATTTAAATAAATTATGTTTTTACCATCTTTTTTAATTTTATATTACATTATTAAAAGTGTAATTTTTTTATTTTAAATAACATTTTTTAAAAATAACATAACTAAATTATTATTATCAAAATTGATTATCGAAGATTTTTTAAATAGAAAAGTCTAGTGAAGAAAGTGCTAATTATAGATTTGATTATCTTATTAGTTAATAGTTTCTTTAATAGAAGATCATCTAAGGAAAGTGATGGACCTACTAGCCAAATTCCTCCAGTTACATGTGAATGAAGAATGGGTTTGATAAAACTTGGGAAATCATATTCTAAGCCTGACTATAATTCTTATGCTCTATCAATTACATATGCCCTAATTTCATTAGAAGCATAAATGAAAAGAGTCCTAGAGGGGGGGAGGGGGAGGTAAATAAGATTATAAAATAAAAATGAGAAATTAAAAGAATTCTTTACAAGTATTGAATGGAAGTTGAGAAGGAAGAATGAAGAACACAAAGATTTAAGGAGTTTGGATTCAATAATAATCCTATGTCTCCACCTAAATTATCCCTAAGTTAGGATTTTTAATCACCCACAATCTTATTCTCAAGATTGAGATTACACAAGAGTTTTATAGCTCACTCTTAGAACCTTAAAACATGAGTTTTTAAGGCTCACTCAAAAAAAACAAAACCCAAGTGTTTCAATGGACAACGCTTAAAAAAATTCTTATAGAAATCAATCTTACTTCCCTTATAATCTAACCCAAGATTTAAGATAAAGAGAAATTTTATTTTTAACACACACCTAACTCTCACAAGAGTTATACAAACAAAGAATTGTTTAAGAGAATTTAAGAGCTCAATGAATGCTTAAAAAAGAATGAATGGTAAACTTGTTTCTTAGATTTCATTCAGCTATAGAGGTATTTACACTTAAAAATATAGCTTTTGGAGGTACAAATGATGTGTCCAACATCTATATTTTGGATCATTGAAAATGATGCTGTTAGACAGATATTCATGGATTTGAACCGTGATTGGCTTCTCAAGAAATTTAAAATTTCCCATACTTTCTCCATAGAATATGTAGATATTTTAATTAGCTTTCTATATCATTTTGAATCACCTAAAT
This sequence comes from Mallotus nudiflorus, assembly GCA_947683625.1. Lineage (NCBI taxonomy): Eukaryota > Viridiplantae > Streptophyta > Magnoliopsida > Malpighiales > Euphorbiaceae > Mallotus > Mallotus nudiflorus. Next base: position 1,287,094 of record CANTUR010000771.1, on the reverse strand, counting down.
TTGATGTTTGGATGTTTGTAGCTCAGGATATGTCAAAAATACTAAGAGCTGTGCAATTTTAAATGCAGAATACTATTAGATAGCTAAATCCAAGTTGAAGCTATGATTTGCTCCTGAAGAAATTTGAATTTTCCCATACTTTCTTCATGAAAGTTGTAGATATTTGACTTAAATTTCCATATCATTTTGAATCACCTAAATTGGACTTTTGTATCTCAGGATATATCCAAAATACTAAGAGCTATGCAATCTAAAATGTAGAATACTATCAGACAGTTATACCCAAGTTGACGCCATGATTTTCTCCTGAATAAATTGAAATTTGCCCATACTTGCTTAAAATATAAAATACTAAGAGCTGTGCAATCTGAAATGTAGAATACTATCAGACAACTATACACAAGTTGAATATGTGATTTGATCCTGAAAAATTTGAATTTTCCTATGATTTCTTCATAAAATTTGTATATATTTGACTTATATTTTCATATCATTTTGAATAAACTTAATTTTACTTCTGTAACTCAAGATATGTCCACAATAATAAGAGATGTGCAGTCTGAGATGGCAGATGTATACGTGGATTTTGACTCAAAATTTTCATAATCAAATGAACTTGGATTTTGAAAAATAAGCCCAATTTAGAAAGCTCAAGATGTCTACTTCAAATGTGAAAAAGATAACTTTCTCATTTTAAAGCTCTAAGGATGTCAAAAGCCTCTTTAAATCTCAAAGGTCCAATCAGCCCAAGATAATTATGCTTCATTTTAACTTCCAATAGTCCTAACTTATACATACTAAAAAGAAAAAATTAAATGCTCAAAATTAAGTTTTTTAAGATCAAAATTAAAATTGATTATTGCTAAGGTCAACAATCTCCCCCTTTTTGATTTTGACAAACTTATTTTGAGTTTGATTAAAAAATAATACAAAATAAAGTGTGTGATAATATTTGTGATAATAATGATACCAATTGTAATAAAATATATTTCTTTATTTCTCCCCCTATGAATATGGACATGATAAGAAATATAAATTTTTAGATTATTTTACTTGACAAAAAATATAAACAACATAAAATATAGCAGGATGGATAAAAACATGACATACTTATGACAAATGTATTAAAACTATAAAATATGATATCATGATTATTTAAATAAATGTTAGGCAATGTGAGAAAATAATTTTAAACATATATGCATATAGTTCCAATAAATGCATCACTTCCTATAGGAACAAATCAAAGATACACCAAATCTTTGTAAAAATATTCGGGCCTTATCAAAGATGAAAAAAATTCCTAAGAAGAAATTCATGCTTTATCAAAGATAAAAACCATTCCTAAGAAGATATTCATGCCTTATCAAAGATAAAAATCATTCCTAAGAAGAAATTATATATGAATTATGCATGTATAAGCACAATGATAAAATATTATACACATGTATAGTAATGCATGGCTTATCAAAGATAAAAACAATTCTTAAGAAGAATATTATACACATGTATAGTAATGCATGGCTTATCAAAGATAAAAACAATTCTTAAGAAGAATATTATACACATGTATAGTAACAAATAACAAACTCAAATATATTTCTCCCCCTTTGTCAAAAACAAAAATAAAAGAGAGATATATCAAGGAAAAATGAAAAACAAAGATACTCAAAATCTTTATGAAATCTATGTCATACATAAAGTAAGCAAAAATGACCTTTTGTAACATATGATGTATGACAAAATTAATTAAAATGTTAATATGCATGAAAAAATTTAAACAAAATTTCTCCCCCTATATCAAATAAAAATATAAAATATCATAAACATAAACACAAATTTTAAGGGATTTTTAAAATTAAAAAACAAACTAAGTACACATGTTAAAAAGAAAATTAACTAGGTATACATGCAAAATCAAATTATTTCTCCTCCTTTGACATAAACCAAAAGGAAATTTTAAGATAAAAACCAAAATATTTATCAATCAAAGCAATCAATAAGCACAACAGGATTTCACATGAAAATAGTTTAACCATCAATTAAACATAAAATCAAGATAAACTAGAACCATCAATCATGCCAAGTTCATGCTTAATGAAATTTAATCTCTCTTTATTTAGAGGTTTGGTGAAGATATCTGCAAGTTGATTATTTGTATCAACAAATTCAAGTGAGATAGCACCAATTTGAATATGATCACATAAGAAATAATGTCTAATGTCTATATGCTTAGTTCTAGAATGTTGAATGAGATTTTTTGCTAAGGTTGATAGCAGTTGTATTATCACATTTGATTAGAATGTGATTAAGTTTTACACCATAGTCTAACAACTGTTGTTTTTACCATAAAACTTATGAACAATAAAGACTTGTTGCAATATATTCAGCTTCAGCAGTGGACAAGGTAACCAAAACTTTTTTCTTTCTAAACTAAGAAACTAAACATTGTCCTAAAACTTGAAAAGTTCCGGAAGTGCTTTTTCTATCTAGTAAACTACTAGCAAAGTCTACATCTGAATAACTAATCAAGTCAAAGGATGAACTCTTAGGATACCAAAGTCCTAAATGCATTGTACCACAAAGATATTTGAAAATTCTTTTGATAGCATTCAAATGAGACTCTCTAGGACTTGATTGAAATCTAGCACACAAGTAAGTAGCAAACATAATATCGGGTCTACTAGCAGTTAAATAAAGAAGAGATCCAATCATACCTCTAAATCACTTTTCATTAACCTGTTGCCATTCTCATATTTGTTAAGTTTGGTTTTGGTGCTCATTGGAGTTTTACTTATCTTAGCTCCATCCATGCCAAACTTCTTAAGAACATCTCTTGCATATTTAGTTTGATTAATGAAAATCCCATTTTTGCATTGCTTGATTTATAGTCCAAGAAAGAATTTGAGTTCACCCATCATACTCATCTCAAATTCTCCTTGCATTAAATTAGAGAATTCCTTACATAAGCAATGGTTAGTAGTACCGAATATAATGTCATCAGCATATATTTGAACAATTAATAAATCATGTTTGGATTTCTTTATAAAAAGAGTTGTGTCAACCTTTCCTTTAGAGGAACTTTCTCTAGTAAAAAGTTACTCAATCTTTCATACCAAGCTCTTGGAGCTTGTTTCAATCCATATAATGCTTTTGAAAGTTTAAACACATGATTTGGAGAGTCAAAATTTTTGAAACTTGGAGGTTATTCAACATATACCTCCTCTTCAACTAAACCATTTAAAAATGCACTTTTAACATCCATTTGATAAAGTTTAAAATCCATGTATGATGCAAATGCAAGTAGTATCCTAATAGCTTTTAACCTTGCAATGGGGGAAAAGGTTTAATCATAATCAATGCCTTCCTCTTAATTATAACCTTTAGCTACTAGTCTAGCTTTGTTCCTAGTTATGACACCTTGTTCATTCATCTTATTTCTAAACATCCATTTGGTGCCTATAATAGGATGATGTTTAGGTCTCGAAACTAAGGTCCAAACCTTGTTTCTCTAAAATTGATTTAATTCTTCTTGCATAGTAAGGACCCAAAATTCATCACATAAAGCATCATCAATGTTTATGGGTTCAATTTGAGAAATGAAGGCCAAATTAACAATAGACTTTAATTAAGATCTAGTAGTTACCCCTTTTGTAGTGTCACCTATAATGAGGTCTTGAGGGTGAGCTTTCTTGAATTGCCTATCCTTTGGAAGTTCATCCTTCAAGGTTGGTTGAGATGTTTCCTCATTTTCCTTCTTGCTTGGATCTTCAAGTTCCAAAGGCTTACTAGCATTTTCTTCTTGTGTTTCCATAATCTCATTGTCACCTACAAGATCATCAACACTACAAACATCCTTTTTAGGATCAAGTGATTTTAATTCATCAAATACCATGTGCATTGACTCTTCAACTACTAGAGTTCTCTTATTAAAGACTCTATATGCTTTACTAGAAATAGAATAGCCTAGGACATCAACTTTAGAATCAAATTTCCCAAGATTGTCCTTGGTGTTCAATATAAAGCACTTGCATCTAAATACTATTAGATATAAGATTTTAGGTTTTCTATTATTCCATAGCTCATAAGATTTTTTATTTAAAATTGGTTTTTTGAAAACTCAGTTTGAAATATAACAAGATGTGCTAATGGCTTCCGCCTAAAAGTATAGAGACAAATTATACTCATGAAGCATTGTTCTAGCCATGTCCACAAGAGTTCTATTTTTCCTTTCAACTACCCCATTTTGTTGAGGAGTTCTAGGAGATGAAAACATATGAGAAATAACATTTTCATTACAATAGTTTTTGAAAAATTCATTTTCAAATTCAGTTCCATGATCACTTCTAATAGAAGAAATATAAAAGCCTTTTTCTTTTTGAACTCTTTTTGTAAAATTTTCAAAAGCTTTAAATGCATCATTCTTATGAGTAATCAAACATACCCATGTAAATCTAGAGTAATCATCAACCAATACATATGCATAGTGCATCCACCGAGACTAGCAACTCTAGTTGGTCCAAATAAATCCATATGTATAAGTTCAAGTGGCCTAGAGGTGGACACTGCATTTTTTAGCTTAAATGAGGACTTGGATTATTTTCCATTTTAACAAGCATCACAAGGTTTATCTTTAGTGAATTCAAGCTTAGGTAATCTAATTACAAGTTCATGTTTACAAAGATTATTCAAAAGCTCAAAATTTGCATGTCCTAATCTTCTATGCCATGTCCATATGTCATGGGAGATAGACACTAAGCATTTTATGTCTTTGTTATCAATTTTATTCAAATCAATGACATAAACATTGTTTACTCTTTCACCACTAAAAATAGCTTTATTTTCATCAAGACTACTAACAAAGCAATTTTTAGGATAAAAAGTTACTTTATTTCCCATGTCACACAATTGACTTATACTAAGCAGATTATGTTTAAGACCACCAACAAATAACACATAATGTATAGATAAGGATTGAGAATTACCTATTTCTCCAATGCCAATAATTTTTCCTTTTGCATTATCTCCGAAAGTAACGTGTCCTCCATTCTTAGCATCAAGTTTGTTGAATTGCTCTTTGTCGCCTGTCATGTGCGTTGAACATCCACTATCGAGTGCCACTTGCTTTTTATTCTTATGGATTTCAAGCACATCTACACAATACAATTTAAGTGTTTGTTTGGACCCAAACCTTTCTTGGTCTAGGTTGGTTAGTTTTAAGATAATATGTAGGAAGTAAATTCATATGCAGTCTTCTATAGAAGCATACATTATTAGTATGTCCTTTGATCTGGCAATAAGAACATACAATATTTTGAATTTATTCCTCCTAGAATGAAATTCTTTCCTAGTGTGTGCAACATGCCTTTAGTGTTGTGTGTATCTACTATTATTTTATGTCATTAAGTGAGACATGCATTGGCAATGGTGATGTGAATTTTGATAATTTTGTGTAACATGTTTATATGCATTGTATTATGTAGCATGCCTATTATAATTGTGTCTAATGTACATATAATCATGCTTGGGTTTAGGTGCTTTAGTTTGAGTCTTATCTCTTTGTGTTAATGAAGGATGAATCTCATGAGACTTTCCTTTGCTATTTAACACATGAGATCTTTTAGCTTTGAAAGCTTGAGTCTCATTTGATTTGGAGGTTGAAGGAGTGGAATCATGTGAAGCTTTTACAAAATTAATATGTGATGAAGATGATGAAGACATTCAATTCTTATATCCAATTCCATGGATATCTCCATGAAATTTTTGAGAGTCAAGAAGACTATCTAAAGTTTCTTTTCCTCTTTTAAATTTAGCAATGGAATTCTTTAATTCTAAGACCTCCTTAGAAAGCTTATAATTTTCATCATTTGCTTTCTTAAGTTGATCTTCCAAAGAATTAGAAGATTTTGCATCACTAACAAGTTTTTCATTTGATTCAACAAGTTTAGCAAAATTAATTTTTAAAATTTATAATTCTCTATTTAAGCTACCTAACTCATGCTTATAATGTTTCTTCTTAGATAATAAACTTTTACGTTTAATAAGTAATTTGCTCATAATAGAGCTCTCATCATCATCATTATCATAATAATTATCATAATCATCAAAGGAAGAATAAGAAGTAGATGGTACCTTATTTTCATTTTTAAGGGCCATGAAGCAAAGATTGGCTACCTCTTGTTATTCCTCTCCCTCTTTGGATTTGGAGGAATCATCCTAAGTAGCTTTGAATACCTTCTTCTTATCTTTTGCTCCCTTGTTCTTGAATTTGAGTTTAGGACACTCATTTCTAATATGTCCCAGTTTCTTACATTCATAGTAAGTAACCTCCTTAGTTTTCTTTCTCCTTTGAACTTCTTATTGAAGTCCCTTATTCTTGAGAAGTTTTTGTTTCTCAAAAACTTCTTGAAGTTTCTAGTGAGCATGGCAATGTCACCATCTTCATTACTAGAATCTTTGATGCTTTCTTCTTCACTATCTTCTTAAAGAGCTTTTAGAGTAATGCTCTTTTTCTTTTCTTCTTTCTCCTCTTGTTCTTTACCTTTTTGCTTGATAGTGAACTCATGTGTTAAGAGCATACTAATGAGCACTTCGATTGATAAGGTGGAGAGGTCTTGAGCTTCCTTAATTGAAGTAACATGAGATTCCTAATCCTTTTAGGTAGGATTCTTAGAATCTCGTTGTTCACTTCTTCCTTAGAGAAACGTTTTCCAAGTTTCTTTAGGGTTGTGAGGAGAGCATTGAGATGATTTGTCATCTTCGTGATTGATTCATAAGGCTTTATTTTGAAGAGTTCATATTTATACATATGAAGTTGAACCTTCTTGCTTTTTACTTGAATGTTGCCTTCGTAGTGGTTTTCTAAGGTCTCCCACATTTCTTTGGCTAACATACAATATTGAAGCTTGCCTCCTTCTTCTCTTGTCATTGAAGAGACTAGAGTAATCATAGCTTTTTTATTTTTATGATTTTCTTCCTTTTGATCAATACTCCATTGGCTTCTTACAAGAGTAATTACCATACCATCAATGATAGTTGTAGGTGGTTCCCAACCTTTTAGAAAAATCTCCCAAAGTTTGATGGAATCATAATCAAGATATAATTCCATTTTGAATTTCCAATGTGGATAGTCACTACCATTAAAGAATGGTCTAAGAGAAGAGATGTTTTGTGATTCACTCCCTATGATCTTGTATTCTAATAATAAAGTATCTAGAATTCAAGCTCTGATACCAATTGAAAAGAGTCCTAGAGAGGGGGGGGGTGAATAGGAATATTAAATAAAAATGAGAAATTAAAAGAATTCTTTGCAAGAATTGAATGGAAGTTGAGAAGGAAGGATGAAGAACACAAAGATTTAAGGAGTTTGAATTAAATAATAATCCTAAGTCTCCACCTAACTTATCCCCAAGTTAGGATTTTCAATCACCTATAATCTTATTCATAAGATTGAGATTACATAAGAGTTTTATGGGATACTCGTATAACCTTAAAACATGAGTTTTCAAGGCTCACTAAAAAAAACAAAACCCAAGTGTTTCAATGGATAAAACTTAAACCAATTCCTTTAGAAATCAATCTCACTTCCTTTATAATCTAACCCAAGATTTAAGATGAAGAGAAATTTTATTTCTGACACACACCCAACTCTCACAAGAGTTATACAAACAAAGAATTGTTTAAGAGAATTTAAGTGCTCAATGAATGCTTAAGAAAGAATGAATGGTAAACTTACTTCTTAAATTTCATTCAGCTATAGAGGTATTTATACTTAAAAATATAGCTATTGGAGGTGCAAATGATGTGTCCAACGTCTATATTTTAGATCATTGAAAGTGATGCTTTCAGATAGCTATTCATGGATTGAAACCATGATTGGCTACTCAAGAAGTTTGAATTTGCCCATAATTTCTCATAGGATTTGTAGATATTTGAATTATCTTTCCATATCATTTTAAATTGACTGAATTAGGCGTCTTTAGCTCAAGATATGTCTAAAATACTAAGAGCTATGCAATTTGAAATACAGAATTCTATTAGACAGGTATACCCAAGTTGAAGCTGTGATTTTCTACTAAATAAATTTGAATTTTTCCTATAATTTCTTCATAAAAGTTGTATATATTTTACTTATCTTTCTATATCATTTTGAATCACCTAAATTGGACTTCTTTAGCTCAGGATATGTCCAAAATACTAAGAGTTATGCAATCTAAAATGTAGAATACTATCAGACAACTATACCCAAGTTGAAGCCGTGATTTTCTCCTGAAGAAATTTTAATTTTCACATAATTTCTTCATAAAAGTTGTAGATAGTTAACCTATATTTCCATATCATTTTGAATCACATAAATTGGACTTCTTTAGCTCTGGATATGTCCAAAATACTACAAGCTATGCAATCTAAAATGCAGAATACTATCAAACAACTATACACAAGTTGAAGCCGTGATTTTTTCCTGAAGAAATTTGAATTTGCCCATGCTTTCTTCATGAAAGTTTTATATATTTGACTTATATTTCCATATCATTTTGAACAACCTTAATTTGACTTCTGTAACTCAAGATATATCCAAAATACTAAGAGATGTGCAGTCTGAGATGGCAAACATATATGTGGATTTTGACTCAAAATTTGCATAACCAAATGAATGTGGATTTTGAAAAATAAGCCTAATTCAATTCAAGATGTCTATTTCAAATGTGAAGAAGATAAATTTCTCATTATAAAGCTCTAAGGATGTCAAAAACCTCCTTGAATCTCAAAGGTCCAATCAGCCCAAGATAATTATGCTTCATTTTAACTTCCAATAGTCTTAACTTATACACACTTAAAAAAACAAATTAAATGCTCAAAATTAAGTTTGTAAGATCAAAATTAAGATTGATTATTTCTAAGGTTAATAATAAATTTTGATTAGGTAGATCTCTTCTTTGGTAACTATAGCTCCTGCAAGTGAATCAATCTCAAGAGATAAAAATATACTTTGGAAAATAAAGATAATGAGGGCATTTTAGTCCTTTGAAAATATAAGCTTAAAACTTATGGAATTAATTTAAAAATTTCAACTATTTTAGTAGAATTTACTCTACTAGAGTCAATTCCATAAATTTAAAAAGTTGGATTTGGAAATGAATTCTACAAAAAAATTCATTTAAACTAAACATGCATAATGTGGATTTGCAAATGAATTACATAAAATTTTTGGAATTTATTTATTCCTCATGATACCTCATGTACATATTCCTATTTAACTAAGGTTTTTATTTTCCTAAATAGGGATGCTTGTAGAGGAAGGAGACCTAAAATAGGAAAAGGTTCCCAATTAAGGAGACTCCCGGATAAGAAGAAACACTCTCCTAGTATGCATAGGACTTTCATCAAAGAGGAATCCTATTCCTCTCAGGTTTAAGCATCACTATCCCTATAAATAGGACCCCATATCTTTCATTCTCATTCATTCTATTCTTCTCACATTCATTGCTCTCTTTATCTCTCTAAAACTCTCTTTATATTGTCTAACTTAGGCATTAGAGGGTTTGTGGGGATCCTCCCCACCTCTTATTTTGCTCTTCGTTGATCACTTACAGGGTTGCTAACTTAGGAATTTCATAAACAAGTTATCAAATGGCACCGTATGTAATAAACTATTAAGTTAAAGGCCATTTAAGCATCTACCAACTGAGACCTTGGCATTGTAACTTCTAGTCCACTGCCAATCTCAACTCCCGATACACACATCAACCCATATGTTCCCAACCCTCCAATTAACTTGTCAGTACCTATTCAAATAATAATTCCTTCAGCCCCCTTTCAACATGTTGGACCCTTATCTCAGGTTCCAACTGGTACATACATTCCACCTAGTACATACATTCCACCTGGTAATATGTAAGGTTGGCCAACTCTTGGCACCGATCTTCCTTATTATGCTCCTTTTTAACATCATAATAGACCCATACCTTTTGTATCTTTTCCGAGCCTATCAGAAACACCTGCCATAAACACACCTAACTTAAACATGGTAACCCAAACACTTAACCTATCCCCAATAAGCAAAGAAGTGATGATTCAAAAAATTCAAACCTAGATAACCCTAATGCAACAACAGTTGAATGCTGTGATTCAAAGCGACAATCCTAAAACAATTCACACATAATATAATATGATGCCACCAACAGCATCTCTAGAGGTATTTAGAGAAAAAAAGGAAAACATAAAGCTCTAGAAGGAGAATCCAGTGATAATTTTGACCCTTGACAATTCAAAGATAGCCCAAAAAGTTGAAGAGATCATGCATAAAGCCTATACCGGGTTGAGGAAAGAAGACAAATGCATTATGGAAGGAAAGACACGCTTCATGAGTAGAATTATCCAAATGAAAATTCCAACCAAATTCAGAATGCCATAATTAGATAAGTTTGATGGAACTAGAGATCTAATCAACCACATATCCTCGTTTAGACTAGGATGTTACTTTAGAATGTGAATGAAGGAATCATATGCAGAGTCTTTCTGAGTACACTTACCAAGAATGCTCAGAAGTGGTTCCACCTACTAATTGAGAATTCTATCTCCTCCTTTAAAGAGTTAGCTGAGAAATTTCAAACTCAGTTCATCACTAATGTCTCTCTAGCAAAAAATATCAATGATATCCAAATGTGTTGACATGAGGTCACTAAGTTGTTATAAAGCTATTTAGACTGCTTTAACAAGTTAGCCATGCAAATTAAGAATTTGGTCGATGAGGTAGCCATAGAGGCTTTGAAGAATGGGACTTAACTAGGGAAGCTTAAGGACAAGATAATGACAAAGGAACCCAACACCTTCACTGAGGTAATGACTATGGTAATAAATATGATAAAGATGGACAGAGATAGAAGGATTCGTCAAGACAACGAGAAAGCACTGGTCAGGAAAAATGAAAGGTCAAGACCCAAAAGGTTAAGCTTCCAATGATCAAACATTAGAAACCTGGTAGAAGGATTTAAAAGGAAGCTGAGAGGTATATGCCACTAAATACCTTTAGATCTAAGATCCTCATATGGGTCAAATAGAATGGTATGGACATAACCCTAACCAAAAGACAAAGCCCAAATAGGAGAGCCATGAAAGATAGGAGGTACTACTGCCAATACCACTAGGATTACAGGCATGAAACTAAGGCATGCTGAGAATTAAAGAATGCCATAGAAAGATTGATATAAAATGGTAAACTCAACAACTTCACTGACACATCCAGAGGGAGCAAAGATTCAGATGGTCATAACAAGGATAGGCCAGAACCAAAGAAAGCCTGGAATGAACTAGCTAGTGTTATTAACATGATTATTAAAGGAGAAGTCACAGAGAAAAGGCCTAAGAGATCCCATAGATAAGAATGGTTTGTCCATGAAAAAAAGCAGACTATCATGTTTAGTTTGAAAGACAGGAAACATGTTTAACACCCTCACAATTATGCACTCATAGTGAACACTTTCATCAATAATTACCTGGTGAAAAGATTGTTGATTGATGATGGGAGCACTGTCAACACACTCTCTTAGAATGCCTACAAAGCAATGGGAGGTTCTGTTACTGATTTGAAAGCTATTCAGAATCTCATTATAAGCTTTTGTAGAGGAACCATACAACTAATGGGATTAGTAGAGCTGAGTCTAGAATTTGAAGATCGAGATACTAAAGAAGTTAAATCAGTCAAAGTTGAGTTCAATGTGGTGGATCTCTTACTTGTACATAATAACATCATAGGCCAACCAATACTTTATAAGATTGATGCAATCACGAGTATTTGAAATTTGACCATGAAGATTCCTATTGAAGGTCGAGTCCTAACAATCTAAGAAGATCATCACATGGCCAGGCAATGCTACCAGATGGTAGTCAAACCTCAGATGGAGGCATTCCCTCTAGAATTTTAGGAAATGGAGAAACAAAGAGCTAATTGTAAGCACCCAATTTCGGGATGCAATTGTGCACAATTGCAACATAAGCCCATATGATGAAATTTATTAAAAAATTGAACTTGGTTGTTGATTTTCTGGACTTTAGGGACTAAATTGTAACATTTTTTAGGATTTGATTGCAAATAAGTCATTTTTCAAGGGTTTTTTGGTAATTAAAAATAAAAAAAATTTTTAAGATCGGCATTGGTGTAATGCCAACCGGCATTACACAATGCTGACCGGCATTACACAATGCCGATCGTCATTATATAATGCTGGTCGGCATTGCACAGTGCCGATGCGTAATAATTTCATTTTTTAAAATTTTTTTGAGTATTTTTCCTTATTTTTATTGATTTTTTTAGTGTTTTAATTGGTTGAAAATTCAAATTTTTATTTGATAAGGTTTTTTTTTTAAAAAAAAAGAAATGTAGAAGATATTCTTTTTGAAATAAAAACAAATACTATCTAATCTGATCAGATAGGTCTGTTCCTCCTTTGGAAGAAGTTCAATATGCGCAGACTCTCAAAAGCAGAGTCTGCATGCGTGCTAGAGGAGGCTTTTTGGCTGGAGAGGCTAGGGCAGAAGGACTTTTTTTGAGACGATTTTTTTACTCAAAGGGAAGATAAAAAAGATTTGATTTCTTCTATTCTTTAAAAACCCCTAATTTTTGCAGTTCATTTGAGGAAGACGATACAACGATTTTTAGTCTCAGTCCATAATCAAATCAACACTGAGTCGATTTCGACGGTGAAAATCCTAATCTAAGGGGCCAAAAAAGGGCATATGCACAACATTCATTTTTTCTTTCTTCTCTTTTGTGATTTTTATTCATTTCATTAATTATTTTATTATTTAATTTCACTACTAATTTGATTATTTTTTTTGTTTTTTTATTTTGATGTGGATTGAAGAAGAGGATACTGCATGTGTTTAATTGAATAGAAGATCCATAGAATGCCATGGATGAACCTGTATTGTTTTAATAATAGTTCTTAGGATTATAATTTTTGTTTTGCATTTTAGTATCTTATGTAGTTTATTTTTTTTCTGGGTGTATAATTATTTAATTTTAATTATGTATGTAGTTTGTAATAGCCCCAGTAGTGGGAATAGTGAAAGATTTAAATTTCTATATTTTAAAATTGATCAGTAATTAGGTTTAATTAGGTAAAAAAATCAATTAAAATCAATAGTGGCAGTAGCTTAAATTAGGGTTTGCATGTAACTAATTTAGGTTTTTTTTTAGAAAATCACTGTAATGTTTGTTTGATATATTTTTTGTGTTTTATTTATTTTGGGCTTGTTTTTTTTTTTTATGTTTTTTTGTTTTTTTTTGGGCCCCAAGCCCACGTTTAGATCTAATCACTAAATAAATAGGCTTAAAAATGATTTAGGTTTTTTAAATAATTAAAATCAACTTAGGCCCATTAGGTTAATTAGATTTTAGGCTCGTTTAGTTAATTAAAATTGTTTAGACTTAGCTCAGCCCACTTAATTTCATTTCTTTTAAAATAAATAAACCTAGGCCCACATTCCACTTAAAATAAAACCAGATTAGACTTAGGCCCACTAATTTATTTTTTCTTTAAAATTGACTTAAGCCCATATCTTAGAAAGACTTAAAAAGAGATTTTGGCTCATTAATTAATAAAATGTAGGCCCACTTTTATTCTATTTCACTTGTAAATAAAATGTAGATTTAGTTAACTTTTTTAATAAAATTAACATAGTTTAGACTTAGGGACAACACAATCTTGAGTGCATTTTTTACTTGTAATTTTATTGACTTGTTGCCTTTTTTGGGTAGACGGATGTTAATTAGAGTTTAATAAAATTGCATGTAATTAGAGGATGAAATAATTATTTATAAAGTTATTCTAAATGAACACGAGACTAAGAGAAGTTAGTATTCCGTATCTAGAATCTCCTAGTTGTGGTGCTAATTTTCTTTTAGAGAATCGAGTGCCACCAATCAAATTATCCCAGTTATTACCCTGGGTGGCGACTCCTCATCTCCACGCCATGTCTTTGTGACAGTGGTTAGTGTGTTCTCTAAGGCCCTGAGCCTAAACAGTGTCGTGGTTGCTAAAATCTTGGATGCGAACTAAACCTCACCGTCTACAATGGTAACTCCACTAGGGATAAGAGATACTGATTCTACCCATATTCTTTAGAATTGTTTTATTGATTATTATTTCATTCTTGCATTCATTCTGCATGTCCCTACTAAATCGATGGCGTTGGTTTATGATTCCATGATTCCATTAGCTTCATGGGGTTATAGATTGGCTAACCATCACTTTTAGCCTTAACTCAGTTCAAGAGAGATTATCGGGCTCATCTGACCAGAGTCTGTAACCCAAGTCCCTAAGGGGGGTAATCTTCTCTCGAGTTGGTAAAGGATGCTGGGCCCCTCTAACCTTGGCCTATAACTCAAAGTCCATAATGGAGAGCATCTTACTAAAGGAACCTTAACTTTTCACCTGACCATAACCACATATAATGACCTAGTTACTTCCCTTAGGATTTTTAGCCAAAGTGCTTGTTTGTTTAAATTGCCATGAGGTATTTCTATTTATAAAAGCCCATGCCTATACCTTTGAAGCTCATTCAGGCTAATAAGGATTAGGCTAGACCTTTATATTTAGAAATGCTGCTTCTATGCTTTTTCTTTTAAAAGAGATCTAGCATGCGCATCGACTCTTAATATCCCCTGTTGTTATGAAGGCCAAGACAAAAAATCCTAGGAAAAGAAACTCGCCATTGAACATGTGTGTGGGAGGAATAAGGTTGGAAGGTTTATGCTTGCATGTTGCTTGTTGATTGCTTCTTGATACTTGTTACTTACTAAGTGCTTGCCTGCTACTTATTGCATAAACACATGCATCATGCATACATGCATACATACAGTCCATGCATCATACTAATACCTTGTTTTGTAGCCATCATAGATTCATTCGGGTCTTCTTGTGTCTGAGGATGAAGAGGTGGTAGATTGACCTGAGTTGATTTAAGTCCAGAGTCTATAGCTCAAGGCATTCTTCACAGACTTGAGAGACTAGAGGGGAGTTTAATTAACCCACTATTCCTAGAAGCTGAATCAGCTCAGACTGAAAAGACTGAAATGGAACAACCATAGATGTGGACCGTAGAGGACATTAAGGGAGCTTTGATGGATGACATGAGAGCTATGATGCAAGGTGAACTGAGATAAGCTTTGGCTGGACTAGTGCAACCTGTTGTTGGACAACCACCTGCTGCTATTATTGAACAACCACCAGCTGCTACTGTTAAATAGCCACCTGTTATAGGAGCTCCACATGTTGCTCCTCCACCTACTATTAACAATGTTAGGGGGCAACCTGCTCCTAGAAATGTGCATGCTACTGATGTGAGAATGGAAGATATTGAAAACTAAATGGTAGAAAAGGTGAAGAGAGAGTCACTTGAATTGGTTCAAGATCTTGAGTCTAAGCAGATGCAAGTATTGACTTAAAAAATTTCCAAGATGGAAGAGCTGATTAGAGGAAAAAGGATGGGATATTCTTTTAACTTTGATAACATGCTGCAAATGGAGGGAGATAAGCTGCCTGAAAAATTCAAAATGCCTCAACTACAAAAGTTTAATGGGAGAGGAGATCTAAGGATTCATTTAAGTCAATACACCACAACCATGAGCACTACTAAAGCACCATTGTCAGTAATTGCTAGGCTATTTGTGTTATCCCTGGAAGGAATGGCTATGAACTGGTACCATGGGTTAGAAAAATCTGTTAGGACTGACTAGAAAGAATTATGTACTGCATTCTTGAAATAATATGATTATAACACTTGATTGGAAGTGTCAATTAGGGATTTGGAGTTGATTAAGCAAAAACCAAAGGAGTACTTTTCTGATTTCTTAACTCGTTTCATGAATAAAGCAGGGATGATGAAAAATAAACTTGTTGAGAAGGATCAAGTTAGAATGATAGTTCGTAATGTGTTACCTAATTTGGTCGAGAGGTTACAGATGATGAATCCCAAAACCTTTGTGGATTTGTATGATGATAGGTTACAAGCTGAGGGAATTGAGAGTGAGAAAAAGAAAACTGTTAGAGGCATAGGAAATCGAAACTACCCAACTGGGGGCATACAATAAGGAAGTACTAGCCGAGCTGTAGAGGTGCATGTAGTTTAGCAACCCCAAAGGTTCTCCAACTTTAACCAACCACTCTCTAAAGTCCTAGAGAGGCTAATCTAAAAAGGCCTACTTTGACCCTTAACCTTTTCCAAACCCTCGAATCCAAATCTCCCTGGCTATGATCCAAACAGTTACTGCAAGTTTCATCAAGTAGCTGGCCATTCCATAGATACCTGTATCCACCTAAAACATGAGATCCAAAACCTGATAGACTCCAGAAAAATCCCCTGAGAAATCCAATTCCAAACCAAACACCAGAAATAACCCTTTCCCAAATTACCAAAATGTTTCACCACCAGCCACCATGATGATCAACTCAGGAGTTAGTAAAGAAGAAGTGCTAAGCTCCTTCGAGGACCTCAGCCTTATACCCAATGGAGAACCTTTCAGACAGTCAGAGAGAGGAGTAGAAGACTTATTGGGCTAGCCCTCAGGCAAGTTTGATTACAGAGTATTTTACTTGAAACCACCCTTTGCTGATATCCCTATTGAATCAATTGAGCCTCAGGTTGAGGAGATGAGTTTGATGATAAGCCAATAAAATAAGAGCTTGAAATTCCCAAGCAGTTGCTAAGAGGAGTTGAAGATCTATTGGGACAACCTTCGGGCAAGTTCAAATACAGAGTGTTTTATTCTAAACCCGCTTCTACTAATATCCCCATTGAATCGATTGTGCCGACAGGATGGGGTGATGAGTTTGAAGAAGATGATTTCTTAACCCTAGAAATGTCCCAAGAAGAAGTGGAAGAGCTGTTAAGCCAACATATGGACAAGCTGAGGGAGTTGAAAGGAAAAGAAACATGCACAATGGAAGTGTGAAAGGATAGGAAAAGAGATCGAACCATTGGAGTTATTGACATTTGGTATAACTCTGATGAGGAAAGCCTAGGCGGTTTTGATGTTTGGAGTGATGATCCTAAAGTGAATCATGTCATTAAAAGTGGGAAGAATTATAAAGTAGTAGAAAAGAAAATAGAAAGTGTAATAAAAAGAGAAGATGTAGAAAATGCAGAAGTAGAGGAAGAACAGAAGGAGGATCTGATTTTGGAATAACTCAAGAAGGCTAAAGTGAGTGTGAGCATTTGGGAATTACTGATGCATTCGGGTAGTCACAAAAGGGATCTGGTTAAAGCTTTGTCGAATATGAGCATTGAAATGACAGCTATGCCTGAGGCAATGGTAGCAAAGGTAATAGAAAAGAAACATGGGTTAATAACATTCTTAGATGATGACTTGCCTTTGGAGGGAAGAAACCACAACAAGGCATTATTTATCCCAACTGAAGTAAAAGGGAAGAGAACCAACTTTGTAATGGTGGATGATGGTTCAGCTATAAATGTATGCCCGCTTAAGATCCTGCCTAACTTAGGTTTGAAAGCTAAAGATTTAATAGATTCAAACCTCATAATCAGAGCTTATAATGACAGCACTAGGAATGTGGAGGGGACATTCCAAGCTCTGGTTAAAACAGGACCTTTGGAATCAGCCATTGAGTTCATCGTACTGGACATCCCTGTTACCTATACCCTGTTATTGGGAAGGCCGTGGTTCCATGCCTTGGGAGGGGTACCCTCAATTGTGCATCAAAAGATAAAATTTCCTTATAAAGCAGAAGTTATGACTATAGAAGCTAGGACTAATGTTGCTGTGGCAGCCATACTTGATAGACAGAAATAAGTATGTGCACCCCCTGGTTTCGAGATTGATGGGATATTTGATGGGACTGAAATGGATCCGAGAGTAGTAAAAGTGATGGAGAACATGAATTACCAGCTTGGATGAGGACTAGGGAAGAAAGAACAAGGAGAAAGTAAAAAGAAATAAGCCCTTGGGAAGGATTGGACCACTAAGTGAAAACTTCATCAAGCCAGGGGAAGACAAATACCATATGGGAGCCAAGAAACCAGTTAGTGTTGCTGGAGCAGATGTTCCTGGGTTTGAGATCTTCAAAGAGCAGATTATGGAGAATTGGATGAAGGACAACAAAGAGGAAGTGATGAAGCTGGTAGCTGAGAGGATGGGTAGTGCTATAGTTAAAGAGTTGTTGTGCCAACCACCTCAAGGACAACCACTATGAGACTCAGCATCACTAGCATTTATAATAGGAAATAAAATTTCTCATTATCTCATTGAATAAAATTTTAGTTTCTAGTGATCGATGATATAAATCTAGATTATGCTTGCTTATATAATGTACATCCTAATGGTACTGTGCATTATGATATTGATTACATCTGCTTGTTGAACAAAAATTTAATTCAATTAAATTCATTTGGAATGGGCACAAATGCAAATTCAAAGAACATACATATACCACATGATGTAACTTCTAAAGATAAGATATGTGAGAAAAATAAAAAAAAAAGAAAAAAGAAAAAAAACAAAGAACAAAGAACAAAGAACAAAGAGAGAATAAAAAAAGCAACAGTAAGGTAAAAATTAGAGAGGAAAATTCATGACTGACTGAAAACAAGAGTTATATCATGTGATGTAATGAATGTTCTCATTTTTGCCCTAATGAATGATTAAAATTGAATTTTAAATTATTGTTCAAACATCGCATATTGGTCTTTATCATACCGCATAAGTATCTGAATGGAAAAACAATACATGATGAAAGCTAAATTAGAGCTATAAGATCACTACTTTAGTTACATTTTCTTTTTGCCACCTCTTTTGTAATTTTCCTTGTAAGCCGAGCATCCCCTTATACCTTGAAAATTCAGGTGGCTTAATAACTTGCTTTTCAATCCATACATTGTAACTATCAATTATTGCATTAGCATCAAGCCTCATATTCTGCTCAAGAATTCTTTGAAGTGCAAGTCCAGTTGATTTCATCATCCAGAATTTGCTTCAATAAGTTCCCCCACTCCTATGCATCTTCAATGCATGAGATTGCAGCTAATAGGGTTAGTAAGACAAAGGGCCAACAATAATAAATGACCAAACTGAGTCTCTTGTGCACATGAAGGGAGTGATTGCTAGGATGAATTCAAAATGAAGCTGGGGGCAAAATGTAACTCTAGGACAAGTTAGGGGCAAAATGGTAAATATAATAGTAGAACTTCAAAGTTAGTGAAAATGATCTCAAGAAAGAAAGGAGTATACTACAAGCATACAGATATAATAGTTATCATATAGTAGAAGGTGTAACAAAAAGGAAAGTTTAATGGTGCATCAATCAATCATGAGCTCCAGTGTAAAGTCATGGACCCCACTCACTGCCCTGATTATTTGTCTGATAGGCTATATCAGAGGTTCAAACATCAGAAGTACCAACAATAAAGCATCAATTACTTGAACCTACATGCTGATGATGAGGCACCTCATTCTCACACTCCAAGCTATGAACATAGCTTTACCCTAAACAGAAGACCTGTTAGGATCATGCATAACATGCATACACTTGCATACATTTATTGTGAAATACTTGTATTTAAGCCTAGGCAAGATTGTCCAAACACTTTGCTACTAACATTCATGATTAGTATTGTAAAAATGCAGGAAAGTGGTCAAAGTATTCACAGGTAAAGCATCTGAAGGAATGAAAAGAAAAGGAATGACATTACCAAGAAGCATCATCCTAGTGACCTCAAGAGGTTGGATAAGGCTTTCAAGCTCCTCAAACTTAGTTTCCATCTCCATAGTCTCATCGGGAGCATCATTTGGAATAGCCCTTCACAATAGTTAAACCATTGTAGGGTGTGGAATATGGTAACGAGAAGGTCCAACATGTCAGCGATACATGCGCTCGGCCCTAAAAAGGGAAGAATGTACTCAAAACTTAAGATGAATGCACTCTGAAAAATTCTTTGATTATGAAATGAAAAACCTCTAACTCCCAAATCTTTTCTTTTATAGGAAACATTGGGAAAAGGAATGAGGCCCTCTACCATAGCATCAACAAAATAATGCCACAACTTCGATGGCAGAATATCATGACCCTGTGACTAGAGACATCATCACCACAATCAAAAAGGGAAGAATGCAAAAGAATAACATTGCATTTTGACAAAATTTCTTCACTTACAAATAAACCATACTAACTTATGGTATTTTGTGCAGGGAAAATAAAAGAGAATAAAGAAGAGGAAAGGAATGGATACATCAATAAGAGTGATTGGGATAGCAAATGCCAATCACTCGTCAAAATCTCACTCTGTGTGACAAACAGCCTGTCAAATACCAAAGGGAAGTAGTATAACTCTATCTCTTTTTATTCTATAGTAAAGTACAAATTGAAAGAAAATTTATAAAATTGAGAGTAAATTCATCCACTTCATGATATCATGTGCGAAAACTTATCTCATGACCTTTGATTTTAGTGGCTTTCTTTTATTAGCCTCGCAGAATTCAGATGTCTTATTAACAGTTCTATGCTGAGAGTTTCTAAAACTCTAATCAATCTAATGCTTACTTTACACCCAAACGGGGGGAAGAATATGCAAAGACAAAATCTATGGACCTGCAGTATAAATTGGTTGAATTTCAAAGTGTCATTTTAGTCTTTTGAATAATAAATGTGCATATAATCTACTCCAATGCTCAAAAATGAGTACGAGTACAAATCCTTTAATGGTATCCACACTGAGTAATATGAGAAAGGTGGGGGAACACTAAAAGGAGAATGAGAACAAGAGCAAACATAATATACTCCGATGCCTAAAAATGAGCAAGAGTATCAATGTGAACCTCTGGCGGTATCCACGCTGAGTAATACAAGAAAGGCGTGGGAATATTAAAAGAGGACCCATGTTAAAAAAAACTTGCTCTATTTACTCCAATGCTTTATAAGAGTATGAGTATCCAAAGGACCTTTCCAATGGTATCCACGTTGAGTAATATGAGAAAGGCGGGGGAATACTTGGATAAGGAAGAAAAGAATAAAAATAATTCAAAGACTATTTTGATACTCCGAATTCAATATTTTTATGCTTAATTTCCACAAGTTTTGTTTAGCAAATTCTCCTTAAAATTAGGTATGGAAGTAAGCTCTTCACTTGGTAAATGCTATACTCTCAGCATAAGATGGTTAACAATGCCTCTGACCTTTGCAAATGGCAAATAAGTGACAGTCATGAAAATAAAAAATAGTGAGATTTGTTAAGTACATGCTAAATTTTCAACATCATAATGTACTTTTATACATTCATCATGGTTGAAACTAACTTCAATAAGTCTGCAGGAATTGTAAATCCAGAAAGAAGTGCATCCAACTTGTAAAGTTGGTTAACACAATAGTGCAATAGAGAGCAGTTAGATACAGACACCTAGAAAGTCAGGAATACATAAACTCTAAATCATTCATCTCATGCTCTAGTATCAGGCCATGGGCTCCATCCTCTGGTAGAGTCATCATGATGATGAATGTTTGGAGATCTAATAGAAGAAGTCCCAGCACTATACGGATCAAAGCCCAAGTATGCAAGCTGCCAACAAAGCATCCCATGCTCCCGCTCTAGACCGCTGGAATAACTCTGCATACACAGAAAACACCATATCATATACATTACATGCATAACATGCATACATTTGCATTGTCTCAATGAGGGTGCTTACCCACCAATTGTCTATAACCTGCATCATAAATAATCTCTGAGATGAGGCAAGTCCATATAAATACTTTGCCTGTGTCCGGGGAATCTGTTTTGTAAAATTTTATTAATATCAATGTCAAGTGTACAGATCCAAAAAAGAAATAAAGCAAATAGACTCACATGAGAAACATCTAGTGGATAAAAGCTAGGAAGTTGAGCATCACCAAACTGCATTTGCTACTCAATTGGAGCTTGGACAGTGGGAGCCCAGTAGCACATAGACTTGTCTAGAAGAGAGACATCGCCAAGCGTAGCACCGATAAAGGCCCCATCGTGACTAGACCCAACGTGCTGAGCAGGATGACCAGGACTAGGTCTGGGCTTAGGGCTCTCAATCTTTGGAGCAATTTCAATCTCCTCATTGGCATCAACAGGATAGCAAACCTCCTCAAACTATAAAGAGAAGGAGTGAGTCGTAGGTTTCATAATATAATGGGGCAATAAAAGGGGCCCTAGGGGCCATGCACCCTTAGAGTCCTTAGCTTATCCTAAGGACATAGTGGGACAAGAAAAGTATAATATGGCCGAGCAAGGACGTGTGTGAAAGGAAAAGTACAACGAAGGGCATTTTGGCAAGTCGGCTACAGCCGCCATGAAATCATATCGCTGGATGTCTTTAACACCCTCCAACCAATCAGAGTTTATTTGTAATTTATGTAAATTAAATCAAATTTCTATTAAACTGTAGCATACTAATGATTTTATTTTTTCCTTACCAGGTGCCAGTCGACAGTGTTCAACTGATCACAGTACGTCTACAAAGTGTTCTTGTTGCTAGCAAGGCGAGAAGAACCCTATCTCATCATCAGAGGAAAGGTCTTATCAGAACCGATAGCATTAAAGCCTCGAATCAGCCCGATCTCTATGCTCCATATCTGAAAAAAGAGAACATATCAGAAAAGGCAAAGAAGAGCAAAACTATAGAGATCAAATGAAGGAGAGCATACATGTAAGATGTGCCAAAAGCCACACATCATGACAGCACCTCTATAGACAGTGTCCAGTCTGTAATAAATATAAGCAAGTGCAGTAGATCCCCAATCTAATGTGACAACTCGATCCAAGTCATGAAGAGGACCCAACAGAGCAATACTGACCTCATGACTGGGCTCGCAAAAGAGGGTCGTGCCTAATAATATCAAGAGGAAACACCTCACCTTATGAATAATCTGATGAGGAGTCAAAGTAGGAAGGCATCTAAATCCCTCAACTAATGATGAAAGAAGAACATTCTTTTGATTCTTCCATGTTGGGGCGAACCCGATCAAGTCTTGCACGTACTGACTCCATGCATGCTCTGGAAGACTACAATAGCTGATGTCAAATGGAACTAGGGATCCCCCAAAGGCAATCCCGGTGATAGCAGAGAAGCTCATAGGTGAAATGGTCAGCTCACCCATATGAGTATGAAAAGTGTGGGTAGTATCCATCCATCGCTCAATCAAATCAAATAAAGAGTAACGGTTAGATCGGCTTCGAATAGTCGGAAGTGCAGCAATGAAATGCCTAAATTCGGAAGCCCAAATCAGATGTGTCACCTATTCTGGTAGTCCATGAAACAATTCTCGGGCTAGATTGAAACAACCTATGAATTTCATCGGACGCTATTTCAATTTCAAAAAGAAAATAATAATTAATAAATTAATTGAAAGATTAATTAATTAATCAAAGAACTTGAATTAAAGGATTTGATTAGTTAATTAATTAATTGCCTTAAAAAAATTTTTGATCGGCAATCTACCATGCTGATCGGCATTAACCCGGTCGATCAGAAGTTTGGAATTCCGACTAGAATTCCAGACATCCGATCCTCCATTCTAATAACTCGGGAGTCAAATTTCATATTTTTAGAGTTAATTTCAATTTGTCATGCATTTTCATATTAATTTCTGACTAATATACATGTCAATGTCAATTTTTACTCTATAACTAACTCTAATTACTAATTATATAGGTAATATTTTTGCAGAAATAAATAAAACCAAGAAAGGTTACCTCATTACCCACATCTCTACACTTATGGGTATGTGAATGAGTCAAGGGAAAGATAGTTGAGTCTTCTCAAAGTTCCAGATTATTGTGAGGAAAATAAAGAGGCAGAATCCTTTGACATTCTAAAGCCTCAGCTCCCTCATGTTGTCTACGTGATGAGGAGGCCATAGGATCAGACAGATTACAAATCGGACAACAGATGGTGAAGAAATCAAGAAAGGAAAAATCAAGATCAAGTGAAAAAAAGAGAAGAAGAAAAGAATATGAAGAGAAGTGAAGTGATTGACAAAAGGGAAAGAATATATAAAAGGGAGAATATCCATTTTAATCCTTTCAATTTATTTACTTTTTATCTATCTTTTCTTTCTTGCAATTTGGTCCATAATTGCATTCTGATTAGGAACATGTTCCTAACTAAATTATGACATTTATTAAATTAATAATTCATTAAATTATTAAGACTGCATAATCAATCTGTGATCCTGAATCTTTTTTCAAATACAAAATACATAACAAGATTACATAGCTCATTTTTTTTGCATTTTATATGCATGATTTCAATCAAAGGTTTTATATGCTGCACAGTAGCTATGATATGAATTTCAAATCATTATGTTATATGCTACACAATAGTCATAACCTTCATTATGTTATGTATTGCATAGTAGTTATGACATAAACTTTCAAATTTTTCATTACTAGATGTTCCACAGGAACTATAGCAAGTTTTCAATTAAATTACACTAGACGTCCCACAAGGAATATAGTGTGCATTGTTAGACATCCTATAGGGAATATAAAGAAATTCAATTCAATTACACTAGACGTCCCACAGGGAATATAGTGTGCATCATTAGACGTCCCACAGGGAATATAACGAAATTCAATTCAATTACACTAGACGTCCCACAGGGAATATAATGTGCATCGTTAGGCGTCCCATAGGGAATATAATGAAATTCAATTCAATTACACTAGATGTCCCACAGGGAATATAGTGTGCATCATTAGACGTCCCACATGGAATATAACAAAATTCAATTCAACTACACTATACGTCCCATAGGGAATATAGTGTGCATCGTTAGACATCCTATAGGGAATATAATGAAATTTATCATTGCTAGACGTTCCATAGGAACTATAGCAAATTTCAATTCAACTACACTAGACGTCCTATAGGGAATATAGTGTGCATCGTTAAACGTTCTACAGGGAATATAACGAAATTCATCATTGATAGATGTTCCACAGGAATTATAGCAAGTTTTTAACTTATCATCGCTAAATGTCCCACAGGGAATATAGCGAAACTCATTTGTACAAAGTCCACTAGACGTTCCATAGGAAATATAGTGTGACTTATCAAACACTACACCTTGCTTAACAATTTGAGCATCAATCTATCACTTAGGATACAATCGAGTGTCCTAATTTCTTTCTTTCAAAATTGTGTGCTTCTTTTGCTTTGCCGCAATTTATCAAGCAAACAATGATAAAGGAGGGCAACTGTAAACACCCAATTTTGGGATGCAATTGTGTACAATTGCGACATAAGCCCCTATGATGAAATTTATTCAAAAATTGAACTTGGTTGTTGATTTTCTGGACTTTAGAGACTAAATTGTAACATTTTTTAGGATTTGATTACAAATAAGTCATTTTTTCAGGGGTCTTTTGGTAATTAAAAGTAAAATTTTTTTTAGGATTGGCATTATACAATGCCGGTCAGCATTGCACAGTGCCGATGCGCAATAATTCCATTTTTTTTGATTTTTTCCTTATTTTTATCAATTTTTTAAGTGTTTTAATTGGTTGAAAATTCAAATTTTTATATGATAAGGTTTTTTTTTAAAAAAAGAAATGTAGAAGATATTTTTTTTGAAATTAAAAAAAACGCTATCTGATCTGATCAGATAGGTCTATTCCTCCTTTGGAGGAAGTTCAGTACTTGCAGACTCTGCATTTCAAAGCAGAGTCTGCATGTGTGCTAGAGGAGGTTTTTTGGCTAGAGAGGCTAGGGCAGAAGGAATTTTTTTGAGAGGATTTTTTTACATAAAGGGAAGATAAAAAAAGCTTCGATTTCTTCTATTTTTTAAAAAACCCCTAATTTTTGCAGTTCATTTAAGGAAGACGATACAACGATTCTTAGTCTCAGTCCATAATCAAATCAACACTGAGTCAATTTCGATGGTGAAAATCCTAATATGAGGGGCCGAAAAAAGGCATATGCACAATATTCATTTTTTCTTTCTTTTCTTCTGTGATTTTTATTCATTTCATTGATTATTTTATTATTTAATTTCACTACTAATTTGGTTGTTTTTTTTGTTTTGATGTGGATTGAGGAAGATGATATTGCCTGTGTTTAATTGAACAGAAGATCCATGAAATGTCATGAATGAACCTGTACTGTTTTAATAATAGTTCTTAGGATTTTAATTTTTATTCTGCATTTTGGTATCCTGTGCAGTTTATTTTTTTTAGGTGTATAATTATTTAATTTTAATTATGTACATAGTTTGTAATAGCCCTAGTAGTGGGAATAGTGAAAGATTTAAATTTATGTATTTTAAAATTGATTAGTAATTAGGTTCAATTGGATAAAAAAATCAATTAAAATCAATGGTGGTAGTAGCTTAAATTAGGGTTTACATGTAATTAATTTAGGTTTTTTTTAGAAAATCATTGTAATGTTTATTTGATCTATTTTTTGTGTTTTATTTATTTTGGGCTTGTTTTTTTTTTTTTTTTTCTTTTTTTTTATGTTTTTGGGCCCCAAGCCCACGTTTAAATCTAACTCACTAAATAAATAGGCTTAAAAATGATTTAGGTTTTTTAAATAATTAAAATCAACTTAGGCCCATTAGGTTAATTAGATTTTAGGCCCGTTTAGTTAATTAAAATTGTTTAGACTTAGCTCAGCCCACTTAATTTCATTTCTTTTAAAATAAATAGACTTAGGCCCACATTCCACTTAAAATAAAACCAAATTAGACTTAGGCCCACTAATTTAATTTTTCTTTAAAATTGAATAGACTTAAGCCCATATCTTAGAAAGACAAAAAAATAGATTTACGTTCATTAATTAATAAAATGTAGGCCCACTTTTATTCTATTTCAATTGTAAATAAAATGTAGATTTAGCTAACTTTTTTAATAAAATTAACATAGTTTAGACTTAGGGACAACGTGATCTTAAGTGCATTTTTTACTTGTAATTTTATTGACTTGTTGCCTTTTTTGGGTAGATGGATGTTAATTAGGGTTTAATAAAATTGCATGTAATTAGAGGATAAAATAATTATTTATAAAATTATTCTAAATGAATAAGAGACTAAGAGAAGTTAGTATTCCATATCCAGAATCTCCTAGTTATGGTGCTAATTTTCTTTTAGAGAATCGAGTGCCACCAATCAAATTGTCTCAGTTATTACCCTGGGTGGTGACTCCTTATCTCCACGCCATGTCTTTGTGATAGTGGTTAGTGTGTTCTCTAAGGCCCTGAGTCGGAACAGTGTCGTGGTTGCTAAAATCTTGGATGCGCGCTAAACCCCACCATCTACACTAACCCTGAGCCAGTTGACTAGGTTTAGACATTATAGATCATTGGTGGAAAGACAGTAAGGATTGGCAATAAGCTCAATAGCAAGGTTAAACATGGAATAAGCGATGTCCTTATTAAACACTTAGGAAACTTTGCCTATCAAGCATTTGAAATCACTAGAGTAGATTCTCGGATTGCCTCATATAGTCTAAACATCAAACCAGGAGTAAAGCCAATTATTCAGAAAATGAGGACCTTTGCTTATGAAAGATAAAAGATAATCTCTAAAGAAACAAAGAATCTGCTGGAAGCCGGATTCATTATAGAAGTAATGCACTTGAAATGGGTGGCTAACATGGTACTGGTAAAAAATTCTAATGGAAAATACAGGATGTGTATGGATTATATTGACCTCAATAGAGCATGCTCCAAAGATAGCTTTTCATTGCTAATGATAGATCAACTAGTAGACTCTACTACTGGTCATTGTTTATATAGCTTTATGGATGCTACACAAGGGCACCATTAAATACCAATAAAGAAAGAAGATTAGGAAAAGATGTCATTCATCACCCATGAAGGTCTTTATTGCTACAAAGTTATGCCCTTTGGGTTGAAGAATGCTGGAGTAACTTATCAAAGGCTGATGAATCATATGTTCTAAGATCAAATTGGAAATAATCTGGAGGTATATATGGATAACATCATTATCAAGAGCCAACATGTAGAACAACATTTTATTGACCTCAACCAAATCCTTTGAATAATGAACCAGTACTAAATCAAACTAAATCTAGAGAAATGCATTTTTAGAGTAAAAGCAGGAAATTTTTTAGGATTCATAATATCCCACAGAGGAATTGAAGCTAACATGGAGAAGATATGGGCCATTATTTAAATGAAAGCTCCAACATTAATCAACGAGCTATATAAGCTAAATAGTAGAATAAAAGCCTTAGGGCATTTCATCTCCTGCTCAGCCAAGTGGTGCCTACCACTATTATGAGCCTTAAAAAATTCTAAAAAGTTTGTATGGAATGAAGAATGCTAGACAAATTTTTGAAGACATAAAAAAGTTCCTATCCTCATTACCTATACTCAGCAGGTCAATCCCTGCTATTCCTATACATATCTATTAGTCTAGTATACTACATCAGTAAAATACTCAGAGGTTTAGAAATTCGATATCCTAAATTGGATAAGTTAGCTATAGCTGTCATCCATACATCTTGGAAACTCCAGTACTATTTTCAGGATCATTCAATCATTGTAAGATCTAGCTTCCCTCTAAGAAAAATCTTATAAAGACCTAAAAAATCTGGAAGACTAGTTTAATGTTCAATATTTCTTGGAGAATTCGACATTAGTTATGAATCTCAGTAGTAGATAAAGGCTTAGGCTCAGCAGGCTTCATACAAGAGATGACAGTAGAAGATTTTGCTCCTTTCAAATGTCCAGAATGGAAGCTATATGTTGATGGAGCCTCATCCATCTAATGATTTGATGCCAAAATCATTCTTAAAGGGCCGCACAAAGTCACTATCAGATATGCAGTCTAGATAAAGTATAATGCCATTAATAATGCAGCTGAGTATGAAGAAGCACTCATCACAGGATTAAAGTTAGCTACTGAGGTCAAAGCCATGCATATTAAGATATATTTGGACTCACAGTCAGTGGTAAACCAAGTTAAAGGGACATTCCAGATTAAGGACCTGAGTATCGACAAGTATGTCGAGAAAGTTAGATAGCTCCTCAAAAAGCTCAAGCAGGATGGGGGATAATAGGAAATTGTGAAAATCCTAAAAGTGAAAATTCTAAAGCTGATATGCTAACCAAATCAGCGATCGAAGATAGTAAGACACTTAAAGAACTTGAGCTCATCGAAGCATTAATAAAGCCAAGCACCAAGGAAGCAAAGATCATGGACATACAGGAAGTAGTAGAATGGATGAAACTAATCATTCAGTAACTCGAACATGGGGTACTTCTACAAAACAAGTTAAAAGCTCAAAAATTGAAGATAAAGGCTGTGCACTACTCCATCTACCATGGAGAACTCTACAGAAGGTCTCTCTCATACTCATGGTCTAAATATGTATTGCCAGAAGAAGGAAATTACATGCTTAGGGAAATCCATAAAGGAATTTATAGAGCACATGAATCTCATCATTCATTAATTAGAAAGGCATCACTACAGGGATACTATTAGCCTACCATGTCTCAAGATGCTTAGAAATTGACTCAAGATTGCCATAAATGTCAGCAATTTGCCCGCCATAGCCATAAACCTTATAATCGTTAACATTCAATTGGGAGTCCCTAGCCTTTTGTAGCATGGAGGATGGATATCCTAGATCCATTTCCTACCTCAACCTCCTAGAAGAAGTGCCTAATCGTGGCTATAGACCACTTCACTAAGTGGATAGAAGTTAAAGTTGTACCAAACATCACTGAGGCCCGGATCCAGCACTTTTTCTAGAAAGAAATCATTTGTAAATTTGAAATACCACACACCCTTATAATGAACAATGGGAAGAAGTTCAACAATGAGAAATTCAAAAAGTTCTATTAGAATCTCAAAATAAAGCTCCTGTTTACCTCAGTAGCCCAGCCACAAACAAATGGCCAGACAGAGGTCACCAGTAGGATCACCATGCAAGGGCTAAAGAAAAGGCTAGATGAAAAGAAAGGGAACGATGTCATTTGGGCCTATAGAACCAGACCTAGAACTTCCATTGGAGAAATGCCCTTCAGACTCACTTATAGGATGGATGTAGTAATCTTAGTAAAAATTAGATCAGACAATTATTGGGTCTCTAAGAATCTAGATCAGGAAATTAGTAACATTAATCCCCAAATATGTCTAGATCTACTCAAAGAGAGGAGAGAGCAGGCTTCCATGGTAGTAGAAGCCCAGAGGTAGAGGGTCATGAAATATCACAATTAGCAAATCGAGCCAAGACATTTTAGAGTTAGAGACTAGGTACTTAGAAGAGCCAACATTGGCAAAGGTAACTTCAGCACAGACAAACTTAGACCTAATTAGGAGGGTCCTTATCAAATCATCGAGAAGACAACCAAAGAGGAATACAAGATCAAGGATAGACAAGGGAAATAATTACCTCGATATTGGAACTCAGATAGTCTCTGAAGAAATTATTAATAAATGTACTCATAATTTATTGAAATAAATACTTAATTTATCATGAGAAAAGTTGTATTACATAGTGTATTCCAAAATATAGAGAAAATTATCAACTACAGTAATTTACAATTAGGTATCAGGAAACTCAAAAGATGGGAGACTCATATCATAAGACTCGAACATAGAGGATGGATCAGATCCAATCAAGATAGCACTAGTAGACACCTCCCCAATATGCTTAGAATCCTTTGGTTTCTTGAAGGAGGATTTATCAGCAGTAGACTTGGTTATTTTCTTAGGATTATTTGATCGCTTTGAGGAAGCTTTGCTTTAAGCATCTTCTTCAATAGCAATTATAGCTAGGTCAATAGGCATTTATCTAGGTCCATAAATTCCAAATCTAATTGTTGCACAAGTAAGACTCTTTGACATTCAAATTTGTAAGCTTTGAGAAACCTTGTGACCATCTTCTAGTAGTTTCTCTTGTCATCCTTATGGGACTTTTCAGCCTCAGCAAGTTTCTTCTCCAAAGCTGCAATTTGGAAGTCTTGCCCTTCAATTTTTATTATAAGTTGAGCTTGGTTGTCCTTTAACTCTTCCAGCCTCTTCTGGCTCACATAAGCTTCAAACCTCACCATAACATTCTTTGTTTGGCAAATTTCTAGTGCTGCCTTCACTTTCTCTAATGTCTTTTTAAAATCAATAGCTATAGTGCCAACCTCCATCTCCTTCAGACTATACTGACTCTTAAGATAGTAATAATTATCCTTTGCTAGCAATAAATCCTAAGTCATCTAAAAGAAGAGACGAGCATCATCAACTTAGGTACTCATAAACATAAATTAAATAGAGTGGAAGATGATTACCTCCAATGAGTACTTGATCATGGAATTGTACAACTCCTCCTTATTTACATTCATCAGGAAGCTGTAGAGACTCAATATCTTGGGGAAAGCCATGGTCAAACCTTCTTAGGTAGAGAAGTCTGAGAGTCAGAGGAAATGGTCCCTGAATGAGGACTTGGATGCTAAGGAGCTATGTGAAGAAGTCTTCATAAAGCACCCAAAGCTATCTAGGTGTCCGGACATGAGGTCTTGGATCTGAAAAAAGATGACTAAATTCTGCTCATTCATAACACCTCTAAAGTGTGCAACTTTAAAAAACCTAATCAACCCCATTAGTGTGCACAATTGATCATTAAGCCATTAAGTTATCCTCTGACCTTACAAAATGTGAATTATCGATATAATAAGAGGTTTATTTCAAGAAAACTCCTCTCAAAATACTCAGCTTGTTGGGCCGATGCACATTTCTTTAGATTGGGACCCAGCTTCATGAAAAAAGAAAATTTATTTTGACAAAACAAACTTCAAAAACACATATAGAAGGCTCCAAAACCTTAAAAATGGTCCCGAAATGGTCCAACACAATCCGCGTATCAGTGCATATCGCTCAGAAGTGTGCATAAACACCCCTAGGTGTCATGTGCTAAAATCAAAGCTGAATTTGGCAAATGGATTCTAAAAATGTGTTTGGAAAGCCTAAAAACCCTAGAAACCAACCTCAAAACAGCATGTGTAGAACCTATGAAGAGTGCGTAGAGCATTAAAGTGCGTATGAAAATGCATAAGTGTGCACGTGGCCATGCACCAAGTGTGTGACCATACGCACACTGTGTGTGGCCATGCGCAAAAATCCATATTCAAATGCATGACCATGCCCACATCACCCTATTCTATATAATTTTTCTTATAAATAGACCCCTCTACACCCCATTTTGTGGGGAGGGGGCGGGAGCAAGTGAAGACACACACACTCAAAAGTTCATTTGATTGAAGGCACGGGAAATCCTTCTCTATATAGTTTTTGCTCTCCCACAACCTTTCCCTTAGGATGTTAGATTCCTTTTTCCACCAAACCCAACCTCATCTTTGTCAAAGCACACTTCAAATGTATATAATCTAGTATCATTATATTGTCATTTTTAACCTCTCAATGAAGAAAGCTTGATAATCTCTCAAAGATAAAGCTTCAATAATGTGAAAAAGTTCATGTCTCAGTATAGAGTCATCATGCTTTCAGTCTATTGATAACCTCATTCATCCTTTATATTATCATCATTCATCATTATAGCATAAATAATCACTATAAGCATGATCATCATATCATTCATCAAATAAGCTATGTAAATGGTCATATTGTCCTTGCATATCAATCATATTAGATTTACTTTTTTGCAATCTTTTCTTTTTCATATGTATTTTATCAAGAAAGTGATGTAAAAATTTTTTTAGTTTTATCATCTTATATACTGTATAAATGATATATGAACTATCATTATCGAAACTAGGGTGTTGCAGTAGCTCTATATTGAATATCATATAATGAGAAATAGTTAAAAGTTAGATACAATCTCTCAAACTCAAAAATCTCTACTGGGGACAATACTCATTGAGTGACCTAATGTTTTCTCTTTCTTTTCTTGATTTTCTAAAAATTGAGTGGCGACTCCATAAAATCAAAAGCATCTTATCCCCCCAAGATCGATCACTTGTCCTTATTTGGTAAAGTTGCCATGTTGCTCAGAAATGGAAAGACCCGTTACACTACCTATCAATATACAAAAAAAGAACAAAACAAAAACTGAGGTTGCTCATAGTGGCAACTTCACTGGGGACTTCTAAGTAAGAGGGATTGACTCCAAAATGACTATTTCTCATTATGCAATACTCAATCTTATAGAGCCCCTCACCACTGCATTTGCACTACAAATTACATGTGCACCACTTGTCCCTAAAAGCCTCATTAATACTAAATGACATCGCTACCATGATTCCACTCAATTCACAAGGTGACAAAGATATGATATTATCACTTTATTCTATACTCATGCATTCATCGGACTCATCTGACCAAAGTCTATAACCCAAGTCCTTAAGGGGGGTGATTGAGTTATTAAAAGAATGCTAGACTCACTGATTGGAGTTCGTAAACTTAGTCAAAGGGGGGCATTCTTGCTAAAGGAATCCTTAGCCTTTCACCCTAACTCATCTTATATAGATAAACTAGTAGCAATATCCACTAGGATTCTACCAAGCTATGCATGTTATCCTCATCTTAACACTAACCGTTTGACCTAATATTCATAAATGACACGACCCTCCTAGTGTCTATCATCAAATGATGTCATAATGTTAGTTTTCATAGAAAATTTATGTTTAGGACTATATGATTCTCATTTACTTTTTATGAGCCCAAAGCATGAGGAATGATGAGAATCATGTACCTGAGCTTGTATAGTCTATGTAAATTAACAAATAATGACATCCCTCGATGATGAAACCTATGAGATGTCATCCATCTATCCTTATCAAATCAAATGAATGGTTAGGAACCCAACTAGATTGTGGACCTTTATGTTGGCAAAATCAAATTGCAAACTATTAAATGATACATTCATGACTCACGGTAAACATATTGAATATTAATGTGGGGGAAAGAACTTGGACTCCCTTTGATTGACCTTGGTCCTATGCATATGGGTGCATATGAGCCTTGGACATCATTTTAAGCCCAACAGTTGACCCTCACATCGACATTGTGTGATTATCTCAAGCACATTTAAGTATCATTCATTAGTTTATCCTTTAGTTATGATGAACATAAATCAAAATAGCCTAGTTCTTAGAGCGGAACTATAGTCCTTTAATGACTATAGGTTCAAAACCCACTTAGGAAAGAGAATAAATGACCTTGCGGAGAAATAAGGATGGAAGCAAGAGCTTGCTTATTATTGGTTTGTTCACTGTATAGGAAAACTAACTAGCTTTAATCATGCATACATAACATACATGTAGATAGCATGTGCTAACCACTATTTCTTATAGGAATCATCATTTTCCATTACAGGATATTTGCATCCACTCTATGCATATATGCTCATCGTTCTCTTTTGTAGGTACACATCATGCATCATTCATCTAGCTAACCCTAATAAATGTATAAGAATATTACATTCAAACATGAGTGACCACAGAGTTGAATCTTCTCACTGAAGCAATGGGAAGTTGAAAGCCAGGATCCAAGAATTGCTTGATAATGGTGTCATGGTTGAAAACCCCCAAGCCCAAACCAGTATCTCTAGACATTTCCTCTATAACCTTGTTAAGGCCGACTAGAAAAGCCTACGACTAAATAGAATGCTATGCATTAAGACATTCCAACATGTGCCCCTCCACCATGAACTTTTGATCCTATTGTGTCATTCTGGGATCCTCAAGAGCACATGTTCTGATTCAACACTATAGAACTATGCCCATTATATGAAGAATTTAGAGCCATAGCAGGGTGAATCCCCACCATGATCGAAGAAGCAACTTTCATTGACCAAGACATCAAATACCCAGGGCTTGTGGTTGCTTTCCTTGACCTAAGCTCAGAAAAGCTTAATGAACTAGTCATCAATTGCAAGCAACTGATTCCTATGCAACTCCTAACTGCATGCACTACCAAAAAGGATGGTACTCTGATTTAGGCATGTCTCCTTGTGTGTTACCTCTTTATGAAATACTTTACCATCTTGAACGATGGGCTAGGAGATTATAGGATACTCCAGGTCATCGAAGGAATAAAATGTGGAATGTCTCCCTTCCCATTGATCCTAGCAGAAACCATTCAAGGTTTAGATGACTTTAAAAAAGGGAAAAGTCCAAACTTCACTGGATGTCCTCTGTTGCTTTAAATATGGCTAAAAGAAAAGCTGAGTCTACTCAACAAACCTATAGGAAACTGGATGAGATAAAAACTTAGGAATCACCTAGAAAGACACATCAAGGATGTCCATGGGCACTCAGCCTACATCATAGCCCAAGAGTGGTTCAAATGTATGAAGGACACACTAGAATATTAAGTAAGATGGATGTGCCCATTGTTGAAGCTAGGGCATGTGACTTTCTGCACATATGTCAACTATGTATCAATCTTAGGATTCGGGTCATACACCTATTACTACCCAGTATTAGTGAAAAGACAATTTGGCAAGAAGCAACATGTACTTTATGAGCTTGCAGATTTCTCTAGTAGTAGGATACAACAAAGGTTTATGGATCACTTCAGAGCAACATGGAGGAGGAGAATCTTCTATCAATTTACCACTAGTATCGGAGATGGTGTTATAGATAAAGCATATAAGCAGTGGATGATCCAAAGATATAAACATCTCTCAAGTCACTAATCGAGAGAAAGTTCACTTCTTTAGCTTCTTTTTCTTTGAAAATGATGATGTAATGAACTCTAAAGTTAAAGCAATGAAATCAAATTTTGCTTACTTGTTTGATGTCTTTCTTGATGGTAGTGTGCATTACATGGATAAAAACATTACCATATTTGACATTCATTCCATATGCACTGAATCATTTAACATTGGCACAAAATCTGAACCACGCATTTTGCATATTTTGAAAGATGTTACCCCTGTAGAGAGGATAGAAATTGAAAAAATATTAATAAACTATTCAAAAGTATTTGCCTGCACATATGACGATATGCCTAGTATTGACAGAGATGTTGCTCAACACTTCATTCCTACCAAAAAAGGGTGCAAACTAGTAAAATAGAAGTTGAGAAGACTCAAACTAGAATGGGCCCAACTAGTGAAAGAGGACATCAAGAAACATATCAAAGAAAAATTCTTAGAGGTAGTAGACTATCCATAATGGTTAGCAAATGTGGCGCCAGTACTAAAGAAAGATAAAAGGGCTAGAATCTACGTCGACTATAGAGATCTGAATAAGGCTTACCCAAAGGATGATTTCCCACTACCTCACATAGACATACTGGTTGACAACACCACCATATGTGTAATGTACTCCTTCATGGATGGATTCTCTAGGTACAATTAGATCCTAATGGCTATTATCGACAAAGAAAAGATAGCTTTCATAACAGAATGGGGTATTTACTATTATAGGGTAATGCCTTTTAGACTAAAGAATGCGAGGGAAACCTACTTGAGAATGGTTACTACAATGTTCTATGACATGATACATAAAGAAGTGGAGGTATACGTTGACAACATGATGGTTAAATCAAGAACTAGGGAAGAACACCCCTCTAATCTTAAAAAGTTCCTTAGAAGGGTTGAAAAGCATAGTCTTAAGCTAAATTTGAAAAAATGTATATTTAAGGTTACTTCAGGAAAGATAGTGGGGTATATTGTCAGTCAGAATAAGATTAAAATGGATCTAGACAAAGTAAAACCCATCAAAGAGATGCTAGTGCCAAAAATAGAGAAAGAAATCAGAGGGTTTTTAGGAAAACTATAGTTCATTAGCAGATTCATCACTAAGTTGACAGCAATGTTTGAACTGATCTTCAAGCTACTCAACAAAGATTAGCTGGTTGCATGGAACAAATAGTGTCAGTCAACATTTAATAAGATTAAAAGCAACCTAGCCAACCCATCAGTTCTAAAACCACCTAAACCAGGGATACCTTTAACCCTGTCTCTGGCCATTGAAGGGAATGAAATTCGTGCAATGTTAGCCTAAGAGGGACAAATGAAAGTAGAACATATAGTCTACTACTTGAGCAAGAAGATGCTGCCATATGAGGAGAAGTACAACCAAGTCAAATAGATATGTCTGGCAATGGTATGGGCAATGAAGAAACTCAGAGACTACTTTCAATCCTATAGAAGTCAGGCTGTGTCAAAGATGGAGCCAATGAATACCTCTACGAAGCTCCATCTTTAGTGGGAAAACTTGCCAAGTGGCTTATACTACTAACAGAATTTGACATGCAATATCTGACTCAGAAAGTAGTAAAAGGGAGAGTAGTGGCTGAATTTCTAGCTCTTAACCCTACTCCAAATTCAGAAGAAATCCAACTAGACTTCCTAAATGACCTCAACTCAGCCATTGAAATCCAAGGACGGCATATGTACTTTGATGAAGCAATTAATTAGTTCGGTGCAGGAGTTAGTGTAATATTGCAATCTTTAAAAGATGAAGTTGTACCAATTGCTAAAAAGCTTGAGTTCAGAGTCATAAAAAATGAAGTAGAATATAAGGCATGCACATTCAAAATAGAGGCACTGATAACCATGGATGTCACAGAAGTTAAAATCTTTAGAGATTCCATGCTAGTAATCAATCATGCCATGGAAGAGTGGGAATTGAAATAGTAGCACTTAAAGCCTTATTTATACTACTTGAGGCCCATGTCCTTTTAAAAATGCAGATTCATTCATCTTTATAGGAATCACAATCAGATGGCAGATGCACTTGCTTCCCTAGCATTAGTATGGGAAGGACCATCCAGAATGCCTATAAAGCCTCTGATTCTACTCAGATTGGTACAACCTTGTCATAAAAACTGTAGAATAGTGAAGACAAACGCAACTGAAAAACCTTGGTTCTATGACATCCAGAGATATCTGAAGGAACGAGTCTATCCTAATGAAGCAGATGAAAGAGATAAAGTAGTCATTCGATGACTAGCATTAAAATTCATATCACACTAGGTGTGTTGTATAGAAGAACCTTAGATGGTTTACAACTTTGATGTCTAGATGAAATTGAGGCTACAAGCGTAATAGAAGAAGTACACAAGGGTGTTTATGATCCATACGTGAATAGAGCAATCTT
The DNA here is from genome assembly GCA_947683625.1 of Mallotus nudiflorus. Lineage (NCBI taxonomy): Eukaryota > Viridiplantae > Streptophyta > Magnoliopsida > Malpighiales > Euphorbiaceae > Mallotus > Mallotus nudiflorus. Next base: position 1,249,026 of record CANTUR010000771.1, on the reverse strand, counting down.
GGCTAAGAAGCTAATTAGACAAGGGTTCTTTAGGATGACAATGATGGAAAACTGCATCAAATTTATAAGGAAATTCCATAAGTGTTAGATCCACGGGAATGTCAGTCACCTTCCCCCAACAGAACTACACTATATCTCCTCTCCATGGCCCTTCTTAGCATGGGGACTAGACATAATTAGGGAAATCCACCCGACAGCCTCAAACAGACACAGGTTCATCTTAGTGGCAGTGGACTACTTTATAAAATGGGTCAAAAAAGAATCATTCATAAGGATAGGAGCCAAGTAGGTGGCTAAGTTCATCAAAAGAACATGTTATGTTGATATGGGATCCCCATCACATAATCTTTGACAATAGTGCCCAATTCTAAGGGGAAGTTGGAGAGCTATTGAGGAGTTGTAAGGTGGAACATCATAAATCTTCTCCTTACCAACCACAAACAAATGGGGCTGTCAAAGCTGCAAATAAGAACATCAAAAAGAGTTTTTAAAAAATGACTCATACTTACTGAGATTAGGAAGATAGATTGCCACATGCCTTATAAGGGTACCAAACAATAATAAGAACTTTAATAAGAGCAACTCCTTTCTCATTAGTGTATGGATCAGAAGCAGTTCTTCTAATCAAAATAGAGATAAAGTTTCTTCAGCTAGAAATCGACTTTGAACTACCAGAAGTACAGTGGGCTCAATAGAGGCATGACAATCTCACTCTCTTAGACAGCCAAAGGCTTAAGGCTCTATACCACACATAGTTGTATCAGGCTTAACTAGCTAAGACCTTTAATAGAAAAGTAAAATACAAGAGTGTGGAAGCAGGAGACTAGGTGCTAAAGCAGGCAAGACATAACATTATGGACCCTAGAGGGAAATTCAGACCAAACTGGGAAGGCTTATACCTAGTCAAACATGTCCTATCAAAAGGAGCAGTCAAGCTGATGGATTTTGAAGGTAATGAATTCTTCTAACTGATCAATATAAACCACCTAAAGAAGTACTACATCTAAGGCACAAAAAAATCATCATCATCCCACTGAGTTGAAAACTTGAAAATGACAGCTTAGGCAAAAGTTAGGGGCTTCCTGCTAAGTTAAAAACCTAAAAATGACAGCTTGGATAAAAATTAGGGAAAGAGAGAAAATAATTAACTAGAAAACCTGAGAAGGCTAGTTAAGGACAAAGGTAACCTCAAATTCAAAATTCATACGAATGCACTTGTGCTTTTCTTAAATGATTGTAGTGAAATGGGAATGATTGCGAATTTATACAAAATGTCTTTGAAAGTGTAACAGATTTTATCATTATGAATGGCATCAAGCATGCTTTGCATTTTCTTTCATTACATGACCATGGTTCTTACCATCCTCTCTAAGCTCACTTTTTGAGATTAGCCACTATTGTTAAAGGCAAAAAAAAAGCCTAGCTAGGTGTGAAAAGCTCTAAAAGGAGACACCCTAGGCAAAAAAGGGATGAAAAAGACCTAGCAAAGTGCAAAAAGCTCCGAAAGGAGATGCCTTAGGCAAAAAAGGGAAAAAAGGTAGACGATAGTAATGGCATACATCATCATTAATGATACACAACAGGAAGCATATATATTCATCATCATACAATCATCATACAACATGTGGGACAAATGCCCAGATACAACACCTAGAGTCCATTACCTCAAGAAAATGATACAACAAAGCAAACCATAGACCAAAAGTCCTACACCTATCTCCTAAAACAACTACATCAGTCGTGGCTACCATCAGAAGCAAGCACTGATCTTGCTCAAGCATCCCCCTCGTTTGATCTTGACTCATCATTATTCATCGCAAGAGATGATAGCTGTGATTCTAGCTCACTGATATGGTCACGATAAGATGCACGCTCCCCTCCCATTTAAGACTAGTGAGACAATGCTCAACCTGCATTACATATTGCATATCATACATTGATACATAAAACATGTGTATAAAATAAATAAGTATAATAAATAAGGCATACCCTCTAAGTGGTAGCAAACTCCAAAAAGCACTAATGTGCACTCCCTGCAACAGTATATTAGTACTAGCCAGAGGAGATAGGGATCTACAAAGGCAAGCAAATAAGTCAACCACAACTCACTAAATAAATGAAACATAGGTAAGAATAAGAAAAGAACACGAACATGGGTAGCATCAATAGGAGCAACACCTGACTGAGGAAAGCCAAGTCTAGGAAAATTAAAGCTCATTGATCTACTAAGAATATTCATCCTAAGCAAAGACAAAGATGACCGAATCATAAAATCCCCAAGGATACTGCTACTAGAAGCTACACCACTAGCATCAGCTATCACGTCAATTCAGAGCGTGTCCTCATCCTTCTCAAAATGGGATCTAGATTTCCTTCGGTGTTGCTGTAGATAAGTTCTCATAACTCATGTCAATTACAATTATTACTAATAAATTTTGCTACATGCTTGCACCAAAATAGGAATAAAAAATTACTGAATCAGAAGAAGTTACTCTTGATGACCCATATGATGGCCTAACCCTCGAACTCAAGGGACAAGATTCATTTGCCTGAGAAGGTGGAGATGAATGAAAGGTCCCAGTAGCTATAACAACAATTAGCTAAGGGATCAATACATCAGCATAAGGCAAGCCCTCACTCTTAAGCGGCTCTCAGAAGGGAATCTCATCATAACAGCAGCAACATCATCACCAAAGAGCTTATGGCCCTAGAACAGATCCCTAGGGGGAGGAATAAGAACTCTCCTCATGTATGGACCATCTTGCTGACTCACTCCTTACTAGACTCACTCACCCAAATACCACACCCTGTTGATGAGGCAAAAAAGAAACACTCACCTCTCTATTAGTTGCCATGCAGCCACCATCTCTGCCATCCAATGAGACCTTACCAGCCACCAGTGAAGAAAAATCTACTTAAAGAGTAATAATGAACAAACAATCTTAAAGAAAGGAATAACCAACATAACAAGAATTAGACATACCTAATCAGGGTACAACTTTCTCATATGGTATCAAGCTAAAGTGCAATCCTTAATCAAATCAGTAGTCTTCCTGATCTAGCAGGAATAATGAAGGAAAGCCATCCTCCTAGAAATGCTCGATGGACGGACGAGAGAGAATCCTAAACTTATATGCCCAGATCTATCAAAATCAAAGGGACAGAAATAACAAACCAAAAGAAAAAGAACAAATAATAGAACTCCTATTTATGTCCAGCATGAACAAGTATCCATAAATGCTTGAACCACCTTAGCATGCTGTGTCAAGGCCTGAATACATATGAGCAAAGGCAACAGTACCCCAGTAATAGCTCGGTAAGCCATCTAAATCTCTCAAGATGGCCAACAATCATAGATCTCCCATACTTAAAGGGTTCGGGAAGATAACAACACTTAACAAATAAAATAAAAATAGCAAGCCAGTTACTTCATTAAGAGAAGACCATCATAATACAAAGCCTGCACAGAAGAAACAAACTTCATGCATCGAGCAAGATGTAGGCAACTAGACTTTATAGGAGTGATTACCTCAAGAAAATCCCTCATGAGATACCTCCTTATCATAGCAGTGGAACACTTCTCATCATTGAAAGGAATGGGCTCTCTAGAAGAGCTCAAGCCCATGATAGTAGCAAAATCCAATAGGGTAATGGTCATCTCCTCAATAGGAAAATGGAAAGTATGCATTGTGTCCATCCACCACTCTATCAATGCATATATAGCAACATAACTTAATGCATATAAGTTAAAAGACAATGCAGTAATCACCCCATCAAAGCCCTTCTCGATAACCATATACTTCACACACATCAGGAGACCCTGATAGTACATGCTGACCCTGTTGAAACTACGAGGTAGCACAGTGACATACCTATGGGGCTACAAACAATTGGTACATTATCAAACATTTTCATAGCTACTAAATACTAACACACCTCTCTCTCTGTCACTTGATAGGATCTAAACAATAAAGACTGAAAAGAAAAGCATCGCAGTAAGCAGACAATCACGAAGAGAAAATAAAGTAAGAGCTATTAGCATTAATATCTACAGTAAAGCTAGATAGACAGTTATAGTAAAACCTACAGAGCTATAGTAAAAGCTATAGAGCTAGAGCTACAACAACCTTATATAGCAAAATAAATAACAAAATAGTCTATAAAATAATGGCAAAGAGGGACCTACCTCACGACGATGATGCACCTAAGCGTGAGTCTCCAAGCTATGAATAATAAGGATCAAATCTCCTTGAGAGAGCCTAGATGGCTGAGAACTCTGAGCACTAAATGTGCTAGTCCCTGCTGCAGATGTACTAGCTCCAGTAGACTTTGCAAAGTCACCCTTAAGATCAATATCAACATTAATAGAAATGTCTTCCAGACTCTTAGGAATATTGAGGAATTCCATTTTACGCAGAAGAAAATATAAGTACAGAGCAAAAAAAAAAGTAGATAATAGCTGAAACATAAAAAGGGCTAAGAAAAGTAAGAAAACACTAAAAAAAGTCCAGACAAAGCCTCCCAAGACCTCTAAAATAGCCATTTAAATAAGCCCGAAGGGGGGGAAGTGCATGATCATGTGCCTCCCACACAGAGTCACATGCACTTTCCCCTTCACTTGCTCTTTTATGGTTTTATATGCACTTTGAGAGTTTTCATACTCACTTTTACATCCTAAACTTCCATTTAAGCATAAGAAATGCACCAACTCATGCAAAAGTACATTGATGAGGACTCCATATGTCTAAAGACACTGCATGTGCACTGTTTTCGTTAAGAAACTCAACATCCTACAAAAGAAGAAGAGCAAGAAAAATTCATTGTAAGGATATCTTCAAATCATCAAAATAACATCATGACAAATCACTACATCATCACTGTATCACTATTGCATCATTACTGCATCATCATTACTACCTAATTCACATTGCTTAAAAGCACTTTCACTGCTTAGAAGCATCTCGTCATTACTTAGAGGCATCCTTACATTGCTTAGGAGCATTTATATTGCTTAGAAGCACTTTCACTACTTAGAAGCATCTTCTCATTGCTTAAAAGCACTTTCATCACTTAGAAGCATCCTCACATTGCTTAGGAGCATTTACACTGTGTAGGAGTATCCACACTGCTTAGGAGCATTCTCATTTGCCTAGTAGCATCCTCATTTAGCGTGACACCTAAAAAGGTTATAGTCGCATGTTCATTTGTGTGACACCTAAGACGATTATAATCACATGTTCATTTGCATGACACTTAAGAAGGTTATAGTCGCATTTTCATTTCACGTGACACCTAAGAAGGTTATATTAGCATGTTCATTTCATGTAACACATAAGAAGGTTATTATCGCATGTTCATTTGTGAGACACCTATGAAGGTTATAATCACATGTTCATTTACATGACACTTAAGAAGGTTATAGTCGCATCCATATTTTATTTTGTAGCATGTTCATTCATATGACACCTAAGAAGGTTATAATTGCATGTTCATTCGCGTGACACCTAAGAAGGTTATAGTTGCATGTTCATTTTACATGACACCTAAGAAGGCTATAGTTGCATCCGCATTTTGCTTAGTATCATGTTCATTTGTGTGACACCTAAGAAGGCTATAATCTTATGTTCGTTCGCATGACACCTAAATAGGTTATAGTTGCATCCGCATTTTGCTTAGTAGCATATTCATTCGCATGACACCTGAGAAGGTTATAGTCATATATTCATTTTGTGTGACACCTAAGAAGGTTATAGTCACATGTTCATTTTATGTGACACCTAAGAAGGTGATAGTCAGATGTTCATTTGCGTGACACCTAAGAAGGTTATAGTCACATCCTTATTTTTCTTAGTAGCATATTCATTTTGCATAATGCTTAAGAAGGTTATAGTCGCATCCGTATTTTTCCTAGTATCATTGTCATACCTCAAATTTGAATGTCCCTAAAAAGGTATAATGATGAAACAAATCCCCGAGATGGCTAGAGTTTGCTCGTTCGTAACACCTCTAAAGTGTGCAACCTTAAAACACCTAATTGACCCCACCAGTGTGCAAAATTGATCACCAGGTCAATAAGTTGTGCTTTAACCTTGCAAAATATGAATTATTGGAACAATAAGAGGTTTATTTTCAGAAAACTCCTCTCATAATACTTAGCTCGCTAGGCCGGTGTGTATTTTGTTAGACTGGGACCCAGCTTTATGAAAAAACAAAAATCAATTTTGATAAAATGTACTTCAGAAACATATTTGGAGGGCTCCAAAACCTCCAAAAGTGGTCCCAAAATGGTCCAATACAACACGAGTATCAGCACATATCGCTTAGAAGTAAACACCTTTAGGTGTCATATGCTAAAATCGAAGTCAAATTTGGCAAAATAGACTCCAAAAATGGATTTGAAAGGCCCAAAAACCTTAAGAACCAATCCTGGAATAGCACCCATATAACTCGAGAAGAGCACATAGAGTGTTAAAGTATGCATGAAAATGAGCATAGGCGCGAGTGGCCACGTGCCAAGTGCGTGACCATGCACAGTGTATGTGTGGTCAAGCACACTTAGCATGGCCATGCACAAAAATACACTCACAGGTGCATGACCACTCCTGTACCACCCCATTCTACACATTTTTTCCTATAAATAGACCCCTATACACCCCATTTTGGAGGGGGGAAGCAAGCGAAGGCACACACACTCAAAAGTTAGTATGATTGAAGGCATGGGAAACCCTTTCCCATATAGTTCTCTGCCATAACCTTTCTTTTAGGTTGTTAGATCCCTTTTTTCACTAAACCCAGCCTTATCTTTGCCAAAACACGCTTTAAAGGTATACAAGCGAGTATCGTTCTACTGTCATTTTGAACATCTCGATGAGGACAACTTGATAATCTCTTAAAGCTAGAGCTTCAAAGTTCATATAAGTTGAGTCAAGTCTAAGGACCACATAATCATTTTAACATGTTTACTTTACTTTACTGCATTTTATTTTACTATTGCCAATATTTCAGACTACTGTTGTGCTTGTGTGATGAGACTAGCAATCTTGCATGCCATGTGAATAATATATGCATTATTATGCTAATTTTACATCATCACTCTACATCCTCTATTTTTGAAATCATGAAATCACATCATAAATATCAATAATATGAAAAAGTTCATGCCCCAGAATACAATCATCATGCTCTTGGTTCGATGATGACCTCATGCATCCTTTATATTATCATCATTCATCATCATAGCATAAATAATCATTACAAACATGATCATCCTATCATTCATTAAATAAGTTGTGTAAATGATTGTGTTATCCTTGTAGATCAATCATATTAGATTTACTTTTCTGTAATCTTTTTCTTTTCATATGAATTTTATCAGAAAAGTAATGTAATAAAATTATTAGCTTTATTATCCTATATTTTCTAATGTACTTTGTGAATGCTATATAAACTGCCATCACTAAAAATAGGGTGTTAGGGTAGCTATACATCAAATATTTAATAATGAGAAATAGTCAAAAAGTAGATGCGATCTCCCGAACCTAGAGATCTCTACCGAGGACAATACTCGCTGAGTGACTCGATGTTGTCCCTTTCTTTTCTCGATTTTCTAAAAATTGGGTGGCTGCTCCATAAAATCAAAAAGTCCCCACGAGATCAATCATTTGTCCTTATTCGTTAAAGTTTCCATGTCCCTCAAAAAAATAAAAAAACCAACACCAAGAAAAAAAAGGAAGGTTACTCACAATGGTGACTCAACGGGGACTTCTAAGTAAGAGGGATCAACTCAAAAATGATGATTTCTTATTATATAATGCTTTATCATATAGAGCCCCTCACCACTGCATTTGCACTACACATCACATGTGCACCAATTGTCCTTAAAAGCCTCGATAATACTAAATGACATTGCCACCATTATTCCACTCGAGTTATAGGGTGACAAAGATATGGTATTATCACTTTTAGTCTTTACTTATGCATTTGTCAGACTTATTTGACCAGAGTCTATAACCCAAGTCCATAAGCGGGGTGATTGAGTTATTAAAAGAATGCTAGACTCACTGATTGGAGTCCATAACCATAGTCATATATGGGCATTCTCAATAAAGGAACCCTTTGCCTTTCACCCTGACCCATCTCATGTAGATAAATTTATAGCAACATTAACTAGGATTTTGCCAAGCTATGCATAATATCCTTGTCCTAATGCTGTCAGTTTGACATGATACTCATAAATGACATGACCCTCCTAGTGTCTATCATCGAATGACATCCTAATGTCAATTTTCATAGAAAATTTATGTTTAGGTGATTCTCATATACTTCGTGTGAGCCCGAAGCATAATAAATGATGAGAATTATGTACCTTAGCTTGAATAGTGTATGCAAATTAACAAATAATGACATCCCTCGATGATGGAACCTACGAGATGTCATCCATTTATCCTTATCAGATTAAATGAATGGTTTAGGAATCTAACTAGATTATGGACCTTTATTTCGGTAAAATCAAATTATAAATTATCAAACGATACTTTCATGACTCATAGTAAGCATATCGAATATTGATGTGGGGGCAAGAACTTGGACTCCTTCTGATTGACCTTAGTCATATGCATATAGACGCATATGGGCTTTGGACATCATTTAAAGCTAAAAAATTAACCCTCACATTAACATCATATGATTACTTTAAGCACATTTGAGTATCATTGCTCAGTTTGAGTATCATTGCTCAGTTTACCCTTTGGTTCTGACCAATATAAATTGAAACAGCCTAGTTCTAAGAGCGAAATCATAGTCCCCTAATGATTATAAGTTCAAAACCCACCTAGGAAAGAGAATGAATGACCTTATGGAGAAATAAGATTAAAAGCGAGAGCTTGCTTGTGATTAGTTTGTTCATTATGCAGGAAAACTAACCAGCTTTAATCATGCATACATCATATACATATAGATAGCACATACTAACCATTGTTTCTTATAGGCATAATCATTTTTCCATTATAGGATTTCTTGTATCCACTCCATGCATACATGCTCACCCTTTTCTTTTAAAAGCACAAGTCATACATCATTCATTTAGCTAACCCTAATAAATGTATAGGAATACTACATTCAAATATGAGTGACCAAGAAGATACCTCCTGTCAAGTATTCAATTATAAGCTAAAAGAGGGGATCAAAAAGTTGCTCACTCATGGTGCCATAGCTAAAATCCTCCAAGCCCAAATCAAAGCTAGAGGTGCTTGAGATAGGAATAACACATTACTAAATAAAGCATCTATATATGTTCACCCAAGGGTGGATAAGGAAAAAGGAATTCCCTGCACTCCAATTCAAGCTAGTAATGACAATGACTACTACCAAGATCTTAGGAATGCATCAAAAGTTGTAAAAATTATTGACATGACCAAGCCTGAATTGACAAGGGAGGTTAAACTATTAGCCAAAAAGATGGCTCTATTGGAATTTGCCTTCAAATATAAGGGAACTCATGGCTCTAAATGCTTTATCAACCTAGCACTGTTCAAAGATGAGTCACTTCTAGATGATTTTAAGCTACTGAACTTTGCTATGTTTGATGAAATTGGAGATCCAAGGGTCCATTTAAGGCAATATGCTACCTTCATTGCTTCCACAAAGCTTACAGAATCATAAATTATTCGATTGTTCTTCACATCACTAGAGGAAGGACTGAGGACATGGTTCTTTGACCTTGAAGATAAATAAAAAATGATTGGCTATTGCTGACTCAAAAGTTTATCAAGCAGTATGAATAAAACACTTAGTTAGACATTACTCAAAGGGACCTTAAGACCATAAGGCAGAAGCTTGGTGACATAAACTTTATAATGAAAAAAAGAGCCAGGGATATAACTCTCCCCATGAATGGTGAAGTGATTGATTGCCCTTACCCACAAAAAGTAGTTTTAGATAAAAATTTCAACAGCAACCATGAAGTATGGGATCTATTGGGCTAGTCATTTAGGAAGTTTGACTACAAAGTTAAGTACACGGCACCTTTTACTGCTCACACACTCTTAGAAGACATGACACCCTCAGGATGGGGAGAAGAATTTGACAATGAAAATGGGATAGATAGTAATATTCAGCTTTAGAACCTATATATCATGGGGATAAATATATAGTACGACTCTAATGGTCTTGAAATTATTGTCTGGGACCAAAATAATAGTATAAAAGCAGATAACCAAGCTGCTGAGAAGCCCTCAGTAGCAGTTAACCATGTAACTCCCAGGGGGCAAGTATATCAACCTTTTGAGAAAGAGAAGGAACTAGCAAAAGATCAAGCTTTGATTAAAAAAGAAGACACTATCCTCAAAAAGCTTAAGAAGACTCCAGCACAAGCCAGTATTTGGGACCTACTCACGGCCTCTAAGAAGCATAGAGATGCTCTAGTCATAGCACTAGATGAAGCAAAGATTGCCATTGATGCCTCACCATACGAGATGATATCCTCTCTAATGAATGCTCCTTCTAATGCAATCACCTTTTTAAATGAAGATTTACCCCTAGAGGAAAGGGTCCACAATCATCCTCTCTTCACACAGGAAATTGTTAGGATTAAAAAGACTCCATGTGTTATGGTAGATGATGGGTCTACCATTAATGTTTTCCCCTTGAGTTTGCTACATAAGTTTGGGATGAATGTTGAAAACCTAGAAGAATCCAATGTGGTCATACAAGCTTATGATGATTCAAATAAGCTAGTCATCGACACTTTCAAAGTAGTAGTTATAGTGCGAGATATCGAATTAAAAATAGAATTTACTATCCTAGAAATCCCTCAAACTTTTGCCCTGTTATTAGGAAGACCTTGGTTCCACCCACTAGGGGGCATACCTTCCACTATGCATCAAAAGATCAAGTTCCATTTGAATGGAAAGGTTGTTACCATCCCTACTAAAACAAACAACATTATTGCCTATCGAAATGTGGTCTCACTAGGATTTTTGGTTTCCATGATCAATGACAGTCATGTCGATCTCAAAGTTGCTACTATGATGAAGAAAATGTAATATCTACCTAGAATAGGACTAGGAGGAAGAAACATTGGAGTCACAAAATTCCCTTACTTCTGAGGATAGACTAATAGAAATGATTTAGGGTACAATCCTAAAAAGGATACTGGGCTAAGAAATCAACTCTTTTATGGTTGAAAGCTCAACCCAAGTCTATCAAGGATAAGTTGAGGAATGGGTGAGCAACGACATCAAGAAATTGGGGTTTGAGATCTTCAATGACACCATCAATGAGAAGCACTTACCAAGACATGATGACTGAGACTAACATCTATGAGCTAATAAAAAACCTAGAGATAGAATCTGAAAGTGAAGCTATTAATCATGCCCAAGCTGCTACCATCCTCAAATTGAGCATCAATGGCATCCTATTTCAAGACATTGCTAATGATGATCTCTGTACTTTTTCTTTGTTTGAAAATGATGATGTAATTAACTCTAAAGTTAATGTATTGAAATCAAATTTTGCTTACTTAATTGATGTATTTCCTGATGGTAGTGTGCATTGCATTGATTAAAACATTAACATAGTTGACATTTATTCTATATGCACTGAATCATTTAACATTGGCATGGAATCTGAACCACACCTTATGTATATTTTGAAAGATGTTACCCCTGAAGAGAGGAGAGAAATTGAAAAAATATTAATAAAAGATTCAAAAGTATTTGCTTGCACTTATGACGATATGCCTAGTATTGACAAAGACATTGCTCAACACTTCATTCCTACTAAAGAAGGGTGCAAACTGGTAAAATAGAAGTTGAGAAGACTCAAACTAGAATGGGCCCAACTAGTGAAAGAGGACATCAAGAAACATATCAAAGCAAAATTCTTAGAGGTAGTAGACTATCTAGAACGGTTAGTAAATGTGGTGCTAGTCCCAAAGAAAGATAGAAGGGTTAGAATATGCATCGACTATGGAGATCTGAACAAGGCCTACCCAAAGGATGATTTCCCACTACTTCACATAGACATACTGGTTGACAACGTCGCCATATGTGTAATGTACTCCTTCATGGATGGATTCTCTAGGTACAGTTAGATCTTAATGGCTATTATCGACAAAGCAAAGACAACTTTCATAACAAAATGGGGTACTTATTACTATAGGGTAATGCCTTTTGGACTAAAGAATATGGGGGAAACCTACCTGAGAATGGTGATTGCAATGTTCCATGGCATGATACATAAATAAGTGGAGGTATACAATGACAACATGATGGTTAAATCAAGAACCATGGAAGAACACCCCTCTAATCTTGAAAATTTCCTCAGAAGGATTAAAAAGTACAGTCTCAGGCTAAATATGAAGAAATGCTTATTCAGGGTTACTTCAAGAAAGATGTTGGGGTATGTTGTCAGTTAAAATGGGATTGAAATGGATCTAGACAAAGCAAAAGGTATCATAGAGATGCAAGTGCCAAAAATAGAGAAAGAAATTAGAGGGTTTCTAGGGAAACTACAGTTCATTAGCAGATTCATTACTAAGTTGATAGTAGCATGTGAACTAATCTTCAAGCTACTCAGGAAAGATCAGTCGGTTGAATGGAATGAATACTATTAATTAGCATTTGACAAGATCAGAAGCTACCTAGCCAACCTACTAATTCTAAGACCACCTAAACTAGGGATTACTCTAACCCTGTATCTAGCCATCAAAGGGAATGCAATTGGTGCAATGTTAGCCTAAAAGGGAGAAATGAAAGTAAAACACATAGTTTACTACTTGAGCAAGAAGATGCTACCATATGAGGAGAAGTACAACATGTTTGGCAATGGTATGGGCAATAAAGAAACTGATACACCACTTTCAATCTTATAGAATACAAGCCATGTCTAAAATGGACCTAAGAAAGTATCTTTACGAAGCTCCCTCACTAGTGGGAAAACTTGCAAGTGGCTCGTACTGCTAATAGAATTCGACATGCAATATCTGACTAAGAAGGCAGTAAAAGGGAGAGTAGTGGCTAAATAGCTAGCTCTCAACCCTATTTTAGGCTCAGAAGAAATCCAACTGGACTTCCCAGATGACCTCAGCTCAACCATTGAAATCTAAGGATGGCACATGTACTTTGATGAAGCAGTCAATCAGTTTGGTGTAGGAATCAGTGTTATACTGTAATCTTCAGAAGGCAAAGTAGTACTAATTACTAAAAGCTCAAGTTTAGAGTCACAAATAATGAAGCATAATACAAGGCCTACATACTCAAATTAGAAGCACTGATAACCCTGGATGTCATAGAAGTTGAAATCTTCAGAGATTCCATGCTACTAATCAATCATGCCATGGAAGAGTGGGAACTAAAAGAGCAACATTTAAAGCCTTATTTGGACCACTTAAGGCTGCTCACCATTTCCTTCCAAAAATGTAGATTCATTCATCTTCCTAGGAACTATAATCAGATAGCATATGCACTTGCTTCCCTAGCATCAATATAGGAAGGACCATCCAAAATGCCCATAAAGCCCCTTATTCTACTCATATCAGGATAGCCTTGTCATAAAGAATATAGAATAATGAAGATTGAAGTAGTTAAAAAGCCTTAGTTTGATGACATCCAGAGATATTTGAAGGAATGAGCCTATCCTAATCAAGCAGATGAAAGAGCCAAAATAGTCATTCGATGATTAGCATTAAAATTCACATCACACTAGGGTGTGTTATATAGGAGAACCTTAAATGGTTTACAACTCTGATGTCTAGATGAAACTAAGGCTATAAGAACAATAGAAGAAGTGCACGAGGGTGTTTGTGGTTCACACATGAATGGAGAAATCTTAGCTAAGAAGCTAATCAGATAATGGTTTTTCTAGATGATGATGATGGAAGACAGCATCAAATTTATGAGGAAATGCCATAAGTGTAAGATCCACAGGAATGTCAGCCACCTTCCCCTAACAGAACTACAATACATCTCTTCTCTATGGCCCTTCTTAGCATGGGGATTAGACATGATTGGGGAAATCCACAACAGCCTCAAACAGACATAGGGTCATCTTATTAGTAGTGGACTACTTTACAAAATGGGTCAAAGCATAATCATTCACAATAATAGGAGCCAATCAAGTGGATAAGTTCATCAAAAGAAACTTATTCTGTCGATATGGGATCCCCTATCACATCATCTCTAATAATGGTGTCCAATTCCAAGGGTAAGTTAGAGAGCTACTAAGGAGTTATAAGGTGGAACATCACATATTTTCTCCTTACTGACCATAAGTGAATGGGGTTGTCAAAGCTACAAACAAGAACATTAAAAAGATCTTATCAAAGATGACTCATACTTACCAAGATTGGGCAGACAGATTGCCACAAGCCTTATAGGGCTATCGAATGATAGTCATAACTTCAACAGGAGCAACTCCTTTCTTATTAGTGTTTGGATCAGAAGTAGTTCTTCCAATCGAAATAGAGATCAAGTATCTTCAGGTAGTAATCGAATCTGAATAACTATAAGTACAATGGGCTCAACAAAGGCATGAAAATCTCACTCTCTTAGATAGCAAAAAGCTCAAAGCTCTATACCACACACAACTGTATCAGGCTTGACTATTTAAGTCCTTTAACAAAAGAGTAAAACAAAAGAGTGTGAAAGCATGAGACTAGGTGCTAAAGCAAATAAGACATAACATTTTAGACCCTAGAGGAAAATTTAAACCAAACTGGGAAGGCCTATACTTGGTCAAACATGTCCTATCAAGAGCAGTAGTCAAACTGATGGATTCTGGAGGCAATGAATCCTCTGAACCTATCAATATAGGCTGCCTGAAGAATTACTAAGGCACAAAAAAAATCATCATCACCCCACTGAGTTGAAAACCTAAGCTCATGCAAAAGTTAGGGACTTCCACTAAGTTGAAAACCTAAAAATGGCAACTTAGGCAAAAATTAGGGAATAAGAGAAAATACTTAACTAGAGAACCTAAGAAGGCTAGTTAAGGACAAGGGTAACCTCAAGTTCAAAATTTGTATGAATGCACCTGTGCTTTTTTTAAATGATTACAGTGAAATGAGAATGATTACCAATTTATGCAAAATGTCTTTGAAAAGTGCAACAAATTTTTTCATCATGATTTTCATCAAGCATGCTTTGCATTTTCTTTAATTACATGGCCATGGTTCTTACCATCCTCTTTAAAGCTTACTCTTTGAGATCAACCACTATTGTATAGTAAAAAAACTAGCCAGGTGTGAAAACCTCCAAAAGGAGACACCTTAGGAAAAAAAGGAAAGAAAAAGAAAACCTAGCTAAGTGCAAAAAGCTCCATAAGGAGACGCCTTAGGGAAAAAAGGCAGACGATAGTACATAACATGAAGCATATACAGTCATCATGATATAACATGTGGGACAAATGCCCAGATACAACACCTAGAGTCTATAACCTCAGGAAAATGATACAACAGGACAAACCACATACTAAAAATACCTACACCTAACTCCTAAAATAACTATATCGGTTGTGGCTACCATCAAAAGCAAGCAATGATATGCTTAATCATCCCCCTCATTTAATCTCAACTCATCATTGTTCATCACAAAGGACAATAACCATGACTCCAGTTCACTAAAGTGGTCATGATAAATTGCTTGCTCCCGCTCCCATTCATGACTAGCAAGATGGTGCTCAACCTACATTACACATTACATATCATACACTCATACATAAAACATATGCATAAAATAAATAGGTATAATAAAGAAGACAAACCTTATGAGTGGTGGCAAACTCCAAAAAGCACTACTGTGCACTCCCTGCAGTAGTATACTAATACTGGCTAGAGGAGATAGGAATCTGCAAAGCAAGCGAATAAGTCAACAACCACTCATTAGATAAATGAAATAAAGGCAAGAATGAGAAAAGAACACAAACATTAGTAGCATTAGCAAGAGTAACACCCAACTGAGGAAAGCTAGGTCAAGGCAAATAAAAGCTCACTACTTTACCTAATATATCCATCCCAATCAAAGATAAAGACGGCTAAATTGTTGAATCCCCAAGGATAGTGCTACTAGAAGACACTATTAGCATGAGCAGTCACCTCAGTGTGGAGCATGCCCTTATCATCCTTAAAGCAAGATCTAGATCTCTTTAAGTGTCGCTGCAGATAAGCTCTCATAACCCATGTCAATTATAGTTTATTACTAATAAGTTTGCTACATGCTTGCACTAAAATAGGAATAAAAGCTTACTGAATTAGAAGAAGCAACTCTCAATGACCCACGTGATGGCCTAGCCCTTAAACCCGAGGGATGAGATGCGTCTGCCTGAGAAGGTTAAGGAGAAGGAAAGGTCCCAGTAGCTATAGCATCAATCATATGAGGGATCAATACATTAGCATAAGACAAACCATCACTCTCCAAGAGTCCCTCAGAGGAGAATCCCATCATAACAGCAGCAAGATCACTATCGTAGAGCTATGACCCCAGAACATGTCCCTAGGGGGAGGAATAGGAACTCTCCTCATGTATGGGCCATCCTACCAACGATGGACTCACTCACCCAAATACCACACCCTACAAACGAGGCCAGAAAGGAACACTTGCCTCTCTATCAACTACCATACAACCACCATCTCTACCATCCATTGAGGTCTCGCCACCCATCAATGAAGAAAGATCTGCTTAAAGGGCAATGAAAAATAAATGATCCCAAATAAAGGAACAACCAGCACAATATGAATCAGACATACCTAATCAGGGGACAACCTCCTCATGTGGTCCCAGGCTACCATGCAATCCTTGATCAAATCTATAGTCTTCCTAATCCAATAAGAATAATAAGGGAAGCATCCTCTTAGAAATGCTCGGTGGATGGATGGGGGAGAATCTTGAACTCATGCCAGATCTATAAAAAATAGAGGATCATAAATAACACACCAAGAGTAAAAGGACAGACAATAGAACTCCTACTCACATCTAGCACAAAAAAGCATTCGCAGATCCTCGAGCCACCTTAGCATGCTGTCTCAAGCCCTATTTGGCAAGCCATCCATGTCCCTCAAGACGGGCAATAATCGCAGATCACCCATACTTGAGGGGTGGGAAGATAACAACACTAAGTAAATAAAATAAAAAGCAATGGGTCAGCTACTCCATTGAGACAAGACCATCATTATACAAGGCCTGCAAGGAAGAAACAAACTCCATGTATCGAGTGAAATATAGGCAACCAGACTTCATAGGAGTGACTACCCCATGAAAATCCCTTATAAGATGCCTCCTCGCCACAACAGTGGAACACTCCTCAGCACTAAAAGGAATGGGCTCTTTAGAAAAGCTCAAGCCCGTGATAGTGGCAAACTCCAGCAAGGTAATATTCATCTCCTCAATAGGCAAGTGGAAAGTATGCATCATGTCCATACACTACTCTATCAATGCATACATAATAACCTAACTTAATGCATACAAGTCTTAAGATAGTGCAGAAATCACTCCATTGAAGCCCTTCTCGATAACCATCTGCTTCACACACATTAGGAGACCCAAATAGTACATGCTAACCCTGTTGAAACTACCAGGCAGCATAGTGACATACTTACGAGGCTACAAATAATAGGTACACTATCAAACATTTGTGTAACTACTAATTACTAACCATCTTTCTCTATCACTCAAATAAAATCAAAATAGTAACAAAGGCTGAAAAGAAAAGCATCACGGGAAACAGACCAGCACAAAAAGAAAATAAAGCAAGAGCTATCAACATTAGCATTTACAATAAAGCTAGATAGCTAGAGCAAGAGCAAGAGCTATAGAGCTCTAACCACAATAACCTCATACAACAAAATAAACAGCAAAGCAGCCAACGAATAAGCTCTTAAAAATAAGGGCAAAGAGGGACCTACCTATTGATGATGACACATATAAGCATAAGTCTCAAAGCTATGAACAATGGAGATTAGATCTCCCCGAGAAAGCCTGGAAGGCCAAGAACTTTGAGCACTATATGTGCTAATCCCAACTATGGACGTCCCAGCTCCAGTAGCCTCCGCAAAGTCACCTTCAAGATCAACATCAACATTAATAAAAATGTCCTCCAGAGCCTCAAGAATGTTGGGAAACTCCATTTTATGCAAAATAAAATAGAAATACAAAAGCAAAAATAAAGCATAAAGCACTTGAGACATGAAATGGGTTAAGAAAAGTTAGAGAACACTTAAAGAAGTTCGGACAAAGCCTCCTAAGACCTCCAAAATAGCCAATTAAATAAGGATGGAGGGGGGGAAGTGTATGACCATGTGCTAGGTGCATGACCACGTGCACAAATGTGTGTTCACGGGCTCCTTATGTGCAGTCATGCACACTTCCCTTTTCCATGCGCTCTTTTATGGTTTTATGCTCACTTTGAGACTTTGCACACTCACTTCTACAGTCCTAAACTTCCATTTGAGCATAAGATATGCAACAAACTCATATAAAAGTACACTATTAAGGAATTCATCTATCTAAAGACATTGTGCATGCACTGCTTTTTTTAGAAACTAAACATCTTACAAAAGAAGAAGAGTAAGGAAAAATCACTATAAGAATATCTTACTCTAAATCATCAAAATGATGTCCTCAACATGATAACTCACTTTATCATCACTGCATCACATAATCACTGCATCACTACTGCATTATCAATGTGTCACTACTGCATCATCACCACTATCTCATTCATTGCTTAGAAGCATTCACATTGCTTAGGAGCACCTTTGCATTGCTTAAAAGCACTCATATTGCTTAGAAGCATCCTCACATCACTTAGAAGCACTCGTTCATTGCTTAGGAGAACTCTCATTGCTTAGAAGCACTCACATTCATTGCTTAGAAACATTTTCACATTGCTTAGAAGAACTCTTATTACTTAAAAGCACTTTCATCACTTAGGAGCATCCACACTGCTTAGGAGCATTCTCATTTGCTTAGTAGTATGTTCATTTGTGTGACACCTAAAAAGGTTATAGCCGCATTTTGCTTAGTAGCATCCTTATTCACGTGACACCTAAGAGGGTTATAGTTGCATCTTTATTTTGCATGACACATAAGAAGGTGATAGTTGCTTGTTCATTTGCATGACACCTAAGAGGTTATAGTCACATGTTCATTCGTATGACACCTAAGAAGGTTATAGTCACATGTTCATTTTTCATGACACCTAAGAAGGTTATAGTCGCATGCTCATTTTGTGTGACATCTAAGAAGGTTATAGTTGCATGTTCATTTATGTGACACCTAAGAAGGTTATAGTCACATGTTCATTTGCGTGACACCTAAGAAGGTTATAGTCATAGGGTCATTTACATATCACCTAAGAACATTATAGTAACATGTTCATTCGCATGACATCTAAGAAGGCTATAGTTGCATCCAAATTTTGCTTAGTAGCATGTTCATTTATATGATATCTAAAAAGGTTATAATTGCATATGCACTCTACACTTTGCATCAATCATAGGCTTGTTTATGTCCCAAAATAGCACCATCCATAATGACCAAATCATATAATAATAGCAACAAACAAGACACAACAACAGTGGTCAAATCTTAATAAGACGTCTAGAGACAAACCACAGGTAAGTACCTCTCTCCCTATCAAAATGTTTTTGTATCTTTCCATTTGCTTCATGTGTATTGACACTAGCACTAGGTGGCTATGTAGCACATATGAAGTAGGGGGACAATTGTCATACCTTAAATTTGATTGTCCCCAAAAAGGTCCAATGATGAAATGAATCCCCAAGATGACTAGTGTCTGCTCGTTCATAACACCTCTAAAGTGTGCAACCCTAAAACACCCAACTGACCCCACTAGTTTGCAAAATTGATCACCAGATCATTAAGTTGTGCTTTAACCTTATAAAATATGAATTATTGGAACAACAAGAGGTTTATTTTGAGAAAACTCCTCTCAAAATACTCAGCTTGCTTGGTCGGTGAGTATTTTATTAGACTGGGATCCAGCTTCATGAAAAAATGAAAATTGATTATGACAAAATGAACTTTGAAAACATGTCCAAAGGGCTCCAAAACCTTTAGAAGTGGTCCCAAAATGGTCCAACACAACCCAGGTATCGGCATGTATTGCTTAGAAGTGTGTGTAAACACCCATAGGTATTATGTACTAAAATGAAAGTCAAATTTGGAAAAACAAACTTCAAAAATGCATCTAAAAGGCCTAAAAACCTTAGTAACCAACCCCTAAACAATGCATGTAGAAACCAGAAAGAGTGCATAGAGTGTCAAAGTGTGCATGAAAACACACACACGCGTGCATGGCCACACACCAAGTGCTTGACCATATGCACACTATGTGTGGTCACATGCACTTAACATGGCCATACAGAAAAATACACTCATATGCGCATAACCATGCCTGCACTACCTCATTCTACATATTGTTTCCTATAAATAGACCCCTATACACCTAATTTGGAGGGGGGAAGCAAATGAAGACACACAAACTTAAAAGTCAGTCTGATTGAAGGCATAAAAAACCCTTTCTTATATATTTTTTGCTCTCCCATAACTTTTCTTTAGGTTGTTAGATCCCTTTTCCACCAAACGCAACTGAATCTTTGTCAAAGCATGCTTCAAAAGTATACAATCTAGCATCATTCTGCCATCATTTTGAACCTCTTGATGAGGAAAGCTTGATAATCTCTTGAAGCTAGAGCTTCAAAGTTCACATAAGCTGAGTCAAGTCTAAGGACCATATAATCATTTTAGCTTGTTTACTTTACTGCACTGTATTTTATTTTACTGTCACTAGCATTTGGAAATAATGTTGTGCTTGTATGATGAGACTAGCAATTTTGCATGCTATGTGAATAATATATGCATTATTATGCTCATTTTACATCATCACTCTACATCCTTTATTTCTAAAATCATGGAATCACATTGTAAATATCAATGATGTGAAAAAGTTCATGCCCCGGAATAGAGTCATCATGCTCTCGGTCCAGTGATGACCTCATACATCCTTTGTGTTATCATCATTCATCATCATAATATAAATAATCACTGCAAGCATGATCATCCTATCATTCATCAAATAAGCTGTGTAAATGATCATGTTATCCTTGCAGATTAATTATATTAGATTTACTTTTCCACAATCTTTTTCTTTTTATATGTATTTTATTAGGAAAGCAATGTAATAAAATTCTCAGCTTTATTATCCTATATTTTTTGATGTATTGTGTAAATGCTATATAAACTGTCATCATCAAAACTAGGGCATTGCGGTAGCTATACATTGAATATCATATAATAAGAAATAGTCAAAAAGTAGATGCAATCTCCCAAACATGAAAATCTCTGTTGGAGACAATACTCGTTGGGTGACCTGATGTTGTCCCTTTCTTTAGTGACTCTATAAAATTAAAAGTGTCTTATCCCCTTAAGGCTAATCATTTGTCCCTATTTGGTAAAGTTTCCATGTCCCTCAGAAATGAAAAAACCAACACCAAAAAAAAAGGAAGGTCGCTCACAATCATGTTCATTCGTATGACACCTAAGAAGGTTATAATCGCGTGTTCATTTGCGTAACACCTAAAAAGGTTATAGTCATATCTTTCGTACTTAGTAGCATCTTCATTTGCATGACACCTACAAAGGTTATAGTTGCATGTGCATTCTGCTACACTTTGCATCAGTCACAGGCTTGCATATATCCTAAAATACCACCTCGCGTGACAACTAAGTTATAGAACAATAGCAACAAACAAAACACAACAGCAACAGTCAAATCTTGATAAGACATCTAAAGACAACCCACAGGTAAGCACCTCTTTCTCTACTAAAATGTTTTTTGCATCTTTGCATTTTGCTTAACGTGTATTGCCACTAGCGCCAAGTGGCTATGCAACACATGTGAAGTAAGAGGCAACTATCGTACCTCAAATTTGACTGTCCCTAAAAAGGTCCAATAATGAAATGAATCCTCAAGATAACTAGAGTCTACTCGTTCATAACACCTATGAAGTATACAACCTTAAAAAAACGAATTGACCCCACTAGTGTGAAAAATTGATCACTAAGCCATTAAGTTATACTTCGACTTTATGAAACATGAATTATCAAAATAATGAGAGGTTTTATTTCAAGAAAAATCCTCTTAGAATACTCAGCTCGTTGGGCCAGTGCACATTTTATTAAATCGGGACCTAACTTCATGAAAAAATAAAAATTGATTTTGACAAAACAGACTTTGGAAACACATCTAGAAGGCTCCAAAACCTCCTAAAGTGGTCCTGGAATGATCCAACACAACCCGAGTTTCAATGCATATCACTCAAAAGTGTGCATAAACACCCTTATGTGTTATGTGATAAAATCAAAGTTAAATTTCATAAAAAAAACTTTGAAAACATGTTTGGAAGGCCCAAAAACCCTAGAATAGCGTGCATAAAACCCAAAAAGAGCTTGTAGAGCATCAAAGTGCACATGGAAATGTACACATGCGCGTGTGGCCACATGCCAATTGTGATGTCATCTACATTACCCCATTCTACACATTTTTACCTATAAACCCCTCTACACCCCATTTTAGGGGGAAGTAAGTGAAGACAAACACATACTCAAAAGTCAATACAATCAAAGGCATGGGAAATCTCTCTCTGTATAGTTTTTGCTCTCCCACAGCCTTTCCCTTAGGTTGTTAGATCCCTTTTTCCACCATCCTCATCTTTGTCAAATCATGCTTCAATGGTATACAATCTAACATCATTCTACTATCATTTTGAACCTCTCGATGAGGAAAGCATGATAATCTCTCAAAGCTAAAGCTTTAAAGTTCACATAAGATGAGTTGAGTCTGAGGATCACACAATTATTTTAGCATGTTTATTTTACCGTATTGCATTCTATTTTACTATCACTAGCATTTGGGAATACTATTATGCTTGTGTGATAAGACTAGTAATCTTGCATGCTATGTGAATAGTAAATGCTTTATTATGCTTATTCATATCATCATTCTGCATCCTCTATTTCTAAAGTAATGAAATCACATCGTAAATATCAATAATGTGAAAAATTTCATGTCTCGGAATAGATTCATCATGCTTTCAGTCCAGTGATGACCTCATGCATCCCTTATATTATCATCATTCATCATCATAGCATAAATAATTACTATAAGCATGTTCATCCTATCATTCATCGAATAAGCTATGCAAATGGTCATGTTATCCTTGCAGATCAATCATATTAGATTTACTTTTCTATAGTCTTTTCCTTTTCATATGTATTTTATTAAGAAAGTGATGTAATAAAATTTTTAGTTTTATTATCTTATATACTATGTGAATGCTATATGAACTGTCATTACTGAAAATAAGGTGTTGTGGTAGCTATACATTGAATATCGTATAATGAGAAATAGTAAAAATGTAGATGCGAACTCTCAAACCCAGAAATCTCTGTTGAGGACAATACTTGCTAAGTGACCCAATGTTGTCCCTTTATTTTCCCAATTTTTAGTGACTCCATAAAATCAAAAGCATCTCATCCCCTCGAGATCGATCACTTATCCCTATTCGGTAAAGTTACTTTGTCCCTTGGAAATGGAAAGACCTGCTACATTGTCTAATAAAGTATAAAAAAGAATAAAAGAAAAAACAACTGAGGTCGCTTATAACTGTGCATCTAAGCCTCGACCATCTAATTCTAATGACTGAAGTTGTCACCCTCAGGTCGCTTCTATAGCACTGAGGTTCTAAGCATGTAAGCCTTAAGTCATAGCACTGAGCATCTAAGCCTCGAGCATTTAAATCCAATGGCTAAAGCTGGCACACTCAGGTCACTTTAATAGTATTGAGGTTCAGCACACGGGCCTCGCTTTTAATGTACCAAGCATCAAAACTCTAGCAATAGCTAGTTTTGCCAAGTTGTCTCCATACTGGTAGGTTAATCCCTTACACAAAGCATTTTTATTATAGGTAGCACTTTAATGATGATTTCAAGACTTGGTATCGAGCTTCATCTTTTCCTATAACTGAAGTTGGCCACCTTAATTCACCCTTCCATATCAGATGCAATGATTTAAGTAGTCTCTCTCTAGACAAAAGAATGATGTTTCCATCACTTGATAGACCCAAGTAAATCAGACATAAATATCCGAACATACTTTCCGAGGGGAGCTTTTGATAACCCATATACATATTCCTATTTAACTAAGGTTTTTATTTTCTTGAACAAGGATTCTTGCAAAGGAAGGACACCTAAAATAGGAAAAGGTTCCTAATTAAAGAGACTCTTATATAGGAAGAAACACTCTCCTAGTATGTATAGGACTTTCATCAAAGAGGGATATGTAAACACCCAATTTTGGGATGATGAAGAGTGCATGCAACAGAGGACTCCAATGATGAAAAGATTATAACTAGGTGTTCAACACTTGAATTTCAAAACCTCAAAAGTCTAAATGCGTTTTCAAAA
This sequence comes from Mallotus nudiflorus, assembly GCA_947683625.1. Taxonomy (NCBI): domain Eukaryota; kingdom Viridiplantae; phylum Streptophyta; class Magnoliopsida; order Malpighiales; family Euphorbiaceae; genus Mallotus; species Mallotus nudiflorus. The sequence continues at coordinate 1,224,547 of CANTUR010000771.1, read as the reverse complement.
AAAGTTTAATTGGTTTTTAAAGGACTTAAGTGTAATATTTTTTAAGGACCTAATTGAAAAGTTTAAATTCTTTCAAGGGTCTTTTTGTAATTAAAAATAAGAAAAGATCAAAATTCTATAATTTCGATCGGAATTACATAATTCCAATAAGAATTGCATAAAACCGATTGGAATTATGTAATTCCGATCAAAAATATATAATTCTAGTCAGAATTATACATTTTCTATATGTTTTTTATTTTTACAATAAATAAAAAATTATATTTCTTGAATTTTGATTTGTTGAATAATATCATAAATTCCTTTTGGGATTTATCTAAATTTTTAAGAAATAAAAATTCCTTTTAAAATCAAAACTCTATAGAGCGAAAATCATAATAGGATACTTCTTTTAGTCGGGGTTTTTTTTAATAAAAACCCAGCTGAAACCTTTTTTGGGGGGTTGAACCTTTTTTGGAGGCTTTCACTTTTTTTTGACACAGTGTGCAAAAAATAATATCTTCCTATAAGTTATTTGTTTTTAGTAAGTAGCAAGAGGCTTTTGAAAAGAGAATAACAAATATTGAAGATCTATTTAACAAGCAATAGTGATTTTTAATAGTCTGTGGGACAAATCAATACTGCATACATATCATGTCCTCTCACTTTCTTCTATTTTTTATTTTATTATTTTGTTTCTATTAAATTTTAATTTATTTAATTTTTATTTTTATTCACTAATCATTGTTTACTTTTATTTGTGTTGGTGATTATGGAGAGGGTTACATGATGAGTTCACTTAGAAAACAAAATCCATAAAGATCCATAGAATGCCATGGATTGAATTTTGTAGCTGAATATAGATTCTAGGTATTTATTTATTTATTATTATTTTTATTTCTTTCTTTTGTATTTTTTTATTTAAGGTTGTATTAATTTTTTTATTTTCTTAATTATTTTCAGTAGATCATTGTAATAGCCCCAATAGCGAAAATAATGAAATCTTATGAGTGTGCTTGTGTGTTTATTTTAACTGGGTAGTAAAATTAGGGTTTTAATTGGATGATTAATTAAAATTAATGGCTATAGAGATAATTAGGGTTTATTTTAATTAAAATTGAATTATATTTAAGTGGATAGAATTAGGGTTGCTTGTTAATTATTTTAATTTGTCATTAAAAGTCACTTCAACTAAATTAGGTTTTTTAGAAGAAATAAATTAATTGTTTAATCTTTTATTTGATTGTTTTGGTATTTTTTTTTTATGTTTTTGGGCTTGTTTATTTATTTTTATATGTTTTGGGCCTTAAGCCCATGTTAGGCTCTGACCCATTTAATTAATTTTAGAATTAGGTAGCTCTTTTTAACCCATCTTTAATTAGCTTTTTGCATTTAATATGTTATTAATTAATTAGGTCTATATTTTAATTAATTAAAATGCATATTAGGCCCATAATTAATTAAATTTAGGGTAGAGATAACTTAAACCCATTTAGTTAATTTAGACACAAACCCACCTAGGATAATTAACATTATTTAACTTAGTCCATTAAATTAAAGCCTTTTCCATAGTTTGTAGATTTAAGATCACCTTAGAATTAAAACATGCAGAATTAGACCCACTAATTTAAATACTTCATAATTTGTAGATTTAGTCCCATGTTAGAATTAAAAATAAATAGACTTAGGTTCACTTAATTAAAATTGAATAGGAATTAGACCCATTAGTCTTTAGGCTCACTTATAAATTAAAACATATATATTTATCCCATTTAATTAAAATCAATGTAGATTATACTAACTTAGGGATTGTGAATTTAAATGAATGCATTGTTTTCATGTATTTTTCATGACTAGTTTGCTTAGAGTTAATTGTTTTAATAAGGGTTTATATGAAACTGCATTTAAATAGAGGGTAAGATAGTAATTCATAAAGTAATTCTTAATGAACACAAGACTAAAAGAAGTTGGTATTCCATATCCAGAATCTCCTTGTTGTGTTGCTGGCTTTCTTTTAGAGAATCGTTGTCTTTTTTTAGAGAATCAAGTACCACTAGTTTCAATTTGTCCTACTTAGTACTCTGGGTGGTGACTCCTCATCTCCACACCATGTCTTTATGACAGTGGTTAGTGTGTTCTCTAGAGCCCTAAGATTAAACAGTGTCATGGTTACTAAAATCTTGGATGTGCACTAAACCTCGCCATCTATAGAATTCTATTCCTCTCAGGTTTGAGCATTACTATCCCTATAAATAGGACCCCATATCCCTCATTCTCATTTATTCTATTCTTCTTATATTCATTGCTCTCTTTATCTCTCTTTCTATATTCTATGACTTAGGCATCAAAGGGTTTATAGGGACCCTCCCTACCTCTCACCTTGCCTTTCATTGATTACTTGCAGGGTTGCCAGCTTAGGAGTTTCAAAAATAAGTTATCACCAAATAAACCTTAATTCTTAAATATGTTATGAATTTTAGATTAATAATTGGCTATGGAAATTTTCCATTAAAATTAGTGCTAGAAATGTCAAGTGATTGAATGGCACTAGTAAAGGGGAATTCCAAAAAATGACCTATAAGAAGAGAATTAGATGAAATATCTATGATTTGTAGTTTAGGAAGTAAGAAAACATGTTGTGGAAAAGTTCCTTACAATTGACATTGTGATAGACTGAGCCATTTTAAATGTGAAGAATTTGCTAGAAAATTAGGTGGCAGAGAAGATAGTTTGTTGTAATTAAGGTGTAGTTCTGATAGGAAAAGAAGTTGTGAGATTGAAGGACATATAAGACCAGAGAGACCATAGTTGACCAAACTTAATGCTCTAAGGTCGGGTAGTCTATTAGTGAGGGCTTCACACCAATTATCCCATTATATGGAGATGTTAACTCTATCAAGATAGAGTTGGGTTAGAGAAGCCAAATTCTGGACAAATGTTTTGAGGTTTGGGATTTTGAGTTCATAGTCATATACATATGATAGATCAAGTGACTGTAACTTTGTTAAATGTAATATTTCTAATAGAACTTGACCAGATAAATAAGAACCAGGAAGGTTAAGATGAGTAATATTCCTAAGTTTGTCAAAGCTAGAGGGAATATATTAGAAGGAGTTGTTAGTTATATTAAGGTAAAAGAGATGATTGAGATGGAAGACAAAGTGAAAATGGCCAAAAAGCATTTTGTTACCGAGGTTAAGATTGATGACATGACTAGTAGTGTCAAAGGTAACTCCATCTCAAGAATAACAATCTATTTTCAAATCCTAGAGCTCATCTTTTAAAGAAGTCTAAGCATCAAAAGGTCTTGCTACAGTTGCACCAAGGCCGATCTCTAGTCATCAAGTTGGACAGTTTGTAACTGCATTATTAATGATGAAGATGAAGCTTTAGGGATGTGAAGTAAAGATAGCAAGAGAAGAAGAGAGAAAAGTAAAGGGTTTTTGAAATCTTTCATTTTGGGCTCAAGAGAGATTTTCAAATGATATATCAAACTAAGAGCACATGTAGTATGTATATAAGTGGATGCATGCAACATGATCTTATTATTGCATAATTCTTAAATATCTAACAATTGTCTTTTTATGAAGCCTGCCAGAGTAGGTAGCCATTGCTAATTTCTTCTTCTTGTTATTCTTTTTGGTTAGTGGTACAAAAACAATAGTAGTTCATGACTGTGTGTGCACCAACTTAGATTGTGCATTATTTTGCCTACCATGTTAAGATTTTCCTACTTTTTGAAATGTAATATGAGTGAAGAGATTATTAGAAGTTCCTATTTGTCATTTTTTTCCATTTAGGTCCCACTATAAAGATTAGGGGCTAGAAATGCACCTTTTCCCTTTGTCTTTCCATTAAAGATTATTGGGATTCTTGTTTCTAATTTTTCTATGTTTCTATAGTTGCATAACTCTACTTCCAGACTTTTTAGAACTATAAATAGAATTTGGGTCTGGGATTGAATTAGGTTCTTGTTATGTATTTTTCTTTACCACTTACTTGATGCTTTTAAAAAGCTAATACTCTCAATTCTAAGGAAATCATGTAATTAAATTTGTTCTTGCATTCTTATTGGAGTACTAAATTTTATGAATTATTTGAATGATTTATATAAAAGATCAGTTGATGTCTCTTATAGAATGCTGTCGATAGGGATATATATCTTCTAATAATAAACTATTTATTAATATTGATTGAGCAATAAAGGGATTATTGGGTTTTAGAGAAATTAAAAAACAAAAGTTGCTCTCTTTATGCACTAATTTCATATGCATATACTAATAGAGCGAAAGCCTAAATTAAAAGGATAAATATTAGATTTTCATTAGTATGTGAATGCCCGAAAAAACATTCTTCTTATAATATATTTAGTCAAAGAATTCCTAGAAAAATATACATTAATAATTGTTGATTTTCAAAAGAATGCTGAAAATTGGAGAAAAATAGAAATATCTATTAAAAATCATAAAAAAACTATCTAAAACTTCCAAAAAAAGAAAAATAAGTATTGTTATGATAAAAACCTAAAAAGAAAAGGGTAAAAGGATGAAAAAATACAAATAAGATAAGCATAAACTTCAAAGCTAATTTTGAGGTTCTAAACGATGGATTTTGGGCTTAAAACTTGGCCTATTATAAGGGAAACCTAACAATAAATATGGTTCTTTGAATAAGTTTTGATTTGATATATTATGGGCTTCGTAGATCATCCGGAGTTAAAAGTTAGAGCACTTCAAAGGCCTGTTGTGCACACCCCTGTCGAACTCATCTAAGAACTCAAAAGTAATGTGATCCACATCATATACAAAGCTATAAAAAAAGATATTAATTGTTAGAAATTCTAGAGTTGATGAAATGAAAAATTAATTATAGAATATTGTAAGAAATAATTAAATAAATGACACTAATATTTAATATGACATATTCTTGGTCATATTAGGTTACATTTATGAAATGAAATTATAGTTTTTTTCCACTAATAAAATTATAAGTACGAATAATCATCTTTAGAATAATAGAGGAATAGTAGAATAGAGATTTCACTAAAATAGTGCCACTTAATGTCTTTCCCATCCTAAAACAATTTATTCACTATTTTGTCACTCACCACTTGATAAAGAAATTTCTTAAACACTCAATAAAATTCTCTAACATCACTTTAGCACTCTCCTCATCAAAGCACAACTTTAATAAGACTCATACACTCATCAAACCACAATCTTATTTTGGCTCAAACACTAATTAAAGTGTTGGTTTTATGGAAAAATTCCCACATTGAAATTTTAAAAAATTAGAGGAGTCCTTAGGCTATCAAAGGATTGCTCCCCCCTTTGCTAAACTCATCCTATATCCCAAACAGCTCCTAAAGATATCCCACCATTGCCTTATTTTATATTTAGGCAATTTTGTTCTTTCTCTCTATCTTTTATAATATTTCCTCAAATTAGTGAAATATTATTTTGGTAGTGTCCAAGTCTAAGGACATAGGCATAATTGGCTAAACCTCGTAAAATTTTAGTGTTCTTTTTTGTTTATTTAATAGATATTGTTGGGTATAGTTGTCATGAATTATTATGCTACTAAATTAATTGTCTTAGTAAAATTTTATTTAGGAGTGGTATTTAAGTGGACCATTATAACCAACCATACTTTCCTAGAAATCTACCTTTGGATGATTTTTCTAGTACAATTATTTTCACTACAATCACTTGTGCAATAGTTCTTAAGGTGCATTTATTATTATTGGTGGAAATTAACCCAAATTCCACAATAATTGGAATTGCAGCTCTTAGTTTATTTTGGTATGCTCTAAAGTTACAGCTTTGGATGATCTTCCATATTAGGAAAAATTTTCTTAGGCTAATTAGCATTCCCCATCGATAGCTATTAAATAGAATTTGTAGCAAAAATAGTAGACAATACAAAAGTATCCACATTATCATCAATAGCTTCATCATCTTTAATTTTGGCAAGAATTATTATGAAAAATGTGAGATTTTTAGTGGAAATTTTTTATGGTACTGATCATTCAACATGGGGAAAAGTGAGGTTCTAGATGTTATTTTTCAGTAATGTTTAGACATTTCCATTGATGAAGAGAAACTAGATGGTGTTGAGGAGAAATGATGGAAACCGATCAATAGAATAACATGTGGTACCATTTGATTATGCCTTTCTAGAGAGTAGAAGTATTAATTTTTAAAAGAAACTTTCAAAAATAAATTATGGATGGCACTTGAGGAGAATTTCTTAAAGAAAAGCAGTCAAAACCAGCTTTATATGAATAAGAGATTGTTTTGCTTAAACTATGTTCCAGGTACCATGATGAATGATCATGTTACTAGCTTTAATTAGCTGGTGACTAATTTGATGAATATTGATGAGACTTTTAAAGATGAAGATCTAGCTCTAATGTTGTTAGGATCACTTCCTAATAAGTTTGAGTATCTTGAAACTACTCTATTTAATGGGAAGGTTGTTATGTCTCTTAGTGATGTAATTGCTACCTTTTATAGCTATGAATTGAGAAAGAAAGAAATGCAAGAAAACATAAGTGTAGAAGAAAAGCTTTAGTTGTTAGGGACCATTTGCAGAGTCAAAATAAAGGAAGAAAAGGGAGATCGAAGTTAAAGTCTAGATCCAGCAAAATGAATGTGCCTTTTGTCAAGAAAAAAGGCACTGAAAGAAAGATTGTCCCAAGGTAAAGAATAAAGGAAAACCTAGAAAGGGAAATGTTGTGTCAAATTCAAATGTATCTAAGTGTGATGATGCAAATTCAAACCTTTTAATTACTACTACACCATCAACTAGTTGTTCTAGTTCATGGTTGCTAGATTCAACTTGTAGTCACCATATGACCCCCAATCGAGAATGGTTCTTTGATTTTAAAGAATTATCTACATAATAAATAATGTCGCTTTTATCACCCATGGGATTGGTTCAATTCCCATGAGGAATCAAGATGGATCAATTAGTTACTTAATAGGTGTTCATTATGTGTCATATTTGATAAAGAATCTCATCTCTATGGGAACTTTAAAGTTAAAAGGTTTCAAAGTAAAGGTGAAAGATGGGATAGTGAGGATCATCTTTAGTGTACTTGTGATATTAAAAGGAATTTGAAAATTCAATAATGTGTAACTTGTGATACTACAGGGAATTCAGAAAAGCAATAATGTGTGTTACTTTTTGGGTGGTACAATTGTTGGGACAATAATAGTAACAGCTTCTAATGACAATCAGGAGTCATAAGCAACTAGGTTATGGCATATGCACTGGGGGCATACTGGAGCAAAAATTCTTAAAATTACTAATAGATCAAGGATTATTAAAAGGAGCACGGGCTTGCAAATTAGATTTTTGTGAGCATTGCATCAAAAGGAAGAAAACAAGGGTGAAATTTGGTACAATAATCCATAATACTAAGGGTATTTTAGATTATATTAATTCATATGTGTGGGGGCCTTCAAAGATAACTTGATTGGGAGGAAAACACTATTATATTACCTTTGTTGGTAGTTTTCCTAGAGACTTTGGGTGTACACAATGAAGACAAATGATGAAGTGTTGAAAATTTTCCTTAAATGGAAAAAGAGGGTGGAGACTCAAACAAATATAAAAATCAAACATCTTTGTACAGACAATGATTGAGAGTATAAAAATGATATATTTTTGAAAGTCTATGAAGATGAAGATATTGTGAGACACTTCACTATTAGAAATACACCATAATAGAATGGGGTGGTAGAGCGTATAAACCAGACATTACTGGAGAAGGTTTGGTGTATGTTGTCTAATGCTAGGTTGGGCAAATAATTTTGGGATGAGGCTATAGTATATGCTTGTCGCCTTGTCAACTATTTACCATTGACAACTATTGGTGGTAAAACACCATTGGAGAAATGGTTTGGAAAACCTGCTACAGATTATGATTCCTTACATGTGTTTAGTTCTACTGCATATTACTATGTTAAGAAGTAAAAGTTTGATCCAAGAGCAAAGAAGGCAATCTTTATAGGGATCACATCTGGTGTGAAAGGCTATTGTCTTTGGCCTTTAGAAATAAAGAAAGTAATCTTCAGTAAGGTTGTTACCTTTGATGAATCTACCATGTTGAGAAAGATGACTTCTAAAAATATGGAGCAGACATATGGTGCTCTCAAATAGGTGGAGTTTGATGTCAACAGATTTGTTCCAACTAATGAAGAAACTGATGATGAATCTCCTATGGTAGAGTAAGAGTCAAACAAAGAAGATGTTTAGATTGAAGAACCTTAATAGCAACATGAATCAATTGCACTCAGTAAGGGAAAGAGGACCATTAGACTACCTGCTAGCTATGCTAATGTGGTCGCTTTTGCATAAAAAATTACAATTGATGGTATTCCTACCACTTATAATGAAACAGTCTAAAGTTTAGAATATGATAAGTGGAAGATTGCCATGAATGAAGAAATGCATTCCCTTCAAAAGAATCAGACATAGAAACTAGCTAGTCTTCTAAAGGGAAAGAAGGCAATTGGGTGCAAATGGGTATATGCAAAGAAAGATGGATTTCTTAATAAAGATAAGGTTCACTATAAAGTAAAATTAGTGGCTAAAGGCTACACTCAAATGGAGGTAGTTGATTATAATGAAGTATTTTCTTTAGTTGTAAAGCATTCCTCCACTAGAATTTTATTGGCTTTAGAAGCATTGTTGGATTTGGAACTAGTTCATATGGATGTAAAAATTGCATTTTTACATGGAGACTTGAATGAGGAAATCTACATGACTGAGTGATACATTGCAATTAGCATATTAGTTTTAGGATGTTTCATGCATATTTAGGTTGCATTTAGAATACATTTTAGTTTAGTTTTCATACATTTCATTCATAATTACAAATACTTTTGATCTCCATTATTCTTAGTAAATTTATATGAATTTGACTAACTTATAGATGCTTTTAAAGTTTTTTTGAAGTTTATAAAATTTATATGGACATATTGAAGTCATTTAAGTTCAAAGGAATGAAGAAAGCAAGCTTTGGAGTGTTTTTGTACTGTCACGAGTTATTACCACTATGCCAACTCGACACAAGATGTCTTTGTCATAAGTCATCATACCATGATGACTTAGCATGTCCTAACCATGTTGTACTCTTTTAACCATAACTTCCCCTAGAGAACTCAAATTCAAGTAGCTATAAAAAGCTAATACAAACGACTACAACCGTTATGAAGACACCTACAGCTAATTCACTCATATGAATTACTAAAAATTCACTTGAAATAAACTACCAATATTGAAGCAATGTGATCCTTCACCAAGAATTGTAGCTTTTTATTTGTCATGACTTGTACCCTATGGTTATCAACTTCATAACATATAAGTACTTCATTTTTATCTCTGCAAAAGGGGAGATATAGATAGATAGAAAAATTATAAATTATAGAGAAATAAATATTATGAAGAGGACATTCATAGTTGGAACTTGAAGTTGATATTGAAGGAAGATCAAAAGAGCATTTGCCTTGTAGACATTTTTATTCATCAAGTTATTATCTAAAGAGATTATGGGAGACTCTAAACTAAGAGTTTCTAACTCTTCCTTTCTATAATTCTTTAGGTGTTTGAATATTATTTTATTATGTTTATGCTATTATTAATTATGTATCAAGACTAATTGCTTAGGAGGTTGGAATTGTAATGGATGATAGTTTCAATGAATTATATTATTTATTTTGCATTGTTAAATAAATGATTTAATTTCAATTGAGTACTTAATTATGTTATATATGCTTGATCACCATATATGATGTTTTAGTTAAATATTCACAATGAGAGTTGGGATATTTGATGGAAAAGTGATTGAATTCACTTAAAGGTTAGGAAAGTACCTGGAGATAAGAAATCCACTTTGAGGGACAAAAGAATTGGTAAAGAACTTCATGATTTTTGTTTATCTCTATAATGACATGAGAGAACTTGTAGACTCTAAATGGAAACACCCTTATTTGACAACAAGAGTTGCTCTTAAGGATTTTAGGTCATATTCTCTAATCATTGCATTCATATTTAATATAATTGTTTTGTGTTAATAATTTATTATTCTATTCTATATTGTAATCTCCACCTCCACATCATTGAATATTATTTATTATTATTTTATTTGTTACTAATTGCATGGTTTAGGATTTTACTATTTAAATTAAATCTATAATTTAATTAATTACTACTTGATTATTAGTAGGCCTATTCATCCTAGCAGTTATCTGGTTAATACTTGATTTCCCATTATTCCTTATGTTCGACCCCCTTGGTTATCCTATATTTAGCCATAGAAGCTAGGTATACATTCTAACTCACATCAGAATTTGTGCCATTGCCGAGGAATAACAATTTTGAAATTAATATTAGTTTAGGTTAGAGAATAGTTGCTTTAGGATTTTAGCTAGCTTAACTCTTTTTCTTTACATTTATATTTTTCTTAATTTTCTTTCTTGTGTTTGCATGGTCATATTGGGGGCAATGTGTGATTTTAAATGTGGGGGAGGGGTTATCTATTTTACTTATATGTTTATTTTATGTCTTTTGCATTTATACGTGTTTTGCATTTTTAGTTTAAGTATTGTATTGCATTTTTAGTTTACTATGCTAGGTTGCATTATTTCAAACAATCTTTTTAATCTTATTTTTATTCTCCTTTTTTATTCGGAATGATTTTGTTCTAATTTGGTTCATTAATATATTAAGTCTTAAAAACATCTTAAAAATTAATTGATTATTTACTTCTCTTGCCTTATTTGCTAAGAATTAGGACAAGGTAGTATAGGTTTGATGGTGATTTTTGCCTTTTGTTATTACTTTTGAAATCTTTAAACACTTTAATTAATTAATTTGGACTAATGAATTGAGCTTAAAGTTTTTTGGGAAATGATATATGCTTAAAAGAGGAAACTTTAGCCATAATACGCATGTGAAATTGATTAATAAAGGATGAGGACTCTAAAAAAAAAAAATCACGAGATAGAGTGTAAAATGCACTCATCTAAATTTTTTTTGTAAAGTGTATATATCTTATTCTTCTAGCCTAATACGGCTATGAATAGTGCTAGTAGCCACTTGACTATATTATGGATTCCAAGTAAGTCATGTGCATTTGTGTTTGCTCCTTATTTTTTATTCATTTAGAATCTCAAGTAAAGTTTTATTGTCAAAAAATGCATTGAGATTGATTACAAGTGTGTGTGTGTGCTTTTATGGTGTCCTCTAGAATTTAGTAGTTTACATTATACTTAAGTTTGATTGATAAATTGGAATTGAATTTGACTTGCATTGATTTCATTTGTAATAATGCTTGGTGAGGGTTACATTATTTTCTGTATCATTATTGTCCACGTTCTAGGCTTGTAAGGACTTGTGGAGTTGGTTGTCAATCCCTTATTCTTTGTTTCTTTGATTTAATGTGGTAATGACCCTTATTAGTGCTTAATCTTTTTTGAATTAAAAAGAGTAGTCTATTGATCTTTTATTTAACCTTCATCTTTGATATTTGAGTTTTGCTTGAGGGTAAGCAAAGTCTAAGTGTGGGGGAGTTTGATACATTGCAATTAGCATAGTAGTTTTAAGATTTTTCATGCATATTTAAGTTGCATTTAGTACACATTTTAGTTTAGTTTTCATGCATTTCATTCATAATTATAAATACTTTTGATCTCGATTATTCTTGGTAAATTTATATCAATTTCAATGACTTATAGATTTTTTTGAAGTTTGTTTGAAGGTTATAAAAGTTATATGGCCATATTGAAGTCATTCAAGGTCAAAGGAATGAAGGAAGCAAGCTTTAAAGTTTTTGGTACTATCATGAGTCGTCACCACTATGCCGACTTGGCATAAGATGTCTTTGTCATAAGTCATCACACCATAATGACTCGGCATAGTGTGAAGAGACACAACCCTCCCAATCATGTTGTACTCTTTTGACTATAACTTCCCTTAGAGAACTTAGATTTAAGTGGCTATAGAAAGCTAATTCATAAGGCTATAACTTTCATAAAGACAACTAGATTTAATTCACTCATCTGAGTTGCCAAAAATTCCCTTGAAATAACTACCAATGTTGAAGCAATGTGATCCTTTACCAAGAATTGTAACTTTTTTTTTGTCATGACTTGTACCTTATGATTTTCAACTTCAGAACATATAAGTACTCTATTTTTATTTCTGAAAAATGAGAGACATAGATAGATAGATATAATTATAAATTAGAGAGAAATAAATATTATGAAGAGGACATTCATAGTTAGAAAATTGAAGTTGATATTGAAGGAAGATCAAAAGAGCATTTCCTTATAGACATTTTCATTCATTAAGTTATTATCTAAAGAGATTATGGGAGACTCTAAACTAAGTGTTTCTAACTCTTCCTTTCTATAATTCTCTTGGTTTTTGAATATTATTTTATTATGTTTATGCTATTATTAATTATGTATCAAGACTAATTGTTTAAGAGGTTGAAATTGCAATGGATGATAGTTTCAATGAATTATATTATTTATTTTGCATTGTTAAATAAATGATTTGATTTCAATCGAGTACTTAATTATGTTATATATGTGTGATCACCATAAATGATGTTTTAGTTAAATATTCACAATGAGAGTTGGGATATTTAATGGAAAAGCAATTGAATTCACTTAAAGGTTAGGGAAGTACTTAGAGATAAGAAATCCACTTTGAGGTATAAAAGAATTGGCAAAGAACTTCATGAATTTTTTTTATCTCTATAATGGCATGAGAGAACTTCTAGACTCTAAATTGAAACACCCTTATTTGAGAACGAGAGTTGCTCTTAAGGATTTTAGGTCATATTCTCTAATCATTGCATTCATAGTTAATATAATTATTTTGTGTTAATAATTCATTATTCTATTCTATGTTAAAATCTTCACCTCCACGTCTTTGAATATTGTTTATTATTATTTTATTTCTTACTAATTGCATTGTTTAGGATTTTACTATTTAAATTAGATCTATAATTTGATTAATTACTACTTGATTATTGGTAAGCCTATTCATCCTAGTAGTTATCCAGTTAATACTTGATTTCTCAATATTCCTTGTGTCCGACCCCTTGATTATCCTATATTTAGCCATAGAAGCTAGGGTATACATTCTAACTCACTTTACTTAGCTAAATGGATTCAAAGTTGTTGGAGAGAAAAGATGGTACAAAAATTGGAAAAATTGTTGTATGGATTAAAGGAATCTTTGAGGCAATAGTATAAGCGATTTAACAAGTTTATGATAGGGAAAAAGTACACGAGAAGTAAATATGATCATTGTGTGTATTTGCAGAAGTGCAAGATAGATCCTATATATATATAAAGAAGAAGATATATATATATATATATATATAGATATCTTCTTCTTTATGTTGATGATATGTTGATAGCTTTCATGAGTCAGACAGTAATTGAGAAATTAAAGACTCAATTGAACAGGAAGTTTGAGATAAAGGATCTTGGTGAAGCAAAAAAAATTCTCGACATGGAATTATCCAGATATAGGAAATTAGGGAGGCTTTGTTTGTTTATAAAGAATATCTGAGGAAGGTACTAAAATATTTTGGCATGAATGAGAAGTCAAAACCAGTTAGTACACCACTTGCTCCTCATTTCAAACTTAGTGCATCCATGTCACCAAAAAATGATGTAGAATAGGAATACATGTCAAAAGTACCATACGCAAGTGATGTTGGTGGCTTGATGTATACAATAGTGTGTATGAGGCCACATATTTTATAGGCATTTGGGGCTGTGAGCAACTACATGCATGATCCTGGAAAGGATCATTGGCAAGCTATGAAATGGATTCTATGGTATATTCTAAACATTGTAGTTGTTGGTTTGGTATTTTAACAGGGCAAGTAAGATGGCCAGTGTGTAGTTAGGTATTATAATTCTAACTATGCTAGTGATTTAGATAAGCATCGATTAACTACTAGTTTTGTGTTTACTCTTACAAAGGCACCAGTCAGTTAGAAGTCCACCTTAGAGTCAACAGATGCTTTGTCTACTATAGAGGCAGAGTATGAGTGACCCTTTTTGTTTGGGTTCTAGCTTTATTCTTTTTGTAGTGGGTCTTTCCATTTCTGAGGGACATGGAAACTTTACCAAATAGGGATAAATGATTAGCCTTGAGGGGATGAGATGCTTTTGATTTTATGGAGTTGCCACTTGATTTTTAAAAAATCAGGAAAAAAAGGACAACATCAATTTCCATTTTTGGGTTTGAGAGATTGCACCCTAGTTATGGTAATGACAATTTATATAGCATTCACACAATAGATAAGATAGTATAAGATAATAAGGTTGAAAATTTTATTACATATCTTTCCTGATAAACTACTTATGAAAAGGAAAAGATTGTGGAAAAGTAAATCTAATATGGTTAATCTACAAGAGTAACACGATCATTCATATAGCTTGCTCAACTTCATGAATAATAGGATGAACTTGCATGCTTGCAATGATTATTTATACTATGATAATGATAATATAAAGGATGTATGAGGTCATCATTGGACCAATAGCATGATGACTTTATTCTGGGACATGAACTTTTTCATGTTATTGATTTTTACGGTGCAGTTTCATGATTTTGAAAATAGAGGATGTAGAATGATGATGTGAAATGAGCATAATAAAGCATATATTATTCACATAACATGCAAGATTACCTATCTCATCACATAAGCATAACAATATTCCTAAATGCTAGGTATAGCAAAATAAAATGCAGTGTAATAAATAAACATACTAAAATAATTGTATGGTCCTCAGACTCGACTAAGGTTGTGCAAGATTTAAAGCTTTAGCTTCGAGAGATTTTCAAGCTTTCCTCATCGACAGGTTCAAAATAACAGTAGAATGATGCTATATTGTATAGCTTTGAAGCATGCTTTTATAGGGATAAGGCTAGGTCTAGTGGAAAAAGGGATCTAACAACCTAAAGGAAATGATGTGGGAGAGCAAAAACTATACAAAGAGGCATTTCCCGAGCCTCCGATCAGTCTAAATTTTGAGTGTGTGTGTCTGTACTTGCTCCCCCCTTTAAAATAGGGTGTAGAGGGGGTTTATTTATAGGAAAAAATGTATATAATGGGGGTGGTGTAGGCGTGGTCTACACATTGAAGTGTTTTTTTTGTGTGTGGCCATGCTAAGTGCTCGTGGCCACGCATAGTGTGCGTGTGTGTTTTCACATGCACTTCAAATGCTCTACACGCAATTCTTGACTTCTATATGCACTATTTTAGGGTTGGTTCCTAAGGTTTTGGGCCTTCCGAACACATTTCCAAAGTTCATTTTGCTAAATTCAGCCTTAATTTTAACATATGACACCTAGGGGTGTTGACACACACTTCTAAGCGATATGTATTGATATTCGAGTTGTGTTGGACCATTTTGGGACCACTTGAAGAGGTTTTGGAGCCCTCTAGATGTGTTTCTGAAGTCCATTTTATCAAAATCAATTTTCATTTTTTCATAAAGTCGGGTCCTAATCTAATGAAATGCACATTGGCCTAATGAGCTGAGTATTCCAAGAGGAGTTTTCTTGAAATAAGACCTCTCATTCTTTTGATAATTCATATTTTGCAAGGTCAGAGCACAACTTAATGGCTCGGTGATCAATTTTTCACATTGGTGGGTTTAGTTAGGTGTTTTAGGGTTGCATACTTTAGAGGCGTTGCAAATGAGTTGACTCTAGTCATCTTAGGGATTTGTTTCATCATTAGACATTTTAGGGATAGTTAAATTTTGAGTTATGATAGTTGCCCCCTACTTCACATGTGTTGCATAGCCACCTAGCTCTTATATCAATACATGTGAAGGAAAATGCAAGGATGCAAAAAATGTTTTGATAGGGAGAGAGGTACTTACCCGTGGGTTGTCATTAGATGTCTTGTCAAGATTTAACTATTGTTGTTGTGTTTTGTTATTATTGTTCTGTGACTTGATTGTTAAGTAGGGTGCTATTTTGGGACATATGCAAGCCTGTGATTGATGTAAAGTGTAGAGTGTAAATGTGACTATAACCTTTTTAGGTTTCATGCAAATAAAGATACTACTAAGCAAAATGCGGATGCAATTTTAACCTTCTTAAGTGTCACACAAATGAACATACGACTATAACCTTCTTAGGTGTGACGTGAATGAATATACAACTATAACCTTCTTAGGTGTCACACAAATGAACATGTGACTATAACCTTCTTAGGTGTCACACAAATGATCATGTGATTATAACCTTCTAGTTGTCACATGAATGAACATGCGACTATAACCTTCTTAGGTGTCACGTGAATGAACATGCGACTATAACCTTCTTAGGTGTCACGTGAATGAACAAGTGACTTTAACCTTCTTAAATGTCATGTGAAATGAGGATGCTACTGAGAAATGTGAGGATGCTTCTAAGTGATGAAAATGCTTTTAAGTAATGAGAGGATGCTCCTGAGCAGTGAATGTGCTTATAAGTAATGAGAAAGTGCTTCTAAGCAATATGAATGCTCCTAAGCAATGAGTGTGAGTGCTTCTAAGCAATGAGAGTGCTTCTAAGCAATGTGAGTGTCTTCTAAATAATGAAAGTGAGTGCTTCCAAGCAGTGTGAGAGTTCTCCTAAGAAATATAGGTGCTTATAAGCAATGAATAAGGTAGTAGTGATGATGCAGTAATGATGCAGTGATGATGTAGTGATGATATAGTGATGATGTAGTGATTTGTCATATTGAGGATGTTATTTTGATGATTTGGAGCAAGATATCCTTATAATGAATTTTCCTTGATTTTATTCTTTTGTAAGATGTTGAATTTTTAAAAGAAAATGGTGCATGTGTTGGGTCTTTAGATAGATGGAGTCCACATTAGTGTACTTTTATGTGAGTTTGGTGCATATCTTATGCTTAAATGGAAGTTTAGGATTGTAAAAGTAAGTGTTCAAAGTCTCAAAGTGCACGTAAAACCACATAATTGTAAAACCCATCTGCTTCCCCCTCTGAGCTTATTTAAATGGCTATTTTCGTAGGTCTTGGGAGGCTTTGTTCAGACTTCTTTAAGTGTTTTCTGACCCTTTTTTATCCTTCTAGTGTTTGGGATGCTTTTTGCTCTATTTTTTCTTTTTTATTTCCATTTTCTTTTGCGTAAAATGGAGTTCCCTAACATTTCTGAGGGTTTGGAGGACATTTTTATTAATGTTGATGTAGATATTGAGGGTGACTTTGTAGAGGATACCAGAGCTGGGATGTCCATATTTAGGAGTAGCACATCTGGTGCTCAAAGTTCTTAGCCTTCCAGGCTTTCTTGGGGAGATCCAATCCCTATTGTCTATGGCTTAGAGACTCACTCTTAGGTGCATCATTATCGTAAGGTAGGTCCCTCTTTGCCCTATTTATTTTTCTGTATGAGGTTATTGTACATGTAGCTCTATAGTTCTTACTGTAACTATCTATCTAGCTTTATTATAAATGCTGATGGCTGATAGCTCTTGCTTTATTTTATTTTTGTGATTTTCTACCTACTGTGACGCTTTTCTTTTTATCCTTTTGCTGTTTAGATCCTGTTAAGTGATAAAGAGAGAGATGTGTTAGTATTTAGTAGCTATGCAAATGTTTGATAATGTTCCTATTGTTTGTAGCCCTGTAGGTATGTCACTGTGCTGCTTGGTAGTTTCAATAGAGTCATCATTTATTATCAGGGTCTCTTGATGTGTGTAAAGTAAATGGTTACCGGGAAGGGCTTTGATGGGGTGATTGCTGCATTATCTTACGACTCGTACACGTCAAGTCAGATTGCTATGCATGCATTAATAGAGCAGTGGATGGACATGACACATACTTTCCATCTACCTGTTGGGGAGATGACTATTACATCACTGGATTTCACTGCTATCACTGACAATTGTATTTTACTATTAAAAATTACACTCTTTAGTCTCTTTTTAATTTAATAACATTTCATTTTAGTTGCATAATTTTCCATTTTCTACATAATAATTAATAAATTTAGCATTTAGAAAATATTAGGACATTTAAATAAAATATAGATATAATTATGCATTAATTAAATAAATCAGGAGTTTTATGTTTTCTGTCTAATTTGTATATTATTCTCAATGAGTTTTGATTTTAGCTGTAGGAAATTAAAATATCAGGTGTGTAATACTAAACAAGAGTCAAAATTAAGAAAGTCAAATAATAGAACACGGGTGTACAAAACTCAGACTTGAAGAATGCATGATTGTGCCAAGAAATGAAGGACATAGCGCACAGCTGTGTGAAGCATAACATGGCTCTGCCATTATGAGGCATGCAAGATACATGACCGTGCAAGGCATGACACGGCCGTGCAAGGCATTGCACGACCGTGCAAGGCATGACACAATCGTGTCATCTTTGCACTACAAAATGGCATGGCCATACTCTTAGGCACATGGCCATGTCATTCTATCCCTATACTTGTGCATGGTCGTGCCATGCTCTTCACATAAGTGTGCACAACCGTGCAAGTCTAGTTATGCTTGTGAATTTAAAGAATTTCCACTCGAATGCATGCATCACATGCAACCCTATTTTTGAGGATATAAGAGACTATTAAACTCTCACAGCAGCCAAGGAGTAAAGAGAGCAAAAAATAACAGATAGAGAAAAATAGAGAAAAAATAGAGAGAAAAGTATAGGGAGGACAGAGAGTGAAACTCATTCTTCTACATCAGAGTACAAGTAGATAGTAAAGAGATCAACAACAGGAAGCTACATTGATAAGAAATGGGTAGTTCATTCGTTTCTTGTCTTGTATTTTTATTATGTTAGCTGTATCTATTTATAGTTTTCTTATTCTCTGTATAAACATGTTAACTTAATCTCCTTTTGTACTAGAGTTATCTGAGTAACCTGGAGATGTTTTAAATGTATTCTTAGTTTATTTCATGTTTATGGTTTTTATTTTTATACTTTATGAATGATTCAATGATCTTAGCTAGTATATTGAGACTGAGAGGAGATTTATACTTATGTTTATAATATTTATATTAAATCATCCTACATTAAGAGTATTGAGACCGAAAGGAGATTTACACTTGGGGATCTAGAATAAAAACTATTAAATCTTAATTTGAGTAGAGATACTAGTTAAGAGTTAATATTGCATTTTTACCTTTAGAGTTGAAGTTTGTTAAAGATCTATTGATTCAAGTTCTATGAGGCAAGAGTGCCTTTATTCAACTCAATATTTGAAATAACAAGCTCACCTTATAAATTCTTGAGAGAGATTTATAAGAATTGCAATGGTAGCATCATAAACATGACTATGAGAGAGATTATATAAATTAGATTTTGAGTCAATACAGATCTAGGTGAAAAGAGAAACTCTAGTACATGCTTTACATTGTTCATTCACCATAACATTAAATTAGTTTTAAAAGTTAATTGTTTTATAACACAAAAACATAAAAATTGATCTGTTTAGACAAGCAAGTAAATCAAGTGAAATAATACTTGTCCTCTTCCCTGTGGGATCGATATCTGGACTTACAGTCCTATTCTATAACTTGACCCGTATACTTGCGGATTCACAACAAAGTTTTTGGCATCATTGCTGAGGAGGAGTTTAATATTAAAAGTAGCTTGATACTATTTGATTTAAAAATTTTTTGTTTTATTTTTCTTTTCTTTCACAAGAACTAGGTGTATGCACAGAACTTAAAGCCTTCACAAAGAGCTTGAAGCATTCAATCCTGAAATTGATAGAACCTTCCATAGAAGGAGGAGAGAGTAGTAAGCGGCCATGAATCAAGGAAATGATCCTAATGATACAAATGGTGGAGGAGAAGGAGCCAATAATATCAATAATCAAAATAATATAAATTGCCTCCTCAACTAGTGCCACAACCATATAGCCAATAGAACCATGAGAGAGTGTTTGAACTCTAATATGTAGTAAGATCATAATCTAATTATGCCTCTAGCAATTGTAGTAAACAACTTTAAGATTAAACTTGGCATGATTCAGATGATCCAAAGTTCACAGTTTCATGGACTATCATCAGAGGACCTTATTGCACATATGCATCAATATATGGAGTATTGTGGAACTCTGCGGATGAATGGAGTACCTTCAGAAGCCATTTGCCTTATTCTGTTTCCTTTCTCTCTCATAGATAAGGTAGCTAGGTGGTTTGTTAGGTTACCTCCAAACTCCATTAGAACTTAGAATGGGATGTACACAGTCTTTTTCAATAAATATTTTCCTCCTACTAAAACTTTAAGAATTAGAAGTGAGATTAATTATTTTTAGCAAAGAGAGATGATGAATCACTTTTTAAAGCTTGGGAGTGGTTCAAGGACTTACAGAGACAATGTCCTTCACACTTAATTCCTGCCTGGGATTTAGTGTAATCTTTTTATAAGGGCATTAATTCAATGGTGAGGTGTAATATAGATGCAACCTGTGGAGGTTCTATCATGAATAAAACTCTAGAGGATATTATTGATTTATTTGAGGTGATTGCTACAGCTTAGCACCTATGGAATAATGAACGAGCTATGATTTCAAAGAAATAGGGTGTTATGGGACTTGATGGGTTAAGTATGGTCACTGCCAAGCTGGACGCTTTAGCATATGAACTGAAAAAGATGAATGTTAATGCTCTATCAACAACTTCCACTTTAAACTGTGAGTTGTGTCAGGGGGAGCATGGGACTAGTGAGTGCATTTTAACATAAAACATGGAGCATGCTAATTATGTACAAAACTGAAGCAACCCATATGGAAAAACTTACAACTTATCCTGGAGGAACACCCTAATTTCTCATGGAAAAATCAAAGGGAGCAAGGGCATAATAGACAACCACCACTTGGTTTTGGAAATTTAACTTTTTAGAACCTGCATCAACCAGCTCAATAGAACCAAAACTCATTTCTTGGAGGCAAGTTAGATAAGTTCATGGAGATGATGGACAAAAGGATGACTCTTCAAGAAGATTCAAACCGTAAGCTAGAGGCAAAGGTGGACTAAATTCAGAAAGATACCCAATTGATGTTTAAGAACCATTCTTCTTCCATTCAGAATCTGGAATTGCAAATGGGCCAGATAGCTAATGCACTGACATCATGCAACCAAGGAAACCTACCAAGAAATGATGAGACAAATCCAAGGGAGCAAGTGAAAGCTATAACCCTGAGAAGTGGTAAAGAAGTGGAACTACCTACAAAGCCTAACTCAAGAAAGTAAAGCAATGCAATTATTAAAGAAAGCTCTAGTGAAGCAAGGGGAGAATCTAAGGGAACTAAAGAGCATAAAGAAAGAGTGTATGAGCCACACATTCCCTTTCCTCAAAGGTTGAAGAGAATAGAGCTTGATCCATAATTTTCAAAATTCCTAGACATGCTTAAAAAGATCTAGGTTAACACACCTTTTGTGGAGGCTATTGCTCAGATGCTGAAGTATGCAAAATTTCTTAAAGACTTGATCTCTAATAAAAAGAAGCTTGAAGAACTAGAGACAGTGACTTTGACAAAGGAATGCAATGCCTTGATTTCAAACAAGCTTACAAGTAAGCTTAGGCATCCTGGAAGCCTAATTATCCCTTGTGAGATAGGGAGTATGCAGTTCCAGAAAGTATTATGTGATTTGGGTGCCTCCATAAACCTTATGCCTCTATCCATTTTCAAGAAACTGAATTTGGAAGCAAAGAGCACGAATATGATTCTTCAATTGGTAGATTGTACTACTAAGATACCATTGGGGATTTTTTAGGATGTGTTGGTAAAAGCGGAAAAGTTTATATTCCCTATTGATTTTGTTGTTCTGGATTTTAAAGAAGATGAGGATGTGCCTCTAATCTTAGGCATGCCATTCTTATACACTGCCAAAGCCTTGATTGATATGTATAAAGGAACTCTCACATTGAGAGTAGGAGAAGAAAAATATGTCTTTGACATTTACAAGGCAAGTAGATGGCCTGTTGATTGAGACTTTTGCATGTGCTTGGATGTAGTGGATAAATGTGTGGATGAAGTTTTCTATACTTAGCTACAAGTAGCTAAAGATCCTCTACAAGTGGAGGAGAATTTGAAAGAAATTTATAAACTTAAACCTTCCCAAATAGACCATCCTCAGAAGCATACATCACTGACTTTAAATATCCAACCCACACAACCTTTTATTATTTCACCACCTTCACATGAATTGAAACCTTTACCACCTCACCTTAGATATACCTTCCTAAGAGACAACCAAACTCTACCAGTCATTATCTCTTCCAAACTCACCTTTGAGCAAGAAACCTTATGGAGATGCTGAGGAAAAGGGTGAAAGCTATTGGGTGGCAGATCTTTAACATCAGAGGAATAAGCCCATCTTACCGCATCTATAAAATACTGATGGAAGATGGATGCAAACCTATCATTGAATGACAGAGGAAATTGAATCCAAACATATAGGAAGTAGTGAAGAAGGAGATCATGAAGCTTCTTGATGAAGGTATTATATACCCGATCTCAGACTTCAGTTAGGTGAGCCCTATTTAGTGTGTGCCAAAGATAGGGGGGATGACCATAGTGGAAAATGATAAAGAAGAGTTAATTCCAACAAGAGTTGTTACTAGCTGGAGGGTGTGTATTGATTATCAGAAGCTTAACAATGCTATAAGAAAAGACCACTTTCCCTTGCCATTCATTGACTAGATGCTTAAGAGAATTACAGGACATACTTTCTACTATTTCTTTAATGGCTACTCAAGCTACAATAAAATTACTATAGCTCTAGAGGACCAAGAGAAAACAACATTCACTTGTCCTTATGGTACATATGCCTATAGGAGAATGCCTTTTGAGTTCTGCAATGCCCCTCCCACATTTCAATGTTGCATGATAACCATCTTATTTGATTTAGTTGAGGATATCATGGAGGTCTTCATGGATGACTTCTCAATGTTTGGAAATTCATTTGATGGCTGCCTCAATAATTTGGAGAAGGTATTGGCAATAAGTGAGGAAACTAATTTGGTGCTAAACATGGAAAAATGTCACTTTATGGTGGATGAAGGAATAGTATTAGGACATAAGATTTTAGCAAGGGGAATAGAGGTTGATAAGGCTAAGATAGAGGCAATTGAAAATCTCAATTATCCAACCAATGTAAAGGGTGTTAGAAGCTTCCTTGGACATGCGGACTTTTACAGACGTTTCATCAAGGATTTTTCTAAAATTTATAAACCTCTTTCTCAGTTACTAGAAAAACATGTTCCTTTTAAGTTCACTAATGATTGTAAATCTACTTTGGACAGGTTGAAGAAGAAACTCACATCAATACCTATTATGGTACCACTAAATTAGAGCCTTCAATTTGAACTAATGTACGATGCTAGTGACCATGCCATAGGAGTTATTATAGGGCAGTGTAAAGATAAAAGGCTGCATGTGATATACTCTCTTAGAAGCATAACTCAACTATGCCACAACAGAAAAGGAGATGTTAGCTATTGTGTTTGCTTTTGATAAGTTTCGCTATTATCTTCTAAGATCAAAAGTGATAGTGTACATTGATCATGTGACTATCAAATATCTATTATCAAAGAAAGATTCTAAGCTGAGGTTGATTTGATGGGTACTTCTACTTCAAGAGTTTGATATGGTGATCAAAGATAAGAAGGGCTCGGAGAACTTGGTAGCTGACCACCTCTCTCGCTTAGAAAAGGAGAATAATGATAAAGCATCCATCAAGGAGACTTTTCCAGATAAGACGCTATTTGCACTTGCATTTATTCCCTAGTATGCAGACTTGGCTAATTTCCTCTTATGTGGGAACTCCCTAAGAACTTCTCCTATCAACAAAGAAAGAAGCTCATGCATAATACAAAAATTTATGTGTGGGATGATCCTTATCTATGTAAATTATGCAATGATGGCTTGGTGAGAAGGTGCATTCATGACTTTGAGATATATAATGTGCTGCACCACTATCATAGTTCTCCATATGGTGGACACTATGGACCAAACAAGACAGTGGCTAAAATATTTGAAAGTGGATTGTATTGGCTTTCTATGTTTAAGGATGCTAGAAACTTTATCATGAACTGTGATAAGTGTCAGCATAGTGAGGGACTTTCAAGGAAAGAGGAGATGCTAAAAATAGGAATTCTAGAGGTTGAACTCTTTGATGTATGGGGTATAGACTTTATGGGACCATTCCCCTCCTCTCTTGGAAGTCAATACATTCTTGTTTGTGTTGATTACATGTCAAAATGGGTTGAGGCTCAGGCTTGTGTTACTAATGATGCCAAAGTGGTATGCAAGTTTTTGAAAAAGATCTTCACAAGGTTTGGGACTCTTAGAGCCATTATAAGTGATGGAGGAAGTCATTTTTATAACAAACAGTTTGAAGTCCTCCTATCAAGATATAGTGTAAAGCACAAGATCTCTACACCGTACCATCCATAGACCAATGGGCAAGTTGAAGTGAGTGATAGAGAATTGAAGAAGATTTTGGAAAAGACAACAAATAGCTCTAGGAAATATTAGGCACTTAAGCTTGATAATGCATTATGGGCCTATCGAACTACCTTTAAAACTCCACTTGGAATGTCACCATATCATTTGGTGTTTGGAAAATCTTATCATCTTCTAGTGGAGCTTGAGCACAAAGCATACTGGGCTATCAAAGCCCTGAATATGGATTACAAGAAAGCAGGGGAGAGGTGACTTCTACAACTAGATGAACTGGAGGAAATCAAGAATATGGCTTATGAAAATGCCAAACTTTACAAGGACAAGACTAAAAGATGGCATGAGGCAATGATTAAGCCAAAGTACTTTAAAAAAGGGGATAAGGTTCTTTTATTCAATTCTAGACTCTGACTCTTCCCTGGGAAGCTAATGTCTAGATGGTTTGGACCCTTTACAGTAGTGGAAGTATTTCCCCATGGAGCTGTGGTAATTCAAAGCAATAAAGGTGAACCTTTCAAAGTGAATGGATAATGACTTAAGTTGTATTTTGGGGAGGAAATATCATAACTCGTAAGCAATTAGGACTTATAAGAAGCACCTATAGCTGAGGTGGGTGCACCACAACTCTCATCACCTGTAATGAAGTTGAAGGAGACTCTACCTTCATCATAGAAATGAATAACCACATGGCTACGGTCAAGCTTAGGACTGATGATAAATAAAGTACTTCTTAGAGATAACCCAAGTGTTATTTATTTGTTCTTTTTAAATTTTTTTAGTTAGTTTGATTCCCCTAAGGAGCTCTATTCTTTGTGTAGATTTTTGAATACCTAGAATATATATGCAACAAAGACTAGTCTCAAGTTATCAATGATATTCAGAATACAGATTACTGCAGTATTGGGAAATAAATTGGGGAAGTTCTCTTCACTTTGAAAATTTTTGGAGTGACTTTGCATAAAGTAGGGACATATGTTACTATTTCATATTGTATGCATGCATATTGAGGGCCAAGCTTCAAAAACGTAATATGGGCATGCCACAAAATGACACACCCATGCAATTATGTACCAAAGCATGATCGTGCCTCACCTAGCATGGCCATGCCATTTTGTCCTTTCAGTTAACACGGCCATGTGATATTTTTGCCTTCAATAAGCGTGGTCGTGCCCCATAAAGTATGACCATGTCATTATCATGCACACAATGTGCATGGCTATGCTCTAACCAACACGACCATACAATTCTCATGCTCACAATATGCATGGCCATGCCTCACCAAACACATTCATGTGATTTTCAATTTTTTAATGTGCATAGGTGTGTGCATTATCCATGCATTCACATGTAGCATGGGCGTGTCGATTCCAAAGACATGTGACTTTTCATTTTCATGTGAACCATTTGACACCCCTTTTACCTCCATTGTCCTAAAACCTCCAAAACACCTTTCCAAATTCTTATCCTTATAGATATGTATATTTATATATTTTATTTTATTTTATATATATATATATATATATATATATATTTATTTATTTATTTATTTTTATACATCTACTTATATTTTATTTACATATATCTATCTATTTATTACTATATTTATATTATATATTAGATTGTATAGTATAATTATTAAAGTAAAACCTTTCCTCTCCTTGTCTTTTTCCAAACCATTCATTTACTCGACACAACCTTTCTCTTACTCATTCACTAAACAACAAAAACCTTTCATTTCCCATTCTTACTAAACTACACATTCATGTTCTTTCCCAAAAGTAATGTGTCATGTCCCTTTCCCTTTATAAAGTCATATACACCACACTTTTTCTTCATCATTAACCTCATTTTCCCTTCTACAAATTTTCTTTAGTTTTTTTCTTTTCATGTTGAAACTTATCCCTTTATTTTTCCTTTTATAATTCTTCTTCCCAATTTCTTCTCTTTCATTTTTCTTTTATTACCTTTTTATTTCCACCTAAAAAAAACCATTTTCACATCCTCTTTTGTGTCTCACTTTTCGTTTATCAACATGAGCACTAGTGGAAAATGCCCCGTCAAAACCCCTTTAAAAAAGTATCCACCCACCATTCAGTTCCAAAATGCATCCTAAGAAATTAATTACAAAAATTTAGTAAAGAGAACCATATTGCCCAATAAATATATGGACGTTGATGTATTAAAATCGGTTTGGTTATGGGAGGAGGTCGAAATGTATCTAAAGAGATTCAGTTTGCATGTATAGGTTGAGTTGAGGTACCCCTCATATAAGCAACTGATTTGTGAATTCCTTAGTTCCTATGACTATGACCACCAATAAGGAAAAATAACCTTTAGGCTTGACAATGAAGCTTTTTTTTTAATGTCTTTGACATTAATGATTTCCTTAAATTGCCTCGCCAAGAAGATGATGTGGCTGTATTTGACAAGCGTGAATTTTGGTCACAGATCATAGGTACTAATGAGAGGTACAATGCTAGAATGGCCAAGGAGGCTAAAATCATATCTCATGCCCTTTGGTATATTCATCAGTTATTTGCTTAGACTATCTTTGGCTGAAAGGAGAGCGATGCTGTTATGAATTCAAATGAGTTAACCTTGTTGTACTATATGGTTAACGGGAAGAAAGTAGACATGGCCATTGCCATTGCCTATAAATTGCATGATGTAAAATGTGGGGACCATAATGTTATTAAAATAAGGGGTATTATTACTGCCATTGCACAATTTGTTGGCTTTAATGTTGAGATGTTGCCATTTTTAAGTGTTGAGGGAGACTACTCCCTTAGGTTGACAATGATGAGCAATATGGGTTTAATTAAGTTTGAAGGGCAGTAACTAGTACTCCTTCCATACCCCCTCAGTGCTTAGCCTCCGCATGCTTTCTGTGCCTCTTCCTTAAGTGCACCCCCACCCTCTATGGATGAACTAGTTTCCTGGATGCA
Organism: Mallotus nudiflorus; assembly: GCA_947683625.1. Classification (NCBI taxonomy): domain Eukaryota; kingdom Viridiplantae; phylum Streptophyta; class Magnoliopsida; order Malpighiales; family Euphorbiaceae; genus Mallotus; species Mallotus nudiflorus. The sequence goes on along the minus strand of CANTUR010000771.1, from coordinate 1,197,132 downwards.
ACATTTTGACACTAGAATGACTGGCGTGGAAGGAATGGTAAACATAATGAATCATAACCTTACTACCTATTTTTCCCATCAAAGATTCGTTCCACCTCCCTACCCTGATGCATCAGAGGTAGCTCCATCTAATGAGTAAGAAGATGAAGATGAAGATGAATAATTTACGTAGATAAAAATGTCTTTTATTCTATTTTTCTGTGTTTTTTATTGGTGTGTTTTAATTTAAGTCTATGTTTTCTTTTCTTTTTTTATTTCAGTGTGCTTCTATTTTATTTTATTTTTTTTATGTTTGTTGAATGTCAATTCATTACATTTCCTTTATAAATAATTATGTCTTTTTATGCCAACTTTTCATTTTATATTTTATTCTTTATTATTTTATTTCTATTTTCTTTTCATGGATTCTAGACATTTCCTTCCACTTATAGTGCAACACATTGAGGATAATGTACAATTCAAGTATGGGGGAGTATTTACTTCATTTTTTTAGTATTTTATCTCATTAATTTTGAGTAATTTGTCATTTATTTATTGCAGTTTAAAAAAATTTAAATAAATAAATTATCCCACACTTTTATTTTTGCTAACTTGTTATAATTATAAGCTTTGTATATTAAAATTAAAATTAACTAGTCTAGTTGATGCAGTATGTGGTTAATTTTTGTAGTATATGGTTTAAAGCTTTGTTAATATTTGAGAATTAGACTTTTTAACTTTTAATCAACCTAAATATATAAATCTCTTTTGTTTTATTTAAAAAGGATTTTGGATAAAATTTTTACACTCAGGATATTTGGATAAATTTTTATCATTAGGAGAACTTTTTTTTCTATTATATTATAATACAGCTGAAAAATACAGGAATGGTAGGGAATACTAAAGTTGGGAAGGATTGTAATCCAATATAAATAAAATAAAATAAAAATAAAATAAAAATTTAGCTAATTATCATATTTAGCTTAAGGGTTGACTAATAATTTAAATATGTTTGACTTTCCTTGATATATAAGTTTTAGTTCATCAATTCTTATGAATAATTCATTTGAGACGTATGCTTCACTTGGTAATATTTGCAGTCTTTTTCTCAATTTATTAACTCAGTTTTGCTAAATAATACATATATTAACCCATTACTGTATTGATTAAACTATATGTAATTTTATTTTAATATGCTTATATTATTTTTATGATAAGGTTCTTGCTTGAGGACAAGCAAAAGTTCAAGTGTGGGGGTATTTGATAATTGCATTTGACTTTTAAAAATTACAATCTTTAGTCCCTTTTTAATTTAATAACATTTAATTTTAGTTGCATAATTTTCCATTTTCTTCATAATAATTAATAAATTTAGCATTTAGAAAATATTAGGACATTTAAATAAAATATAGATATAATCATGCATTAATTAAATAAATTAGGAGTTTTATATTTTCTGTCTAATTTGTATATTATTCTCAATGAGTTTTTATTTTGGCTAAAGGAAATTAAAATATGAGGTGTGTAATGCTGAACAAAAGTCAAAATCAAGAAAGTCAAACAATAAAACACGAGCATGCAAAACTCAGGGTTGAAGAATGCATGGCCATGCAATGTCATGCATGGCCGTGCTAAGAAATGAAGGACATAGCACACAGCCGTGTGAAGCATCACACGGTCGTGCCATTATGAGGCATGCAAGATGCATGACCGTGTAAAAATGACACAGCAGCATGACACGGTCATGTCATCTTTGCACTACAAAATTGCATGGCCATGCTTATGGGCACACGACCATGTCATTCTTTCCCTATACTTGTGCATGGCTATGCATAAGGTAATACGGCCATGCCATGCTCTTCACATAAGTGTGCATGACTGTGCAAATCTAGCTATGCTTGTACATTTTAGGAATTTCCACTCAGACATCTGCATCATACACAACCCTATTTCTAAGGATATAAGAGCATCTTAAACTCATGTAGCAGCGAAGGAGTGAAAAGAGCATAAAATAAAAGATAGAGAAAATAGAGAAAAAACAAAGAGAAAAGTACATGGAGGACAGAGAGTGAAACTTATTCTTCTGCATCAGAGTACAAGTAGACAATAAATAGATCAACAACAGGGAGGTATATTGCTAAGAAATAAGGAGTTCACTTGTTTTTTATCTTATATTTTTATTATGTCAGTTGTATCAATTTATAGTTTTCTTGCTCTTTAAATAAAAATGTTAGCTTAATCTCATTTTGTACTAGAGTTATCTGAGTAACCTGGAGATGTATTGAACTTATATTTCTTTCTAAATATATTCTCAGTTTATGTCATGTTTATGGTTTTTATTTTTATACTTCATGAATGATTCAATGATCTTAGCTAGTATATTGAGACTGAGAGGAGATTTATACTTACATTTATAATATTTATATTGAATAATCCTACACTAAGAGTATTAAGACCGAGAGGAGATTTACACTTAGGGATCTATAATAAAAACTATTGAATCTTAATTTGAGTAGAGATATTAGTTAAGAGTTAATATTGCATTTTTACCTTTAAAGTTGAAGTTTGTTATAGATCTATTGATTAGAGTTCTGTAAGGCAAGAGTCCCTTTATTCAACTGAATATTTGAAATAACAAGCTCAGTTTATAAATGCTCGAGAGAGATTTATGAGAATTACAACTGTAGCATCTTAAACATGACTATGAGAGAGATTATATAAATTAGATTTGGAGTCAATACAGATCCAAGTGAAAAGAGAAACTCTAGTGCATACTTTACGTTGTTCATTCACCATAACATTAAATTAGTTTTAAATTTTAATTGTTTTACAACACAAAAACATAAAAATTGATCCGTTTAGACAAACAAGTAAATGAAGCAAAATAATACTTATCATCTTCCTTATGGGATCGATATTTGGACTTACAGTCCTCTTTTATAACTTGACTCGTATACTTACGGATTCATAACCAATCACGGGCTTGATTTTTCCTGCAGAGTCCATTCCCTTTAATGATAAGGAGTGTTCCATTGCTGTAGCGAGGAGGCATCTCATGAGGGATTTTCTCAGGGTAGTTACTCCTATGAATTCTAGTTGCTTGTATTTTGCTCGATACACAGAGTTTGTTTCTTTTGTGTGAGCTTTGTATAATGATGGTCTTGTCTCAGTGGAGCAGTTGGCTTATTGCTTTTTATTTATTTATTGGGTGCTATTATCTTCCCGAACCCTTCAGGTATGAGTGATCAATAATTGGTGCCTATCTTGAGGGAGGGCTATTACTAGGGCACTGCTGGCTTTGCTCATATGTACTCAGGATTTGACGCAGCATGCTAAGGTGTCTCGAGGATCTATGGGTGCTTATTCATGCTGGACGTAAATAGGAGTTATGTTGTATGTCCTTTTGCTTTTAGTTTGTTATTTCTGACCCTTTGATTTTGATAGATCTGGGCATATGAATTTAGGATTCTCCTTCATCCATCCATTAAGCATTTTTAGGAGGATGGTTTTCCTTGTTATTCTCACTTGATCAGGAAGACTACTTATTTCATTGAGGATTGCACAGTAGCTCAGGACCATATAAGGAAGTTGTCCCTAATAAGGTATGATAAATTTCTAATTAAGTATTAAATTAATTATATATATGTTATTCCTTAGATTAATGGCCTAAATTGTTTAGGCCTAGGACCAAAAGGGTTTTGGACTAAAGACTAATCTAAGATGTAGAGAAAGGAATATGATGTCATGGACGATATTATGGATGATGTCATGGACAATGTCATGGATGATGTCATGGATGATGTCAATTTTAGACTTGTATAGCAAATAATATGATGTCATGGATGATGTCAATTCTATACTTGCATGGCAAGCAATGTGATGTCATGGATGATGTCAATTTTATACTTGCATGGCAAGTAATATGATGTCATGGATGATGTCAATCCTATACTTGTTTAGCAAGTAATATGATGTCATAAATTTCTTTACTTCCATGGAAAGTTATACATGTGATGTAAGCAATAACATCATCATGATTTCTTTTCTCTACATATAAATAGATAACTTAAGAAATGTTCTTAAGGTGAGAAAAATTGAGAATTTTGTGTAGAGACATAAAACCAAAGCACATAACATATACTTAAAAACTCTAGTATTCTTATAAGGAGATTAAATTAGTGCAAGTCTACAAAGGGTCATTAAGAGAGGCTACTTGCATTTAACCACATCAAAGCAAGAAGGTTATTATTGAATCTCTAGTGTTTCAAGCTAGAGGTCTCACATTTGGGAGACTTGAAGACTTGATCCAAGAGTTGAATCAAAGGAGCTAACCATTTAGTAGATTAATTGTGGTCTACATCAAACACTTAGGAAATTGTAAGTATTTCACAATTTAGATTTCTTAAGTTTTCTTTTTATACATGTTGATGTATATTAGCTATGTGTTAAATTGCAAATTGGATCCTTGGGATTAGAAATCATAATGAGATTAAGGATTATGTTGTGCAAATTTTAAAAATTTTCCCTACTCAACATTTGATGTCTAAGTAGCCTAATCGATTCCTAATAGTGGTATCAGAGCAAAGGATAGTAGTGCATGACAATACGGTGCATGAGATGCATGGACTATCTGATTCTTGGGAACTCTCATGCATGATTGTGTGATGAAGCGTGGCTCTTTGCCCATGAGCATAAGTGTTGCATGCTCTGATAGGTATATGAGGATGTCACCTCATGAGATGAGATCGAGTCCATATAGGTGATTCATTCACCACACTGTTAGTTCCTAATGATGGTATCAGAGTGTCTTTTTACAATCTACATTTGCTAAATTAATAATAATATATTTTATTACTATTAATTTATTAAATTTACTATGAGATATTAAATTATTAATAATAATATATATTATTATTAATTTATAATTAATTAATAATTACAAGTGTTGTGATTATAATTAATTGATCCATGTTTTGTTTAATTTTTCAAATTAATCGTTACATGCAAGAAATGATCATGGACTTACATTACATCATTATATTTGTAATTATAATTTATTTTATTATTTGATGTGTAATTAAATGTTAATTACATATAACTAGGATGTAATATTCACCTTGGTATGCCAAGGATTGAATGTATATCATAAGAGTTGTGATAAGAAGCTTGAAGTGTTCAAGATGGAGGTCCATGATGATGATGATGATGTTCAAGGCTATTCTTAAGCCCATGGTATCAAAGCCCAAGGAGATAAGGCCTATTTTATTCTAAAAGATAGAATAGGCTTAAGAAAGGCCCATGATCACTCCTCATTTATGCATCCATTTTGCATGTTCTATGTATATATATGTTATATATGTTGAAGCATGCTAAATACATATGAGATATGTATATGTGTAAAAAATGCCATGTATATATGTGATGTATGCAATGAAAAATGGCTAATGTGCAAAGTGAGACCTAAAATTAAAGACCCAAAAATCTTCCAAGAAAATTTAGGTCTAGGCTCTCCATTAGAGTAATAACTTGCATAGTTTTAGGATTATGTGCATTGGCTATGAATATATAGGGGTGTGCATAAGGCCTAAGAGATTAATATGGTGTTATTGTTTAACATAAGATGTTGTGAGTGTATAAACACATTATATGCCAAGAGTGGCACATAGGCATACTTGAGGTATGTATAGCGTTCAAGTTTATACATTGTGGTGATCCAATGGTGTGGACCTAACTAATGCTAAATGCCAAGAATAACAATGTGTACTTGAGGCCTATAACATTAGGAGCTAGATTAATGATATCTCACATGAGATGTGATAAATAAGAGTTATTCACTTAATAAGAACTAATATTCCATGAATGGCAATGTGTACATGAGGAATATTAGTGACTCATTAAGAACTTCATCACCCACTAGATATCCATCCAATAATGGATTTTCATTTTCTACTTTAAAAGTGTAGAATTTGCCAAGTTAGTGGGAGGCCATTATGATTAAAGACCAAATCTAATGGTATTATTGCAATGTCATGGAACTAATCAATCTTATTATGCTTTTGTAAAAATTTGATAATATGAGATCCTCAAACCCATTAAGCATTATTCTTGATAATAATAAACTTGTTGGCCCTAATCTTATTGACTGGCTTTGTAATCTAAAAGTTGTTTTGGCCTCTAAATGCGTATTATATGTTTTGGAACAAAGTCTTTATGGACCCCTTTCGCTCAATGTTTCCCAAGAAGAACATGAGACTTTTGCAAAATGGAAAGATGATGATATACAAGCATATTGCATTTTATGAGCTTCTATGAGTAATGAAATTCATAGGCAACATGAGAAATACGCTAATGCAAGGGAAATCCTACTTCACTTATAAGAGTTGTTTTCTGAACAAAGTAGGAAAGCTAGATATGAGATATCTAAGTGGCTTTTTCATGCTAAAATGGAGGAAGGTGATGATTTTGGAGCACACGTGAATTTTATGATTCGTTCCATTGAGGAACTTGAGAGTCTAGATTTCATGATGGATGCTCAACTTCAAAAAAATTTGATCTATTACAAATTTCCATATGAATAACATTGAGTGTACCCTTACAAAATTGTTAAACATGCTTATGATGGCCCAAAAGTCTATTCACAATGAGAAAGGGAAGGATGTGGCGTTGGTTGCCTCTTCTAGTAGGACTAAGAAGAGTAAAGGCGATAAAAGTAATAAATGTAAAGGAAAAGTTCCTAAAGCTTTGGGAGGTATGAGAAAAAACAAAGGCAAAGAGAAGGTTAAGAACACCAACAAGGGAAAATATTTCTTTTGTGATGGAGAGGGACATTGTAAAATAAATTGTCCAAAGTTCCTTAAGTCTCTTCAGACTAAAGGAAAGGAAAAGATTGGAGACGGTAAGACTTTCTCTAATTTATTTGTTTCTAAATGTTCTAAGAGCTCATCTAATACATGGTATTGGATACTAGTGCTAGTTCTCATATATGTTCTTCCTTATAGGATCTAGCAAGTGAAAGAAGTTTAGGGTCAAATGAGGTGACTCTTAAGCTTGGAGATGGAGCAAGTGTTGTTGTTAAAGCTATGGGAACCACCTCTATTGACTTGTATAACCATGTTTTGTTATTGGAAAATATTTTATATGTACCTAATGCTTATAAGAATGTCATATTTATTTCTAGTTTGACTAGAAAAGGTTATAAATTTTTATTTAAAAGAGATGTATGTACTATCTACTTTGATAATGAGATAGTTGGCACAGGTTATGTATTACATGGTCTTTATTATATTGATAATAAATTCAATAATAATCATTATCCAACCAATATGAATGTTGTGAATACAATGCTAATTGATAATGCCTCTAATTCAAAATATCTATGGCACTTACATTTAGGTCACATTACGGATGATAGAATTACAAAGTTGGAAAGGATAAGAATCTTGAGTAATCTTGAATCTACATCCAATCTGACTTATAAGGCTTATACCCAAGGTAAAATGACTCAGTTACCATTTGTTGGACAAATGGAAAGAGCTAAAGAAATTTTGGAAATAATACATAGTGATGTATGTAGGCCATTTAACCAAATGGCAAGAGGTGGGTTCCACTACTTTATTACCTTTATAGATGATCCATTAAGTTTTGGACACTTGTATTTAATGAAATATAAAAGTTAATCCTTTAAAAAGTTTAAGGAATTCAAAGTCCAACTAGAGAACTAAATGGGGGAAAATATTAAAATCCTTCAATCAGATTGAGGAGGTGAATACTTAAGTACCCAGTTCATGGAGTTCCATAAGGAACATGGCATTATATCACAACTAACTCCACCTAAAACACCTTAACTCAATGGTGTGTATGAAAGGAGGAATCAAACTTTATTAGATATTTCAATCAATGATGAGTTATAGAGATTTGCCTACTTTCTTTTAAGGTTTTACATTACAAACTGCTGTTTACATATTAAACCACATTCTATCTAAGTCTGTTTCTACCACACCATATGAGATATGGCATGGTAAGGCACTAAATCCTAAGCATGTTAAGATTTAGGGATGCCTAGCCTACATTGAAGGGTTAAAAATAGACAAATTAAATTCAAGGTAGATTTATCAGATATCCTAAAGACAATTTGGGATGTTATTTCTATCTTCATGCTGAGCAAGTTATTGTTGTAAGCAGAGATGCCATATTTCTTGAGAAAGAGTTTCTTCAAGAAGGTGGTAAAGGAAGGAAGATAGTATTAGAAGAAGAGTCTTCTAATGATGCCAATAAAGTTGATCAACTGGATATAGATCAATCCCAAGAGTTTAATCCCACTAAAAATATCATCACACTAACTCCTAGAAAGTTAGGTAGGGTATCTCATCCATCGAAGAGATACAATTTTCTGCTTGTTATGCAAGAGCTGCATATGCATAAAGAAGACAATCATGATGATGATCCTACAACATTTGAAGAGGCTTTATCAGATAAAGATTCTTCTAAATGGATTGAAGTAATGAAATTCGAAATGTAATCATTTATGCAAACCAAGTATGTACACTTGTTGATGCACTTGAAGGTATCATACTAATAGGTTGTAAATGGATCTTTAAGAGAAAGATTGGTGCAGATGGAATGGTTGATGCCTACAAAATAAGGCTTATAGCGAAAAGGTTTTGCCAAAGGTAAAGGGTCAACTATAAGGAGACCTTCTCATCGATAGCCATGCTTAAATCAATTTGGATACTTCTTGCCATTGCTGCACACTATGACTATGAGATTTAATAAATGGATGTCAAAGTTGCTTTCTTAATGGCTATGTTGAGGATAAGATTTTTATGGAACAACCAAAAGGTTATAAATCTAAGGAAAGTTCTAAAGTGTTCAAGCTTAATAGATATATTATGGTCTAAAGCAAGCTTCAAGGAGTTAGAATCATTGTTTTGATAAAGCCATACAATCATTTATTTTTATAAAAATAGAAGATAAGCCTTGTGTGTACAAAAAGGTTAGTGGGAGCTAACTTGCTTTCCTAGCATTATATGTGGATGATATTTTATTAATTGGGAATGATGTTGGCATGGTTAAAAACATGAAACTATGGCTATGTAAATCTTTCTCCATGAAACTTAGGGAAAGCTACCTATATTCTTGGCATTCGAGTCTATAGAGATAGATCGAAAATAATTATCAGTTTACCCTAAAGTATTTACTTGGAAAAGGTGTTGAAGAGGTTTAACATGATTGATTCAAAGAGTGGATTGTTACCATTTAGGCATAATGTCCATTTATCCAAAGGTATGTCACCTAATACACCTGAGAAAATGGAGCAAATGGCTAAAGTTCCTTATGCTTCAGCTATAGAAAGCTTAATGTATGCTATGTTGTGTACAAAGCCTAAAATTGCTTACAATGTTAGTGTGACTAGCAGGTTTCAATATAATCCAGGTTTAGAACACTAGATAGTTGTTAAAGCAATCTTTAAGTACTTGAGAAGCACTAAAGATTTGGTTTTAACTTATGGAGGAGGTGATATATAGATAGATCATTTCAGGATAGTCAGAGTTGTACCGTATGTCTATCCCCATGATTTATAGGTTTTGAAGTTGACTTGTATTGATTATCCTGTCTTCATTGTCGAATTCTTCTCGCCACCTTAAGGGTACTATGTCTTCTAAGAGTGTGTGGGTAGTAGGAGGTGTTGTGTACTTGACTTTATAGTTGAACTTCCTAGATAGCTGGCCCAGTAGATCCCATACTTTATGGTTACTGCTAAAATTTTTATCTGTATCTACTTTTTGTGGATAAGGGCAATCAATCACTTCATCGTTCCTAGGGAGAGTTGTATCCTTGGCTCTTTTTTGCATCATTAAGTGGGGAAGGAACTTTAAAGACATTGGAATGTATTCCAAGGTAAAATGGCATTGTTCATCTTCACTAGAATCATAAGGCTCAAGAATGGGTTTTGAGGGTTTGTCTTATGGGGGCTTGTCTTGGATTTCTTATATGGCTCGGATTGACTATTCAACTAAGTCTTCCAGTAGATTGGAGGAGATCATGCTGATAGTTGGTGGAGGCATGTTTTGATAGTTTAGGAGAGGATTAGTCTTGATACTTGGTTGTTTTTCTAGGTCATCAATTTTTCCAAAGTCAATGAGGTATTGGATTGCGTTTTTCAGAGTTTTATATGTATCAATGGTGTGGCTAGGCATTTTGTGAAAGTGGCAAAACAAGTTTTGGTTAATTTAAGGTGGTAGTGGGTTTGGAAGAGGCCTAGGCTCTTATGGTTGTAGGACGTTCTTTTATTGAAGCATTTGGATTACTTTGGATAGTGGGAGGTTAAAGTTTGAGAATTTTCTTGGCGATATGATGGTATTGATATATGGTGAGTTATGGGTGTTGGGTTGGATCATGTTTATTTCTATAGTTTGGGTGAATGTGTTTTGATTGTTTGGTTGGGTATTACAGAGAAAAGTGTTTCTAGCTTGTTGAGCCTCCTTATGCTCAATTCTAATCCCAGCCCGATGGATTGCTCTAAAGTCAGGATAATGAGCAAAGATCATCTATTTTCTGAAGTGTGGTAGTGCTCCTTTGATTATCAGCTATATTTGTTCATCCTTAGGAGGATAGTTTCTTATCTTGATTTCCTTTCCTCACCATCTAGTGACATAATCAGAGAAAGCTTCACTGGGTTTCTACCTTATGGTCTCAAGGTCCCTTCAAGTGATGTCTAATTGAGTGTTGTATTCATACTTTCTAAGTTAGCAGTAGCTAATCATTTTTTATTTCATCTTCAAGGTTAAATAACCATGCCCTCAGTCCTTCCTCTACGGATGTGAAGAAGAATTAAATAATCTGTGATTCTGTAAGCTTTATGGCATCCATGAAGGTAGCATATTGCTTTAGATGGACCTTTATATCTCATGTTCTATCAAACTTAACAAAGTTTGGTAGCTTAAAATCATATGGAAGTGGCTGATCTTTGAACTGCGCCTAGTTGGTGAAGCTTTTGGAGCCATGAGTTCCCTTATTTTTGAAGGTGAATTCCAACTGAGTGATCATGTTGGCTAATAGTTTGACTTCCCCCATCAATTCAGGCTTGGTCATGCTAGCAATTTTTATAGCTTTTGGTGTATTCCTGAGATCTTGGTAGTAGTCATTGTCATCATCACCTTGAACTACAGTGCAAGGAATTCCCTTTGCCTTATCTACCCTCGGATGAATAGATGCAGATGCTTCAATTTAGGCTTGGAGTATTTCAGCTATAGTGCCATCAATAAGTAAATTTTAGATCCTCTCTTTTAGCTTGTCTTTGAATTGCTAATAGGAGATATCTTTTTGGTCACTCATGCTTGAATATAGTATTCCTATATATTTATCAGGGTTAAATAAATGAATGATGCATGATGTGTGCCTGTAAAAGAGAAGGGTGAGCATGTATGCATAGGGTGGATGCAAAAATCCTATGATGGAAAAAATGATTATTCCTATGATAAATAGTGTTTAGTACGTGCTATCTACATGTATGTGATGTATGCATGATTAAAGTTGGTTAGTTTTCTTGCACAATGAATAAACCAATCACAAGCAAGCTCTCACTTCCAACCTTATTTCTTCATAAGGTTATTTAGTCTCTTGTCTAGATGAGTTTTGAACCTATAGTCATAAGGGGACTTTGGTTCTACTCTCAGAACTAGGTTTTTTCAATTTATATTGGTTAAAACCAAAGGGTAAACTAAGGAATAATACTCAAATGTGCGTAAAGTAATCATATGATGTCAATGTGAGGGTCAATTGTTGAGTTTCAAATGATGTCCAAAGCTTATATGTATAGGCCTAAGGTCAATCAAAAGGAGTTTGTGTTCTTGCCCCCACATCAATATTTGATATGCTTACCGTGAGTCATGAAAGTATCATTTGACAGTTTATAGTTTGATCTTGCTAACATAAAGGTCCATAATCTAGTTAGGTTCCTAATCCATTTATTTGATCTGATAAAGATAAATGGACAACATTTCATAGGTTCCATTATCGAGGGATGCATTATTTGTTAATTCGTATAGACTATTCAAGTTGAGGTATATGATTCTCATCATTCCTTATGCTTCCAGCTCATATGAAGTATATGAGAATCACGTGGTCCTAAGCATAAATTTTTTATAAAAATTGACATTACGACATCATTCAATGGTAGACACTAGGAGGGTCATGTCACTTATAAGTATCAGGTCAAATAGATAGTGTTAGGACAAGGATAGCATGCATAGCTTAGTGGAATCCTAGCGGATGTTGCTATTAGTTTATCTATATGAGCTGAGTTAGGGTGCATGGCTAAGGGTTCCTTTAGTAAGAATCCCCCATATGACTAGGGTTACAAACTCCAGTTAGTGAGTCTAGTATTCTTTTGGTAACTCGATCTCCCCTTTAAGGACTTGGGTTATAGAATTTGGTCAGATAAATCTGGCAAATGCATGAGCAAAAACTAAAGGTGATAATACCGTATCTTCATCACCCTATGACTTGAGTGGAATCATAGTGGCAATATCATTTTGTATTATTAAGGCTTTTAGGGATAAGTAGTGCACATATGATGTGTAGTACAAATGTAGTGGTGAGAGGCTCTATACAATTAAGAATTGTGTAATGAGAAATAATCATTTTTGAGTTGATCCCTCTTACTTAGAAGTCCCTACTGGCTTAACCACTATGAGCAACCTTTTTTGTTTAGGTTCTAGCTTTGTTCTTTTTATAGTGGGTCTTTCCATTTTTGAGGTACTTGGCAACTTTATCGAATAGGGACAAGTGATTAGCCTTTAGGGGATGAGATGCTTTTGATCCTGTGGAGTTGCCACCCCGATTTTTAGAAAATCAAGAAAAGAAAAGGACAACATTGGGTCACTCAGCAAGCATTCTCCCTAGTAGAGATTTATGGGTTTGAGAGATCGCATATACTTTTTAACTATTTCTCATTATACGATATTCGATGTATATCAACCGTAGCACCCTAGTTTTGGTAATCATAGTTCATATAGCATTCACATGGTAGATTAGATAGTATAATATAATAAGGCTAGAAATTTTATTACATTGCTTTCTTGATAAAATACATATGAAAAGGAAAATATTTCAGAAAAGTAAATCTAATATGGTTAATTTACAAGAGCAACATGATCATTCACACAGCTTGCTCAACTTTATGAATAATAGGATGATCATACATGCTTGCAATGATTATTTATGCTATAATGATGATAATATAAAGGATGTATGAGGTCATCATTGGATCAAGAGCATGATGACTCTATTTTGAGACATGAACTTTTTCACATGATTGATTTTAATGATTTCAGAAATAGATGATGTAGAATGATGATGTGAAATGAGCATAATAAGCATATCTTATTCACATAGTATGCAAGATTGCTAGTCTCATCACACAAGCACAATAATAGTATTCCTAAATGCTAGGGATAGTAAAGTAAAATGTAGTGCGGTAAAGTAAATGTTCTAAAATAATTGTGTGGTCCTCAGACTTGACTAAACTTATACGAGCTTTGAAGCTTTAGCTTCAAGAGATTATCAAGCTTTCCTTGTCGAGATGTTCAAAATGATTGTAGAATGATACTATATTGTATACCTTTAAAGCATGCTTTGACAAGGATGATGTTAGGTTTAGTGGAAAAAGGGATCTAACAACCTAATGGAAAGGATGTGGGATAACAAAAACTATACGGAGAGGGATTTCCCACGCCTTTGATCGGACTGACTTTTGAGTATGCATGTGTCTTCATTGACCCCCCCTCTCAAAATGGGGTATAAAGGGGTCTATTTATAGGAAAAAAATGTGTAAAATAGGGTGATGTAGGCATGGTCATGTGCATAGAAGTGTATTTTTGCTAGTGGCCATGCCAAGTGCGAGTGGCCATACATAGTATACATTTTAGCTCGTGTGCGTTTTCATGCGCATTTCGACGCTCTTCCTGGGTTCTATGCACACTATTTTAAGGTTGGTCCATAAGGTTTTTGGGCCTCTTGGATGCATTTTTAGAGTCCTTTTTGCCAAATTTAGCCTCAATTTTAGCATATGACACCCATGGGTGTTTACGCACTTTTTTGAGTGATACGCCCTAATACTCGAGTTATGTTGGACCATTGCAAGACCACTTTTAGAGGTTTTAGAGCCCTTCGAATGTGTTTCCAATGTTCATTTTATTAAAATTATTCATTTTTCACAAAGCCAAGTCTTAGTCTAATGAAATGCGCACTAGCCTAACAAGCTGAGTATTCTAAGAGGAGTTTTCTTGAAATAAAACCTTTCTTGGTTTTGATAATTCATATTTTGCAAGGTTAGAGTATAACTTAATGGCTCAATGATCGATTTTGTACACTGGTTGGGTCAATGGGGTGTTTTAAGGTTGCACACATTAGAGGCATTATGAATGAGCAGACTCTAGTCATCTCAGGAATTCATTTCATTATTGGACCTTTTTGGGGATAGCCAAATTTTGAGGTATGACATAGATTATATGGAAATTACAAATGTTTTAAAGGAGGCAATTGGGCTTTATAAGTTGCTTGGTGAACTAAGAATGGAGTAGAAGCACATCAAAGTGCATTGTGATAATCAGAGTGCTATTCATTTAGTAAAGAAATAGGTTTATCATGCAAGGACAATGCACATTGATGTTCAGTATCACTTTGTATAGGAGATTATGCAAGAAGGTGGAGTTATAATCCAAAATGTTTAGAACATTGAAAATCCTACTGATATGATGACAAAAGTGGTAATTGCAGTTAAGTTTTAGACTTGGTCAATATCGTTAAAAATTGAAAATTGGAATTTACAGACACTACTTGAGATTGGATTTGTGAGAGAATTGTATGGAATTTTGCCAAGGTGGAGATTTGTTGGTTTTATGGCAAAATTTGCACATTGCAGTTTTGGAAAAATTGAAGGAGTTCTTAGGCTATAAAATGACTTCTCCCCCTTTGTTAAAATCATCTTATATCCTAAACATCTCCTAAAGATATCCCACCATTGCCTTTTATATTTAGCCAAATTTATTCTTTCTCTCTCTTTTGTAATATTTCCTCAAATTGGTAATGTCCGAGGACATAGGCATAATTGCCTGAATGTCATTAAATTTTAATATTATTTTTTTTCTATTTAATAGTTATTGTTGTGTATAGTTATTATAAATTATTAAGCTATTAAATTACTTATCTTGGTAAAATTCTATCTAGGAGTGTGGTATTTAAGAGGACTATTGTGACCCACCACACTTTCCTGAGAATCTACCTTGGGGTGATTTTTTTAATACAATCATTTTCACTCTAATCACTTGTGCAATATTTCTCAAGGTGAATTCATTATTATAGGTGTTATACAACTTACTTTGGCTCATGCAAGTTTTGTTCTATTCAACTATAAATAATGTAGGGATTAGGGTGCATTGCAATTAGTAGGCAGCTCCCTTTGTTGGGATTTTTGTTTTATCAAGCCTACTTGAAATGAAATGGGCTTAAATTGAGAATATAGCTCAAATTCACTTATCTGTTTGAAGAAACATTATAGCATAATAACAAAAATCAATCAGCATTCCTACATGTCCATTCTTGACCTTAAGCTCAATTGACATAGTGGAAGTTTAGAATAAAGTAGATAAATGTTATGAGTCATTGAATTGCACATGATTGGCTATCTAACAGCCTTCTATAACTTTTTGATTTACACACAAATGCTAGGAAATAGGCACCCAAGAATTCATTAATTCATAAAGAATACTGAAGCTGAATAATGGAATTTGGGCCTGAAGCTGGGATGTTACAAGTATAGCATATAATACTTGTTATAGAGCTTTGAACTATCTTTTTTTAATATATTATAAGCCTTGTGGTTCCTTTAGACCCAGAAGTTGGAGCCATTAGAAGCTTAGGTGTGCACTCTCCTTTTGTTAAGCCCATCCATGAATGCCAATGAAATATAGTCCACATTAGTAGTCTTCATATCTTTTTATCTTCCAAATGAATTGATCAATTTAGAGCAAGTCCTCTTTATAAACTTCAGACTAATGTATACATTACACTTCTAAAGAATGAAGATCATATATACTTATTATACATATATACACCATTGAGCCTTTCCTTTATGCTGAGTCCAAAAATGATGGATTTTAGAAGGTACCCTTTACCCCTGTCTCTTCTT
Source organism: Mallotus nudiflorus (assembly GCA_947683625.1). Classification (NCBI taxonomy): domain Eukaryota; kingdom Viridiplantae; phylum Streptophyta; class Magnoliopsida; order Malpighiales; family Euphorbiaceae; genus Mallotus; species Mallotus nudiflorus. Next base: position 1,180,964 of record CANTUR010000771.1, on the reverse strand, counting down.
TTTCTTAATGTTTTTACTTCATATGCATTTTGCTTCATCCTCTTCAATGCTAAAAACTATCCAATAGCACTGATGCCTTAATGACTAGAGATCTGCCTTGGTGCAATTATATCACGACCTTATTAACTTCTCTAATTCTTTGAAAGTTGAGCTTTGGGATTCAGAAATAGATTATTATTCCTAGGATGGAGTTACCTATGATATAATTGGTCAAGTCATCAGTCTTGACCTTAGTTACATAATGCTTATGGGCCATTTTAACTCTATCTTCCATCTTAATAATCTATTATGCCTCAACCTTTGTAGTAACTTCTTCGAATCTATTTTTTCTTGCTTTGATAAGCTTAGGGATTTAACTTATTCAACTGCTCTAGTTCTTTTCTTTAGTTAAGTTCCATCAAAAATATCAAACATGACAAAATTACAATTATTCGATATATCAACTGGCTATATTAGGCTTGAACTCCAAATACCAAACTTGAAAACATTTTTCCAAAATTTAACTTCTTTAACCCAACTTTATCTTGATCAAGTTCACCTCTCATCATAAGGGGATAACTAGTATGAAGCCCTCACCAATGCACTACCTAACTTTAGAGCACTACATTTGAAGAATTGTAGTCTCTCATGTCCTATCTGTCCTTTAATTTCAGAGCTTCCTTTCCTATTATAACTCCACGTTAATTATAATAAATTTTCATCTCTACCACTTAATTTTCTAGCAAATGTTTCACATTTAACATCTCTTACTCTACATTTTTATGAATTGCAAAGAACTTTTCCATGACATCTTTTCTCACTTCCTCAACTACAAAAACATAGATATTTCATTTAATTCTTTCCTTACAAGTCAGTTTCTAAAATTTCCCTTTGCCAGTGTCATCTAATCTCTCGGGATTCTTACACTAACTTCAATGGAAAATTACAATACTCAATTGGTAATCTCAAATTCCTAACAAATTTAGAACTTGTACATTGTAATTTTTATGGAGTGATCCCTCCATTAATTGTAAACCTTACCAATATTGTTTATGTTGCTCTTTATTATAATAGTTTTAATGGGTCCATCCCTTTAATGGAAAATCTTACCAAGACTATGGAAATTGATATTGGTTTTAATAGTTTTAACAGTTGCCTCCCTCCATTTCATAGGAATGTTGTTCCTTATTTTATCTTATAACCTTTAGTCCTGAAGATGGAATAATTGTGGTGATGCCCTATGCAAATGTTATGGTAGTTGTGGCTATAATCAATAATTTTAGGGTGGAGAGAGTTTAGGTAGATGATAGAAGCTTTGTGAACTTACTACCTTACCATGTTTTTAAGAAGATAGGAATTAGGGAAGATTGCTTACTTCTGGTATATTCTTAGTTGAGAAGTTTAGGAGATGTTCCTATGGAAGTCAGAGGCAAAATCACTCTTCCTATCACTTTGGGAGAGATAAAATCAAAAGGAGAAGTTATGAGAGGGAGAATAATGATGGCCAAATTTAGAGTAGTGGAGGTCTCAATTGCATATAATGCCATATTTGGTACGCTAATTCGTTATGAATTTTTTGCAATTACTTGTAATCGATATTTATGTATGGGAATGCCATCAGATGACAGGCCAATCACTATGAGGGGAAGGCAATTTGGGGCAAAATATTACCATTTGATTTCTCTATGTCCACCTTTTGAAGATGAAGTTTAATGGTGGAGAAAATACGAATAAGAAGTGGGGTATTTGATTAGCAAATCGAGCCTATCAAGGAGCTAGAGTTAATGGTTATATGCCTTGAGAGTCTAGAAAAATGCACTCATGTGAATAGACAACTAACAGAGAAGTAAAAGTCTTTAGTCCAAAAAATTCGCTAGAGTCACCAGTCTAATTTTAATTTTAGGCCCTTAGAAATGCCAGATATTAATCCAAGTGTAATGAATCATAAGTTCAATATTGACCCTAGCATTGAGCATGAGAAATAGAAAAGCAAGATGCAATTGACAGAGAGGTGGATAAGCTAATTGAAGCATGGTTTTTAAGAGAGGTTGATTATCCTACTTGGTTAGGTAATGTCACATTGGTTGAAAAGGCTAATAGGGAAATGCTGACTATGTGTTGATTTCATGAACCTTAACAAAGCATGTCCTAAAGATTGCTTTCCTTTGCCTTTAATAGATAAATAGGTGGATGCTACTACTAGGTATGAGTACTTAACTTCTTTGGATGCTTTGTCAAGATACCATCAGATTCTTATAGATTTAGCAGACAAGGAGAAAATAGCTTTTATCATAGAGAAGGGATTTTTTGGGCGATGCTATTTGGCGTAAAAAATGCTGGAGCCACCTATCAGTGACTTCTAAATAAAATTTTCAAAAACTAGTTGGGGAGGAATCTTGAAGCATATATTGATGATATGAATGTGAAGAGTAAGACCTTCAAGGAACATTTAGTTGACTTACAAGAAATCCTTAGAGTGCTCAACCAGTATGGTATGAAGCTAAATCCTAACAAATGCTCCTTTTTTATCAAAGGAGGGAAGTTCTTAGGATATAAAGTTAGTAGTAAGGGGATTAATTTTGAATCTTGAAAAGTGCAAGCTATTTTAGAAATGCCATCTCCTATGAGTCCCAAAGATGTGCAAAGACTGATAAGAAGAGTTGTGGCTTGCATTGATTCATTTTAAAATTCACTGAGAGGTGTCTTGCTTTCTTCTAAAAACTGAGAAAGGTTTTAGCATTTGAACAGACAAAGGAATGTGAAAAAGCTTTCAAGGCCCTAAAAGACTGTTTGTAGTCTCCTCAAATCCTAAGTAGACCATTGTCTAAAGAAGATTTATTCATTTACTTAGCTGTGTAAGATTATATAGTGAGTGTAGTTCTAGTTCGAGAAGAGGGTAAAATGCAAAAATTGGTGCACTATATGAGTAGAGTCCTTCATGGGTATGAGTTAAATTATGTTGTAATTAAAAATTTGTCATTTTTGTTATTGATTGCTGTGAGAAAATTTTAGTTTTACTTACTGGGACATCAGGGAACTATGAGAACAAATGTGCCTCTTAGGCAAGCTCTCTAGAGGCCTTCCACAACTGGCTGGATGATAGTATGGTGAATTGCGATTGGTGGATATGGGTTAAAATACGAACCTTGGAAGGCTATAAAAGTGCAAGATCTCACTAATTTCATTAGGAAATGTTGTTTCAATAAAGTTAATGAGAAAAATGAACTTTGAGAGGAAAAGAAGCAACATCGTCTATTACTTAGCACCTCTACCAGGAAAAATTATGAGTGGAACTTGTATGTGGATGGTTCATATTGCTTAGAAGGAGGAGGAGATGGGATAGTACTTAAGGGTTCCTAGTTAAACATGCCCTTAAGTTTTTTTCCTATCTCTAATAATGTCTCTAAGTATAAAGCTTTTATCAATGGTTTAAAAATACCTAAAGCATTTGGAGTCTCAAACTTAAAAGTTCAGAGTGATTCAAAACTAGTTATGAACCATATGGGAGGAACATTCAAGGTGAAAGAGGAAACAATGGGTTTATACTTACAACAAGTAAGTGAGATATTAAGGAGATACGAGCAGAGGGGAACTCCTGTATGTGTTGTACAAATCCCCATATCAAAAATTCGTTGGCAGACTCTCTCAGTAAAATAGCAGTGTTAGGATATTCTTCACTCAATAATGTTCATATGAAAATACTATCCTCTCCAAGTACATTCAAAACCCTTAAAAATCCTTCCTATACAGGAAAGAACATCTTGAAAGATACGATAACCTAATACCTAGAAATAGGAGAACTTCTGAAGGTTTGCAAAAAAGCTCTTAAGCTATCCATGAGATTATCCATATTCATATTACTAAATGGGAAACTTCATAAAAAAGGGTATCACATGCCCCTTTTGAGATGCCTATCTAAAGAAGAAGCAGGATATGTATTGAGAGAGATACATGGAGGGGTATGTGGGAGTCATATAGGAGGATGAGCCTTGTGTAACAAGATCATAAGGCAAGGATATTTCTACCCCATAATCTCTAAGGATGCCACAGATTTTGTGAAGAAATATGATATTTTTCAGAGGTATGGCAGTGCTATCCATATTCCTACTAATAATTAGTTTCATATTCCAACCTCATGGCCCTTTGTATAATGCGTAGTTGACATCTTAGGTGCATTCCCCCAGCACCTGGACAAAAGTACTTCATAATACTTACTGTGGAGTATGTTACTAAGTGGGTAGAGGTTGAAGTGATATGTGTTAAATTAATACCCTAGTCTCCAAGACTTAGTATAGAGTAAGTAGGGTGTTGAACACTATGGAATTTAGAGTAAATTTTGTATTAACTGGGTAAATACTTGGATGGATAGGCAAATGATATTAAAATAATATTAATTTATTCTAACTAAATTAAAGTTACTAATCTTTAATTAAACAAATTAAATAGACTATACTAATAATAATTTTAAGCAAGGTATGTTAGAATTACAAATCAGAATTAATAAAGAACTTTAAAAGTCAATAATATATAAAATTTCATGCATTTATTGCAGAATAAGCCAATGATCCTTAAAAGCAACTCTTATTGTTAATTAAGGGCATTTTAATTTAGAGTCCACACACACTTTCATGAAATTGCAGAGATAAACAAAAACCATTAAGTTCTGTGCTATTTTTTATCCCCCTTAAAGTGAATTTCTTGTTTCCAAGTACTTTTTTAACCTTTAAGTAATGTCAATTGCGATTCTGCCAAATTGTCCTAATTCTCATTATAAACAATTGATTAACAAGTTATATATGGTGATTAAGCATTCATAACACAATTCAAAACTCAATTAAAACTAAATCAATCATGGATTATAAAAGATAAAAATATAGTTCATAGATTAATTCATCATTGTAGTTCTACAAACACAGACTTAGCCAAAATACATAATGGTCAATATCAAGGAACAATAAAGAAGTATTATAAACATCAAGTAACTAAAATAGAATAAGGTAGAAAAGATTGTATTGATAAAACCCTTTAATACTCTCCAAGAAGTTACTTGATTGTGGTAAATCCTCTTGATATCTTCCTTTAATTCCTTGGATATATCTTTGAACACTAAGCAATTCAACTCTTTCAATAATAAACTAATGATGCTATACATTCTTAATATAATACTAATTTTTTTCAATGCCTAAAATAGTGCCAATCTTTAAGTATTTATAGGCTTCTTAGCATCGTAATTTATGCCTCTTCAAATGGGTGTAAAAATGAAAAGGTATGATGAAGAGGTGTACCAGTGCCAAGTTTTCAACACTGTGCTGACTTAGCACAAGTGTCTTTATCATGACTTAGCAAGGATGTGACGAGTTAGCATGGGCTCTTTTTTCATTGTATAGTTGGTGACAAGTTAGCATAGGCATATTGAGTCAGCACCGACACTTACTGTCATGACTTGGTAGTAATGTGCCGAGTCAGCACCCTTTTCTAAAGTCTCACTTCAACATTACTTGCATCATACTTCATTCTACTCTATCTAAGTTCACTTCCATGCATGAATTAAGCTTAAGAATACCTATAAAACACACAAAAATCAACATAAGGACAACATAAACAAAAGAAATAAAAATAATAGTGCATAATTAAGTAAACAGAACCAAACATAACAAAATGAAAGAAAATTAAACCATAACTAGCCTAAAGAACTATACTTATTTGAATTTTAACTAACTCCCCTACATTTAGATCTTGGTTGCCCTTAAGCAAGAAATAAAGCCCTGAGTGAGAAAATAACAAAAGTCTTCTATCTTCTCCAAAATAGATATAGTAATCTCAACAAGTCATCTAAACCAAGAAAGAATTTTAAGAAAAAGAGAGCTAGTAACCAAACTTCCAATGCTCAACAATGATAGATACGACAAATTTCATAGCATAGTCAATAAATTTAATAATTTATTTTAAACTATTAAAAAAATCAAAGAATATAAAGTCAAAGTGCTAATCAAGCTTTCTAAACATACTGCTCATTCATCAAACTTTGGATATTTAAAAACTAAAGTAGCCATAGGACAAGGATTAAGCACACTCATTAACTAACAATTCTCATGGAATTTTTAGACACACATATTATATTTATATATATAGTTGTGGACTAATTTGCATTTCTTTCTGAATGAATGTAATTAAAGAGCATATTTACTTACACACAACTTACTCGAAATGAAACAACTTGTAACATCATACATTTTATTTGAATGAGTGTAATTAAGAAGCATTCTTACTTACACACAACTTACTTAAAATGTATCACATTAACAAGCATTATTATTATTATTATTATTATTATTATTATTATTATTATTATTATTGTTATTATTATTATTATTATTATTATTATTATTATCATTATTATTATTATTATTATTATTATTATTATTATTATTATTATTATTATTATTATTATTATTATTATTTTCATGATGTCCTTATCCATTATTGAAAAGTCAGTAACACATATTGTAGCTGTAGTTTCCTTAAGGCAACTTCAATCTGTAAATACCTAAACTTAAATCCTAACCATCCTAGCCTTAAGCATAATTAGAAAGTTGACTAAGTATTCTTTAGATTTTGAAAATAATAATAAAAGATAAAAAGGAAAAATTAAAGCCTATGCTAGATGAAACTTTAAAATTATACCAATTAAGCATAGAAAGATAATTACTAACATAACAACTAAAAAGGAAACTTAATCAAAATTGAAATGAACTTGAAGAGAAAGCTAATTAAAATATAGAGAAGATAAAATTAAGCAAAGTTAAGCATAAATGACATAAAATAAGAAAACATAACCTATAATCATAAAGATAGACTTACACCTAATAAAATGACAACTACTACTATTCCCTCCCCCATACTTAAAATGCACATAGTCCCCAATGTAGCACTATAATAGTAAGGAAATAAAAGAAATGCTCCCCTAATCATTTGAAGGAGTAGATAGAGGAGACTCAATGTTATATTTAGAATAGGCAAAGGATTGATTTAACTTGTACTCCATTTTCCTTTGCTGACAATCAAGTTATTGGTTTTGAGTCTCCATTGCATTCAATTAGCACTACATGGCAATTTGAATAGCAAAGATTTAATCCCAAATATGAGAGTGTCCACTTGAAGAACCACCAGCTTCACCTTGCATAGGATAAGTTAGTAATGGGACATCACCAAGTGGTGTATAAGGTGGAAAATGCTTAGGCTTAACATCTTCTTCCTATTCTTGATATTCCTCTACTTTGGCTGCATGGTCCAACCCTCTCTTAGAAGATTGAGACCTTACCATAATCAAATGGAAGGTAGCATCAACAACTTCACCTCTCATAAATGCTTATTTAGTGAAATAAAAGCACTCAACAACACAAGTAAAATCATCAAGGTTAACATTCAAAGCTTTAATAATAATGGTAACAATATGACTATGAGTGAGTGGGGCATCATTACGTGTAGCACAAGTTAATAATTAATTAAAAATCCAATATGTCTAATATACTTATTTTTTATTATGAATACACCATATAAAAAATAAATCTTGTGCAGAGACTCAATTGAATTCAAACTTGTGAAAAGCCACACATGCAAGGACTTTGTGCAATAACCAGAATTTCAAATCCTTAATGAATATAGCTTTACCCTTCTTTGGTTAAATGGTGTTTACAAATCAGTCAAGAATATCTATAATTCATTTCACCTAAAGGACTCATGGGGATCACACAAACCATCCTTTTAAAAACCAAATACATGTTGCATGAATGAATAGGTAAGTTGATGTTTATTCCCTACCATGAAAAATTCTAGAATCTCATAATTATTTGAATTCATATCCAAAGTTGTATAGAATTTAGTGATCAACTCAATATAAGTATCTTCATTCATAGGCACAAATGTTTTTAGCCCCCAAGTTGTCAACTTTTGATTAAAAGAAAAATTCATACCTACATCATTAAGAAGAGAATTAGGAATATACTTACAACCTATGATTTCCCAAAACTTAATGATGGTGAATTTAGCACCCTCCTCATGTGAAAGGATGGGAAGTCTACCCTTGTAAGTAAGTGAAAGGTTCTCTTCCTCTTGATGCTCTTCTTAAATATGTGGCCTTCTAGATGATGAACCCTTATTTTACCTATCTTTAAAGCCAATAATGTTATAGTAAAAAAAGTAGTAGTGTGGAAAGAAAATAAAGAAGATGAGAAGGATAATGGGTAAGGTGTAAAAATAGGAAAGCAAATGCGTAGAGAAAATGAAAAGAAAAGAAAATAATGGAAAGGAAATGATGGGATTAAATTAGGTTAGGGAGAATATAAAAAGGCAAGTGTAAGTTAAAAAAGAAAATGGTAAGAAGATGAAGAAGAAGAAGACGAAAAAAATTTATAAAGTGAATGAAGAAAATGTATGGGTATTTAAGAGAAGTGTGTAGAAATAGTTATAGGTGTAAGTAGAGAATAGAAAATGTGAGTCAAATGGGATGTTTATATAGGTATTATGCTAGGGTGTAAGTTGATAGTAAAAGGTCATGACCTTTCTTGGAAGGGGACATGACTTTTCAATTTTAGCATATTTTTAGGAGTTGGTTATAGTAAAAAGACAAAAGACACTAAACTGAAAAAAAAACAATAAAAAGAAATATATCAAACAATATAAAAATAATATAAGAAAAATACTTAAAATAAAAAGTTGGAAATGAAGAAATATTATAAGAGAGTACAAGTTGGCACCATGGTGATGACTTGGCACCGTTTGGCTCTATAATGAGTGGGCACTAAATAATGTTCAAAGGGGCAACTTGCCATGACATATATGATTACTTGCCATACCTTAGTCTCTATAACAAATAAGCACCATGGTGACAACTCGACATCGAGACTAAGTGCCAATAATTCAACTTATGCTTTATTAAACTAATTCAAATTTATATTGTTTAATCAAAATAGAATGTGTATAAAAGAAAAACATCAAAGGAGAAAAAGAATTTATAAAAAATATGAAAAAAAGGTATTAATATAAATTTAAATGATTTTAATAAATCAAATATTAATTAAACTATAAAAACTACTAGTATTAAAATGTGATACAAACAAATCCAAATATAATAAAATGACATAACATATATCAAAATAAAGAAGATGTGTAAATATTACCTTACTAAATTTAATAGTCTATAGCCTGACCTTAGCAAAATTAGGCATAGAGAGAGAGATTGACCAGTCTTGATCAATTTCTTCACCGATTAAATATGGCTCAAGATGATGGCCATTAACTTTAAAGATTCCCTTTTATCATTAGATATTTCTATTGCACCATAAGGATGAACCTTAATAACCTTTAAAGGACCCGACCATCTTGACTTCAACTTTCTTAGAAATAGTTTCAATATTGAATTATAAAGTTGAACAAGTTGACCTTCATGAAATTGCTTCTTAGATAAATGATTATTATGCCACAACTTGGTGCGATCTTTATACAATTTTTCATTCTCATAAGTATTCATTCTTAACTCATTTAATTCATTAAGTTAAAGTAGTCTCTTCCTACCAACCTTCTTCAAATCAAAATTAAGAGTCTTGGTTGCCTAATATGCCTTGTACTCTAGTTCAATGGGTAAATGACAAGACTTCCCATATAACAATTGGCAAGGAGTAAGGCTAATTGGGGTTTTAAAAGCTATCCTATATGCGCACAATGCATCATCTAATTTCAATGCCCAATCCTTTCTTGAAGAAGACACCATTTTCTTAAGAATCCACTTTATCTCTTTATTACTAACCTCAACTTACCCACTTATTTATGGATGATACAGGGTGGCAATCTCTCTATTACTAACCTCAACCTGCCCACTTGTTTATGGGTGATACGGGGTGGCAATCTTATAGGCTGCCCCATACTTTTTCAAAAGGGCCTTTATTAAATTATTGCAAAAGTGTGAACCTCCATCACTAATAATGCTCTAAGAGTGCCAAACCTTGGAAAAATAAATTTCTTAAGCATTTTCTTAACAACCTTTGCATTATTAGTAATGGTTGGTATTGCTTCGACCCACTTTGAAACATAGTCAACCATAACCAAGATATACTTGTAGCCTAAAGAACTAGGAAATAGACCTATGAAATCTATATCCCAAACATCAAAAAGCTTAACTTTAAGGATTCCTTTTAAGGGCATCTCATGTTTCCTAGAAATGTTACCCATTCTTTAACACCTATCACATATAAGCACAATTTCTCTAGCATCTTTAAATAAAGTAGGCCACTAAAAACTAGATTGTAGTACCTTAGATATTATCTTTGATACTCTAAAGTGTCCATTAAATTCTAATGAATGACAATGTTCTATTGATACTCCAAATTGTCCATTCACTTCATCTTGAAGAATGCACCTCCTAATCAAACTGTCTGCACATCTCTTTTAAGCAAAGGCTCCTCCTAATTGTAGAATTTACTATCATGCAAGAATTTCTTCCTTTGTTGATAATCCATTCCATAAGGAAGAATACCACTCACAAGATAATTAGCAACTACAAGCCATGGAAGTTCCTTTGATACTAGACTAAGTAAATGCTCACCATGAAATGTCTCATTAATTGGCACACCATTGTTATATTTCTTGAACCCTTATTGATCTAGCCTTAATAAATGATTTGTAATAAGGTTTTTACTTCCTTTCTTGCCCCTCACTTCCTATTCAAAATCTTGAAGCATTAAAATCCACCTTAGGAACCTAGGCTTTGCATCCTTCTTACTGAGAAGATACTTAAGAGCAACATGGTCTGAACACACAATACCTTTTTGCCCTACAAGATAAACTTTAAGCTTTTCAAATGCATAAACAATAGCAAGAAACTTCTTTTCCATAGTGGTATAGTTGATTTGAGCATCATCAAGTAGTTTGCTAGCATAGTAAATAAATTAAGGCTTTCCTTCTTTCCTTTGACCTAAAATAGCCCCACTGTAAAGTTACTTGCATCACATATAATTTCAAATGGTTGCTCCTAATTAGGTAGTTGCAAAACAAGTGATGAAATAAGAGCCTTCTTTAATGCTTCAAAAGCATCAACACATTCTTCATCAAATTAAAAAATAACATCCTTAGCAAGTAGTTTGCATAATGGCTAATCTATTTTAGAGAAGTCCTTTATGAATCTTCTATAAAAACCCACATGTCCTAGAAAGCTTCTTATATCTTTTACACACTTCATGGGTGGAAAATTAGTAATTACTTCTATCTTTGCCTTATTGACATCAATGCCTCTTCTTGATATTGAGTGTTAAAGAACTATACCTTATTGTGCCATGAAGTGACATTTTTGCCAATTGAAAACCAAACCATGCTCAATACACCTATCAAGAACTTTAGAGAGATTTTCTAAACAATGGGAAAAATTAGTACCATACACACTAAAGTCATCCATAAAAACCTCTACACAATCATCAAGTAACATACTAAATATTGAAAACATGCATCTTTGAAAATTTACAGGTGCATTGCATAAACCAAAAGGCATGTGCCTAAAAGCAAATGTACCATACGAACATGTAAAAATAGTCTTAGCTTGGTCCTTAAGATGAATAGGAATTTGATAAAAACCATTAAATCCATATAGATAACAAAAATATGAAAAGTTAGCAAGTCTCTTAAGAACTTGGTCAATAAAAGGCAATGGAAAGTGATCTTTCCTAGTTGCTTTATTTAACTTTCTATAGTCAATACACATACACCATCTCATGATAGTTCTAGTGGGTATTAAGTCATTAGACTTGTTCTTAATAACAGTTAAGCCTCCCTTCTTTGGAACAACTTGAATGGGGCTCACCCATTTACTATTACTAATGGAATATATGATTCCATTATCAAGCAACTTAGTTACTTCCTTCCTTATTGCCTCCTTGAGAGTTGGATTTAGCCACCTTTGACCTTCAATGGAAGGCTTGGCATTATCCTCTAAAAGGATTCTATGCATACACACATTAGGGCCAATACCCTTTAAATCATTTATAGAATAACCAATAGCACTCTTATGATTAAGCAATAAATCACATAAAGCATCAATATTATTACTAGACAAGGAAGACTTCATAGTAAAAGGAAATTTAAAGTTAGAGTCAAGAAATTCATATCTTAGATTTGATGGTAAAGGCTTAACCTCTAACTTCATTTCTTCATTTGGTGAAGTAGCATTTAAATCTTCATCCTTCCTTAAAGGTTCAAACCTTAAGGTTCTATGTGGAGGAAGGTATGGAGTTATCTCCAAGAGTCACATATTAGCTTCTTGCACCATGTATGACTCAATATGGTCTTGCTTCAAACATTCATGTATTACTTATTCGATGCATTCATTAATAACATCAATAGAGTCAATTATTCTTGCCACTTTCACTGGTGTAGACTTAATTATTTTAGACACATCAAATTCCACATGCTTATTGTCCACTTCTAATGTAACCTTTCCTCTCTTTATGTCAATAATTGCTCTTGCTATCATAAAAAAAGGGTCTCCCAAAAAAAATTGAGATTTTAAAATCTTCCTCCATATCCAATACAACAAAATTAGTTGGTATCACAAACTTTCCCACTTTTATTGGCACATTTTCAAGAATGCCAAGTGGATATTTAATATATTTTTCTACCATGGAAAGACATATATTTGTAGACTTAAGTTCTTCTAAATCAAGCCTTTTCTAAATAGAATAAGGCATAAGGCTAACACGAGCACCAATATTACATAAAGCATTATCAAAGTGAGTACCTCTATATTGGGTTATATGATTCAAAATGCAGTGAAAATTTAAAAACTTTAATCATAAACCCAAACCAAGATCTATGCAATTCGATCAATTGATTTGATTGGGGTTTCCAAAACATTACCATTGATGAAAATTAAGGAAGAGTGATGGAAGGTTAAGAGGAGATTCACATTAGTGACATCTTACCTCGAGCTTTTCATTCTCTTTTGTCGGATGAAGATGTTTTTAAAAGAATATGCCCTTTACAAGTGTCCACATGAATAGCCCTTTGAAAAATAAATGTGCAATGTGTGCTAGCACCCTTTTTGATTGTCTCACAACTTAAGAAATAAAGAACTCTATGTTTCATTTTCTTAAAAGAGAGAAAATGAAATTTAGGTGGCAGAATGGTTAGTATGTGAAACCCTAGAAAATATGTCATATTTATAGACCTCTTAATTAGGGTTTCACTCACTAAAATAAATTTTAGTAATTCCTTACTTACCAAAACATTTTTGGTATATTCCATTCATTCAAATTCTGATTTTATTCAAATACCAAATTAGAAATAATTTCCTATTTATTTAAGAAACCATTACCCTAAATAAATAAATATATATATATACACACACATGCACACATATATATACAAAAATATATATTTATTTATTTCATGGTGCTTTATTGGGCTTGGTAAACCCATATTCCTTTTGGGCCTATTCTAAGTGTGTAACCCTATAGGTTCACATGACATTTTTTAGTGGGCCTGAATCCTTATTTAGGCATACAAGTCATAAGTGGCCTCTAGTAAGACGTTATGACTACCTAAGTCATATAAAGATTGATAATCCAATATAACCTAATTTATAGTGAATATTATAGTTCTTTTGTCACGTGATATCTTAATTTAATATAAGGATAGTTTCTGTCATCATCACACACTTCAATTATATTATTTCTTAATTCTAAGTAGACTCAGAATGATATCTCTTTATCAATTCCCTTTTAGTATGACCCCACATTTTTCTCAGTCTATTTTATTAAGGGGCCTATAGATATCTTACTCATATTAAATGAGGAAAAAATTCCTTCTCAATTACTCATATTCCTCATATAACTCATTTCATATCCAACAACAATCTGTTTTATCATTTGGTTAAAGATAATGTTATATTGTGTCAAAATACAAAATAGTTATATAGAAATCCATGGTAATTTCAAGGTCAGTGGACAAAAATAATATTATTATAATGAGAATTACTTATGACAATTATCTATTTACTATTCTCATGATAGGTTAATCAACACATTATTTCTCAAACAAGTACCTATAAGTTGACTTAATATCTTATATTCATTATACATAATCATCAATCAACACCATACTAGCCTTCATACATTATAATGACTAGGGATAATTTGAATAGGACTCATATTTAATCTAAGGGTTTTACTATCAAGTCACATACTTAATGACCTTAGTAAGAATTGACTATTCAAGTAATTATCATAATAGAAAATGATAATAAAAATGTCTCTTTATTAATAAAATGACAAAGTCAAAACATGGTTAAACATGATTGACCTAGTGCATATCACTAACAATCTTCCAATTGTACTAGGCCCATTCTATATTAAAACTAATACCCAAGGACATAGTATGACCCTCATGCTTAGGCTGTGGAAGAGGCTTAGTTAGTGGATTTGCCACATTATCATTTGTAGGTACTCTACATATCTTCACATGTCCTCTCTCAATGATTCTCGAATGAGATGATAACATATGAGTATATATTTGGATCTCTAATGTGATCTGGCCTCTTTAACTTAAGCTATATCTCCATTATTGCTATAATATTGTTAGAAATCAATTATGGTATTTAGACATAAATACATGTGTAGAAAGCATAAGTCTAAATAGAGTAAATTTCAAAAATTTACTCATCATAACCCTTCATAAAACAAAGAATTTCATTTGCCCAGGATTCAAATTGCATTAAAATACATAACTAAATAAATTAAGCAATATACAAATAAATAATTAATTAATTATAAGTTTGTAAACTTACTTGTTGTAGAACTTAGCCTTCCTTTTGTTCAATTCCTTGAATCAAATACTTAGCCCTCCAAATTTTGAGGCCTCTAGTTTGAAACACCAAAGCCTTATCTATCACTTACTTATGTTAATTAAACTTAGTAACTTGTACTAATTTAATTAAGAGAACAAGTATAGAGTATATGTTGTGTTTATTTTTGGTTTATGATTTTATCATAACCAAAATCACTTAATGATTTTTCTTAACTCTTTAAGCAAAAACTCACTTAAGCATTATTTTGCCTCTCTTTCTTCTCTTACCAAGTCACTTGACTTCCCTTAGATATATGAAATGATATATGTGTAGTAATTTTCTACTAAGGAAAAGTATGCATTAATTAATTAAGTGATTATTAAGTATGCCACCTTAGGTATACACCTAACCATCCAAATGATTAAAAATGACACCTTAGGCATATTTTAGAAATATCCACTTAATTAATATGCCACCTTGCTTAATTAAATAATTGAGCTTACCACCTACACAAATTAATGTATAAATTTGTATGTAAAGTATACATCAAATGTATTATTTTACATATTAAATTATACATATACATAGATATGGACTTTAATTAATCTTTGATCCAAAATAAATTTTGGCCTATGTCCAAACCAATTTGGACCATTAATATAAGTCCATAAATAAATAACAACATATATATATTTATTAATTTAATATATATTAATTAATATCCAATATTAATTAAATATTAATTAATAAATAATACTCTTATTTGAATTAGATTTCATGATATATTAGAATCATTGTTCAAAACATAAATCTAATTCTATTAATCTTGATAAATTGATTAAACTCTTTTAATCAATAATTAGATTAATACTATAGTGAATTAATAAAACTTTATTAGGTGTGACTTACTAGGTTCATGTTTAAATGGCAATAAGAAAATATAATATTAACATTTAATATTATTTGAAACTCTTTTCAATTCTAAATGTGAAAAACCCAATTATTCACATTTAGCTCTCATAAGGTGTGAGTGACCCCTAGTATCAATATCATAGCTACCCAATTAGAAATGAACGCATATTATGATTCACACGAACCTGATCATAATTACCGTGCATTAAATTCCTTTCATTAAATCTCAATATAGCCTAGAGTCAAGGTATTATCAAACTCTAATAGCTTTATTATATGACCTGTTCTTAAGTTTTAATTCTTGATAAAATACAAAAAATACTAGAACTCTTTCTAGTATTGAAACTCTTTTTCAGTCTGTGTTGTATTTATCCTAGCCAAGAATTTATTCATCAAGAATAAACTTAGATAGCATAGGATCTATCCCAGTTCACACCAGGTAATGAATCTCATCTTGGTTAAACATTCATCCCTACCTTTAACTAATTACAGCCACCACACGCCATATACCCATGTGATGATTAACACAAGTATGTAAGCGGTAACAAACTCTAACCACCTAAATGTGGATGACTATGTCACCTCAAGTCTAAGGACTATATGCACCATTATAATCCAAATTGTGATTATTGATTATATATGAATATCATTGCAATCACAATAATAATGTCATTGTTCGATTAACCCATCCAATGAGTATCCACATGTCTATTCTAATTACTCATATCAAGTAGCATGAGATTCACTACCTCCCACTATTAGTTTCTCATACTAATCAAGGAAAATAGACAGAGTGATAGTCTAATTAATATTATCCAAATATTAATTAATTGACTACAAACAATTTATAGTAAATATACTAAATAAATTTGTAACTCATATTATCAACTCTTTGATAAAAATTTTATTCATCATAATACTAAAGGAAAAATACTAAAAAAATAACATATTTATTTAAAAGAATATTTTATTGCCACATGGATTATATATAATGTCTAAATAATTACAAGAAAGCCATTAGGGCATACTTTATACTAACAAATACAACTTTATTAGATCTGATATACTTAGAACAACACCTAGTCTAGTTATGAACTTCTTGATCCAAACAACCTCCTTGGTTGCTTCTGAGGCAACTATATACTCAGCTTATGTTGTAGAATCAGCAATGGTGTCTTGTTTGGAACTCCTCCAGCTCATTGTACCTCCATTCAAATAAAACACATAACCTGACTATGATTGAAAATCATCTTTGTCAGTTTGGAAGTTGGCATCCATGTAGCCATTTATAACTAGCTCACCTTCCTTACCACCATACAATAAAAATGCATCCTTAGTTCTTCTTACATACTTAAGAATATTTTTAACTATTGTCTAGTGACTTTCACCTAGGTCTAACTAGTATCTGTCTGTTGTGCTTAAGGCATATGAGACATCAGGTCGAGTACACAACATTGCATATATAATAGATCCAATAGCAAAAGCATATGGAGTCTTACTCATGTTGTCTCATTGATCATGCGTCATAGGATACTGAGTCTTACTGAGACTAATGCCATAAGACATTAGCAAGAATCCTCTCTTAGAGTCTTGCATGCTAAACCTATTCAATACCTTATCAATATAAGTGCTCTAACTTAGGTCAATAAGCCTTTTAGATCTAGCTCTATAGATCTTGATGCCTAATATATAAGCAGCTTTACCCAAGTCTTTCATTGAGAAATAATTCCCTAGCCATGATTTAACATTTTGTAAAATAGGGATATCATTTCCAATGAGTAGTATGCCATTAACGTACATCACTAAAAACATAATTGTTCTCTTACTAACCTTCTTATAGACACAAGGTTCATCTTCATTCTTAATGAAGTCAAACTCTTTAATTGCTTCATCAAAATGAAGATTCTAACTCTAAAATGCTTGCTTTAATCCACAAAGGGACCTTTGAAGCACGCATAAATTTCTAGAATTCTCAGGATTGAAAAAACCCTCTAGTTGTGTCATGTACACATCGTCAAGTAAGTTTCCATTAAGAAATGCTGTTTTGGCATCCATTTTCCATATCTCATAATAATAGCTGTAGCTATAATAAGAAGAATTCAAATAGATTTCAACATAGCAACTGGTGAAAAGGTTTCATCATAGTTTATACCATATGTTTGTTTGAAATCTTTTACAACTAGTATTGCCTTAAAGGTATGCACATTGCCATCCATGTCTATTTTCTTTTTAAGAACCCATTCGCATCCAATAGTTTTTAAGCCATCAGTTGGGTAAATCAAAGTCTATCCTTGGTTATCATACATGGATTGCATTTCTAATTTCATGGCTTCTAGCCATTTCTCAGAGTCAGGACTATTTATGGCCTCTTAATAAGATATGGTCCATTTGCCAAACTCTAGCATTTGAGCTTAATGGTCCATATACATCTAAATGTATAAGGCCCAAATAAGTCATTAGCCCTCTCACTTTATCTAGTAGATGGTGTTATTAGTCATTTTTCCTAGTAAACAAGATTCACATATTTCAAATGATTCATATTGAAATGAACTTAAAAGCCTATATTAGTGAAGCTTTGAAATGTATTTCCCATTTATATGGCCTAAATGACAATGCCATAGATAGGTAGTGTTTAAATCATTAGATTTAAACTTCCTTGTATTAATGTTATAGATTGACTTTTTATTAGTGTCTTTAACATTTAGATCATAAAGACCATAAGTGCCTGGAGTATATCCATAAAAAAATGTTATCCTAATAAATATTGCATTTATTATTCCTAATAATAAATTCAAAATCTTTCTTGTCCAAACAAGAAACATAAATAATATTCCCACATATAGTAGGCACATAATAACAATTTTCCAAATTTAAAAAAGTCCACTAGGCAAAGTTAACTCATAAGTCATTACAGCTAAAGCAGTAACTCTTACTCCATTGCCAACTCATAGGTCTACTTTGCCTCTAGCTAATGATATACCCCTTTTTAGACCTTGCACATAAGTGCAAATGTGAGATCCTGATCTAATATCTAACACCCAAGAATTATAAGTGGATAAATTAATTTCTATAACATGAATACCTGAAGAGGTAGTTGTACAACCCTTATTCTTATTTAGATCATTCATATATACCTTTCAATTTCTTTTCCAATGACCTAGCTCATTGTAGAAAAAGCATATTCCCTCCTTTGGTGGCTTTGCTTATGGTTCAGCTTTGGACTTGGGCTTAGGCTTTGGACTTGGGCTTAGGCTTAGGTTTTGACTTCTAAAAGCCTTTAGGAGCCTTGCCCTTATCTTTTTAACCTTTTTCATACCCTTTTCCTTATTGATCATTAGAACATCCTTAGTGGAATTCTTAATATTCTTTTTAGTAGTTTTCAGCATCCCATGCAACTCCAAAATAGTTTTGTCCATACCATGCATATTGAAATTAATGATAAAACCATAATGATATTTAAGCAAAGATTAGAGAATGATATTAATAACTAATTCTTATTCAATCTTAAGACAAAGTTTGTCCAAGTGTTCAAGAGGACCCTTCATCTTGAGAACATGAGGACTGATAAAGCCGCTAGCAGTTAAATTGCAGGAGAGCAATGCCTTGATGGTATTGAACCTTTCAATTATGGCTTTCTCTTGGAACATTTCCTTAAGATAGCCTATCATGGTATAAGCCTCCATTTCCATCAGTTGCTTTTGAAGCTTAGACTATATGCATCCAAGCATGAGACAAGTGACATCAACTAAATCATTAAGATGCACACTATAAGTTTCCTTTTGTGATTTTAGAGCATTAGTAGTTGGTTCCTCTAGGATGGGTTGGTCAAGGATATATTCCTTTTTTTCCTGCCTAAGAATAATTCTTAAGTTTCTGTACTAGTTAAGAAAGTTAGTCCTATTTAGCTTATCCTTCTCAAGGATTGATCACAGTAACATGGCAGGTGCAATGTTTGATGTCATTATCTATAACAAAAATATATAGAGTACATTCAGTATTTATTATATATGAATAAGGCATAAGAAACTCCTATTAAATTTTCTTAAATTAGAAAACCCTTAAAATGATTTCAACAATTGAAATTTCTCGATGGACCAAGATCCATATTTCACCTTACTTCAAGTAAGCTTTGGCTTATCACTTAAAGTGTGGCTATTTATGTAGGTAACACTTTACCAATTACATCTCATGTAATTTTTAGATAAGTGTAGGATATTGACATCGCATGTATTAGTATATCTTATTAAATGCCCTAGGTCCAAAACCATTTTGATAACCTAGTTAAGTTTAACCAACTCAAACATATGGATATCCACATTATCCATCTTATGTTATTTAGATGGCTTTATACACAATGCTTTGGCTTAACCTATATATAGAAATCCAAATCTTGATAAGTGTTGATCAATGGGAGGCATTTTAATGACTTAATATTAAATAAGGGTTGAATTAATTTTTATATTATTTAGTCATTATTGTATTGCATCACACACAAGGCATCTCATGGCATCATATGCATAATATACTAACACAATAAGATAAACATGACATAGTATGGCCCATATCTAAGTTGATCTTCATAAGCCAATATGAAGATTAAAGGTCAAACCTAGGTGATATTACAAATATAAAATTGAGCCTTGAATTTGGATCTCCATCTTCCCATGGACCTCCTTGTTGGGCTCCTACCTTGGATCTTTATCATAGGTCTCAAACTTGAATTTTCACCTTGGGTCTTGATTTACATAACTAGTTATAATTAAGACTATTCTATTACTATCTAATAAAATAAAATAATTATGATGACTAAAAAAATGACTCGCAGGCCAAATTTAAAAAATACAACCCAATTAAATAATTAAATAATTAAATGCAATCACATTGGTCTAAGAGCCATGCTATACGCCATGCATTTAACAATAAGCACATATTGCATAATAATTCAATTTACATATTAATTTAATTATTATGTTAAAAAACAAATGATGTGGCAAAACCATATAGGGTCAAGGGGTAGCACCCCACGCATCGCCCCCGAAGGTAAATAATTTACCTAATTTCTTTAAATGAGATGTTTCCAAAACTCTAAAACACTAATAATTTCCATAATCAAACTACAATCTGACTGATCTATTCAAAAATATCACTTTTTGTTTATTATTTAAATAATCGCTAATAAAAACCCTAATTTACTATAATCACATTACAATTTTATTAATTTGTTCAAAGCATATTTGCATATTTTGTATAATCTATTTAACTCTTAAATAGATTGCCCATTGACTAATAATCTGTATAACCATAATATTTCTATTTTAACTTTAAACTGATAAAAGTGTACAAGTGATCAGTTTTGAAAACATAATTAATGTTTCATTAAATCATATTAATAAACAGAATAGATATTTTGTTTTTCATAAAAACAATACACATAAACCAAAAAATCAAAATTTTGATAAATATTCAATCATATTAAATGATTATAAACATTAATCAAATTAATGTAATTCTTCTATTTTCATACAAATTACAAGAATGTCATAAAAATAACACCTTTTTTGATAAATTTTTTTGAAAACACTTCTAAAAAATGAATCATTCAAACACACATATATCACATATACATAGAATCAAACTAATCGAATTACAAGTGGCTCTAATACCACTGTGAAGTTACATGATTCAAAACACAATAAAAATTTAAAAACTGTAATCACAAATTCGAACCAGGATCAATGCAGTTTGATCAATTGATTTGATTAAGGTTTCCAAAACCTTACCATTAATGGAAATCAGGCAAGAATGATGGAAGGTTGAGAGGAAGTTCACACTAGTGACACCCCTACCTCAAGCTTTTAGTTCCCTTTTATCAAATAAAGACATCTCTAAAAGAATTTGCCCTCCATAAGTTTCCACACAAACAACCATTTGAAAAATAGATGTGCAATGTGTTACAACTTAAAAAAATAAAGAACTTTGTGTTTCATTTTCTGAAAGGAGAGAAAATAAAATTTAGGTGGCAAAATGGTAGTATGTGAAGCCCTATAGAATATATCATATTTATAGACCTCTTAATTAGGGCTTTACTTACTAAAATGAATTTTAGTAATTCCTCACTTAACAAATTGTTTTTGGTATATTCCATAATTTCCTATTTATTTAAGATTACTATTACCCTATATATATATAGACACACACACACACACACACACACATACACACACACACACATACATGAATATATATTTATTTATTTCCACAGAGCTTTACTAGGCTTAGTAAACCCATATTCCTTTTGGGCCTATTCTAAGTATGTGACCCCATAGGTTCACAAGACATTGGTAGTAGGCCTAAAATCCTTATTTAGGCATACAAGTCATAAGTGGCCTCTAACAAGACATTATGACTACCCAAGTCATGCAAAGATTGATAATCTGACATAACCTAATTTATAGTGAATAATATGACATAAACTAATTTATAGTGAATAATCTGACATAACCTAATTTATAGTGAATATTATAGTTCTTTTATCACATGATGTCTTAATTGAATATAAGGCATAGTTTATGTCATCCTTATGTAATTCAATTATATTATTTTTTAATTCCAAGTAGATTGAGAATTATAACTCTTTATTAATTCCCTTTAGCATGGCCATGCATTTTCCTTAGTTTATTTTATCAAGGGTTCTATAGATATCTTATTCATAATAAATAAGGGTCAAAATTCCTTCTTAATTACTCACATTCCTCAGAAAACTCATTTCATATCCAACAATAATCTATTTTATAATCTAGTTAAAGATAATGTTAAATTGTGTCAAAATACAAAATAGTTATGTAGAAATACATGGCAATTTCAAGGTCAAAAGACTAAAATAATGTTACCATGATGAGAATTACTTATGATAGTTATCTATGTCATATTCTCATGATGGGTCAATCTAGTACATTATTTCTCAAATAAGTACCTATGAGTTGACTTAATATCTCATATTCATGATTAGTAAAAATAATCATCAATCAACACTATACTAGCCTTCATACATTATAATGACTAGAGATAATTTGAATAGAACTCATATTTAATCTATGGGTTTTACTATCAAGTCATATACTTGATTACCTTAGTAAGAATTGACTATTCAAGTAATTATCATAATAGAAAATAATAATGAAAATGCCTCTTTATTAATAAATTGATAAAGTCAAAACATGGTCAAACATGATTAACTTAGTGCATATCACTAAAACTCCAATTACACAAGGAACAATGAAGTAATTAAGATCCATTAGCTTTGGTGGAGATTTGGAATACATAGCCTTAGATTCATTAATAAGAGAAACTAACCCATAATCTTCAAGTTTATTCTTGTGGCTAACGATATCCTTTAGAAATTTACCCCATGCTTGCATATCTTTAATGGCATCAACAAATGGTATTGTAATGACAATTACCTTAAGATAATTAAGGAATTTGCCAAATTGTTTATCTAAACTATGCCTTATAAATCTTTAAAGGAAAGGAAGTGTTTTGAAATCTAGCTTAGGTTCATCTTCCTTATGTTGTATGGCATCTCCCTTTTGACCCTTCTTTGTACCCTTAACATTTTGTTTATTACTAGCATCCAATTCTTCAATTTCTACCTCATCATCATCAACCACTCTCTTATTTTTACTAGCATCCTTTTTAATCTCTTTACCACTCCTCAAACTAATTGCTTGGCAAGTCTCTTTTAGTACAAACTATAGTTGGCTAGGAAGCTTTCCTATAGCCTTATTATTGGAGGAAGAGGCTTGTTGGCAATTTGAGTTTTAAGGATTTGGTTATGAGTAGAAAGTTGTTCAAGTTTAGAGCTAAATTGCTTGAATTGCTCCTCATTTTATTTTTTGATAAACATTTGTTGGTTGATAAATTATTCCATAAGAGCTTCTAGGTTAGGTTTGGGTTGGTGTCATTCCTCAAATTTAACTATCCCCAAAAAAGGTCCAATGATGAAATGAACATTCGAGATGACTAAAGTCTCTTTATTTGTAACACCTTTAAAGTGTGTAACCATAGAAAACCTAACTAGCCTCATCAGTGTGCAAAATTGATCACCGAGCCACTAAGTTGTGCTTCAACTTTAAGAAATATGAATTATTAGAACAACAAGAAGCTTATTTTGATATTTACTTCCTCGGAACACTTAACTTGTTAGACAAGTGTTCATTTTATTAGACTAGGACCCAACTTCATGACAAAATGGAAATCAATCTTGACAAAATGAACTTCAGAAACACATTTGGAGGGCTCTAAAACCTCCAAAAGTGGTCCCAGAATAGTCCAACATAACTTAAGAATTAGTGCGTATTGCTTAGAAGTGCGTATGAAGCCATAAACACCCCTAGGTGTCATACACTAAAATTAAAGCCAAACCAAACAAAATGGACTTTGGAAACATGTCCAAAAGGCTCTAAAACCTCCAGAAATGGCCTCAAAATAGTCCAAAACAACATGAGGATTAACATGTATCACTCAAAAGTGTACATAAACACCCTTAGGTCTCATGCACTAAAATCAAGGGTGAATTTGACAAAATGGATTTCAAAAACATGTCCAAAAGGCCCAAAAACCCTAGGAACCAACCTTAAAAAAGCCTGTGTAAGCCTCGAATGGAGTGCATAATGCATAAAAGTGTGCGTAACCGTGCGCTAAGCACTCAGTCACACACACTTCATATGGTCACATGCTCCATCCTAGGGATGCGTACATGACCATGCCTATACCCCCCTTATTCCACATGTTTTTCATTATAAATAAGCACCTCCACACCCCATTTTGAGTGGGGGAGAAAGTGGAAGCGCACACACACTCAAAAATCTATCAGATCAAAGGCATTGGAAACCCTTTTCTAAATAGTTTTTGCTCTCCTACTATCTTTTTCTTAGGGAATTAAACCTCTTTTCTATTAAACCAAGCCTCATCTTTGTCAAAGCATGCTTCAAAGGTATTCAAACTAGCATCCTTCTATTGTCATTTTGAACCTCTTGACGAGGAAAGCTTGATAATCCCTCAAAGCTAAAGCTTCAAAACTCATGCAAGCTTAGTCGATTTTGATGACCACACAATCATTTTAGCAAATTTATTTTATCGCACTACATTTTATTTTATCATCACCAATATTTGGGAATACTATTTTGCTTGTGTGATTGAGCAAGCTATGTGAATGGTCATATTTTCCTTGCAGATTCATCATATTTTTACTTCTCTACAATCTTTTTTCCTTTCATAAGTATTTTATTAGGAAAGTAATGTAATAATAATATCCTTCAGCTTTATTATTTCCATTATCTGATGAATTATATGAATGCTATAAAAATTGTCATTACCAAAATTAGGGTGTTGTAGTAGCTATACATCAAACATCGTGTAATGAGAAATAGTTGAAAGTAGATGTGATCCTTTGAACCCAAAAATCTCTACCGAAGGCAATGCTCACTGAGTGACTTGATGTTTTCCCTTTTCTTTTCCTAATTTTCTAAAAATCGGGTGGTGACTTCACAAAATCAAAAAAAGAATCTCATTCCTCTTGAGACAAATTCTTTATTCTTATTCTATAAAGTTGCCATGTCCCTCAGAAACAAAAGACCCTTACGAAACTAATTCTTCTCGAAACCAAGAGACATAAAATGTAATAAAAAAAGTCAAGTTGCTTATAGTGGCGACTCAACTAAAGACTTCTAAGTAAGAGAGATCAACTCAAAAATGACTATTTCTCATTATACAATGCTCGATCGTATAAAGCCCCTCACCATTGCATTTGCACTACACATCACATATGCACCATTGGTCCTTAAAAGCCTCGATAATACTAAATGACATCACCACCATGATTCCACTCGAGTCACGAGATGATGAAGATATGGTATTATCACCTTTAGTCTTTACTTGTGCATTCGCTAAACTCATATAACTAGAGTTTGTTACCCAAGTTTTAAAGGGGGTGATTGTGTTATCAAAAGAATGCTAGACTCACTCACCAGAGTCCGTAACCCTAGTCATATAGGGGCATTCTTGATAAAAGAACCCTTTGCCTTTAGCTCATATAGATAAACCAGTAGTAACATCCATTAGGATTCCACGAGAGCGAAACTATAGTCCTTCGATGACTAAGGTTCAAAACCTACCTAGGAAAGAGACTGAATAATCTCATGGAGAAATAAGGTCGAAAGAAAGAGCTTGCTTGTGATTGGTTTGTTCACCATGCAAGAAAAACAAACCAACTTTAATCATGCATAAATAACATACAATTAAATAGGCACATACTAACCACTGTTTCTTACAAGAACAACCATCTTTCATCATAAGATTTTTCATCCACTCCATGTATACATGATTACCCTTTTCTTTGATAGGCACATGTCATGCATCATTCATATCGATAAATGTACATGAATCTTACATCTAATATGAGTGACCAAGAAGATACTTCTTGCTAGTAATTCAAAGACAGGCTAAGAGAGGAGATCCAAAAACTACTCGCTGATGGTACTATAGCTTAAATCCTTTAAGCCCAAATCAAAGCCAAAAGTGCCCAAGATGGAAATAACACGCCATTGAATGAAGCTTTTCATCTGTTCACCTGAGGGTAAATAAGGCAAATGCAATTCCTCGTACTCCAGTTCAAGTTGATGATGACAATGAATACTACCAGGATCTTAGAAATGCACCAAAGGCTGCAAAAATTAATGACAAGACCAAGCATGAATTGATAGGGGAAGTCCAATTATTGGCTAATAAAATGGCTAAGTTGGAATTCACCTTTAGAGATAAAGGGACTCATGGATCCAAAATCTGTACTGACTTAGAACTATTTAAAGATGAGCCACTCACATATTATTTTAAACTACCAAACTTTGCTAAGTTTGATGGAATAAGGGATCCAAGGGTCCATTTAAGGCAATATGCTGCCTTTATGGCTGCTACAAAGCTTATAGAATCTCAAATTATTCGATTCTTCTTTACATCATTAAAGGAAGGACTAGAGGCATAATTCTTTGAATTTAAAATGAAATCAAGAGCGATTAGCTACTGCTAACTCAGAAGTTTATCAAGTAGTATGAATACAAAACTCAGCTAGACATCACTCGAGAGATCTTGAGATCACAAAGGAAAAACTCGATGAAGTTTTCTCTTATTATGTCATAAGATGGCAGGGAAAAGCAGTCAAAATGAGAAATCATCCACTAGAGGATGAACAAATAGAGCTGATAATCAAAGGGGTAGTACCACACTATAAAAAATAGATGATCTTTGCTTATTATCCTTACTTCAGAGTTCTCCATCAGGCAAGGATCAAAATTAAGGATGAGGAACATCAATAAACTAGGAACACCTTTCGCCACAGTACCCAACCAAACATCCAAAACACCTTCACTTGAACCGTAGAAATAAGCATGATCCAACCTACACCTATAGTTCACCATCTATCAATGCCATTAAACCATCGAGAAAGTTCTAAAACTTTAACCTCCTACTATCCAAAGTATTCCAGAGACTCCAACAAAAGAACCTCTTACAACCTTAAGGGCCTAGGCTAGTTCCAAACCCACTACCCCCATAAATTAACCAAAACTTGTTTTGCCACTTTCATTAGATGCCCAGTCACATCACTAATACATATAGAACCCTCAGGAATGCAATCCAATACCTTATTGACTTTGGAAAAATTGACAACCTAGAAAAATGACCTATAATCAAGACCAATCCAGTCCTAAACTATCAAAACATGCCTCCACCAACCATCATTTTTTGGTTTCCTGAATTTTGATTAGTTAAATAATATTTTTCTGAATTTTTAGGAAATTAAAGTCCTTTTAAAATCAAAACTTTGTAAAAAAAATCATAATAGGATATGTTTTTAGTAGTTTTTTCCTTATAAAAGACTAGCCTGAACTCTCATAAAAGAAGGGGGGATGCACAGAAAATAACACTAAGACTTTCTGTTGATGTGCTCACCTTTTAAACTTTTTGATGACTTTCTCAATTCTTTTCCCAGACTAGAGGCTTGCCTCTTTTGTCTCTAGGTAGCATAAAAATATATTCTCTTGTGATTTGTTTATCTTTGAAGAAAGGAGACGTTTGAGAATAAGAGTTAGATCTACTAAACAAAGAACAGTGATTTTTATTAGTCTAAGGAGCAGCCCATACTACATCCATAATCATCATCTTTTTTTCTTCCTTCCTTTATTATTTTTATTTTATTAAGTTTTAATTTTATTTAATTTTTTATTGTTGTTTTATTCACTAATCATTGTTTATTCTTTTGTGTTGGTGATTACAAAGGAGATTACATGATGATCTTACTAGGGGAATAAAATCCATGAAGATCCATGGAATGCCATGGATTGGACCTTGTAGCTAAATATTGTTTTTTCAAATTTTTTTATTTAGTTCTTTAATTTTGTTTTGTTTTATTATTTTTTGGATTGTGTTAATTTTTCTTTTCTTATTATTTTCAATAGTTCATTATAATAGCCTCAATAGCATGAAAAATGAAATTATGTGTGTGTGATTATGTGTTTTATTAATTAGTTAGTAAAATTAAGCTTTCAATTAGATAATTAATTAAAATTAATGGCTATAAAAATCATTTAGGGATTATTTAATAAAATTGAATTAGATTTAAGTGGATAGAATTAGGGTTGCTTATTGATTATTTCATTTTATTTGTTTGTTTGTAGTCACTTTAATCAAATTAGGGTTTTTAGAATAAATTTAATTGATTTTTTTTATCTTTTAATTGATTTTTTTTCTTATTTTCTTATGTTTTGGGACTTATTTGTTTATGTTTATATGTTTTAGGCCCATGTTAGGCTTTAACCCATTTAAATAAATTTAGGTTTTTTTAGGTTTAATTAATAAAAATGCATCTTTAGGCCTATAATTAATTAGATTTAGGGTAGAGATAACTTAGACCTATTTAGTTAATTTAGACATAGGCCCACTTAGGATAATTCACATTATTTAGACTTAGCCTATTTAATTTAAGCTTTTTCCATAATTTGTAGATTTAAGATCACTTCATAAATAAAACATGTAGAACTAGACCCACTAATTTAAATACTTTATAATTTGTAGATTTAGGCTTATTTTAGAATTAAAATAAATAGACTTAAGTTCATTTAATTAAAATTGAATAAGAATTAGGCCCATTAGTCTTTAGGCTCACTTGTAAATTAAAACATTTATATTTAGCCTATTTAACTAAAAATAATGAAGATTAGAGTAACTTAGGGATTGTTAATTTAAATGAGTGCATTATTTATATGTATTTTTTATGAATAGTTTGCTTCAAGTTGATTGCTTTAATAAGGGTTTATATGAAATTTCATATAAATAGAGGGTAAGATAGTCATTCATAAAGTAATTCTAAAAGAACATAAGACTAAAAGAAGTTGGTATTCTATATCCAAAATCTCTTGGTTATGGTGTTGGCTTTTTTTAGGGAATTGAGTACCACCATTTATTTATTTATTTCATTTATTACCTTGGGTGGCGACTCCTAATCTACACACCATGTATTTATGACAGTGGTTAGTGTATTCTCTAGGGCCCTAAGCTCAAACAATGTGGTAGTTACCAAAATCTTGGGCATGTGCTAAACCCCACTGTCTATAGTGGTGACTCTACTAGGGATAAGAGATTCTAATTCTACCTGTGTTCTTCAGAATTATTTTATTAATTATTATTTTATTCTTGCATTCATTCTGCATGTCCCTATTAATTGATGACGTTGGTTTGTGGTCCCATGATTCCACTAGCTTCATGGGATTGTAATTTAATTAACCATCACTCTTATCCTTAACTCTATACAAGAGAGATTACCACACTCATATGATTAGAGTATGTAACCCAAGTCTAAAGGGGTGTAGTGTTATCTCAAGTTTGTAAAGGATGCTGAGCCCCTCTGACCTTGGTCTATAACTTAAGTCTTAAAGGAGGACATCTTGCTAAGGGAACCTTGACCTTTTTCACTAAACTCAGCTTATTTAGTGGCCTAGTAACTTCCATTGGAATTAGCCAAATTGCATATGAATGTTTCCATGAGGTATTTCTATCTATAAAAGATCAAGCCCATACTTTAGAAGCCTATTTAGGCTAATAAAGATTAGGATAATCTTTTATACCTAGAAATGTTATTTCTTTACTTTTACTATTTGAGAGATTTGGCATGCATGTTGTTCTTGATATCCCCTATTGATATTGAGGCAAAGATAAAAAAGTCCTAGGAAAAGAGACTCACCATTGAATACATTTATGGGAGGAATAAGGTTGGAAGGATGTATATACACTTAACTCGTTTGACTTGCCACTTGTTGCATGGCACGTGCATCATGTATACATGCATACATGCATCATACTAATAATTTATTTTTTAACCATCATACATTCATCCAGGACTCCCTGTGTTTAGAGTCAAAAAGGTGGCAAACTAGTGAGAACTAATTCAAGCCCATAATTAATTGCAAAAGAGATCTTTAGCAAACTAGAAAGGAGTCCTATCAATCCACTCTACCTAGAAGTTGCACAGCCTAAACAAGCTAGAGAAATGGAACAATAAGAGGAAGGAAACTGGACTTTAGAGGATGTTAAAGGAGCATTGATGGATGATATGAGAATAATGATGCAAGATGAACTAAGACAATCTCTGGCTGGATTAATGCCACCACCTACTACTACTGAACCTCCTATTGCGGCCAATCCATCTATTGTAGGTGCAACACCTATTAACAATGATAATTCTACTAGGAATATACCTACTAGGGAAACAAAATTGGAGGATGTTGAGAGTTACATGGTTGAAAAGGAAAAAAGGGAATCACTTTAGCAAGTTCAAGAGCTAGAATCCAAGCAGATGAAAGCACTTACTCAGAAGATGGCCAAAATGGAGGAAATAATAAGAGAACAAGGCATCAAATACACATTTGACTTTGATGATGTGATGTAATTTGAGGAGGACAAGCTACTTAATAAATTTAAGATGCCACAACTATAGAAGTTTGATGGTACTGGAGACCAGAGGATCCACCTTAGTCAATACACAATTACTATAAGCACCATTAATGCTCCTTTATCTGTGGTTACTAAGTTATTTGTACTATCCTTAGAGGGTATGACTGTTAATTAGTATTATGAGTTGGAGAAGTCTATCTGAGAAGATTGTAGGGAACTATGTACTTCTTTTCTAAAGCAATATGGCTACAACACTAGACTTGAAGTGTCTGTCAGGGATTTAGAATTGACCAAATAGAAGCCTAATGAGTCATTTTCAATTTTTCTAACTAGATTCATGAACAAGTTAGGATTGATGAAGAATAAGCTGGCTTAAATGCATTAGGTTAGGATGATAGTCCAAAATGTGTCACCCAATCTAGTTAAAAGGTTATAAAAGAAGATGGCTAGAAGCACTAGAGCAAGAAACTACCTAACTAGGGGCACACAATAAGGAAATGCTAGTTAGGTTGTGGCAGTCCATGCTATTCAACAACCCAGGAGATTTTTGAACTTTAACTAGCCCTTATCTAAATTCCTAAACCGTTTGATCCAAAAGGGCCTCTTTAGACCCTTAGCCCTCTTTAGACTACCAAACCTAAACCTCCTTAGCTTTGACCTAAATAGTTATTGTAAATTTCACCAAGTTGCTAGCCACTCCACTAACTCTTTCATGTGCCTTAAACATAAAATGTAAAACCTCATAGACTTAAGAAAAATCACATATCTTGAGAAATCAAATCTAAACCCAAACACCAAAAACAACCCTTTCCCAAATTACCAAAACATGCCACTCCCAACCACCATGATGATAAACTTAAGAGTAAGTTAGGAGGAAGTGATAAGCTCCTTTGAGGACCTAGACCTTTAAACCAATGAGAAATCTTTTAATGCCCCCAAAGATAAGGAAATAGTAGAAGACTTATTGGGACAACCTTCAGGCAAGTTCGACTATAAGGTGTTTTATTCCAAACCACATTCTTTCGATATATCCATTGAGTCAATCATGCCTACAAGATGGAGTAATGAATTTGATGATAATAAGATACCATATAAAAAAGAAAAATGCATGGTTAAGGTCTGAAAAATGGAAAGAAGGATCGTACCATTGGGTTTATTGACATCTGGTATAATTCTAAATAAGGCATAGAAGGTTACAATGTGTGGGTTGATAATCTAGAAATTAGTCATGCCACAAGAAGTAGTAAGGGTTATAAACTGATGGAGAAGACTACAGAGAGAGAAGAGGTTGCTGAAAGAGAAGACTCATGTGAGCATGGTGATGACTTGATCATTGAATAGGTTAGGAAGGCAAAAGCAAATGTGAGGATTTGGGGGCTCTTGATGGACTTAAATAGCCATAAAAAGACTATGGTCAAGGCTCTAGTAAAATGAACATTGAGACTACTACGACCCTTAAAGAAATGGTGGCCAAGGTTACTGAGAAGAAGCATGGTGTTATTACCTTTTTTGACGAGGATTTACCTGTGGAAGGAGGAGCCATAATAAATCCTTGTTCATTCTAGCTGAAGTGAGAGGGAAAAGGACTAAATATATAATGGTGGATGATGGGTATGCAATTAATGTTTGCCCATTACAGATCCTGCCTAATATAGGAGTGAAGGTGGAGGATTTAATAAAACTCAACCTTATAATCAGAGCTTATGATGACAACATAAGGAATGTAGATGGAATATTTATGGCTCCTGTAAAAATTGGACCTATAGAGGCAATGGTGGAATTCACCATGCTAGATATCCCTATCACCTATACCTTAGTTTTGGGTAGGCCTTGATATCATTATAACCACCCAAAGTTAGGATGCAATTGTGCACACGTGCGATGAAAGCCCCTATGATGAAAATCTAATTGAGAATTGATTTTTAATGTCGAGTTTCATGATTTAAAGGAATAAATTGCTACATTTTTTTGATTTAATTGCAAAACTGGTTTTTAGGCATTTGATTGCAAAAATTAGAAACTTTTAAGGACCTTTTTTTAATTTTAAAAAATAAAAATGTGGTCGACTGACATTTAATGCTGATCGGCATTGTACAATGCCGATCGGCATTATATAATGTTGATAAACATTATGTAATGCTAAACATTATGTAATGCCAGCCGGTATTACGTAATGCCATTCAACATTAAGCAATGCCAATCATCATTACAGGAAAAAATGGACATTCTATAGTGCCAATTTTTGCTAAAAATTAATATTTTTATGCTAAAAATTGATTTTTTTCATCATTTCTTAGTTTTTCATTAGTCTAATGCACCACGTGTCAATCTTACGAGTCTTTGATTTCTTTTAAACTCTATCATCATCTTATTATCTTAATTTAAAAAATTCAAAAAATAAAAATGCATTGTCATGAGAGACTCTTGATCTCGCTCCCAATATCCTGTAACTTCCCTGCATGATCACAGGAGCTAGGGTTGCTAGGCTAGGCTTTAAAAGCCAAAAAGCATAGTCCATGAAAAGGGGGATGAAAAAAAGAGTTGTAAAAAAAACTTAGTAATTCTCTTGACTGTGTAAAATGCCACACACCTTATCTCTTCATTTATTTCATTTTCAAACCTTCAGGAAATCAAATCTTTGCTTTAAAAGTCTAGAAAATTAAGAAAAAAAATAAAAGAGTCAATCTGAAAATGGTGACAATCCCAATTTGAGGCGCATTCAAACATCATTTGCACAACATCTTCTACTTTTTTTTATTTTGATTTGATTTCTTAGTTTTATTTCTTGATTGATTCATTATTGATTAATTTTTTTATTTTTTTTTCATTTTAACTGGTGTCTTATGGTGCTTTGGAAGTGAGATTGGTGATGTGAGATCTTGACAGTATTAAAGAATCCATGGGATGCCATGAACTGAGTTTTATGAAATCTCATAGAATTTAGGATTTATTATCTTCTGCAATATTTTGTTCATGGCTTTTGTTGGATCGTAATTAATTTGCTTTAATTTCCTACACCGTAGTTTATAATAGCCTTAATACAAAGAAATTAATAGAATTTTAATTCTTCGCACTAAAAATTGATTAGTAATTTAGGCTTAGTTTGGTAAAATTCAATTAAAATCAATATAGGTAGTATATTAATTTAGGTTGGATATTAATTAAAATTAGGTTTTTTAGAAGAAATTAACTGCATGTTTGATCTCCTTTATTTGATTGTTTTGATTATCTTTTTGTGCTTGTATGTTGATTTTTGTATGTACGCTAGGTTCTTATCCATTTAATAAATAGGCTTAAAATGGTTTTTAGGTTTTAATTAATTTTAAAATCAATTTAGGCCCATTTAGGTTAGTTAGAAATTAGGCCCATTTCTAGTTAATTAAAATTAATTTAGATTTAGCGCAACCCATTAATCTCATTTCTTTTTAAAATAAATAGATTTAGGATCACATCATCAAATTAAGTAGAATTAAGCCCACTGATTTATTCAACTTTTTCTTGAAAAATGAGCCCATTTAGTTAATTAAAATAATTAGATTTAGGCTCATTAAATCAATTAAATTATAGGATCACCTTTAGTCCATTTCACTTATAAATAAAAATGTAGAATTAGCTAATTTTAATTAATAAAATTAATCTAGTTCAAACATAAGGACGTTGCTTTTTGTATGCATGTAATTTCATAACTTGTTGCCTTTGGGTTAAATGGATGTTTAATTAAGGTTTAAATAAAATTGCATGTAATTTGAGAATAATATAGTAATTTATGAAGTACTTCTAAATGAACACAAGACTAAAAGAAGTTAGTATTCCGTTTCCAGAATCTCCTAATGGTGGTGCTAGCTTTCTTTTAAAGAATCAATTACCACCAAAATGATTTGTCCCAATTACTACCTTGGGTGGCAACTCCTTATCTCCACGCCATGTCTTTATGATAATGGTTGGTTTGTTCTTTAGATCCTTGAGCTCAAATAATGTCGAGTTGCTAAAATCTTGTATGCGTGTTAAACCCCACCGTCTATAGTGGCGACTCCACTAGGGATAAGAGATACTGATTCTACTTGTGTTCTTTAGAATTATTTTATTAATTATTATTTTATTTTTTCATTCATTCTACATGTCCCTATTAACCAATGGCATTGGTTTATGATTCCATGATTCTACTAGCTTTATGGAGTTGTAAATTGGCTAACCATCAGTCTTAGCCTTAACTCAGTTCAAGAGAGATTACTGGGCTCATCTGACTAGAGTTTATAACCCAAGTCCTAAAAGAGGCTAATCTTCTCTCAAGTTTACAAAGGTTGTTAGGTCCCTTTGATCTTGGCTTGTAACTCAAGTCTTAGAGGAGAGCATATTGCTATGGGAACCTTGACTTTTTCACTAATATATAGTGGCTTAGTTACTTCCCCTATAATTCACCCAAATTACTTGTGTATGTTGCCATGAGGTATTTCTATTTATAAAAGCTCAAGCTCATACTTCAAAGAGCCTATCTGGGCTAATAAAGATTAGGCTAGACCTTTATACTTAGAAATATTATTTCCATCCTTTTATTGCTTTGAAAGAGACTTGGCATGCACATCAGTTCTTGATATTACCTGTTAATATTAGGGCCAAGATAAAAAAATACTAGGAAAATAGACTTACCATTGAACATGTGTGTGGGAGGAATAAGGTTGGAAGGATGAATATTGTACACTTGATTGATACTTGCTTTTTTCTACTTGTTGTATAGCACGTGCATCATGCATACATGCATTTCATCCATCACACTAACACTTTGTTCTCTGACACTTGCAGAGGTTATAGTGGCATGATTTTATTCACTAACACTTATAGAGGTTATAGTGGCATGATTTTGTTCTTCTCACACTTAAAGTGGTTATGGTGGCATGATTATATTTGTTTGACACATGAATAGGTTATAGTGGCATGATTATATTCGCCTGACACTTAAAAAGGTTATAGTGGCACGATTCTGCTTGCTTGACACCTGAAGAGTTTATAGTGGTATGATTCTACTCACCTAACACTTGAAGAGGTTATAGTGGCACAATTTTGCTTGCTTGATACATGAAGAGGTTATAGTAGCATGATTCTATTTGCTTGACACTTGAAGAGGTTATAGTGGCATGATTATGTTCATTTGACACCTGAAGAAGATATAGTGGCATGATTTTTTTTCCTTGACACTTGAAGAGGTTATAGTGGCATGATTATGTTTGCTTGACACCTGAAGAGGTTATAGTGATATGATTCTATTTGCTTAACACCTAAAGAGGTTATAGTGGCATGGTTCTATTTGCTTGACACTGGTGGAGGTTATAGTGGCATGATTTTACTCGTCGGACACCTGAAGAGGTTATAGCGTCATCATCTATCTATTCGCTTGATGCCTAAAAAGGTTATAGCAGCAGTATCCCAACAATTTAATTACAATGACATAACACTTAAGTAAGTACCTCTCTCTTTAAAAAATGATTTTTTACATCTTTGCATTTACTTCATATGTATTGACACTAGCGCTAGGTGGCTATACAACATGTGAAGTAGGGGGCATCAAACATAGTATAATGAGAAGTAGTTGAAAAGTAGATATGATCCCTTAAACCTAAAAATCTCTACTGGAGACAATACTCATTGAGTGACCTGATGTTGTCTTTTCTTTTCGTAATTTTTAAAAAATCAGGTGGTGACTCCATAAAATAAAAAAAGCATCTCATTCTTCCCAAGACTAATCATTTGTCTCCATTTAAAAAAGTTGCCATGTCCCTTAGAAATAAAAGACCCTTATAGAACCAATTCGTCTCAAAACTAAAAGATGAAAAATGGGAAAGGTCGCTCACAGTTAGGTATTAAAGTAGAGAGTATTATCACTTACACTTATAGCAAGCGTTATAAAGAGTAAAAAATAAAAAATAAAAAATAAATTATAACACAACTTAGAACAATTGACAATTAAGTAAATAAAAAATTATAAAAGAAAATTCAAATAAAAACCTAAAATAACTTTTCTCTACCCTAGGTTAATAAAAATCACCAAAAAAGTTTCCTTGCCAATGGCGCCAAAATTTGAAGTAAATTTTGTATTAACTGAGTAAATACTCAGATGGAAAGGAAAATGATATTAAAATAATATTAATTTATTCTAACTAACTTAAAGTTACTAATCTCTAATTACACAAATTAAATAGACTATACTAATAACGATTTTAAGAAATGTATATTAGAATTACAAATTAGAATTAATCAAGAACTTTAAAAGTCAAAAATATATAAAATTTCATGCATTGATTGGAAAATAAGTCAATGATCTTGAAAAGCAACTCTTGTTGTTAATTAAGGGTATTTTCATTTAGAGTCTACACACACTCTTATGAAATTACAAAGATAAACAAAAACCATTAAGTTCTATGCTATTTCTTTATCCCTTTAAAGTGAATTTCTTATCTCTAAGTACTTTCTAATCTTTAAGTAATTTCAATTACAATTCCAATAAATTGTCATAATTCTCATTATAAACTATTGATTAACAAGTTATATATGGTGAACAAGCATACATAACATAATCCAAAACTCAATTAAAACTAAATCAATCATGGATTATAAAAGATAAAAATGTAGTTTATAAATTAATTCATCATTGCAGTTCTATATATAAAGACTTAGCCAAAATAGATAATGCTCAATATCAAGGAACAATAAAAAAGTATCATAAACATTAAGTAATTAAAATATAACAAAGGAGAAAATATTCTATCGATAAATCCCTTTAATGCTCTCTAAGAAGCTACTTGATTGTGGTAAATCCTATTGATCTCTTCCTTCAATTCCTTGGATATATCTTTGAACACTAAGCATTTAAAATCTTTCAATAATAAAAATAATAATGCTATAAATTGTTAATACAATACTAATGTTTTTCAATGCCTAAAACAAAGTCAATCTTTATGTATTTATAGGTTTTTGGCATCCTAATTCATGCCTCTTTAAATGAGTGAAAAAATGAAAAGGTATGATGAAGAGGTTTATTGGTGCCGAGTTGTCACCATTGTGCTAACTCGGCACAGGATGTCTCTATCACAATTTAAGCACAAATGTGATGAGTCAGCATGGGCTCTTCATTCATTATATAGTTGGTGAAGAATTGGCATAGGCATATTGAGTTAGCACTAACACTTGTTGTCATGACATGATAGTAATGTGTCAAGTCGACACCCTTTTCTAGAGCCTCCCATCAACTTTGCATACATCATACTTCATTCTACTCTATCTAAGTTCACTTCCATGCATGAATTAAGCTTAAAAACACCTATAAAACACACAAAAATCAACATAAGGACAACATAAACAAACATATATAATACTGCATAATTAAGTAAACATACCCAAACATTACAAAACTAAAGATAATTAAACCATAACTAGCCTAAAAAAATATGTTTATTGGCATTATAACATGAAGCTCTAACGATAATTACTACCCAAAATGCTATAAATTTCCTATGGAAAAATGTGATATAAAGATTTGAGGTACAAAAAATATTGATCTTTGATAATGGGAGACAGTTCAACTGTGCCAAGTTCAAGGAGTTTGGAGAAGGGATTAACATTGATCACCAATTTAGTTCTATATCTTACCCACAAACCAATAGGCAAGCCAAGGTGTCTAATAGAACCATTCTTCAAGGGTTGAAGAAGAGGGTTGATGGTACTAAGGGTGATTGGGTAGAGGAACTACCTAGCATTTTATGGGCTTATAGGACTACTCAGAGAACCCCTACTAGAGAAACTCCATTTTCTATAACCTATTGGATAGAGGTTGTCATTCTTGTGAAAGTGGGGATTCATAGTCAGAGGTAGAATGTTATGATCTAGAGAGGAATGAAGAGGATTTAAGAATAAATCTTGATCCACTTGAAGTCCTGAGAGAGGAAGCCTTAGTCAAGATAATTGAGCAAAAGAGAAGAGCAGCTAGCTATTTTGATGTTAAAGTCAAATCTAAACCTTTGAAAGTAGGATATTAGGTATTGAGATACTTTAATGCTATTGGGATAAGAGAAGGTCAAGGGAAATTATCAACTACATTGCATGGACCTTATAAAGTAATGATAATCATATGTCATGGGACATTTCATTTGGTTGACCTTGAAGGAAATTGCTTCCCATATGCACGGAACTCTCAACACCTAGAAAAGTACTATTAGTAAGGAATTATATTTTTCGTATGGTTTTCTTGTGTGGTTTTCTTTAGTTTGTAAGGATAATAGGGGCTCTTCTCTATGCTTTATAATGAATATGTTTATATATTTAGAGTTTGCTATTTTCTCTATTATATGCCCCTATGAATAAAGGGTGCCTTAACTTTCTCGTGATGGTGGAGAAACATTTTTTGAAGAAATTTGGCAATCTTTCTATTTTACAACTCTCTCATGATGATAGAGAGGCATTTCTTGATGAAATGTGGTAATCCCCTTATCATGCCTAAAATTTGATTGTGCCTAAAAAGGTCTAATGATGAAATGAACCTCCGAGATGACTAGAGTCTGCTCCTTCGTAACACCTATGAAGTGTGCAACCCTAAAAACCTAACTGACCCCACCAGTGTGCAAATTTGATCATTGAACCATTAAGTTGTCCTTCAACCTTATAAAATATGAATTATCTGAACAATGAGAAGCCTATTTCAAGAATTCCTTTCTTGGAACACTAAGCTTATTGGTTTTGTGTTCATTTCATTAGACCGGGGCCCTACTTCCTAAAAAAAATCAATTTTGACAAAATAGACTTCAAAAACATATCTAAAGGGCTCTAAAACCTATAGAAGTGGTCCTAAAATAGTCTAACATAAGTCTAACATAACCCGAGGATCAGCACATGTCGCTTATAAGAGCGCATATCGCTTAGAAGTGCGTGTAAAGCCATAAACACCCCTAGGTGTCATGTGCTCTAATCAAAGCCAAACCACGCAAAATGAACTTCAAAAACACATCCAGAAGCCTTGAAATCCTCTAGTAGTGGTCTAGGAATAGTCCAAAACAACTAGAGGATCAACACATATTGCTTAAAAGTGCATGGAAACACCTCAAGGTGTCACACGCTAAAATTGAGGCTGAATTTAACAAAACATACTTCAAAAATGCATCTAGAAGGCCTAAAAACCTTAAGAACCAACCTTAGAATCACACTCGTAAGCCCCAAATAAAGCACATAAAGTGTGAAAGTGTGCATTATAATGCATAAACATGCGTTGCTACACGCTAACACATGACCACACGGCAAGCGCGTAGTCACTCACACTTCGTATCGTCACATGCTCTATCCTAGGGAAATGTATGTGACCACACCTATACCCCCTCTTCCTTACATTTTTTACTATAAATTGGTGCCTCTACACCCTATTTTGAGGGGGCGAGCAAGTGGAAGCACACACACACTAAAAATTCTATCCAATCAAAGGTGTTAGAAAGCATTTTTGAGATACACAAATTTTTCTTAGGAGATTAGATCTCCTTTCCATGAAACCAACCTCATCTTTATCAAAAAACGCTTTAAAAGTATAAAAACTATCATCATTCTATCATCATTTTGAACCTCTCAATGAGCAAAGCTTAATAATCCCTTGAAGCTAAAGCTTCAAAATCCACACGAGCTTAGTCAAGTCTGAGGACCACACAATCATTTTCACACATTTATTTTACTGCACTACATTTTATTTTATTGTTGTCAGCATTTAAGAATACTGTTGTGCTTGTGTGATGAGACTGACAATCGTGCATGCTTTATGAGAAATCTATGCTTTATTATGTTTATCTTATATCATCATTCTATATCCTCTAGTTCTGAAACATGAAATCACATCATAAATACCAATAATGTGAAAGTTCATATCCTAGAATAGTGTCATCATGTTTCTAGTCCAGTGATGGCATCATGTATCCACTATATTATCATCATAGCATAAATAATCACTATAAGCATGCATGATCATCTACATTTTGCTTACTTTTTCAAATGATCGAGTCTCCATTACTTATCCCATTATTCATGTGATTGAGCAAGCTGTGTGAATGGTCATATTTACCTTATAGATTCACTAGATTTACTTTTTCGCAATCTTTTTTTTCCTTTTATATGTATTTTATTAGGAAAGTGATGTAATAATATCTTTAGCTTTGTTATCTTCCACTATCTCAAGAATTGTGTGAATGCTATACAAACTATCACTAATGAAACTAGGGTGTTACAGTAGCTATGCATCAAACATTGTATAATAACAAATAGTGAAAAAGTAGATGTGATCCCCTGAACCGGGAAATCCCTACTAGGGGCAAAACTAGTTAAGTGACCTAATGTTGTCCCCTTTCGTTTCCTGATTTTCTAAAAATTGGGTGGTATAAGCACCCAATTTTGAGATGATAAAGTGTGGATGCGATAGAGGACTCCAATAATGAAAATATCATAAATAGGTCTTCATTACTTGAAGTTTGAAACCTTAAAGGTATGAATGCATTTTTTCAAAGAAAGGATTTCATGTTTTCAAGGACTATATTGCAACATTTTTTAGGGCCTAATTGCAAAACTTAAATTCTTTTAGGGGTCTTTTTATAATTGAAAAGTGGTCAGAATTCTATAATTTTGATCTGAATTATGCAATTCTAGTCGAAATTACACTAATTCTGATCAGAATTGTGTAATTCTGATTAGAATTGTGTAATTCTGATTGGAATTACGTAATTTTAGTAGAAATTAAATCTATTTCGTCTATTTTTTAGATTTTTCAAAAAATATAAAAGGTTTTTTTTTTGAATTCTGATTGGTCCAAAAATTTTCTTAAAATTATTTTTTGTTTTTATCCATTTTTTAAAGAAAAAAAAATCCTTTTAGAAGTGAAATCCTGCAAACACGGAACCTAGGGTTTCCTATGTGGTTTTTATATAAAAAGGATGATTTAGATCCCAGAGGGGGGACTTTTAAGGCGACAATATATTTTATTCATAGTTTTTGTTGATTAATATTTTTCTCGACCCCAAATTGCTTTTGGTTGATTTTTCTTGGAAATAGCTTCTGCATTCGTTTCTTTTGTTAATTTTTTTAAAGAAAAAACATTCTCTACAAAATTCCCTTTTTCTTAATTGATTAATTGAGGATCTATGGGGATTTTTAAAGAACAAGATTCCTATAAGAATGGTGATTTTACAAAATTTGAGGAGCTCTCCAATAAAATATTTCATAAGCATCATCTTCTCCATATTCTTCTTTTCTTTTATTTTTATTTTTGATTTTTTGATTTTTTTCTTTTATTTGAGGTATTATTATAATTTATTCATTAATCATAATTTTATTTCTTTTTTTCATGG
Organism: Mallotus nudiflorus; assembly: GCA_947683625.1. Classification (NCBI taxonomy): domain Eukaryota; kingdom Viridiplantae; phylum Streptophyta; class Magnoliopsida; order Malpighiales; family Euphorbiaceae; genus Mallotus; species Mallotus nudiflorus. The sequence continues at coordinate 1,138,886 of CANTUR010000771.1, read as the reverse complement.
TGATTATGGAGGAAAACAAATGATGATCATGTTTAGAGGATTGAATCCATGAGAAGTCCATAGAATGTCATGGATAAGATCTTGTAGAGACATAGTTTCTAGGGTTTTTATTTTTTTATTTATTGCATTATTTTATTTATCTTTTTTAGGTGTTTTAATTATTATTATTATTATTATTTTTTATGAATTATTGTAGTAGCCCCAATAGTGGAAATAGTGGAATTATGTGTGTGATTGCATGTTTATGTTAATTAATTGGTTAGTAAAGTTAGGGTTTCAATTGGGTAATTAATTAAAATCAATGGAGAAAGTAGATTAATTTAAGATTACATATTACTTAAAATTAGGATTTAAGGAGAAATAATTAATTGGTTGTTTGATCTTTTATTTAATTGTTTTGATGTGTTTTATTTGTTTTTGGGCCTGTTTATTTATATTTATGTGTTTTGGGCTTTAAGCCTATTTTAGATTCTAATCCACTTAAATAAATTTAGGCTTTTAGTTTTAATTAATTAAAATGCATCATTAGGACCATAATTAATTAGATTTAGGTTAGAGATAACTTACGCCCATTTTGTAAATTAGACATAAGCCCACTTAATTAAATTAAATTAATTAGACTTAGCCCATTAAATTAAAGCATTTGTTATAATTTGTAGATTTAAGATCACCTTAGAATTAAAACATGTAGAATTAGGCCTACTAATTTAAATACACCATAATTTGTAGATTTAGGCCCATTTTTAAAATAAATATACTTAGGCTCATTTAATTAAAATTAAAAGGAATTAGGCTCTTTAGACTCACTTATTAAGACATGTAGATTTAGCTCATTTAATTAAAATCAATGTAGATTAGACTAACTTAGGGATTATGAATTTAAATGAATGCATTATTTACTTGTATTTTTCATGACTAGTTTGCCTTGGAGTTAATTGTTAGAATAAGGGTTTATATGAAATTGCATGTAAATAGAGGATAAAATAGTAATTCATAAAGTAATTCTAAATGAACACAAGACTGAAAGAAGTTGGTATTCCATATCCAAAATCTCCTAGTTGTGGTGCTAACTTTCTTTTAGGGAATCGAGTACCACCTTTTCAACTTGTCCTAATTATTACCCTGGGTGGTGACTCCTCATCTCCATGCCATATCTTTGTGACAATGGTTAGCGTGTTCTCTAGAGCCCTGAGCTCAAAAAATATCATGGTTGTTAAAATTTTAGACACATGCTAAACCCCACCGTTTATAGGTGGCGACTCCATAAAATCCAAAAAAGTGTCTCGTTCCTCCCAAGACCAATCATCTATCCTTATTCAGTAAAGTTGTCATGTCCCGTAGAAATAAAAGACCTTTATGGAACCAATTCATCTTGAAACCAAGAGACATAAAACACAACAAAAAAGTCAGCTTGCTTATAGTAGCGACTCCACTGGGACTTGTAAGTAAGAGAGATAACTTGAAAATGACTATGTCTCATTATGCAATGCTTAATTGTATAGAGCCCCTCTCTACAGCATTTGCACTACACATTATACGTGCACCATTGGTCACTAATAGCATTGATAATACTAAATGATATTGCCACCATGATTCTACTCGTGTCATGGGGCAATAAAGAAATGGTATTATCACCTTTAGTCTTTACTCATGCATTTGCTATACTAATCTCACCAGAGTATGTGACCCCATGTCCTAAAAGGGGGTGACTGAGTTATCAAAAGAATACTAGACTCAATAATCGGAGTTTGTAACCCTAGTTATATAGGGGCATTCTTACTAAAGGAACTAGTCATACCATAAATTTGACTATCCCTAAAAGGTCCAATGATGAAATGAATCCCTAATATGACTTGAGTCTTCTCGTTCGTAACACCTCTAAAGTGTGCAACCTTAAAAACCTATTTGACCTCACTAGTGTGAAAAATTGATAATTGAGCCATTAAGTTGTTCTCCAACCTTGCAAAATACAAATTATTAGAACAATGAGAGGTTTATTTCAAGAAAACTCATCTCAGAATACTCAGCTTATTAGGATGGTGTGCATTTCATTAAACTAGGACCAAGCTTCCTAAAAAAAAAAAATCAATTTTAACAAAATAGACTTTAGAAGCACATCCAAAAGGCCCTAAAACTTCCTAAAGTGGTCCTGGAATAGTCCAACATAACCCAAGGATTAGTGCGTATTGGTCAGAAGTGCGCATAAATGCCCCTAGGTGTCATGTGCTAAAATTGAGGCCAAATTTGGTAAAAAAGACTTTATATATGCATTTGGAATACCCAAAACCCTAGGAACTAATGCCAAAACAACATGCATAAAACTTGGGAAGTGTGCATAAAGAATTGAAGTGCATGTTGAAGCATATGTGTGCATGCTTGGCCATGAGTCAAGCACATGACCATGTGCATACTATGCCAACCATGCGCACTTGGCATGGCCACGCGCTAAATCCTCGATATACGTGTGTGACCACACCCCTACCACATTATTCTACCCAATTTTCCCTATAAATAGACCCTTTCACACCCCATTTTGGAGGGGGGAGCAAGTGGAAACACACACGCACTCAAGCATGATCATCCTATCATTCATGAAATCGAGTAAGCTATGTGAATGGTCATATTACACTTGCAGATCAATCATGTTAGATTTACTTTTCCACAATCATTACCGAACTAGGGTGTTATTGTAGCTATACATTAAATATCGTATAATGAGAAATAGTCAAAAAGTAGATGCGATCCCCTGAACCCAAAAATCTCTATTGGGGATAATACTTGCTGAGTGACCTGATGCTATCCCTTTCTTTTCCCAATTTTCTAAAAATTAGGTGGCGACTTTACAAAATCAAAAGCATCTGATCCCCTCAAGACCAATCATTTGTCCATATTCGGAAAAGTTGTTATATCCCTAAAAAATAGAAAGACTCACACAATGTCCCATACAAGCATACCGCTATAAAAAAAAGCTTGAAAGGGAAAATGGTCGCTCACAATGGCAAATCCATTGGGGACTTATAAGTAAAAGGGATCAAGTTGAAAATGACTATTTCTCATTATACAATACTCAAATATATAAAGCCCTTTGCCACTGCATTTGCACTATACATCACACATGCACCACTTATCCTTAAAAGCCTTGATAATACTAAATGACATTGCCACCTTGATTTCACTTGAGTCACGAGGTAACGAAGATACGGTATTATCACCTTCAGTATTTACTCGTGCATTTGCTAGATCATTTGACCATAGTTTGTAACCTAAGTCCTTAAAGGGGTGACCAAGTTATCAAAAGAATGTTAGACTCATTGATCAAAGTCCGTAACCCTAGTCATATGGGGGCATTCTTACTTTCACCCTAATTCATCTCATGTAGATAAGCCAGTAGCAACATCCATTAGGATTCCATCAAGCTATGCATGCTATCCTTGCCCTAACGCTATTCGTTTGACCTGATATTCATAAACGACATAACCCTCTTAGTGTCTATCATCGAATGACATCATAATGTTAGTTTTCATAGAAAATTTATGTTCAGGACCACATGATTCTCATCTACTTCCTGTTAGCCTAAAGCCTAAGGAATTATAAAGAATAACGTACCTCAGCTTGCATAATCTATACAAATTAAAAAATAACGACATCCCTTAATGATGGATCCTATGAGATGTCATCCATTTATCATTATCAAATCAAATGAATGGCTTAGGAACCTAATTAGATTGTGGACCTTTATGTCGACAAAATCAAATTGTAAACTATCAAATGATACTTTCATGACTCTTGGTAAACATATTGAATATCGATATGGGGGTAAGAACTCAGACTCCCTTTGATTGACCTTAGTCCTATGCATACGGGTGCATGTAAGCTTTGGACATCATTTGAAGCCCGACAATTGACCCTCACATTGACATCATGTGATTGCCTTAAGCACATTTAAGCATTATTCCTCAATTTACCCTTTGGTTCTGACCAATATAAATTAAAACAACCTAATTCTAAGAGAGGAACCATAGTCCCCTGATGACTACAGGTTCAAAACCCACCTAGGAAAGAGGCTAAATGACTTTGTGGAGAAATAAGGTTGGAAATGAGAGCTTGCTTATGATTAGTTTGTTCACTATGCAGGAAAAATTAACTAGCTTTAATCATGCATACATCATATATATGTAGATAGCACGTATTAACCACTATTTTTATAAGAATAATCATTTTTCATTATAGGATTTTGCATCCACTCCATGCATACATGCTCACCATTTTCTTTTATAGGCACACGTTATGAATTATTCATTTAGCTAGCCTTAATAAATGCATAGGAATTTAACATTTAAACATGAATGATCACGAAGCTGAGTCTTCTCGCCAAAAAAATGGAAAACTGAAAGCTAGGATTCAAGAACTACTTGATGATGGCATCATGGTCAAAAGCTCCTAAAGCCAAACTAGTATCACTAAACACTTCCTCTATAATCTTAACAAGGCCAACTGGAAAAGCCTACAACCATATGGAATATTATGCATTAAGACATTCTAGCATGTGCACATAGATCGTGAGCTCTTGAATACTACTGTGTCATTTTGGGACCTTTAAGAGCACATATTCCAATTCAATACCATAAAACTATGCCCGTTATATGAAGAATTTAGTGCCATAGCAGGGCGAACCCCCACTAAGATCGAAGTGGCAATCTTCATTAACTAAGATGTCAAATACCTAGGGCTTAGGGTCAATTTCCTTGATCTAAGTTCACAGAAGCTTGATGAACTAGTCAATGAGCATAAACGACTGATTCCTATGCAACTCCTAGCAACCTATACTACTAAGAAGACTTGGTACTCTAAATTGGGCATGCCTCCTCATGTGTCATCTCTTCATGCAATACTTTGCTATCTCAAATGATAGGCTAGGAGATTACAGGACACTCCATGTCATCAAAGGAAAAGAATATAGAATTACTCCCTCCCCACTGATTATAGCAGAAACCATCCAAGCTCTAGATGACCTTAAAAAAGGGAAGAGTCTGAACTTCAATAAAAGCCCTTTGTTGCTTCAAATATGACTATAAAAAAGTTGAGTCTGCTTAACAAACATGTAGGAAACTGGATAAGATATCAACTTAGGAATCACATAGAAAGACATATTAAGGATATTCACGAGTGCTCAGCCTACATCACAGCCCCACAGTGGGTCGAATGCATGAAGGGTATGTCAGAATATCAAGTAAGATGGATGTGTCCATGGTGGAAATTAGAACATATGACTCTTTACACATATGTTAATTGCATACCAATCTCAAGATTTAGATCATGCACCCACTACTTTCCAGTACTAGTAAAGAGATAGTTTAGTGAAAAACAACACGTACCTTCTGAGCTTGTAGATTTCTTTGGCGATAGGATACAATGAAGGTTTCTGGATTACTTCAGAGCAATATGGAGGAAGAGAATCATCCACCAATTTACAGTTAGTATTGGAGATGGTGTTATTAATGAAGCATACAAGTAGTGGATGATCTAAAGATAGAAACATCTCTCAAACCACTTATCTAGAGAAAGTCTGCTTCATTAATTTCTATGTCTTTGTTTGAAACTAATAATGTAATGAACTCTAAAGTTAATGCCATGAAATCTAGTTTTGCTTACTTATTTAATGTCTTTCCTGACGGTAGTGTACATTTCATTGATAAAAACATTATCATATTTGATATTTATTTCATAAGCACTGAATCATTTAACATTGGCATAGAATCTGAACCATGCATTCTGCATATTTCAAAAGCTATTACCCCTAAAGAGAGGAGAAAAATTGAAAAAATATTAATAAAATATTCAAAAGTATTTACCTGGTTTTACAACAATATGCCTGGTATTAATAGAGTTATTGCTCAACACTTCATTCCTACCAAAGAAGGGTGTAAACTGATAAACTAGAAACTATGAAGACTCATACCAAAATAGGTCCAACTCAAGAAACAGATCAAGGAAAAATTCCTAAAGGTAGTAGACTATCCAAAATGGTTTGCAAATGTGGTAGTAGTACCGAAGAAAGATGGAAGGGTTAGAATCTACGTTGACTACAAAGATTTGAACAAGGCCTGCCCAAAGGATGATTTCCCACTGCCTCACATAGAACTACTAGTTGACAGTGCCACCATATGTGCAATGTACTCCTTCATGGATGGACTCTTTGGTTATAATTAGATCCTAATGGCTATTATCTACAAAGTAAAGACAAATAATAGAATGGGGTACTTACTGCTACAAAGTAATACCTTTTGGACTAAATAAGGTAGGAGCAACCTACCAGAGAATGGCAAATGTAATGTTCCATGACATGATAAACAAAGAAGTTAAGGTATACATCGACAACATGATGGTCAAGTTAAAAACTAGGGAAGAACACCCATTTGATCTTAAAAAGTTCCTCAAAAGGGTTAAAAAGTACAGTCTTATGCTAAATCCAAAGAAATGCATATTCGAGGTCACTTCAGGAAAGATGCTAGGGTATGTTGTCAGTTACAATGGGATTAAAATGGATCCAGAAAAAGCAAAAGCCATAAGAGAGATGCTAGTGCCAAAAGTAAAGAAAGAAATTAGAGGGTTTATAAGGAAATTACAGTTCATTAGCAGATTCATCGCTAAGTTGATAGCAATGTGTGAAACGATCTTGAAGCTACTTAAAAAAGATTAATTGGTTGAATAGAAAAAATAACGTCAACTAGCATTTGAAAAAATTAGAAGATGCCTAGCCAACCTAGTAGTTTTAAGACCACCTAAACTAGGGATACCTCTAACCCTATATTTGGCCATCAAAGGGAATGGAGTTAGTGCAATGTTTGCCCATGAGGGAGAAATGAAAGCAAAACATGCAGTCTACTATTTGAATAAGAAGATGTTGCCATATGAGGAGAAGTAAAACCAAGTCAAACTGATATTCTTGGCAATGGTATGTGCAATGAAGAAACTCAGACACCACTTTTAATTCTACAAAATTCAAGATGCATCTAAAATGGACCCAATGAAGTACCTCTATAAAGCTCCCTCTCTAGTGGGGAAACTTGCTAAGTGGCTTATACTTCTAATAGAATTTGACGTGTAATATCTGACTAAGAAGGCAGTAAAAGGGAGAGTAGTAGTTGAATTTCTAGCACTCAACCCCATTCTAGATGTAGAAGAAATCTAATTGGACTTCCTAGATAATCTCAACTCAGCCATTGAGATCTAATGATGGTGCATGTACTTTGATGAAGCACTTAATCACTTCGGCACATGAGTTAGTGTCATAATATAATCTCTAGAAGGGGAAGTGGTACTAATTGCTAAAAAGCTTAAGTTCAGAGTCATAAATAATGAAGCAGAATATGAGGCATGCACACTTAGTAGAATATAATCATTGATTGCCTTGGATATCATAGAAGTCAAAATCTTTGGAGATTCCATGCTAGTAATCAACCATGCCATGAAAGAGTAGGAACTGAAAGAGCAGCACTTGAGGCCTTACTTGGACCACTTTAGGCTACTCACCATGTCCTTTCAAAAATGCAGATTCATTCATCTCCCTAAGAATCATAATCAAATGGAAAATGTACTTGCTTCCCTAGCATCAGTATAGGAAGGACCATCCAAAATGAAGATAAAAATAGGAAGGACCTATGAAGCCTATGATTCTACTGAGATTGGGACAACCTTGTCATAAAAGCTGTAGAATATTGAAGATAAAAATAGTTAAAGAGCCTTGGTTCTATGACATCTAGAGATATTTGAAGGAATGAGCCTATCCTGATCAAGCAAATGAAAGAGACAAAGTAGTCATTCAATGACTAGCATCAAAATTCATATTACACTAGGGTGTATTATACATGAGAACCTTATATGGTTTATAACTTTGATGTCTAGATGAAAAAGAGGCTATAAGAGCAGTAGAAGAAGTACATAAGGGTGTTTGTGGTCCACACATGGATGGAGCAATCCTAGCTAATAAGCTAATCAGATAAGGGTTCTTTTGGATCATGATGATGGAAGACTGCATCAAATTTATGAGGAAATGCCATAAAATGTTAGATCCATGAGAATGTCAGTCACCTTCCCCTAACAAAACTACACTACATCTCCTATCCATGGCCCTTCTAAGCATGAGGCCTATACATAATTGGGGAAATCCACCCGATAACCTTAAATGGACACAGGTTCATCCTAGTGGTAGTGGACTACTTTACAAAATCGGTCAAAGCATAATCATTTGCAAAGATAGGAGCTAAGTGAGCAACTAAGTTCATCAAAAGAAACCTATCTGATAACAGTGTCCAATTCCAAGGGGAAGTTAGAGACCTACTAAGGAGTTATAAGGTGGAACATCATAAATCTTCTCCTTACCAACCACAAGCAAATGGGACCATCGAAGTTGCAAATAAGAACATAAAAAAGATCTTGTAAAAAATGACTAAGACTTACTAGTATTGGGCAGACATATTGCCACATGCCTTATGGGGGTACCAAATAATAGTCAGAACTTAATAGGAGTAACTCCTTTCTCACTAAGGTATGGATTTGAAGCAGTTCTTCCAGTAAAAATAGAGATCAAGTCTCTTCAAGTAGCAATCAAATCTGAATTACAAGAAGTACAGTGGGCTCGACAAAGGCATGACAATCTTACTCTTTTAGATAGCCAAACGCTCAAGACTCTTTACCACACACAGTTGTATCAAGCTCGACTAGCCAAGACCTTCAACAAAAGAGTAAAACACAAGAGTATGAAAGTAGGAGAATGGGTGCTAAAGCAAGCAAGAAAAAATGTTCTAGACACTAGAGGGAAATTCAAATAGAACTAGGAAGGCCCATACACAGTCAAACATGTCTTATTAAAAGGAGTAGTCAAGCTAATTGATTCTAAAGGAAACAAATTCTTTGAACCTGTTAATACAGATCCCCTGAAGAAGTACTACATCTAAAGCATAAAAAAATCCTGCTGAGTTAAAAACCTAAAAATGGCTACTCAAGCAAAAGTTAGGGACTTCCTGCTGAGTTGAAAACCTAAAAATGGTAGCTTAGTCAAAAATTCGGGAAAGAGAGATAATACTTAACTAGAAAACCTAAGAAGGCTAGTTAAGGGCAAACATAACCTCAAGATCAAAATTTGTACAAATGCGCCTGGGCTCTTCTAAATGATGATAGTGAAATGAGAATGATTACCAATATATGCAAAATGTCTTTGGAAAGTGCAAACATTTTATCATCATGAATTGCATCAAGCATGCTTTGCATTTTCCTTTATTACATGACCATGGTTCTTACCATCCTCTATGAGCTCTCTCTTTAAGATCAACCACTATCATCAAAACTAAAAAAAATAGCCTAGCTAGGTGTGAAAAGCTTTGAAAGGAGACATCCTAGGCTAAAAAAGGGAAGAAAAAGAAACTCTAACTAAGTACGAAAAGCTCCAAAAGGAGATGCCTTAGGCAAAAAAGGGAACAAGGTAGACAATAGTAATGGCAAATATCATCATCAATGATGCACAACAAGAAGCATATACAATCATCATCATACAAGCATCATACAACATGCAGGATAAATGCCTAGATACAACACCTAGAGTCTATAACCTTGGGAAAATAATACAATAAAGCAAACCATAGGCCAAAATTCCCACACCTAGCTCCTAAAATAACTACATCGATCATGGTTGCCATCAGAAGCAAGCACTAATCCTGCTCAAGGATCCCCCTCACGTAAACCTAACTCATTATCATTCATCACAAAGGATGATAGCCATGATTCTAGCTCACTAATATGGTCATGATAAGCTGCACGCTCCCACTCTCATTCATGATTAGTGAGATGGTGCTCAACCTGCATTACATATTACATGCCATACACTCATACATAAAACATGTGCATAAAATAAATAGGTACAATAAAGAAGACATACCTTATAAGTGGTAGTAAACTCTAAAAAGCACTACTACACACTTCCTGCAACAATATACCAGTACTAACTAAAGGAGATAGGAATCTCCAAAAGCAAGGAAATAAGACAACCACTACGCATTAAATAAATGAAACACAAGTAATAATACGTGGAAAACATGAACATGGGTAACATCAATAGGAGTAACACCTGACTGATGAAAGCTAGGTCTGGGCAAATCAAAACTCACCGACTCTACTAAGATCAGCCAGTTGAATGGAATGAATAGTATTAGTTAGCATTCAACAACATCAGGAACTACCTAGCAAATCCACCAATTCTAAGACCACCTAAACTAGGGATACCTTTAACACTATATCATGCCATTGAAGGAAATACAATTGGTGCAATGTTAGGCCAAGAGGGAGAACGAAGGCAGAACATGCAGTCTACTACTTAAGGAAGAAGATGTTGCTATATAAGGAGAAGTACAGCCAAGTCGAATATATATGCCTGGCAATGGTGTGGGTAATGAAAAAACTCAGACATTACTTTTAGTCCTATAGAATTCAGGTTGTGTCTAAAAAGGATCCAATGGAGTACCTCTACAAAGCTCCCTCTTTAGTGGGAAAACTTGCCAAGTGGTTTGTGCTGCTAATAGAATTCAATGCATAGTATCTAACTAAGAAGGCAATGAAAGGAACAATAGTGGCTAAATTTCTAGCTCTCAACCCCATTCTAGACTTAGAAGAAATCCAATTAGACTTATCAGATGACCTCAGTTCATCCATCAAAATCAAAGGATGGTGTATGTACTTTAATGGGGCAGTTAATCAGTTTGGTGTAGGAGTCAATGTTATATTATGATCCCTAAAAGGTAAAGTAGTACCAATGGCCAAAAAGCTTGAATTTAGAGTTACAAACAACAAAGTAGAATATGAGGCATGCACATTTAGAATAGAAGCACTAATATCACTGGATGTTACATAAGTCAAAATCTTTGTAGATTCCATGCTAGTAATTAACCATACCATAGAAGAGTAGGAATTGAAAGAGCAACACTTAAGGCCTTATGTTGACTAGTTAAGGCTACTTACCATGTCCTTCCAAAAATACATATTCTTTCATCTCCCTATGAATTAAAATGAAATGGCAGATGCACTTGCTTCCTTAGCATCAATGTAGGAGGGGCCATCCAAAATGCCTATGAAGCCTTTAATCCTACTCAGATTGAGACAACCTTGTCATAAGAACTGTAGAATAACAAAGATAAAAATAGTTGAAAAATCTTGGTTCTATGACATCTAGAGATATATGAAGGAATTAGCCTATCATGGTCAAGTAGATGAAAGAGATAAAGTAGTTATTCAACAATTAGCATCAAAATCTACATCTCGCCAGAATGTGCTATACATAAGAACCTCAAACAGTTTACAAATAATGTCTAGATGAAATTGAGGTTTTAAGAGCAATAGAAGAAGTACATGTGGGTGTTTGTGGTCTGTATATGAATGGAGCAATCCTAGCTAAGAAACTAATAAGATAAGGGTTCCTTTGGATAATGATGATGGAAGACTATATCAAATTTGTAAAGAAATGCCATAAGTGTCAGATCCATGGGAATGTCAACCACCTTCCCTTGACAGAATTGCACTACATCTCTTCTCCATGGCCCTTCTCAACATGGGGACTAGAAATAATTAGGAAAATCTAAATGATAGCCTCGAACAGACACAAGTTCATCTTAGTTGTAGTGGATTACTTTGCAAAGTGGATCGAAGCATAATCATTTGCAAGGATAGGAGCCAAGCAAGTGGTAAATTTTATAAAAAGAAATATGTTATGTCAATATGAGATCCTCCATCTTATCATCTCTGACAACTGTGTATAGTTCCAAAGGGAAGTTATAGAGCTGTTAATGAATTATAAGGTGGAACATCACAAATCTTCTCCTTACTGGCATAAGCAAATGGGGATGTTGAAGTTGCAAATAAGAACATTAAGAAGATTTTATAAAAAATGATTCAGACTTACAAAGATTGGGCAAATAAATTACCATATGCCTTATGGGGGTACCGAACAACAGTTAGGACTTCAACTGAAGCAACTCCTTTCTTACTAGTATATGAATTAGAGGCAGTGCTTCTGGTTGAAATATAAATCATGTCTCTTCAAGTAGTGATGGAATCTCAACTGCTAGAAGTACAATGGGCTCAACAAAGGCACGATAATCTCACCCTCTTAGATAGTTGAAGGGTTAACACTTTATACCACATACAGTTGTATCAGGCTTGGCTAGCCAAAACCTTCTTCAAGAAAGTAAAACACAATAGTGAAAAAGTAGGAGAGTAGGTGTTAAAGCAAATGAGGCAGAATGTTCCAGACCCAAGAGGGAAATTTAGATTGAACTGGTAGGGCCCATACTTGGTCAAACATGTCTTATTAAAAGGAGTAGTAAAGCTAATAGATTCTGAAGGCAATAAATTCTTTTAACCCATGAATACAGACTGCTTGAAAAAGTAATACATTTAAGGCATAAAAAATCCCACTGAGTTGAAAACCTAAAAATGGCAGCTCAAGCAAAAGTTAGGGACCTTTTGCTAGATTGAGAACCCTACATGGGCAACCTAGGCAAAAGTTAGGGAAAGAGAGAAAATACTTAGCTATAAAACTTGAGAAGACTAGTTAAGGATAGGGGTAACCTCAAGTTTGAAATTTGTATGAATGCACCTATAGTTTTCTTAATTGACTTCAGTGAAATAAGAATGATTGTCAATTTTTGCAACATGTCTTTGAAAAATGTGACACATTTTATCATCATGAATTACATCAAGCATGCTTTGCATTTTATTTCATTATATGACCACAGTTTTTAACTCTCTCTTTGAGATCAGTCACTATTATCAAAGCCTTAAAAAAAGAGCCCAGCTAGGTGTGAAAAGCTCAGAGAGGAGACACTCTAGGCAAAAAAGGGAAGAAAAAGAAAACCTAACTAAATGTGAAAAGCTCTGAAAGGAGATGCCTTTGGTAAAAAAAATGAAAAATAAAAAGAGGCATGTAAGAGCATTAGCAAACATCATCAATGATATACAACAAGAAGCATATACAGTCATTATCATATAAGTATCATATAGCACATGCATGACAAATGCCTAGATACAACACCCAAATTCCATAACCTTAGGAAAATGATATAACAAAGCAAACCATAGACTAAAAGTCCTACACCTAGCTCCTAAAATAACTACATCTATTGTGGTTGCCATCAAAAGCAAGTACCAATCCTACTGAAGCATCTCCCTTATTTGATCCGGTTCAACATCGTTCATCACAAAGGATGATAGTCATGGCTCTAGCTCAGTAATACAATCATGATAAACTACATGCTCTTGCTTCCATTCATGGCTAGCGTGATGGTGTTCAACTTGCACAACATATTGCATATCATACATGCATACATAAAATGTGTTCATAAAATATATAGGTAGAATAAAGAAAGTATACCCCTTGAGTGGTCGCAAACTCCAAAAAGTGTTGTTGCACACTCCTTGCAATAGTATGCCAATACTGACAAGAGGAGATAGGAATCTACAAAGAGCAAGAAAATAAGTCAATCCCCATTGATTGAATAAATAAAGTGAAGGCAAAATAAGTGAAATAAAATATGAATATAATTAGCGTTAGGAGGAGCAACACTCGACTGAGGAAAGCTGGGGCAAGGCATATCAAAATGCACTACTCCACCAAAGATGTCTATCCCAAGCAGAGCCAAGGATGGCTTAATCATCAAGTCCTAAAGAATAGCATTGCTAGAAGCCACACCGCTAGCATGGGCAATCGCCTTAGTATGGAACATGCTCTCATTCTCCTTAAAATGGGAGCCACATCTCTTCTAACAAGATTTTTGTTGCTGTAAATAAGCTCTCATAACTCGTTTCAATTATAATTTATTACTAATAAAGTTTATCACATGTTCATACAAAATAGGAATAAAAGCCTACTGGATCAAAGGAAGCAACTCTCGATGATCCACGTGATGGCCCAAGAGATGCATCTGCTTGAGGAGGTGGCGGTGGAGGAAAATTCCAACTGGCCACAATGGCAATTAGTTAAAGGATGAATACATCAACATAAGGCAAGCCCATACTCTCTAAGAGACTCTCAAAGGAGTGTCCCATCATTGCAGTAGTAAGCTTGTCACCACTAAGCTCATGGCCCTAGAACATGTCACCAGGGGGACAAACATGGACTCTCCTAAAAAATAGACCATCCCACCAATGATGAACTCACTCGCCCAAATACCATACTCTACTAGTAAGGCTAGAGAGCAGCACTTGTCTCTCTATCAACTGTTATGCAGTCATCATCTCTACTGTCTAATGTGACCTACCACCCACTAGCAAAGGAAGATTTGCTCGAAAGGCAAGAATGAAAAAAGAATCTCTAAAAAAGAAATAACTAACACAACAAGAGCCAGACGTACCTAATAAGGGGACAACCTGCACATGTAGTCCCAAGCCACTGTACAATCCTCAATCAAAAAAATAGTCCTCCTAATCCATAAAAAATAATGAGGAAAGCCATCCTCCAAGAAATGCTCAATAGTCAAATGAGGGAGAACCCTGAATCATAAGCCCAGATATGTTAGAACCAAGAATTCAAAAATAACAAACTAAAGACAAAGGGTGAAAAGAAATTGCATCCTTATGTGAATCATAAAATTGCATCTTGCACGGATCCTAAAATTGCATATGCCCTAAATAGCATCTTTCATGATGTCTAAATCACAAAATAACAATAGTTATCAAATCACAACAACACATTACTCAAGTAAGTGTCTCTCTCCTTAGAAAATGATTTTTGCATCTTTGCATTTTGCTTTGTATTTATTAATACTAGCGTTAGATGGCTATGTAACACACATGAAGTACTGGGCAATTGTTATACTTAAAATTTTTCTATCCCTAAAAAGGTCCAATAATGAAATGAACCTCTGAGATGACTAGAGTCTACCCGTTCCTAACACCTCTTAAGTGTACAACCATAAAAACCTAACTAACCGCACCAGTGTGCAAAATTAATCACTGAGCTATTAAGTTATGCTCTAACCTTACAAAATATGAATTATCAAAACAATGTGAAGCCTATTTCCAGAATTCCTTTCTTGGAACACTCAACTTGTTGGGTCGATGATCATTTTGTCAAATCAAGACCCAATTTCATGAAAAAATGGAAATCAATTTTGATAAAATAGACTTCGGAAACACATCTAAAG
Source organism: Mallotus nudiflorus (assembly GCA_947683625.1). Taxonomy (NCBI): domain Eukaryota; kingdom Viridiplantae; phylum Streptophyta; class Magnoliopsida; order Malpighiales; family Euphorbiaceae; genus Mallotus; species Mallotus nudiflorus. The sequence continues at coordinate 1,123,698 of CANTUR010000771.1, read as the reverse complement.
GGCTCCAAAACCTCTAGAAGTGGTCTTAAAAAAGTCCAACACAACTAGAGGATCAGCGCATATCATTTAGAAATGCGCATAAGGCCATAAACACCCCTAGGTGTCACACACTAAAATCAAAGCCAAACCACACAAAACAAACTTTAGAAACACATCCAAAAGGCTCCAACACCTTAGGAAGTGGTCCCAGAATAGTCCAAAACAACTTAAGGATTAGCACATATTGCTTAGAAGTGCATATAAACACCTCTAAGTGTTGTTTGCTAAAATCGCGGTTGAATTTGACAAAACAGATTTCAGAAATGCATCTAGAAGGCCCAAAAACACTAGGACCCAACCTTAAAATAGCATACATAAGCCTTGAATAGAGCACGTAAAGCACAAAAGTGTGCATAACAGCACACCAACACACGTGAAGCCCACAGTCATGCACACTCCGCATGGTCACACACTTTATCCTAGTGACACATGCATGACCATGCTTATACCCCCCCCTCTTCCCTATATTTTTCACTATAAATAGGCACCTCCACACCCTATTTTAAGGGGGTGCAAGTGGAAGCACACATACTCTAAAAAATCTATCTAATCAAAGGCACTGGAAACCCTTTTCTAGATAGTTTTTGCTCTCCCACTATCTTTTTCTTAGGAGATTAGACCTCTTTTCCACTAAATCAAGCCTTATATTTGTTAAAGCATGCTTCAAAGGTATACAAACTAGCATCATTCTATCATCATTTTGAACCTCTTGATGAGGAAAGCTTGATAATCCCTTGAAGCTCAAGCTTCAAAACCCACACAAGTTTATTTGAGTCTGAGGACTACAAAATCATTTTAGCATGTTCATTTTATTGCACTATATTTTATTTTATCATTGCCAGCATTTGGGAATACTATTATGCTTGTGTGATGAGACTAGCAAGCTTGCATGCTATATGAACAATATATGCTTTATTATGCTCATCTCGTATCAACATTCTGTATCCTTTAGTTAAGAAACATGAAATCACATCATAAATGCCAATAATGTAAAAGTTCATATCTTGGAATAGAGTCATCATATTTCCAGTCCAGTGATGACATCATGCATCCCTTATATTATCATTATAGCATAAATAATCACTGTAAGCATTCATGATCATCTACATTTTGCTTACTTTTTCAAATGATCGAGTGCCTATTGCTTATCCCATTATTCATATGATCAAGCAAGCTCTGTGAATGGTCATATTTACCTTGCAGATTCACTAAATTTACATTTCTACAATCTTTTTTTTTCTTTTTTATGTATTTTATTAGGAAAGTGATGTAATAATATCTTTAGCTTTGTTATCTTCCACTATTTGATGAATTGTGTTAATGCTATACAAACTATCATTACCAAAACTAAGGTCTTATGGTAGTTATACCTTGAACATCATTTAATAAGAAATAGTCAAAAAGTAGATGCAATCTCGTGAACCCAAAAATCTCTACTGGGGACAAAACCCATTGAATGACCTGATGTTGTCCCTTTTCTTTTCCTAATTTTCTAAAAATTAGATGGCAACTGCACAAAATGAAAAAAAGTGTCTCGTTCCTCCTGAGACCAATCATCTATCCCTATTCAATAAAGTTGCCATGTCCCTAAAAAATAAAAGACCTTTACGAAACCAGTTCATCTCGAAACAAAGAGATGTAAAACACAACAAAAAAGTCAGGTCACTTATACCCTTTATCTTATAATTATGTGATCTTATATAATAGCAAAATAAAATGCTATGAAAACTCCTATGAGAAAATAAATACATTGAATTCTTAAAAGTTATAAGTTAATTTCTCATCTCTCCTTTCAATGCAAAAGGACATCTCCTCAAGCGAGATGAATCAAGAAAAGAATGCATTTGTCAATCAAAATAAAGCTAAGTCTCTAAAAGTTAGACAAACATCATCTAGAATAATTGTGACATACCTTGAGTCCATAATCAACATGTTAAAAATTAATCAAATCACAAGCAAAACAAGGATATACGAGCATATTCTTGAAAAGACCAATATACTATTCAAAATAAATGCCTTGAAGAGGCAATGCTATTCTATGTGGATAAACACATTATAAACTCTTACACTTAAACATCCAAAAGGTTAAAGTAAAAGATATGTTCAACTAAAAAAGAATGCTAAACTACATCATTTTTCATCTAAGAGCTCTTAGGCTTAGCAACCTCTATGGGAGAGGAAGAGGCAACAACATCCTTCTCCTTACTCTCTTTAGCATCTTGAGTCACGTCCTAAGATCTTACCCCACTGGCTAGAGGAGCTAACATCTTTAGAATAGTGTTAAGCATACTTGAGTCAATAGGGGCACTAGAGTCAGAGCCGAGCATTTTCTCTCTAGGCTGATCCTCCTCTTGATCATCATCTAAATCATCATTAACTGAATTAAAGTCTGAAAAAGTCTAATTGGGAAAATGCTTTTTAAGTTTCTTTAACAAAGCACGCCATATGGAGTGTAGTAATCCATAGCATATGAGGTAATCTCCTTACTATATTCACCAGATTTCTTAAAATCTTCAATAGCTCACTCAATGGCTTTCTGGACATTAGCTTCTTTCTCACCCTCTTTATTGAGCAAGTCCTTCTTTAACCAGAGGACCTCTTAGTGCATTTTTAGTTAAGCTCATTAGATTGCTTATGCTTAAATTCCAAATGGACAATGGCTTTCTTTAGCTCCTCAGCACAGTCAGACAATTTAGTATGATCATATTTGAGATTCTCAATCTCTGCCTTTAAAGCATCATTCTCATAAAAAATTTTATTAACTTCTTCTTGAAAAGACATGGTCTTCAACTCCAATTCATGTAAAGTTTTGGAAAGCGAGGTTTAAGAACTAGAAGAAAAAAAATTAAATATGAATAAAGGAAAAACATTGTAAGGTAAAAAAAAAAAAGAAATAGAGTAATACCCTACTAATTGGGCACTACAGGTCAAACATATATGCAAAGAGGAACCACTTGTATCTTGGTGGATCCTTGTGGAGAACATACTCATTAGAGCCTATATAAAAAGTATGGAGAATTTTGAAATATGCAATGCCTTGAAGAGAAAATCCCACTCCAAGGTACCTATTGATTAAGAGAGAGGTGATTTTTTCAATGGGAGTGTCTGGGGTAAAATCAAACATAGGGTTGTTGTCAAGATCAACTTTGGGAACATTTTCCCTATTGAGCACAACATTCCTCCTAGAGAGGCTAGCCATAGCCTCCTCAGTAGTTAGAACCCTAGACCTCTTATGCTTTTTTAAATGGGATTTCTCCTCCTCTTCGTCTGAACTAGACTTATCAATCACATCAATTGGTTTAAAAAGTACTTCTTTTTGCTTTCCATTTATAGGTGGGCAGAGGAGCTTTTCTTTTCCTCTATTTTGTCTCCGCTATAGAAGAATCTTTTATCACCACTGTAACATCCTTTTATCGAGTCATTACCCTAGAGTAAAGCTCAGTCCATTTTTCCCTAGAGACATTTAAGTCTTTAGCTACAATAGATTTTCCCTAAAGACACTTGATTCTCATTCACTCTTGATCCTTGCATACGCATAACATTTGTAGGGGATAGTTTGAATTTCACCTCTTTAGAGGATGTCATAATCTCTTGGTGAACTAGACAAAAGTAATACATTCATTAAGACATAAATATTAGCATAAAAAAACCAACACAAAAATAAAACAACCTTCCTAAATCCTTCAAAGGGCAACCCATTATGATTATTTGAATATCATAAACCTTACCCTCTCTCGCAATTATCTAAAAGTGAAATTTTTCTTTATGAGTAAGCCTAAACAATTGTTTCACTTCTTCAAGAGCCTCTTGTCAATCTAAATTAAAAGCCCATTCATTAATCTATTGTTTTCCCTCAACCCAACCACTAAAACTTATTCCTCCAAGATTTATCAATATCGGGAGAGTTGTTAAAGAGCACCAATTTTGGACTAGCATTGAACATGCTAAACCCACTTCGCAATGTCTTGTACTCGAAGAAATGCCTAAACAGGTTGACAGTAGGGGAAATCCCTAACTTTTCACATTAAATGCGAAAAGAGGATATTAGCATAATTCCATGAGGAATCATAAACCTAGGGCAGCTATAGTAACATTTAAAAATCTCCACATAAAAGGGAGAAGGAAGGAGGTCTAACCCAAACTCTACTTGCTTTTTAAAGAAGGCCATCTCTTATCATCCCTTTGAGCATCTGTCAATACATTAGAACCCTCAAGAACCCACATCCTAGAGTTCCTTGACTAACCTGAATGGCCTTATCATCATAAGGCAGATCCATTAAAGCTTTATAAAATGCTTCAAAGTAGCGTTGGAGATACACTTATCTAACTCCATTTCTCCACTCATGATTATGTGCAATAAGAAGAGAAAATGAAGAAGAGAAAACAAGGAGAAGAGAGAGAATTATACATATTCCACTTAATTGAATCTTGCCCAAAAACCCTAAGAAGGACACATTGTCATACACAAAAGAGAAATAAAAAGCTAGAAGGAAAACAAGAAGAAAACTTTAAAAAGAAGATGAAAAATTTTTAGGCTTCCAAAAATGGCATTAAATAGAGAAACAGATGAAAGGGTAGGCGGTTACATGTGAATGCACATTCAAAATTTTAAATTCCTACCAACTGTGTATTGGGGGACGTATCATAATTGATGACTATCAGTAATAGCCTAAAATTCATAGGCAGCCATGGCCATATTATTGGGGTTTCATGATATAAACGCAGCAGAAAATTAAAATTTTATCATGTTCCCAAACCTGGATCCATGTAATTCGACTACTTGATTAAATCTAGAGTTTCAAGAATCTCACCAAAATGCAAAAGAGGCAAGATTTTCTAGAAGGATGAGAGGAGGTTCACACCGGTGACACCATACCTCAAGCTTTTTGCTTTGGTTGTTTAGATCAAGACGTCTCCAAAAGGATGCATCCTCTATAGGTATCCACATGAATAGCCCTTCACAAAACGAATTAGAGTATATCAACCTTCTTGATTATCTCACAAATCAAGAACAAAAGAAAAACTCTATGTTTGTTTTCTAGGAAGAGAGAAAACCCTTTTTGGAGGCAAGGAAAAACAACAACATTAAACCCTAAAGAATATAATATATATATAGACTCTAAATTAGGGTTTCACTTACCAAAACCCTTTTTGGTAATTTTCATTTATTACATTCTGATTTTGTTTTAAAAACAAATCAGAAATAATATTTTATTTATTTAAAATAACATTTATCTTAAATAAATAAACAAATAAATAAATAAATAAAACACTTTAAGTATTTATTTCCATAGAGTTTATCTTGGGCTTATTAAACCCATAATCGTTTTGGGCTTGTTCTAAGTGTGTGACCCTGTAGGTTCATATAACATTGGCAGTGGGCCTAAATCTCTATTTAGGCCTACAAGTCATAAATGGCCTCTAGCAAGACATTATGACTACCCAAGTCATGTGAAGTCAATAATCTGACATAACCTAATTATAGTGAATTTTATCGTCCCTTTATCACATGATATCTTAATTGAACATAAGGCATAGAATGTCATCCTTATATAGTTCAATATTCTGATTTGATTCCAAGTAGATTGAAAATGATAACTCTTTATCAATTCATTTCAGCATGGCCATGCATTTTCCTTCAGTCTATCTCATCAAGGGGCCCATAGATATCTTTCTCATATTAATGAGGGATAAATTCCTTCTAAATCACTCACATTCCTCACATAACTAATTTCATATCCAACAACATCCTATCTAATCATCCGGTTAAAGACAATGTTAAAATATGTCAAAACATAAAACAGCTATATAGAAATCCATGATGATTTCAAGGTCAAAGGACCGAAATAAAATTACTGTGATGAGAAATACTTATGAAAATATTCTATGCAGTATTCTCATAGTGGATTAATCTAGTACATGATCTCTCATCATGTACCTATGAGTTGACTTAATATCTCATATTCATGATTAGTAAAACATAACCATTAGTCAACATCATACTAGCCTTAATACTTTAACATTTATACAATTAATAAATGGTTAGGGATAATTAGAATAGAACTCTTATTTTAATCTAAGGGTTTTACTATGAAGTCACATACTTGATGGCCTTAGTAAGAATTAACCATTCATATAATTATCATAAAATCAAATGATAATGAAATACCTCTTTATTAATAAAATAAGAAAGTCAATACATAATCTAATGATTGACCTAGTGCATATCACTAACACATATATCACTCAAGAAAAATCCCAATTGTAAAAATCTCATAAGACAAAAATGTAGTCTCAGGATTTGAGACTACTTATGACATATTAAAATATCCTCCTAATGAGAATTATACATGTGTGCCAAAGTCTGTCTTTCATTGGACATGTCATTAACCCATTTTGACTTATTGACTTGCCAGCTAGGATGTTCCCATATGGAAGAAGCCCCTTTTTGTCCTATGAGCAAACTTCCTTAACTCTTAGGATAATTCTTATCACCTGAGAGAGAAATTAAGCACCATTTTAACATACATTAAATGCAAGTCAATTATAGTCCTTTTATGCTGACAAAAAGTAGGTCTCATATGCACTAATGCCTACTATAGCAGTATGCTTAATGACCAATCAAATCATACTTTTTCACCTACTCCATGCATACATAAGAGGAAAAAGGAAGAGAAAAGGGTATGATTCTTCTTCTTCTAATAAATCTTTTTCTTTTTTTCTATTACTTCTCTATTACTTCACACACGACCAGGATAGAGTTCTTATTTTCCTTTTATTTCTTTTCTTCCCTTTTTTCTTCTTTTCTTTTATGAAATTTCAAGCTTATTTGCATTATGCTCTTACTTCAATCTCCCCTAAATTGGTCATCAGAGAGGTTTTGGAACCTCTAAAACCTTTTGATTATAGGTTATTGATTAAGTGCAAGAATTCTAATGCTGAGCTTGAGTTTGAGAAAATTCATGCAGCGTTGAGGGATTCAAAGAAGAAGTTAAAGTTAGAGCAAATGATTGCATTAGAATTTGATATAATGCAAATATTCATAGTCCTTTAAGGTAGTTTAGTTTTAATTACATTGATTTTTAGCTATATTTTTATGTTTTTTTAGTTATGCAAGTGTTATCTTTATTTCTTTTTTTCTTATGGTTAATTATGTGTTTTATACATATTTTTAGGCTTAAATTGTGCATGGAACAGACTTGGGATTGTTTAAAATGAAGTATAAAGCTTGTGAAGTCAAGTTAGAGATTTAGTAAAGAGTGTCGAGTTGTCACCATGTAACAAGTTGTTACAAGGACTATTGGTAATGACTCGTCACTTGGTGTTGACTCGTCATAGAAGCTTGACATTCTAAGCCTTAAAGTTTGCTAAATCGTCACTTGGTACTAAGTCATGGTAGAGGTCATCACATAGGGATGAGTCAGCACCAATACACCCTTTCAACATACCCTTTCATTCTTACATCCTTTCAAAGAGACAAGAATTGTAGCCTTTAAAAGCATATAAATATGTATATTTGGCTCTATTTTAGGGGGATGGACAAGTATTATTATTAAGTTTTAGTTTAGAAATCATTGAAAAAGAAGTTCTAGTTTTAAAAAATTAATTTGAAGAAGACAAGGTCAAGAAACAAGAGAGGATTATTCTACATTAAGCAATTCTAGAAGACATAGTAAAGGGTTTTATTCACTCAATATCTTTCTATGTTTTGTTTAATCTTCTCTTGTTTTTTCGTTATCATTTATTTGGGCTAAGTCTTTGTATAAGAATTACAATGAAGAATTAAATAAGAACTATATTTCTATCCTTTGTTATTTATGATTTGATTTCAATTAGTGCAAATTATATTATGTTTGCTTGAACATCAAATGCAACTTATTAATCAAACTATTTACAATGAGACCTTGAGTATTTTAGTGGATAAATAACTGAAAATACTTGAGAATTGAATATCACTTGGAGACAAGGAATTCATCTTCTGGGAGTAAGAATTAGTATAATATATTTATTGATTTTCTTTTACTTCTACATTTCCATGAGAATGAATGTGGATACTAAGAGGAAATACCTTTAATTGACAATGAGAATTTCTTTTGAAAACTATAAACTAATTTTCAATCAACATGTTGTATAATAATTATATTCAAAGTTCTTATTAATTATGAATTGTAAATTCTCTCATGCATATATTGTGTTATAATTTTCTTATAAGAATATCTAGTAATTACTAAGTGAGTTAAATTCTTTTTATTTATTATATTATCTATTATTATCCTAATATTAGTTTTCCTTTTCAATTGAGTATCTATTCAATTAATACAAAATTGAAATTCCTGAGTGTTCGACACCTGACTTGCTTTATGCTAACTCCTAAAGACTAAGGTGTACAATTTGACCCACTTTAAATTTTGGCACCATTGCTGAGGAATTTGTTTAAATAACTTTTGTTAATTTAGGGCAGAGAAAGGTTATTTTAGGCCTTATTCTTATTTTAATTTTAATTTTGTTTTTATATTTATATTTGTTATTTATTAATTTTTATTTTAAGATGCTTACAAGAGGTACTAGTGATAATAATATGTACTTTGATATACATATTTTATGTAGGGAACAAAGGCAAAGAAGAGTGAACCAACAGAATTTGAATATCATGGCTGAACCGGAAAGAATAATGTTAAGTGAATTTACAATGGTCGACATCTCAGGTAGTTTTAGTGGGATTATAGCTCCAACCATTCCTAATAACAATTTTGAAATCAAGCCAACTATCATTCAAATTGTATAAAATAATCAATTTCGAGGCTTACAAGGTGAAGATCCTTATGCCCATATATTAACTTTCCTCAATGTGTGTGCAACTTTCAATATCAATGGTGTAACGAATGATGCCATAAGGTTAGACTGTTTCCATTCTTAATCAGGGATAAAGCACAACTTTGGCTTGCTAGTTTAGCAAACAAATCAATCACAATTTATGACCAATTAAAGTAATCATTTTTGCACAAATATTTCCCACCATATAAGATGGCCAAGTTTCATAATGAGATCACTACTTTAAAGCAAAATGGAAGTGAGACAATCTATTCAGTTTGGGAGAGGTTTAAGGAACTCCAAAGGCAATGCCTACATCATGGCTTGCTGGATTGGATGATTCCTCAAAACTTCTATAATGGGTTGATGGACGAGAATAAAAATATTATGAATGCAGCTTTTGATGGAAAATAGATGAATAAAATGGCTAGAGAAACCGTTACTTTATTTAAAGCACTTGCATCTCAATGGTACATGGGTGATGAAACAACTATGGTAAGTGCAAAAGGAGTTTTGAAGCTTGATACAATTAAAATGCTAAATGCAAAAGTAGATGCTCTCACTAGTTTGGTAAGTGAAGCTCAAATTAATTCCTTAGACTGCATTAATGCTATTTGTGAATCATGTGGGGGAGCTCATTCATACTCTCAATGCAATGAAAGTACAAATGAGGATGTGAATTATATGCAAGGTAGTTTTAACCATAGAATGGGGCTAAATTCTAACACTTATAACCCCCAATGGAGGGACCACCCAGGATTTTTCATCGTCAAACCCATCCTTTCAATTAAACCCTCCATATAACCTAAACAACAAACCTCAAAACCACTTGGATTTCCAATGAAACAACAAACCCTTAATCCTACCCATCCTAAACCTACCCTTGACACTCTTAGGAGTAATTTATCAACCAACAAATGACCATAAACAAATAAAATAGGGAGCAAATTAAGTAGCTAAAATCTAAACTTGAATAACTTGCTACTCATAATCGCATCCTTGAAACCCAAATTGCACAACAAGCCTCTTCCTCCAACACTAAACCTTTAGGAAAGCTTCTTAGTCAACTGGAGTATGTACAAAAAGTGTCTTGCCAAGCAATTACTTTGTGCAATGGTAAGGAGCTCAAAAAGGATCTCAAAAAACTAAGAAAATGATTGATGATGAAGATGAGGTACAGATTGAGGAAGTGGATGTTAGGAGTAAAAATGATGATAACTATGCTATAAAAAGGTAATAAGGGAGATGCCATACCACCCAAAGATGATGAACCAAAGGTAGATGTTAAAACTTTTCCTTTCCCTCAAAGGTTCATAAGCGATAACCTAGACAAGTAGTTTAGCAAATTCTTTAATTATCTTAAGGAAATTACTATCACCATATAATTTGTGGATGCCATTAGAGACATGCCAGCTTAAGGTAAATTTTTGAAGGATATTATTAGCCATAAGAGCAAGCTTGAAGATTATGGTTTAGTTTCTCTTATTAAGGAATCCAAGGCTATGTACTCTAAGTCTCCACCAAAGCTTAAGGATCTTGATTTCTTTATGATTCCTTGTATGATTGGAGGCACACATTTTGATAAAGCTTTATATAATATTGGTGCTAGTGTTAGCCTTATGCCTTACTCTATTTACAAAAGACTTAATTTAGAAGAACTTAAACCTACTAATATGTGTGTTTCCATGGTGAACAAATCTATCACATATCCACTTGGCATTCTAGAAAATGTGCCAATACAAGTTGGGAAGTTTGTAAGACTAGCTAACTTTGTTATATTGGAGATGGAGGAAGATCTTAAGATCCCAATTTTTTTTAAGAGATCATTTTTGTATGATAATAGGAGTAATAATTGATATAAAAAGAGGAAAGATCACATTAAAGGTGGATAATAAATGTATAAAGTTTGATGTACTGAAGATTATGAAGTCAACACCAATGGAAGTGGCAAGTAGAATTAATTCTATCGATGTTATTGATGAATGCAATAAAGAAGTAATTTATGAATGTTTAAAGCAAGATCCTATGGAGTCATACATAATACAAGACGTTAATGATCACATTTTGGAGGTGACTCCATATCAGCCTTCTTATAAGACATCAAAATTTGAACTTTTAAGGAGAGAGGATCAACTAAAAGCTACTACATCAAGTGAAGAAGTCAAGGTAGAGCTCAAGCCCTTACCATAAAATTTAAGATATGCATTTTTTGATTCTAATATTAAATTTCCTTTTATTATGAATTAATCCTTGCCTATTGATAATATTGATGCCTTATGTGATGAGTTGCTTAACCATAAAAATGCCATGGTTATTCTATAAATGATTTAAAAGGTATTAGTCCTAATGTGTATATGTATAGAATTCTTTTTAAAGGACAATGCCAAGCCTTCCATTAAAGGTCAAAGGTAGCTAAACCCCACTTTCAAGGAAGTGGTGAGAAAAGAGATAACTAAGTTGCTTGATAATGGAATCATATATTCCATTAGTGATAGTAAACGGGTGAGCCTCATTCAAGTTATTCCAAAGAAGGGAGGCTTAACTATTATTAGGAATGAATCTAATGAATTGATACCTACTAGAACTATCATGAGATGGTGTATGTGAATTGACTATAGAAAATTAAATAAAGTAACTAGGAAAGATCATTTCCCATTTCCTTTTATTGATAAAGTCCTTAAGAAACTAGCTAACTTTTCCTACTTCTATTATTTGGATGGGCTTAGTAGATTTTATCAAATTCCCATTCATTTTGAAGATTAAGTTAAAACCACCTTTACATGTCCATACGACACTTTTGCTTTTAGGTAGATGCCTTTTAGTTTATGTAATGCACCTGCAACTTTCCAAAGATTTATGTTTTCCATATTTAGTGATTTACTTAATGATTGTGTAAAAGTTTTTATGGACGACTTTACTGTATATGGTACTAATTTTTCCAATTGTCTAGACAATCTCTCTAAAGTCCTTGACAAGTGTATTGAGCAAGGATTAGTCTTGAATTGGGAAAAATGTCATTTCATGGCACAAAAAGAGATTGTTCTTGGTCATTCAATTTTAAATAGAGGCATCAAAGTTGATAAGGCAAAAATAGAAGTAATTGATAATTTGCCACTTCCAAAGTGTGTTAAGGATATAAGGAGCTTCCTTGGACATGAAGATTTCTATCAAAGATTTGTCAAAGATTTTTCTAAGATAACAAAGCCATTGTGTAAGTTACTTGCTAAGGATGCTATTTTTAAGTTTGATGATACTTGTCTTAATGCATTTGAAACTTTGAAAGGAGCTCTTATTTTTGCACCTGTCTTGCAACCACCTCATCAGCAGCCATTTGAAATAATGTGTGATGCAAGTAATTTTACGGTGGGTGTTGTTTTAGGTCAAGGAAAGGAAGGCAAGCCTTACATGATTTACTATGCTAGCAAACAACTTAATGATGCTTAGATCAACTACACCACTACAAAAAAGGAGTTACTATTTTTTATGCATTTAACAAGTTTAAAGCATATCTTATCAGGAAAAATGTGATTATTTTTTCAGACCATACTACTCTTAAGTATCTTCTAAACAAGAAAGTTGCAAAACTTAGACTCCTACAGTGGATTTTAATGCTTCAAGAGTTTGATTAGGAAGTGAGAGATAAGAAGGGAAGTGAGAACCTTGTTACCGATCACTTATCAAGGTTTGATCAAGATGGATTGAAGAGGAATGATGATGGTGTGGCAATTAATGAGACATTTCATGATGAGCATCTATTACATGTGGCATTTCATGATGAGCATCTATTAAGTGTGAAATTTCTTGATGAACATCTATTAAGTGTGGCATCAAAGGAACTTCCATGGTTTTACGAATATTGCTAACTATCTCATAAGTGGTATTCTTCCTTATGAGTTAGATTATCAACAAAGGAAGAAATTTTCACATGATATGAAATTCTACTATTAAGAGGAACCTTTGCTTTATAGGAGATGTGTAGATGGGTTAATTAGGAGATGCATTCCTCAAGATGAAGGTTAAGATGTGAAGTGGGTTAGAATTGTATACCCTAGTCTCTAGAACTTAGATAGAGCAAGTAGGGTGTCAAACACTGGGATTTATAAATTTTATATTAACCGAATAGATATTAAGATGGATAGGCAATATATTAATAGTGAAAATTGTTGGATTACTCTAATTAAACTAATTAACTACTAACGATAATAATAACTCTAATTATTCTAAATATCAAATTAAATATGGTTTATTAGAAATACAATTTTGAATTAGTCAAAGAATTATAATAAATAATGAACACATGCAATGAATGGAGAATATGACCTAAAATCCTTAAGAGCAACTGTCATTGTTAATTAAGGGTACTTCCATCTAGAGTCTATAAGTACCATCATATCATTATAGAGATAAACAAAAACCATGAAGTTCCTTGCCAATTATTTGACCCCTCAAAGTGGATTTCTTATCTCCAAGTACTTTCTTAGCCTTTAAGTGAATTCAATTGCTTTTCCATAAAATTTTCCCAATTGTCATTGTGAACAATTTAACTAACACATCATATATGGTGATCAAGCATATACAACTCAATTAAACACTCAATTAAAAGCAATTCATTCATGCACTATAAAAAGATATAATTCATTGATTCATTCTTCCTTGCAATTCTAATAAACAAAGGCTTAGCCAAGATACATGATCAAGAAACAACAAAAGAAAACTAAATATAAAATAGAAAAGGGAAAAGAATAGAGAAAATAAAACCCTTTTACTAAGTCTTAATAATTTATGTAGAATCTTTCTTCTTCTTGGCTTTGTCTTTTATAATAACTCTAATACAAACTAAATAATTTTGTAATGTCTATTTGTCTAAAAGAAAGAAACCTATGTATTATTTCTATTCTATCTTTAATCATTTATTTGTAGGCCTCACAAGTGACTAGAAAGGACTAGAATCTTTAGAGTTGGAAAGGCACCACTTCATGAAAGGTCACCTTCTTTTGTAGAAGCTATAACTTCAAAGGAAAATTTCATCCATGCAAATGACTTTAACTCTCAAGTATTCCTTCATTAAAGTTCTATATCTCTAAGTTATCTTTCGAAAACAACTTGAATCATCAAATTTTGATGTCTGTATAAGAAGTTATAACTAAAATACAAAAATTGCTAAAATCAGAATGTTCTGGATCATTAGTCTCTGTGCCGAGTTGTGACATGGTACCGAGTCATCACAGCAGCTCTCTATTATGATTCATGACATGGTGCCAACTTGTGATAGTCTTCAAGTGTCCAAAATTGAGTCCTTTTGCTCCCCAACTTGTTCTAATCAACTCCAAGTCTTTTCCAAGCATGAATTGAGCTTAAAACATATATATAACCTACATAATAAACCATAAAGATAAAAGAGGTGAAAATAATAACTTTATAGCCAAATAAACACACTAATTATAGGAAAACTAAATGAAATTAAGACTAAACTACCCTAAAATAATAAACGTATTTGCATTATATCAAACTCCTCCACACTTAGACCTTGCTTATCCTCAAGCAAATAAAGATCCAAGATGAAAAAGTTAACAAAATGTTCATCTACTTCCCAAAAAAAGTGTAGCATCCTAATCAAGTCATTTTAATCATGAATGAAGTTAGAAAATAGAATAGCTCAATAATTGAACTTCCAATGCTCAGCAATGGTAAAATAGATAAGTCTCATAACATAAGCAACAAGTTTACCAATTTATCTCAATCTACTAAGAATAAAATAAAAAATGTAAAGTCAAAGTTCTAACTAAGCTATTTAGCCAAAATAGTCATGCTTCAAACTTAGGAATTCTAGAGGCAAAAGCAACCTTGAGACAATATAAAGCACACACATCGACTCACTCTTCTCATGGCATTTTTAGACATTTTATTTATAAGCATATTTGCTAGATGTACTCTTTTCAAATGAATGCAAATGAGGAGCAAACACAATTGCACACAACTTACTTGAGATCCATCTACTTATGACATTACGATTCAAGAAAAATGATTCAAAGTTCTATATATGTCTAGAATTATAGCATTAATCAAATAGATCAATAAAATCATCAAATCAATTAAACTACAATTTAAGTCCTTTTTCATCTTTTTTTGTTTACCAAAAAGGAAAAATCATCTGTACCCTCCTAACTCAAGTTGGATAACTTTCAAATAGCTTAAAGAGACATTATACATTTCTTTTCGAATGAATGTAACTAAGGAGCATACTCAATTACACACAACTTACACAAAATGCATCATATCACAAGCATTATTTAATTTTTTTTAGGTCCTCATCCATTATTGAAAAGCAAGTGTCTTGGTATTATGGCTATAGTTTCTTTAAAATTACCTAAGTCTTTAAGAAAACCTAGGCTTAAATCATTACCACCTACCCTTAAGCATAGTTAGCAAGTTGACTAATACATTAATTAGACTTTAGAAATAATAAAAAGAGATAAAAATATAACCTTACTGTTTATACTACATAAAACTTAAACTTCTACCAATTGAGCAATAAAAGTTTAAAATTTTACTATTAACAAAACATATTAACTTCAATCAAAATAAAAAAGACTATTGAGGATAACTACTTATTAAATATGGAAGCAAAATGAATAGCAATGCAAATGCATAAAAAATGTAGAATAAAACAAATAAACATATATAGAATACTAATATCCATATCAATATCCCTTCCCCCACACTTAAAAGCATGCATTGTCCTCAATGTAATGAAAAAGAAAGCAAGGGAAGGATAGAAATACTCCCTTAGTCATCAGTTGGAGTGGTAGGTGGAGATTCAATTGAGTATCCTATTCGAGCAAAGTATTGATTCAACTTGTACTCCATTTTCCTTTGAGGATGAGCTAATTGTTTTTGGTGAAACTCCATCTCATTCAATTGCCCTTGCATGGCAATTTGATTGTTCAAAATTTGATCCCAAATGGGAGGGTGTTCACTTGAAGAAATTGGTGCACTTTGGAGAGGGTAGGTCAACAAAGGTACATCTCCAAAAGGATGATATTAAGGAAGCTCTTCTTCCAACTCACTTTTCGTTTAATATTCAGAAGTGGTTGGGGGTTCTTTAACTGAGGATGATCCAACAAGTCCATGCCAACATGAATTAGAGTGGGTGGGAATTAATCAAAATCCTGCATCACATACTTCTCCTCTCATAAGAGCATGGTTAGTAAAATAAGAGCATTCAACTTTTCTAGTGTAACTGGCAAGATCATTATTCAAAGCCTTAGCAATAATTGTGATCACATGTCTATATGTTAAGGGTGAATCTTTAAGTGGAGCACAAGTCAACAACTGATTGAATATCTAATAAGTCCAAAAAACTTGCTTTTTGTTATGAATGCACCACATAAGAAACATTTCTTATGCATCCCTATTAAATTCAGACTTGTGAAAAACAACACATGCTAGGACCTTATGTAACAACCAATATTTCATATCTTTTATGAACATAGCCTTGGCTTTTTTAGGGTGAAATGCGGTCTACAAATTAGTCAAGAATGTCCAGAATTCATTCAACTTAAAGTTTGATGGGGGATCACATAACCAAACACAAACACATGATTCATGAAAGCATAAGTTAGTTGGTGTTTTCTAGCCTTCCATCCTAAATTCTAGAATTTTTGAATTATTCTCATTAACATCCAAGGTGGTTTAAAATTCAATAATTAAATCCACATATATATCCTTATGCATTAAAAAAACTTTTTAAGACCACATTGAGTGAGCATTCTATCAAACACTTCAAGCATACCCACATTGTTCAAAAGAGAGTTAGAAATGTACTTATAACCCAAGATTTCTCTAAACCTTATTATTGTCAACTTTTCACCTTTTGCATGTGAAAGGATTAGGAACTTTGCCTTGTAAGTCTTGCTTAAATTTTCCTCCTCTTCTTAATGTGATTGTTTAATATGTGGCCTCTTGGATGATGATCCAGTTGTCTTACCCATAATGTTAGTCTTTCTTGAATAAAGTTAGAAAGTTGTAGAAATATGTAGATGATAAGAGATGAAAATAGAAAATTCATGTAAAGAAAATGGAATGGAAAAGGGTGCTGATTTTGTTAGGGTTAAATTGTAGAGAGAAAATGAAAAAGGTTTATTGTTATGGAAGAGAGAATGAAGAAGATGAAGGAATAGGTAGTGTTTGTGTTTTAAATACTGAAATTCATATGGATTTTTATAAGTATGAATAGGAGTGATTGGGTGGTCAAAAGGGTGTATATATAGGTGTTAGAGGGGTGTAAGATGTAGGGGTGTAAGGGTTGTGTAAGAGTAATGTAAAAAGGAGTGTGTGGATGTGAAAAGGTGTATGGGGAAGTGAAAAGGTATGACACCTTTTTTAAAAATTAGACACCTTTTCAATCCAAAATTGAATTTAAAACAAAATAAAAATGTTAGAAATGCAAATTGAAAGCTGTTGTAAGTGCATGTATGTGTAAATGTAAAATGAAAATAGATTTGATAAGTGGCATAACTCAGCACAAGGGGTCGAGTTGGCATGCCATGTCATTGTATCGAGTCGTTCCATAGGAACAGTTCATTACACCTTATTTCTTGATGTGTCGAGTCATACCAAGTGTAATGACTTAGCACATTTTCTCTCTATAACGAGTCATACCAAGCGCAACAACTCATTACGGACATGCATTTATAGCTTGAGTGGTTCATTTGTGAATCGAGTCAACACACATCCTTTCTATAATGACTCGATCCTTTGTAACAAGTCATGACAGTATGTAAATATACATAAAATTATTCTAAGTTATTTTCTAAATAATATATGTAAAAGAAATGTATGAAAATAAGATTAGAAACTAAATATATACTAATCATAAATCGAATGTATGCTTACTATAAAATAAATATATACTTAAACTAAAAGTATTCTAATAAGGAAATGTGTATAAATAAGGAAAATAATCTAAAAAAAAATGATAAATGATATAAAATAATTAAAATGTGTAATTTTAAAAAAATTATAAAAATAACTTTATAAGTATTGAAATTTGAAGTAAAATTAATAACTAAAATAAAATAAAATAAAATAAAACTAAAATAAAATAGAAACATAGAATAAAAATGTGTAATAGAGTAAAATAAAAATGTGTTAATGAACGTACCTTAATTTTATTAAGGTTTAGAGAGAGAAATAGATTGACTCAGAGTAGTTGCTTCCTCGATCAAGTATGGCTTAAAATGGTGTCCATTTACTTTAAAAACTTTCCCTTGATCATCTGAAATTTCTATTGCACCATAAGGATGAACCTTGACAACCTTAAAAGGACTTGACCATCGAGACCTTAGCTTGCCCGGAAACAACTTCAACCTTAAATTATAAAGCAAAACAAGTTCCCCTTCATAAAAATCTTTCTTCGATAAGTGCTTATCATGCCACAACTTAGTACGATCCTTATATAACTTGGCATTCTCATAAGCATTCATTCTCAACTCGTCTAGTTCATTAAGTTGAAGTAGTCTCTTTCGCACAACTTTGTGCAAATCAAAATTCAAAGCTCTTGTTACCCAATACGCCTTATGTTCTAATTTAACTAGTAAATGACAAGATTTCCCATATACTAGCTTATAAGGAGTAAGGCCAATTAGGATTTTAAAAGCCATCCTATAAGCCCATAATGTATCATCGAGCTTCATTGCCCAATCTTTTCTTGAAGAAGACACTACTTTTTCAAGAATCCATTTAATCTCTCTGTTATTGACCTCAACTTGCCCACTTGTTTGTGGGTGATATGGAGTAGCAACCTTGTGTGTTACTCCATACTTCTTTAAAAGTGCTTCTATCACATTCTTGCAAAAGTGTGAACCACCATCACTAATCATAGCTCTAGGGGTACCGATCCTTGGAAAAATTACTTTCTTATGCATCTTCTTGACTACTCTAGCATCATTTGTCAAGGTTGGAATTGCTTCTACCCATTTAGAGACATAGTCGACCATAACCAATATATATTTGTAGCCTAAAGAACTAGGGAATGGACCCATGAAGTCTATACCCCATACGTCAAAAAGCTCTACTTCAAGAATCCCCTTTAAAGGCATCTTGTGTTTCTTTGATATATTTCCCATCTGTTAACATCTATCACATGTAAGCACATATTCTCTAGCATCCTTAAACAAAGTAGGCCACCAAAAACTATATTGAAGTACCTTAAATACTGTCTTTGATGCTTCAAAATGTCCACCAATATCCAAAGAATGACAATGCTTTAAAACATCTTGGACTTCATCTTGAGGAATGCATCTTCTAATCAAACCATTCGCACACCTTTTGTAAAGCAATGGCTCCTCCCAATAGTAGAATTGGCTATCATGTAAGAATTTTTTCCTTTGTTTATAATCCATACCATAAGGAAGAATACCACTTACAAGATAATTTGTGATATCTGCGAACCATGGAAGTTCTTTTGAAGCAATTCTTAGAAGATGTTCACCTTGAAAGGTCTCATTAATTGGCACACCATCATTATGTTTCTTTAAATCATTTTGATCTAGTCTTGATAAATGGAATGTAACTAGGTTCTCAGTTCCATTCTTGTCTTGAACTTCCCAGTCAAACTTTTGCAACATCAAAATCCATTGTAGAAGTCTAGGTTTTGCATCCTTCTTTTTTAGAAGATACTTAAAAGCAGTATGATCTATATAAACAATTACCTTTTGCCCCATAAGGTATGCTCTAAACTTGTCAAATGCATAAACAATAGCAAGTCGCTCCTTTTTTATGGTGGTGTAGTTGATTTGAGCTTCATTGAGTAGCTTGTTGGCAAAATAAATCACATAAGGCTTGCCTTCCTTTCTCTATCCTAAAATAGCTCCTACAACAAAGTTATTAGCATCACACATTATTTCAAATGGCTCCTCCCAATGAGGTGGTTGCAAGACAAGTGCAGAAACAAGAGCCTTCTTTAAAACTTCAAATGCCTTAAGACATGCTTCATTAAACTCAAAAGTAGCTTCCTTAGGTAGCAATTTACATAATGGCTTTGCAATCTTAGAAAAATCTTTGATAAACCTTCTATAAAAACCTGCATGTCCAAGAAAACTTCTTATATCCTTAACATTCTTTGGAGGTAGCAAATTAGTAATCACTTCAATTTTTGCCTTCTCAACTTCAATGCCCCTCTTTGAAATGAAATGTCCAAGAACAATTCCCTATTTTGCCATAAAGTGGCATTTTTCCCAATTCAAGACTAATTCATGCTCAATACACATGTCAAGTACTTTAGATAGATTATCTAAAAAATTCGAAAAGTCTGTACCATAGACACTAAAATCATCCATAAAAACTTCTACACAATCATCAAGTAAATCACTAAATATTGAAAACATGCATCTTTAAAAAGTTATGGGTGCATTACATAAATCAAAGGGCATACACCTAAAGGCAAAAGTACCATATGGGCATATAAATATAGTCTTAGGTTGGTCCTCAGGATGAATAGGAATTTGATAAAATCCACTAAGTCCATCCAAATAACAAAAGAAAGAAAAATTAGCTAACCTCTCAAGAACTTGGTCAATAAAAGGCAATGAAAAATGGTCCTTCATGGTTGCTTTATTTAGTTTCCTATAGTCAATACACATATGCCATCCCGTGACAGTTCTAGTAGGTATCAAATCATTAGATTCATTTCTAACAATGGTTAAGCCTCCCCTCTTAGGTACAACATGAACAGGGCTCACCCATTTACTATCACTAATGGAATATATAATTCCATTATCAAGCAACTTAGTTACCTCTTTTCTAACCACCTCCTTAAGTGTGGGATTCAACCACCTTCGACCTTCAATGGAAGGCTTGGCATTATCCTCTAAGAGAATCGTATGCATACATATTTTAGGACTAATACCCTTTAAGTTATTTATAGAATAGTCAATGGCATTTTTATGACTATTCAACTTATGGCATAAGGCATCAACATTATCACCAGGCAAAGATGAATTAACAATAAAAGGAAATTTAAGATTAGAGTCAAGAAATGCATATTTGAGATTTGATGGTAAAGGCTTGAGCTCCATCTTTACTTCTTCACATGGTATACTATCCTTTAGATCATCCTCGCTTCTTAAAGGTTCAAATCTTGATGTCCTTTGAAAAGGTTAATATGGAACTACCTCTAAAATTTGCTCATTAGCTTCTAGCACCTTGTATGGCTCTATATCATCATTCCTTAAACACTCATGAATCACTTCTTCAATGCATCCATCAATAATATCAATAGAATCAACTCTACTTGCCAATTCTATAGGTGTTGACTTCATTATATTTAGCACATCAAATTCCATATATTCATTATCCACTTCTAGTGTGATCTTTCCATTCTTCGCATCTATAATTGCTCCTACTATCCTAAAAAATGGTCTTCAAAAAAAAATTGGAATCTCAAGATCTTCCTCCATTTCCAACACAACAAAGTCAGCTGGTATCACAAACTTACCCACTTTTATTAGCACATTCCCTAGAATGCCAAGTGGATATGTTATAGATTTATCTGCCAAGGAAAGACACATATTGGTAGGCTTAAGTTCATCCAAATCAAGCTTTTTATAGATAGAGTAAGGCATAAGACTAACACTAGCACCAATATCATATAAAGCTTTATTAAAATGCATACCTTCAATTACATAAGGAACTGTAATTGAACCAGGATCCTTAAGCTTAGGTGGAGACTTGGAGTACATAGCTTTGGATTCTTTGACAAGAGATACTAAACCATAATCTTTAAGCTTGCTTTTATGGCTAATAATATCCTTAAAAAATTTACCCCAAGGTGGCATATCTCTAATAGCTTCCACAAAGGGTATAGTGATAGTGATAACCTTAAGATAGTTAAGGAATTTTCTGAGCATGAATTGAGCTTAAAACATGTATATAACCTATATAATAAACCATAAAGATAAAAGAAGTGAAAATAATAACTTTATAGCCAAATAAACACACTAATTATAGGAAAACTAAATGAAATTAAGACTAAACATATTTGCATTATATCAAGATGTTGTGAAACACTGCCATTCCTTGGATGTTGAGGGACACTTTGGTATAATAAAAATAACATCTAAGGTACTACAATCTAGTTTTTAGTAGCTAACTTTATTTAAAGATGGTAGAGAATTTGTTCTTACATGTGATAGATGACAAAGAATGGGTAATATTACTAAGAAACATGAGATGCCTTTGAAAGGAATCCTTGAAGTCAAGCTCTTTGATTGTTAAGGTATAGATTTCATGGGCCCATTTCCTAGTTCTTTAAGCTACAAGTATATTTTGGTCATGTTAGATTATGTTTCAAAGTGGGTTGAAGCAATACCAACCATTAATAATGATGCTAAAGTTTTTAAAAATATGCTTAAGAAAATTATTTTCCTAAGATTTGGCACTCCTAAAGCATTAATAAGTGATGGAGGTTCACATTTTTGCAATCATGTAATATAATCTCTTTTGATGATATATGGAGTGACACACAAGGGTGCTACTCCATATCACCCACAAACAAGTGGGAAAGTGAAAGTGAGCAATAGAGAGATGAAATGGATTCTCAAAAAAACTATGTCTTCTTCATGGAAAGATTGGGCAATAAAGTTGAATGATGCTCTATTGGCATATAGGACAGCTTTTAAGACACCAATTGGCCTTACTCCTTATCAGTTAGTATATGGGAAATCATGTCATCTACTTGTTAAACTAGAGCATAAAGCATATTGGGCAACAACGGCTTTGAATTTTGATTTACAGAAGGCTGATAGGAAGAGGTTACTTCAACTTAATGAATTGGATGAGTTAAGAATGAATGCTTATGAGAATGCAAAGTTGTATAAATATCATACTAAGTTATGGCATGATAAGCATTTATCTATAAACAAATTCTATGAGGGCGAGTTTGTTCTCCTTTACAAATGAAAACTCAAGTTATTTTTGGGAAAATTAAAGTCACAATGGTTGGGTCCTTTTACAATTATTAAAATTTATCCTCATGCTGTGGTTGACATTGCTAATGCAAAAGGGGAAATCTTTAAGGTAAATAGGCATCGTCTCAAGCCTTACTTGATTAGTGATGCAATTGCTCCAAGCCGATCGATCACTCTATCTCCACCCTAATTGAATCAAGGTGTAGTCAAGCTATAGACCTTTTAATTTAGCATGGTGAGATTACCACATTTTTAATTTTTTCATAATTATATTTAGTGTCTTTATTTTACATGCTTTTATTTCATCTTAGTTCATTTTGTTTGTTAGATTTTTACATTTACTAGCTTTATTAGTTATATTACTTTTGAATTTAGACTAATTTCTTTTATTGTGTCATTCATTTTGTTAATTTTTAGATTACATTTCTTCACATTATTTTAGTAAGGAAAGGTGACGAGTCATTACACGTTGATGACTTGTAATAGAAAGGTCAGGGGCTGAGTCATCACATGTTGGTGACTTTTACCAGAAAGGTAAAGTGACGAGTCATCACATATGGCTAACTCGTCGTAGTATATTTTAGTGCCGAGTCAGCACAATGGTGCCGACTCATACCTTCAATTTGCATTCATTACTAATTCTTTAACACATATATATACACTTCTAACAGCCTTATTTTAGTTACTTTTCTTTGTTACACATCTTTCATTATTATTTCAATTATTTTATTCTATTTATTCCTTAACCTACTATAACTTTTGGAATTGCAAAGTTTTTTCTTTTCCAAGAATAGCCTTGTCCTTTCACATTCCTATATGCTTTTTCATAATTCTCCATGCCTTTTCACTATCCCATACACACTTACTCTCTTACACCCCTACTACACCTATATATACACTCTTTTGACTACACATTTTCATATCTTTTATCTTATTTAAAATCCCATATGTTTTTTTTTCTTCTCTATTATATATATATATACATTTATTCTCTTCCTTCTTTTTTCTTCTTTATATTCTCTTATTTACACACTTGCATTTTGAATCTCCCTTTTATTACAAACCCTAACCAAATCACTTCCTTTTTCTCTTCCTATTTTCTTTGTTCTTATTTTCCATTTGCATCTCTTACTCTCTTTATATTTCTACACTTCTAACTTCAATCAAGTCAAATTCTTGAAATGGGTAAGACAAGTGGTTCATCTTCTAAAAGAGCACACATTGAGGAGGAACAACAAAAGGAAGTAGAAAACCTTTCATAAACATACAAGGCCAAATTTCCATTTCTTTCCCATAAAGAAGGTGCTAAGTTCACAACCATCAAGTTTAGGGAAATAATGGGTTATAAGTATATCCCTAACTCTCTTCTAAATTAAGTGTGTATGCTTGAATCTTTTTAATTAATTGTTGACACAATATGACCTTAATAAGTTTGTTTCTATGGATGAAGATACCAATGTGGAATTAACGACAAAATTTTACACTATTTTGGATGTTAAATCTAAAAACTCATAAATTATGGAATTTTGCATGCAAATGAAGAAACATCAACTTATTTATACTTTCATGCAACATGTCTTTGGCTTTAAAAAGGATGGGTTATATGATCCCCATCTCCTTTTTGATTGAATGATTTTTGGACATTCTAACTGGTTTGTAAACACCATTTAATTCTAGGAAAGGCAAGGCTATGTTTATCAAGGTTTTGAAATATTGGTTGCCACATAAAGTCCTTGTATGTGTCATTTTCCACAAAACTGAGATCAATCTCATATTTGCACAAGAGTTATTCTTAATGTTATGCATTCAAAACAAGAAACAAGTCTCTTGGGCTTATTGGATGTTTAACCAATTATTGAATTGTGCTTCACACAAAGATGCACCTCTAACTCATAGACATGTGATTACTATTGTTGCAAAGGCTTCAAATCTTAACCTTGGTAATTGTACTTGATTTGTTGAGTGTTCTTATTTTACAAAGCAAGGTTTTATAAAAAGGTAAAGTGGTGGATGCTACATTCCATTTGATTCCTACCCATTCACACTCTTATTGGCATTGTCTTCAGAGACCACCATCGGTTGAGGAACCTCAACTTGAGGTTGAGGAGGAGAGTGATTCGGAGGAGGAACTACCCCAATATACACCATTTGGTGATGTCCCTCTCCTAGCATATCCCATACAAAGGGAAATGGGTGGATCTTCAAGTATGCAACCTCCTGTTTGGGATCATATTCTAAAAACACAGATTACTATACAGCCTCAACTCAATGAGATAGAGTTTCACAACTAATAGCTTGCTCATAGGCAATGAAAGATGGAGTATAAATTGAATTAATTTTTTACTTACTTTAGATATTAGATCGAGTCTCCACCTCCTACCCCTACAAATGACTAAGGGAGTACTTCTTTCCTTTCCTTACTTTTGGTTTTATCACATTTGGGACAATGTGTCATTTTAAGTATGAGGAAAGGGATATTAGTAGTATATTATTAGTACAATTTAGTATATATTTAGGATATTATGTGTTTATGTTTATAGTTATAGTATATTTTGATAATTTGCATTATCATATATTTCATTCTTCTCCTTTATTTAATAAGTAGTTATCTTATTAGTCTTTTTATTTTGATTAAAGATTAAGTTTTATGTTACATGGATGATTAGTTTTTCAATGCTCAATTGATAGAAGTTTGAAGTTTCATTTAGTATAAGTTATAAGTTTATCTTTTTATCTCTTTTTATTATTTCTAAGATCTAAAGTATGCTTTAGTCAACTTACTAACTATGCTTAAGGCTAAAGTGGTAAAGATTTAAACTTGGGTTTTCTAAGAGATTTGAGTAGCCTTAATGAAACTATAGCCATAATACATATGAAACTTGCTTTTCAATAATGGATAAGGACTTAAAAAAAAGTAAATAATGCTTGTCATGTGATGCATCTTGAGTAAGTTGTGTGTAACTGAGTATGGTCCTTAGTTATATTAATTCAAAAAGAGATGTGTAATATAACAAGTAGATTTATTTTGAGTAAGTTATGTGTAATTGAGTATGCTCCTTAGTTACATTCATTCAAAAAGAGATGCGTAATATAACAAGTAATTGTATTTTGAGTAAGTTACATGCAATTGAGTATGCTCTTTAGTTGCATTCGTTCGGAAAGAATACATCCAAAAGATATATTTATATGTTTATGAAAAAAAAATGTCTAAAAATTCTATAAGAAAAGTGAGTTCTTATGTGTGCTTAACATTGTTTCAAGGGTTGCTTTTGCTTCTAGAATCCTAAGTTTGAAGATTGACTATTTTGGTTAAGTAGCTTGGTTAATTTGCATCCTTGATTTTATTCTTAGTAAATTGAGATAAACTAGTAAACTTATTGCTTATACTATGAAACTTGTTTGCTTTATCATTATTGAGCATTGAAGGTTTAATTATTGAATCATCCTTTTCTAACTTATTTCATGATTAAAATAACTTAATAAAATGACTACATTTTTTTGGAGAAGATGAAAAATTTTGTTTACTTTTCCATGATGATCTTTTCTTTCTTAAGGGCAAGCAAGGTTTAAGTGGGGGGGGGGGGGGGAGTTTGATATAATGCAAATATGCACAGTGCTTTAGGGTAGTTTAGTTTTAATTGCATTTTATTTTTAGCTATATTTGTGTGTTTACTTAGTTATGCAAGTGTTATTTTTATTTTGTTTGTTCTTATGGGTAATTGTAGTTTTATATATGCTTTTAGGCTCAAATTATGCATGGAAAGGACATGGGATTATTTAGAATGAAGTATGAAGCTTGTGAAGTCAAGTTGGAGATTTAGTAAAGAGTGCTGAGTCCTCACCATGGAATGAGTCATGATAGAGACTATTGGTGATGAGTCGTCACTTGGTGCCAACTCATCACAAAAGCTTAATATACTAAGCCTTAAAGATTGTCGACTCATCACTTGGTACTGAGTCATGACAAAGAGTATTGGTGACGAGTAGTCATATAGGGATGAGTCAGCACCAATACACCTTTTAACATACCCCATCATTCTTGTATCCTTTTAAAGAGACACGAATTGTAACCTTTATAAGCATATAAATATGTGTGTTTGGCTCTGTTTTAAGGGGATGAACAAGTATTATTACTAAGTATTAGTTTAGAAATCATTGAAAAAGAAGTTATAGTTTTGAAAGACTAATTTGAAGAAGACAATGTCAAGAAGCAACAAAGGATTATTCTACATCAAGCAATTCTAGAAGACATATTAAAGGGTTTTTTTCACTCAATATCTTTCTATGTTTTGTTTAATCTTGTCTTATTGTCTCTTTATCATGTTTTTTGGCTAAGCCTTTGTATAAGAATTATAATGAATAATTAAATAAGAATTATATTTCTATCCTTTGTTATTTATGAGTTGATTTCAATTAGTGCAAATTATGTTATGTTTGCTTTATCATCAAATGTAGCTTGTTAATCAAATTATTTACAATGAGAATTAGAGTAATTTAGTGGATAAATAATTGAAATTACTTGAGAATTGAATATCACTTGGAGACAAGGAATTCATCTTAAAGGAGTAAGAATTAGTATAATATATTTATTGATTTTCTTTTACTTCCGCATTTCCATGAGAATGAATGTGGATACTAAGAGGAAATACCTTTAATTGACAATGAGAATTGCTTTTGAAGACTATAAACTAATGTCCAATCAACATGTTGTATAATAATTATGTTCAAAATTCTTATTAATTATGAATTGTAAATTCTCTCATGCATATATTGTGTTATAATTTTCTTATAAGAATTTCTAGTAATTACTAAATGAGTTAAATTCTTTTTATTTATTATATTATCTATTACTATCCTGATATTACTTTGCCTTTTCAATTGAGTATCAATTTGGTTAATCCAAAGTTCAAATTCTTGAGTGTTTAACACTTGACTTGCTCTATATTAAATCTTAGAGACTAGGGTATACAATTTGACCCGCTTCAGAATTATGTTTTTAGGGGCATCTTAATAGTAAACCTAGTTTACATTATTTGTATATACTTTTTGCAAGCAATTAACATTGGCACCATGGTTAATTAGTATATACGTGTGAGCGAGCTTTTGATTTTTGGTTTTTGTTTCGAGATGAATTGGTTCTGTAAGGGTCTTTTTGTTTTGTTTCTGAGGCTCATGGAAACTTTACCAAATAGGGATGAATGATTGGTCTTGGGAGGAACGAGACACTTTTTGATTTCGTGGAGTTGTTACCTAATTTTCTAAAAATTAGGAAAAGAAAGGGACAACATTGGGTCATTCAGTGAGTATTGCCCTCAGTAGAGAATTCTGGGTTCAGGGTATAACATATAGTTTTTTTACTATTTCTCATTATATGATGTTTAATGTATAGCTACCGCAATACCCTAGTTTCGATAATGATGGTTTGTATAGTATTCACACAATTTATCAGATAGTAGAAGATAATAAAGCTCAAGGTATTATTATTACATGGCTTTCCTAATAAAATACATATAAAAAAGAGATTGCGAAAAAGAAAATCTAATTTCAATATAATGGATTTGCAAGGCAAATACGACCATTCACACATCTTACTTAATGACATGAATAATATGATAAGCAATGGACACTCGGCCACTTGAAAGAGTAAGTAAAATGTAGAATCATGTATGTTCACAGTGATTATTTATGTTATAATGATATATGATGATAATATAAGGGATGCTTGATGTCATCACTAGACCAGAAACATGATGACTTTATTTTAGGATATGAACTTTTCATATTATTGATATTTATGATGTGATTTCATGTTTTGAAACTATAGGATGCAGAATGATGATATAAAATGCATATAATAAAGCATAAATTATTTATATAGCATGAAAAATTAGCAGTCTCATCACACAAGCACAACAATAGTCCTAAATGCTGGTGATAATAAAATAAAATGCAATGCAATAAGATAAATGTGCTAAAATGATTATGTGGTCCTCATATTCAACTAAGTTTGTGTGGGTTTTAAATCTTTAGCTTCGAAGGATTATTAAACTTTCCTTATTAAGAGGTTCAAAGTGATAAAAAAATGATGCTAGTTTGTATAGCTTTGAAGCATGCTTTGATAAATATAAGGCTTGGTTTGGTGGAAAGAGATCTAATCACCTAAGAAATAGATAGTGGGAGAGCAAAAACTATCTAGAAAAGGGTTTCCAACACCTTTGATCGAATAGAATTTTGAGTGTGTGTGCTTTAATTTACTTCCCCCTGACAAAATGGAGTGTGGAGGTGTCTATTTATAGTGAAAAATGCATGGAATAGGAGCGTAGAGGCATGGTTACATACGCATCCCTAGGATGGAGCATGTGACCACATGAAGTGCACATGACTGTGCACTTGGCACATGGTCAATGCTCACAAGTAGTTACAAGCACTTTTGTGCTTTACACACTCCATTCAAGGCTTATGTGTGTTTTTCCAAGGTTGGTCCCGAGGGTTTTTAGGTGTTCCAAATGCATTTTCAACGTTTCTTTTATTGAATTCAGCCCTCATTTTAGCGCATGATACCTAAGGTTATTTACGTGCACTTCTTAGTGATATGCACTAATCCTCAGGTTGTTTTGGACAATTCTAGGACCACTTCTAAATGTTTTGGAGCCTTTCAAATGTGTTTTCAAAGTTTGTTTTGTGTAGTTTTTCTTTGATTTTAGCGTGTGACATCTATGGGTGTTTATGGCTTTATGCACACTTCTAAGCAACACGCGCTGATCCTCGGGTTTTGTTGGACCATTCTAGGACCACTTCCAGAGGTTTTGGAGCCTTTTGGACATGTTTCCAAAGTTCATTTTGTCAAAATCAATTTCCATTTTTTTCACGAAGTTAGGTCCTAATCTAACAAAATGAACACTGACCCAACAAGCTGAGTATTTCGAGAAAGGAATTCTCAAAATAAGCTTCTCATTATTTTGATAATTTGTATTTCATAAGGTTATATCATAACTAATGGCTCAGTGATCCATTTTGAACATTGGTAGGTCAGTTAGATTTTTAAGGTCGCACACTTTAGAGGTGTTACGAACGAGTAGACTCTAGTCAGCTCGAAAGTTCGTTTCATCATTGGACATTTTTAGGGATAGTCAAATTTGAGGTATGACAATATGTTGCATTAATGCATGATATATGATAGCAGTTTTATGATTGCAATTTATGCATATCAAGATTTAATATATTGCACATATTAGTTTTTATGTAATTATTTTTTCTCAATAATAAGAGCATGATTGGCTCCAAAACTCTGGCCATGTTTACTATAACTTTTTCATTTTTGTTCTTTCTCTATGCATTTTTTTTCTTGTCAAGCTTTACTAACTTTATTGGCTATACCCTATCATCGTTTGAGGACCTAAACCCATGATTATTAGTTAATGAACTCTAAAAATTATCACTTGGTTATGCAGTTGGCCTTTAACATGGAAAAATGCAGTGAAGTTCATAAATCAATATGATTCCACCAATTAACGATGTAGATTAGTCAAGTACTAGTATGTTTAATTGAATGTTGGTGGGATGTGTAGTCATGAACTAATGCTTTATGTTATTAAGAGTAACAAGTTCTTGGAAGCATGAGAGGGAGAGATGGAAGTGAGCAAAGAATAGCATAATAGTGAGTAAAGATGGCACTAAACTACCTTACTATATATCACATAACTATTAACCATTTTTAAAGTCAAGTAAAAGGCATGTAATGTACAATTGAGAGACCTAAGTAACAAATGAGAGATTCATAATTTTGCATAGTCTATTGGAATTGGAAGAAATGTGAACCCTAAGAGCAATAAAGAAGAACAGAGAACATGTTCAGTTGCAATATCTAACATTATTACCTACCATTAATCTCAATACTATCCCTAATAAGGTGGCATGTCCTTCCATAACTATAGCATCAAAAATTCCTTCTCTTATTTGCCCTTTCTTCTAGTTATTCTCTACCACTAAAAGTAGGACTATCCATATTTTTGCTATAGTGGTATAGATTCTCTATTATAATGCAAGTGCCCATCATCCAATCCAATCCTTGCACTTTCTTACCCGATTCATATTCATGAGATATATTAGTGAAAAAAAGGTAATGGAAGAGAATTTACCATTGGTTAAATCATATCTTCACTAGTATAATACCCTGTAGCTCTCAGCCTATACCCCAAAGTGGACATTCTCAAAATGTGGTTGCTCACTCTCCTTTCACAATCTTACCACATCTTCTCAAAACTCATTTCTATATATGAGTTTATTACAATCCTCATTTCATAGAAATATACCTTCAATTGTAGCTAAAAATTACTTAGCATCACCACAGATAGACTCCATCATAAGACTAACTAAACCATAAGATTCCATGAATTTGAATGCAAAGTTCTTGAGAGAAAAAAAAGTCTTTGGGGATTTTTCCTTATAATATTCTAGGTAGGGTTTTAATAACCCAAAACCCCTCTTATACTTAAGTTAGTGTTTTGATTAATATAAAAGAGGCTTGGGAGCCTAAACAATGAAGAAAAACATAAAGAAGATGATGAATAGTAATATTTATATGTGTATAATGTGAATAGTATTTGATAGTAAATAATAAATAAAGAGAAAAATGAATAAGGAGAAAAGAGAAGGTGGAACTTCTTTTCAATAGCTAGAGAAGCCTTTTATAGCCTTAGTAAGTGAGAATGGATGGTCAAGATTAATGGAAACAAACGATTAAGATCATTTGTCTTAGTATATGGAGTGGTAGGTGTAATAAGTAGATTTCTTGGGACGATAATCCTATCAGCTACAATAACTGATGGGATGGTAGTTGTCAAAAGAAGTCTCTAAGCCAATGAGAGGATTTATCTAGAGAGAGATTGCACTTTTAGGACTTTGAGCAATTTCCTAAGAGAGATACTTCATTTGGGTATTAGGACTTGGTGTCTTTAGCAAGAAATTCCCTCTAGTGATATTCAACATTGAGTTAATTCTTGAAGATTGAAAAGTCAACAAATCAAAAGTAGGCTAAGGTGGCAGATAAGACAAAACTACTTTCCACATGTTGGGCTTCTATTAGAAGTGTATTTTTTATGCATCATCATATGTCCCCCACTATGAGTCTATAACAAATGCTTTAGAGGAAATAGTATATGTAGATGGTGGGGTTTAGTGCGTATCTAAGATTTTAGCAACCGTGACACTATTTAAACTTAGGGCTCTAGAGAATACACTATTTATTATAAAGACATAGTGTGGAGATGAGGATTTGCCACCTAGGATACCAACTGGAACAAAGCAAAAGTAGTTGTAACTCAATTCTCTAAAAGAAATTTAGCACCACAACTAGGAGATTCTGGATACAGAATACCAACTTCTTTTAGTCTTGTGTTCAATTAGAATAACTTTATTAATTACTAAGTTATTTTCTATTTACATACAATTTCATTGAAACCCTATTTAGGATCCATCTAACTCCTATGGCAACTAGTCATGAAAGACTACATAATAAATGTAATGCAACATTCCTATGTTAGTCTAATCTAAATTGATTTTAATTACATGGGCTAAATCTACATATTTTAATTTACAAGTGAGTCTAAAAGCTAATGGACCTAATTCCCATTTAATTTTAATTTAAATAAGTCTAAGTTGATTGATTTTAATTCTAAGGAATATGGGCTTAAGTCTATTTAAATTTTAAAAGGAAAATGAAATAGATTAGTGAGCCTAGTTCTAATTAATTTAAAATTAAATGAAGTGATTCTAAATCAATTTATTTTAAAATAAATGCTTTAATAGGCTGAGCTAAGTTTAAGTTATTTTTAATTAAACTAAAAATAGGCATAAGTCTAAATTAACCTAATGAGCCTAAATTAATTTAAAACTAATTAGAAACCTAAAACCAATTTCAAAGGCCTATTTTATTAGTGAGTTGGACCTATCATGAGCTTGGGGCCCAAAAAAATAAAAATCGAGAAAAAAATATATAAAAAACCAAACAAAAAAATTAAATGAGCAATTAAAATTATATTTTACTAAAGAATCCTAATTTGATTTCATGCAACCTAATACTAATTTACAGTCACTATTGATGTTATTAGGGTTTTATTGAATATACCAAATTTACTAATTAATTATAATTATAGAAAATAAAAATATTCACTATTTCCAACTATTGGGACAATTACAGCCTACTACAATAATAATTAAAATAATAAAAATACAAACCAATAAAAAACAATATAGAAATAATAAAATAAAATTAAATTAAATTAAAATCTTAATCTATGTTTAAATGATACACCGACATATCTATGGCATTCCATGGACCTTCATGGGTTCTCCATTGATTTTGTTCCCCATAGTGTTCATGTCAACCATCCATGAAGAGAATAAAAATAAAAAAATTAAAATTACTCAATGAATGATTAAAAATAATAATAATAAAGAAAATTTAAATATTAAAATAAAATTAAAATCAAAATAAAAGAAGAAGGAGAGGAAAATTTGAGAATGAGATTGTGAGCGACCTTATTCACTTTTGGATAGCAGTATATTTTTATGGGACATTGTGCAGGTCTATCCATTTCTGAGGGACATTGCAACTTTGTCGAATAGGGACAAATGATTGGTCTCAGGGGGATGAGACACTTTTGATTTCATGGAATCGCCATCTAATTTTTAGAAAATTGGGAAAAGAAAGGGACAACATCGGGTCACTTAGCGAGTATTGTCCCTAGCAGAGATTTCTAAGTTCGGGGGATTACGTATACTTTTTGACTATTTTTCATTATATGATATTCGATGTATAGCTACTACAACATCCTAGTTTTGTACAACACTCACATAGTACATCAGATAGTGGCAGATAATAAAGCTAAAAATTTATTTATTACATCATTTTCCTGATAAAATAAATATGAAAAGGTAAAAATTGTAGAAAAGTAAATATAATGTGATTGATCTATAAGAGTAACATGACCATTCACATAGCTTGCTTAATTTCATGAATAATAGGATGATCATGCATGCTTGCAATGATTATTTATGCTATGTGTAAGCACCCAATTTTAGGATGCAATTATGCATGAATGCGACAAAAGCCTCTATGATGACAATTTAATAAAACATTGACCTCTAGTATTAAGTTTCATGATTTCAAGGACTAAATTGCAATATTTTTTTGGGTTTAATTACAAAAAAATTGACTTTTATAGGGGTATATTTGGAAATGTGCAACCAATATTATGTAATGTCAATCGACATTATCGAATGCGGATTGGCATTATGCAATGCTAATCAATATTACATAATGTCATTCGATATTAAACATTGTCGATTGACATTATGTAATGCCAATTGGCATCACATAATGCCAATTGGAATTACACAATGTCGATTGGCATTATGTAATGCTGAGGCGCTAAACTTGATACTATCAATTTTAAAGCCCCCTTTTTAAAAAAAATAAAGTACACTCTTTTAGAAGTCCACAAATCAGGAAAGCGTAGAGTCAATTTTCTCAAAATGGTGAAATCTCAGTTTGAGGGCATTCAAACAACATATGCACAACATTCTTCATCTTTTACTAATTTTTTATTTATTTTTATATCATTATTTTATTTCTATTATTTTTTATTTTATTATTTCTATTTTTTATTCAAATTTTATTTTCATTATTTTGTTTTCTTTGTTCATTAATTATAATCTTATATTCTTTTTTTTAATCTTTATTTTTCATGATTATGGCAATGAATACATGATTGAACCAAGGAAACTCACGGAGAATCCATGAATGAAAGCCAAGAGTCAAGATCCCAATTCAATTTTATATTGCTTAGTTTAGTTTAGTTTAGTTTATTTTTATTTTTTAGGTCTTTAATTTGTTTAATTTGTAATGGTTGTATTTTAATTTTATTTTCTTCATTATTTTGGTAGATTTTGTAATAGCCCCAATAGTAGGAATAATGAAGATTTAATTCTCTTGCTCTTAAAAAATCAATTAGTAAATTAGGTTCAATTTGGTAAACCCTAATTAAAATCAAGGTAGTCAGTAGATTAATTTAGGTTGCATGTTAATTAAGATTAAGGTTTTTTTAAATAAAATAATTTAATTGCATGGTTGATCGTTTTTATTTGTTTGTTTTGATTATTATTATTTTTTGGTGTTTTTAGGCTTGTTTGATTAAGTTTTTGTGTTTTGGGCCCTAAGCCCATGTTAAGCTCTAACCCATTTAAATAAATTTAGGTTTCTTTAGGTTTAATTAACTAAAATTGGTATTAGGTCCATAATTAATTAGATTTAAGTTAGAGATAATTTAGTCCCATTTAATTAATTAGATATAAGCCCACCTAATTTAATTTAATTAATTTAGACTTGGAACATTAAATAAAAGCTTTTTCCATAACTTGTGGATTTATGATCATCTTAGAATTAAAAAATGTAGAGTTAGGCCTATTAATTTAAATACTTCATGATTTGTAGATTTATGCCCATTTTTAAAATTAAAATAAATAGACTTAGAGTTAGTTAATTAAAATTAAATAAGAATTAGGCCCATTAGTCTTTAGGCTCACTTGTAAATTAAAACATGTAAATTTAGACCATTTAATTAAAATCTATATAGATTAAACTAACCTAGGGATTGTGATGAATGCATTGCTTACATTTATTTTCATGACTAGTTTACGTGGAGTTAATTATTTTAAATAAGGGCTTATATGAAATTTCATGTAAATAGAGGATAACATAGTAATTTACAAAATAATTTTACATGAACACAAGACTGAAAGAAGTTGGTATTATATATCCAAAATCTCTTGGTTGTGGTGCTAGCTTTCTTTTAGAGAATTGATTAACACCATTTCTATTTGTCCTAGTTATTACCTTGGGTGGTGACTCCTTATCTCCACACTATATCTTTGTGATTGTGGTTAGTGTGTTCTCTATAGCCCTGAGCTTGAATAGTGTCACAGTTGCTAAAATCTTGGGCGCACGCTAAACCTCGTTATCTATAGTAGCAACTCCACTAGGGATAAGAGATACTGATTCTACTTATGTTCTTTAAAGTTATTTTATTAATTATTATTTTATTCTTACATTCATTTTGCATGTCCCTATTAACTGATGGTGTTGGTTTATCATTCCATGATTGCACTAGCTTCATGGAGTTGTAAATTGGTTAACCATCACTCTTAGCCTTAACTCAGTTCAAGAGAGATTACCAGACTCACCTGACTAGAGTCTGTAACCTAAGTCTAAAGGGGAGGTAGTCTTCTCTCGAGTTTGCAAAGGATGTTGGACCCCTCTGACCTTGGCATATAACTCAAGTCTTAAAGGAGGGCATCTTACTAAAGGAACCTTGACATTTCATTGAACCCTAACCACATATAATGGCTTAGTAAATTCCCTTGGGATTACCTAAATTGCTTATGAATGTTGCCATGAGGTATTTCTATCCTAAGCCTAAACTTTAGAAGCCCATTAAGACTAATAAAGATTGGGCTATGCTTTTATACTTAGAAATATTTTTTTCCATACTTTATTGCTTTAAGAGAGATTTGGCATGCACTTCAATTCTTAATAACCCCTGTTAATGTTAAGGCTAAAACCAAAAATCCTAAGAAAAGAGACTCGCCATTGAACACTTATGTAGGAGGAATAAGGTTGGAAGGATGAATGTTTTACACTTGATTGATACTTGTTATTTGTTAATTCTTGCATAGCACATGAATCATGCATACATGCATATATACATTCCATCCATCATACTAATAATTTTTTTTACAGCCATCATAGATTCATTCGGGTCTTCTCGTATTTGGGGATGGAAAGGTGGTAGACTAAGAAGAACAAATTTAAGTTTTAAAGCCATAACATAAGAGATCCTTCACATATTAGAGAAGAGTCCTATTATTCAACTTTACTTAGAAGCTAAACCAACTCCAACTGAGCATATAGAAATGGAACAACAATAAGGAAGGGACTAGACCTTATAAGACATCAAAGGAGCTTTGATAGATGACTCGAGGGCTATGATACAAGATGAACTGAGACATGCTTTATCTGGATTGATGCAACCTACTACTACTATCATACTACCACCTACAATTGAACAACCACCTACTGCTGCAACTATCCCACTTATTACAGATGCTCCACTTACTACCAATAATGCTAGGGGGTAACCTATTGCTAGAAACCCACCTGTAATTGATGTGAAGCTTGAGGATGTTAAGAACTATATAATAGAAAAGGAAAATAGAGAATCACTTGAACTGGTACAAGACCACGAGTCCAAGCAGATGCAAGCACTGACCCAAAAGATGTCTAAAATGGAAGAGTTGATTAGAGGACAAGGCATGGGATATTCATTTGACTTTGATGATATGTTGCTAATAAAGGGTAATAAGCTACCTGAGAAGTTTAAAATGCCTAAGCTACAAAAGTTTAATGGAATTGGAGATCCTAGAATTCATCTCAATTAGTACACAACAACTATGAGCACTACTAAAGCCCCATTAGCAATGATCACTAGGTTATTTATACTATCATTGGAGGAATGGCTGTAAACTAGTATCATTGATTGGAAAAGTCTATCAGGGCTGACTGGAAAGAACTGTGCACTAATTTTTTAAAATAACATGATTATAACACTAGATTGGAAGTGTCCATCAAGAATTTAGAATTGACTAAGAAAAATCAAATGAATACTTTTTTTATTTCTTAGCCAGATTTATGAACAAGGCAGGATTAATGAAAAATAAGTTAGCTAAGAAAGTTCAGGTTAGGATGATAGTTTGTAAAATGTTGCCTAATTTTGTTGAGAGGTTACAAATGATGAATCCCAAAATTTTTATAAACATGTATGATGATGGTTTGCAAGCCCAATAGATTGAGAGTGAGAAGAAGAAAAGTTTTAGAAGTATAGGAACCCAAAATTACACAACTAGGGGAACACAACAAGGAAGTACTAGCCGAGCAGTCAAGGTATGTGCAGTTCAGCAGCCTAGGAGATTCTCCAATTTTAACCAACCACTTTCCAAAGTACTACACTATTTAATCTAAAGAGGCCTACTTAGACCTTTAACCTTTTCTAAACCACCAAACCCAAATGTTCTAAGCTACGACCCAAACAGCTATTGTAAATTTCACCAAGTAGTTGGCCACTCCATAGACACCTATATCTGCTTAAAACATGAAATCCAAAACCTTATAGACTCTGGAAAAATCATACACACCAAAAAGTCCAATTCTAACCCAAACACTACAAATAACCCTTTCCCAAACTATCAAAATGTTCCACCATGATGATTAACTTAGGAGTTAGCAAAGAGGAAGTGCTAAACTACTTTAAAAACTTAAACCTTATAGACATTGAGAAATCTCCTGATGCCTTTAGAGGAGTAAAGAATTTATTGGGGCAACCTTTAGGCAAATTTGACTTTAAGGTGTTTTATTCAAAGCCATCCTCTGTTGGTATTCCTTTTAAATTAATTATGCCCTCAAGAGAGGGTGATGAGTTTGATAATGAGCCGATGGAAGAAAAGAGAGCATATGAAATTCCTAAATAACCATTAAGAGGGGTTAAAGGTTTATTGGGGCAACCTTCAAGCAAGTTTAACTATAGAGTATTTTTCTCTAAGCCCGCTTCAAGTGATATGCTAGTAAAGTACATTGTGCCCTCGAGATAGGGTGAAGTGTTTAAAGATGATGACATGAAAGGAAAGAATAATGGATCTTTTACTTCTAAATAATCTCAAAGGGAGTTAAAGAACTACAAAGCTAACATTTAGGCAAACTTAACATGGAGGAGCTAAAAGCAAAAGAAACATGCATAATGGATGTATGGAAAGAGGGATTGAATTATTAGGGTTATTAACATTTGGTATGACTTTAATGAAGAGAGCCCTAGTGGTCTTTATGTATGGAGTGATAATCTTAATGTGAATCATGTCACCAGAAGTGGAAAGAATTATAAGGAAATAAAAAAGAAAATCAAGAGAGTTATGGAAAGAGAAGAGACAATGAATGTAGAAGTAAAGGACAAGCAAAAAGAAGACCTAATCTTAGAGCAGCTAAAGAAAGCTAAGGCAAATGTGAGCATTTAGGAATTTTGATGCATTCAAACAACCATCAAAGAGCCCTGCTTAAGGCTTTGTCAAATATGAGTATCGAAACAACAACTACACCTGAGGCTATAGTACCAAAGGTCACAAAAAAGAAGCATGGCTTGATAATGTTCTCATATGATAATTTTCCTTTGGAAGGTAGAAATCATAACAAGACATTATTTATCCCAACTGAAGTAAGGGGAAAAGAACCAATTTTACAATGGTAGATGATGCTTCTGCTATTAATGTGTGTGCATTCAAAATCTTGCCTAATTTAGGTATGAAAGATAATGATTTAAAAGGTTCAAATCCTATAATCAGAGTCTATGATGATAGCACCTGGAATGTGGAGGGCACATTCCAAGCTCTAGTTAAAACATGACCTGTAGAGTCAACTGTTGAGTTCACTGTAACAGACATCCCTATCATATATGCCTTACTTTTGGGAAGGCCATGGTTCTATGCTCTAAGAGGGCTACCCTCAACTGTGCACCAGAAGATAAAATTCCCTTATGAAGGAGAGGTTATGACTATATAAGGTGGAATAATGTAGCTATGGTAGCCATATAGGATAAACAGAAACAAGTATGTATTCCCCCTAGTTTCCAAGTTGCTGGAATATTCTATGGAACTGAGATGGATCTAAGAGTCATGAGGATGATGGAGAGTATGAATTATTAACCTAGATAGGGGCTAGGAAAAATCAATAAGGAAGCCCTAAACCCCCAAAATTCAGAAGTCAACACGACACCAAGGGATTAGGGTGCACTAAGATAAAACTTGGTAGCCAAAGAGGAAGGAAGAAGGGAAAGGCCAAGATAAATAAGCCCTTGGGGAGAATTGGGCCTATGAGTGATAATTTTATCAAGCTAGGGGAAGGCAAGTACAATCTAGGTGCTAAGGAATCTGTCAATGTTACTAGAAAAGACATTCCTGGGTTTAAGATCTTCAAGGAGTAGATTTTAGAGAACCTAGTAGAGAATTAATAAAGAGGAAGTGATGAAGTGGGTAGTTGAGAGGATGGGTGATGCTACTGTTGAAGAGTTGTTATGTTTACCACCTGAAGGAGAGCCACCCTAGGATTTAGCTACTATTATTAGTAATAGTTTTAGTGATATTTTTTTATGAAGAAACTGGTGTAATAACGTTTGTCCTTTATGAGGATGAAGACTTTATTTTTTCCATAGTCAATGATATGAATTCTGGTTTGGCTTATGTGTGTGATGTCCATCCTGATGGTTTTGTGTATTTTAATATTGATTGTATATGCATGTTAGACATTAATTCCATTCAATTAAATTCATTAAACATGGGCACAAATGATAATCCTAAGAACATTTATAGGTCACATGATGTAACTCCTGAAGAGAAGGAAAATTTTAAGAGAATATTAACAAAAAGAAAGGTAGTATTTGCTTGGACTTATAAATATATGATGGGTTTAGATAGGGAAATTATGGAACATCACATCCTAACTTATACAAAAATTAAACCTATTAAACAGAAACAATGCAGACTCATACTAGAGTGGACTGAAAATATAAGAGAGAAAATTTCTAAATAAATACAGGCTAATTTTCTATAAGTGGTAAATTATCCTTAATGGTTGGTAAACATAGTACCAATACCTAAGAAAGATGGTAACGTATGTATGTGTGTCAATTTCAAGGATCTAAACAAAGCATGCCTAAAAGATGATTTTCCTTTAACTCACATTGATATGATAGTGGACAGTCCAACATCAAGCACAATGTATTCTTTTATTGATGGGTTTTCAAGATATAATCAGATAATAATGGCAGTCATGGACAAGATCAAAACATCTTTCATTACAATATAGGGGACATATTGTTATAAGGTTATGCCTTTTCGATTAAAGAATGCAGGTGCAACATATCAAAGGGCAGTTACTACTCTTTTTCCATGTCATGATGCATAAAGAAGTAGAAGCATATGTAGATGACATGATGGCCAAGTTAGAGACAAGAGAGGGACACTTTAAAGCTTTAGATAAGTTCTTGGCTCTAATTAAGAGGTACAGTCTAAGGCTCAACCCAAAGAAATACATTTTTGTGGTTACTTCAAGAAAAATGCTAGGGCATATAGCTAGTAGTAAAGGAATTGAAGTAGATCCAGATAAAGTAAAAGCTATTCAAGAAATGTTAGTGCCAAAGACAGAGAAAGAAGTAAGAGGATCCATTGGCAGGTTACAATATGTTAGTAGGTTCATTGCAAAGCTTACTAATATTTATGACCTTATCTTTAAGCTTTTAAGGAAAGATCAACCTCTGAAGTGGAATGATGATTGTCAAAAATCTTTTAATGGGATTAAGGAATATCTTGCCAATCTGCCTGTATTAAAGCAGCCAAGGCAAGGTAAGCCATTGATCTTGTACTTGGCTTTAGAGGAAAATGCAATGGAGGCAATGCTAGCACAAAAAGGATTGGATGGAGTAGAACATGCGATGTATTACCTTAGCAAGAAGTTTCTACCATATGAGGAAAAGTATGATTTGGTAGGGAAGGCATGTCTGACAATGATCTAGGCAACAAGAAAATTGAGGCAT
Source organism: Mallotus nudiflorus (assembly GCA_947683625.1). Lineage (NCBI taxonomy): Eukaryota > Viridiplantae > Streptophyta > Magnoliopsida > Malpighiales > Euphorbiaceae > Mallotus > Mallotus nudiflorus. The sequence goes on along the minus strand of CANTUR010000771.1, from coordinate 1,082,192 downwards.
TATTTTCAGTCCTATAAAGTTCAGGCTATTGCAAAGATAGATCCTTGAAGTATCTATTTCAAGCATCTGCATTAATTGGAAAATTGTCTTGATGGCTCGTACTCCTGACTGAATTTAATATAGAGTACATTACCACATAGGTCATCAAAAGAAGGGCAGTAGCAAAATTCCTGGCTCAAAATGTACTAGAATGTGATGAACAGTGGAATTTAGAGTTTCTAGATGAGAACTTTGTTGTTATAGACCTTTAGGAGTGGAAGCTTTATTTAAATGGGGCTATAAACAACAAAAGAGTTAGGTTAGGAGTGATTCTTATTATGCTAGTAGGGGAAACCATACCAATGGCCAAAAAGTTAGATTTCAAGGTAATATGAGGCATGCTTCCATGGAGTGGAGGCAACAATAGCAGCTAGAGTGAAATAGCTATTGGTATATGGGGATTTAATGTTAGTCGTCAGTTAGGCTAATGAAGAATGGGAGGTGAAAGAGGAAAAGCTAAAGCCTTATATTTGATATTTGAAATCTTTAGTAAGGAACTTCACTAAATGTCTTTTTATCCATTTGTCAAGAGACGATAATCTGATGGCAGATGCACTAGCAACACTCTCTTCAATATGGGATAATGTGACTGGATTGACTATGAAGCCTTTCATAATCATAAAATCAAGAGCTCTATGTTATGAGGGAGAGCAAACTATGGGTATTCAAATATAGCCTAAAGAGAAGCTGTGGTTTTATAACACTCATATATTTATTGAGGAAGGAAAGTATCCATATGAAGCAACTTTAAAAGAGAAATATGCTCTTCATGTTCTCACACATAATTATGCGAGTCATGATGGAGTATTCTATAAATGAATGTTTAATGGAATGTAGCTCATATGTCTGAAGAAAGATGAAACTAAAGAGGTGACAAAAGAGATTCATGTAGGAGCTTGCGGTTCTCACATGAATGGAATAATCTTAGCTAAGAAGGTAATTAGACAGGGGTATTATTAGATGAGTTTGGAAAAAGATTGTATCAGAATAGTAAGATAGTGCCATCAATGCCAGATCTATGGGAATCTTAGCCATCTTCCTCCTACGATGTTAAGTATTTTATCATCTCCTTAGCTCTTTGCAGCGTAAAAGATTAATATTATAGGAGAAAAAAGGCCAACAACATCCAATAGGCATAAGTATATAGTTGTGGAAATAGATTACTTTTCTAGATGGGTAGAGGCTGAGTCCATCAACACTCTAAAAGTGAAACAAATGGCATAGTTTATTAAGAAAATTATTATTTATAGGTATGGGGTCTTGCACCATATTGTGACAAATAATGGTGTCTAATTTCAACAAAAAATGATAGAATTATTATAAAAGTATGGGATTGAATATCATAAGTCTTCACCTTATTGCCCTTAGGCTGATGGAGTAGTAGAAGTAGCTAATAAAAATGTTAAGAAGATTCTCTCTAAAATGGTAAAAACTTACAAGGATTGGTTTGAGTTTCTTCCTTTTGCTTTGTAGGGGTATAGGACTACAACTAGAACTTCCACGAGCCAAATACTATTCTCTTTAGTGTGTGGTTATGAAGAAATTTTGCCTATCAAAACTAAGATCAAATCTTTAAGAGTGGTTATGGAAGCTAAAATACCTAAGAATGAATGGGCACGAAAGAGATATGATCATTTGGTATCTTTGGACGAGAAGAGGATGAATGCTTTGTTTCATACTCAGATATATCAGAGAAGGATAACATTATCATTCAATAAAAAGGTTAAGCCGGGAAAGATAATGGTTGGGGACATAGTGTTAAAACAGTCTACAGTAGTATTATTTATTCAAAGATGAAAGTTCATACCAAATTAAGAAATATCGTATTTTAGTTACGTCAATTTTATCTAAGGGAGCTGCAAAAATATAAGATCTTAAAGGGAATAAGTTCACTTATCTAATCAACCTATATCGTCTTAATAAATACTATCTTTAAAAAAAGAGAAAATAATAATAGTATAAAAGAAATAAAAGTTCGTTAGCTAGAAAACTTGAAAAAGCTAGTCATACAAAAATTAGGACAATCTTACTATTCAAAAAACCCGCAAAGGGCTGGTAGATAAAAATTAGGGAATAAAAGAAAAGAGGTGATTCCACTAATTAGAAAACCTACAAAAGGCTGGTCAGGCAGAATTCAGGGAAATAAAAGTGAGAAAAAAAATTCAGTTATGAAATCTGAAAGGACTAGCTGATAACATGAGTTATATCACGTGATGTAATAAATGTACTCATTTTAGCCCTAATTAATGAAGCAAATTGAAATGAAATTTTTGTTTGAATATTCCATATCCTATCTTTAATATAAGACATAAGTACTTAAAGGAAAAAACAAAGCATATAAAAGCCTAAAAAACTAGATCTATGAGATCACTACTCTAAACATGTCTTAGTTTCTTCTTTTATGATTCATCCTACAACACTTGAGTCCTTTTGTACTTAGCAAATCTAGGTGGCTCTATAGTTTGCATGATAACCCAAGCTTTGTAGTTATCATCAGTAGTCACAATGGCATTTGAATGCATGTTTTGCTCAAAGTTCTTACAAGGCTATAAGCTCCTAACCTTGTCCAGAAAGTCCTGTCTTAAAGGGAAGCCTTTAAAGTTAGTAAGAATAATGACAATGAAATATGGGCAACCATACTGATGGCAAAGACATGAAAGGGAGAAAAAGGTACAGAAATGTAGCCCATGAATAGGAACACTATGATCATATAGCTTTATGGTCATGAACTTTAATTTCCACTAAAGGTAGACCCATGTGATCTGAGCATCTGTAATGCCCTAAACTAGTCAACCCATTGGTTTATATTAAGCTTGTCCTTCATCTTCAATGGATGAGATTATAGATGATGACATTTATAAGTCAAAGGGTTGGCAAGAATGATAAGCAAACTCAACTTTTCTTGTAGCCAGATAAAAAAAAAAAGAGCCCATTAACATGAAAACCTGAAAGGACAACTTAGGCAAAAGTAAGGGCAAGCTTGTTAAGTTGAAAACCTAGAAGGGCAACTTAGGCAAAAGTGAAGGCAAATAAAAAACTTTGGTTACACACTTGAAGGAGAAGTAAACTACCTGAAAGGCAATTCTGAGTTTTAAAGTTGTTTAGTCCTATGATATTTTCTACAAGAATAATGGGATAGGGTCAGCTCTAGCTTGTACCTGCTATATAATACTCATAATCTATGTGTCAACATTTCCATGAGATGAAACTAGCAAAAACTGTGCATAAAGATAAAAAGCAACTCCAAGTAGCACTATTATTATATTTAGTTAAAGAAGATAGATTAATGGTCTTAGGGTTGTGAGCATACAGATAGATGTCATTTGGGGGAAAATTAAAGAATGCTACTAGCTTATCAAGAAACTGCATGGTCATATTAGGATGAGCAACTATGGCTGTTGAGTCTAATGAGCACCCTAAGATAGCAGCAAATTCTTCAATCACTGGGCATAAGTCTTGCCCATTGAATCTAAACACATGGTCCTTAGCATCCTAAAAAGTTATAGTAGCATGCAAAAATTTATTGTTGATGTTCAAATGCTAAAGGGATTTTAGTGACTTGTAATGAAAAGGGAGAAAGTTATTCCAATTATTTCCATTGAGGCTCTTAAGGAATTTTTTCATTAATTAGAGAGATACTTGAGTCATGATTGAAAGTGCAAAGAATGAGGAATAATGCCCTTTGTGTGTTCTTTATATAGAGAAGGAAAATAAGTCCATATGAGAAAAGGATTCTATTTGCTCAAGGAATATGGATAAGATGAGCATTATCCATTATTGGAAGGATTTTAATGGAAGAAGTTTACTCAAAAGAAGCTACCAGTTCAAGTGATACATAACAGTACTTAAAATAGTATAGAATCTAGAAAAAGTAATAGTACTACAGAAACAATTAGATACAAGCATGCCAAAAGTCAGAAATAAAATAGTCCTAATCAGTCATTATGAGCTCTTAATTCAAGCCAAGGCCTCCCTTCTTTAGTTAGGTGATTGTGCTGATAAGTATCTAAAGGTCTAGCAGATAAAGTCCCAATGCTATGAGGATCAATGCCCATGTCTATAAGCTGCCAATGAAGCATCTCATTCTCATGCTCTAGGCCACTGGAATAACTCTACACATATGGGACATTATCATATGCATTTCATGCATACACATTTCATTTTTTAGTGTATATACTTACTCACCAACTATCTATGACCTATATAGTAAATAACCTCTGAGATGAGGCAAGATCGTGCAAATACTCTGCCTATGTCTAGGGAACCTATTTTGTAAAATTTTCTATTAACATTCGTGTCAAGTGCATAGATCATGCAAGAAATAAGTCAAAGAGATGCACATGAGAAGTATCTATTGAAGATAAGCTAGGAAGTTGGGCATTGCTAAAGTGCATATACTGCTTAACTAGAGTCTAAATAGCAGGAGCCCAATAAAAGCATAAACTTGTCCAGAAGTGAGACATTGCCAAGGATAGCAACAATAAAAGCCTCCTCATGACTAGTCCCAACGTGTTGAGTATAGTGTGTATGACTAGGTTTGGGCTCAGATCTCTTAGTATCAGGAGTAGTCTTAGTCGTTTGGGTAGTCTCGGTCTCTTCCCCAATTGCCTCAGCAACAGGGGAACTAATCTCCTCAAACTATAAAAAATAATGAGTAATTTATGGGTTCTAAAAGAATAAATGAAATGATTAGAAGTTACCTTAGCATGGTTAACAGGAATTTACTCTAGGAGGTTCTTATGAATGAACTACTAGTGATGGCGAGATCACTCAAGTAAAGTCAAGGCAACATATCCCTATAGCACCTCTCTCAGCTCTGAACATATCAAGTGTGAGGTATATAACATTAAAGGAGGGATATTAGAAGGAATACCATGTCACGAAGGTCCATAAGACTAGTAATATACTCGTTCCCCCAAATACCACATCTAACAACCATATCCAGGGAGTAGAATCCTCATGGATTGAAGACGTATTGCTCTAGCTATAAAATCATATCTCTAGACATCATCAGCTCTCTCCAACAAATTGGAATTAATCTATAAATTATATCAATTGAGTTTAACTTGCATTATAAAATACTGATGATTTTGTTTTATTACCAGGTGCCATTAAATGGAGTTTATCTAATCATAATAGGTCTGAAGAATGTTTCTGAGGCTAGCCATATGGGAAGAACCCCATCTCTACATTAAAGGGAGACTCCTATCGGAGTTGATAGCATTCAAACCCTAGATCAACTCTATCTCTATACTCCAAATCTAAAAAAGAACAAAAATAATAAATCAGTAAATCATGTAAAAAGAAGAAGAAGAACATACATACAAGACGTGCCAAAAGCCACACATCATGATAGCACCTTTAAAGATAGTATCCAGTCTATAGTAAAGATAGGCTGATGTAGGAGATCCCCAATCAAGGGTAGTAACTTGACCTAAGTCATGAAGAGGGGCCGAGTAAAGCAATGCTAACCTTATGACTAGTCTCATAGAAAAGAGTCATGCCTAGCAATATAAGGAGAAGATACCTCACCTTCTAAACAATCTGATAGGGAGTAGCAGTGGGTAGATATATGAATCCCTATGCTAGTGATGAAAAGACAACATTTTTCTAGTTCTTCCACCTCGGGATGAACCCAATCAAGTTGTGCACGTACTAACTCTGTGCATTTTCAGGAAGATCATAATAACTAATGTCAAAAGGAACAACAGTTCCTTTAAAGGCAATCCCAATGATGGTAGAAAAGCTCATAGGATAAATAAAATAAATAAAAAAGGAGGAAATATTACCTCATTACCCACATATGTACACCTATGGAGATGTAGCTAAGCTAGAGGGAGGATGGTTGAGCCTTCTTGAATTCCAAGACTATTTTGAGGAAAACAAGGAGACATAATAGTTGGATTTACTAGAATTTCTACTTCTCTATGTGGTCTATATTGTGGCGCAGCCATAGGATCTGATAGATTGCAAATCGAATGTTAGATGATTAAGTAATTAAAGAAAGAAAAAATCAATGTAAAGAGAAAATGAAGATGAAAGGAGAAATGGAACATGACATGCAAAAGTGAAGTATATAGGATGAAAAATATCCATTTTGATCCACCAAAATTTTCTTACATTCAAGTCCAAATTTCTTCCTTACAATTTGGTTCATTCATAATAAACTCATGAAATTATATTATTAATTAATTATTCACATAATTATTAATTACATACTTAGTTTGAATTAAAATTTTGAATCCTTTATCGAGTAAAAAATATAAAACATTATTACAGAATTTGATTTTTACATTTTACACGCATCGTCATTTTTGTCAAGACTTTTAAATCAGTTTTATTTTATGCTACACAGTAGTTGTAATAAAAATTTTAGATTATTTCATTATGCATTGTCTAATGGTCATAACATGAATTTCAAATTCAATATGTTATATGCTACAAAGCAATTATAACTTAAACTTTCAAATCTTTTGATCTACCAGACACTACACAGTAGTTATGGTATTATTGTTAAACATTCCATAAGAGTTATTGCATGTTCCCAAATCATGAAACACTAAACATCCTATAGGGAATATAGTGAAACTCATTTTCATATATCTCACTAAATGTCTTAAAGGGAATATAGTGTAGTTATAAATGCCCCAAAGGTAACACAGATGCCCCAAAGCAAAAGTCATTTGCATATATCTCACTAGACACTACACAGTAGTTTATGGTATTATTGCTATATGTTCCACAATAGCTATAGCATGTTCTTAAATCATAAATTGCTAAACGTCCATAGGGAATATAATGAGAATCATTATATATATTTCATTAAACATCTCATAGGGAATATAATGAAATCCATTATCACTAGACGTCCCAAAGGGAATATAGTGTAGTTCATTAAACACTACACAGTAGTTATGGTATTATTACTAGACATTCCACAAAAGCTATAACATGTTCTTAAATCATGAAATGCTAAGCATTACATAGAGAATATAGCAAAATGCATTTGCATATATCTCACAGACGTTCCACATAAAATATAGTAAAGCATCCTAAACATAATATCCTGCTTAAAAATTGCACAACAATTTAAGTATCAATCCATCAATTAGGTTACAATTAAGTACCCTAATTCTTTCCCTAAAAATTGTGTGCTTTTATTATTTTGCCATAATTTTTCAAGCAAATGGTGACAAAGGGGGGTAATTGTAAGCACCCAATTTCATGATGCAAATGTGCATGAATGCGGAGAAAGCCTCTATGCTGACAATTTAATCAAAAATTGACCTCTAGCCTTAAGTTTCATGATTTCAAGGAGTAAATTACAATATGTTTTCAAGTTTAATTGTAAAAAATGGACTTTTGTAGGTGTATATTTGGAAATGTGCAACCAACATTATTTAATGACAATTGACATTCAATAATGCCGATTGGCATTATGCAATGCTAATCGGCATTATGTAATGCCGGCATTATGTAATGCCAATTGGCATTACATAATGCCTATTGGCATTATGTAATATCAATTGACATCACACAATGCTAGTCAACATTACTAACGGAATGCAATAAATCATACTCATTTAAGGTCATTTTTGTTAACTTTCTCTTTAGTTTGAATTAACATTATGTTTAATTATTGCATTTTGTTTCTTCTCTTATGTTTTTATGTTCTCTATATGACTTATAGGTCTTTTTATGCTAATCTCAAGCTTATAGTGGCAATGGAGTGAATTTGAATGAAGTTTGGAATCAAAGGAAGCAAGCTAGGTTTGGTGTAGACTCGTTATAGTAACCCATCATGTTGACTCATTTTGTTAGTGTTGACTCATCCCATGTTGAAGGGCTAAGTCAAGCCATGATGGAAGACTGGTGCCAACTCACATCACAGTGCTGAGTTGTTACATATCCATATCATGCTGACTGACACCATAGTGCCGAGTTGTTATGGAGGCAAATTGTGCTGACTTACACCTAACTCGGCATAATGATGTCAAGTAGTTAATATAGCCTTTCTTTATAACTCTTCACATTTGAACTTTTTTGAAAAGTGTATGAATTTGGATGCTTATAAGGTCTATAAATACATGTATTCTCTTTTACAAAAAGGGAAGAAGAGAGGAGAGGGAGATAAGAAAAATAATTAGTATATATTGTTGATTATTACTATTTTTTAGTTAAAAAAATATTCTAAATATTTTATGGAAGAACATTCAAGGAAGTCAAGAATTATTCAAGCAAGCTATCATTATTCAAGTTCTATCTTTCTCTCCATTATTACTTGATGTTTATTTTTCTTTTTAGATATTGTTTGAATGTGTTTATTATGTATCTTTTCTAAATAATTATAGTTAGAATTGCTAAGAGGAATGAATCAAAGAACTATTCTCTTTTACAATTATATGAATGAGTTGATTTTAATTGAGTGCTTAAATGTGTTATATATGGTTAGCCACCATGTGTGACTTATTAATCAAGTGTGTATAATGAGAATTAATGAATTTTGATGGAACAATAATTGAAATCCTTTAAGGGTTAGGAAACTACTTAGAGATAAATGTTTCTTCTTAAGGATTTAAAGAATTAACATAGTACTTATTAATTCATATTTATCTTTACATTGTTATGAGAATGCTTGTAGACTTTAAATAGGATTATCTTTAATTGACAATGAGAATTGCTCTTAAAAATTATTAGTCATTTCCTTAACTCATTACATATGATAATTTGTTATTTTCATTATAGTTTTTTTTCTTATGAATTCTAAGTTTTAATTCTAATGAACTTAATTCGATTTTGTCTCTAATATAATTAGTGTAGTCAGTATAATTAGTTTTTAATCAGTAATTTTATAGTAGTTAGAATAATTTACTTTTCTTTATCATATTTATTTGCCTATCCATATGATTAACTTATCAGTTAATACAAACTGCTCCAAATTCTCGAGTTTTTGACATCATACTTGCTTTATACTAAGTCTTAAAGACTAAGCTATTACAATTTGACCAGCTTCAATTACACAGTGCCAATCAGCATTTTATAATGTTAAAGTGCTACAAATTTAGTAAAAAAAAATTTTCTCACTGTGAATAGTCCAAATTTAATTTTTAAATAAATTAATTTGAGTATTTATCTATAGGTTTTGGTCCAATACGCATTTCTTATCCATATAATCTTTTTTTTTAAGTTAAAATTCTCTTATACTGTTGTTAGGGAGAGATCAGAGCTAGTATGATCACTATGATCATGGAACTCCTATGATCATAGAAGTGGTTAGCTAAGGAATGAGATATAAAAAGAAAATATTGGCGGAGAGGAAAAAAAGAGGGGAGAGGATGAGGACTGAATAAAAAACCCTAATCAACTGCTATGGATTGAGAAAAAGAGAGAAGACCTAACCTGACACTATCAATTTCAAAACCCCCTTTTTTAAGAAAAAATAAATAAAGTACATTCTTTTAAAAGTCTAGAAATTAAGAAAGCACAAATTTAAATTTCTCTAAATGGTGAAATCCCAGTCTGAGTGGAATTCAAACAACATATGCATAGCATTCTTCATCTTCTACTCCTTTCTTTTTTATTAATTATTTCTTTTATATCATTATTTTATTCATATTATTTTTTATTTTATTATTTCTATTTTTTATTCATATTTTATTTTCATTATTTTGTTTTCTTTGCTCATTAATTGTAATCTTATTTTCTTTTTTTTATTCTTTATTTTTCATGATTCTAGTGATAAATACATGATTGAACCGAAGAAACTTATGGAGGATCCATGAATGAAAGCCAAGAGTCAATAGGCCAACTCAATTTTATTTTGCTCTATTTAGTTTAGTTTAGTTTATTTTAATTTTTTAGGTTTTGAATTTGTTTAATTTGTAAGGGTTATATTTTAATTTTATTTTTTGTATTATTTTGGTAGATTTTGTAATAGCCCCGATAGTAAGAATAATAAAGATTTAATTCTCTTGTTCTTAAAAAATCAATTAGTAAATTAGGTTCAATTTGGTAAACCCTAATTAAAATCAATGCAGGTAGTAGATTAATTTAGGTTGCATGTTAATTAAAATTAGGGTTTTTTTAGATGAAATAATTTAATTGCATAGTTGATCTTTTTTATTTGTTTGTTTTGATTTTTTTATGTTTTTGGGCTTATTTGATTATGAACACATGTCTTGGGCCCTAAGCCACTGTTAAGCTCTAACCCACTTAAATCAATTTAGATTTCTTTAGGTTTAATTAACTAAAATTGGTATTAGGCCCATAATTAATTAGATTTAAGTTAGAGATAATTTAGTCCTATTTAGTTAACTAGATATAGGCCTACCTAATTTAATTTAATTAATTTAGACTTAACCCATTAAATAGAAGTCTTTTCTATAACTTGTAGATTTAAAATCATCTTAGAATTAAAATATGTATAATTAGACCCACTAATTTAAATACTTTAAAATTTATAGATTTATGCCCATTTTTAGAATTAAAATAAATAGTCTTAGAGTCACTTAATTAAAATTAAATAATAATTAGGCCCATTAGTCTTTAGGCTCACTTGTAAATTAAAACATGTAGATTTAGCCCATTTAATTAAAATGAATGTAGATTAGACTAACCTAGGGATTGTGATGAATGCATTATTTACATCTATTTTCATGACTAGTTCGCCTAGAGTTAATTATTTTAAATAAGGGTTATATGAAATTGCATGTGAATAGAGGATAACATAGTAATTTATAAAATAATTACAAATGAACACAAGATTAAAAGAAGTTAGTATTCCATATTCAGAATCTCCTGATTGTTATGCTAGCTTTCTTTTAGAGAATCAAAAACCACCATTTTTATTGGTCCTAGTTATTACCCTGGGTGGTGACTCCTCATCTCCATGCCCTGTCTTTGTGATAATGGTTAGTGTGTTCTCTAGAGCCCTGAGCTTAAACAGTGTCGCAGTTGCTAAAATCTTGGGCACGCACTAAACCTTACCATCTACACTATGATGACGTATAATGATAAAATAAGGGATGCATGAGGTCATCACTTGACTGTAAGCATGATAAATCTATTCCAGGACATGAATTTTTCACATTATTAATATTTATGATGTGATTCCATGATTTCAAGAATAAAGGATGCAGTATGATGATATGAAATGAGATAATAAAGCATATATTATTCACATAACATGCAAGATTGCCAGTCTCATTACACAAGCACAATAGTATTCTGAATGCTGAAGATAGTAAAATAAAATGCAATGCGATAGAATAAACATGCTAAAATAATTGTGTGGTCCTCGGACTTGACTAAGCTTGTGTGAGTTTTGAAGCTTTAGCTTCAAGAGATTATCAAGCTTTCCTCATTGAGAGGTTCAAAATGAAAATAAAATAATGCTAGATTGTATACCTTCAAAGCGGGTTTTGACAAAGATAAGGCTTGATTTAGTGGAAAAGGAATCTAACAACCTAAGAGAAAGGTTGTAGGAGAGCAAAAACTATATGGAAAGGGGTTTCCAACACCTTTGATCAAATCGATTTTTGAGTATATGTGTTTCCACTTATTTATAGGAAAAATTGGGTAAAATAGTGTGGTAGGGGTGTGGTCACATGCACATAATGAGGATTTTATGTGTAGCCATGCCAAGTGCACATGGTCACGTATAGTGTTTGTGTGGTCACACACTTAGAGCATGGCCACGTGCTCACACATGCACTTTTATGCGCACTTCAATGCTCTATTAACACTGTCTAATGAGCTAAGTATTTTGAGAGGAGTTTTCTTAAACTAAACCTCTCATTGTTTTGATAATTTATATTTTACAAGAAGTACAACTTAATGGCCTAATGATAAATTTTCGCACACTGTTAGGGTTAGTTAGGTTTTTTAAGGTTGCACACTTCAGAGGTGTTATGAATGAGTAGACTTTAGTCATCTTGGGAATTCATTTCATCATTGGACCTTTTTGGGGATAGTCAAATTTGAGGTATGATAGTTGCCCCTTACTTCATATGTGTTGCATAGCCACCTAGAGCTAGTGTTAATACACGTGAAGCAAATGCAAAGATGTAAAAAACATTTTAGTAGGGAGAGAGGTACTAACCTATAGGTTGTCTTTAGACGTCTTTGTTAAGATTTGACTGCTGTTATTGTGATTTATTTATTGCTATTGTTCTACGATTGGTTGTCACACAAGGTGCTACTTAGGACATATGCAAGCTTCCAATTCATGCAAAGTACATATGGATTTATATGACTATAACCTTTTTAGGTGTCACACAATTAAGGATGCTACTAAGCAAAAAGAAATGTAACTATAACCTTTTTTGGTGTCACATAAATGACCATGCTATTAAGCAATGGGAATGCAACTATAACCTTTTTAGGTGTCATGCAAATGAGCATTCTATTAATCAATGAAAATGCGACTATAACCTTCTAAGGTGTCACCCAAATGAAGATGCTACTAAGCAAAGAAAGATGTGACTATAACCTTTTTAGGTGTCACGCAAATCAATATGCTGCAAAGCAATAAAAATATGACTATAACCTTCTTAAGTGTCATATAAATGAACATGCTATTAAGTAATAAAGATGCGACTATAAGCTTCTTAGGTATCATGCAAATGAACATGCGACTATAACATTCTTAGGTGTAATGCAAATGAAGATGCTACTAAGCAAAAAGAGATGCAACTATAACCTTTTTAAGTGTCATGTGAATGAACATGCTATTAAATAATGAAAATGCAATTGTAACCTTCTTAGGTGTTATGCAAATGAACATGCAACTATAACCTTCTTAGGTGTCATGCAAAATGAGGATGCTACTAAGCAAAATGTGGATATGACTATAACCTTCTTAAGTGTCACACAAATGAACATGCGACTATAGCCTTTTTAGGTGTCACATGAAATGAACATGTGATAATAACCTTTTTAGGTGTCAAGTGAATGAACATACAACTATAGCCTTCTTAGGTGTCATACGAATGAACATGCGATTATAACCTTTTTATGTGTCACACGAATGAACATGTGATTATAATCTTTTTATGTGTCATGTGAAATAAAGATGCTACTAAGCAAAAGAGAATGCTCCTAGGCAGTTAAAGTGCTTTTTAAGCAATGTGAGAATGCTTCTAAATAGAGAAAGTGTGTGCTTCTAGGCATTGAAATAGTGCTTCTAAGCAATATGAATGCTCTTAAGCAATATGAGAGTGCGTTTAAGTAGTGAAAGTGAGTGCTTCTAAGCAGTGAGAGTGCTTCTAAGTAATCAAAGTGAGTGCTTCTAAGCAGTGAGAGTGCTTCTAAGTAATGAAAAGTGCTTCTAAGCAATGTGAATGCACCTAAGCAATGTAAGAGTGCTTCTAAATAATGAAAAGTGCTTCTAAGCAATGCAAATGGACCTAAGCAATGTGAGAGTGCTTCTAAGTGATATGAATGAGGTAGTAATGATACAGTGATGATGAGGTAATGACATCATTATTTATCATGTTGAGGATGTTATTGTGATGATTTAGAGAGAGATATCCTTATAGTGGATTTTCCTTGCTCTTCTTATTTTATGCGGTGTTGAATTTTTTTAAAAAGGTAGTGCGCATGCAGTGTCTTTAGACAAATGGAGTCCACATCAGTGTACTTTTATATGATTTTGGTGCATGTCTTATGTTCAAATGGAAGTTTAAGACCATATAAGTGAGTGTGCAAAGTCTCAAAATGCACATAAAACCATAGAAGAGCACGTGGAAGGGGGAAGTAAGTGTGAGTACATGTGGAAGGTGCATGATCACCCACTTGTGCTTGTGGTCATGCACTCGGTGCATGGTCACGTGCTTCCTACCCTCTAGTTCTATTTAAACAGTTATTTTAGAGGTTTGGGGAGGATTTGCTTGGGCTTGGACTTCTTTGAGAATTTTTTGACTTTTCTTGACCCTTTTTGTGTTTCAAGTGATATTTGCTCTTTTTTTTTGCTTATGTGCTTCCATTTTCTTCTGCATGAAATGCAATTCCCCAATATTGATAAAGGTCTTGAGGATATTTTTGTTGACATTGATGTTAAGGGTGACTTTATAGAGGCCAATGGAGTTAGGACAACCATTATAGGGACTACCACATCTTATGCTCATCCATCCAGGATTTCTCGAGGAGATATGATCTTTGTTGTTTATAGCTTAGAGACTCATGCTTGGGTGAATCATCATTGTGAGGTAGGTCCTTTTTACCCTTATTTTCAGAAGCTTGTTCATTTTCTACTTTGCTATTTATTTTAATATATGAGGTTATTATAGCTATAGTTCTATAGCTCTTGTTGTAACTATCTGTCTGGTCATAGCTTTATTATAAATGCTATGATCGTCTACTAGTGCATGTCGTGATATTTTTCTTTTCAACTATTGTTATTGTTTTGATCTTGTTAAATGACACATAGAGAGAGATATGTTAGTATTTAGTAATTGTGCAAATGTTTGATAGCATATGTGTTATTTATAGCTTTATAGGTATGTTACTGTGCTACCTGGTAGTTTTAATAGGGTCAACATGTATTATCAAGGTCTCCTAATGTGTGTGAAGTAGATGATTGACGGGAAGGGCTTTGATGGAGTCATTGTTGCATTATTTTATAACTTGTATGCATTGAGTCAGATTGCCATGTATGCATTAATATAGTGGTGGATTGACATGATATGTACTTTCCATATACCTATTGGGGAGATGACTATTACCCCTTTGGATTTTTCCGCTATCACAGGCTTGAGCCTTTTTAGAGAGCCTGTTCCTTTTAGTGAGGAGGAGTGTTCTATTGCTATGGTAAGCAGGCACCTCATGAAGGATTTGCTTAGGGTGGTCACACCTATAAAGTCTAGTTGCTCATATCTCACTCGTGACATAGAGTTTATTTCTTTCATGTGGACTCTATATGATGATGATCTTATCTCAGCAAAGTAGTTGGCTCATTACTTTTTATTTTATTTATTGAGTGTTGTTATCTTCCTGAACCCTTCAGGTATGGGTGATCTACGATTGTTGTCTATCTTAAGAGTTATGGATGGCTTGTTCGGCTATTATTTGGGCACTACTTCCTTTGCTCATATGTACTCAGGCCTTTAGATAGCATGCCAAGGTGGTTTGAGGATCTATGGATTCTTGTTCATGCTCGACCTAAGTAGGAGTTATGTTGTATATTCTTTTACTTTTGGGTTTGTTATTTTTTATCCTCTAATTTTAACAAATCTGGGCATATGAGTTTGGGATTCTCCCTAGTTCATCCATTAAGCATTTCTAGGAGGATGGCTTCCCTCATTATTCTCACTGGATTTGGAAGACTACTGATTTGATTAATGATTCCATGGTAGCTCGAGACCATATAAGGAAGTTGTCCCTTGATTAGGTATGTCTGACTCCTATTGTGTTGGTTATTTCTTTTTTAGTGATCTTTTATTCATTGTTACCATTTGAGCATATCTTTCTTTATTGGTAGGTGGTGAGGTCTCATTGGCAGAGATGGTGGCTGCATGGCAATTGATAGAGAGACGGGTGTTACTCTATGGCATAATTAGCAGAGTTTAGTATTTAGGACATATATGAGGAGAGTTCCTATATAGGGAGTCCATTATTAGTGGGATGGCCCATATATGAGGAGAGTTCATGTCCTTCTTTCTATTGACATATTTTGGGCCGATGAGCTTTGTGATGATGATCTTAATGCTATTATAATGGGATTCCCCTTTGACAGCCTCTTGGAGAGTGTGGGTTTGCCTTATACTGATGTATTGATCACTTAGCTGATCGATACTATAGCTAGTGGGACATTTCTTTCACCTCCACCTTCTTAGGTAGATGCATCTCGTCCTTCTAGTTCGAGCATTAAGCCATCACATGGGTCATCGAGAGTCACTTTTTTTTTTATTCAATAAGCCCTTATTCCTATTTTGGTGTAAGTTTATAGAAAACTTTATTAGTAATAATCTATAATTAATGCGAGTTATGAGAACTTATTTGTAGCGATGTCAAAGAGATCTGAATCTTATTTTGAGGAGGATGAGGGCACATTTGGTACTGAGGCGACTACCTACGCCAGTGGTGTGGCTTTCAGTAGTACTATTCTTAGGGACTTGATGGTTTAGCTATCTTTGTATTTACTTGGGATGGATATCCTTGGTTGAGTAATGAGTTATGATTTTCCTAGACTTGGTTTTCCTTAGTCAAGTGTTTCTCCTATTGATGCTACCCATATTCGTATTCTCCATTTATTCTTACTGGTGTTTCATTTATTTAATGAGTGGCAGTTGACTTAATTGCTTGCTTTTTTAGATTCATGTCTACTCTAGTCATTACTAGTACACTGTTATAGGGAGTGCACAACAGTGCTTTTTGGAGCTTGCTATGACTGATAGGGTATGCCTTCTTTATTGTACCTATTTATTTTATGCACTTGTTTTATGAGATATGCAACATGTAATGCAGGTTGAGCACTATCTTGCTAGTAGTGAATGGGAGTGAGAGTGTGCAACTTATCATGACCACATCAGTGAGTTGGAGTCATGACTATCATCCTTTGCAATGAATGATGATAAGTCAGGAATAGATAAGGGGGATGCTTGAGTAGGATTAGTGCTTACTTCTGATGGTAGCCATCACTGATGTAGTTGTTTTAGGAGCTAGGTGTAGGACTATTAGCATGTGGTTTGCTTTGTTGTATTATTTTCTTGAGGTTATAGACTCTAGGTGTTGTATTTGGGCATTCATCTCGCATATTGTATGATGCTTGTATGATGATGATTGTATAGGCTTCTTGCTATGTATCATTGATGATGTTGTTTGACATTACAATTGTCTAGCTCTTTTCCCTTTGTTGCCTAAAGTGTCTCCTATTAGAGCTTTTCACATTTAGCTGGGTTTTCTTTTTCTTCCCTTTTTTGCCTATGGTGTCTCCTTTCTGAGCTTTTACACCTAGCTGTGTTCTTTTTTCTACTTTAACAATAATGGCTGATCTTAAAGAGAGAGCTCAAAGAGGATGGTAAGAACCATGGTCATGCAAAGCATGCTTGATGCAATTCATGATGATAAAATGTGTTGCACTTTTCATAGACATTTTGCATAAATTGGCAATCATTCTCATTTCACTATAATCATTTAAGAAAAGCACAGGTGCATTCATACAAATTTTTAACTTAAGGTTACCCTGTCTTTAACTAGCCTTCTCAAGTTTTCTAGTTATGTAATTTCTCTCTTTCCCCTAATTTTTGCATGAGCTGCCTTTTTTGGTTTTCAACTCAGTGGGAAGTCCCTATATTTTGCTTAAGCTGCCATTTTTAGGTTTTTCACTTAGCAGGATGATTTTTTATGCCTTAGATATATTACTTCTTCAAGCGATATTTTATGCCTTAGACATAGTACTTCTTTAAGCGATATGTATTAACAAGCTTAGAGAATTCATTGCCTTCATAATCCATCAGCTTGATTGCTCTTTTTAATAAGACATGTTTAACTAGGTATGGGCCTTCCCAGTAGAGTCTGAATATCCCTCAGAGGTATGGAATGTTATGTCTTACTTGCTTTAGCACCCAGTCTCCTACTTTCACACTTTTGTGTTTTACTCTTCTATTGAAGGTTTTGGCTAATCGAGCCTAATAGAACTGTGTGTGTGTGTATAAAGCCTTAAGCATTTGGCTATCTATGAGAGTGAGATTATCATGCCTGTATTGAGTCCACTATACTTTTGGCAATTTAGATTTGTGATGAGTGTGAAAAATGCATTTCATTAAGTAGTCTTTGTGTTAGGAAAAATTCAATTTTAGTTAAGTTTGTGTTTCTTTTTTTCAATTTTTATTTAGTTGAGTACTTACTGCATGTCTTATATGTTTATTTATTTTTATGTATTAGTTGGTTTATTTTTGGTTGATTTTTATGTATTTAGGGAAGTCAAAGAATAGTAGAGGAAGGTTATATGGGAGCCGTGAGCACTTGAAGTGAGCCTAAAAAGCAATGGAGATCAATATGCTGAAATGCTAAAAAAGTGATGTGCATGACCATGCGCATTTTGCACATGGCTGTGTGACCTGGTGATTAGGAAAGTCAGAGTCGAATTTAATTATTGACTCATGAAGGACAAGATGGAGATTTCATATGGATGTAACCCTAGGGCTGGTAATTAGGGTTTTATAAGAGGGTAGCCACTAGAAATAAATGAGGATTATTCTTTTTGTTTTATCATCACTTTTTAGACATACAATTTTTCTTAGAGCAGTTTTGAGAAAATAAGGTTTTTTTCTTGCTTATATTAGTTTGGAGATTGGAGAATAAAAATTGAAGAACATCAAGCTTCCTATTTAACAGGGGGTTTATTCTATTCAATTATTTTTATTTATTCTTAATTTTAATTCAATGATGATGTCTATTTTCTGTTATTATTCTTTTTTATTTCTTAAAATTAATATGAGTAGCTAAATTCTTAGTTAGGGTTCTTATTGCTATTCAACTATGGGCTAATCATAATTAAACCTAAGCCATTAACCTAGATCCTTTGGTTGTTGTTGAACTTAATGTCTTCTTAGGATTGATCACCCTTTCATTGAATATACATAATAAAACTTGATCGAGAGATGGGTTGTATTGGATTTAAATAATAACCTGTTAGATGCTTTCTTAGTTGAGAAACACTTAAGAAACTAATATTAATTAAGGGTTAGTCCTTAAACTGGGTTAACTGAACACTTGGTAGGCGAGAGCTTTAAATCTATGAATGTTAATTTACTTGGTTAATCATAGGGTTGTCTTAGGAGGAAAGCCTATGATTCTAAGGAAACCCTCAAATTGGATTAAGGTTAGGTATGGCTTAGTAGTAAATTGATTTTAAATAAAGGTTGAATTGGTAATAAGAACCCTATCTCTCTAAAGTGATTGTTATTTC
Source organism: Mallotus nudiflorus (assembly GCA_947683625.1). NCBI lineage: Eukaryota > Viridiplantae > Streptophyta > Magnoliopsida > Malpighiales > Euphorbiaceae > Mallotus > Mallotus nudiflorus. The sequence continues at coordinate 1,063,243 of CANTUR010000771.1, read as the reverse complement.
ATTATGATTTTTTTTCTGTTTTGTCTTAGTTTAATTCAAAATACCCTTTTTCGTTGTTTAAATAAAAAAACACAACTAGTATCACTGTAGTCAATCTGCAATCTCTGTGGGATCGATATTTAATTACTACTTGTATGAATTCGTATACTTATGGAAATCCATCAAGTTTTTGGTGCCATTGACGGGGATTGCCAAATTGATATTGTTGAGAATTTTATGTTATTTTTTTCAGATGTTATTTTTTACTTTTATTAGTTTTTGATTTTACAGGAACTCTTATTGTTGCATGCACATAATTCATGGCGCAAGTAGACAAGGAGTCCAGTTAATACCACTTGATTTGGAGATTGAATAAACTATTTATAGAAGGAGAAGACAGAATAGAGATAGGATGAACGAAGGGGAAGCACACAATGGGCAAGATGGCCAAAATGGGCACGTTGCCCACATAACTATAAGGGACTTTGTGAGTCCCAATGTCCAAGGTGGCCAAACTTCGATTGTGAGGCTAGAGATTGCTGCAAATAACTTTGAAATCAAACCCACCATGATCCAAATAATTCAAAACTCACAATTTAGTGGCTTACCACATGAGGATCCAATTGGTCACATGACAAGGTTTTTGGAGTATTGTTTGACCTTCAAGATGAATGGAGTATATCCAAAAGAAATTAGGCTCATCCTTTTTCCATTTTCATTGATGGATAGAGCAAAAAGATGGTTCACTAGCTTGGCACCTAACTCCATAAACACATGGCAGGAGCTTTATACAACCTTTTTTAATAAGTACTTTCCACCAGCTAAAGTACTCAAAATAAAAAATGAAATCAACTCTTTCTATCAAAGAGATGATGAAAGTTTTTATGAGTGATGGGATAGATTCAAGGATCTTCAGCGACAATGTCCACCATAACTGATTCCTTCATGGGATTTGGCACAGTCTTTTTACAAGGGTGTCAATCCCACAGTGAGAGCAAACATAGATGCATTAGTAGGAGGAACTATCATGTCTAAGACACTAGAAGATGCCTTGGAGCTTTTTGAAGAAATGGTTAATACCCAAAGCCTCTGGTCCAGTAAGAGAGCTATTCTAAAGAGAGGGGGATTAATTGAAGTTGATAGTTTGATGATGTTAAATGCAAAGATGAATGCTTTATCTAAAAGAATGGATAAAATGAATATCAATGCCATATCTAACTTGTCTTCCTCTTGTGAATTATGTCAGGGCAGTCATCCAACTATAAAGTGTTAGATGATGCAAAGCTTGTCCATGGAGAATGTAAACTTTGTAAACAACTTTAAAGGATAGTAGAACCAAGTGCATGGCAACACCTATAATCCAAGTTGGAGAAATCATCCTAATTTATCTTGGAGTAATCAAGGGAACAACTAGTGGAGGCCATAAGCACCACCTGGTTTTGTAGGGCATAATGTGCAACACCAGTAACCAAATTACCACCAAGAAAAAACTTCATCTAATGGAAGTTCTCTAGAGAGCAAGTTAGAGAAGTTCATGTATGTGATGTCCACAAAAATGAATCAACAAGATGAAGCTACAAAAAGGTTGGAAGGCAGATTTGAGCAAATGTATCAAGACACTCAGCTGATGTTCAAGAACCACTCTTCCTCTATTCATAATTTAGAGGTGCAAATGGGGTAGTTGGCAAATTCTTTGTCAATGAGGAATCAAGGTTCTTTGCCAAGCAACACTGAGAAGAATCCAAAAGAACAGTTGAAGGCTATCACCTTGGGAAGTGGAACAGAGATACAAATCCCAAAACCAACAATAGAATATGAGTAGGAAAAGAATAGGGAAGAGGAGAAAGAGCAAGAGGATGAATGGGTTGAAGTGCAAATAGAGGAGAAGTTGCAAGGTGATAACAATAATAAAGAATAAGTAGTGGAGAAACCTACACCAGCACTAGTGAAACCTTACAAACCTCCAGCTCCATATCCTCAAAGACTGAAGAAACAGGAGCATGATCTAAAATTTGCTAAATTTCTAGAGAGGTTTAAAGCACTTCACATCAACATGCCTCTGGTGGAATGTCTTTCGCAAATGCCTAAGTATGCTAAATTTCTCAAGGAACTAATTTCCAATAAAAAGAAATTGCAAGAATGTGAGACTATCACACTCACAAAAGAGTGTAGTGCTATCATCTCGAAGAAACTTCCCTTAAAAAGTAAGTGTCTAGGGAGTCTCACTATTCCTTATTCTGTGGGAAATTTAAATTTTCAAAGAGCTTTATATGATTTTGGAGCTTCAATTAATCTTATGCCTTTGTCTGTTTATAGGAAATTAGGATTAGGTGAAGCAACACCTACAACCATTCAATTGCAACTTGTAGATAGGACAATGAAGGAACCAGTAGGGATAGTGGAGGATGTGTTAGTAAGGGCTGGAAAATTTATTTTTCCAGTGGATTTTGTAGTCCTTAACTTTAAAGAAGATTAGGAGGTTCCACTAATCCTTGGTATGCCATTCCTTTACACTACTAGAGCAATAATTAACGTCTATGATGGAACTCTTATATTAAGAGTGGGGGATGAGAGCTGTAAGTTTAATATCTATGAGACTATGAAATATCCCTATAACGAAGATTTTTGCATGCGAGTTAAAGTCATTGATGAATGTGTGAATGAAGTCCAATGACGAAGATTGGCACGGTCTTTAGAAGTTGAGAATATTGAGAAGTGCTTACAAGTACACTCTTCTTAAGAAGAAGTGACTCTTAAATACCTGCACCAACCACACATACAACTACCAAACACTGAACCCACACCACCCTTAATCATAAAACCACCAAAACTAGACTTGAAGCCGTTACCTCAATATTTAAGATACACTTTTCTTGGTGACGACCAAACTTTACCTGTGACTATATCTTCTAAACTTAGTAAGGAGCAAGAGGATTTATTGGTAAACATGATGAAGAGAAAAATAAAGGCAATCAATTGGCAGATTTCGGATATAAGAGGAATAAGTCCCTCTTATTGCATGCATAAGATTTTGATGGAGGATGGACATAAGCCAACCATTGAAAGACAGAGGAGGCTCAACCCAAACATGCAAGAGGTGGTAAAGAAAGAAGTGGTCAAACAATTTGATGTAGGAATTATTTATCCAATCTCTAACAGTTCCTGGGTTAGCCCAATTCAGTATGTGCCCAAGAAGGGGGAAAACCGATTGTGCAAAATACGAAAGGAGAGTTCATTCCTATAAGAGTTGTGAATGGATGGAGAGTGTGCATTGATTATAGGAAACCAAACTCATCCACAAGGAAAGACCATTTCCCATTACCCTTTATTGATTAAATGTTGGAGTGGATAGCAGGACATGCTTTTTACTGCTTCCTGGATGGTTATTCAGGCTACAATCAAATTACGATAGCTCCATAAGATCAAGAGAAGACCACTTTTACATGTCCTTATGGCACATTTGCATACAGGAGGATGCCATTTGGGTTATATAATGCTCCTGCAACTTTTCAAAGATGTATGATGGCTATATTTGCATATTTAGTGGAGATCATGGATGTTTTCATGGATGATTTTTCTATCTATGGAAACTCATTTAAAGGATGTCTGAGCAATTTGGAGCAAGTTCTAGCATGTTGTGAGGAAACAATTTTGGTGCTGAATTGGGAAAAGTGCCATTTCATGGTAGATGAAGGTATTGTACTTGGACACAAGATTTCAGCTCAAGGCATTCAGGTTGATAAAGAAAACGTGGAGGCAATTGAGAAGATGTAGTACCCCACAAATGTTAAAGGAGTTAGGAGTTTTCACGGTCATGCAGGCTTCTGTAGGAGATTTATCAAGGATTTCTGAAAAATCTCAAAACCTCTTTGTAAGTTACTTTAAAAAGATTCAACTTTTGATTTTACTGATGACTGCAAATTGGCTTTTGATTGGTTAAAACAAGCACTTGTTTATGCTCCTGTAGTGATGGCACCAAATTGGAGTCTATAATTCGAGTTGATGTGTGATGCCAGTGATCCTGCAATATACTCAGTTGAATTATGCTACTACAAAAAATGAGAATAGGTTGCATGTGATCTATTATACGAGGCAAACAATGACATATACTCAGTTGAATTATGCTACTACAAAAAAGGATATGTTGGATGTTATATTTGCTTTTAATAAGTTCAGATCGTACCTCCTTGGATCTAAGGCAATTGTATACACAGATCATGCAACATTAAAGTATTTAATGAACAAAAAGGATTCAAAAACAAGGCTCATGAGATGGGTACTTCTGTTGCAAGAGTTTGATATTGAGATTAGAGATAAGAAAGGAGCTGAAAATGTAGTAGCTGATTATCATTTAAGGTTGGAGTTGAAACATGAGGAAAGTGATAAGCAAGAGCCTATTAAGGAGATGTTCCCTGACGAAATGCCTTTGGCTATAGAATTTATGGGTGCTCCTTGGTTTGCTGATATAGCAAATTTTTTGTCAGTGGGTGAAATTCCAAAAGAGTTTACTCCTTAGCAAAAGAAAAAGTTGATTAGTGATGCTAAGTTCTATATTTGGGATGAGCCATTCTTGTGGAAACTATGCAACGATGGCATAATCAGGAGATGTGTAACAAATGAGGAAGTAATAGACATCTTACAACATTATCATGGGAGGGTCAATGGTGGACATTATGGACCACAATGAACAACTGCTAAGGTTCTTGAAACAGGGTCCTACTGGCCGACAATTTTTCAAAATGCTAGAGATTTTGTAATGCATTGTGACGCATGCCAAAGGAATGGAAACATTTCAAAGAAGGATGAAATGCTCCAATCTGGAATTCTAAAGGTGGAAATTTTTTATGTTTGGGGCATTGATTTCATGGGACCATTTCCAGCATCAGATGGTAACAACTATATTCTTGTTTATTTGGATTATGTTTCAAAGTGGGTAGAAGCTCAAGCATGCACAGTCAATGATGCAAGGGTTGTTTGCAAGTTCTTAAAGAAGCTATTCTCTCGATTTGGAATGCCTCGAGTCATCATAAGTGATAGGGGAACACACTTTTGCAATAGGAATATGGAAGCTTTATTAGCTCGCTATGGTGTGAAGCACAGGGTAGCTACACCTTATCACCCGCAAACCAATGGCCAAGTTAAAGTGAGTAATAGGAAGTTGAAGAAGATTTTGGAGAGAATAGTAAGTCAAGGAAAGAATGGGCAAGGAAGCTTGATGATGCTTTGTGGGCATATAGAACAACTTATAAAACACCTCTTGGGATGTCTCCCTTTAGGGTGGTTTATGGCAAAGCATGTCATCTTCCTATTGAGATTGAACACAAGGCCTACTGGGCAGTGAAAGCCTTGAATTTTGACTTCAGGAAGGCAACTGAGAGAAGAATGTTACAATTGAATGAACTTGAAGAGATAAGGGAAGCTACTTATGAAAATTCAAGGATTTATAAAGAACGTACTAAGAGATGGCATGATGCAAGAGTAAGAATCAAGGAGTTTAAGGAAAGTGATCAAGTTTTGCTGTTCAACTCACGGCTTAGATTGTTTCCTGGAAAGTTGAAAAGCAGATGGATAGGACCGTATACAGTGACTCATTCATATCCTCATGGAGCTGTGGAATTGAGCAACACAAAAGGGGACACATTCAAAGCGAATGGGAAAAGGTTAAAGCTATACCATGGAAGCACATTTAAGGAGTTCAATCAAGTTTCATAAGGGAATTAACTGGATGATCAATTTGATGGTTTAGCTCATGGACCATTAAAAGAGTGCTTCTTGGGGGCTCAACCAAGATTATTTTTTTAGTTGTATTTGTATTTGTATTTGTATTATTTACTTTTATTATTGGTTATTTTTTTAAAATTTTTACAAGTTTATTCTATTTTTTATTATTGTTTCTGGTGCACTTCAGGGAATGAAAGAAAGGTTGGAGCTCTAAAAGAGGTATTGTGAGTTAAATGTTTAGTGGAATTTTTGATTCAATTGACTTGTAATTTAAATTTATGATGCATTGCTTGTCTATGTGTATTGAATTTTTAATTTAGTGAATTTATGAAGTATGCACATACAAGTCACATGGCCGTGTGCATTTTGCACATAGCCGTGCGTCTTGCATCACCACTTTTGAATAATTAGGTCACATGGCCATGCGCATTTTGCACACAGCTGTGCACCTTACGATGCCAGAACTTGACACACAGTTGTGCACATTTCGCACATGACCATGTGATGAGATAGACCTAACTTTTAGAAAAGACACAAAATTTTGTTTTAAGTGGATTTTCCACTTCCCAACACTCCACACTTCCCCAAAACCCTAGGGACTCAACTTTTGACCACTTTTCCACTTCCCAAGCCCTAGAAAACCTAACCCTTGACCACCTTTTCAATTTCTCATTAAATTTGACCCAATTCCCCATCATCCCACTCTCTATATAAACACTCACGTCCTTTCTACAAAATCATTCTCTACACCATTTCCTACACCATTCTCCACTCTACATATTCTCTTAATTCTTTTTAAGGAAGTCTTATGGAGAAAGATCAAAGAAGGAAGGGCATAGCAAGGAAGAAAACTAATCCTTCCAAAAGAATAAGACATGGTGGAAATTCCAATAATCCAGGTGGTGCTAAAGAGGAACAAATGGTAAAACCTTTCTCATCTCAAATTTAATTTAGGCATGCTGAGCATAGGAATAAGTTTCAAGCAATGATGAATAGGAAGATTGTGCCAAATAGATATTTGAACGCCACATCTTTGATTGAAATTGGGTTGTTAGAATAGATTAATTTGTATGTTCATAGGATGGGGTGGAATGATTTTATTTTGATGCACAATCTTTCTTATGCCATCCCCACTTATGAATTTCTCTATTCTTTTGAGTTTAATGATCATACCCTTATGCTAACTTTTCATTTGGGGAATGCGGAGCATACTCTAGGTTTTTTTTAACTCAATGATGTATTTCATTTTCCCAAAAATCAGGATGCTAATGTTGCATTTGATAGAAATGAGTTTTGGAGAGAATTAATTGGGGAAAGGGGAGTTTTCTATGAGGCTCGATCAGCAAAAGAATCAAGGATTTGATTTCCCACACTTAAGTACCTTCATAGGCTCATAGCACATTCTTTGTTTCTAAGGAAAGAGGGTGACTCTGTGATTACTACCACTGAGCTAAACATTTTATATTGTATGGTGAATGATAAAAAAAACTTGATGTCTATCATGCTTTAGCCAAGAAATTGAGAGATGTTGCTACAAAAGCTACTGGGGCTATTAAAGTAGGAGGCCTGGTAACAGCTATAGCCAAGTACTTAAACTTTGACATCGATAGCATGCCTTTTGAAAAGGTCCCGGGTCATCACTTTATTGACACTGGCATGATGGAATCCAGGTAATGGTTAGAGTTGATCATACTGGGAGAGCTTTTCTTATCCCGCCTACACCTGTGGAGCAAGATGAAGAGGAAGAGGAAGATGTCTCTCTGAATAATGTGTTAGAAAGGCTGGATAGCTTAGAGTTGCAAATTGGAGTTATCGATTCCAACACAGGTGAGCTGAATTCTGAAGTGGTAGGAATGGGTCGTATTTCTAGGCAAATGAATCGCATATTACATATGATTAACCATAACCTTAATGCTTATTTCAGCTCTCAGAATTTTATCCCATCGCCATTCCTGCATGATGAAGATATACCAGCACAAGAGTACTCCTCTGAGGATGAAGGGGAGGAATGAAGACCTTGTTTTGAAGTGTTTAGCTCTAGCTTGAATAATGTTTACTTTAAGTTTTTTCAGTTTTTTTTAATTGTGATGTTTTGTGGAACATTATATGTTATGTTTCATGTTTTGAATTGAAGTATGTTTTTATTTAAGTTGTTTTTTTTGTCAAGGATTTTTATTTTAGGAATGTTACTTTTTCTTATTTTATATTTTCTTTTATTCAAAAAAAAAAACTATGCTAGGAGGTAGCACGACCATGGGCAAAATGCACATGGCCGTGCGTGATACGACGCCAATTAGGTAGCATGGCCATGCGCATTTTGCACACGGCTATGCAACCTGATGCATAGGCACAGTCGAATTCCTCAAAATTTTTCCTGTTTTAAACATTGCAATGAGGACATTGCACATTTTAAGTGTGGGGGAGGAAATAAAAAAATAAAAAAATAAATTTATTTTATGAGCTTATTAGTTGTGATTTTATTTGTTTTTATTTGTTTCCTTATTCCATTGAGGGTTTAGTTGATTTTAGTTTCCTATGTAAGCTAAACTTCCTAAATTAATGGGAAAGCAATTTTTATTTTATTGAAATTGGAATGTTTTGTTTCTTGTAATTTTTTTTGTTTCCTTATTTAAACTCTACTGACTTTTGTTTTTGTTCTTGTTAATTCCATTCTCTTTTATTGTTTTATTTTAGTACTAACATTGTTATGATGCTAGAATAAAGATACAATTTCAAGGAAAGAAGCTTAGTGATGGCGAGGGCAAACCTAAAGACATGAGGGAGGATTATAAAGCTTTCTTTGCCATTTATTCTGAAGAAGAAGGGAAGAGATTCTGCTCCTTAGTTAAGAGAAATTTCAGTAAGCCAAAATACTTTGATGATAAGGTACTGTTGAATATGGGTATTAAGGGAACCATAGATATGTTTTGCAATAAATTGGGGTGGTTTAAATTGGCTACAGCCTAATATGATGTATTCTTTGAACTCACAATAGAATTTTACACTACATTTAAGATTTTAGATGCACCTCTAGGGATCTTTTCATGTAGGTTCTTTGGGAAAGAATACTTATTTGACTATGAAATCATGTCTCAAATCTTTGGTTTTCCTCAATGAGGTGTTTGTCAACCTCCTATGGATTACAATATGAGTAGTTTTTGGCATGAAATCACTGGAGGTGATAAATTTTGTGATGGTTAAATAATGACTAGTGGTTTGATCAAAGATCACTCATATTTAATCATGCATAAATTCATGGCATATATAATCTTTGGAAAAAAAGATAGTACTAGGGTTTCCCCTGATGAACTATTTATGTTGTGGTGCTTGAAGACTAACATAAAAGTATGTAGTATATACTTTGTTTTGTGTTCTATCTGGCGGGTTGTTCAGGCTAAAAAGGCTTTGATCTCAATAGGGCATATTGTCATCGGATTGGCATTGTATTTTGCTCCATTCGAATTTACCAAACATAAATTGGAGCCTTTAGAAGCCGAGTCCCTTGATGAAGATTACCTAGTGCGAGCTGAAATCATCACCGAATTCAATGAGTTTCATGATGTAATGGGTAGAAGATGCTACATGATCCGTCAATTGGCAATGCAACATGGTGAAATACCTTTACCCCCTAATGCAATTAAAAAAGGAGATAATGGGAGTGAAGCTTAATCAAGGAAGCGACGGAACACCAAAAAATAGAGTGATGACATCATGGAAAAAATCAAATAGCAGATGGATATCTCTAACAATAGGATTAGGAATATGGTTATGGATTTGTCCAACCAGTTAGAGAAGTTCGAGAGGCGATGTGAATCCATAGCTAAAAGGTTGCAACTTAAAATTGATGAAATCTTTCGCATCTTTCCTCAAAGTAAAAGATATAAAGCTATAAATGAAGCTGCAAAGTGCATCATGGTTACACCATATATTCCCCCTCCAATTTCACCGAAATAAAGGGAGTATACTATTTTTTATTTTCTTTTATTTATTTACTTTTCATGATTGTATACTTGTGTGTTTGTTTTACTTTAAGAATTTACATGCTTTATTTTTATTTTATTTTATTTTACCCTTTTGTGTGATTGTGCCTTGTTCTTACAATTGAATTTTGCAACATATATACCTTTAGAGCCTTGTTCATTAATCTTAGTTTTCTTGAAGAAATGCTTTAATCTTCCTTTAAAGGATTGTTTTAAACTTTTAAATTAGAAGAGCAACTTGTGGTTAGGAATTTTTACATTTTAATGAACATTAATGCTTAATTTTCTATTGAATAAGTGAATCTAGATGATTAATATTTGAGAAAAGTATTTATGAATAGGAATTTGAGGCTACTTTAGAGTGGCTATTATTTATTTTAAAAAAATCAATCAAGAAGCGAGATGGAGTATAAAACGCACTCATTTGGAGCTTAAAATTGAAAAGAAAAATCTTTTAAATGCTCCTTCTACTCCAATTCTCTTTAAGAGTAAGAGTATCCAAAGGATCCTTTTTGGAGGTTTCCACACTGAGTAACATAAGAAAGGTGGGGGATGCCGATATTGGGAAGACATTGATTGATTAACTTTTTAGCCTCTTTATTGTTGGCACAATTCCTACTTGTTTTTATTTTTCTTGAGTGTCAATCATTTATTTTCATATTTTCATTAGAAATGTATGCTCTTCACATGGTAACAATATATTCTTGACCTCAGTTTTTGTTTTACTTTTCGAGTTTATAAACTTTTTATTAAAGGAAGATTATGGTAGTTAATCAAGTTAAAGCTAGTTAATGAGTATGATACTTTAGGTAGATATGTGTTTTTAGGTTTTGCTTAAGGACAAGAAAATATTCAAGTGTGGGGGAATTTGATGAGTGTGAAATATGCATTTCATTAAGTAGTCTTTGTGTTAGGAAAAATTCAATTTCAGTTAAGTTTGTGTTTCTTTTATTCATTTTTTATTTAGTTAAGTACTTACTGCATGTCATGTGTGTTTATTTATTTTTACGTATTAGTTGGTTTATTTTTGGTTGATTTTTATGTATTTAGGGAAGTCAAAGAATAGTAGATGAAGGTTATACGGGAGCTGTGAGCACTTAAAGTGAGCCTAAAAAGCAATGGAGATCAATAAGCTGAAATGCTGAAAAAGTGATGTGCACGGCCATGCACATTTTGCACACGACCGTGTGACCTGGTGATTAGGAAAGTCAGAGTCGAATTTAATTACTGACTCATGAAGGACAAGATGGAGATTTCACATGGATGTAGCCCTAGGGCTGGTAATTAGGGTTTTATAAGAGGGTAGCCACCAGAAACAAAGGAGGATTATTCTTTTTTTTTATCATCACTTTTTGGAGATACAATTTTTCTTAGCGCAGTTTTAAGAAAACAAGGATTTTTTCTTACTTATGTTTGTTTAGAGATTGGAGAATAAACATTGAAGAACATCAAGCTTCCTATTTAACAGGGGGTTTATTCTATTCAATTGTTTTTATTCGTTCTTAATTTTAATTCAATGATGATGTCTATTTTCTGTTATTATTCTTCTTTATTTCTTAAAATTAACATAAGTAGCTAAATTCTTAGTTAGGGTTCTTATTACCATTCAACCATGGGCTAATCATAATTAAACCTAAGCCATTAACCTAGATCCTTTGGTTGTTGTTGAACTTAATGTCTTCTTAGGATTGATCACCCTTTCATTGAATATACATAATAAAACTTGATTGAGAGATGGGTTGTATTGGATTTAAACAATAACCTGTTAGATGTTTTCTGAGTTGGGAAACACTTAAGCAACTAATATTGATTAAGGGTTGGTGCTTAAACCTGGTTAACCAAACACTTAGTAGGCGAGAGTTTTAAATCTAAGAATGTCAATTTACTTGGTTAATCATAGGGTTGTCTTATTAGGAAAGCCTATGATTCTAGGGAAACCCTCAAATTGGATTAAGGTTAGGTATGGCTTAACAGTAAATTGATTTTAAATAAAGGTTGAATTGGTAATAAGAACCCTAGCTCTCTAAAGTGATTGTTATTTCATTATGATTTTTTTTTTGTCTTAGTTTAATTTTTAGTTTAATTCAAAATACCCTTTTTCGTTGTTTAAATAAACAAACACAACTAGTATCACTATAGTCAATCTGCAATCTCTGTGGGATTGATATTTAATTACTACTTGTATGAATCTGTATACTTACGGGAACCCATCAATTTGGTTGCTACCTGAAGAGACTTTATCTCTATTTTGATTGGAAGAATTACTTCTGATCCATACAATAGTGAGAAAGGAGTTGCTCCTGTTGAAGTTCTTAATATTATTTATTACCCCTATAAGCCATGTTTCAATCTGTCTACCCAATCTTGGTAATTCTGAGTCATCTTTGATAAGATCTTTTGGTTGTTCTTGTATGTAGCTTCAATGGCCCTATTTTGTTATGGTTAGTAAGGAGAAGATTTGTGATGTTCCATTTTATAACTCCTTAGTAGCTCACTAAATTCCCTTTGGAATTGGACATCATTGTCGAAGATGATGTGATAGGGGATCCCATGTTAACAAAATAAGTTTTTTTTTTTATGAATTTAGCCAACTTGCTTGGCTCCTATCCTTGTGAATGATTATGCTTTGGCCCATTTTGTAAAGTAGTCCACTGCCACTATGATGAACCTATCTCCATTTGAGACTATCGAGTGGATTTCCCCAATTATGTCTAGTCCCCATACTAAGAAGGGCCATGAAGAGAAGATGTAGTGTAGTTCTATTATGGGAAGGTGACTAACATTCTCATGGATTTGACACTTATGGCATATCCTTGCAAATTTGATACAATCTTCTATCATTGTCATCTAGAAGAACCCTTATCTAATTAGCTTTTTAGCTAGGATTGCTCCATTTATGAGTGGACCACAAGCACCCTTATGTACTTCTTCTACTCCTCTTACAGCCTCAATTTCATATAGACATCAGAGTTGTAAACCATATGAGGTTCTCCTGTATAACACACCTTAGTGCATGTGAATTTTAATGCTAGTCATCGAATGACTGTTTTGTCTCTTTCATCTACTTGATCAAGATAGGCTTGTTCCTTCAAATATCTCCAGATATCATAGAACTAGGGCTTTTTAGCTGATTATATCTTTGCTATCTTACAATTTTTATGAAGAGTTTATCTTGATTTAAGCAAAAATAGAGGCTTCATGGGCATTTTGGATGGTCCTACCCATACTGATGCTAGGGAAGCAAGTGCATTTATGATCTAATTGTGATTCCTAGGGATATGAATGAGTTTACATTTTTGGAAGGACATTGTAAGTAGCCTCAAGTGGTCCAAATAAGGATTTATAGCTGCTCTTTTAGTTCCCACTCTTCCATAGCATGATTGATTACTAGCATGGAATGTCCAAAGATTTTGACTTTTGTGACATCTAGAGCTATTAGTGCTTCTATTCTGAGTGTGCATGCCTCGTATTCTACTTCATTGTTTATGACCTTGAACTCAAGCTTTTTAGTAATTGGTACTACTTCACCTTCTAGAGATTGTAGTATGACACTAACTCCTGTGCCGAACTAATTGACTGCTCCATCAAAGTACATCCACCATCCTTGGATTTCAATGGCTGGGCTAAGGTCATCTCGGAAGTCCAGTTGGATTTCTTCTGAGTCTGGAATGGGGTTGAGAACTAGAAATTGAGCCACTGCTCTCCTTTTTATGGCCTTTTTAGTCAAATATTGCATGTCAAATTCTATAAGTAGTACGAGCCATTTGGCAAGTTTTCCCACTAAAGAGGGAGCTTCGTAGAGATACTTCATTAGATCCATTTTAGATATGGCCTGGATTTTATAGGATTGAAAGTAGTGTCTGAGTTTCTTCATTGCCCATACCATTGCCACGCATATTTGTTCGACTTAGTTGTACTCTCCTCATATGGCAACATCTTTTTGCTCAAGTAGTAGACTACATATTCTGTTTTCATTTCTGCCTCCTAGGCTAACATTGCACTGATTGCATTCCATTTAATGGCTAGATATTGGGTTAGAGGTATCCCTAGTTTAGGTGATCTTATAATATGTGGGTTTTCTAGGTAGCTTTTAATCTTATCAAATGCTAGCCGACACTATTTGTTCCATTCAACCGGCTAATCTTTTATAAGTTGCTTGAAGATCAGTTCACACACTAATGTCAAATTAGCAATGAATCTATTGATGAACTATAGTTTCCCTAGAAACCCTATGATTTCTTTCTATGTTTTTGGCTCTTGCATCTCTCTGATGGCTTTTGCTTTGTCTGGATCCATTTTGATCCCATTTTGATTAACAACATACCCCAGCATCTTTCCTAAAGTGAACTCGAATACGTATTGCTTTGGATTTAGCCTAAGACTATACTTTTTCACCCTTTTAAGGAACCTTTCAAGATCAGAGTGGTATTCTTCCTTGGTTCTTGACATGGCCATCATGTTATTGACTTATACCTCCACTTCTTTGTGTATTATGTCATGGAACATTGCAGTTGTCATTCCTTGGTAGGTTGCCCTTGCATTTTTAGTCCAAAAGGTAATACTTTGTAGTAGTAAGTACCCCATTATGTTATGAAAGTTGTCTTTGCTTTATCAATAATGGCCATTAGGATTTAATTGTACCCAGAGAATCCATCCATGAAGGAGTACATTGCACATATGGCAGTTCTGTCAACTAGTATGTCTATGTGGGGTAATGGGAAATCATCCTTCGGGCAAGCCTTGTTCAAATCTTTATAATCAATGCAGATTCTAACCCTTCCATTTTTCTTCGTTACTTGTACCAAATTTATGAACCATTCTAGATAGTCTACTACCTCTAGGAATTTTGCCTTGATCTATTTATCGATGTCCTTTTTCACTAGTTGGGCTCATTCTAGTCTGAGTCTTCTTAGTTTCTACTTTACTGGTTTGAATAGGAATGAAGTGTTGAGCAATGTCTCTATCAATACCAGGCATATCATCATATGTTTAGGCAAATACTTTTGAATATTTTATTAATATTTTTTCAATTTCTCTCCTCCTTTTAGGGGTAACATCATTGAAAATATGTACAATACATGGTTTAGATTTCTTTCTAATGTTAAATGATTCAATGTATATGGAATGAATGTCAAATATACTAATGTTTTTATTAACATAATGCACACTACCATCAGGAAAGACATTAAATAAGTATGCAAAATTGAATTTCATTACACTAACTTTACAGTTCATTACATCATTAGTTTCAAACAAAGAAAAAGTATAGATATTATCATCATTAATGTCTTCAAATAGGATGTCATCAATGCTTGATTCGAGGATGGCAGTAGCTTAGGCATGATTGATAGCTTGACACTCTTATTCTATCTCTAGGTTTTTCATCAGCTCACATATGTTTGTCTCGGTGATCATGTTTGTTAAGTGCTTCTTCTTGAGGGTGTCATTCTCTTTCTCAAGAGGTCAATACACTCGCCCGCCATGAGTTACATGATTTACTGCTAGTGAGGGCTTCTCAGCTGCTTGCTTTTCTACTTTTGTACTACTATTATTGTCCTAGACAGTGATTTCATGATCATCAGAGTCATACCATATGCTATCCCCATGACTTGCAAGTTTTGAAGTTAAATAGTACTGACCATCCCATCTTCATTGTCAAATCCTTCTCCCTATCCTAAGGGCACTATGTCTTCTAAGAGTGTGTAGGTAGCATGAGGTGTTGTGTACTTAACTTTGTAGTTGAACTTCCCAGATGGTTGGCCCAGTAAATCCCATATCTCATGGTCACTATTGAAATTTTTATTTGTGTCTAAATAGGGGCAATTAATTACTTTACCATTCATAGGGAGAGTTGTATACCTAGCTCTTTTTTGCATCGTCAAGTGGGGAACAAATTTATGATGCATTGGAATGTATTCAAAGATAGAAGGGCATTGCTCATCTTCACTAGAATCATGAGGCTCAAGAATAGGACTTGAGGGTTTGTCCTTTAAGGGATTATCTTAGGTTTCTTGTATGGCTTGGATTGACTATTCAACCATGTCTTCCAGTAGATTGAAAGAGATCATGTTGATGGTTAGTGGAGTTTAAGAGAGGATTGGCCTTAATACTAGGTCATTTTTTTGGGTCATCAACTTTTCTAAAGTACATAAGGTCTTAGATTAGATTTTTGAGAGTTCTACATGTATCAGTGGCATGGCCATGCATCTAGTGAAATTCACAGAACTAGTTTTGGTTAATATAAGGTGGTTGTGGGTTTAGAAGAGGCCTAAGATCTTATGGTTATAAAAGGTTATTTTGTTGAAGCCTCTGGAATACTTTGGATAGTAAGAGGTTAAAATTTATGAATTTTCTTGATGATTTAATAACATTGATAGATGGTGAGCTGTGGGTGTTGGGTTGGATCATGTTTGTTTCTGTAGCTCGGGTGAAGGTGTTTTGGATATTTGGTTGGGTGTTATGGCAAAAAGTTTTTCTGGCTTACTGAGGTTCCTCATCCTCAATTAGGATAATGAGCAAAGATCATCCATTTTCTAAACTACGGTAATACCCCTTTAACTATCAGCTTTATTTGTTCACCCTCAGGAGGATGGTTTCTAATCTTGACTACCTTTCCCCACCATTTGGTGACATAATTAGAGAAAGCTTCACCAGGTTTATGCCTTATGGTCTTAAGGTCCCTTCAAGTGATGTCTAATTGAGTGTTGTATTCATACTGCTTAATAAACTTCTGAGTTAACAATAGCCAATTGTTTTTTATTTTATCTTTAAGGTCAAAGAACCATGCCCTTAGTCCTTCCTCTAGTGATATGAAGAAGAATCAAAAAATTTGTGATTCTATAAGCTTTATGGTAGCCATTAAATCGGGTCAAATTAATACCCTAATCTCTAGGACTTAACATAGAGCAAGCTGAGTGTCGAACACTCAGGAATTTGAACTTTGCATTAACTGAATAGATACTCAAATGAATAGGCAATGTAATATCAAGATAATAATAGTTAATGTAATAAATAAAAAGAATGTAACTTACTAACTAATTATTATAAATTCTTATAAGAAATTATCACAAAATATATGCATGAGAGAATTTACAATTCAGAATTAAATAAGAACTTTCACATAATTATCATCCAACATATTGATTAGAAATTAGTTATAGTCTTCAAAAACAATTCTCATTGTCAATTAAAGGTATTTCCTCTTAGAGTCTACAAGCACTCTCGTGTTATTGTAGAGATAAAAGAAAACTAAAAAGATATTATACTAATTCTCATTCCCTTAAGATGAAATCCTTGTCTCTAATTATTATTCAATTCTTAAGTAATTTCAATTACATTCCACTAAATTACCCCAACTCTCGCTGTGAATATTTTGATTAACAAGTTACATATGATGATCAAGCATATATAACACCATTTGCACTAATTAAAATTAAATCATAAAGAATAAAAGATAAAAATGTAGTTCTTAAAATTAATTCATTATTGCAATCCTCATACAAGACTTAGCCAAAATACATGATTAAGAAAGCAAATAATAATCAAATACAACATAGAAAAAGGAAGAGAAAAGATTAAATGAATAAAACCCTTCTACTATGTCTTCTAAAAGTTGCTTGATGGTGAATGATCTTCTTTGCTTCTTGGCTTTGTCTTCTCTAAGTTTGTCTCCTCCAAACTAGATTTGACAAATAATTTCTAAAAAATAAAAACTAAGTAGTAATAATTGTTCTTTTACAATGCTCTTTATGTCTACTTCTTATATCTTAATTGTTATCTATCTCTAAAAAACCATTTATATTCTTCATATCTAAAACAAGGCTAAAGTTATGAATTTATAGACCTCAAAAGTGGCTAGAAGTTACTAGAATTCATTTAGAGTTGGAAAGGCACCACTTGACGTCAAAAGTTAATCTACTTTGTAGATGTTGTAGCTTCAAGGGCATTTTTGTCCATCTAGATGACCTAATTGAATCACCTAATTTAGATGTCTTTAGAAGAATTTATAGTGAAAATACAAAAACTATTCAAACCAAAAAATTGCAGCTCTTTGAATAGGCATCTCTATGACGACTTGTTACATGGTGACGACTCATCATGGAGGCTCTCTATAATGAGTCATGCCTTTGGTGATGACTTATACCTCTTCTTAAAGATTCAAACTTGACTTCTTATGCTTCCCAACTTGTTCTAATCAACTCTAAGTCTCTTCCAAACATAATTTAAGCCTAAAACATGTCTAAAACCTACATAACAAACCATAAAGATAAAACAAGTAAAAATAACAATTTCATAATCAAATAAACACATAAAAATAATAAAATCAAATTAAAATAAACCTTAACTAACCTAAATGACTATTCACATTTGCATTATATCAAACTCTCTCATACTTAGATCTTGCATGCCCTTATGCAAGAAATAAAGATCTAGTATTTTCTCAAGAATAAATGTAGTTACTTAATCAAGTCATTTTAATAATGAAAGGGTTAGAAAAATATGGTTTAATAATTAAACTTTTATTGCTCAATAATGATAAAACAAACAAGCTTCATGGTATAAACAATAAATTTACCAATTTATCTTAATTTACTAAGAATAAAATAAAAAATGCAAAGTCAAAGTTCTAACCAAGATATTTAAATAAAATATTCATTCTTCAAACTTAAGTTTCCTAGAAATAAAAGCAACCTTAAGACATTATGAAGCACACACATCAACTCACTTTTCTCATGGCATTTTTAGACATTTTATTCATAGATATATATATTTTTAGATGTTTTCTTTCTGAATGAATGTAACTAAGGAGCATTCTTAATTACACATAACTTACTTAAAATACATCTACTTATGATGTTATACATCCCTTTATGAGTGAATGTAACCAAGGAGCATACTCAATTACACACAACTTACTCGAAATGCATCACTTCACAAGCATTCTTTATTTATTTTTTTTATCTTTTCTTTTTTTTTATCCTCATCCATTATTCAAAAGCAAGTATATATGAATTATGGCTATAGTTTCCCTAAGGTAACTCAAATTCCTAAAAAAACCTAAGCTTAAATCCTTACCACTTTAGCCTTAAGCATAGTTAGTAAGTTGACTAAACATTTTTTTATATCTTAAAAATAATAAAAAGAGATAAAAAGATAAATTTATAAATAGTAAATGAAACTTCCAACTTCTACCAATTGAGCATAAAAATCTAACTATCAACATTAAAATTTAACCTCAATCAAAATCAATAAGCCTTATAAAATAACTACATTTTAACTATAAGAGAAGAACTAATGAAAATATAATGCAAAACATCAAAACACATACCAATAGTATACTAATAATATATTAATATAATCCCCTAATAAAATCCCTTCCCCCCACACTTAAAGATACACATTGACCTCAATGTGATGAAAAATAAAGTAAGGAAAGGAAAGTAGTACTTCCCTAATCATCCTCCGGGGTAGGAGGAGGAGACTTGTTGATCATTTGCATGACCAAACTACAAATTTTGGAATTTAACAAATAATTTTTACACTAATAATTTCAATTAAGTGTGTAGGGAATTATATACCATACATATACCAAGCATATACACTTTTGGATAAATAATGACTTTTCGGGCAAATTGAACCTCTAAGATTCAAGAAGGCTTTTGACATCCTTAGAGCTCTTAAATGAGAAAATGAGATTCTTAACATTTGAGTAGACATCTTGAGCTTTCTGAATTGGGATTATTTTTCAAAATCCAAGTTCATTTGGTTAGGAAAATTTTGAGTTCAAATCCATGTATACGTCTGCCATCTTAGACTGCATATCTCTTAGTATTTTGGACATATCTTGAGTTATAGAAGTCTAATTAAGGTGATTAAAAATGATATGAAAATATAAGTCAAATATCTACAATTTCATAAAGAAAATATGGGCAAATTAAAATTTCTTCAGGAGCAGATCATGTCTTCAACTTGTGTATAGCTGTCTGACAGTATTTTGCATTTCAGATTGCACAACCCTTAGTAATTTGGACATATCCTGAGCTAAAGAATCCAAATTTAGGTGATTAAAAATGATATGGAAAGATAATTCAAATATATATAGCTTTTATGAAGAAAGTATAGGCAAATTCAAATTTCTTCAGGAGCAAATCACGGCTTCAATTTGGATATAGCTTTGTGAGTGTAGTCTGCATTACGGATTGCACAATCCTTAGTATTTTTAACATATCTTGAGTCACAAAAGTCGAATTTATGTGATTCAAATTGATATTGAAAGATAATTAAAATATATATGGCTTTTGTGAATAAAGTATGGGCAAAATCAAACTTTTTACGGAGGCAATTACGGTTTCAATCCATTAATAGTTGTCTGACAGCATCAATCTCAATAATTGAAAATAGAGACATTGGACACATCATTTGCACCTCCAACAGCTATATTTTTTAGTATAAATACCTCTAAAGCTGAATGGAAGTTAAGAAACTTGTTTATCATTCATTATTTTTTAAGCTTTAAGCTATCAAATTCTCTTAAACAATTCTTTATTTATATAACTCTTGTGAGAGTTGGGTGTGTGTTAGAAATAGAATTTCTCTTCATCTTAAATCTTAGGTTAGATTAGAAGGGAAATGAGATTTCTTTCTAAAGGAATTGGTTTAAGCGTTGTCCATTGAAACACTTGAGTTTTGGTTTTTTGAGTGAGCCTTGAAAATAATTGTTGTAAGGTTATAAGAGTAAGCCATAAAACTCTTGTATAGCCATAAAACTTGGGGATAAGTTAGGTGGAGACATAGGATTGTTATTGAATCCGAACTCTTTAAATCTCTGTGTTCTTCATTCTTCCTTCTCAACTTCTATTTAATTCTTGTAAAGAATTCTTTTAATTTCTCATTTTTATTTGATAGTCCTATTCACCCCCCCTCTGGGACTATTTTCAATTGGTATCAGAGCTTGAATTCTAGGTACTTCATTGCTAGAATACAAGATTATGAGGAGTGAACCACAAAACCTCTATTCTCTTAGACTATTTTTTGATGGTAGTGACTATCCATATTGGAAATTCAAAATGGAATTATATCTTGATTATGATTCCATTAAACTTTGGGACATTGTCCTAAGAGGTTAGGAACCACCTACGACTATCATTGATGGTGTGGTAACTACTCTTGCAAGAAGCCAATGGAGTATTGATCAAAAGGAAGAAAATCATAAAAATAAAAAGGCTATGATTACTCTAGTCTCTTCAATGATAAGAGAAGAAGGAGGCAAGCTTTAACATTGTATGTCGACCAAAGAAATGTAGGAGACCTTAGAAAACCACTACGAAGGCAACATTCAAGTAAGAAGTAAAAAGGTTCAACTTCATATGTATGAATATGAACTCTTTAAAATGAAGCTTAATTAATCAATCACGGAGATGACAAATCATCTCAATGCTCTCCTCACAACCCTCAAGAAACTTAGAAAACATTTCCCTAAGGAAGAAGTAAAGAACAAGATTCTAAGAATCCTACCTAAGAAGGATTGGGAATCTTGTGTTACTTCAATTGAGGAAGCACAAGACCTCTCCACCCTATCAATCGATGTGCTCATTGGTAAGCTCTTAACACATGAGCTCACTATCAAGCAAAAAGGTGAAGAACAAGAAGAGAAATAAGAAAAGAAAAAGAGCATTGCTCTAAAAGCTCTTCAAGAAGATAGTGAAGAGGAAAGCATCAAAGATTCTAGTGATGAAGATAGTGACATTGCCATGCTCACTAGGAACTTCAAGAAGTTTCTGAGAAAGAAAAACTTCTCAAGAACAAGGGACTTCAATAAGAAGTTCGAAGGAGATAGGAAGAAGAAAATAAAAGAGGTTACGTTCTATGAATGTAAGAAATCGGGACACATTAGAACTGAATGTCCTAAACTCAAATTTAAAAGCAAGGGAGCAAAAGATAAGAAGAAGGCATTCAAAGCTACTTGGGATAATTCCTCCGAATCTGAAGAGGAACAAGTTGCCAATCTTTGCTTCATAGCCATTGAAAATGAAAATGAGGTACCATCCACTTCTTTTTCTTCCTTTAATGATTGTGATGAATATTATGATGATGATTATAAGAGCTCTATTGTGAGCAAAGTACTTATTAAATGCAAAATTTTGTTATCTAAGAAGAAACAATATAAACATGAGTTAGCTAGCTTAAATAAGGATTTTGAATATTTAAAAATTGATTTTGCTAAACTTGTTACATCAAATGAAAAAATAGTTAGTAATGCTAAATCTTCTAATTCTTTAGAAGATCAACTTAAGAAAACAAATGATGAAAATTATAAGCTTTAAATTCCATTGCTAAATTTAAGAGAGGAAAAGAAACTTTAGATAGTCTTCTTGACTCTTAAAAATTTCATTGAGATACTCATGGAATTGGATATAAGAATGGAATGTCTTCATCATCTTCATCACATATTAATTTTGTGAAAGCTTACATGATTCCACTCCTTCAACCACAAAATCGAATAAGACTTAAGCTTTCGAAACTAAAAGATCTCATGTGTTAAATAGCAAGGAAAAGTCTCATTAGATTCATCCTTCATTAACACAAAGAGGTAAGGCTCAAACTAGAGCACCTAAACCCAAGCATGCTTATATGTACATTAGACACAATTAAAATAGGCATGCTACACAATACAATGCACATAAATATGTTGCATAAAATTATTGAAATACACATCACCATTGCCAATGCATGTCTCACTTAATGACATAAAACAATAGGAGATACACACAATACCAAAGGCATATTACACACACTAGGAAAGCATTTCATCCTAGGAGGAATAAATTTGAAAATATTGTATGTTCTTATTGCATGATCAAAGGACATACTAATAATGTGTGCTTCTATAGAAGACTGCATATGAATTTACTTCCTATAGATTATCTTCAAACTAACCAACCTAGACCAAGAAAGGTTTGGGTCCAAAAGAACACTTAAATTGTATTTTGTAGATGTGCTTGAAATCCACAAAAATAAAAAGCAAGTGGTATCTCAATAATGGATGTTCAAGGCACATGACAGGAGACAAAGAGCAATTCAACAAACTTGATGCTAAGGATGGAGGGCACGTTACTTTCGGAGATAATGCAAAAGGAAAAATTATTGGCATTGGAGAAATAGGTAATCCTCAATCCTCATATATACATCATGTGTTGTTGGTTGATGGTCTTAAACATAGTATGCTTAGTATAAGTCAATTATGTGACATGGGAAATAAAGTAACTTTTTATTCTAAAAATTACTTTATTAGTAGTCTTGATAAAAATAAAATTATTTTTAGTGGTGAAAGAGTAGACAATGTTTATGTCATTTATTTGAATAAAATTGATAACAAAAACATAAAATGCTTAGTTTTTATCTCCCATGACACATGGACATGGCATAGAAGATTAGGACATGCAAATTTTGAGCTTTTGAATGATCTTTGTAAACATGAACTTGTAATTGGTTTACCTAAGCTTGAATTCACTAAAGATAAACCTTGTGATTCTTGTCAAAAGGGAAAACAATCCAAGTCCTCTTTTAAGCTAAAAAATGTAGTATCCACCTCTAGGCCACTTGAACTTATGCATATGAATTTATTTGGACCAACTAGAGTTGCTATTCTTGGTGGAATGCACTATGCTTATGTATTGGTTAATGACTACTCTAGATACACTTAGGTGTGTTTTCTTGCTCACAAGAATGATACATTAAAGCTTTTGAAAATTTTTCAAAAAGAGTTAAAAAAGAAAAAGGATTTGTATTTCATCCATTAGAAGTGATCATGGAACCGAATTTGAAAATGAATTTTTCAAAAACCATTGTAATGAAAATAATATTGCTCATACATTTTCATCTCCTCAAACCCCTCAACAAAATAGGGTAGTTGAAAGGAAAAATAGAACTCTTGTAGAAATGGCTAGAATAATGCTTCATGAGTATAATTTGCCTTTCTACTTTTGGGGGGAAGCCATTAACACATCTTGTTATATTTCAAACTAAGTTTTCAAAAGACCAATTTTAAATAAAACATCTTATGAGCTATTAAAAAATAGAAAACCCAAAATCTCATATCTAAGAGTATTTGGATGCAAGTGCTTTATATTGAACACTAAGGATAATCATGGAAAATTTGATTCCAAAGCCGATGAAGGAATTTTCCTAGGCTATTCCATCTCTAGCAAAGCAGATAGGGTATTTAATAAGAGAACTCTAGTAGTTGAAGAGTCAATGCATGTGGTATTTGATGAATCAAACTCACTTGATCCTAGAAAGGATGTTTGTAGTGTTGATAATCTTATAGGTGACAATGAGATATGGAAACACAAGAACAAAATGCTAGTAAGCCTTTGGAACTTGAAGATCCAAGTAAGAAGGAAAATGAGGAGACATCTCAACCTACCTTGAAGGATGAACTTCGAAAGGATTAGCAATTTAATAAAGCTCACCCTCAAGACCTCATTATAGGTGACACTACAAAAGGGGTAACTACTAGATCTTAATTAAAGTCTACTATTAATTTAGCCTTCATTTTTTAAATTGAACCCAAAAATATTGATGATGCCTTATGTGATGAATTTTGGGTCCTTGCTATGTAATAAGAGTTAAATCAATTTGAGAGAAACAAGGTTTGGACCTTATTTCCTAGACCTAAACATCATCATATTATAGGCACCAAATGGGTGTTTAGAAATAAGATGAATGAACAAGGTGTCATAACTAGGAAAAAAGCTATATTAGTAGCTAAAGGATATAATCAAGAGGAAGGCATTAATTATGATGAAACCTTTGCCCCCGTTGTAAGGTTAGAAGCTATTAGGATGCTACTTGCATTTGCATTATACATGGATTTTAAACTTTATCAAATGGATGTTAAAAGTGCATTTTTTAATTATTTTATTGAAGAGGAGGTATATGTTGATTAACCTCTGGGTTTTGAAAATTTTAACTCCCCAAATCATGTTTTTAAATTGTCAAATGCATTGTATGGATTGAAACAAGATCCAAGAGCTTGGTATGAAAGATTGAGTAACTTTTTACTAGAGAAAGGTTTCTCTAAAGGAAAAGTTGACACAACTCTTTTCATAAAGTAATCCAAGCATGATGTATTAATTGTTCAAATTTATATTAATGATATTTTTTTGTAGTGCTACTGACCATTGCTTGTGTGAGGAATTTTCTAAGCTAATGCAAGGAGATTTTGAGATGAGTATGATGGGAGAACTCAAGTTCTTTCTTGGACTTCAAATCAAGCAATTTAAAGATGGGATTTTCATTAATCAAACCAAATATGTAAGGGAAATTCTTAAGAAGTTTGGAATGGATGGAACTAAATCAAGTAAAACTCCAATGAGCACCACAACCAAACTCAATAAGGATGAGAATGGCAAACCGATTGATGAAAAGCGATTTAAAGGTATGATCGGATCCCTTCTTTATTTAATTGCTAGTAGACCCAATATTATGTTTTCTACTTGCTTATATGCTAGATTTCAATCAAGTCCTAGAGAGTCTCACTTGAATGCTATTAAAAGAATTTTCAAATATCTTTGTGGTACAATACATTTAAGACTTTGGTATCCTAGGAGTTCTTCATTTGACTTGATTAGTTATTCTGATGCTGACTTTGCCGGTAGCTTACTAGATAAAAAAGCACTTCCAAAACTTGTCAAATTTTAGGAAATTGCTTAGTTTTTTGGTTTAGTAAGAAACAAGTTTCGGTTGTCTTGTCCTTCGCTAAAGTAGAATATGTGGTAGCTAGTTGTTGTTGTACTCAAGTTTTATGGCAAAAACAACAACTTTTGGACTATGGCATTGATATTAATCACATTGCAATTAAATATGACAATAAAAGTGCTATAAACCTTAGTAAAAATCCCATTCAACATTCTAGAACTAAGCATATTGACATTAGACATCATTTCTTGCGTGATCATGTGCAAAATGGTGATATTTTTCTTGATTTTGTTGATACTAATCATAAATTAGTAGACATCTTTACCAAGCCTCTTTGTGAGGAAAGATTGAATTTTATTAAGCATGAACTTGGTATGATTGATGGCTCAAGCTTGTCTTGATCACTTGTTAAATTAATCAATTGATGTTTGGATTCTTATGTGATCATGTGCTTTAGCGTCATGTATATATTTTGTTTTAAAAGTATTTTCTTTAGCAAATTTACTTCATATACATGATATATTGTATGTCCCATTTGCATGATCTTTGTATTAATTTTATTTGATTTGAATTTATTTCACAAAATTTTTTTATGCATGCATAATAATAATGTAAGTGTAGCTAGTTTTGTCCTTGTGATAAAAAGCCTTGTTTTGCTTACTTTGTTTATATATGATATTAATTTTTTTTATTTATGCATGACTATCAATTATGCTTATACCTGCAAAATTCATATTCATGTATAAATTCTTCTTGGGAATGGTTTTTATCTTTAAAAATGAAATGACTTTTATAAAGATTTTGAGTATCTTTGCTTTCATTATTTTAATTATTGATCTTTTATTCCCTTTAGTATTATTGGTCCTTTAGGTCTATTTCCCCTTATATCCCTCTCTTTTCTTTTTGTCTTTAACAAAGGGGGAGAAGAAGCTAAGTGCTTAGGGGATAAATAATTGTGTTTGTATTTTAGATATGCTAAGTATCACATGATTATGTATGATTGATTGACTAGCTAAACTTTCTATAATCATGTGATGTTTCAATATAGCATATGTACTATTTTGTGATGCATTATAGTACCAATATATGCATATATGCTTGAAATTATTTCCTTCATGTTGTCTAACATTTTTTAATGATCATGTTATTCTCATTTGTTATGTTAGGCCATGTTCTTATCCCTCCTGCTATATTTTATATTGTTTATATTTTTTTTAAGAAGGATAATAAAATTTATTTATATTTCTTATCATGTCCAAAAAGGAGGGGAATAAAGAAATATATTTTGTTAAAGGAATAGATTTGTTAAACCGTTATACATGCTATGATAATTCATTTATATACTCTGATACATGATAAATATTGAAATTATGCATATGTTAAGGGGGAGCAAAATACTTTCTCATTTTGCATCTATTTAATTTGAAAGGGGGAGCTATTTTAATTAGATTGCTTATACATGTTATTTATTTTTGTCACACTCACACACATTATTTATTATCTTTTAACATTGGTTGTCAAAGCCAAAAAGTGGGAGATTGTTGAACATTTATATGATCAAACTCCAAATTTTTGACTTTGACAGAAAATTTTTATACTAATAATTTCAATTAAGTGTGTAGGGAATTATATGTCATACATATATTAAGCATATACACTTTTGGATAAATAGTGACTTTTCGGGTAAATTGAACCTCTAAGATTCAAGAAGGCTTTGACATCTTTAGAGCTCTTAAATGAGAAAATGAGCTTCTTAACATTTTAATTAGACATCTTGTGCTTTCTGAATTAGGCTTATTTTTCAAAATCCAAGTTCATTTGTTTAGGAAAATTTTAAGTTCAAATCAACATATATGTCTGCCATCTCAAACTGCACATCTCTTAGAATTTTGGACATCTCTTGAGTTACAGAAGTCCAATTAAGGTGATTAAAATGATATGAAAATATAAGTCAAATATATACAAATTTAGTGAAGAAAATATGGGCAAACTAAAATTTCTTCGGGAGCAGATCATGGCTTTAACTTATGTATAGTTGTCTGATAGTATTCTGCATTTCAGATTGCACAACTCTTAGTAATTTAGACATGTCCTGAGCTACAAAAGTAAAATTAGGTGATTCAAAATGATATAGAAAGATAATTCAAATATCTATAGATTTTATGAATAAAGTATGGGCAAATTCAAATTTTTTCAGGAGAAAATCATAGCTTCAATTTGGGTATAGCTGTCTGAGTGTAGTCTGCATTACACATTGCACAATCCTTAGTATTTTTGACATATTTGGAGCTATAGAAGTCCAATTTAGGTGATTCAAATTGATATGGAAAGCTAATTCAAATATATACAGACTTTGTGAAGAAAGTGTGGGCAAATTCAAAATTCTAAAGGAGCCAATTATGGTTTCAATCCATTAATAGTTGTCTAACATCATCAGTTTCAACAATTCAAAATATAGATGTTGGATACATCATTTGCACCTCCAACAACTATATTTTTTAGTATAAATACCTCTAGAGCTGAATGGAAGTTAAGAAACTTATTTATTATTCATTATTTTTTAAGCTTTCATTGAGCTATCAAATTCTCTTAAACAATTCTTTATTTTTATAAGTCTTGTGAGAGTTGGGTGTGTGTTAGAAATAAAATTTCTCTTCATCTTAAATCTTGCATTAGATTAGAAGGGAAGTGAGATTTCTTTCTAAAGGAATTGGTTTAAGTGTTGTCCATCGAAACACTTGGGTTTTGGTTTTTTGAGTGAGCCTTGAAAACTCATGTTATAAGGTTATGAGAGTGAGCCATAAAACTCTTGTATAGTCTCAATCTTATAATAAGATTGTGGGTGATTGAAAATCCTAACTTGGGGATAAGTTAGATGGAGACCTAGGATTGTTGTTGAATCCGAACTCCTTAAATCTTTATGTTCTTCATTCTTCCTTCTCAACTTCTATTTAATTCTTGGAAAGAATTCTTTTGATTTCTCATTTTTATTTGATAGTCCTATTCACCCCCCCCTCTATGACTCTTTTCAAGACTCGATCAAATTTTGGAATGATCAAAGAATTAATTTAACTTGTATTCCATCTTCCTTTGTTAATGATTGAGTTGTTGGTTCCAAAACTCCATGTCATTCAATTGATGTTGCATTGCAATTTGTGTCTCCAAGATTTGATCCCAAACATGTGGTTGTGCACTTGAGGAACCACTAATGGGATAAGTAAGTAAAGGGACATCACCAAATGGTGTATAAGAAGGAAAATCCTCCTCAGGATCAGTTTCTTCTTCCTCTTCATTTTAACGTTCCTCAACCGGAGGTGGTTCTTCAATCCCTCTCCAACATGACCTCATTTTTGGAAGAATTGAATGAAATGCAACATCCATAACTTCTCCTTTTACAAATGCTTATTTTGTAAAATAAGAACACTTAACAATTCAGGTATAGTTATCAAGATAAATATTCAAAGCTTTGGTAATAATAATAATCACATATCTATGAGTTAGAGGTGCATCTTTATGTGGAGCAAAAGCCAACAACTAATTAAATATCCAATAATTCCAACAAAATTATTGTTTATTATGAATGCACCACATTAAAAACAACTCTTGTGTAGTAATGCAATTAAACTCAGTTTTGTGAAAAATGACACATGCAATCACCATATGTAATAACCAGTATTTTAAGTCTTTGATAAATATAGCCTTTCCTTTCCTAGGATGAAATGGTGTGTGAAAATTGGTAAGAAATGTCTAGAATTCATTCAATTTAAAGGATGGTAGGGGATCACATAATCCATCCTTTTTAAAGCCAAAGACACATTGCATGAAAGAGTATGTAAGTTTATGCTTATTCCCTACCATGCAAAATCTAGGATTTGTGAATTCTTTGAGTTCACATCCAATGTAGTGTAGAATTTTATGATTAAATCAACATATGTATCTTTATGTATAGATACAAACTTCTTAAGTCCACATTGAGTCATCAATTTATCAAAGGACTCAAGCATACCCACATCTTTTAAAAGAGAATTAGGAATGCATTTACAAGAATTGATTTCCTTAAATTTGATTATGGAAAACCTAGCACCTTCTATATGAGAAAGGATAGGAAACTTTGCTTTGTAAGTTTGTGAAAGATTTTCCTCTTATTGATGTTGCTCCTCTTCCACATATGGTCTCTTTGATGAAGAACTTCTTGTCTTACCCATGGAGAAAGGATATGATTGTTGTGGAGAAATGTAGAGAACGAAGTGTAGAGATAATGATTAAAAATAAAGAAATATGGAGATTAAGTATGTGATAATTTGGTTAGGGTTAAGAAAGAAGAAGAGAAAAAAAGAAAGATAAAGAGACCAAGTGAGGAAATGAGGGAAAAATGAAAAGACTAAGTGTATATATATATATATAAGAAAAAGAGTAAGGAAGAGACTAAACAAAGAAATAAAAATGCATGGGATATTTATGTGTTAGGAAGGTGTAGTCAAAGGGTGTATATATAAAGGTAGTAGGGTTTGGGTGTAAGTGATAGTGATAAGTCATGGAGAATGACGAAAAGGCATGACTTTTCTTGGAAAAGAAATGACTTTTCACTAATAGGAGTTGTATTTGTTTAGGAAATAATATAATAAGACAAATAAATTAATAATAAAAATGTGTTAATGCAAGAATATTAATAATATAAATACCTATTAATATAAATACCTATTAAGATATATATCCAAGTTCCCCAGCAATGGTGCCAAATTCTGAAGCGGGTGGAATTGTATACCCTAGTCTCTAGGACTTAGTATAGAGTAAGTAGGTTGTCAAATACTAGGGACTTGGGGTAAATCTTGTATTAACCGAATAGATACTTAGATGGATAGGTAAAATAAAACCAAAATAATAGTAAGAGTGACTAAAACAAATAAAGAAATATGCTTTATGGTTTTCTTTTATCTCTACAATACAACAAGAGTCCTTATAGACTCTAAGAGGAAATACCTTTAATCAACAACGAGAGTTGGTTTTAAAGACTATAGACTAATTTCCAATCAATATGTTTTATGATAACAATGTTTAAAGTTCTTGTTTGATTCTAATTTATGATTCTCCCATTGATAGATATATATATTGTTTGTCTTATTATTTTAATAATTAGTTAGTGTTTAGATTTCTTTATTTGTTTTAGTCATTATTACTAATATTCTAGTTTTATTTTACCTATCCATCTAAGTATTTATCCGGTTAATACAAGATTTACCCCAAGTCCCTAGTGTTTGACACCATACTTGCTCTATACTAAGTCCTAGAGACTAGGGTATATAATTCCACCCACTTCAAAATTTGGCACCATTAATGGGGAACTTGGATATATATATATATATATATATATATATATAATAGAGAAAGGTTATTTTAGGCCTTGTTTTTTTGTTTCTTATTTTGTTTTTATATTTTTCATTTTTTTATATATTTTTTTTATTTGTTGTCATTTGTTAAGTTTAATTTATTCAATTGTGAATTTACATTTTTTTATGCTTACGAGAAGTACTAGTGATAATAATTTGAACTTTGATCCTAAAATTGATTTAACTTTACGTGCTTTACATAGGGAACAAAGGCAAAAAAGAGAGAACCAACCGAATTTGAATGAGATGGCTCAACTAGAAAGGAGAACATTAGGCAATTTTATGCCCAACATCTCAGGGAGTCTTGGAGGGATTGTGGCTCCAACTATTGCTAATAATAATTTTGAGATCAAGTCAAATATCATCCAAATGGTGCAAAACAATCAGTTTGGAGGTTTATAAGAAGAAGATCTCTATGCCCATATATTAACTTTCCTTAATGTATGTGCAACTTTCAAGATTAATGGTGTAACAGATGACACAATCAGGCTCAGACTCTTTCCATTTTTAGTTAGGCATAAAGCACAACATGGCTTGCTAGTTTGCCAAATGAATAAATCACAATGTGGGACTAATTAAAGCAAGCATTTCTACACAAATATTTTCCACCATATAAGATGGCCAAGTTTCACAATGAGATCACTACTTTCAAGCAAAATGGAAGTGAGACAATTTATTCAGCTTGGGAGAGATTTAAGGAACTCTAAAGGCAATGTCCACATCATGGCTTGGCGGAATGGATGATTCCTCAAATTTTTTAAAATGGGTTTATTGATAAAAATAGAAACATTGTGAATGCAGCACCCGATGGAAAATGGATGGATAGAAAGGCTAAAGAAGTCGTTACTTTGCTTGAAGAACTTGCATCTCAAGGATACATAGGTGATGAAACAACTATGGCAAAAGTAAGGGGAGTTTTAGAGCTTGACACAATTAAAATATTGAATGCAAAGGCGGATACTCTCACCAATCTAGTAAGTAGAAATCAAATTAATTCTTTATAAAGTACTAATGTTGTTTATAAGTTTTTTGGAGGACCTAATTCATATTCTCATTGTACTTTAAGTACAAATGAGGATGTGAACTATGTGCAAGGTGGTTTTAACCAATGAGTGGGGCTAAATTCCAACACTTATAACCCTCAGTAAAGGAACCATCTCGGTTTTTCCTAGTCAAACCCATCCTCTCAATTAAACCCTCCATATAACCCAAACACCAAACCTTAAAACCCACTGGGATTTTCCATGAAACAATAAACCTTTAATCCTACCCATCCTAAACCTACTCTTAAAAATCTCATGGAGCAATTTGCCAACCAACAAATGTCTATAAATAAACAAAATAAAGAGCAATTTAAGCAGCTAAACTCTAAGCTTGAGCAGCTTGCTCTTCATAACTGCATCCTTGAAACCTAAATTGCCAAACAAGCCTCTTCATCAAATACTAAACCTTTAGGAAAGCTTCCTTCCCAACCAAAGTATGTACAAAAAGAGTCTTATCAAGAAATTACATTACACAATGGTAAGGAGGTTAAAAAGGATCTCAATAAGAAAAAGAGAGTGGATGATGATGATGATGGCATAGAAATTGAGGACGTGGATGTTAGAAGTAAAGATGATGATGAGTGTGCGAAGAAAGACAAAAAGGAAGATGCCATACCATTGAAAAATGATGAACCAAGGGTAGATGTTAAAACACTTCCTTTTCCTTAAAGGTTCATAAGGCATAACTTATATAAGCAGTTTGGAAAATTCCTTGATTATCTCAAGGAAATCACTATCACCATCCTATTTGTGGATGCCATTAGAGACATGCTAGCTTGGGGTAAATTTTTAAAGGATATTATTAGCCATAAGAGCAAGCTTGAAGATTATGGCTTAGTATCTCTTATTGAAGAATCCAAGGCTATGTACTCCAAGTCTCCACCAAAGCATAAGGATCCAGGTTCATTTATAGTTCCTTATACAATTAGAGGTACACATTTTGATAAAGCTTTATGTGATATTGGTACTAGTGTTAGCCTTATGCCTTACTTTATTTACAAAAGGCTCAATTTGGACGAGCTTAAGCCTACCAATATGTGCCTTTCCATGGTGAACAAATCTATCATATATCCACTTAGCATTCTAAAAAATGTACCAACAAAAGTGGGGAAGTTTATAATACTAGCTGACTTTATTGTGTTGGAAATGGAGGAAGATCTTGAGATTCCAATTTTGTTTGGAAGACCATTTTTTATGACAGCAGGAGCAATTATTGATATGAATAAGGGAAAGATCACATTAAAGGTGGATAATGAATGTATGAAATTTGATGTGCTGAAAATCATGAAGTCAACACCTATAGAAGTGGCAAGTAGAATTGATTCTATTGATGTTATTGATGAATGCATTGAAGAAGTAATTCATGAGTGTATGAGGAATGATTCCATGGAGCCATCTAGAATGCAATAAGCTAATGAGCAAATTATGGAGGTAACCCCATATTAACTTTTCTATAGGAAATCAGGATTTGAACCTTTAAGTAGAGAGTATGATTTAAAGGATACTACATTAAGTGAAGAAGTCAAGATGGAGCTCAAGCCTTTACCATCAAATCTAAGATATGCATTTCTTAACTCTAACCTTAAATTTCCTTTTATTATTAATTTATCTTTGATTAGTGAAAATGTTGATGCCTTATGTGATCAATTGCTTAATCATAAAAATGCCATTAGGTATTCTATAAATGATTTGAAGGGTATTGGTACTAATGTATGTATGCATAGGATACTTTTAGAGGACCACGCTAAGCCTTCTATTGAAGGTCAAAAGTGGTTAAACACCACTCTTAAGGAAGTGGTGAGAAAAGAGGTAACTAACTTTTTTGATAATGGAATCATATATTCCATTAATGATAGTAAGTGGGTAAGCCCCGTTCAGGTTGTACCAAAGAAGGGAGGCTTAACCATTATTAGGAATGAATCTAATGATCTCATACCTACTAGAACTATTGTGGGATAGCATATGTGTATTGACTGTAGGAAATTGAATAAAGCAACTAGGAAGGACCATTTCACATTGCCTTTTATTGACCAAGTCCTTAAGAGACTAGTCAACTTTTCTTATTTTTGTTATTTGGATGGATTAAGTGGTTTTTACCAAATTCCTATTCATCCTAAGGATCAATCTAAAACCACCTTTACATGTCCATATGGTATTTTTGCTTTAGGCATTTGCATTTTGTTTTATGTAATGCACCTATAACTTTCCAAAGATGCATGTTTTCAATATTTAGTGATTTGCTTGATGATTGTGTATAATTTTTTATAGATGACTTCAATGTTTATGGTACTGATTTTTCCACTTGTCTAGATAGTCTATCTAAAGTTCTAAATAGGTATATTGAGCATGGATTGGTCTTGAATTGGGAAAACTGTCACTTTATGGTACAAGAGGGAATTGTTCTTAGTCATTCAGTTTCTAAAAGGGGCATTGAAGTTGATAAAGCAGAAATCAAAGTCATTGAAAATTTGCCACCTCAAAAGAGTATTAAGGAAATAAGAAGCTTCCTTGGACATGCATATTTCTATTGATGATTTATCAAAGACTTCTCCAAGATAACAAAGCCATTGTGTAGGTTACTTGCTAAAGATGCTATTTTTTAGTTTGATGCTACGTGCCTTCATCCATTTGCAACTTTGAAAAGAGATCTTATTTTCACACCTATTTTGCAACCACTTAATTATGAGCAACAATTTGAAATAATGTGTGATGCTAATAACTTTGCGGTGGGGGCTATGCTAGGTCAAAGAAAGGAAGGCAAGCCTTATGTGATTTACTATGCTACTAGCAAACTACTTGATGATGCTTAGATCAACTATACCACAACAGAAAAAAAGTTGCTTGTTATTATTTATGCTTTTGACAAGTTTAGAGCATATCTTGTGGGGGTAAAAGGTGATTGTTTATTCAGATCATGCTACTTGTAAGTATCTTCTAAGCAAGAAGGATGCAAAATCTAAACTCCTACAGAGGATTTTAATGCTTTAAGAGTTTGATTAGGAAGTAAGACCCTTATTGTAGACCATCTATCAAGGATTGATAAGATGGACTCAAGAGGAATAATGATGGTGTGCTAATTAATGATACATTCCATGATGAACACTTACTAAGTGTGGTATCAAAGGAACTTCCATGGTATGTAGATATTGCAAATTATCTTGTGAGTGGTGTTCTTCCTTATAATTTGGATTATTGGCAAAGAAAGAAATTTTTGTATGATACTAAATTCTATTATTGGGAGGAGCTTTTGCTTTACAAATGATGTACTGATGGTTTAATTTGAAGATGCATACCTCAAGATGAAGCTCAAGATGTTTTGAGACATTGCCATTCCTTAGATGCTGGAGGACACTTCAGTGCAATAAAAATGGCATCTAAGGTACTACAATCTAGTTTCTGGTGGCCAACTTTATTTAAAGATACTAGAGAGTTTGTTCTTACATGTGATAGATATTAAAGAAATTGTAATATCACTAGGAAACATGAGATTCCTTTAAAAGTAATCCTTGAAGTTGAGATCTTCGATGTTTGGAGTATAGATTTCATAGGTCTATTTCCTAGTTCTTTAAGCTACAAGTATATTCTGGTCATGGTGGATTATGTTTCAAAATGGGTGGAAGCATTGCCAACCATTACTAATGATGCTAAAATGATCAAGAGGACGCTTAAAAGAACTATTTTTCCTAGGTTTTGTACTCCTAAGGCATTTATTAGTGATGGAGGACCCATTTTTATAATCATGTGATTAAGTCTCTCTTAAAGAAGTATGAAGTAACACATAAGGTTGCTACTCTATATCACCCACAAACAAGTGGGTAGGTTAAGATTAGTACTAAAGAGTGGATCCTAGAGAAAAGAGTGTCTTCTTTATGGAAGGATTGGGCATTAAAGCTTGATGATGCTTTTTGGGTGTATAGGACAACCTTTAAAACCCCAATTGGCCTTACTCCTTACTAATTAGTTTACAGGAAGTCATGTCATCTCCCTATTGAATTAGAGCATAAGGCATATTAGGCAATAAGGGCTTTGAATTTTGATTTGAAGAAGGCTGGTAGGAAGAGGTTAGTTCAGCTTAGCAAATTGGATGAGTAAAGAATGAATGCTTACGAGAATGCAAAGTTATATAAAGATTATAGTAAGCTGTGGCATGATAAGCATTTATCTAAGAAGGAGTTTCATGAAGGTGAGCTTGTTCTCCTTTTTAATTTAAGACTCATTATTTTCGAGAAAGTTGAAGTCATGATGGATGGGTCCATTTAAAGTTGTCAAGGTTTATCCTCATGGAGTAGTTGATCTTGCTAATGTAAAGGGGCAAATTTTTAAAGTAAAGAACATCATCTCAAGCCCCACTTGATTGGTGATACAATTGATATGAGTTTCTCTATCTCTCTATCTACACCCTAATTGAAGTATGATAAGGTCAAGCTATAAACTTTCAAAATTTAGCAAGGTATGATTCACACATTTTTCTTTTATTTCATGATAATTACTTTCATTAATTCACCCATATTTCTCTAATTAGTATGTTTATTATTAGTATACATTTAGTTTATAATTAGTTTTCTTTTCTATTTTTATACATTTTTACATATATTCATTGTATTGTCAATTATATATAGTTAGGCACCACATATGCACACAATAGCATACACTGTCATGACTCGTCACGCATTGAAGAGTCGTAACAACGACATAAGGTGATGAGTCATCATGTGTTGATGACTCATAACTACACATATTGGTGATGAGTCATCATGTGTGTATGACTCGTCATAGAGAGTTAAGGTGATGAGTCATCACCATATTGATGACTTATACACTTATATACATCTTACCTATAAATGCATTCTTATATGTTTTTAATTATCATAGCTTAATTTCATTATTTTTTATATAAATTAAACATCTTATTTGTTCATATATTTGTCTTATTCTACTCATTCCTAAACTAAACAATATTTTATAAATGAAAAGTTGTTTTTTTTAAGAATGGGCATACCCTTTCCTATTTTTACACACCTTTTCACTAAACCTTACACGCTTATATTGTACACCCCTATTACATTTATAAATACCCCCTTTTGACCACCCAATCTCACATGTCTCCTTATACTAATGAATTTGCATTTACTTAAACTATCTTCTCTCATCTCTTAGTCTTTCATATTTTCTATTCTTTCATTCCTTATACACTTTGGCTTTCTCTTCATCTATTCTCCACTCTAAACCTAACCGAACCACTCTTCATCCTTTCATCCTCTTTGTTTTCTTTTTGCTTTTATAATTCATTCAAGTAGGACTATAATCATGGGTAAGACTAGAGGATCATATTCTAAGAGGCCATACATTAAATAAACACATCAAGAGGAGGAACATCTTTCCCAAACTTACAAAGCCAAGTTTCTAATCCTTACACATGAGGGAGGTGCCAAGTTCACAACAATCAAGTTTAAGGAAATCTTGGGTTGTAAGTACATTCACAACTCCTTTTTGAATGATGTGGGTATGTTTGAATCTTTTGATCAATTATTGACTCAATGTGGGCTTAAGGAATTTAATTCTATGCATGAAGATACTAATGTTGAATTGACTATTAAGTTTTATACTACATTGGATGTTAATGCTAAAAAGTCATAAATTTTAGAATTTCACATGCAAGAGAAGAAACATTAACTTACTTACACTTTCATGAATTGTGTCATTTCAAACGAGATAGGTTATGTGATCCCCCATCATCTTTTAAGTTGAATGAATTCTAGATGTTTTTTACTAGTTTGCACACACTATTTGACTCTAGGAAAGGCAAGGCTACATTTATTAAGGACTTGAAATATTGGTTGCTACATAAAGTGCTTGCATGTGTTCTATTTTATAAAATTGAATTCAATAGAGTTGTTTCTAATGTGGTGCATTCACAATAAGAAACAAGTGTGTTGGACTTATTAGGTGTTTAATCAATTATTAGCTTGTGCTGCCCATAAGGATGCACCTTTGACTCATGGCCATTTGATTACCATTATTGCAAAAGCTTTGAATGTTAACCTTACTAACTATACTCATTTTGTTGAGTGTTCTTATTTTACTAAGTAAGCTTTTGTAAGAGGAGAAGTAATGGATGCTGCATTTCATTTGATTCCTCCTCAATCCCATTCTTGTTAGAGGAGAATTAAAGGACCACCACCAGCTAAAGAGCAATACTATAAATAATCTACCAATGAGAGTGATCTAGAGGAGGAACTTCCCTAATATACACCATTTGGTGATGTTCCTCTCCTCACTTATCCAATTCAAAGTACCACTGGTGGATCTTCAAGTGCACATCCTCCTATTTGGGATTAAATTTTTTATATGCAGATTGCTATGCAACATTAACTCAATGAGATGGAGTTTCAAAACCAACAACTTGCTCATCAACAATGCAAGATGGAGTACAAATTGGATTAATTTTTCACTCGCTCTAGATGATTGAAGGAGTACTTCTATCCTTTGCTTTGCTTTATTTTTAATTACATTGAGGAAAATGCATGTTTTTAAGTGTGGGGGAAGGAATATTAGTGGTATATTAATGGTATATAAGTAGTATCTTGTTTGCATGTTTTATATGTTTTATGTGTGTTGCATGTTTTGCATTTTGCATATGTCATTATTGCATTTTGCATTTAGGTATTGTTAGTGCTATTTTGCATTCATATTATTCATTCTCTTCCTATATTTAATAAGTAGTTGTTCTTTTTAGTCTATTGATTTTGATTGAGGTTAATCATTAATGTTGATAATTATATTTTATATGCTCTATTAATAGAACTTGAAAGTTTCATCTAGTATATGTTATAAATTTTCCTTTTTATCTTTTTTTTATTATTTTAAGATCTAAAGAATATTTAGTCAACTTGCTAACTATGCTTAAGGCTAAACTGGTAAAGATTTAAGCATAGGTTTTCGTAGAATTTTGAATAACTTTAGGGAAACTATAGCCGTAATACTCATGAAACTCACTTTTCAATAATAGATGAGGATAAGAAAAATTAAAAAAATAAATAATAAATAAAGCTTGTAACGTGATGCATCTTGAGTAAGTTGTGTGCAATTAAGTATGCTCCTTAGTTGTATTCATTTGGAAAGGGATGTATAATGTTGTAAGTAGATGTATTTTTAATAAGTTATGTCCATTTTTGTTTGCTCCTTATTTGCATCATTCAAAAAGAATACATCCAAACAATATATATTTGAATAAAATGTCTAAAAATGCCATGAGAAGAGTGAGTTGATGTGTGTGCTTAACATTGTCTCAAGATTGCTTTTGCTTCTAGGAAATCATAAGTTTGGAGAATAACTATTTTGTTTAAGTAGCTTGGTTACAGCTTTGACTTTGTGTTCTTGATTTTATTCTTAGTAAATTGAGATAAATTGGTAAATTTATTGCTTATGATATAAAACTTGCTTGTTTTATTATTATAGAGCAATGAAGTTTGATTGATTAACTATCTTTTATAACCTCATTCATTTTCAAGATGACTTGACAAGACAACTACATTTATTTTGGAAGGGATGAAAATTTTGTGTGCTTTTCTATACTAGATCTTTTCTTGCTTGAGGGCAAGCAAGGTCTAAGTGTAGGGAAGTTTGATATAATGCAAATATACATAGTTATTTAGGCTAGTTAAGGTCTATTTTTATTTCATTTCATCATGCTTTATGTGTTTGTTTAGTTATTGAATTAATTATTTTACTTATTTCATCATTAGGACTCATTATGTAAGTTTTATGCAAGATTTAGGGCTTAAATATGCTTTAGAAGACACTTAGAGTTGATTGGAACAAGCTAGGAAGTAAACGGAGTCAAGCTTGGATCATAAGGAAGGGTGATGAGTCGTCAATATATGTACGAGTCATCACTAAGAGTCTTTGTGATGAGTCGTCACACTCATTTCTTACCAAAGGGTTGCAACTTTTCTTAGTTTGAGTAGTTTTTGTATTTTAGCCATAACTCTATCTACAGACATTCAAATTAGGTGATTCAAGTTGCTATGGAAAGATAAAAGAATTTTCTACAACTTTTATGAAGGAATATTCTAGAGGTAGAGTCATATAGATTAATAAAAATTCCCTTGAAGTTATAGATTCTGAAAAGGGGGTGACATTTTATGTCAAGTGGTGCCTTTCCAAATTCAATCCTATTCTAGTCACTTCCAGTAGCATCCAAGTCCTATATATGTATCATTTCTAGCCTAAAAAGAAAAAGAAAAGAGAGATAAAAAAGGATAGATGAAAATAGTACAACAAAAAGAAGATTAGAGAAAGACATATAAATCAATAGAGTGTTTTAGAAATACTACCATCTTTTAGTTTTAAGATTCATTATAAAAACACTTGAAGAAGACAAAGCCAAGTGCAAGAGAAGATCATCCCAAGTATTAAGGATCCTTTGGAAGACATATAAGGGAGTTTTACTTATTCAATTCTTTATCTTTTTATCTTTCTTTCTATATTGAATTTGGTGTTCTTTTATTGCTTCTTAATCATGTATCTAGGCTAAGTCCTTTGTATGGGAATTACAATGATGAATTAAAAAATAACTATATTTTTATCTTATATCTTTCATGATTTATTTTCAATTAATGCTTATTTGTGTTGTGTATGCTTGATCACCATCTGTAACTTGTTAATCAAATTATAACCAACGAGAGTTGGGGTAATTTGGTGGAAAGTGATTGAGATTACTTAAGATTGTAATTTTGCTAGGAATCATAAAGGGAATTCATATTAAGAGAGACGTAATTAGTATAATATGCTTTATGGTTTTTTGTTATCTTTGTAATACAATGAAAGTGCTTGTAGACTATAAAAGGAAATACCTTTAATCGACAATAAGAGTTTCTTTTAAAGACCATAGACTAATTTCCAATCAATATGTTTTATGATAACTATGTTTAAAGTTCTTGTTTGATTATAATTTATGATTCTCCCATAGATAGATATATATATTATTTATCTTATTATTTTAATCATTAGTTAGTGTTTAGATTTCATTATTTATTTTAGTCATTATTACTATTATTCTTGTTTTATTTTACCTATCCATATAATTATCTATCTGGTTAATACAAGATTTACCTCAAGTCCTTCATGTTTGACACCCTACTTGCTTTATACTAAATCCTAGAGACTAAGGTATACAATTACACCCGCTTCAATGTCCAAGAAAGCTTATTATTTCCTTCACACATTTTGGATATGACAATTTAGTAATCAATTCTATTTTTTCCTTATCAACATCAATGCCTCTCTTGGATATTAAATGGCCAAATACAATTCCTTCTTATGCCATGAAGTCAGATTTTTCCCAATTCAAGACAAATCCATGCTCCTTACACCTTTCAAGAAGCTTAGAAAGATTTTCTAAACAATTTGCAAAGTTAGATCCATAATCACTAAAGTCATGCATGAAAACTTCTACACAATCATCAAGTAAATTGCTAAATATTGAAAACATACATCTTTGAAAAGTTTTAAGTGCATTGCATAAACCAAAAGGCATATGCCTAAATGCAAAAGTACTATATGGGCATGAAAATGTAGTTTTAGATTGGTCTTCGGGATGAATGGGAATTTAGTAAAAACCACTTAGTCCATCCAAATAATAAATATATGAAAAATTAGCTAGTCTCTCAAGAACTTGTTCAATAAAAGGCAATGGAAAATGATCCTTTCTAGTTACTTTATTTAACTTTCTATTATTTACACACATACGCCATCTAGTGATAGTTCTAATAGGTATCAAATCATTATATTCATTCCTAACAATGGTTAAGCCTCCCTTCTTTAGAACAACATGAACGGGGCTCACCCAATTACTATCACTAATGGAATATATGATTCTATTATTAAGTAGCTTAATTACTTCCTTTCTCACCACTTCCTTAAGAGTGGGATTTAATCGCCTTTGACTTTTAATGGAAGGCTTGGCATTATCCTCTAAGAGAATACTGTGCATACATAATTTTGGACTAATGCCTTTCAAATCACTAATAGAATAACCTAAGGCATTCTTATGTCTTAACAACACATCATACAAAGCATTAATATCTATATTTGATAAAGATGAATTCACAATAAAAGGGAATTTAGAGTTAGAGTCAAAAAATGCATATCTTAAA
The DNA here is from genome assembly GCA_947683625.1 of Mallotus nudiflorus. Lineage (NCBI taxonomy): Eukaryota > Viridiplantae > Streptophyta > Magnoliopsida > Malpighiales > Euphorbiaceae > Mallotus > Mallotus nudiflorus. Next base: position 1,021,277 of record CANTUR010000771.1, on the reverse strand, counting down.
TTTAATAGTAAAGGCTTGAGCACTAAATCCACTTTTTCACTTAGTGTAGTGACCTTTGGATCATCATCCCTTTTAATGGTCTGAACCTTAAAATCCTATGGGAAGGTAGGTATGAAGTTACCACCAAACATTGATCATTAGTCTCATGGTCCTTATATGGCTTAATCGAATCTTGCTTTAAGCATCCATGTATAACCTCATCCACACATTCATCAAAAACATCAATGGATCAATTCTACTTACTACTTCCACTAGTGTAGACTTCATTATCTTGAATACATGAAACTCTAAACTCTCATTGTTCACTTCTAATGTAATCTTGCCTCTTTTCATGCACTTGTTATTACCAAAAAAGGTCTTCCAAAAAAAATTGGAATCTTTAAGTCTTCCTCCATTTCCATAACTATAAAATCAACTGGTATTACAAACTTCCCCACCTTGGTTGGCACATTTTCAATAATGCCAAGTGGATAGGTGATGGTTTTATTTGCCATGGAAAGGCACATGTTTGTAGGTTTGAGTTCTCCTAAATCAAGCCTCTTGTATATGGAGTAAGGCATAAGACTAACACTATTTCTAATATCACACAAAGCTCTATCAAAATGAGTACTACCAATAAAATAAGGAACTTTAAAACAATATGGATCTCATTTTGGTGGAGATTTAGAATACATAGCTTTGCATTCTTCAACAAGAGATATTAAACCATAATCTTCAAGCTTATTCTTATGACTGATAATATCTTTCAAAAACTTACCCCATGCTGGCATATCTCTAATGGCATCCATAAATGGTATAGTAATAGTGATTTCTTTAAGATAATTAAGGAATTTTGCTAAACTGCTTATCTAGGTTCTGTCTTATGAATCATTGAGGGAAAGGTAGTGTTTTAAGATCTACATTTGGCTCATCATCCTTATGAGAGTTAATATCATCCTTTTTACCCTTCTTTTCACTTCTAGCATCATTCTTGCTAATAACATCCATACCGCTTCATCATCATCAACCATGACCTTATTTTTGCTAGTAGCATTTTCAACCTCCTTACCACTCCTTTAGGTAATTGCTTGAAAAGTCTCTTTTAATGCAAACTCTAGTTGGCTAGGAAGTTTCCTAAGGGTTTAGTGTTGGAAGAGGAGGCTTGTTGAGTAATTTGATTTTCAAGAATGCGGTTGTGAGTAGCAAGCTATTCAAGCCTTGTGTTGATTTGCTTGAATTGCTCTTCACTTTGTTTATTGATGGTCATTTGGTGGTTGACAAATTGTTCCATAAGATTTTTGAGGTTGGGTATGATTGAAGGTTTGTTATTTCATAGGGAATCTAAGTAGGCTTTGGGTTTTGGTGTTTGGTTAAATAAAGGGTTCATTTATGAAGATGTGTTTGACTAAGAAAATTCTAGATGGTTCCTCCATTAGGGATTATAAGAATTTGAGTTCAACCCCATCCTTTAGTTGAAAGCTCCTTATACATAACTTGCATCTTCATTAGAACTCATACTACACTAAGAATATGAATGTGATCCTCCACATAATTCACAAACAAAATTAGTACTTTCTAAAGAGTTGATTTGATGCTTACTTGCCACTTTTATGAGAGCATCTACCTTTGCATTTAACAAATTAATGGTGTCAAGTTCTAAGACTACTTTTGCTTTTGCCATTATTGTCTCATCACCCATGTATCCTTGAGATGCAAGTTCTTCAAGCAAGGTAGTGTTATCCATCCATTTCCCACTAGAGGCTACATTGGTGATATTTTTATTCTCATCCATCAACCCATTATAGAAAATTTGAGGGATCATTCAATATGATAAGTCATGATGTGGACGTTGCCTTTGAAGTTCTTTAAATCCCTCCCAAGCTGAATAGATTGTCTCAGTTCCATTTTGCTTGAAAGTTGTAATCTAATTGCGAAACTTGGCCATCTTATGTGATGGAAAATACCTATGCAGGAATGCTCACTTCAATTAGTCCCATGCTGTGATTGATTCACTAGGCAAACTAGCAACCCATATTTGTGCCTTTTTCGTAACTAAAAATGGGAAAAGTCTAAGCCTTATTGCATCATCAGTCACACCATTAATCTTAAAGGTTAAAAAAAGTCAATATGGGTGCATATGGATCCTCTCCTCGTAAACCTCCAAATTGATTGTTCTGCACCATTTGGATGATACTTGGCTTAATTTCAAATTTTTTATTAGTAATGATTGGGGCCACAATTCCTTATAAACCTCCTAAAATGTTGAGCATATCAAAATTGCCTAACATTCTTCTCTCCAATTCGGCCATATTGTCAAAATTCTATTGGTTCACTCTTCTATATCTTTGGTTCCCACTTAAAGCACATATAGTTAAATCAATTTCAGGATAAAATTATAAAGTATTATCACTTGTACTTCTAGTAAGCATCCTAAAAAGCAAAATTACATTAAATCTAAAACTAATAACTAAAAACAATAACTAATTAAACAAAACAAAATAAAAATGAAAGTAAGGCCTAGAACAACCTTTCTTTACCCTAAGTTAATAAAAGTTATTAAAATAAATTCCTCGACAACAATGCCAAAATTTGAAGCAGGCCAAATTAATACCCTAGTCTCTAGGACTAAGCATAAAGCAAGTCGGGTGTCGAACACTCAAGAATTTGAACTTTATATTAACTGAATAAATACTTAAATGAATAGGCAAAGTAATATCAAGATAAAAATAGTTAATGTAACAAATGAAAAGAGTCTAACTTATTAAGTAATTATTATAAATTTTTATGAGAAATTATAATAAAATATACGTATAAGAGAATTTACAATTTAGAATTAAATAAGAACATTGCATATAATTATCATACAACATGTTGTTTGGAAATTATTTATATTTTTTAAAAGCAATTCTCATTGTCGATTAAAGGTATTTCCTCTTAGAGTCTACAAGCACTCTCATGTTATTGTATAGATAAAAGAAAACCAAAAAGATATTATACAAATTCTTATTCCCTTGAGATGAAATCCTTATCTCTAAGCAATATTCAATTCTTAAGTAATTTTAATTACATTCCACCAAATTAACCCAACTCTCATTGTGAATACTTTAATTAATAAGTTACATATGGTGATCAAGCAGTAATAACACCATTTGCACTAATAAAAATTAAATCATAAATAATAAAAAGATAAAAATATAGTTCTTAAGATTAATTCATCATTTCAATCCTCATATAAGACTTAGCCAAAATACAAGATTAAGAAAGCAAACGATAATCAAATACAATATAGAAAAAGGAAGAGAAAAGATTGAATGAATAAAACCCTCATACTATGTCTTCTAAAAGTTTCTTGATGGTGAATGCTCTTCCTTTGCTTTTTGGCTTTGTCTTCTTTAATTTTATCTCCTCCAAAACTAGATTTGAAAAATGATTTCTAAAAAATAAAAAATAAGTAGTAATAATTATTCTTTTACAACGCTCTATTATGTTTACTTCATATATCTTACTTGTTATCTATCTCTAAAACACCACTTATATTCTTTATATCTAAAACATGGCTAAATTTATGTATTTGTAGACCACAAAAGTGGCTAGAAGTGACTAGAATTTTTTTAGAGTTGGAAAGGCACCACTTGACATGAAAAGTCACTCTCCTTGATAGATGCTATAGATTCAAGGGCATTTTCATCCATTTAGATGACCTTAACTCTAGAATATTCCTTCATCAAAGTTGTAGATCATTCTATTATCTTTCTAACACAACTTGAATCACCTAATTTGGATGTCTTTAGAAGAAGTTATGGTGAAAATACAAAAACTATTCAAACTAGAAAATTGCAACTCTTTCAATAGGCATCACTATGACAACTCATTACATGGTGACAACTAATCACAAAGGCTCTCTGTTATGAGTTATGCCTCTGGTGATGACTCGTACCTCTTTTTAAAGATTCAGGCTTGACTTCTTATGCTTCCCAACTTGGTCTAATCAACTCTAACTCTCTTCCAAACATGATTTGATCCTAAAACATGTATAAAACCTACATAATAAACCATAAAGATAAAACAAGTAAAAACAACAATTTTGTAATCAAATAAACACACAAAACATAATGAAATCAAATTAAAATAAACCTTAACTAACCTAAATGACTATGCACATTCGCATTATATCAGCCATTAAGTAGCATATTGCCTTTGATGGACCCTCGAATCCCCTGTTCTATCAAACTTAGCAAATTTTGGTAGCTTAAAATCATCTGGCAGTGGCTCATCTTTGAACAGTGCCAGGTTCATAAAGCTTTTGGAGCCATGAGTTTCCTTATCTTTAAAGTCAAATTCCAACAAAGCCATCTTGTTGGCCAATAGTTTGACCTCCCCTATCAGTTTAGGCTTGATCATGTCAATAATATTTGTAGCTTTTAGTGCATTCCTGAGATCTTTGTAGTAGCCATTGTCATCATTAGCTTGTATTGGAGTGTGAGGAATTCCCTTTATAGATGCAAAGGCTTCATTCAGTAGTGTGCTATTCCCATCTCGAGCACTTTTGGTTTTGATTTGGGCTTGGAGGATTTCAGCTATAGTGCCATCAGTGACCAACTTTTGGATATGCTCTTTTAGCTTTTCTTTGAATTACTAACAAGAGGTATCTTCTTGGTCACTCATGTTTGAATATCATATTCCTATATATTTATGAGGGTTAGTTAAATGAATGATGCATGACGTGTGCTTGCAAAAGAAAAGGGTGAGCATGTATGCATGGAGTGGGTATAGAATCCTATGATGAAAGATGATGATTCCTATAAGAAAAAATGGCTAATGTGTGCTATCTACATGTATGTGATGTATGCATGTTTAAATAGTGTTAGTTTTCCTGCACAGTGAACAAACCAATCATAAGCAAGTTCTCGCTTCCAAAATTTTTTCTCCATGAGGTCATTCAGCCTTTTTCCTAGGTGGGTTTTGAATCTATAGTCATTAGGGGACTATGGTTCTACTTTTAAATCTAGGCAGTTTAAATTTATGTTGGTTAGAACCAAAGGGCAATCTCATAAACAATACTCAAATGTGCTTGAGGTAATCACATGATGTTAATATGAGGGTCAATTATTGAACTTCAAGTGACGTCCAGAGCCTACATGCCCTTGTATGCATAAGACCAAGGTCAATAAAAAGGAGTCCAAGTTCTTGCCCCCATATTGATATTTAATATGTTTATTAAGAATTATGAAAGTATCGTTAGATAGTTTACAGTTTGATTTTGCTGACATAAATGTCCATATTTAGTTAGGTTCCTAACCCATTCATTTAATCTATTAAAGATAAATGGATAATAGCTCATAGGTTCCATCATCAAGGGATGTCATTATTTGTTAATTTGCATAGACTATTCAAGCTGAGGTACATGATTCTTATCATTCCTCATGCTTTGAGCTCACATAAAATAGACGAGAATCACATGGTCTTTATCATAAATTTTCTATGAAAAATGACATTATGATGTCATTCAATGATAGACACTAAGAGGGTCATGTCATTTATAAATATCAAGTCAAATGGATGGTGTTAGGACAAGGATAGCATGTATAGCTTGGCAAAATCCTAGTGGATGTTACCATTGGTTTATCTACATGAGCTAAGTCAGGTTGAAAAGCTAAGGGTTCCTTTAGCAAGAATGTCCCCATATGACTAGGGTTACAGACTTTGATCAGTGAGTTTATCATTCTTTTAATAACTTAGTCACCCCCCTTAAGAACTTGGGTTACAAACTCTGGCTAAATGAGTCCGATGAATGCATGAGTAAAGACTAAAGGTGATAATATTATATCTTCGTCACCCTATGACTCGAGTGAAATAATGGTGGCAATGTCATTTAGTATTATCGAGGCTTTTAGGGACAAGTGGTGCACATGTCATGTGTAATACAAATGCAATGGTAAGGGGCTCTATACGATTGAGTATTGCATAATGAGAAATAGTAATTTTTGAGTTAATCCCTTTTACTTAGAAGTCCCTAATGGAGTCACCATTGTGAGCGACCTCATTCACTTTTGGATAACGATATGTTTTCATGGGACATTGTATGGGCCTTTCCATTTTTGAGGGACATGGCAACTTTATTGAATAAGGACAAATGATTGGTCTTGGGGGATGTGATGCTTTTGATTTTGTGGAGTCACCACCCAATTTTTAGAAAATTAGGAAAAGAAAAGGACAACATCAGGTCACTCAGTGAGTATTGTCCCCGTTAGAGATTTTCAGGTTTGGGGGATCGCCTCTACTTTTTAACTATTTCTCATTATATGATATTCGATGTATATCTACCACAATGCCCTATTTTTAATAATCATAGTTTGTATAGCATTCACACAGTACATCATATAGTGGCAGATAATAAAGCTGAAAATTTATTTATTACATCGGTTTCCTTATAAAATACATATGAAAAGGAAAAAATTATGGAAAAGTAAATGTAATATGATTAATCCACAAGAGTAACATGACCATTCATACAGCTTGCTTAATTTCAAGAATAATGGGATGATCATGCATGCTTGCAGTGATTATTTATGCTACAATGACGTATAATGATAACATAAAGGATGCATGAGGTCATCACTGGATCGAGAGCATGATGACTCTATTTTGGGACATGAATTTTTCATATTATTGATATTTACAATGTGATTTCATGATTTCGGGAATAGAGGATACAGTATGATGATATGAAATGAGCATAATAAAGCATATAGTATTCACATAACATGCAAGATTGCCAGTATCATCACACAAGCACAAGAGTATTCCAAATGCTGACAACAGTAAAATAAAATGCAATACAATAAAATAAACATGCTAAAATAATTGTGTGGTCCTCTGACTAAACTAAACTTGTGTGAGTTTTAAAGCTTTAGCTTTAAAAGAACATCAAGCTTTCCTTATAAAGAGGTTCAAAATGACAATAAAATGATGTTAGATTGTATACCTTTAAAGCATGCTTTGATAAATATGAGGCTTGGTTTTATGGAAAATGGATCTAACAACCTAACATAAAGGCTATGAGATAGCAAAAACTATCTGGAAAGAGGTTTCCAGCACCTTCGATCGGACTGATTTTTGAGTTTGTGTGTTTTCACTTGCTCCCCTCTCTAAAATGGGAATTTGTACGGAAAATTGGGTAGAATATGGTGGTAGGGATATAGTCATGCACATATAATGAGGCTTTTACATGTGACCATGCCAAGTCTATATTGTCATGCACTGTGTGTGCATAGTCACGTGCTTGGGGTGTGGCCACACGCGTACACGTGCACTTCGATGCTCTACGCATGCTTGCAGGGTTTTACAATGTTGTTCTAGGGTTGGTTTTTAGGGTTTTTGGGTCTTCTAGATGCATTTTTGGAGTTTATTTTATCATAATCAATTTCCATTTTTTCACAATGTTGGGTCCTTTTCTAAAGAAATGCATACTGGCCTAATAGGTTGTGTATTCTAAGAGGAGTTTTCTCGAAATAAACCTCTCGTTGTTCTAATAATTCATATTTTGCAAGGTTAGAGCATAACTTAATGGCTTGATGAATAATTTTTGCACACTAGTGGGGTTGATTAGGCTTTTTAAGGTTGGACACTTCAGAGGCATTATGAATGAGCAGATTGTAGTCATCTCAATGATTCATTTCATTATTGGACATTTTTGGAAATAGTCAAATTTGAGGTATGATAGAGATGCAACATTAATTTCCCTCAGAATGATGATTGCTGTTAATGAAAAGCTTGTGACTTCTATTGTGTTTGTTTGTGGTTATAGTTTATTTGATATGATTTTTTGGCAAAGAACTAAAGAAAAGTACATAAAAAAAATCTAACTGTGTGTATTGTGGCTCATGACAAAAAATAAGAGAAAGTAGAAGAAAAAAGAATAAAAATGCCTTTTTTGAAAAGAAAATGACAAATATATAGAATCTAGTCCTATAATGCTATGTTAGATTTAGGATAAAAATTTAAAAAAAAAAACAAAATTTTTATGACTTATCTAATAAAAAATAAATTTATTTATATATTTATCTAATAAATTAAAAATAACAACCAATAAAAAATATGTATAAAAGTAAAATAAAATAATAAATAAGATAAATAATAAATAATAAAAAAATTATGGACTATAATTTTCCAATTAGAAGTGTGGATTTTTTACCGGTCCAGTCAGAAATCAACACTTTGAAAATAAAAATTTCCAATGGCAACTTCTTTTTTTCCTTTTCTTTTTACCCAATGATGGCCATCCGTGTGGCCATTTATGGCCACTTTCCAATTTAAAAAATATGTTACAAATTGGAATGGAAGTTAGGCCATTCAGGCTAATTCACTTTTTGAATTTTCTTTTTTTTTTTTAAGTTTCTCTCTTTTTTATTTTTTAAAAAAAGAAATAATTAAAAAAGAAATTTAAAAGTAAGTCCTTAAAAATAAAATAAAATAATTTATAATTTAGTTCAAAAACAATAAATATAATTTCACAGTTAATTTTCATCATCAAGTGCTTTGTCGTATCCGAACTCAAATCATCTAGAAATTGGATGGTTGCAGTTGCCCTCCTTTGTTGATGTTTGCTTGACATATTGTAGCAAAGCAAATAAGCACACAATTTCTTAACAAAAAGTCAGAAACCCTTACCTATACGCCATGATTATGCATAACACCATCCAATGTTGAATGCGATTTTAGGAATACTAGAATTCTTATGGAATTTCAATATGTTCAGTGAATAGTGATTAATACTATGTTCAATGCATTTTGAAAATTGGCTATAGTTCTAGTGGAACATATAACAGTGATGTTATTACTATGTTTAACGAATAGCAATTGACACTGTGTTCAGTGTATTTTGAAAGTAAGCTATTGTTCCAATGGAACATATAGTGGTGATTCTATCAATATGTTCAATGAATAATGATTGACACTATGTTTAGTGTTTTTTGAAAACAAGTTATAGTTCCAATGGAATATATAACGATGCTGCTATCACTGTGTTTAGTGAATAGAGTTAACACTATGTTCAATAAATAGTAATTAACACTGTGTTAAGTGTATTTTGAAAGTAGGCTATAGTTCAAGTGGAACATATAGCAGTGATACAATCACTGTGTTTAGTGAATTGTAATTGACACAGTGTTTAATTTTTTTGCTATATTCCCTATAAAATGTTTAGCAAGTGATAAGTTTTTGCTATATTCCCTATAGGACATCTAGCATGTAACTGTGGTTTTCACTATATTCCTTATGAAACATTTAGTGATGTGCTTTTCATTATCTTCCCCGTGGGATGTCCAGTGATTGTGATTTTTACTATATTCCTTATGGAATGTCTAGTGATCATGATTTTCACTATATTCCTTATGGGACATCTAGTGATCATGATTTTCACTATATTCCCTATGGGATGTCTAGTGATCATGATTTTCACTATATTCCCTGTGGGATGTTTAGTTATTATGATGCTATAACTACTGTATAATGTCTAACTGAAGACAAATATGTTATAGGTCCTATGGAGCATCTAGCAAAGTGTGTGCTATAACTACTATGTAGCATCTAGCTAAAGACAAATATGATATAGGTCCTATGGAGTATCTAGCAAATCATGAGTTTGAAAATTTGAGTTATAGCTACTACGTAGCATATAACTGAGTGATCTTGAAATTTGTGTTATGGCTACTATGTAGCATATAATTAATTGAATTTGTAAATTATGTTATAACTATTATGTAGCACATAATATAGTGAACCTAAATTTTGTGTAGTGTATGCAAAATACAGAAATTAAAATTTCTTAAATTTTGTGCTAACTGCCTTTGAATTTCTCTATTAATTGATTGCTTTGAATTTTTATACTAATTGACTTTAATCAACTATCTTTATTGCTTTCTGATCTTGATTGACTTGATAGTGTTAGTGCTAATTCCATGTTGAATTTACCTTCTTCTGGACTTGTTGTTCCTGAAGACTTATTGAAGTTAGTTTTAGTATAATGATTATTATAAAAGGTAGTTTTTTTAAAAAGAAATATTATAAGAAACTTCATCACTTTATCACAAGATAATGTGCACTCAATGAATTTCACTAATTTTGATTTTTATGACTATCATTTATTTGTCATTCGCAAAGGTAAAAGGTATCATTAACCATCTTATATTGAGAACATATTTTTTACCAAGTGAAGAGCTTACTTTCACCCCTAATCTTAAGAGAATTATGGAATTTGAGCATAAATAGATCAAATTATGAGTACTAAAATAGTCTTTGAGTTATTAATGTGCTTTTCTTCCTTATCTGAGTATTCCCTTGCTTTTCTAATATTACTCAGTATGGATACCATTAGAAAGGTCCTTTAGATACTTATACTCTTACAGAGCATTGGAGTAAATAGAGCAATTTTTTACATGGTCCTCTTTTAGTATTTCCCCACCTTTCTCATATTACTCAATGTGGATACCGCCAAAGGTTTCACGTTCATACTCTTACTCATTTCTAAGCACTGGAGTAAATTATGCTTGCTCTTATTTTAATTTTTCTCTTAATATTTCCTCACCTTTCTCATATTACTCAGTGTGGATACCATCAAGCGATTTTGTAATTATACTCTTTATGAGCATTGGAATAGATTATATGCACATTTATCATTCAAAAGACTAAAATGAGACTCTAAAATTCAAGCAATTTATACTACAACTCCATAGATTTTTTTCGTATTCTTCCCCTCGTTTAGGTGCAAAGCAAGTATTAGATTGATTAGAGTTTATAAACTCTCAACATAAAGTTGTTAACTAATCATCTGAATTCTGCAAAGCTAATAAAAAAGAGCCATTATGTTTAAAGGTCATGATATAGGCTTTTGGCACATGATCTTATGAAGTTGATGAATTTGCTTTTAATTTATGGATTTTATTATTGAGATTGTACTTTATTACAAAATTTAAGGAAATAGGGTTTTTCTACTTCCCTTTATTATTTTGATGAGTGTTTAGCATTTGCTATCTTGCCCATTCTTATTGATGTATCAGTTCCTTTCCATAGATGGCAGGGTTTAGCGCATGCCCAAGATCTTAGCAATTATGACAATGTTTAAGCTCAAAGCTCTAGAAAACACACTAACCACTATCACAAAGGCATGACATGGAGATGAGGAGTTGCCACCCAGGGTAATAATTAGTACAAATCAAAAAATTATGGTACTCGATTCCCTAAAAGAAAAGCCAGCACCACAACCAGGAGGTTCTAGGAACATAATACTAACTTCTTTCAATCTTGTGTTCATTTAGAATTACTTTATGAATTACTATTTTATCCTTTATTTATATGTAATTTCATATAAACCCTAAAAAAGTCAACTCCAGGAAAACTACTCATGAAATATACAAGTAAACAATGCATTCATCACAATCCCTAGGTTAATCCAATCTACATTGATTTTAAATAAATGAGCTAAATCTACATATTTTAATTTACAAGTAAGTCTAAAGACTAATGGACCTAAGTCCTATTAAGCTTTAATTAAATGATCCTAGGTCTATTTATTTTAATTCTAAAAATGGGCTTATTTCTACAAATTATGAAGTATTTAAATTAGTGGGCCTAATTCTACATGTTTTAATTCTAAGGTTGATCTTAAATCTACAAATTATGGAAAAAGGATTTAAATTAAATGGGCTAAGTCTAAATTAATTAAATTAGATTAAGTGGGCCTATGTCTAAATTAACTAAATAGGCCTAAGTTATCTCTACCCTAAATCTAATTACTTATGGGCCTAAAAATGCATTTTTAATTATTTAAACCTACAAAACCTACGTTTAAATGGGTTAAAGTCTAATGTGGGCCTAGAGCCCAAAATACATAAACATAAATAAACAAGCCCAAAAAAATCAAAATAAACAAATAAAAGATAAAAAAATTAAATAAAGCTATTCTAAAACCCAAATTTAATTAAAGTGACCATAAACAATAAAATAAAATAATCAATTAGGCAAACTAATTTTACCAACTTAAATCTAATTCAATTTTAATTAAACAACCTAATGATTTCTATAGTCACTAATTTTAATTAATTACCCAATTAAAAACCCTAATTTTACTAACGAATGAATTAAAATGAAACAAATAAGTACACACACAAAATTTCATTATTCCCTCTAATGGGGCTATTACAATGAACTAATGAAAATAAAAAAGAAAAGAAAATTAAAACAACCCAAAATAAATTAAAAAAAAGGAAAAGAATGATAAACAACCTAAATAAAAACCCTAGAAATTATGTTTAGCTACAAGGGTCCATCCATAGCATTCCATGGACCTTCATAGATTTAATCCTCCAAATATGATCATAATATAAACTCCTCCATAATCACCATCACAAAAAGGGAAAACAATTATTAGTCAATAAAATTATAAAAATTAAGTAAAATTTAAATTCAATAAAATCAAAATTATGATGAGAAAAGAAAAATAAAAGAAAATAGAGAGAAGATAATGCTTATGGATGCTTATGGTTGGCTCCTCAGACTAGTAAAATCACAAGTTTTTATTGAATAGATCCTCAAAAACTTGTTAAAAATCCTCTTGCTCCTTCCTTCTAAGATGAAATAACAAAGACTTTTTTTTTTTGCAAGTGCAGAGAGTTTCCAATAAAGAGAAGGAGATGCTCAGCTAAATCCCCCCTTATTCTAGGAGGTTAAGCTTCTTTTTATAGAGAAAATCTAAGAAAACCCTAAGTTCCACGTACCAAGAATTCTAATTTTACATGGACTTTATTTCTAAAATAAATTAAAACAACTTTCTAACTAATCAAAATTTAGGAAAAATGTTTTTATTTTCTTGTAAAAATGCAAAAATAAGACGGAAAAGATGTAATTCCAACCATAAATGCATAATTCCAATCGAAATTACGTAATTTTAATTAGAGCCTAGGGGGTTGAGTGATTCGTCTAGTAATTATTAGCATGTTACAATCATGTCTATAGGATAGTCTTTACAGTGAGTCATTTGGTCACAGGTGGTCCCGGTTGTAAGACCCTGAGAGGTAGTAAAACCATTAGTTTAGCCAATGAGGTTGTAGTTGTATAACCTATTTCTATAGCCATTTATCTACCATGAATCCAATTTTTGGAAGAACCACTTCTTCCTCTGCTTCCTCTTCTGCCAGAGCTCATAAGAATGTAGTCAATAGTGATGAAATCACTAATGAGGATTTTGATAAATGCATAGATGACTTTAAGTTCATGGACTATAAGAAAGATCATGTCTATAAAACACCTATAACTCTATTGATTATAAAGATGAAAAAGTTCATTTTTAGAGACTTTACAGTATTTAGAGATATAGCTACATTATCATAGGATTTTACAAATTTATGGGATTGGTTTGCAAACTTAGATAATTGTTTACGTATGTTACAAAGATGGGCATTGGTAAAGTTATTCTAGAAGACTATATTTTTTAGGTTTTAGGAGTCACTATCCTGTGGCTTCTTATAAGGACAAGCTTTGATGGTCTCATTACCAATAAAGATCTTGATGTTCCTAAGAGGAGGATGTTCATGTTCTATTTATTAGCCATTTGATGCTTCCCAAATAGTTACCTTTTTTCTTATGGTGATAGGGTTTAAAACTTTGAAGGGATAAAAAATATCATTTTCTAAAAAAATAATATATTAACTTTATGTGCTTGGATGAAATTGTAAAATTGTTTTTGAAGATTATTTTGTTGTTCTAAGAAATGCTGGAAAAACCAATTTCTTTTCTCTTTATTATGAGGTGCATAAAAATAGAACTTATCAGGGTTGAATTCTTTATCCAAAATAGATAGTTCATGAGCCATATTTTCTGTTATAGCTAAAGCAATAAGAGAAGTAGGAGGAGAAGGGTTTTCTTCTTGTCTTAGTTATACATATATAGGTCTAGCTATATTCGTTCTATAATCTACATTTCTGATAGTAGAAGAAGGTAGATCAGAAGTAGAATATCAAGTAGGGATATTATAAGGTAAACTTATAACATGAGGTAAATCTGGATAAAGGTTAGCCTGTTCTGGCTGTTGGGGTAAAAGTATGGTTTTTTACTGGTTATTTGCTATTGGTTTAGCATGATAAGGAAGGTTTATAATATAAGGGATTTGTGAAACTCATCCAAGATCAAGGGATTCTAATGAGGATACATCAAAGAATCTTGAGATAGAAAAAGTTCTATCAAAAGAGAGTTTTACTCTACCATATTGGAATTGGGTAATATGCTTTATTTAAGTGTTAGGAGTAGGTGTTTCTTTCGGTTGAATTTTAGGTTTAGTAGCTCCATCTAAAATCCATTTTTGGGGAAGTGTAACTTTGCTCCATTTGATAGGTTTAGGGTTACACGTTAGCTTTAGACATATCTATTTGGAGGAGAAGAGTTTCTCCTTTTTTACTATGAAAATGATTTTTGTATGAAATACAGACATCATAACTTTATAATGAACTTTAAACACAAGTGCAATAGGTATGGATCCGTCATCCATAACATAGTTATGGGTTTGGATTTGTAAAACTAGAGACTTTAAAAGATTAGCATCATTAAGAGAAATAGTAAAGTTAGGGTAGCAATTGAAAGATATAGGTCCTAAATAGATACTAGACTATACATTTCCTAGAAGAGAGTCTTGGAAGTTTTTGAATCTCATATCCCTAAGGGCAGCTAGAATAAATGTGTTCAAACCTTCTCTAGCTAAGGGCTTTATACCTACCTGAACAAGACCGATATGGATTTATCTAAAACCTTTATCTTAATGTTCATCTAAAGAAGTAGGACAAAGTAATTTTATGTAATCCTGAAAGTAATCTAAGGGTGTACTATTCATGTGTATGGATGCAAAGATGATAAAACAAATGAGAACAAAATGAATGATCACAGTGCCAGTCTCACACTCCAGTTACCGATTAACTTAGGAGGTTACCAGTCCAAGATGCAGTAGAGATTTCATAAAGTTTTTGATGTTGAGGATCCTAATTTCTTAGGCAATCATAGAGCATACATTATGCTACTTAAACTATATATGATATGAAGATAATAGACAAGTTAATAGACTTAAAGAAAATTGCAGAAAATAAAAAAAGTTATTAAGAAATTAAATAATCTTTAAACATAACACTTAGGAAGAAGAAGTTTTCTCTTTATATTCCAAGTAAAGGAAGATTACAAAGTTCAAGTTCTATATCCAGAAAATCAAAGGAAAATTATAAAGTCTATTAAGTTCCATTTCCCAAAAAATAGTAAAGGAGAGACGATATTTGTAAATCTTTTCTTGGAGATACACATTTTAGAACTATATATGAAAGAGCTATAAATGAAAGAGTTATAATTTTTTTCCCTAAAAAACTTATATTATAGTAGGAAGGCAAGATGTTCCTTTTATAGAGGAATGGAGGGGGGCAAGTTTGGGAATCAAGGGGTAGATGGGCCACTGATAGCAAGACATGGAACAGTTGGAATCCTATCAATAATCAAGTTCCTCTATCTTTATTTGCCTTGTCTTTTATGGAGAGGGCTCCCTACCAGGTCCTAGAAGTGGAAAACGGGACCCCACCCTTATGGAAAAATATAAGAGAGAGGGACTGAGGCAATAGGTGGAGGTGAATATTTGACGTAAAAGTCGAATTTTCCTAATGGTTGTCCAAGTAGATCCCATTGTGAATGATGACCTATATAAAAGAAATAATTAAAATCCTCTTTTTTTTCTTTTACAAATGGCCTAAGTTTTGCATGGGCCTTCCTGAAAGGATTTTCAATCCATCTAGCCAAAAACAAAATATTTACAATTTAGGCTTTAT
Source organism: Mallotus nudiflorus (assembly GCA_947683625.1). NCBI lineage: Eukaryota > Viridiplantae > Streptophyta > Magnoliopsida > Malpighiales > Euphorbiaceae > Mallotus > Mallotus nudiflorus. The sequence continues at coordinate 1,005,450 of CANTUR010000771.1, read as the reverse complement.
AAGCCTATGAGCTTTATAAGAGAAAGAATCCTAAAACAATAATCTTCATTGTCATTACCCAAATCAATAAAGGGCTCTGAATCCTGAGAGACCTGGCACTATGAAGGAGAAGGGTCTTCAGACTGGATAAGTTATTGCATGATCTTGAAATACTCTTCTTTTGCTTTGGTAGCAATAAGAAGTGCATTGGCATGTGATTTTTGGGCCAAGAAGGTAGACTGAGCCTGAGTTTGGGCATGAGAGAACCCAAGAAATCCATTGTTATTTTAGCTAGTCAATTATAACTTACTTGGAAACTTTTTAGGGAACTTTATAAGAGGTCCACCATTTTACTTTAAATTTCCTTTGGAGGACAATAATATCATCATGAACATAAAAATCAAGATACCACTGAGTAACCTAAGGGACAAAAATTTTGGAACAATATAGGCAAAAAGAAGACAATTTATTCTTAGGGGGAGATGGTTTGTAGTGGGTGGAGAAAAGATTATACCCTTAGCGAATATCAGGAGGGAGGATATCTAGGATAGGACTATAGTTATGCCACCAACGAGCAGGGTGAAGGACATGAAGAATTTTGTAGGTAGAATAAGAAGGCTGGGTATATCCTTTTATGGTAAAAATGTTTGAACTCTGCATAACTAGTATATTCCAAAATTTTTTGATAAAATTCCTAGGTTTTGAAAAGATCCCAGGGTTTAAAAAACTAGTTTTTTGGAAAATGATTTTTCATTATAAGAAAAAGATCTTTATGGAAAGAGATATTCAACTCTTCCTTATTAGAATTATGTAATTAAAAGTAAAATAATAACAATAATAATAATAATAATAATAATAATAAATAAAAATATATTGGAATTATGTAATTCTAATTAGAATTCTATAATTCCAATATATTTTTATTTATTTATTTTTCTTATTTTTTTACTTTTAATTATAAAAAAATCCTTGGAAGAAATTAAAATTTTCAATTAGGTCTCAAAAGGTATTATAATTAAGTCCTTAAAAAGTAATGAAACTCTTTTTTGAAGATGTATTCAAACTTTTGAGGTTTTAAACTTTAAGTTTTTGAAGATCTATTTATAACATTTTCATCATTGGATTCTTTTGTTGCATCCATATCTTATTATCCTGAAATTGGGTGTTTATAGTTGCCCCCCTTTGTCACTGTTTGCTTGATAAATTATGGCAAAGGAAATAAACACACAATTTCTTAAGAATAAAAGTTCAGGTACTTACCTATACTCTTTAAGGTTTATGCTTATAAGTGATCGTCGATTCACCATAAATGCTTATATTGTCATATAACACTAGGAATAAACTCGAAACATTTGAGGAAACACTATACTTGGACGTATAGCTTTGGTTTGGATGAATACATCACACTCGATTGTATGACGTTGACTATGCTTGGTCGTATAGTCTAGTTTGGAATGACACATCACACTCAATCATATGATGTTGACTACACTCCTTCATATAGTCTAATTCAAAAGGATACATTACACTCAGTCGTATAATGTCGATTACACTCGATTGTATAGCCTAATTTGAAATGATATATTGCACTTGGTTGTATAGTCTAATTTGAAAAAGGTACATTGCACTTAGTTGTACAATGTTGACAATACTCAGTCGTATAGTCTGATTTGAAAAGTATACATTGCATTTGGTCATACAATGTCGACTACACTCGATCATATGGCCTAACTTGAAAGGATACATTACACTCAGTTGTGCAATGTCAACTACACTCGGTCATATAATCTAATTTGAAAAGGATACATTGCACTCAGTCATGCAATATTGACTACACTCGATTGCATAGCCTGACTTGAAAAGATACATTCCCCTCGGTCGTGCAATGTCAACTACACTCGGTTGTATAGTTTAATTTAATTCAGCACATTACACTTGGTCGTACAATGTCGACTACACTTGGTTGTAAAGTTTGATTTAAGAAGGATACATTACACTTGGTCATATAATGTCGACTATACTTGGTCGCATAGCCTAATTTAAAATGACACGTTGCACTCGGTCATACAATGTCGACTACACTCAGTCATATAGTCTGATTTGAAAAGATAAATTGCACTCAATCGTACAATGTCAACTACACTCGATTGTATAGTCTGATTTGAAAATGATACATTAGACTTGGTTGTACAATGTTGACTATACTCAATTGTATAGCCTGACTTGAAAGGATACATTGCACTTGGTCATACAATGTTTGTTACACTCGATCGTATAGTATGATTTGATTTGACACATTGCATTCGGTCGTATAATGTTGACTACACTCAATTGTATATTCTGATTTGAAAAGGATACATTGTACTCAAGCATACAATGTCCACTACACTTAGTTGTATAGCCTAATTTAAAATGACTTATTATAGACAGTTGTACAATGTCGACTACACTCAGTCGCATAGTCTGATTTGAAAAGGATACATTGCACTTGATCATACAACGTGAACTACACTTGGTCATATAGTTTGGCTTTGAAATGACACATCATACTTAGTCGTATGAGACTACACTCGATTGTGTAGTCTAATTTAAAAGGATATATTGCACTCGATCGTACAATGTTCACTACACTCAGTCTTATAGTCTGATTTGATTTGTCACATAGCACTCGGTTGTACAATGTTGACTACACTCAATCATATAGTCTGATTTGAAAAGGATACATTGCACTCGATCATTCAATGTTGACTACACTTAGTCATATAGCCTAATTTAAAATGACACATTGCACTCAGTTGTACAATGTCGACTACACTCTATCATATAGTCTAATTTGAAAAGGATACATTACTCGATCATACAATGTCAACTACGCTCGGTCATATAGTCTGGTTTAAAATGACACATCACACTAAATCGTATGATGTTGACTATGCTCAGTCATATAGTCTGATTTGAAAGGGTACATTACACTCGGTTGTACAATGTTGACTACACTTAGTAGTATAGCCTAATTTTAAATGATTCATTGCACTCGGTTGTGTAATGTCGACTGCACTCGGTCATATAGTCTAGTTTGAAATGACACACAACACTCGGTTGTATGATGTTAACTACACTCGGTCGTATAGTCAAATAGACAATTTAATAATTTAGGGAATTATCAAATCATGTAGCTTTGCAATTTAGGACTAAATTGCAAGAAAAGCTTTGGACTTGAATGCAAATGAAGTTAAAGGACTAAAATGGATGTTTACCACTTTAATATATATTTTGCATTGACTGATTCATTTCTTCATTTCCCATCTCTTTCATTTATTTTTTTTCTTTTGATTTCCAAATTTTATTTCTTTAATTATTCTTTTATTTGATCTCTAATTTATAATCCATCTGATCCTATGGCTCACCTAAGACACAGGCTATACGAGAGCAACTCCAGACAATCAGATCTAGTCAAATCTCAACTACATTTCCATCAAAATATTTTAGGGCTCAATGAAGGGGAAGAGGTGTTTCCTTTGACTTGCTTGCACCTTCATATATGTTCATAGGCTGGAGATGAGGTAAATTTCACTTTTGTCTTTGATTCTGCAAAAAAAAAATTCCTATTAATACATTAACAAATTTATGCATACAATTATAGAACATTAGATAAGAAATTGTCACTCAACCGACTAGGCAGAGCAGCACTTAGCCTGGAACTCGCTAGAAGCTACTCAGCCGACTAGGCAGAGTAGTATTTACCTTCATGGAATTCATGACTCCCCCGCCTTTACCTTGCAAGGGTATTAACATCTTGAACAAAAAGCTACAAAAGGGGAATCCTCAATAAAGAAGAAGAACAAAAGGGACTCCTTAAAAAAGCTGAGGAATTAACAAAAGGGATAGGGCAAAAAATGAAAAGGGAAAACAAAAAGCAAAGATATGACAAAAAAGGAAAATATACAAAGAAAAGATAAGGGAACACCTAGGAAAGAAATGAAAACAAACAAGGGAAGGGGGAAACAATGGAATAGCTAGAAACACTTTATGAAATTTTGCAAATTTAGTTTTATCATGTCAAAAGAATAACAAAATTTAAACAGATTTCTGAATTTTCAATCAAAAATCTAAAAATACCTATAAAAAATTTGGATTTCTAATTGGAAATTTAGAAATCCGATCAGAATTCTAGATTTTTTATCAAAAATCTAGTCTTCTAATTTTTTTTAAAGGATAGAAATGAAAATAAACAAAAATAAAAGTTAGAAAGGAAGGTAATCTTGTCATTTTCTAAATTTTTTTCAGAAACCCCTAAAATTCTCAGGTTGCTTTCACTTGGCTCGAGAACTCTTTCATGATTTAATAGGAGAGGTAGTACAACACATATAGGCTTCTATCTTTTGACATTTCATTGTTGCTTTGTTGACTACTCGAGGTAGGTTAGATCACTATTCTCTTTTTGCCCTTATTAAGAGGTGGATGGATACTACTCCTAGCTTCCACACGTGAGTGGGTGAGCTAGCTATTTCTCCCCTGAGCTTTTTTGTTATTACTAGGATCACCTTTGGGGGTATACTAGTTCCTTTTGATATCCATTACTGTACTTTTCTCAAGGATGCCAGGAGTCATTACGTTCATAACTTGCTTGCGTTTGTTTGAACATGGAAGAATAAGAAGAATGTGCTTCTTTCTTCTCTTGTTCAGGGTTTTAGGAGATTACCCACTACCATACCTCGTCAGATCCTTCAAAAGGTAAGATGCTTCTTATTGATACTATTAGGTACTACCCTCTTCTATGAGACCAGTAATGAGGTTAGCATTATGCTTTTGGGTCCCCTTCAAGATGTTGCTAGAGTTATTACTTTCGATTGGGGATCAACAGCTCTTGCCTATCTCTACTTTAGGCTAGATACTGTCTGTAGAGGTTTATCATGTTTTACATGTACGTCTCCTTCGTGTCTTCTACTCCTTTTTAATTTTTGTGCTTTTGTAGCTCTTTTCATCTTAATTATCTTTTCCTTTTCAAATCTAGGACATTGAGATCAGGCTGACCCAAGGTTTTAGTGCTATTAGCACTGATAGTAGTCTTCCCTTGATACAAAGATAGGGTTCTTCTCATCTTGCTAGTGTCAAGCATGACCTATAGACGTACTGGGACCAGCTGAACTCTTTAAAGTGAGACTTAGTAAGATAAATTTAACTATTAGCTTTTGATCTGTTATAAAAGTTAAATAAAATTTATTTGAATGAATTTGTAGGTTGAATCAGATTGGTTGGTTGGTGTTAAAGACATCTAGCAATATAGTTTCATGACTACTACTGTGAGGCTTAAGACTATGAGGATTTTGCTTCTCAGTTATGGTTACAAGATGTGGTATTTAGGTGAGCGTGTTTATCATTAGCATATATGACCATCTAGGACATGTGTTCCCTCTTCTATTTCCTCTTATATGAAGAGGAGTTACAACTTGACTGGTCTTGAGCTTAGAGTAGCTCTTGAGGGATATGACACTTTGACACTACTCAAGCATTCTTGCTACTATCGAGAGTATATTTGAGAGAATCTCCTAGAGTAGGTTCCCACAAATCCAGCTGAGGTATGCTTTTCGTCACCATTCTTCCTTATCATTACTTTACTTCAATCTTTTTCATCACTACTAATGACATTTATTTTCTATGCAGGTTTAAGATGGTATTGATATTGCTATGGACGAGGAGGCTGAGGATGATATTGAGAGGACTGAGTAGGAGGTTGAGCCTACTCAACAGAGTGGAGCTTCTCAAGGTGATACTTCCTCAAGTACCATTCTGGGTGATATTCCCTTGCTTTATAGGTCTATGTATTATTAGGCCCCTGTGGTGCAGACTCCCATTAAGCAACACATGTACCTTAATACAATTTAGATTTTCTCCTCCTTATGCTTCACATGTAAGTGCACTATTGTATTTCCAACCCTACATAAACTCACACTTGTTGTTCAATTAGTATATGTCATTCTACAGATCCCTCAAACATAAGCAAAGTATCTTTATAGACTTGCCTCATCCTATAGATTATTTACTATGTAGATCACAGATAGTTAGCGAGTTAGTATTCACAACAAGTATGCAAATGTATGCATGATTTTAACTACTATTAATGTGACAAAGTAATGTTGGAGATCTAGAGCGTGAGAATGAGAGGCTTTGCAGACAACTTGCTGGTCTTGGCTTTGACGATCATGATGATGAGACTTCTATGCCCCTAGATTAGATCGACGAACCTGCTAAAGGATGGAGTCCTTTGCCAAACACTAGTGCTTAAGATGACTAATCTTTCATCTTTAGGACTTGCACTTTTATGACTGTATTTTCTTTTTTTTGTGAGCTATTCTCCTTTTTTTGTATGGATTATGGACTTTTATTTTTTATCAAACCCTAGAATTTAATGAAGTTTTTTAGAAATCTTGGAAACCTAATCAAGATTATTGATTTTTGATTGGATTCTAGAATTTCAATCAAATTTCTAGAATTCCAATTGAAAATCTAGATTTTTGATTGAAAATTTGGCTCCAGCTCTATGCTCCTTTTCTATTCTGATTTTTTATTTGAGTTTGATTCGTACACGTAAAATCCTAATCCTTTCAAATTCAAAATCCCATCCAAATTAAACCTTTATGCCTATATAAATAGCCCATCCACTCACTCCTGCCATTCATTTACTTAATCATGACATAAATCACCCTTAATTTGATGAAGAAGTTTCTCAAAAGCCTTAATGGGGATGACTGGAATAAACTGCTGCCTATTATGTCAAATTTTTAAAATCCCTTTAGCATTTAAAAGTAGAACATAATTTTCTTCATGTTCCTGCCACCTTCTAATAGGGGAATTTACTTAGAAGTCACCCTCTAGATATTTGAAAGGCATATCTTAGTAAGGAGATCTAACATAAGAATAAAAACTAGTTTGCATATTATACTTCTTTAATCTCCTTAATGCTCTTTTGTAATTTCTTTCTTTCATAACTTGTCCTTATTTGAAGTGTCAACTAATATTTTATTAGTTTCTTATTCAAAGAATATTATTATTTAGCCTCATGTCCTCCTTAAAATGAGTTTGAAGAATGGTAATGACTTCAAATTAAATAAATTAACACTGGCTAGGGTTTCTCTACCCTCATAAAAGATCATGTTCTAAGAAGTCAATTTATGACCGGTCTTTGACATTGAAGGAATTAACTTTCTTGAATTATTTCATCATTACTGGATCCATTTGGCAAATAATTCAATGCTATTATATAATTGATCTCTAAAATTTAAGATAGTATCCATTTTAATGTTTGCAATATAAAATAACCTATATGAAGAGACTATGAATCTGAATGATGAAGAATCTTGTGCAGATGATATAACTTGGGGTAGACTATATGTAGGTGTCACAGAGATTTCCTTCAAAAAATAAGTTGAGTTTTGCTAACTTGATGATGCTTCTTGAATAATGAAATTCACTAAAATATCATCTTTAAAAATGAAAAACAAGTTATCAGCCTTACATTGTCTTAAGTCTTAACTATCTCATTTGCTATATCAATGGTAATAACATAAGAAAAGTATGCATATTCTTAAAACTTAAATGTCATATTTCATTTATGTGAAAAAATTATGAAAAGAATTACACTTATGCAAATAAAATTATGTGCAACATGATTCTCAAAAATGTAATTTAAGACATATAATAATTAAAATGTCATTTCACATTTAACAACTATAAGGGAACAAAATTTATCCTTATAGCCCATGTGAGATTTAACAAATTATGCAAGCTACAATAAGCAAGAGTTTATCCTTTTAAGGAATCAAAATATATGCATTATTATTTATCAAGTCAATAAAGAGTTGAATGTGAGTTCTCTTATTACAAAGAGACTCTCGAGTATCAGGATATTACCTTAGAGGTTAGGTAGAATCAAACTTAGTAAAGTTTAACTAGGAAAGACCTCCCTCCTGAGTAAGAGTATGAAGTTAGGTCTTTTCCTATACATGATGAAGTGCATGCTTCATATGAATGGACTAAGTCATGCATCATTATCAAATTATTATTATACAATATATTAATTCAAGATATTAAATAAAGAAAACTAATTTGATAAGCCATAATCGGCTTTAGAGACTTCCAATAACTATTTTAGATCTAAATAGACAAATCCAAGAAATATAATTATATTCCCTTGCTTTTTAAGCTGAGCATGTTGCAGATAAAGATTCCATGAGTAATAAAGAGATTTATTCCTCTATTAGCTTTTTTAGGCAATATTCCTCAACCTTTAAGGTAGACAAGATGACAATTTTTAGTTTCCTAAGTGTCGTTAGCACTTAAGAGAATTCTATCTTTTAGGTTAGAAGGAATTTATTAGGAAAATGATTCTTCAATCCCCAAGATAAATGTGTTTACTAGGAAAAATAATGATTCCATATAAACTTTGATGAATCATCCTGTCTGATTAGGAAACATATGAAATGAAGTAATTTTTCCTTTGTAGAGATGGATTGTTAGCATTCTTTCTCTTAAAGGAGTTATTGGTTTCTTAACATGCATTTCCAATGGAAGAAATGTTACTCCCATTAAGGAATTAAAGCATCTAAGAGGATATTTCAATGAAGAAAGTTCTTTTCTTAAATTCTCTTAGTAATGACTTTTAGAAGAATACCTTCTTAGTATTGATGATAGAGATTTTCCTTAAAGAATAAGGTGAGTTCTATTGACTTGATTCATAACACCATTCAACTCTTCAATTCATTAGTGATCTTCAAATTTAAAGATTCATCATATAACAATTCTTCTCTGAGGTTATAGTAGATAAGAAGATGCTTTTAGAAAAATATGTTATCAGTCACACATTCATTAGCTATCTTATTATTATATTATTGATAGGGATTTCCTTCTCAAGAAATCCTGACTAGAGGGTACTATACAAGATAAAATTCATGCTTTATACAAATAGATTAAAACCGTGAATTATTGCAAAATTAATAAAAAAACCTTAATTAGAAAAATTATAAAAAGAAAAAATTATATGGGAGGCTATGTTTAGCCTTGGAGGCTTCTTATAGTCATTCAAGAACCATATGTATATGACAAAAGAGAATTGAAGAATGCAACACTCCTTTCTAGTTTATATGACTTTTATTCCTCAACTCGTGTAGGTTTCCAAGAGAATTATGGTCTTTGAAGTATCATTGTATCTAGTTTAGGAATGTCTCTAATTAATAATTTCTAATGGGGAAGTTTTGCTATTAGGCATTTCCTTTAAGAAGATTTTTCTCTCATGTTAGAGTTCTTGACTAAACAACTTTTACTAAGTGAGAAGTTTGATTAGCTTCCTTTATGAGAATACTTATATAGTAGCTTCTATTGGTATGATGCCATATGTATATTCGATAATAAAGAATTATATTTATTTATTTAATATAGAAAGAGAAAAGGACTTAACGTCATATAAATAGAAAGATAATAGAAAAGCTTCAAAAGATAATATATTCTTTTCAAACAAGGACTTAACGTCATATAAATAGAAACATTTTAGTAGAGATTATTCCCTTCTTTAAGAGGGCTTACACCTATTGACCAATTTATAAAGCACTAAAAAGGATAATAGATAGCCAAAACAAACCAAGCATTAACTACTTAACTTATAGGTGATAAAAGCCCTTCATTAATTGCACAACAAAGCAAAAGAGGTGTAAGGTTTTATGATTCCATATGCAATGGAAAAATTAAATTTTAATCATAAACCTGAACCCAGATCCAAGTAAATCAATTAATTGATTAAATCTAGGGTTTTCAAAATCTTACCACAAACATAAAAGAGATAAGATTTTTGGAAGGGAGAGAGGAGGTTCACTTTGGTGACACCCAACCTCGAGCTTTTAATTTGGCAGTTCAGATTGAGACATCTCTAAAAGAATTCATCCTCCATAAGTGTCCACATAAACAACCCTTAATTGAAAATGAATACTTGTGTGCTAGCACTTTCTCTTGATTTCTCCCAAATTAAGAATCAAAAGAACTCTGTGTTTTTGTTTTCTAAAAGGAGAGAAAATGAATTTTGGTGGCATAATAATGAGAGTGTTTAAAACCCTAGAGAATATAACATATTTGTAGACATTTAAATTAAGGTTGCACTTACCAAATGACCTTTTAGTAATTTCTCACTTATTCATATTCTAATTTTATTTAAAATTAAATTAGAAATAATATTCTATTTATTTAAGGTAACCTTTACCTTAAATAAATAAATAATTATTTTATTTATTTATTTCCTTAGAGCTTATTTAGGATTATTAAACCCATATTCATTTTGGGCTTGTTCAAAGTGTGTGACTTCATAAGTTTGCATGATGTTGGCAATGAGCCTTAAATCTCTATTTAGGCCTATAAGTCATAAGTGGCCTCTAGTAAGACATTATGACTACCCAATTAATGTGAAGTTAATAATCCGACATAACCTAATTTACAATGAATATTCTAGTCCTTTTGTCACATGATATCTTAATTGAATATAAGGCATAGATTATGTCATCCTTATATAATTCAATCAAATAATTTCTTAATTCCAAGTAGACTAAGAATGATAACTCTTTATCAATTTACTTTAGCATGACCATGCATTTTCCTCAATCTATCTTATCAAAGAGCCCATAGATATCTTACTTATATTAAATGAGGGACAAATTCCTTCTTAATCACTCACATTCCTCATATAACTCATTTTATACCTAACAATAACTTATTTTATCATCTAGTTAAAGATAATGTAAGATTATGTCAAAATACAAAATAGTTATAAAGAAATCCCTAGTGATTTCAAGGTTAGAGGATAAAGCTACTATTACTGTGATGAGAATCACTTATGACAATTATCTATATAGTATTCTCATGATGGGTCAATCCAGTACTTTATTTCTCAAATAGGTACCTATGACTTGACTTAATATCTCATATTCATGATTAGCAAAACATAATCATCAATTAACACCATACTAGCCATAATACATTATTATAACTAGGGATACTTTAAATAGAACTCATATTTAATCTAAGGGTTTTACTATCAAGTCACATACTTGATGACTTTAGTGAGAATTGAATATTCAAGTAATTATCATAACATAAAATGATACTAAAAAATGCCTCTTTATTAAATAAAATGATAAAGTCAAAACATAACCATACATGATTGACCTAGTGCATATCACTAATAAGAGGTACATCCCTACTAATAGTATTTTCCCACATGCTTGAAGTTCCAGGTTAGATTCACTATGTAGGATAATTTAAAAACTCTAAAAATATAGAGACCAAATAGAATTCTTGTATACATGTTCTCTGGTAAGACTTCTTCTCCAGTTGGTGTTGTTTTTATTATAAGAGTCCACTTGGGAGTCATATGCTCTGTGGTATTTGTATAGCACAGGTAGGAATTTTCCTGTATAGGTTCATCATCATCTTAAAAAGATTGTCCTCTCTATACCTAGTCATGTTTTCCTTCTCCCTTACCTATTTTCAACAGCAGTAAGGTAATGTACTTTTTTCATCAGTTCTTAAGGAACTCAATGGGCACACTCACCATTTGTGACTATCTAAGACCTATCTCAAGAGATTTCTCCGCTCCTTTTTCCCTTATTAATTCACATACTCTTCTAGGGAATTTACTTGGTTCCACTATTATAGAAATCACAACCTCTCCTTTAAAAATAAATGAAATGCAGCAATAATAATGACCACCTAATATTTCTTATACAACACACAACAAAGTAGGTATTCAATATTTTTCTACAATCACCATAAAGGTTTCTTGAGTTTTAATGTAGAAAATATGAAAAATAAAAAGGAGACTAAATCATAACTTGTGAATAATTTTATTGGCCACTTAGTGGAGCAAATGCAAAGAGAACAAAGGATAAAACATAACCACAACTATTCTCATTTTCAAATCAATGGCATAAATGATGAGAGAAATTATAAAGAAAAAGGATAACCATTTAAATGATAAAGATCAACCTTTTTTTCCAAAAATAGTGACATTTTAATGGTTCAAAATCATTTTGCTTTAGCTACAACTCCTGCACATATGTTGAAGGATTTGGAGGCCACATGCTTGAGCTCTATGAATTTGAATGCAAAGTTCTTGAGAGAAAAAGAGTCTTTGGGGATTTTTCCTTACAGGATTCTAGGTAGGGTTTTAATAACCCAAAACTCCTCTGATGCTTAATTTAGTGTTTTGATTAAGATAAAAGAGGCATGAGAGCTTGAACATTGAAGAAAAATACGAAGAAGATGATGAACAGTAATATTCATATGTGTATGATATGAATAGTTTTTGATAGTAAATAAATAAATAGAAAGAAAAATAAAGAAAGAGAAGAGAGAAGGACAGCAGCTAGTAGGCTTAGTAAGTGAGAATGGATGGCTAAGATTAATGGAAACGAACGGCCAAGATCATTTTTCTTGGGATATGAAGCGACTAGTGTAATGAGTAGATTTCTTAGGAAGATAATCCTATTAGCTATAGTGAATGATGGGATGGCGATTGTTAAAATAAGTATTTGAGCTAGTGAAAGGATTTATCCAAAAAGTGATTGCACTTTTAGGACTTTGAGTAATTTCCTAAAAGAGATACTTCATTTGGGTATTAGGACTTGGTGTCCTTAGTAGGAAATTCCCTTTAGTGATATTCAATTTTGACTTTATTCTTGAAGGTTAAAAAGTCAGTAAGTCAAAAGTAGGCTAAGGTGGCACATAAGACAAAACTACTTTCCACATGTCACATTTCTATTAGAAGTGTATTTTTTTTGTATCATCAACATCCATTGCTACACCACTATAAGCTGCCAAACAAAGACGACACTATAATAATAATAATAATAATAATAATAATAAACCCTCAGTGCTACAACATTTTTTTGCTTAGTTGAATCATATAGATATGTCATGTGTATAAAAAACTAATATGAACACACATGATGAACCCTGATCTTAATTTTATTAGCCAATATTTTATTAGACACAATTCCCAATCAATGTGATAAGACTGATCTACCAAGAACAAATCTTGACAAGATTTAAACTTTCAAAATGCCTAATTTTAAAACTTCTTTTGAAGTTATGAAGAACAAAAGTATCCAACAAATCAGAAAGAGTACAAAGGTTAATAAAAAAAAGAGAAGATGGTATTGAAAAAGGGAATACATATTATTGCTTAACTAAAATAAACAAAGATTATATAAGTGAAATCTCACCTCCTTAAGAGCTTATCCTATTACTAGCATTCATCTATTTCTTTTACTATTGATACATATTTCTTTTCTAGGATAATGACTTTGTAAGTCTTAAAAGTTATGCCATTTTTTCAATCCTATAAGTTTTAATTATTTCATTTGAATTTATTAGCTTTTTAAAAATTACACTGTTAGTCCTAAACCATTAAAATTGGTAGACCTTATTGACATGTCAGTTACTCCTCACTTCACCTTTAAAATGATTAATGATGTATCAATCATGGTGGAAGAGATTAAAAATAAAAAATTCCACCTTGTATAAATATGACATGTCAAAAGGGCCCATCAAATCAATATATTTCCATTATAAAAAATACTAGATCCTCTCCCTTCATTATACAAAATACCATAGCATCGTTGGGAACAATATTAGATTGCTCATCTTTCATGTTATGAATGGTGGATGAGATACATTCACAAACCCATCACTCTTTATTTGCTGCACATGCTAAAATGTTCGGCCAAAGCCATTAATTGTGTACCTAAACTAGGAAAAATTGCATTATCAACTTCAATCATAAAAATTTTCTAACTACAAATATAGGTAAAAAAAATCAAACATAGTGAAAGCAAAAAATATCATGAACAGAAATTTCTGAGTATCAAAAAGTAGGTCAATTAGCAATAAAGTTTCAAAATAAATAAAGGAAAAAGAAGACAATTAAAAGAACTTAAAAAATAAAAAAAATAAAAAGGAAGGATCAAGATTAAATTCATGGATGAAGAATTGCTAAGATTTCATTAAATGAAGCCCTTTGAGGGTGTATACATTACTCACAAGGTAATGTGGAATCATTACTTCAACCTCATCTAAACATAATTCTAAAGTTTCAATATACTTCTTGCTTTTTCTTCCATATCTCATCTAAACATAGTTTAAGAATGAAGTTTGAGGAGTTTTCCTAAGATTAATAAAAGACATATGTCACAAGTGTACTTCTCAAGAGGAGATCCAAATACCATCACATATATAAAGAGAAAAACTTTAAAAGACAATATCATTTTTGTAAAGAAAGACTTAACCACTTGGTCATATAAATAGAAACATTTTAGTAGAGAATATTCCTTCTTTAAGAGAGATTATACCCATTAACCAATTTATAAAGAGCCAAAATGGATAATAGATAGTCAAAATAGACAAAGTATTCACTACTTGACTTACAAGAGATAAGAGCACTTCATCGATTGCACAATAATGCAAAAGAGGTACACCCCAGCTAATAGTATTTTCCCACATGCTTGAAGTTCCAAGTAAAATTCCCCATGTAGGATAATTTAGAAACTCTAAAAATATAGAAACCAAATAGATTTCTTATATAGGTGTTCTTTGGTAGGACTTCTTCTCCGGCTAGTGTTGTTTTTACTATAAGAGCCCACTTAAGAGTCAAATACTCCAGGGTATTTGTACACCACAGGCAAAAATTTTCTTGTATAGGTTCATCATCATCTTAGAAGGGTAGTCCTCTTTATACTTAGTCATTTTTTTTCTTCTCCCTTATCTATTTTCAATATCAATAAGTTAATATACTTTTTTCATCAGTTCTTTTAGGAACTCAATGGGCACACTCATTATTTATGACTATCTAAGACCTGTCTCAAGAGATTTCTCCACTTCTTTATCTCTTATTAATTCATAACCTCTTTCAAGGAATTTACTTGGTTCCACAATTATAGAAATCATAACATCTCATTCAAAAATAAACAAAATGCAGCAACAGTAATAACTGCCTAACATTTCTTACACAACACCCAACAAAGTAGGTATTCAATATTTTTCCATAATCACCATAAAGCTTTCTTAGGTTTTAATGAAGAAAATATGACAAATAAAGAGGAGACTAAAGCATAACTTATTAATAATTTTATTGGCCATTCGGTGGAGCACATATGAAGAGAACAAAGAATGAAACATAACCACAACTATTCTGATTTGCAAATTAATGGCATAAATTATGAGAGAAATTTTAAGGAGAAAGATAACCATTTAAATGATAAATATCATCCTTTTTTTTACATAGATGATGACATTTTGATGGTTCAAAATCTTTTTGCCCTAGCTATAGCTCCCACACATATGTTGAAGGATTTGGAGGCCTTGCTTGAGCTCCATGAATTTGAATGCAAAGTTCTTAAGAGAAAAAGGAGTCTCTAAGGATTTTTCCTTATGGGATTTTGGGTGGGGTTTTAATAACCCAAAACCTCTCCAATGCTTAAGTTAATGTTTTGATTAATATAAAAGAGGCTTAGAGCTTGAACATTGAAGAAAAATGTTAAGAAGATGATGAACAGTAATATTCATATGCGTATAATATGAATAGTATTTGATAATGAATAATAAATAGAGAGAAAAATGAAGAAGAAAAAAATAGAAGGCGGAACCTCTTTTTAATAGCTGGAGGAAGCCTTTTATAGGCTTAGTAGGTGAGAATGGATGGCCAAGATTAATGGAAACAGATAGCCAAGATTGTTTGTCTTAGGAGATAGAGTGGCAAGTGTAATGAGTAGATTTCTAAGGAAGATAATCCTATCAACTAAAGTGACTGATAAGATGGTGATTGTCACAAGAAGTCTCTGAGCTTGTAAGAGAAATTATCCAATGAAAGATTGCAATTTTAGGACTTTGAGTAATTTCCTAAGAGAGATACTTCATTTAGGTAATAAGACTTGGTGTCCTTAGTAGGAAATTCCCTCTAGTGATATTCAACTTTAACTTAATTTTTGAAGGATGAAAAGTCAGCAAGTTAAAAGTAGGCTGAGGTGGCACATAAGACAAAACCATTTTCCATATGTTTGGTTTCTATTAGAAGTGTTTTTTTTATGTATCATCATCCATTGTTACAGCACTACAAGCAGCCAAACAAAGATAACACTATAACAACAACAACAACAATGACGACAATAATTATAATAATAGTAGTAGTAGTAGTAGTGGTAGTAATAATAATAATAATAATAATAATAATAATAATAATAATAACAACAACAACAACAACAACAATAACAATAACAACAACAATAATAACAATAACAATAACAACAATAATAATAATCAACCCTTAATGCTAAAACATTTTTTTGCTCAGTTAAATCAAACATATGTGTCCTATGTATAAAAAAACCAATATGAACACATATGACGAACCCTAATCTCAATCTTATTAGAAAATATTTTATTAGACAAGATTCCTAATCAATGAGACAAGACTGATCAACCAAGAACAAATCTTGACAAGATTTAAACTTTTAGAATGCCTAATTTTAAAACTTCTCTTGAAGTTATAAAGAACAAAAACATCCAACAAATCAAAAAGAGTACAAAGGTTTAATAAAAAAAAAAGAAAGAAGATGGTATTGAAAAAGGGAATATGGATTACTGCTTAACTAAGACCAACAAAGATTATATAAATAAAATCTCACATCCTTGAGAGCTTATCCCATTGCTAGCATTCATCTATTTCTTTTACTATTGATGCAGATTTCTTTTTTAGGATAATGACTTCATAAGTCCTAAAAGTTGTGCCATTTTTTCAATCCTATAAGTTCTAGTTATTTGAATTAGGTTCATAAACTTTTTAAATATTATACCATTAGTCCTAAGCCATTAAAATTAATAGACTTTGCTGACATGTCAATTACTCATCACTTCTCCTTTAGAATGATTGATGATTTTTCAGTCATAGTGGAAGAGATTAAAGTACAAAATGCCACCTTGTATAAATATGCCATGTCATATTTCTACTATCAAATCAACATATTTCCACTATACAAAATACTAGATCCTCTACCTCCATTATACAAAATACCATAGTATGGTTAGGAACAACATTAGACCTCTCATCTTTCAAGCTGTGAATGGAGGACGAGATACATTCATAAACCCGTCACTCTCTTTTTGTTGCATATGCAAAAACATTCAGCCAAAGCCTTAAATTATGTACCTAAACTAGGAAAAATTCCATTGTATCAAATTCAATCATAAAAATTTTATGACTATAAAGATAGATAAAAAAATTAAATATAGCAAAAGCGAAAAATAATGAACAAAAATTTTTTAGTATCAAAAAATAGGTCAATCAGCAACAAAGTTTCAAAATAACTAAAAGAAAAAGAAAAGAATAAAAGAACTTAAAAAATAAAAAAGAAGGATCAGGATCATGGATGAAGAATTACTAAGATTTTATTAAATAAAGCCTTCACATTAGTCACAAGGTAATGCAGAATCATTGCTTCAACCTCATCTAAACATAATTTTGAAGTTTCAATATACTGCCTACTTTTTCTTCCATACCTCATCTAAACATAGTTCAGGAATGAATTCTGAGGAGTTTTCCTAATATGGATAAAAGGCATATGTCACAAGAGTACTTCTCAAGAGGAGATCTAAATACCATCACATATATAAAGAGAAAAGCTTCAAAAGATAATATCTTCTTTTTAAAGAAAGACTTAACCAATGTTTCATATAAATAGAAACATTTTAGTATAGAATATTCCCTTCTTTAAGAGAGTATATACCCATTAACCAATTTATAAAGAGCCAAAATGGATAATAGATTGCCAAAATAGACTAATAATTCACCACTTGACTTACAAGAGATAAGAGCACTTCATCAATTGCACAATAATGCAAAAGAGGTACACCTTGCTAATAGTATTTTCCTACATGCTTAAAGTTCTAAATAAGATTCCCCATGTAGGATAATTTATAAACTTTAAAAATATAAAGAGCAAATAGAATTCTTATATAGACGTTCTTTAGTAGGACTTCTTCTCCAATTAGTGTTATTTTTACTATAAGAGTCTATTAGTGATATGCACTAAGTCAATCATGTATTACCATGTTTTAACTTTATCATTTTATTAATAAAGAGGCATTTTCATTATCATTTTATATTATGATAATTACTTGAATAGTCAATTCTTCCTAAGATCATTAAGGATGTTACTTAATAGTAAAACCCTTAGATTAAATATGAGTTCTATTCAAATTATCCCTAGTCATTGTAAGCACCCAATTTCAGGATGCAATTGTGCACAATTGTGATGTAAGCCACTATGATGAAATATATTCAAAAATTGAACTTGGTTGTCGATTTTCTAGACTTTAGGGACCAAATTGTAACATTTTTTAGGATTTAATTACAAGGAAGTCAATTTTTTAGGGGTCATTAGGATCGGCATTTAATGCTGATCGACATTGGTGTAATGTCGATCGGCATTACACAATATTGATCGGCATTATACAATGTCGATGCATTAAAAGTCCATTTTTTTATTTTTCACCTATTTCTTAATTTTTTTGTCTATTTTTCAATGTTTTAATTGGTTAAAAAGTTAATATTATAATTATTATCAGTAAATTTTTTTGACGTGTTCAAAATACGTAAGGAGCTTTCAAAATCAATTTTTGTTATCCGTCTGTTTTGAAGAGATAGTCTGTTCCTACAATTGAGGAAGTCAGTACGTAGGTAGACTCTGGTTTAAAAAGCAAAGAGTCTGCATACATGAAAGAGGAAAAAAAAGAAAAAGGGAGAAAAAAACCATAAAGAAAAAAACCTAAGCGACAAGAGAAGACTAGAGAGAACAACATAAAAAAAAAACCTGACTGCATAAAAAACACTAAAATCCATACGCTACTAAGAACACCCTATACACCATAAAATTTAATTTCTTTTGTTCTTACAAAGCCTTAGTTTTCTTGATACAGTTCATTTTAATGAGGATGATTCATTGTTCTTTTAGTTCTAGTCCATAATCAACAACAATTCAATTTCAACGGTGAAAATCCTAGTTTGAGGGGCTAAAGAAAGTATTTGCATAGCCCTCCATTTTCTCTTTCCCTTCTCTCTTTTATTTCACAATCTTCTTTAGTGATATTTTATTATTTGATTCAGTTTTACTAATCTTTTTATTTCTATGTTTTTTTTAATTTTAATGTCTGATCATGGATTAAGGAGGATACTACCTATGTTTAAACAAACAGAAGATCCATGGAATGCCTTGGAATAATCTTTACTATTTTCCAGTAGATATTAGGGTTTTAATTTTCATTTTGCATTTATGTGTTCTGTGTAGTCATTTTAATTCATGAGTGTATAATTGTTTAATTTTAATTTTTATACGTAGTTTGTAATAGCCCCATTAGTGGGAATAGTGAAATATTTAATTTTCTATGTTTAAAATCAATTAGTAATTAGGTTTAATTGGGTAAAAATAAATTAAAATCAATGGTGGTAGTAGCTTAATTTAGGGTTTGCATGTAATTGATTTAGGGTTTCTAGAAAATCACTAAAATGTTTGTTTGATCCTTTTTTTATGTTTTATTTGTTTTGGGTTGTGTTTTTGGGTTTTTATATTATTTTGGGCCCCAAGCCCACGCTTAGGTCTAACTCACTTGAAATAGGCTTAAAAAATGGTTTAGGACTTTAAATAATTAAAATCAATTTAGGCCCATTAGGTTAATTAGATTTTAAGCCCTTTTAGTTAATTAAAACTTGTTTAAACTTAGCTCATCACACTTAATTTCATTTCTTTTAAAATAAATAGACCTAAGCCCACTTCTCATTTTAAATAAAAACCAAGTTAGACTTAGGCCCACTAATTTAACTTTCCTTTAAAATTGAATAGACTTAAGCCCATTTTTTGATAAAGTAAAATAAATAGATCTAGGCTCACTAATTAATAAAAAATGTAAGCCCACCTTTAGTCCTTTTTCTCACTTGTAAATAAAATGTAAATCTAGCTAACTATTTAATAAAATTAACATAGTTTATACTTAGGGACAATGCGATCTTGAGTGCATTTTTTATGTGTAATTTAATTGACTAGATGCTTAAGGCTAGATGGATGTCAAATAGGGTTTAAATAAAATTGCATGTAATTAGAGGATTAAATAATCATTTTTTAAATTATTCATGAACACGAGACTAAGAGAAGTTAGTATTTCGTTCCCAGAATCTCCTAGTTATGGTGTTAACTTTCTTTTAGAGAATCGAGGACCACCAATCAAATTGTCCCTATTATTACCCTAGGTGGCCACTCCTCTTCTCCACTCTATGACTTTGTGACATAGTAGTGTGTTCCCTAAGGCCTTGAGCCTAAACAGTGTCATTGTTGCTAAAATCTTGGATGCACGCTAAACCCCGCTGTCTATAGTCATAATAATGTATTAAGGCTAGTATAGTGTCGATTGATGATTATGTTTTACTAATCATTAATATGAGATATTAATTCAACTCATAGGTACTTATTTGAGAAATAATGTACTAGATTGACTCATCATGAGAATACTACATAGATGACTATCATACATAATTCTCATTATAGTAATATTGATTAGTCCTCTGCATTGAAATCACCATGGATTTCTACATAACTATTTTGTAGTTTGACACAATTTAACATTATCTTTGACATGATAATAAAAATGATTATTGTTGGATATGAAATGAGTTATATAAGGAATGTGAGTGATTGAGAAGAAATTTGTCTCTCATTTAATCTAAGTAAAATATCTATGGGCCCCTTGGTAAGGTAGACTGAGGAATATGCATGGTCATGCTAAAGTGAATTGATAAAGAGTTATCATTCTTAATCTACTTAGAGTCAAGAAATAATATGATTGAATAAGGATGACTGAAACTATACCTTATATTCAATTAAGATATTATGTGACAAAGGGATTACAATATTTACTACAAATTAGGTTATGTCAAATTATCAATCTTCACATGACTTAGGTAGTCAAAATGTCTTACTAGATGCCACTTATGATTTGTAGGCTTAAATAGGGATTTCAGGCCCACTGCTAACATCATGTGAACCGATAAGGTCATATACTTAAAACGGGCTAAAATTGAATATGGGTTTACCAAGCCTAATAAAACTCTATGGAAATAAATAAATAATTTATGTGTGTGTATATATATATCTTTATTTAAGGTAATGGTTATCTAAAATAAATAGGAAATTATTTCTGATTTGGTATTTAAATAAAATCAGAATTAGAATAAATGGAATATACCAAAAATGTTTTGGTTAATAAGGAAATTACCAAAATTCATTTTGGTAAGTGAAACCTTAATTAAGAGGTCTATAAATATAACATATTCTCTAGGGTTTGACATACGTTATTTTATTTTTGCCACTTTAATTCATTTTTCTCTCCCCTTTAAGAAAAATGAAATACATAGCTTTTATTTTATGAGTTATGAGGCAATTAATAGGACATAGTTCATATTTTTTGAGTTGTGAGACGATTAAAAGGTGCTAGAACACATTGAACATTCATTTTTCAAAGTGTTGCTCATGTGGATACTTATGGAGGGCATATTCTTTTGGAAACTTCTTCATCCAGCAAAAGAGAATGAAAAGCTTGAGGTAGGGTGTCATTGGTGTGAACCTCCTCTCAACCTTCCATCATTCTTGCTTGATTTTCATCTGTGGTAAGGTTTTGGAATCAAATCAATTGATCGAATTGCATAGATCATGGTTTGAGTTTGTGATTAAAGTTTTAAATTTTTCACTGCATGTTGAATCATGTAACCCAACAGTGGTATCAAAGCCACTTGTAATTTGATTAATTTGATTTTGTATATATGTGATATATGTATGTATGAGTGATTCATTTTTTAAAAGGAGTTTTTGAAAATTTTTATCCAAACAATTTTTATTTTGTTACAATCTTTTCAATATATGTAAAATAACATTAAACATTAATTTAATTAATGTTTATAATCATTTAATATGATTAAACAGTAAACAGAATTATGATTTTTGTGTTATGTATACTTTTTTAAGAAATCAAAATATGTACTCTATTTTAAATAGCAAATTCATTTTCTATTTAATGTTGAAACATGAATATTTTGATTATGTAGATTTATGTCTAGGGCAGTATGTTTAAGTGTTAAATAGATTACACATAATAAATATATTTTGAACAAATTAATTATTCTATAATATTATTTATGAGTAAATTAGGGTTTCTAGTTGCGGCTATTTAAATATTAAACATAAAAAATGATATTTTTTTAACAGATCAATCAGATTGTAATTTAATTATGGAAATTATTAGTGTTTTAGGGTTTGGGCAATAACTCATTCAAAGAGTTTTGGTAAATTGTTTACCTTAGGGGCATTGCCCTCGAACCCTTACAAAGGGCATTACCCCTTTAACTGCCTCTTATGGCTCTACCCCTTGACCCCATATGGATTTGTCACACACTTTGTTTTTTAACATAATAATTAAATTAATGTGTAAATTGAATTATTATGCAATATGTGTTTATTATTAATTGCATGGTGCATAACATGGCCCGTAGACCAATGTGATTGGATTTTATTATTTATTTATTTTATTGGGTTGTAATTTTTAAATATGACCTACCAGTCATTTTTATTTATTGTAATTATTTTATTTTATTAAATAGTAATTGAATAGTCTTAATTACAAAAAGTTACGTAAATGAAGACCCAAGGTGAAAATTCAACCTTAAGGCCTATGATAAAGATCCAAGGTAGGAGCCCAACAATGAGCTCCATAGGTAGATGGAGATCAAAATTTAAGGCTCAATTTTTTTTTATAATATCGCCTAGGTTTGACCTTTGATCTTTATATTAACTTATGAATATCAACTTAGATATGGGCCATGCTATGTCACGTTTATCTTATTATGTTAGAATGTTATGCATGTAATGCCATAAGATGCCACGTATGAGATGCTTGTATATGATGCAATATAATAATAACTAAATAAGATAAAAATTAATTAAATGCTCATTTAATATTAAGTCATTAAAATGCCTCTTATTGATAAACACTTATCAAGATTTGGATTGCAATATATAGGATATGGCAAAGCATTGTGTATAATGCCATCTAAATAAGATAATATGGATAATGGTGATATCCATATGTTTGAGTTGGTTAGACTTAACTAAGTTATCTCAAAATGGTTTTGGACCTAGGGCATTTGATAGGATATGTCAGTACATATGATGTCAATATCTTATACTTATCTAAGAATTACATGAGATGTAATTGGTAAAGTGTTACCTACCTAAATAGCCACACTTTAAGTGATAATCCAAAGCTTACTTGAAGTAGGGTGAAATATGGATCTTGGCCTACTAAGAAATTTCAATTATTGAAATCATTTTGAGGGTTTTATAATTTATAAAAATTTAGTAGGAGTTTGCCTATGCCTTCTTCATAATAAAACTGAATTTGCTATATATAGATTTGTTGTAAATAATGACATCAAACACTGCACCTACCATGTCACTACGATCGATCCTTAAGAAGGACAAGCTAAATGGGGCTAACTTTCTTTACTAGTATAGAAACCTAAGAATTGTTTTTAGGCAAGAAAGAAAGGAATATATCTTTGATCAACCCATCCCAAAGGAACTAGTTGCTAATTCTCCTAGTGCACAAAAGGATGCTTAGAGTAAGCATCTTAATTATTCAATAGATGTCACTGATCTCATACTTGGATGCATGGAGTCTGAGCTTTAAAAGTAACTTATGGAAATCGAGACTTATACTATGATAGGCCATCTTAAGGAAATGTTCTGAGAGAAAGCTAGAATCAAAAGGTTCAATACCATCAGGGCATTGCTCTCCTGCAAGTTGACTACTAGTGGCTCTATCTATTCTTATGTTCTCGAGATGAAGGGTCATCTTGAACACTTAAACAAACTTGGTGTTAAGATTGAACAAGAATTGGTTGTTGATATCATTCTCTAATCTTTAGGAAAAGCTTATTGTGGTTTCATCATGAATTTTAATATCTATAGTATGGATAAAACTATTTCAGAGTTGCATGAGATGCTTAAAACTACTGAAAAGAACATCAAGAATTCCACCAAGGATGTTCTAAAGGTCAATAAGGGAAAAGGTATGAAAAAGGTTGGAAAGGGCAAGGGCAAGGCTCCCAAAGGCTTTCAAAAGCCCAAGCATAAGTCCAAACCCCAAGCAAAGTCACCAAAGGAGGGAATATGCTTGTTCTACAATGAACCATGTCATTGGAAAAGAAATTGCAAACTATATCTAAATGATCTAAATAAGAATAAGGGTAGTGCGACTACCTCTTTAGATTTTCATGTTATAGAAATTAATTTATCTATTTATGATTCTTGGGTATTAGATACTAGATTAGCATCTCACATTTGTACTAATGTGCAGGGTCTAAAAAGGAGTAGATCATTGGCTAGAGGTAAAGTGGACCTACGAGTTAGCAATGAAGCAAGAGTTGATGCTTTAGTTATAAGGACTTATAAGTTAACTTTACCTAGTGGACTTATTTTAAATTTGGAAAATTGTTATTATGTGCATACTATGTGTAGGAATATTATTTATGTTTCTTGTTTGGACAAAAAAGGTTTTGAATTTATTATTAGCAATAATAAATGCAATATTTATCATGATAACATTTTCTATAGATTTGCTCCAAGCACTAGTGGTCTTTATGTTCTAAATGTTAAAGTTCTATAACATTGATACAAAGAAGTTTAAATCTAATGATTTAAACACTACCTATCTATAGCATTGTCATTTAGGTCACATAAATGAGAAACACATTTCAAAGCTTCACCAAAATGAGCTTTTAAATTCATTTGACTATGAATCATTTGAAACATATGAATCTTGTTTACTAGGAAAAATGACTAAAATGACTTTTACTGGAAAAGGTGAGAGGGCTAATGGCTTATTGGGCCTTATACATTGAAATGTATATGGACCATTAAGCTCAACTGCTATAGCAAGTCTCCAGTACCTCATTACATTCATAAATGATTTTAGTAGATAGGCTACGACTATCTAATGAAACATAAATCTTAATCTTTTGAAAAGTTCAAAGTTTTCAAGAATGAAGTATAAAATCAACTTAGTAAAAATATTAAAACACTAAGATTTGATCAAGATAGTGAATATTTAAAATAAGAAGTTATAGATCATTTAAGAGCATGTGGGATTATTTCACAATTGACTCATCCAGGTACACCCTAATGGAATGTTGTGTCTGAACAGAGAAATTGACCTTTATTGGATATGGTTCGATCAATGATGAGCTAGTCTGATCTTCCAATCTCTTTTTGGGGATATGCTTTAGAAACTATTGTATTCATTTTGAATAGAGTTCCATCAAAGGTATTTAAAAAGATGCCATATGAGATATGGACTGAAAAAACTCCTAGTTTGTCTTTCCTTAAGATTTGGGGATCTAAAGCTTATTGAAGCATCAAATCCCAGATAAACTAGCACCTAAATTTAACAAATGCCTTTTTTGGGATATCTTAAAGAAACTAAAGGATATTACTTCTATAATGCTTCTGAGAATAAAGTGGTTGTTGCTTAGAATGGTGCATTTTTTGAAAGAGAATTTATTTCCAAATGAACTAGTGGGAGTATAGTGCAACTTGAAGAAACTCAAGACCCCCAAAATAGCATTAATTATGGAACTGTGGCTAGATCAACAAGTAACTATTGAACCTACACAAGTACTAGAAAGCCCAAATAGGTCTAATAGGACACGTTAAATCCCTATGAGATATGGATTTCTCATAATTGATGATAACGATATGTTAATCGTAGATCAAAATGAGTCCTCATCCTATCAAAAGGCCATAAATAGTCCTCACTCTAAGAAATGGCTAAAAGCCTTGAAATCATAAATGCAATCCATGTATGATAATCAAGTATGGACCTTGATTGACCCAACTAATGGCTTAAAAATGATTGGATGCAAATGGGTTTTTTTAAGTAAATAGACATGGATGGCAATGTCCATACCTTTACGGCAACATTAGTTATAAAGGGTTTTAAACAAACATATGGTATAGACTATGATGAAACCTTTTCACTGTTGCTATATTGAAATCTATTCGAATTCTCCTTACTGTAGCTACATGCTATGATTATGAGATATGGCAAATGGATGTCAAAATAGCATTCCTTAATGGAAACTTACTTAAGGATGTGTACATGATAAAACTAGAGGATTTTGTCAATCTTGAGAATTCTAGGAAGGTATGCAAGCTTTAAAGGTTCATTTATGGACTAAAACAAGCATCTTAAAGTTGGAATCTTTATTTTGATGAAGCAATCAAAGAGTTTGGCTTCATTAAGAATGAAGATGAATCTTGTGTCTATAAGAAGACTAGTGGGAGTGTAATTATGTTTTTAGTGCTGTATATTAATGATATTCTACTCAGTGGAAATAATATCCCTATTTTACAAAAATGTTAAATCATGCTTAGGGAATTGTTTCTCAATGATACATTTAAGCATCAAGATCTATAAAGATAGATCTAAAAGGCCTATTAGCCTAAGCTAGAGCACTTACATTAATAAGGTAATGAATAGGTTTAGCATGCAAGACTCAAAGAGAGGATTCTCTTTGATGTCACATGGCATTAGTCTCAATAAGACTCAGCATCCTGTGACACAAGATTAGCGAGATTGCATGAGTAAGATTCCATATGCTTATGCTATTGGATCTATCATGTATGTTTTATATGCCTTGTTTAGACCTAGGTGAAAGTCACTAGACAATAGTTAAAAATATCCTTAATTACTTGAGAAGAACTAAGGATGCATTTTTATTGTATGGTGGTAAAGAAGATAAACTAGTTGTAAATGGTTACATGGATGCCTGCTTCCAAACTGACAAGGATGATTTTTTGTCATAGTAAGGTTATATGTTTTGTTTGAATAGAGGTGCAGTGAGCTAGAGGAGTTCCAAGCAAGACATCATTGATGATTCTACAACATAAGCTGAGTATATAGCTACCTCAGAAGCAACTAAGGAAGGTACTTGGATCAAAAAGTTCATAATTGAACTAGGTGTTATTCCCAGTATATCAGATCTAGTGAACTTGTATTGTGACAATAATGGAGCTATAGTTCAAGCTAAGGAGCCTAGATCATATCAAAGATCTAAGCCTATACTCAAGCATTATCATCTTATTTGAGAAATTAATAAGAGAGGAGACATGAAGATATGTAGAGTACCTACAAATGATAATGTTAATGATCAACTAACTAAGCCTCTTCCACAGCCTAAGCATGAGAGTGATACTAGGTCCATGGGCATTAGTTTTAATACCTATTTGGCCTAGTACAAAGGGGAGATTGTTAATGATATGCACTAGGTCAATCATGTATGACAATGTTTTGACTTTATCATTTTATTAATAAAGAGGCATTTTAATTATCATTTTATGGTATAATAATTACTTGAATAGTCAATTCTCCTTAAATTCATCAAGTATGTGACTTGATAGTAAAACCCTTAGATTAAATATGAATTCTATTCAAATTATCCCTAGTCATAATAATGTATTAAGGCTAGTATAGTGTTGACTAATGATTATGCTTTACAAATCATGAATATGAGATATTAAGTCAACTCATAGGTACTTATTTGAGAAATAATGTACTAGATTGACCCATAATGAGAATACTATATAGATGACTATCATAAGTAATTCTCATTATAGTAATATTGATTACTCCTTTGACCTTAAAATCATTATGGATTTCTACATAATTATTTTGTATTTTGACATAATCTAATATTATATTTAACAAGATGATAAAGTAGATTATTGTTGGATATAAAATGAGTTATTTGAGGAATATGAGTGATTGAGATGGAATTTTTCCCCTATTTAATCTAAGTAAGATATCTATGGGCCCCTTGATAAGATAGACAAAGGAAACCCTAATCAAATAATTTCCATCATTCTTGCCTAATTTTCATCCATGGTAAGGTTTTGGAAACCCTAATCAAATCAATTGATAAAATTGCATTGATCCTAGTTCAAGTTTATAAAAGTTTTCAATTTTCCACTACATGTTGAATCACATAACCCAACAGAGTCCACTTGGTAGTCATATGCTCTAGGGTCTTTATGCAGCATAGGTAGAAATTTCTTATATAGGTTCATCATCATCTTAGAAAGGAAGTCCTCTATATACCAGTCATGTTTTCCTTCTCTCCTATCTATTTTCAACATCAGTAAGCTAAGATACTTTTTTCATCAGTTCTCTTAAGAACTCAATGGGAACACCCATTATTTGTGACTATCCAATACCTGTCTCAAGAGATTTCTCCATTGCTTTATCCTTTATTAATTCACATCCTCTTATAGGGAATTTAGTTGGTTCCACCATTAGATAAATGACAACCTCTCATTCAAAAATAAATAAAATGCAGCAACAATAATAACTACCCAACATTTCTTATACAATACACAACAAAGTAGGTATTCAATATTTTTCCACAATCACCATAAAGGTTGCTTGAGTTTTAATGAGGAAAATATGAAAAATAAAGAGGAAACTAAAACATAACTTGTTAATAATTTTATTGGCCATTTGGTGGAGCCAATGCGAATAGAACAAAGAATAAAACATAACCACAACTATTCTCATTTTCAAATCAATAGCATAAATGATGAGAGAAATTTTAAGAAAAAGGCCTAACCATTTAAATGACAAGGTCGTCCTTTTTTTCCATAGATGGTGCATTTTGATGGTTTAAAATCATTTTGCCTTACCTACAGCTCCTGTATATATGTTGAAGGATTTGGAGACCACATGCTTGAGCTCCATGAATTAAATGCAAAGTACCTAAGAGAAAAAAGAGTCTCAAGAGATTTTTCCTTACAAGATTTCGGGTTGGGTTTTAATAACCCAAAACCCCTCTGATGCTTAAGTTAGTGTTTTGAGTAATATAAAAAAGACTTAGGAGCCTGAACATTGAAGAAAAATGTGAGAAAGATGATGAATAATAATATTTATTTGTGTATAATATGAATAGTATTTGATAATAAATAATAAATAGAGAGAAAATTGAAGAAGGAGAAGAGAGAAGGTGGAACCTCCTTTCAGCAGCTGAAGGGAGCCTTTTATAGGCTTAATAGGTGAGAATGGATGGTCAAGATTAATGGAAATGGATGACCAAGATCATATGTCTTGGATATGAAGTGGCAGGTGTAATGTGTAGATTTCTTGGGAAGACAATCCTATCATCTACAATGTCTGATGGGATGGTGATTGTTAGAAGTCTTTAAGCTAGTAAGAGGATTTATTAGGAAAGCGATCATACTTTTAAGACTTTCAACAATTTCTTAAGAGTGTTACTTCATTTGGGTATTAGGACTTGTTTTTCTTAGTAGGAAATTCCCTCTAGTGACATTCAACTTTGACATGATTCTTGAAGGTTGAAAAGTCAACATGTCAAAAGTAGGTTGAGATGGCACATAAAACAAAACTACTTTCCACATGTCAAGTTTCTATTAAAAGTGTATTTTTTGTGTATAATAATAATAATTATTATTATTATAAACACTTAATGCTACAACATTTTTTTGTTCAGTTGAATCATACATATGTGTCCTATGTATAAAAAACCAATATGAACACACATGATGGACCTTAATCTCAATCTTATTAGCAAATCTTTTGTTAGACACAGTTCCTAATCAATACAACAAGAATAATCTACTAAGAAAAAATCTTGACTAGATTTAAACTTTTAGAATGCCCAATTTTAAAACTTCTCTTAAAGTTATAAAGAACAAAGCATCCAATAAAATAGAAAGAGTACAAAGGTTTAATAAAAAAAATAGAGAGAAGATGGTATTAAAAAAGGGAATACATATTACTGGTTAAGTAAAACCAACAAAGATTATATAAGTGATATCTCACCTCCTTGAGAGATTATTCCAATGCTTGCATTCAGCTATTTCTTTTACTATTGACATATATTTCTTTTCTAGGATAAATACTTTATAAGTCCTAAAGGTTATGACATTTTTTCATTCCTATAGGTTTTAATTATTTCAATTGAGTTCATTAACTTTTCAAAAATTACACTATTAGTCCTAAGCCTTTTAAATTGATAGACATTATTGATGTGTCAGTTACTCCTCACTTCTCCTTCAAAATGATTGATGATGTGTCAGTCATGGTAGAAGAGATTAAAAATACAAAATGCCACCTTGTAGAAATATGACATGTCTTAGTTCCACTATCAAATTAAAATATTTCCATTATACAAAATACCAGATCCTCTTCCTCCACTATATAAAATGCCACAACATGGTCAGGAACAACATCAAACCTCTCATCTTTCAAACTGTGAATGGAGAACGAGATGCATTCACAAACCCATCACTCTTTTTTTCTTGCACATTCTAAAATGTTCAGCCAAAGCATTAAATTGTGCACTTAAACCATGAAAAATTGCATTATATCAACTTGAATCATAAAAATTTTTTGACTATAAACATAGATAAAAAATCAAACATAGTGAAAGTAAAAAAAATCACAAATAGAAATTTTTAAGTATCAAAAAGTAGGTCTATCAACAACAAAATTTCAAAACAACTAAAGGATAAAAAAAATAATAAAAAAACTTAAAAAATAGGAAAGAAGGATTAACATTAAATTCATGGATGAAGAATGGCTAAGATTTCATTAAATGAAAACCTTTAAGGATGTATGCATTAGTCACAAGGTAATGTGGAATCATTACTTTAACCTCATCTAAACATAGTTCTGAAGTTTCAATATACTGCCTGCTTTTTCTTTCTTACATCCACCTATTCTACCATAGTGAGTTTGAAAGGCTTCAAACTACAAAAAATCAATTCCCATGTTTTGAAAAAACTCATATTTGCTAAAAAATATTTTTTATCAAAAAAAATTCCATAAGAATAAAATTGTGAAAAAAGTGTTTTAATCATGATCTATTCCAAACAAGACCTAAATAACAATCTGAATACAAAACATAATTGGTTTCTCACCCATAAGACATTACTTCCAAAGCCTAAGGTCCAATAGCATCAATCCATATAATGGAGAAAAGTGTTGGTCTCTGGCTAAAAAACCCCCAAAAAGAAAGGAATAAAGGATGACATTGGAACTCAGAACAACGAGTAACATTATGTAGATGTATATGATAAGAATACTGATGTTTATTTTTTTAAGCATATCGATGAAATTTTAAATTATTTTTACAAAAGAAAAACTAATGTTGATATTTACTTTAGACATAAGCCTGAGTCTGTCTACATGCATAATCTCAAAGAGGTTAGGTTAACCAATAAATTGCACTAAAGGATTCCAACATTTCATAACTTCATTTTGTTGCTTATGAATAAATTCTTCTATCTAACCCAACCAAGAAAATTATATTACTAAGAGAGCTCTACTTAATTGTAGAATAGGCTATAGCAGCCTCTACAATCAAGGAAAAAGAAGGTTGACACCTGGAAGAATGACTTATTTACTGTTAATTTCATTAGGATTGAATTTTACAATATTTAAAAGTGGGGCTTCTTCAATAAGCCTTATGGCAACCTCATATATTGGAGTTGGAGCATATGATCTACACCATATTAAAAAATTAGTTTCAAAATCTCAATACAAAAAATGATGATTAATACAAGTGACACCATGCCAGTGACATGGGTTTTAATTAGAATCAAACCAAGTGATTGCGACTAAGTGATAGTGGAAATATGACATGTCATATTTTTACAAGTGGCATTTTGTATTTTTAATCTCTTCCACCATGTCTGACACATCATTAGTTATTTTGAAGGAGAAGTGAGGAGTAACTGACAAGCCATCAAAGTATATCAATTTTAATAGCTTAGGACTAACGGTGCAATTTTTAAAAAGTTAATGAACTCAATTGAAAAAATTAAAAATTATAACAATTAATTAAAAAATGGCATAACTTTTAGGACTTGTTAAGTCATTATCCCTTCTTTTTTGCTTCCCTTATATTTCTAGGAGTTTAAAACTAACTTATGTGTTGTAAGTTTTCTTCTATCCAACTGTGAATACTATAGAATATATGGAGCAGGGAGCTCACTCTATTGGGCTTTTTATTTTTCCAAGCCTATTTGAAATGAAATGGGTTTAAATTGAGAATAATAGCCCAAGTCCACCTATCTATTGGAAGAAATTGATGAAAAGTAAGATTTTTGGTGATGGCATATTAAGCACAGACAAGTCTAGAAAAAAGAAATATGCATTTCTACATGTCTTGTCTTGACATTAAGCTCAATCTTCATGACATCTTGTCTTACTAATGAATTGATGCATCTTGTCTTACCAATGTATATGTTGCTCTGCTAAAGAATGATGATTAGATATATTTATCAAGCTGCCTTCATACATGTACACACATCCTTAATTAAATTATCATATCTGCTGAAGAATTCTCTTATTTCACTGTCTAGAGGAAAATGATGGATTTTAGAAGGTACCAGTCACACCTCAAAATTGAATGATGAAACAAATCCCCCGAGATGACTAGAGTCTGCTCGTTAGTAACACCTCGAAAGTATGCAACCTTAAAAAACTTAATTGACCCCACTAGTGTGTAAAATTGATCACTGAGTCATTAAGTGTGCTCCAAACTTGCAAAATGTGAATCATTGGAATAACAAGAGGTTTTATTTTGAGAAAATTCTTCTCAAAATACTCAGCTCATTAGGTCAATGCGCATTTTGTTAGATTGGGACCTAGCTTTATGAAAAGATGGAAATCAATTTTGACAAAATGGACTTCAAAAACATATTTGGAAGGCTCTAAAACCTCCAGAAGTGGTCCTGGAATGGTCCAACACAACCTGAGTATCAGTGCGTACCACTCATAAGTGCGCGTAAACATCCCTTTGTGTCATGTGCTAAAATCAAAGCTGAATTTGGCAAAAAGGACTCTAGATATGTGTCTAAAAGGCTTAAAAATCCTAGGAACCAACCATGCAATAGCATACATAAAACTCAAGAAAAGCGCGTAGAGCATTGAAGTGCATGTGAAAACGTGCGTGGCCACATGTAAAAATCCACTTTCACATGCATGACCACACCTACACCACCCCATTCTACATATTGTTTCTTATAAATAGACCCCTCTATACCCCATTTTAGGGTGGGAGTGAATGATGACACACACACTCTCAAAAGTCAATCCAATCAAAGGTGTGGGAAATCCCTCTCCGCATAGTTTTTGCTCTCCCATGGCCTTTCCCTTAGGTTGTTATATCCCTTTTTCCACCAAACCTAGCCTCATCCTTATTAAAGCACACTTTAAAAGTATATAATCTAGCATCATTATGCTGTCATTTTGAATCTTTCAGGGAAGAAAGCTTAATAATCTCTCAAAGCTAAAGTTTCAAAGCTCACACAAGCTGAGTCGAGTCTAAGGACACCACATTTATTTTATCGCACTGCATTTTATTTTACCATTGCCAACATTTAAGAATACTATTTTGCTTGTATGATGAGACTGGAAATCTTACATGCTATATGAATAATATATGCTTTATTATGCTCATTTCACATCATTATTCTGCATCCTCAATTCCCGAAATCATGAAATTACATTGTAAAAATCAATAACGTGAAAAAGTTCATGTCCCAGAATAGAGTCATCATGCTCTCAGTGTAATGATGACCTCATGCATCCTTTATATTATCATCATCATAGCATATATAATCACTACAAGCATGCATGATCATCCTACTATTCATGAAGTTGAGCAAGCAGTGTAAATGATAATGTTACTCTTGCATATCAACCATATTAGATTTACTCTTCCGCAATATTTTCCTTTTCATATGTATTTTCTCAAGAAAGAGATGTAATAAAATTTTTAGCCTTATTTTCGTGTACTATCTAATCTACTATATGAATGCTATATAAACTGTCATTACTGAAACTAGGGTGCTGCAGTAGCTATACATCAAATATCGTATAATGAGAAGTAGTCAAAAATGATATGCAATCTCCTGAACCCAAAAATCTCTACTGGGGACAATATTCGTTGAGTGAACCGATGTTGTCCATTTCTTTTCCTAATATTCTAAAAATAAAGTGGCGACTCCATAAAATCAAAGCATCTCATCCCCCTGAGTCCGATCACTTGTCCCTATTCGGTAAAGTTGCCATGTCCCTTAGAAATAGAAAGACTCACTACAAAAAGAACAAAGCTGGAACACAAGCTAAAGTAGGTCACTCATAGTGGAAACTCCACTAGGGACTTCTACATAAAAAGGATTAACTCAAAAATGATTATTTCTCATTATGCAATACTTAATCATATAAAGCTCTTCACCACTGCATTTGCACTACACATCACATGTGCACCACTTGTCCCTAAAAGCCTCAATAATACTAAATAATATAGCCACCATGATTCCACTCGAGTCACATGGCGATGAAGATACAGTATTATCACCTTTAGTCTTTACTCGTGCATTTGTTGGACCCATCTGACTAGAGTCTGTAGCCTAAGTCCTTAAGGGGGGTGATCGAGTTATCAAAAGAATGCTAGAATCACTGACCGAATTCCATAACTCTAGTCATATAGGGGCATTCTCGCTAAAAGAACCCTTAGCCTTTCACCCTATCTCAGCTTATATAGATAAACCAATAGCAACATCAACTAGGATTCCACCAAACTATGCATGCTATCCTTGTCCTAATGCTATCCATTTAACTTTATACTTATAAATGACATGACCCTCCTAGTGTCTATCATTGAACGACATTATGATATTATTTTTCATAGAAAATTTATGCTCAGGACCCCATGATTCTCATCTACTTCATGTGAGCCCAAAGCATGAGGAATGATGAGAATCATGTACCTCAGCTTGAATAGTCTATATGAATTAACAAATATGACATCCATCAATTACGAAACCTATAAGATGTCATTTATTTATCCTTATCAGATCAAATGAATGGGTTAGGAACCCAACTAGTTGATGGACCTTTATGTCAGTAAAATTAAATTATCAACTATCAAATGATGCTTTCATGACTCATGGTAAATATATTGAATATCAATGTAAGGGTAAGAACTCAAACTCCCTTTGATTAGCCACATGAGTAGTAGTACCATAATTAAGCCACCAAGTATTACTAAGAATTTTAGCTAAGTTTGATTCAAAAATTAGTGTAGCATGATGAAAATACCTTTCTTTTTTAACCAAACTTTCTGAATGTGCCCTTCTTTCTTACAAAAGTGACATCTATCAATCTTTCACTCCTTCTCTTCTGCTTGAGAAGCATTAGTAAGCCCTTTTATTTTCTTAAAATTGTTGGCCTTCATTTTCATTCTCTTTCTAGCTCCTTGACCTATAAGATTAATAGTGTGATTCCCTTTATTCTTTAATCTTGTTTCCTCCTGAACAAGCCTACCAGCCAATTCATTAATGTCCCACTTATCCCTTTTAGTGTTATAGTTAATTTGAAAAATCCTTTATTCAGGAGGAATGATATAATGCAAATGTGCATAGTTATTTAAGCTACTTAAGGATTATTCTCATTTCATGTCATTATGTTTTATATGTTTGTTTGGTTCTTGAATTGATGTTTTTACTTATTTTATCTTTAGGATTCGTTATGTAAGTTTTATGCATGATTTAAGGCTCAAATGACATTTAGAAGACACTTAGAGTTAAATGGAACAAGCTAGGAAGCAAAAGGAGTCAAGCTTGGATCATTAAGAAGGTGTATGACTCATCACTAGGGGCACAAGTCATCATCAAGTGTCTCTGTGATGAATCATCAAGTGTCTCTGTGATGAGTCATCACCCAGTGACGAGTCGTCACACTCATGCCTTGCCCAAGAGTTGCAACCTTTCCCAGTTTGAGTAGTTTTCATAATTTTTCCATAACTCTACCTATAGGAATCCCAATTAGGTGATTCAAGTTGCTCTAGAAAGAAAACATAATGATCTACAACTTTCATGAAGAAACTTTTTAGAGATAAAGTAATCTGAATGGATGAAAATGCCCATGAAATTATAGAATCTATAAAAAGGGTGACCTTTCATGTCAAGTGGTGTTGTTCCAAGTCCAACCATATTCTAGTATCTTCCAATAGCTTCTAAGCTCTATATATGCATCATTTCTAGTCTAAAATAGAATATACATATGAATTACTATAGTTTTTTAGAAATACAATTATTATGTTTTAGTTTTAAGAGTCATTCTAAGAAACACTTGAAGAAGACAAAGCCAAGTGCAAGAGAAGATCATCCTAAATCAAGAATTCTTTAGAAGAAATTGAAGGGAGTTTTACTTATTTAATTCTTTCTCGCTTTATCTTTCTTTCCATGTTGAATTAGATTTTCTTTTATTGCTTCTTAATCATGTATCTAGGCTAAGTCTTTGTATGGGAATTACAATGATGAATTAAATAAGAACTACATTTTTATCTTATATTATTCATGATTTAACTTCAATTAGTGCAATTTATGTTATGTATGTTTGATGACTATCTATATCTTTTTAATCAAATTGTTTATAATGAGAATTGGAGAAATTTGGTGGAAAGTAATTGAGATTACTCAAGAATGGAATTCAACTTGGAGATAAGGGATTCATCTTATAGGAAACAGAATTAGTATAATGTGTTTTATGATTTTCTCTTATCTCTATATTGCCATGAGAATGAATGTAGACTCTAAGAGGAAATACCTTTAATTAACAATGAGAGTCGCTTTCAAAGATTATAAACTAATTTCCAATCAATATGTTTTATGATAATTATGTTTAAAGTTCTTTTTTGATTTTGATTTGTGATTCTCCTATATATATATATATATATATATATATATATATATATATATATATACACACACACACACACACACACATTGTTATAACTTGTCTTAATATTTTAACAATTAGTTAGTGTTTAGGTTTCTTTATTTGTTTTAGTTATTATTATTATTCTAGTTTATTTACCTATCCATATGAGTATGTATCCAGTTAATAAAAGATTGACCCAATTCCCGACTGTTCGACACCCTTTTTGCTCTATACTAAGTGCTAGAGACTAGGATATATAAATCTAACTTGCAACAGATTTTGGCACCGTTACCGGGGAAATTGGTTGTAATTTTTATTTTGTTTTTATATTTTATATTTTTATTTTTTATTTTTTATTTTTTTGTTGTTGTTATTTATTAAGTTTAATTTGTTTAATTGTGAATTTACATTTTTTGATGCTTACTAGAAGTACTAGTGATAATAATTTGAACTTTAATCCATAAATTAATTTAACTGTACATGCTTTATGCAAGGAACAAAGGCAAAGAAGAGAGAACCAACTGAATTTGAATAACATGGCTTAACCAAAAAGGATAATGTTAGGGGATTTTGTAATGCCCAACATCTTAGGAGGTTTTGGAGGGATTGTGGCTCTAGCTATTGCTAACAATAATTTTCAGATCAAGCCAAGTATCATCCAAGTGGTGCAAAACAATCAGTTTGGAGGTTTACGAGAAGAAGATCCTTATGCCCATATATTAACTTTCTTTAATGTGTGTGCAACTTTTAAGATCAATAGTGTAATAGATGATGCAATCAGGCTTAGACTCTTCCCATTTTTGGTTAGGGATAATGCATAACTTTAGTTGGCTAGTTTGCCAAATGAATCAATCACAATGTGGGACCAATTGAAGTAAGCATTTTTACATAAATATTTTTCACCATATAAAATGGCCAAGTTTTGCAATGAGATCACTACTTTCAATAAAAATGGAAATGAGATAATCTATTCAGCTTGGGAGAGATTTAAGGAACTCCAAAGGCAATGTCCATATCATGGCTTGCTGGAATGGATGATTCCTCAGATTTTCTACAATGGGTTAATGGATGAAAACTGAAATATTATGAATGCAGCAGGGTGGAAAATGGATGGATAAAATGGCTAAAAAAGCTATTACTTTGCTTGAAGAACTTGCATGTCAAGGATACATGGGTGATGAAACATCTATGGCAAAAGTAAGAGGAGTTTTGGATCTTGACACAATTAAAATGTTGAATGCAAAGGTAGATGCTCTCACCAATTTGGTAAGTAGAAATCAAAGTAATTCTTTAAAAAGTACTAATGTTATTTATGAGTCTTGTGGAGGATCTCATTCATATTCTTAATGTAATTTAAGTACAAATAAGGATGTGAACTACATGCAAAGAGGCTTTAACCAAAGAATAGGGCTAAATTCTAGCACTTATAACCCTTAATGGAGGAACCATCCCAGTTTCTCCTGATTAAACCCATCCTCTCGATAAACCCTCCATATTACCTAAATACCAAACCTTAAAACTCATTGGGATTTTCCATAAAACAATAAACCTACCCATCCTAAACCTACTCTTAAAAATCTCATAGAGTAATTTATTAACCAAAAAATGTCCATAAACAAACAAAATGAGGAGCAATTTAAGAAGCTAAACTCTAAACTTGAGCAGCTTGCTACTTATAACCGCATCCTTAGAACCCAAATTGCCCAACAAGCCTCTTCCTCTAGCACTAAACCTTTGGGAAAGCTTCCTAGCCAACTGGCATATGTACAAAAAGAGTCTTGTCAAGTAATTACCTTACACAGTTGTAAGGAGGTTGAAAAGGATCTCAATAAGAAAAAGAGAGTTGTTGATGATGATGATGGAGTAAAAATTAAAGAAGTGGATGTTAAAAGTAAAGATGATGATGAGTTTACGAAGAAAGGTAATAAAGAGGATGCCATACCATCGAAGAATGATGAACCAAGGGTAAATGTTAAAACTCTTCCTTTTCCTCAAAGGTTCATAAGGCGTAACTTAGATAAACAGTTTGGAAAATTCCTTAATTATCTTAAGGAAATTACTATCACCATACCATTCATGGATGACATTAGAGACATGCCATTATAGGTGGTAAATTTTTAAAGGATATTATTAGCCATAAGAGCAAGCTTGAAGATTATGGCTTAGTATCTCTTGTTGAAGAATCCAAGGCTATGTACTCTAAGTCTCCACCAAAGCTTAAGGATCCTAGTTCATTTAAGATTCCTTGTACAATTGGAGGCACACATTTTGATAAAGCTTTATATGATATTGGTGCTAGTGTTAACCTTATGCCTTACTCTATTTACAAAAGGCTCAATTTGGATGAGCTTAAGCCTACCAATATGTGTCTTTCAATGGTGAACAAATCTGTCATGTATCCACTTGACATTCTAGAAAATGTGCCAACAAAAGTGGGGAGGTTTATAATACCAGCTGACTTCATTATGTTGGAAATAGAGGAAGATCTTAACATCCTAATTTTTTTTAGAAGACCATTTTTTATGATAGCAGGAGCAATTATTGATATGAAGAGAGGAAAGATCACATTAGAGGTGGATAATGAATGTATGGAATTTGATGTGCTAAAAATCATAAAGTCAACCCTTGTAGAAGTGGCAAGTAGAATTAATTCTATTGATGTTATTTATAAATGCATTGAAGAAGTAATTTATGAATGTTTGAGGCAAGATTCTATGGAGCCATACAGAATGCAAGAATCTAATGAGAAAATTTTGGAGGTAACTCTGTATCAACTTTCCCATAGGACATCAAGATTTGAACCTTTAAGTAGAGAGGATGATCCAAAAGATACTATATCAAGTGAAGAAGTTAAGATAGAGCTCAAGCCCCTACCATCAAACCTAAGATATGCATTTCTTGACTCTAACCTTAAATTTCCTTTTATTAGTAATTCATCTTTGCTTAGTGATAATGCTGATGCCTTATGTGATGAGTTACTTAATTATAAAAATGCCATTAGTTATTCTATAAATGATTTGATGGGTATTGGTCCTAATGTATTCATGCATAGAATTCTTTTAGAGGACCATGCAAAGCCTTCTATTGAAGGTCAAAGGCGATTAAACCCCACTCTCAAAGAAGTGATGAGAAAAGAGGTAACTAAGTTGCTTGATAATAGAATTATATATTCCATTAGTAATAGTAAATGGGTAAGCCCCATTTAGGTTGTACCAAAGAAGGGAGACTTAACCATTGTTAGGAATAAATCTAACGATCTCATACCTACTAGAATTGTCATGGGATGGCGTATGTGTATTGACAATAGGAAATTAAATTAAGCAACTAGGAAGGACCATTTCCCATTGCCTTTTATTTATCAAATCCTTAAGAGACTAGCCAACTTTTTTTATTTTTGTTATTTGGATGGGCTAAATGGTTTTTACCAAATTCCTATTCATCATTAGGATCAAGCTAAAACCACCTTTACATGTCCATATGGTACTTTTGCTTTTAAGCATATGCATTTTAGTTTATGTAATGCACCTGCAACTTTTCAAAGATGCATGTTTTCAATATTTAGTGATTTGCTTAATGATTGTGTAGAAGCTTTTACAAAAGACTTCAATGTTTATGGTACTAATTTTTCCAATTGTTAAGACAATCTATCTAAAGTTCTTAATAGTGTATTGAGCATGGATTGGTCCTGAATTGCGAAAAATGTCACTTTATGGCATAAGAGGGAATCGTTCTTGGTTATTTAGTTTCAAAGACGGGCATTGGAGTTGATAAAGCAAAGATAGAAGTAATTAAAAAGTTGCCACCTCCAAAGAGTGTTAAAGATATAAAAAGCTTCCTTGGACATGTAGGTTTCTATTGAAGATTTATCAAAGATTTCTCTAAGATAGCAAAGCCATTATGTAAGTTACTTGCTAAAGATGCTATTTTTGAGTTTGATGACACGTGCCTTGATGCATTTGCAACTTTGAAAAGAGCTCTTGTTTTCATACCCATATTCCAACCACCTAATTGGGAGTAACCATTTAAAATAATGTGTGATGCTAGTAATTTTACGGTGGGGGTTGTTTTGGGTTAAAGAAAGGAAGGCAAGCCTTATATGATTTACTATGCTAGCAAACTACTTAATGATGCTCAGATTAACAACACCAAAATAGAAAAGGAGTTGCTTACTACTATTTATGCATTTGAAAAGTTTAGAGCATATCTTGTGGGGAAAAAGGTGATTGTTTATTCATATCATACTGCTCTTAAGTATCTTCTAAGTAAGAATGATGTAAAACCTAGACTCTTATGGTGGATTTTAATGCTTTAAGAGTTTGATTGGGAAGTGAGAACCTTATTGCAGATCACCTATCAAGGATTGATCAAGATGGACTAAAGAGGAATGATGATAGTGTGCCAATTAATGACACATTTCATGATGAACACTTACTAAGTGTGGTGTCAAAGGAACTTCCATGGTACGCGGATATTGCAAATTATCTTATGAGTGGTGTTCTTCCTTATAAGTTAGATTATCAACAAAGGAAGAAATTTCTACATGATATTAAATTCTATTATTGGGAGGAGCCTTTGCTTTATAAGAGATATGCCAATGGTTTAATTTGGAGATGCATTCCTTAAGATGAAGTTCAATATGTTTTGAGATATTGCCAATCCTTGGATGTTGGAGGACACTTTAGTGCAACAAAAATGGCATCTAAGGTACTATAATTTGGTTTTTGGTGGCCAACTTTATTTAAAAATGCTAAAGAGTTTATTCTTACATGTGATAGGTGTCAAAGAATGGGTAATATCACTAGGAAACATGAGATGCCCTTAAAAGGAATCCTTCAAGTTGAGCTCTTTAATGTTTGGGGTATATATTTCATAGGTCCATTTCATAGCTCTTTAGCCCACAAGTACATTCTGATCATGGTGCATTATGTTTCAAAATGGGTGGAAGCATTGCCAACTATTACTAATGATGCTAAATTAGTTAAAAAGATGGTTAAGAGAACTATTTTTCCTAGGTTTGGTACTCCTAGGGCATTGATCAGTGATGGAGGTTCCCATTTTTTTAATCTTGTGATTGAGGCTCTCTTGAAAAAATATGGAGTAACATATAAGGTTGCCACTCCATATCACCCACAAATAAGTGGACAAGTGGAGATTAGTAATAGAGAGGTTAAGTGGACCCTAGAGAAAATAGTGTCTTCTTCACGAAAGGATTGGGCATTAAAGCTTGATGTGCTTTATAGGCGTATAGTATAGGATAGC
The DNA here is from genome assembly GCA_947683625.1 of Mallotus nudiflorus. Taxonomy (NCBI): domain Eukaryota; kingdom Viridiplantae; phylum Streptophyta; class Magnoliopsida; order Malpighiales; family Euphorbiaceae; genus Mallotus; species Mallotus nudiflorus. The sequence goes on along the minus strand of CANTUR010000771.1, from coordinate 963,276 downwards.
CTTTAAAACCCCAATTGGCCTTACTCCTTACCAATTAGTTTATGGGAAGTCTTGTCATCTCTTTATTAAATTAGAGCATAAGGCATATTGGGCAATAAGGGCTTTGAATTTTGATTTGAGGAAGGCCGATAGGAAGAGGTTACTTCAACTTAACGAATTATATGAGTTAAGAATGAATGCTTATAAGAATGCAAAGTTATATAAAGATCATACTAAGTTGTGGCATGATAAGCATTTATCTAAAAAGGAATTTCATGAGGGTGAGCTTGTTCTCCTTTTTAATTCAAGACTCAAGTTATTTCTAGGAAAGTTGAGGTCACTATGGATAGGTTTGTTTAAAGTTATCAAGGTTTATCCTCATAATGCGATTGATCTTGCTAATGCAAAGGGGGAAATTTTTAAAGTAAATGGACATTGTCTCAAGCCCTAATTGATTGGTGATGCAATTGATTTGAGCTGCTCTATCTCTCTATCTATACCCTAGTCAAATTAAGGTAAGGTTAAGCTATTGACTTTTAAATTTAGCATAGTAAGACTAACACATCGTTACTTTCTTAACTTTAATATACATCTTTACATTTTCTATGCTTTTATTTCATTTTATTCCATTTTATTTTGTTATGAGTCATAACTTCACATTTTACATTTCCTAGCCTTATTTTTCGTATTATTTTTTACTTTAGATTGGTTTTATTTAGTGTTTAGTTTAAGTCTTGTACTAGTATTTACTTTTTTTTTAAAAAAACTCCATGCCTTAGTTTTTCTTTTCTAATTGAAATGCTGGTGATGAGTCATCACACATTGACGACTCATAATAGAAAGGTTGGATGATGAGTCATCACCAATGGATGACTCATCACATAGAACATAGAGCATGGTGATGAGTCATCACACATTGACGACTCGTCATAGAGAGTTTAGGTGACGAGTCATCACCACATTGATGACTCGTACACCCACATTTATCCTTACTACAATTGCATTATCATATATTTATACTTATAATAGCTTAGTTTCATTATTTTTATATATATTACACATCTTCTATTATTCATCTATTTGTTTTGTTCTCTTTATTCCTTAACTAAACACAATTTTATAATTGAATAGTTATTTCTTTTCCAAGAATAGACATACCTTTTCACCTACCCTTACACACCCTTTTACTATCTCTTACACCCCTACATCTTTCACCCCTATTACATTTATAAATACAACCTTTTGACCACCCAATCTCACATTTCTTCTTATCCAAAAGAATTTGCACTTACCTACACACTCTTCCATCATTTCCTATTCTTTCACTCCTTACATACTTAGACTTTCTCATCATCTCTTCTCTAAATCAACCTTAACCGAACCACCCCACTCTTTTCTTCCTTTTTATTTTATTTTTCCATTTTCATTTCCTACATATCTTTACATTTCTAATTCATTTGAGTAAGACTATCACCATGGGTAAGACTAGAGGATCATCTTCTAAGAGGCCACATATTGAAGACACACATCAAGAGGAGGAAGATCTTTCCACAACTTACAAAGCCAAGTTTCTAATCCTTACACATGAAGAAGGTGCCAAGTTCACAACAATCAAGTTTAGGTAAATCTTGGGTTGTAAGTATATTCCTAACTCTCTTTTGAATGATGTGGGTATGCTTGCAACTTTTGATCAATTATTGACTTAATGTGGGCTTAAGAAATTTGTTTCTATTCATGAAGATACCAATGTGGTATTAACTATTGAATTTTATACAACTTTGGATGTTAATGCAAAAAATTCACAAATTCTGGAATTTTGCATGCAAGGGAAGAAACATCAACTTACTTACACTTTCATGAACTGTGTCTTTAGTTTTAAAAGAGATAGGTTATGTGATCCCCCATCATCTTTTAGGTTGAATGAATTCTGGATGTTTTTAATTGGTTTGCACACACCATTTGACTTTAAGAAAGGCAAGGCTATGTTTATTAAGGACTTGAAATATTGGTTGCTACATAAAGTGCTTGCATGTGTTCTATTTTATAAAACTGAATTCAATAGAGTTTCTACACAATAATTTTTTTTAATTTGGTGCATTCATAATAGCAAATAAGTGTGTTGGACTTATTGGGTGTTTAATTGATTGTTAGCTTGTGCTTCTTGTAAGGATGCACCTTTGACTCACGGACATTTTATTATCATTATTGTAGAGGCTTTGAATGTTAACCTTACTAACTATACTCATTTTGTTAAGCATTCTTATTTTACTAAGCAAGCTTTTATGACTAGAGAGCTAGTGGATGCTACATTCCATTTGATTCCTCTCCATTCCCATTCTTACTGGAGAGGAATTGAAGAACCACCACCAGCTGAGGAGCAATACTATGCAGAATCTATCAAGGAGAGTGATCTAGAGGAGGAAATTCCCTAATATACACCATTTGGTGATGTTCCTCTCCTCACATATCCAATTCAAAGTACCATCGGTGGATCCTGAAGTGCCCATCCTCCTATTTGGCATCAAATATTGGATACGCAAATTGCTATACAGCATCAACTGAATGAGATGGAGTTTTAAAACCAACAACTTACTCATTGACAATGCAAAATGGAGTATAAATTGAATTAATTTTTCACTCGCTCCGGCTATCCGATTGAGTCTCCACCTCCTACCCCTATGGATAATTCAGAGAGTACTTCTATCCTTTCCCTTTCTTTATTTTTATTACATTGAGGACAATATATGTTTTTAAGTATAGGGGAAGGGATATTAGTAGTATATTAGTGGTATATTAGTAGTATATTGTTTATAGGTTTTATGTGTGTTGTGTGTTTTGCATTTACATGTTATGTCATTATTGCATTTTGCATTTAGGGTATTATTAGTGCTATTTTGCATTTATATTATTCATTCTCTTCTTATCTTTAATAAGTAGTTATTCTTTGTAGTCTATTGATTTTGATTGTGGTTAATCATTAATGTTGATAATTAGATTTTGTATGCTCTATTAATAGAAGTTGAAAGTTTCATCTAGTATAGGTTATAAATTTTCCTTTTTATCTCTTTTTATTATTTCTAAGATCTAAAGAACATTTAGTCAACTTGCTAGCTATGCTTAAGGCTAAAGTGGTAAAGATTCAAGCTTAGGTTTTCTTAGAATTTTGAGCAACCTTAGGGAAACTATAGCCATAATACTCATGAAACTCACTTTTCAATAATGGATGAAGACAAGATTTAAAAAAAAGAAAAGAAAAAAATTCTTTTGAAGTTTTTATTTTGAGTAAGTTGTGTGTAATTGAGTATGCTCCTTAGTTACATTCATTCGAAAAGAAATGTGCAACATTATAAGTCAATGTTTTTCGAGTAATTTATGTGTGATTGAGTATGCTCCTTAGTCACATTCATTCAAAAAGAATACATCCAAAAAATATATTATTGAATAAAATGTCTACAAATGCCATGAGAATAGTGAGTTGATGTGTGTGCTTAACATTGTCTCAAGGTTGATTTTGCTTCTATGAAATCATAAGTTTGAAGAATAACTATTTTGGTTAAGTAGCTTAGTTAGAACTTTGACTTTATGTTCTTGATTTTATTCTTAGTAAATTGAGATAAATTGGTGAATTTATTGATTATGCTATGAAACTTGCTTATTTTATTATTGTGGAGCATTGAAGTTTAATTGATTAACTATCGTTTATAACATTTTTCATTCTTGAGATGACTTGACAATATAACTACATTTGCTTTGGAAGAGATAAAAATTTTATGCTTTTATATACTAGATCTTTTCTTGCTTGAGAGCAAACAAAATCTAAGTGTGGGGGAGTTTGATATAATGCAAATGTGCATAGTTATCTAGGCTAGTTAAGGATTATTTTCATTTCATTTCATTTCATTATGTTTTATGCATTTTTTTGGTTATTGAATTGATGTTTTCACTATGTTATCATTAGGACTCACTATATAAGTTTTATGCATGATTTAGAGTTCAAATGACATTTATAAGACACTTAGAGTTAATTGGAACAAGCTAGAAAGCAAAAAGAGTCAAGCTTGGATCATCAAAAAGGTGTATGACTCATCACCAGGGGCATAAGTCATCACCGAGAGTCTCAGTAATGAGTCGTCATACTCGTGCCTTGCCCAAGAGTTGCAACCTTTCCTAGTTTGAGTAGTTTTCATATTTTGGCCATAATTCTATCTAAAAACATCCAAATTAGGTGATTCAAGTTGCTTTGGAACTTTCTAGAGAAAAATTCATATAGATGGATAGAAATGCCCTTTAAGTTACACAATCTGGAAAAGGGGGTGACCTTTGATGTCAAGTGGTGTCTTTCCAAGTCCAACCATATTTTAGTCACTTCCAATAGGTTATGAGCTCTATATATGCATCATTTCTGGTCTAAAATAGAAGAGACATATGAATTACTATAGTGTTTTAGAAATACAATTATTATCTTTTAGTTTTAAAAGTCATTGTAAGAAACACTTGAAGAAGACAAAGCCAAGTGTAAGTGAAGATCATCCTAAACCAAGAATTCTTTAGAAGACATAGAAGGGAGTTTTGTTTATTCAATTCTTTCTCACTTTATCTTTCTTTTTATGTTGAATTAGGTTTTCTTTTGTTGCTTCTTAATCATGTATCTAGGCTAAGTCTTTGTATGGGAATTACAATGATGAATTAAATAAGAACTACATTTTTATCGTATATTATTCATAATTTAACTTCAATTAGTGCAATATGTGTTATGTATGTTTCATGACCATATATAACTTGTTAATCAAATTATTTACAATGAGAATTACAGTAATTTGGTGGAAAGTAATTAAGATTACTTAAGAATGGAATTTAACTTGAAGATAAGGGATTTATCTTAAGGGAAACAAAATTAGTATAATGTGTTTTATGATTTTCTCTTATCTCTGCATTGCCATGAGAATGAATGTAGACTCTGAGAGGAAATACCTTTAATTAACAATGAGAGTTGCTTTTAAAGATTATATACTAATTTCCAATCAATATGTGTTATGATAATTATGTTTAAAGTTCTTATTTGATTCTAATTTGTGTCTATATATATATATATATATATATATATATATACACATATTTTTGTAACTTGTCTTAATATTATAACAATTAGTTAGTGTTTAGGTTTGTTTATTTATTTTAGTCATTATTATTATTTTGGTTTATTTACTTATTCATCTAAGTATCTATTAGGTTAATACAAGATTGACCCAATTTCCAAGTGTTCAACACTCTTCTTACTCTATACTAAGTCCTAGAGACTAGGGTATATAAATCTAACTCGCAATAAGGAAGTTAGTTAAACATAAATTGCACTAAGAAGGAGTCCTCCACTACAAATCCCAAGAACTTCAATCTTGCTGCAATATTAGTTATCTCGATGAGATGATCTTGCATGCCCTTTAACCCATCATACTTTATGGTTGTGAGCTTTGCCATTAATGTACTAGTGAGAAACTTGTCAGTATAAAAAAAATGTTCTTCCATAAATGCTAGAAATTCTTTAGCACTTTTTATTTATGGAATAGTAGACTTAATGTTGTTGGCAATTGTCATTCGCAAAAACTTTAAGCATAATTTGTTATTGCATTCTCATGCCTCAAAGTGCAACTTCTCAGCCTCATTACTTGAATCAATAATATTAGTGGGTTTAGCTTCCATTAATGCTAAGTTGAGATCCATAGAATCCAAGTGGAAATCAACTTGCTCAAGCCATTTAGAGAAGTTTGTACCATTAAATATAGTAACAGATGATGCACGTGAATGAATTGTAACAACTGTAAAATATAACATAATGCCCAAAATTAATATATATTTAGTAAAACAATAAAGTAGTTCTCCTTTGGGTAGATACTACAACATACTTCAAATGCAATGTATATAAACATAATAGGCAATCATCATATTTTAATTAAACAGATCTAACATCTTTGGATAATCAAACATATTCAACTAAAATATAATAATATACCCTAATAATGTTTAACAATCATAACATAGTAATTTACCTTTAGGTAAACTCTTAAATTCTAACAATTATCAAACATCAATTTATCATCATTTATGGTATTTCATCATAACATTATTTATACATGTAATAACACATTCTAGTGGCAACTATAAACTATAACAAAATACATGTATTTATTCATAATAAAAATACTGCAAACATAAAATCATACTCACTAAATTAAACATAATAATTATGAACAATATAAATAAATAAATAATCTAACTTTATAGCCCCTAAAGTTATTTATTTATTTAGGATAGTGCAAACTATAAGGCCTAAATTTAATTTAATTTAATTTTTTTGAAAGACTTTAATTATCAAATAACCATTCAACAAGTAAGATATAATAGCTTTATACACATTAAGAATATTCAACAACTTACGGTCTTACCACATGCAATTAATTGAATACTTCTTTTCTTAATTGTCAAAACCTAATGATATACGAAAATTTGCCACGTAATACAACAAATGATTGTCATGCATAATGGATAGAAGATCAAATGGTTATCACCTTGATAAGATGCATTATTTCTTGTTTTAAAAGGTGGAAAAACACATGAACAAAAATACTGAGAAAATAATCATTCACCAAATAAAACTTAAATTAAGTAAATTTCTATCTATTATACGTAGAAAATATTCAGTTTTTCAACCATGCTCTGATACAACTTGTTAGTTTATCTTGATTAAAAGACATCATAAACATAAACCCTAAATATTTTTAAAACTAAATATTTTCATGATATAATAAAATAAATATGATAGAAAACTTACTTTGATTTACAAGAGAATTAACACTTGAAGTCATTAATGAGAAATTAGTTTCTCTCTCTTGTCCCTTAATCTTAATCACAACATATGGATGGAGTTAAGATTGTGTTTTCATTGGGGAGAGAAAGGACCAATTTTATTATATATTTATAAACATCCTTATTTAATCTAGTACATCCGTCACATAACCTTAAAATTAACGTATGAGCTTAATTCATATAATCTCAATCTAATTAAGATTAGCATCTTACTTTAATTAATTTTAATTAGGCCACACCTTATGCGCTTATTTTCTAACACTATGAAGTAGCTTTCCTAATAATGAGGTGGTGGGATGCTATCAACTGCCTCAAAATTAATTTCAAAGAGCTTTTCTTCATCATCTTTGACATCTACTATCGATATTCTTCCTTGTAAAGAATCTATGGCAATCATAGATGCCATATTGCAGTAGCTTGCTCTATCTTAGTGGTCACCGCCTTTGGTGTTTATATAGAGATTAATGGTTTATATGTGGGGGTGGAGGTAGTGGTGAGCTAGGATGGTGGCATGTGCTCTATGACATGAAGACAAAAAGAAAATTGATTTGCAAATGAGGCCATCCAATCCACAGCCATGTTTGCTTCCCTATAGATATAATGGAACTCAACCTCCCATTCTTGCTTTAACAAATTTTGATTTGATACAACTAACATAGCATTTGAACTATTTATCAACATGTTACCCTTGATCATTGAGACAACAAAAGAGTTATAACACTCTACTACAACCTTATGGATTCCCATGCTTCAGGCTAAGGATAAGCCCTGATAAACACCACCATAATTCAGCACTTGTCACTGAAAATCTACCTATATTCATACAGAACCCAGAGACCCATCTACCTAAATCATTTTTTATTAATCCACAAACCATAGCATCCCCATTTTGGCCCTTTAATGCACCATCAGCACTGACTCTATACAATCCCTCATGGGGTAGCTTCCAACCAATCAGTTGCTCTTCACACTGCTTCCCATCTGAAAGTAGCACCTGATTAATCATGTTAGCTTTCAAAATCTCCATATCACTATTTTTTATGTCTTGAATAATATTATGTAATGAATTTTTAGCTTTAACAAACAACTCTTCATTTCTAGCCTTCCAAAGCTGCTAGCAAGCAACTCCAAAGACACAAGACCATAAGAATTTTAGTTGATAAATGGAAATTTGAGATGCAGAGGGGGAGACTATAGGAGAGGGAAAATTGAGAAGCTAGAAAATGGATTGGATATGTAGTTTTCTTTTAATTTTTGCATAAAAAATGGTATGTGGGGCCATAAGAATAAAAAGAGAACATCATTTTGTGCAAAATTCAAACTTTGTTAAGTGAGGGGCTTGAAAATTTTCTATTTTGAAAATTTTTATATTTTTGCTCAAAAAAATGAGGGATTATTAGCTCATTGCAGTAAATGTTAAGGGTAAAAATGGACGTTTTCTCTAAAATAAAATAGTCTCCCATGAATAGTTTAAGTGATAAAAGGTGTGGACATCTAGTTGAGGAGAGTAGAGTTCGAAACTCCCCATCCTTTTTCTCCTCCTTATGGTACATATCCAGTTGATGAGAGTAGAGTTCGAACACTCTCCCCCTTTATGGCATTGGGAATTTAACTTTTTTACTAGTAAAAAAAATAATGCATTAGAATTTAGTCAATTGGTTCAAGTTCATTTCACATCTAAATAAAATAAAAAATAAGTTGAATAAATAATAATAGAAGTTAAAAATAATCATGTGATTTATATACCAAGTGCATTATATCTTCCATCCACCCCAATAAATGTTTTAAAAAGCAAGACCACAGCAATCAGCAGCCGAATGTCTTTTTCTTTTTCTTACTCACTCTTCTTGACTTAGTCTTAGCATTATCTTGTCTTCTTAATGAATTCATGAATTTAATGCAATTCTTTTTCTTCAAAGACTTGAGAGCTTACTCCTAAATTGATTTAGTTAACCACAATTTTCCTTCACCCCGTTCATGTGAAGATGCACATGAAAGATTTCAAAATGTACCCTTTGCTCTTGTCCCATTTCTTATTGTCTTCACTTCACATGACTTTTTCTTCCTCCTTTTCATCACCTAAAACTGTCTGACATTATTGATGCCTTGATGACCAAAGATCTACATGGTAGCAACTGCATCTGTAATAAATCCTTCTTAATAGCTCAACTCCTTTGATAGTTGAGCTTTGGGATTTGGAAATAGATTGCTGTTCTTGGGATGAGGTCACCTATGATACTATAGGTCATGTTATCAGTCTTAACCTCGGTGATAGACTGTTTATAGCTGGCCATCTTGACTCTATCTTCCATCTCAATCATCTCTTGTACCTTAACATTGCTAGTAACTTCTTCAGACCTATTCCCTCTGGCTTTAACAAGCTTCGAAATTTGACTCATCTTAACCTTTCTGTTTCTTATTTTATAGATAAAATTCTATTAAGAATATCGCATTTAACAAAATTAAAGTCACTTGATATGTCATATGCATATGTGTTGGTTTTTTAGACTTAGTTTAGAGAGGGAAGACGTAAATTAAAGAGTTGGAAAGGTTCTACCTCTTATCATTAGACAGCATACATTTTTATACAGAAAAAGTTGATACAACAACTTACTAACTCCCCTTAATTTAAGGAAGTTTGGTTTCCTAATTATAAGCTCCACCACAAGTTGCTAACCTCTCCATATCTTCTACAAAATTTTGGAGCTTTTACAAAGATTATAATCATTACAAAATACAAAAATATCAAAGTAAAATATCAAGAAACAAGACTAACAGCATGTTGCATCAAAGCTTTGTTTCAACAGTTAACAACACTCCTCCTTGAGGCAGATGCTGTTAGTGACTCCAAGTTTGTCTCTAAGAATTTCAAATCTTCCCTTCTGTAATGCCTTAGTAAATATGTCTACCATTTTTTCATTAGTTCCACAATGAAGCAATTGAACATCTCTGTCCTTTTCAGCTTCTCTAATGGCATGGTACTTGACCTTGTTATGCTTGGTTTTTCCATGAAAAATAGGATTTTTGACCATGGCAATGGCTGATTGGTTGTCACATAAAATTGTAGTTGCTTTGTCTTGGTTAAGATTCAAATATTCCAAAATTTCCCTCATCCAAAGAGCTTGATTAACTGCAACAGAAATAGCTATATATTCTGCTTCTGTAGTTGATTAAGCAACTGAATTTTGCTTCCTTAAACTCCAACATACAATGCATGAACCAAGCGTAAAGCAATAACCCATAGTACTTTTCATATCATCTGTTGAACCAACCCAATCACTATCTATAAAGGCAAGTAGCTTTATTTTAGTGCTCCTCCTATAAAGAATGCCAAAATCAACAGTGCCTTGTATATATCTTAGGACTATTTTTGCGGTTTGAAAATGCAATGCAGTTGGTGCATTCATGAACCTTGAGAGTAGGTTGGTTATATACATAATATCATGCCTTATTGCACATAAAAACAATAAACTTCCAATCAAGCTTTTGTACATAGATGCATCAATTAGTCCTGAATTATCTTTCTTATTTAGCTTATCTCCATGTACTGCAGGTGTGCACATAGTTTTGCATTTTGAGAGACCAAACTTCTTCAACAATTCACTTGCATATTTCTTCTATGAAATGAATACTCCTTACTGCCATTGCTGGACTGATCGAGGGTCAAATTATAATACCTTAGTCTCTAGGACTTAGTATAGAGCAAGTAGAGTGTTGATCCATAGGGAATTCGGGGTAAATATTGTATTAATTGAATAAGTACTAAGATGGATAGGAAAATAAAATCACAATAATAATCAAGCAAATAAATTATAATCAAAACTATAAGTTCTTATCAAAACACATGGAAGAATTACAATGATAATCAATAAGGATATGTAAATTAATTATTCTTGACTTAATGATTGGAAATTAGCACGTATAATCTTTAAAAGCAACTCTCGTTGTCAGATTAAAGTAATGTTCCTAAAAGTAACTCTCGTTGTCAATTAAAAGTGTTCCCTCCTAGAGTCTACAAGTCCTCTCGGTTCATTGTAGAGATAGGAAGAAACCATAAATGACATTATACCAAAAAAATCCTAAAAAGCAACTCTCGCTGTCAGATTAAGATATTCCCGTCTAGAGTCTACAAGTCCTCTCAGTTCATTATAGAGATAGATAAGGAAACAAAAGTAAAACTACTAAATATCCCTTAAGATGAATTCCTTGTCTCCAAGTGAATTCGTTACTTAGGTGAATCCAATTAAAGTTCCACCGAATTATTCTAACTCTCATTGTAAATAAATCGATTTACAAGTTACATATGGTGATTAAGTATACATAACACAATTCTATACTAATTGAATTCAAATCAAATGAGCAAGTATGAGTATGTAATCCTTATTCAATCAACATTGCAATTCCTTCAAATACTTAGCCACAATGCATGGTTAATTAAATCAAGAGACAATCAAAAAATAATATAGAAGAGAAGAGATTGAGTTTATACAACCCTTTTAATTTGTCTTCTAGTCAAAAATGATCTCTCTTGCATAAATGATCTGCTTCCTTCTTTTTGAATAATAGACAAGATAATAGAAAAGAAGAATGAACTCTCCTGAATTCTATCTTGAATTCTATATTGAATTCTATCTTAATTCTATCCTAAATTCTATCTCAAATTCTATCTAAAATCTATATATCAAATTCTATCTAAAATCTATATCTCTATGTATAAGGCACTAATGACCTATATATATAGGCCTTAGAAGTGGTTATAAGAGGTTACAAAATAGAAAGGTACCCTTTGACATGAAGGGTTATAACCCTATGCAGAATACATAACTTCTAGGGAATTTTTGTCCACTTATTGACTCTATATCTATAAAATTCCTTCACAAAAGTTATATATCCTTGAGTTATCTTTCCAAAAAAACTTGATTCACCGTATTTAGATGTCTATAGAGAAAGTTATGACCTAAATATGAAAACTACTCAATCTAGAATCTTCTAGGCCTTTTATCCATATGTCGAGTCGTTCCAGGGTGCCGTCTCATTACGGAAGCTTTCTGTAATGAGTCGTCCCATGTGTAACAACTTGTGACATTCTTGAATCCTTCAAGAGTAAGTCTTTTTTCCTTCCAACTTGATTTAACCAAATCCAAGCCTTTTCCAATGATCATTAGACATAAAAACACATCAAAACATACAAACAAACCTAAAATGCATTTTGGAAGATAGAAATCATATAATAAGAACATAAAATCACAAAATCACAAGAAAAATAAATAATATAATTACTAGAATACTCCTAAATATGTATGCATATTTGAGCTATATCAAACTCCCCCATACTTAGACCTTGCTTGCCCTCAAGCAAGTGAAGATCCAAGATGAAAAAGCTAACAAAATTTTCATTTTACTCCAAATAGATGTAGCCACCATACCAAGCCAATTTAATTAAGAACAAATATAGAAAAGATAATATACTTTAAATGCTCAACAATGATAGAATAAACAAGCCTTATAGTATAAGTAACAAGTTTACCCAATTATCTCAATTTACTAAAAATTCTAACCAAGCTATGTAAACCAAATAGTCATGTTTCAAACTTAGGAACTCTAGAGGCAAAATTAAGTTTTGAGACAATTTTAAGCACACTCAGTAACTCACTCTTCTCATGGTATTTTTAGACAAAAAAAATTTTCGAAGCAAAATTTGTTGGATGTACTCTTTTTGAATGAATGCAAATGAGGAGCAAACACAAATGCACACAACTTACTCGAGAAACATCAACTTATGACATTATACATCTCTTTCTAAATGAATGCAACTAAGGAGCATACTCATTTGCACACAACTTACTCAAGATGCATCATATCACAAGCATTATTTACTTATTATTATTATTATTATTATTTTTTAATAACAAGTTCTCATCCATTATTGAAAAGTGAGTGTCTAAGTATTATGGCTATAGTTTATCTAAAATTACTTAAGACTCTAAGAATACCTAGGTTTAAAACATTACTACCTAGCCTTAAGCATAGTTAGCAAGTTGACTAATACATTGTTTAGATTTTAAAAATAATAAAAAGAGATAAAAGCATAAACTTATAACTTATACTACATGAAACTTAAACTTTCTACTAATTGAGCATTAAAAATTTAACAAAACAAAATAACTTTGATCAAAATCAAAAAGACTAATATGGATGGCTACTATTATATATATATATATATATATATATATATATATATATAAGCAAAATGAATGAAAAAGATAGAGCAAATATGCAAACATGATATAAAAAAAACAAAAAACACAAACACAAATTTAGAACACATAAAGCACAAACATATATATATATATATACATGTATATATATATATATAGCATCCTAATATATATAACTAGTATCCTTCCCCCCATACTAAAACATGCATTGTCCCCAATGTATGGAAAAATAAAAAAGGAAAGGAAAAGAAGAACTTCCCTAGTCATCGATGGGAGTGGTGAGTGGAGAGTTAATGGAATAACCACATTGAGCAAAATACTTGTCTAATTTGTACTCCATCCTGCATTGGCGATGATTAAGTTGCTGTTGATGATGTGTTAAGGCATTCAATTGCCCTTGCATTGAAATTTGGTTGTTTAGAATTTGATCCCATATAGGTGGGTGATCACTCGAAGAACTCGGTGCACTTTGGAGGGGGTATGTAAGGAGGGGAACGTCTCCAAAAGGTTGGTATTGTGGAAGCTCTTATGCTTCCTCGTCCTCCTCTTCCATGGGTTAGTGGATTGGTTCCTCAACTTGAGTTACCCCAGGAAGGCCTCGCCAATAAGATTGTGAGTGAGCTAGAATGAACATTAAACCTGCATCAACAACTTCTCCTCTTACGAGGGCATGGTTAGTGAAATAAGAACACTCAAATTTTTGAGTGTAATTTCCAAGATTGATATTCAAGGCTTTAGCAATAATTGTGACCACATGACCATGGGTCAAGGGTGCATTCTTACGTGGTGCACAAGAAAAAAATTGGTTGAAAATCCAATAGGTCTCGCAAACTTGTTTTCTGTTATAAATGCACCACATGAGAAACATCTCTTGTGCAAAGACCCTATTGAATTCAGATTTATGAAAGACAATACAAGCAAGGACTTTATGTAGAAACCAATACTTCATATCCTTTATGAACATTACTTTGGCTTTCTTGGGTTGAAAGGGAGTGTGTAAATCAGTCAAGAAAGTCCAAAACTCATTCAACTTAAAGTTAGAAGGAGGGTCACATAACCCATCCTTTTTGAATCCAAACACTCTACTCATGAAACTATAAGTGAGTTGGTGTTGTTTGCCTTCAAACCTAAATTCCAGGATTTGTAAGTTGGTGGCATTAACATCAAGAGTGGTGTAAAATTCAGTGATTAAATCCACATATGTGTCCTTACGCATTGAAACAAAGTTTTTAAGACCACATTGGTAAGCATTCTATCAAACTCATCAAACATATCTATTCTAGTTAAAAGAGAGTTAGGCATATAGTTACAAGCCAATATTTCTCTAAATTTGATGTTGGTAAGCTTAGCCCCTTCCTCATATGATAGGATGAGGAACTTGGCCTTGTAGGTCTTGCTTAGATTCTCCTCTTCCTCTTGAGGAGATTCTTCAACATGAGGTCTCTTGGATGTTGATCCTCTAGTCTTACCCATATTGCTAAACTTGATTGAATAGAAGTAGTAATAGAAATGCAGAAATATGAAGATGATAAAAATGAAAATAAAGTAAAGAAAATAGAGAAAATGGAAAGGAAAGGAGTAGAGATTTCAGTTAGGGTTTCTATGAAAAAGAAAATGGAAAGAGTTTTTGTAGGGAGAAGAGAGAATGGGGAAGATGAAAGAGTAAGAGTCTTATCAAAATTCGTATAGACTCTTAAGGGTGGGTTTTATGAGTGGTGAGGGTGGTAAAAAGGGGGTATATATAGGTGTAGAAGGTGTGTAAGATGTAGGGGTGTAAGATATATGAAAAGGTGTGTGAGAAAGGGTTGAAAAGATGTGTTTGAAGGTGAAAAGGTGTATGGGAAAGTGAAAATATATGACACTTCTTGAAAAATGAAACACCTTTTCATTCAATTTTGAATTAAAAATCAAATAAAAACTAATAAAAAGATGTTAAAAACACAAATCCAAAATTGATAAAAGTGTATATGTGTGTAAAATTGAAAAATGGAAGTTAGTTGCAGGTGGCACGACTCGGCACGGGTGGGACGAGTCGTGACACTTGCTTTCTGTAATGACTCAATCCACTGGAACGAGTCATGACATTTTGATTTGGGTTATGTCGAGTCATTCCATGTGTAATGACTCAACACGATGGGTTACTGTAACGACTTGTTACGACGTAACGAGTCATGACGGTATGAAAAGAATGCAAAAATATTTCTAAGTCCTATTCTAAACAATATGTATAAAAGGAATGCATAAAAATTGTATCAAAAACCAAAATATATACTAATTAGAAACCAAATGTATACTAAAAGGAAAATAATGAAATTCTAATAATGAAATGCATATGAATAAGAAAAATTGAACTAAGAAAAGCAATAAGAAAAATGTGTAAAATAAAAATTTGAAAACAAGTTTATGAGTAATGAAATGTGAAGTGAAATTGCTAAAAAAAATGAAAATGAAATATAAACATAGAATAGAAATGCATAACAAAGTAAAAATGTGTTAGTGAACGTACCTTAATTCCTTTAAGTCTTAGAAAGGTATATAGGTTGACCTGAAGTACTTGCCTCACTGATCAAATAGGGTTTAAGGCGATGTCCATTTACCTTAAATGTTTCACCCTTATCATTCAATATCTCGATGGCACCATAAGGATGAACTTTAACAACTTTAAATAGACCTAACCATCTAGACTTTAACTTGCTTGGAAACAACCTTAATCTTGAATTGTAAAGCAAAATAGCCTCTCCTTCATGAAAGTATTTCTTCACTAAATGCTTATCATGCCACATTTTAGTCCTATCCTTATACAACTTTGCATTTTCATATGCATTCATCCAATTCATTGAGTTGAAGCAACCTCATCTTTCTTGCCTTCATCATATCAAAGTTTAGAGCTCTAGTTGACCAATATGCCTTATGCTCAAGCTCAACGAGTAGGTGACATGACTTCCCATATATAAGCTGATAAGGAGTAAGGCCTATTAGAGTTTTAAATGCTATCCTATATGCCCATAATGCATCATCAACCTTCAATGCCCAATCTTTCCTTGAAGAAGAAATCATTTTCTCAAGAATCCATTTAATCTCCCAGTTACTTACCTCAACTTGCCCACTTGTTTATAGGTGATATGGAGTGGCAACCTTGTGTGTCACTCCATATTTCTTCAATAGAGCTTCTATCATATGATTGCAAAAATGGGAACCTCCATCACTTATCAATGCCCTAAGGGTACCAAATCTAGGGAAAATGACCTTCTTAAGCATTTTCTTGACTATTCTAGCATCATTGGTCAAGGCTGGCATTGCCTCAACCCATTTTGAAACATAATCAACCACAACCAAAATACACTTGTAGCTTAAAGAGCTAGGAAAAGGACCCATAAAGTCTATTCCCCACACATCAAAAATTTCAACTTCAAGAATTCCTTTCAAAGGCATTTCATGCTTCCTAGATATGTTACCCATCCTTTGACATCTATCACATGTGAGCACAAATTCTCTAGCATCCTTAAATAAAGTAAGCCACCAAAAACCATATTGCAATACCTTAGATGTTGTCTTTGATGCTCCAAAGTGTCCTCCAACTTCCAAGGAATGACAATGCTTCAAAACTTCTTGGACTTCATCTTGAGGTATGCACCTTCTAATTAATCCATCCGCACACCTTTTTTATAGCAAGGGCTCCTCCCAATAGTAAAATTTGCTATCATACAAAAAAATTTTCTTTTGTCTATAATCCATACCATAAGGTAGAACTCCGCTTACTAGATAATTGGTGATGTCGGTGAGTAATATTCAGAAGATGTTCACCATGAAATGACTCATTGATTGGGACACCATCATCAAGTTCTCTTAATCTATCTTGGTCTAGCCTTGATAGATGGTCTGCTACTAGGTTTTCACTCCCTTTTTTATCTCAAACTTCCTAGTCAAATTCTTGCAGCATCAAAATCCATCTTAAAATTCTAGGTTTTGCATCCTTTTTGCTCAAAAGATATTTAAAAGCGGCATGATCAGAATAAACAATCACTTTTTGCCCCACAAGATATGATCTAAACTTGTTAAATGCATAAACAATAGTTAGTAGCTCCTTTTCTGTAGTGGTGTAGTTGATTTGAGCTTCATCAAGTAGTTTACTTGCATAATAGATCACATAAGATTTTCCTTCCTTCCTTTGACCCAACACAGCTCCCATAGAAAAATTGCTACCATCACACATTATTTCAAATGGCTCCTCCCAATTAGGTGGTTGCAAAATAGGTGCAGATACAAAAGCATTTTTCAAGGTGTTAAATGCATCAAGACATGCATCGTCGAACTCAAACACTGCATCCTTAGCAAGTAACTTACACAATGGCTTTACGACCTTTGAAAAATCCTTGATAAATCTCCTGTAAAACCTGCATGTCCAAGGAAGCTTCTTATGTCCTTAACACATTTGGGAGGTGCTAATTTATCGATTACTTCTATCTTTGCTCTATCAACTTCAATGCCTTTCTCTGAAATTGAGTGACCAAGAACGATTCCTTCTTGTGCCATGAAATGACATTTCTCACAATTCAAGACCAAACCATGCTCGATACACCTATCAAGAACTTTAGAGAGATTGTCTAAACAATGTGAGAAGTTAGTACCATAGACACTAAATTCATCCATAAAAACTTCTACACAATCATCAAGCAAATCACTAAATATTGAATACATGCATCGTTGAAAAGTTGCAGGTGCATTACATAAACCAAAATGCATATGCCTAAAAGCAAAAGTACCATAAGGACATGTAAAAGTAGTCTTAGGTTGGTCTTCAAGGTGAATAAGGATTTGATAAAATCCACTAAGTCCATCTAGGTAACAAAAATAAGAGAAATTAGCTAGCCTCTCTAGAACTTGGTCAATAAAAGGCAATGGGAAATGATCCTTCCTAGTTGCTTTATTCAATTTATGATAATCAATGCACATACACCATCCAGTGACAATTAGATTAGGTATCAAATCATTAGACTCATTCCTAACGACAGTTAAGCCTCCTTTCTTTGGAATAACTTGAACAGGGCTTTCCTAATTACTATCACTAATGGAATAAATGATTCCATTGTCAAGCAACTTAGTCACCTCTTTTCTTACCACTTGATTAAGAGTGAGATTCAATTGCCTTTGGCCTTTAATGGAAGGTTTGGCATTATCTTCTAACAAAATTCTATGCATACATATTTTAGGACTAACTCCCTTCAAATCATTAATAGAATAACCAATAGCATTTTTATGACTATTCAACTTATTACACAAAGCATCAATATATACGGAAGACTTAGACACAAACCTTAAAAATCTAGATGCAAAGAACACCTTGCACACACCCTTGTCTTTCAAAACTCTAATTTTGGATACTGTCAGTGTCTTTGAAAGCAATCAAATCCCAATCCAGAATCAACAATACTTCAATTTTAATGGTGAAAGTCCTAGTTTAAGGAGCTAAAAAAGCATTTTCATAGCATCTAAGATCATCACAATGTTCTTTTCTTTATTCTTTTCTTCCTTAATGATTTTTTTTATTTTATTTTTGTTATTGATTTGAGTATTAAATTTCATTGATATAATTTTTTTGGTGTTTTTTTATTTTGATGTTTGATTGTAGATTGAGGAGGATACTGCCTATATTTAAATGAACAGAAGATCCATGGAATGCCATGGATGAACCTGTACTTTTTTTTCAATAGTTCTTAGGATTTTAATTTTTATTCTGCATTTTGGTGTCCTTTATAGTTATTTTAATTCGTGGTTGTATAATTATTTAATTTTAGTTTTTTATATGCAGTTTGTAATAGCCCCAGTAGTGGGAATAGTGAAAGATTTAATTTTTTGCATTTAAAATCAGTTAGTAATTAGGTTTAATATGGTAAAATCCAAATTAAAATCAATGGTGGTAGCAGCTTAAATCAGGGTTTGCATGTAATTAATTTAGGGTTTCTAGAGAATCACTATAATGTTTGTTTGATCCATTATTTGTGTTTTATTTATTTTGGGCTTTGTTTTTTATGTTTTTATCCTTTTGGGCCCTAAGCCCATGTTTAGGTCTAACCTACTTAATAAATAGGCTTAAAAATGATTTAAGGCTTTAAATAATTAAAATTAATTTAGGCCTATTAGGTTAATTAGATTTTAGGCCCACTTAGTTAATTAAAACTTGTTTAGACTTAGTTTAGCCCACTTAATTTCATTTCTTTTAAAATAAACAGACTTAGGTCCACATTTTTCACTTAAAATAAAACCAAGTTAGACTTAGGCCCATTAATTTAACTTTCCTTTAAAATTGAATAGGCTTAAGCCCATTTCTTAGACAAAGTAAAATAAATAGATCTAGGCTCACTAATTAATAAAAATGTAGACCCACCTTTAGTCCATTTCTCACTTGTAAATAAAACATAAAATCTAGCTAACTTTTAATAAAATTAACATAATTTAGACTTAGGGATAACACGATCTTGAGTGCATTTTTTATGTGTAATTTTATTGACTAGATGCCTAGGGTTAGATGGATGTCAAATAGGGTTTAATAAAATTGCATGTAATTAGAGGATGAAATGATCATTTATAAAATTATTCTAAATGAACATGAGACTAAGAGAAGTTAGTATTATGTATCTAGAATTTCTTGGTTGTGGTGCTAGCTTTCTTTTAGGGAATCGAGTACCACCTTTTTTATTTGTCCCAGTTATTACCCTGGGTGGCAACTCCTTATCTCCATGCCATGTCTTTGTGACAGTGGTTAGTGTGTTCTCTAGAGCCTTGAGCTCAAACATTGTCGCGGTTGCTAAAATCTTGGACGCGCACTAAACTCCACCATCTACAGCTGGGGCAAAGGAAATGTTAGTTTACAGGTATTCTATGCTAGTGATTATCTAGGCAAACGAAGAATGAGAAGTGAAAGAGGAAAAGCTGAAGCCCTACATCTACTATTTGAAAGCTTTAATGAAAAACTTCAATAAATGTCTCTTCATCCATTTGTTAAGAGATGACAATCAAATGGTAGATGCATTAGTAACACTTTCTTCGATGTGGGATAGTGTAACGAGATCAAATGTGAAGCCTTTGGTAATCATGAGATCAAGAGCTCCATGTTTAGGGGGGGAACAGATTATTAGTTTTCGAATAGGGCCTGAAGAGAAATCATGGTTTTATGATGTTCAAAGGTTTATATAAGAAGGAAAGTATCCAAATGAATCAACTTTAAAAGAGAAATAAGCCCTTCATGTTCTTGAACATAACTATACCAGTCATGATAAGGTATTATACAAAAGAATGCTGAATGGGATGCAGCTCAGGTGCCTAAAAAAGGATGACGCTGAAGAGGTGATGTAAGAGATTTATGCAGGAGCTTGCAATTCTCATATGAATAGGATGATTCTAGATATGAAGATACTTAGACAAGGGTATTACTGGATGAGCATGGAAAAGGATTATATCAGAATGGTAAGACAGTGCCATCAGTGTCAGGCCTATGGAAATCTTAACCATCTTCCTCGTACAGTATTGAATAGTTTATCATCACCTTGGCCCTTTGCAGCCTGGGGAATTGACATCATAGGAGAAATAAGACTAATAGCATCAAATGGGCATAAGTACATAGTTGTGGCAATAGACTAATTTTCCAAATGGGTAGAGGTTGAGTCCTTCAATGCTATGAAAGCAAAACAGATGGCGTAATTTATTGAGAAGAGCCTTATTTATAGAGATGGGGTTCCACACCACATTGTGATAGATAATGGCATCCAGTTTCAGGTGGAAACATTAGAATTGATGCAAAATTATAGGATTTAGCATCATAAGTCTTCACCATAAGGCCCTTAAGCTAATGAAGCAATAGAAGCAGCTAACAAAAATGTCAAGAAAATTCTCTCTAAAATGGTCAAGACCTATAAAGATTGGTTTGAGTTTCTTCCTTTCACTTTATGTGGATACAGAACTACAACTAGAACAGCCACAGGGCAAACTCCATTTTGCTTAGTATATGGTTGTGAAGCTATTTTTCCTATTAAGAGTAGTCATGGAAGCTAAAACTCCTGAGAGTGAATGGGCACATATGAGGTATGATCATCTTGTATCTATGGATGAGAAGAGGATGAATGTTTTGTTTCATACTCAAATATACCAGAGGAGGATAGCAGGATCATTCAATAAAAAGGTGAAGCCTGAAAAGATAAAATTCAGGGACATGGTGATAAAACAATGCAGAGCAGTGGTATTTGATCCAAGAGGGAAGTTCAGACCAAACTGGGAAGGGCAATATTTAGTCAAATCAATTTTACCTAAGGGAGCTATAAAGATATCAGATCTAGAAGGAAATGAATTCATGGAGCCTATTAACCTGGATCGCCTCAAGAAATACTACCTATAAAAATAAAATAAAAGTAGTATAAAGAAAATAAAGTCCGCTGATTAGAAAACATGAAAAGGCTAGTCAAGCAAAAGTTAGGACATTCCCGCTACTCAGAAAACCCGTAAAGGGTTTGCAGGAAAAAATTAGGGAATAAAAAAATAAAATAGATGGCCCCACCAACTAAAAAACCCATAAAGGGCTAGTCAGGAAAAAATTAGGGAAAATAAATTAGTGAGAGAAAAATGTTCAACTAGAAAATTCAAAAGAACTAGCTGATAACAGAATTTATAACATGTGATGTAATAAATGTACTCATTTTGGCCCTAATTAATGAATGATATTGAAATTGAATTTTTGTTCTAGCATTGCATGTTCTATCTTATTCAAAATGCATAAGTATTAGAAAGGAAACCAGAACATGAAAGTATAAAATCAGCAATATGAGACCAATTCCTAATGATGTCTTTGCTTCTTCTTTTGTGACTCTTCATGTAAAGCCTGAGTCCTCTAGTATCTAGAAAATCCTGGTGGTTCAATAGCTTGTACCATAACCTAAGTCTTGTAACTATTATCAGTAGCTCTATCAACATCTGAGTGTATGTTTCGATTAAGAATGCGAGGCCATAAACTCTTGACCCTGTCTAGGAAATCCTATCTAAAAGGAAAGCCTTCAAAGTCAGTCAAAGTCAGTGACTATGAATTTTGGATGGCCATACTAACAATAAAGTTAGAAAGGAGAAAAGAAAGTCGAGAAGTACAGCCCTAGGATAGGAACACAGTGATCATGCAAGTTGAGGGTCATAAACTTCAGCTTCCACTAAGGGCAAGTCCATGTAATCTCAATATCTGTAATGCCTTATAGCCAAGTCACCCATTGGTCCATAGTGTGTATATCCTTCACCTTCAATGGATGAGATTGTAGTTGATGGAGCTTATAAGATAAAGAATTAGCAGGAACAGCAAGCAAGCTTAGCTTCTCTTGTAACTAGATCTAAAAAATATATAAAAAATAAAATGAAAGCTCACTAAGTTGAAAACCTAAAAGGGAAACTTAGGTAAAAGTTAGGGCAAGCCTACTAAGTTAAAAACCCAAAAGGGTGACTTAGGCAAAAGTAAGGTCAAGCTTGCTCAGCTGAAAATCCAAAAGGACAACTTAGGCAAAAGTAAAAAAAGATTTGGTTACGCACCTGAAGGAGAAGTAAATTGCCCGAAAGACAATGATAGGTATGGAAGTTGTCTAACCTAATAATGGTCTCAACAAGAATAATTGGCATAGGGTTAGACCCAACTTCAACTTGCTCCAGAATACTTATAATCCTGGTATCGACATCTCCATGTGAAGAGACCAAGAGGAATTAAGCATAAAAGTAGAAAGCGACCATTCTAGTCCAAGTAGCACTGTTCTTGCCTTTAGTCTCACACGTAGTAATTAAAAAAGACAAATTGACAGTCTCATAATTATGGGCAAAAAGATGAATATTAGTTGGGGGCATATCAAATAAAGCAACAAGCGTATCCGGGAATTGCATACCTAAATTAGGCAGGGCAATAGCAGTAGTAGAGTCCCATGAGCACCCCAGGATAGCAGCAAATTCCTCAATCACAGGACACAGCTCCTAGCCATTAAACCTGAAGACATGATCTTTTAAACTTTAAAACATTGTAACAGCATGCAAGAATTTGTCATTTATCTTCAGATGTTGAAAAGATCTTATGGGCTTAAGATGAAAAGGTCGAAGTCCATTCCAATCATCACCCTTAAGGCTCTTGAGAAATTTCTTCATCAATTGGAGAGAAGCTCAAGTCATGATAAGAATGGAGAGAAAGGGATAGTGAAACTGGTTCTTTTGTGATCTTGTTATAAAGAGAGAAGTTGAATTTCGATGGAATTGGGCTTCCTCTACTCGAAAGAGATAGAGGATAAATAATATAATTGTCTAATTATCATTATCCTAATTATATAATTATCTTTATTATCTAAAATCTTTATCCATTTAGTTAAAGTCTAATTTGAGGTTAAATTAAGACACAAACTAGTTCAACACAGTGCATACAAATAATATAGAATTCAAAACACAATAGTATGATAGAAAAATCTAATAGCCTAAATCAGTCATCCTGAGCTTTAGAATTCGGCCATGGGTTCTATCCTCTGGTAGAGTCATTATGGTGAAAGATGTCTGAAGGTTAGACAGAGGAAGTCCCAACACTGTAAGGATCAATTCCCAAACCTACAAGCTGTCAGCGAAGCATCTTAATCTCATGCTCCAGACTGCTCGAGTAGCTCTGTATAAATAGAAAACACATCATGTGCATTTCATGCATAGCATGCATACATTTGCATCTTTATTGTACATATACTTACCCTCCAACTATCGGTAACCTGCATAGTGAATAACCTCCGAGATAAGGTGAGTCCATGTAAATACTTCACTTGTGTCTGAGGGACCTGTTTTGTAAATTTATTAACATTAGTGTCGAGTGTATAGATTACACAGGAAATAAGTCAGAAAAACTCATATGAGAGGCATCTGTGGGAGAAAAGATAGAAAGTTGAGCATCACTAAAAGACATCTGCTACTTGACTGGAGTATGAATAATAGGAGCCCAGTAGAACATGGACCTATATGGAAGCGAGATATCACCAAGGGTAATGCTCATAAAAGCACCATCATGACTAGTCCCATCATGTTGAGTATGATGAACAGGACTAGGTATGGGCTCAGGACTCTCAATATCAGGAACAACCTCTGTCTCTGAAGCAATCTCAATCTCCTCATCTGCATCAACAGAAGAACAAACCTCCTCAAACTATAAAAAGAAGGAGTGATTCATGGGTTCTAGAAGTAGAAGTTGAAATAATGAGAAATTACCTCATCATCATCAGTGGGAACATGCTCCAAAAGGCTCTCACAGATAAACTGCTGATAATGTCGAGAATGCTCAAGAAAATTTGAGGCAGCATATCCCTATAGTGCATCACTCAGCTTTGAACCTGTAAGATGCGAGCTGCAAAGCATAGAGGAAGGGACATCAGATGGAATGCGACGTCAAGAAGGGCCGAAAGACCAGCGATACACTCGCTCCCCTAAATACCACATCAAATAGCCATAACCAGAGAACAAGACCATTATGAGCTTAAGGCAAATGTAGCTTCCATGAAATCATATCGTTGGATGTCCTCAGCACCTACCAACCAATAAGAGTTTATCTGAAATTTATGTAAATTAAGTCTAATCTCTATTAAACTATAACATACTAATGATTTTATTTTTTCTTACCAAGTGCCACTCGATTGTGTTCAACTGATCATGATATGTCTGTAAAGTATTCCTATTGCTAGCAAGGCAGGAAGAACCCCATCTCATCATCAAAGGAAAGGTCCTATTAGAATTGATAGCTTCAAAGCCTTGAATCAGCCTGATCTATATGCTCCAGATCTGGAAGAAAGAGAATATATCATAAAAAGGCAAAGAAAAGAAAGACTATAAAGATCAAAGGAAGGAGAACATACATGCAAGACATGCCAAGAGCCACACATTATGATAGCACCTCTACAGATAGTGTCCAGTTTATAGTAAATATAAGTGAGTGCAACAGATCCCCAATCTAGTGTGGCAACTCAATTCAAGCCATGAAAAGGACCAAGTAGAGCAATACTGACCTCATGAGCAGTCCCATAAAAGAGGGTTGTGCCCAATAATATCAAAAGGAAACACCTCTCCTTATGGACAATTTGATGAGGAGTAGAAGTAGGAAGGTGTCTGAATTCCACAACTAAGGATGAAAGAAGAACATTCTTTCAATTCTTCCATGCTAGAGCGAACCCGATCAAATCTTGCACGTATTAACTTCATGCATACTCTGGAAGACTATAATAGCTAACTTTAAATGGAACTAGGGATCCTCCAAAGGCAATCCCGATGATACCAGAGAAACTCATAGGTGAAATAGTTAGCTCACCCACATGAGTATAAAAAGTGTGGGTAGTATCCATTCATCTCTCAATCAAATTGAACAAAGAGGAATGGTCAGACCGGCCTTGAATAGTCGAAAGTGCAGTAATGAAATGCCTGAATCTAGAGGCCCAAATCAGACATGTCACCTGCTTTGGCAATCCATGAAATAATTCCCGAGCTAGATTGAAACAGCCCGTGAACTTCATTAGACGATAATTCAATTTAAAAATAATAATTAATTAATTGAAATATTAATTAATTAATTAAAGAATTTAAATTGAAAGATTTAATTAGTTAATTAATTAATTAAAGTTCTTTTTTTAAAGCTAATCGGTAATATAGATTACCGACCAACAATCTAGAATGTCGATCAGCATTCCAAATTACCGATTGGCATTCTACTATGCCGATCAACATTCCCTGGTTGATTAGAAATCTGGAATTCTAATAAGGAATTCCAGACATCCGATCCATCATATAGACAACCTATGAGCTAAATTTCATATTTTTAGAGTTTAATTTTAATTCTATCATGCATTTTCATATTGATTGCTAACTAATATACATGTCAATCTCTACTCTGAAACTAACTCTAATTATATTTTTGCAGAAATAAATAGAAGCAAGAAAAGTTATCTCATTACCCACATCTCTACACCTATGGGTATGTAAATAAGTCAAAGGAAAGATAGTTGAGTCTTTTTGAAGTCCAGGATCATTCTGAGGAAAATGAGGAGGTAGAATCCTCTGACGTTCTAAAGTCTCAACTCTCTCATGTTGTCTGTGTGACAAGGAGGCCATAGGATCAGACAAATTGCAAATCAGACGTCAAATGATGAAGAAATCAAGGAAAGAAAATCAATGAATAGAGAGAAAATGAAAGGAAAGGAAAACAAAGAAAAGAGATAATGGAATGTTACATGCAAAAAAAGAAAAGTATATATAAAGTGGAAAATATCCACTTTGGTCCTTATACATGGATCCAAGTTTTTTCATTGCAATTTGGTCCATAATTGCATTCTGATTAGGAATATGTTCCTAATTAAATCATTACATCCATCAAATTAATAATTCATTGAATTATTAAAACTGCATAATCAATCTATGATTTTGAATTTTTTATCAAGTACAGAATACACTACAAGATTACAGAATTCATTTTTTGCATTTTACATGCATCATTTTAATCAAAGGATTCATATGCTACACTGTAGCTATGATATGAATTTTAAATGATTATGCTATTTACTACACAGTAATCATAACCTTCATGATGTTATGTACTGCATACTAGTTATGACATAAACTTTCAAATTCATCAGTGCTAAACATTCCACAGGAACTATAACAGATTTTCAATTCAACTTCACTAGACATCCCACAGGGAATATAGAAAAATTCATCAATGCTAGATGTTCCATAGGAACTATAGCAAGTTTTCAATTTATCATCACTAGACATCCCATAGGGAATAAGGTGTGCATCGTTAGACGTCCCATAGGGAAAATAACGAAATTCATTATTGCTAGACGTTCCACAGGAACTATAGCAAGTTTTTAATTTATCATCACTAGACGTCCCACGGAGAATATAATGTGCATCGTTAGACGTCCGATAAGGAATATAACAAAATTCATCATTGCTAGACATTCCATAGGAACTATAGCAAGTTTTCAATTTATCATCGCTAAACGTCCTATAGGGAATATAGCAAAACTCATTTGCACAAAGTCCACTAGACATTCAGCAGGAAATATAGTGAGACTTGTCAAACATTACACCTCGCCCAGCAATTTGAGCATCAATCTATCATTTAGGGTACAATCAAGTGTCCTAATTCCTTTCTTTCAAAATTGTGTGCTTCTATTGCTTTGCCGTAATTTGTCAAGAAAACAGAGACAAAGGGAGGAACTTATAAGCACCCAATTTTAGGATGCAATTGTGCACAATTGCGACATAAGCCCTTATGATGAAATTTATTCAAAAATTGAACTTGGCTGTCGATTTTTTTAGACTTTAGGGACTGAATTACAACATTTTTTAGGATTTAATTACAAGGAAGTCAATTTTTCAGGGTCTTTTTGTAATTAAAAGTTAAAAAATTTAGGGATCAACATTTAAAATGTCAATCGGCATTGGTGTAATGTCGACCGACATTACACAATGCCGATTGCCATTGACATTACACAATGCCGATCGACATTGTACAATACCGATGCATTAAAAGTCCTTTTTTTATTTTTTGCCTATTTTCTTATTTTTTTTGTCTATTTTTCAGGGTTTTAATTGGTTAAAAAGTTAATATTATTATTATTATTATAGTAAAAAAAATTTCTTCACATGTTCAAAATGCATAATTAAAAGCTTATAAAATCAAAATTTGTTATCGGTCTATTTTGAAGAGATAGTTTATTCCTGCAATTGAGCAAGTCAGTACGCAGGCAGACTCTGCTTTAAAAAGCAAAGAGTTTGCGTGCGTGCAAAAAAAAAGAATAGGAGAAAAAAAAACCAGAGAGAGAAAACCCTAAGTGGCAAAAGAAGACCAGAGAGAACATCGTAAAAGAAAAAAACCCTAACTGCGCAAAAAAGCCTAAAATCCATACGCTACTGAGAACACCCTGTACAACATAAACTTTGATTTGTTTTATTCTATCAAAGCCTTAGTTTTCTTGATACGGTTCATTTTAATGAGGGTGATTTGTTGCTCTTTTAGCCCAGTCCAGAATCAACAACAATTCAATTTCAACAATGAAAATCCTAATCTAAGGGGCTAAAACAAGCATTTGCACAACACTCAATTTTCTCTTTCCCTTCTCCCTTTTATTTCACAATCTTTTTTTTATTGATATTTTGTTATTTGATTCAATTTTACTAATCTTTTTGTTTTAGTGTTTTTTTATTTTAATGTTCAATTGTGGATTGAGGAGGATACTGCTTGTGTTTAAATGAGCAGAAGATCCATGGAATGCCATGGAATAATCTGTATTGTTTTCCACTAGATATTAGGGTTTTAATTTTCATTTTGCATTTATGTGTTCTGTGTACTTATTTTAATTCATGGGTTTATAATTGTTTAATTTTAATTTTTGTACATAGTTTGTAATAGCCCCATTAGTAGGACTAGTGAAAGATTTAATTTTTTACATTTAAAATCAATTAGTAATTAGGTTCAATTAGGTAAAAAATCAATTAAAATCAATGGTGGTAGTAGCTTAATTTAGGGTTCGCATATAATTGATTTAAGTTTTTTTCTAGAAAATCACTAAAATGTTTGTTTAATCCCTTTTTATGTTTTATTTTTTTTGGGTTATGTTTTTTTGGGTTTTTATATTATTTTGGGCCCCAAACCCATGCTTAGGTCCAACTCATTTTAAATTGTTTAAAAAATAATCAATTTAGGCCCATTAGGTTAATTAGATTTCAAGCCCACTTAGTTGATTAAAACTTGTTTAGACTTAGCTCAGCCCACTTAATTTCATTTCTTTTAAAATAAATAGACCTAGACCCATATTTCATTTAAAATAAAACCAAGTTAGACTTAGGCCCATTAATTTAATTTTCCTTTAAAATTGAATAGACTTAAGCCCATTTTTTTAGACTAAGTAAAATAAATAGATCTAGGCTCACTAATTAATAAAAAAATATAGGCCCACCTTTAGTCCCTTTCTCACTTGTAAATAAAATGTAAATCTAACTAAATTTTTAATAAAATTGACATAGTTTATACTTAGGGACAATGCGATCTTGAGTGCATTTTTTATGTGTAATTTTATTGACTAGATGCCTAGGGTTAGATGGATGTCAAATAGGGTTTAAATAAAATTGCATGTAATTAGAGGATGAAATAATCATTTATAAAATTATTCTAAATGAACATGAGACTAAGAGAAGTTAGTATTCCGTTCCCAGAATCTCCTAGTCGTGGTGCTAACTTTCTTTTTAGAGAATCGAGTACCACCAATCAAATTGTCCTAGTTATTACCCTGGGTGGTGACTCCTCTTCTCCATGCTATGACTTTGTGACATAGTAGTGTGTTCCCTAAGGCCCTGAACCTAAACAGTGTCACAGTTGCTAAAATCTTGGATGCACGCTAAACCCCGCCGTCTACAAAGACTTTATACGTTTTTCTATTTTGTTAAAATTTGAGGATGAATTTTTTTATAAGAGGGGAAGCTTGTAAAGATCCGCATTTTCTTTATTTATTTATTAATTTAAAATGGGAATTTATTAAGTTTAAATTATTATTTTATTTAATTAGTGTTAAATTAGTATTTATTAAATGTTTTAATAAATTATCAATTATTAGAGTATGTTATAAATATATATTATGTGCATGAATAAATGTGAGTAGATATTTTTATTTTTAAACTATATAAATTGTACTTTTGTACTTTTTATCAAAAAAAAGGTTAAAAAATGTTTTTTCCCTTTTCTTTTTTTCCCTTCCTTTTTTTTTTCTTTTCTTATCTTTTTTTCTCCTTCTTCCTTACCTGACACCCACTCCCGCCACTGCCATTGTCAACACCGATCACCACCATTAACACCGATAAGCTCCAGCCGACTTCACTGCCTTCCTTCCTCCTCCTTGTCATCACTTTTCTCTCTCCTCCCTTATGTTTCTTTACTTGTCGAGAAGAAAGGAGAGCCACCGTCTTTGGCTTCAGTCTCACCAGTGGTCCCAAATGGTTCCTCTCCTCTTAGGTTTCAATAACCTTAGATAATTTTAGGAATTATCGCTAGGAACAACCTCGATTTTAGGTAATTTAGTTCTAGATTTTTTTTTATTTTAATTAATTGAGCTTTAATTAGGTTGATCCATGTTTAGTTGTATTTATATAAAATAATATTGGAGTTAAGATCTTCCATTTGGTTTTTTTTATAATTTTTTTATAATGTTGGATTTTTCGGGCCTCAGTTTACTATTCCAATACTGTTATGACCCATAAATTTTGATATTTTACTAAATCTTATAAATTATGTAGATTAAACTTTATGAAGGAAGTTTTGTGAGATTCTTCGCAGAATATAAGATATTAACTTTTAAATACTATGTTTAAAAATGTATTTTTTGGAAAAATTATTAGAAATTAGTAGTTATTTAATTTTAATTAAATTTATTATTATTTATTCTGTTTTAGACTAAATTAAAATAATAAAAGTGTGAAAATAATTTTTATAATTAATTTCAAATTTTTAGTTAATTAGCAGTAATTTTGGAAAAATAAAAAAATAATAAATTTATTTATTATTTTCAAGCTTAAATGAGTCCTTTATTATTTTTATGATATATTTGAGTGATTTAAATAGTTATTTATAATTAATGTTAATTTAGTTAGAAAAGGGAAATTTGATTCCATTAACGAAATTTTATTTATGAACTACAATTTTACTATTTATTCGGAAACAAATTTCCTTTATATTTTTATTATATAAATAAATTAAATTGTATTGGTTAATTAAATTTTTATGATATATTAGTGAATTGAGAAAATTATATATTTTGTTGTGTTGGTTCTCGATTGGGCATAAAGTGTCATTTTGTGCAGGAACTGCTATACTTTTACTAGATAGATGTTCGTTTTATAAGGGAAACTCTACCAAATTTTCAGTAGATTTCTCATATAATGTTACATCGATATGTATTGGTTTTCAATATTTATATAGCATTGTGTCTTAGATTGAGTTAATCTCATCAATTCCATGATTTTAATAAATTTGAGAATTTTTATGAATTCATTTATTTTATCATATAAGCATATTTTAAATAAATATTATTTATTTCAAAGAACTCCAGGGGTAGAGCTATAGTACTTGGGCAGCAGAGGACGGGTCACCCAACATACTTAACATATGAGTTAATTATATGGAATGTGTGTTGTAGATATTTAAATTATATTTTCACAAGGTTAAAAATAATAAAGAAGTTGATTATATTAATTTATCTACAAAAACATTTATATTTTCATATGCTTGATTATTTCTTTTATTATCGTGAATAGTATTTTGAAAGGAGACTTTAATGGAATTTGTTTCATTCTGCTTTATTTATTTATTTTATTTATAATTTAAATTGATTTGGAGAAAATGGTAAAACATGCTACCTAGTGGGTGTCACTAGGATCACATGCGCACAGGTTGAGATCTCTAGTACATATTAGAATGTGTGAATTTGACTCGGTGGAGCATGTGCACTCGGGCAAAGTATGAATTAAGCTTGGTGGAAGTAGTGCTCTCAGGCCGACAATGAGATGTAACTCAGTAGAGCTTGCTCTCGGGACATCAATATAGGAATAAGTGAATGGACTATAGCTGTAACTCGGTTGAGCTTACTCTCAGGACGGTAGTCACCTAAGTTAAAGAGAGCCAGAAGACTATTAGAAAAAGATGGTTTAGGTGTTCTACTAGGTTTTCTATTAAAATAACTAATTTATATGATTTCGTATGAGGATTTTATATTAAAGTGAATTTGTGAATTTTAAAAAGGATTTTATATAAAGATAATTAATAAAGTAAAAGATTTCAATATCTATATTTATTTTCTTTTCTTTACTTTACCAGGTTTCAATAAATGTTTTTAAAATCAACATACATTTTATAAAATTAATTCACTCTGTGAGGTCTAGTGCTGGTCACCGTCTGTGCCGAGTTTCTTCTTCACTAGTTGCCTTGTGTATGTCTATTTGATTCAAGTATTATGTAATTGAATTCTAGATACTGTAGTAGTGTTATGACCCAACCAAAACGTACATGACCGATACTAAGAAATGAGAATACATAAAGTACCTGAAACTCATAGTAAGCCTTAAAATTTTTTCACAAAATCAAAACAGTACATTGATAATAAACCGATAATAAATGCATAATGCCAAATACATATAATAATATCCTTCAAATACAACAACATTTCAATTCAGAATACAAATAACATAAGTTTCATAGATAACTACTACAGTTTCTAGAATTTAATTATACAATACATATATCAGTCCAACATACATAATGTAGCCGGTGAAGAACGAACCCAGCGCAGATAATAAGCACTAAGAAGCTGATTGTGAGGTCTTGAAAAAAATAAATTGAGGGGAATCAGACCTCATTGAGTGAATTAATTATATAAAATGCATGCTGATTTATAAAACCATTTGTTAAAACCTCTTTTTAGAATAAATGTAAATAAAGTAATAATAATCATTAAAATCATTTAATTTTCATAATAATGTTTAAATAAAATCTGTTTATAATTCTTAAATCAATTTAATATAAAATCTCTGTAAGAAAATATATGGAATAATTATTTTTATGGAAAACATGGTAGAACACCTAAACCAATACTCTAATAGCCTTTCAACTCTCTTTAATCCAAGTGACTGTGGTCCTAAGAGCAAGTTCAATCTAGTTACTACCATAGCCATTTCACTTATTCCATATTGATGTCCCAAGAGAAAACTCAACCAAGTTACATCTTTTTATCTGGCTCAAGAGCATTAGCTCTACCGAGCTCTAAGTATTTACTCTTACTTGAGAGCACATGCTCCACTGGACATATTCCACATTTTAAACATATATTGAGATCTTACCTATGCGCGCATGGTCCTAATGACACCCACTAGGTAGCACGTTCTACCATTATCTCTAAATCAATTTAAATTATAAATAATTAAATAAATATATCATTAAATAATGAATAATTAAATGATTAAATATAAATAAATAAAACATAACAAAATAATTTTCCCTTAAGCATGTTTTCAATTTCTACTCATAAATATAGAAGAAATGATCATGCATATGACAATATAAATATATTCATAAATCAATCATATAATCATTTCTTTACTATATTTAATTATTTGAAAATATAGTAAAACACACGCAACACACATTTCATAAAATAAACTCACAGGTTGAACGTGTCAGGCGACGTGTTCTCTATCATTATGATGCTATAACTCGAATCCCTAAGTTCTCTAAAATAAATAATATTTATTTAAAATATGCTCATAAAATAAAATAAAATAATTAAATTCATGAAAATTCTAGGAATAATGGAAACTATGGGATTGACAAAACTGACTCAACCAAAGACATAAAGTCAATTAAAACTAGAAATTCGACGCAAGCCGATGTCGCATTTTACAAGAAATCTACCAAAAATTCAGCAGAGTCTCCTTTGTAAAATAGACATATGTCTACTAAAAGTAGAGTAATTGCTATACGAAAATACGCTTCAAGTATTCACACAATCAACCAATCTCAAGTTGGGCCCCCAAACAACACTAAATGCCCAATCTAGAACCATAATTCATAGAAATAATGAAATAATAAAATTTTCTTTAAAATCGCCAAAAATCATAAAATCTCATTTAAATACCACAAATTCATTTATTTTCATAATGAAACATAAAACATATTTATTTTCCAATAAATAGTAAAATTCTAGCTTATTTTAAAATTTTTGCCACTAACATACTTAATTCAAATTTTACAATTAAATTAACATTAATTGCAAATAACTATTTAAATTACTCAAATATATCACAAAGTCAACAAATAACTTATTTAAGCTTAAAAATAATAAATAAGTTTATTATTCTATTATTTTTCAAAAATTAATATTAATTAGCTAAAAATAGAAAATAAATTAGAAAAATTATTTTAATACTATTATTACTGAAAATATGTCTAAAACATCATATTTATCAATAATTTATTTCAATCAATAAAAATTACTAATTTATAATTATTTTTCCAAAAATTTAATTTTGGCATAAACATTCAAAAATTCATAATAAAAATTCAGTGCATAATTTCAACAAATTTCCTGCACAAAACTTGCTCAAAATAATTAGTAGGATTTATTAAAAATACAAAATATTTTTCGGTCAAAGGACTGGACCATAACAACAATTAGATATTTGGAAAGCTTACAACACATATTCAACAAATATCAAGTCAATTTAACATAAACTAATTGAATTTAAACTCAATTAACAATAATTTAAAACTGAAATGGGGAAAAAATTTCTCAAAATTGAAGTGCAAATTAGTGATGATTGGATAAATTACCTTGGTGGAAATGTATCCCAAGAGGAGAGGAAAAGATTGAGCTATCAAGCTCGACTTGAGATGATAGAAATCTTCACTAGTGAGCTCCCGAGCAATCCGACAGGAAGAAGAAACTAAGAAAGAGAAGAGAGATGGCAGCAACCAATGATGGTGAGCTGTTGGCGTCACCAGACATGGTGAGATGGCGGCATTAGCAGCAACGTGAGGGTGGTGGTGGTGGTCAGTGTGGGTGTAGGGTGGTTATGGCAGAAAGAAAAAAAAGAAGGAAAAAGAATGAGGAAGAAGAAGAAGGAAAAACCAGAAAAAAATTAATTTGTCCTTTTTTTTATATAAAAGGACAAAAGTATAATAATTTAAAATTAAAATATCTACTCTCAAATATATATATATATATATATATATATATATATATATATATATATATATATATATAGACACACACACACACTTATATTCAATAATTATATTTAAATTTAATAAAATTACATAAATACTAATGATTAAATATTAATTTAAAATAATATTCGACTTAAAAATTTCAAATTTAATTTCACAAATAATCAAATATTATAAATTAATAAAATAATTATTAACACTGCAAATTCTAGAATTTTAATTTAATAATTTATAAAAATTTTGGGTTTTAACAATCTTCCCTCCTTATAAAAATTTTTCCTCGAATTTAAATAAATAAAAAGAAGTAAAAATGTTTAGAACTGAAAAGATAAGGGTACGCTGCTTGCATTCCTGCCTCTATCTCCCACGTGCAATCCTCCACCATGTGGTTGCTCCATAACAATTTCACCATTGGAATCTTCTTAGTACGAAGCTAATAAACTTATCGACCTGCTATCGCCACTAGGTACTCTTTATACGTCAAATACTCATTGAGCTCCTCTGTCTAAGGTTGAAAGATGTGCGAAGGATAAAAAATATACTTCCTCAACATCGATACATTGAAAACTAGATGAATTTGAGACAACTCTAGCAGTAACACCAGTCTATACGCCACTTTACTAAGTCTTGATCAAATCTCGAAGGGTCTAATGTGTCTGAGAGATAGCTTACCCTTCTTACCAAACCTCATCACTCCCTTCATTGGAGACACTTTCAGAAACACCATGTCTCCAATGAAAAATGATACATCCTTCCTCTTAGGGTCTATATAGCTCTTTTGTCTACTAAAGGCTGTCTTCAACCTCTGTTGAATGATGGGAACTTTCTTAAAAGTCACTTACACCAATTTTGATCCTGTTAACTGTCTCTCCTCAAATTCCCAACACAAAGGTGATTTGCACCTTCTTCCATACAGTGCTTCATACAGAGCCATCTCAATACTAGCATGATAACTGTTGTTATATGCAAATTCAATTAATCGTAAGTGTACATCCCAATGGCCACTAAAATCCATCACACACATCCTAAGCATATCCTCCAAAGTCTAAATGGTCCTTTTAGACTGACCATCAGTTTGAGGATGAAAAGTTATGCTGAAGTCTAACCTTGAACCCAAAGCCTTATTTAATTCTTGCCAAAAGACTGAAGTAAAAGTGGCTCCTCTGTCAGACACTATACTAATAGGTACACCATGGAGATAAACAATCTAGTTAACATACAATCTTCCCAACCTATAAGTAGAGTACCTCTTCTTAATTGGCAGAAAGTGAGCTGACTTAGTCAGTTTGTCAATTATCACCTAGATAGAATTATAGACCCTTATTGTATGAGCTAATCCACCTATAAAATCCATAATAATCATATCCCACATCCACTCTGGGATGGGTAACTTTTGTAACAATCTTGAAGGCCTTTGGTGTTCCAAAACAAATCCTGAAGGCCTTTAGTGTTCCAACTTCACTTGTTGATAAGACACTTTGACATAAATTCTACAATGTCTCTCTTCATCCAATTCCACCAATTTGTATCCTTTAAATCATGATACATCTTGGTAGAACCTGGATGGCTGCTATAAGTAGAAAAATGGTCTTCCTCCATAATCTCCTTCCTCACATCATCCATATAAGGTACACAAACTTATGCCCAAATGCAACGTGCCCTCACTATCAATAACAAAGTCTCTAGATTTACCTTATTACACCTTAAACATAATCTTCTATAATTGTGGATCTTTTCTCTGAGCTGCTTTAACTCTATACAAGTACACTAGCCATACTCTGAATTGAGCTAAAGGACACTTCTTGGTCACTTTCGAACCCTTGATCAATCAGTCCATGCAACTCTTTAATTATTAGTCTCTTTTATATGCTAATATAAGCAAGACTGCCTACTGACTTCGTACTTAATACTTCAGCTACCACATTTGCTTTTTACCCGAATGGTAAAGAATAGAGCAATCATAATCTTTTAGAAGTTCCATCCATCTCCTCTGTCTTAAATTCAAGTCTCTCTACTAAAAGATACATTTTAAGCTCTTATGGTCGATGTATATCTCATAAGTCACACCATATAAATAATGCCTCAATATCTTCAAAGCAAATACCACAACTGCCATTTCGAAATCATAGGTAGGGTAGTTTTGCTTGTGCTTCTTTTATTGTCGTGAAGCATAAGTAACCACTCTCCCATTTTGCATCAGTACACACTCTAGTCCTACACAGGAAGCATCACAGTACATTGTGTACCCTTCATCACCTGAAGGTAGAGTCAATATTGGAGCTGAAGTCAACAAGTCCTTAAGCAACTAGAAGTGCTATTTACATTTGTCAGTAAAAAAAAACATGACATTTTTCCGAGTTACCCTTGTTAAATGCACTGCATTGTTAGAGAAATCCTTCATAAATCTCCTGTAAAAACCAGCTAAACCCAAAAACTCCTAACTTCTGTCACTATCATTGGCCTTGGCCATCCTATAATGGCTTCTATTTTTTGAGGATCCACTTGTATGCCATCTCTAGACACCACATGGCCTAAAAATGTCACTTGATCCAATCAAAATTCACATTTAGAGAATTTGGCATATAACTGATGTTCTCTCAAAGTCTGAAGCACCATCCTTAAATGCATGGCATGCTCAGCTTCACTCCTCAAATATAGCAAGATATCTTCAATAAAAACTATCACAAGTTAATCCAAGAATGTCCTAAATGCCCGATTCATCAAGTCCATAAAGGTTGTTGGGGTATTAGTCAATCCAAAGGACATCACCAAAAATTCATAATGGCCATATCTCGTTTAAAATCCAATCTTGAATTCATCTCCATTTTTAATCCTCAACTGATGATTCCCAAATCTCAAGTTAATTTAAAAAAAAGCACTTAGCTCCCTGAAGCTGATCAAACAAGTCATCAATCCTTAGAAGAGGATACTTATTTTTAATGGTGACTTTTTTCAACTATCTATAATCAATACATAATCAAAGGCTACCATCCTTCTTTTTTATAAACAGCATAGAAGAATTCCAAAGAGATGAACTAGGTCTGATAAAACCTTTATCAAGTAATTCTTCCAACCATTCCTTAAGCTTCTTCAATTCCACTGATGCCATTCTATAAGGTGGCATTAAGATAAGATCTATACCTGGTACAACATTTATACATAACTCTATCTCCCTATCCGATGGTAATTTTAGTAATTTTTTAGGAAATACATCAGGAAACTCGCACACCATAGGCACCTTCTCAATTGCCCCCCCCCTTTTATCTTTATATCTCTGACCATAGCTAAATAGCCTTTACATCCCCTTCTAAGGAATTTCCTAGCTGTGATAGGAGAAATAAGATTTTGGGGCATTGAACACTTATCGCCTCTGAACTAGAACTCTTTATCCTTAAGGATTTTGAAATCACCTCTTTTGCCCAACAATCCAAAGTGGCATAATGTTGGGCTAACCAGTCCATCCCTAAGATCACATCAAAATCGATTACGTCCAACAATACCAAATATGCAAGCAACTCTTTACCCTCCACCAATATGGGACAAGATGGAAAGAAAATGTCTATCTCTAACTCATCACTATGTGGAGTCACTACAAATAGAGGAAATAACAATTTGGATGCTTGCTACTCCATCCTCAAAGCAAAGATACGCTACACAAAGGAGAGCAATGCACCAGAATCAAATAAAACTCTAGCTTCAAAAGAACATATTGAGAGAATACCTACTACCATTGCATTGGATGCCTAAGCATCCTTAGGAGTCAGAGTGAACACCCTAGCCTGCCCATGACCAACCAGTTGAGAACTAAAAGGCTAAGTAAATCCTTTACCACTTGATTTGCCTCTATGTCTACCTCTTGAAGCTCAACCCTGTTGGCCCATAAATTGAGTCGGCCTCTGCTGAGGGTATATAGGTGCCTGGTAGGACTGATGCACCTACTAAAATGGTTGAGCTATTAAAGAAAAAGATCCTTAGGCATAAGAAGACTGATATCTAGTGTTAGGACAAGCTTTGGCAAGATGTCAAATCTACATACACATGAAGCATGCTCTAGTCAATAAATGACACGACCCCTGATGTACACGGCCATAAGTGAACATGCACTTGCCCTGAACTTGAACTACCATACCTAGATCTCTGATTGCTACTACCACTACTAGCTCCAGGTTTGAACCTCAGAGGTCTACTACATTGTCTATTGTGTCTGTCAATCGTATATATCTAGTTACCTTGATGGCCCTGCTATAAAGCACCAATAGTCTGTATACTGATACTACCCATATGAAACACAGGCTGTTGAATCCCCTATGTCCTCATACTCTATTGATGCTACTCGCATATGGGTTGGAGATGGTACCATGCATAATATGGCATCTCTCTAGCTATCGAGCCTCCTTAATAACATTATCCAATCTCCAGTACTCAATCTGAATGCTAATGTAGGCTTCACCTAAACTAGTCATAAATAACTCTATTGCTCTCCTAGCATCCTGCATCAAATCTAGAGCATGACGACCTAACCTGAGGAACTCATGAGTATGCTTTACAACTGATCGATCACCCTTACTTATATGAAGTAGTTGCCATCTATAGTTATTCCTCATTAATGCTGGATAGAAGTACCTCAAAAACTATTCCTTAAACTCTAACCAAGACATCAAAGTCATATATGGCTTGATGGATTGCATGAACTAGTCCTGAGCTGTG
This sequence comes from Mallotus nudiflorus, assembly GCA_947683625.1. Lineage (NCBI taxonomy): Eukaryota > Viridiplantae > Streptophyta > Magnoliopsida > Malpighiales > Euphorbiaceae > Mallotus > Mallotus nudiflorus. The sequence goes on along the minus strand of CANTUR010000771.1, from coordinate 923,718 downwards.
GCCTGAACACATAGCTCTACCACATAATTTGCTGATAGTCCATGTAGCCTGTTTGAGTCCTGGCCTCAATACTATTAAGGAAATCTAATACATCTCCTGTGACATCAAAAGAAACTATCCCCCCTCTAGTGTATAGTAATATTGCATATGTATCGGACATACCTTGATTCCTCCATTGTAACATTTTTTGAACTAAGGGCATGGCTTGGTTTAGAGTTGCCAAGCCTTGGTTGATGTCTGCCATACCAGTTGCAAAAGCCATAGGTTCAACCTCTAGAGCTCACTTTCCTATATGCTACTCTTATCCTTGCATCTGAGCTGCTTCTACTATACTTCTAGCCCTACCCCTACCCTTTCCTCTACATTGAGGAGTAGAGGGAGGAACTTCATCCTGAATGGTCTGCTCATCCTCATCATATGTTGTTACTGTAGTAGGAGCATCCCATGCTCTCCTTCTGATTTTGAAAGAAAAAAAAACAAATTAGTATTCAAAACACAACATGAAAAAGACATAACATGGAATTCCAGGAACAAAGACAATAATCGACATTATCAACCTAATTACAGTAGTAATTCAAGAAAAATAAAGCTCAAAGACCATTAGGGCCAAAATAAAACATGTGCTCTGATACTAACTTTGTCATGACCTGAACTGAAAGGTACGTGACTGGCATTAGGGAATGTGAATACATAAAGTACCCAAAACCCATAGTAAGCCTTAACAATTTTTCATAAAATAAAAATACTACACTGATAATAAACCAATAAAAAATGAACAATGCCAAATACATATAATAATATTCTTCAAATACAATAACATTTCAATTCAGAATACAAATAAAGCAAGTTTCATAGACAACTACTACGATGTCTAGAATTTAATTATACAATACATATATCATTCCAACATATATAATGCAGCCGGTGAAGAACGAACCCGATATAGATAGGGAACACTAAGAAGCCAACTGTGATGTTTTGAAAAAAATAAATTGAGGGGAATCAAACCTCACTGAATGAATTAATTCTATAAAATGCATGCTGATTTCTAAAACCTTTTATTAAAACCACTTTTTAAAATAAATGTAGATAAAGTAATCATAAACATTAAACTCATTTACTTTTCATAATAATATTCAAATAAAATATATTTATAATTCTTAAATCAATTTAATATAAAATCCCTAAAAGAAAATATATGGAAAACCTGGTAGAACACCTAAACCAATACTAGACATAAAGTCAATTAAAACTAGAAATTCGGTGCATAATTTTAACAAACTTCCTTCATGAAACTTACTCAAAATAATTAGTAGAAATTATTTAAAATGTAAAATATTTTCTGGTCTCGAGATTATACTAGAACAACAACTCCGAGCCCATAATAGTGGTATTTTGAAAATCATCTCCAAAATTAAATCTAATTACATATTTGGAAGGCTTATAACACCAATTTCAATAATCTCAAGTCAATTTAACATAAACTAACTAAATTTAAACTCAATTAACAAACATTAAAAACTAAAACCTAGAGCAAATTTCTCAAAAGTGAAGTGAAAATCAACGATGATTAGATGAATTACCTTGGATGAAATGTAGCCCAAGAGGAGAGGAAGAGATTGAGCTATCAAGGTTGCCTTGAGATGATCAGAATCTTCACTGGCAAGCTCCTAAGAAATCCGATAAGAAAAAGAAATTAAGAAAGAAAAAAGAGATGGAGGCGACCAGTGATGGCGAGTTATTGGCGATGTCAGGCGTGGTGAGATGACGATATAAGTGGCAAGATGAGGGTGGAGGTGGTGGTGGTCAGCGTGGGTGCAGGGTGGTTATGGCGAAAAGAAAAAAAGAAAGAAGGAAAAAGAATAAGGAAGAAAAAGAAGAAGGAATAACCCAAAAAAATTGATCTGTCTTTTTTTTATATAAAAGGACAAAAGTATAATAATTTAAAATTAAAATATCTACTCTCAATTATTCTCTTGACAATACACATACATACACACACATACACTTATACTCAATAATTAAATTTAAATTTAATAAAGTTACATAAATACTAATGATCAAATATTAATTATCACTAATTAATCTCAAAATAATAATAATAATATTATTAAAATAATATTTGACGTAAAAATTTTAAATTTAATTTCACGAATAATCAAATATAATAAATTAATAAAATAATTATTAACACTGCAATTTCCACAATTTTAATTTAATAATTTATAAAAAATTTGGGTTATAACAAGTAGTTAATTAAAGAACTTTTATTATTGGTATTGTGGATTTGTTTTGAGTTGAGACATTGATGTATTTGGAGATATTATCATATGTATTTGATATTGGTGAATTTGTTATGGTTTTATCTTTGAGATGGTTGATTCTAATTACGAACATTTCTAAGGCTTACTATGGATTTCGGTTGCATTAGACATTTCTCATTCCCTAGTGCTGGTCATGTACCTATGGATTCGGGCCTTATGTATGTCTATTTGATTCATGTATTATGCAATCAAATTCTAGATACCGCAATAGTTAATTAAAGAACATGTATTATTGGTATTGTGGATTTGTTTTGAGTTGAGATAATGATGTATTTGGAGATATTGTCATATGTATTTGATATTGGTGAATTTATTATGGTTTAATTGTTTAGATGATTGATTCTAATTGCAAAAATTTCTAAGGCTTACTACGGGTTTCAGTTACATTATACATTTCTCATTCTCTAGTGTCGGTCATATACCTATGGGTTCGGGTTGTGATAATAATAATAATAATAATAATAATAATAATAATACTATTTAAAATAAATACTACAAATAATAAATAATAAATAAAATTTTTAAAAATAATAACAATTTTATTTATTTATATAAAAATTTAATATTAACTTAATATAGTTATAATTTATTACAATTCTTATAAATATTTCATTTAAATAATTATATGATATTACTTCAATATTTTTTTATAATTAATTTTTTTCAACTCTATAACAGATTTTATATAAAAAAAATATCATGGTCATAATTAATCATAAGATAATAAAAAAATTATTAGTTATTTGTTAATAAAAAATTTAAAAATAATAAAAGTTACATTTGCTTTATATAACAATCTAAATATCACAACCCCATTAAACTTACAATTTATTACAATTCAATAAATTTTTTTATTTCAGCTATGAAACTTTATTTCTTTATAATTTTTAATATTAATAATTTTATTTACAAACAAAATAATTTATTGTAATTTTTCAAGTTCAACTAATAATTTAATTATATATATTAATTAATTTAATTTTAACTTTTCTTTTTTAAATTTTATAAAAATATCTAAAAATGATAATTTGTAACACTCATACATTAACTATAGGTATATTTACATTAATTATGCATGTTGATTAAATTTAAGTATGAGCTAATAGTTAAGCTAGTGTTTTGGGTTGAGCCATGATGTGTACTCGATTAAATAGCAAGAATTTTTGAATTTTTTATGATATTTAAAATGAGTATAATTATGAGAATAAAAGGGATTAAGAGTAAAAATGAATTAATGAGTCAGGAATAAAAATGTTGAGGAATGATAAGGACTAAGTGAAAGGAATTAATGGGTTAAAGTGACTAATTAAAAGTTAAAGGACTATTAGATGATAAAACCATTTCATTAAGGGTCAAAATTGACATGTTACCTTAAATACATCATAAAAGACTCTAGGTTTTTCTTTAAATTCACGGCTTACTGGCAGCCATAGGTCATAAGGAAAGAAAAAGAAAAAAAGAAATGAGAAGAAGAGAAGAGAAAAAAAAAAGGAGAGAACTAAGAACTAGGAAGAGCTGCCCATTCTTCAAAGGAAGTTGATTTTTGCAAGATGAATTTGGAGGTTTAAAACCATTTTAGGCCATTAATCATCATCCTTAAAGGTTTTAGCAATTCATTTCATAAGTATTTTAAGGTTTTTAGTTGATTTAATTTAAGGTTTATAAGATGAAGTTTTCATGTTCATTTTTCCTAGATTTTTAGTCTCTACAATTAGATCATATCTTGAGTTATGGAGCTTCAAATTAAGTGTGATTTAAGGAGCTTCAAAAAAGTGCAGATCCTATATTAATAATGATGTTTATTTTTACATGATGATTATGTTAGTTTTACATTAGATGTTAGAAAAAGGAAAGGAAAGTGAAACAAAATAATTTGGTGAAACAATTATATGTAAATATAAGCTATTTTTATGAGTAGATACCTTATGGAATTACTTGTGAGTAAATAAGACTAGTTTTTCTAACCTAATTAGGAATGAGGCTGTCACACAAGTAAATGCAAGCAAAGGCGAGGAAGCAATGAAGATAAGTGAATAACCTAATGTTCTATATGAATATAACATATAAAATAAATAATAATAAATTTTTTTGTTAAGATGATTGGTTAAGGAGACTATGAATATTCTAATTGATAGATATTGATTTTTATTATTATATTATTGATTGATTATTTTTTAGATAACATTGTACGTATGAATAATGGTTCCTGAATTTAGGTGTCTTATTTAAGTGAGAACATAATAATTGTTGAAGCCATATCTAGAGTTTTATAACTCTAAAGCGGGTGTTATTTGATTATATAGAAACTTTGGGATATGACTTATAAAATTGATAGAAATAGAGGTTGCTTAATTTTGCTATTTTCATAGCCAACCTAGGCTATACTTTTTGTTGGTTGGTTTTGATTGACAACTTATCCATGGTGGATTATTTATGATATTTCTCCTTCTATAAATAACCAATTAATGTAAAATCAATTGCAAATTAATTTAGACTTATAATGTTACTGATTTGGAGAATATAGCTTTAAAATTTATAATGTGAAATTTTTGGTGTATTTTTGAATTTGCACTATCAATTCTGCCATATTGAAAAATAGGTATAATTTTAGTATATTATATTATAGAAATGTTAATTTGCTTAACGAATTGGTATGTTATGTACTTAGTTGATGATGAGTTGAATGAAGTATTGTGAAAGTGTAGTGCACTCTTGATGTATATGAAAATATAAGAAATATGGTAGGATAAATAAGAGGACACAATGCTACTTGTGAATGAAGTAATGATGTGTGCAAAATGTAATCCCCTTTATATGCTGTAAAAAGGCTACCAATAAAAGTTGATACAAGATTATAGCAGACTATGTGTGTATGGGGATCCATGAATAATTAAAAAGAATTTTCGATTTACATGTAATTCACAAGTTCATTATTGTTTAAAAGAAAATACTATGCTATAATGACTATGTGCATATTATAAATAATAGTTAAATATTGATTGGATTGATAATTGATAATAATACATACTTGAATGTGTTATTTTTCATAGAATGTTATGTTATTCATTTGCTGAGTTGGAGGCTCACTCCTCTATAATATTTTTTAGGATTAGAAGAACTGTAATATGTCTTGAAGAAATGTTTGCATTAGTTGCATTAGCATTGTGTCAAGTTGGTTAGCAGGGGGTCATCCTCAAGTTCTTGATAATGACATGCTTAATAAATTTGGTTATGATGTAAGCTCTTTTTGTGTGTAATATGTATTACTTATATATATAAATGTAATGTATATATGGACATGTGAACTAAAGTTAAGACATTGATGGAGATGTTATGAATTAGTCATATGTATACAGTGTATGCTTGGAATCCTTAATAAGTGTCACATTCAGTGGTATCAAAGTATGGTTTAGAATCCTTTAGGATAAAAATATAAATACATGTCCATGTTAGGAACATATATAGATGTTAAGAATTAAGCCTAAGTGTTTGTATTTTGAATAGGATAAGTAGGGAGGGTCCGACTAAAGATCCTACCAACCTAAGTGAGTATGAGTCTATACATGGGATTGAACATACAAATACACCACCACTACCAATTCAAGAATTACCACCAATAATGCATATAATTCACTTGAACATATGCATCTCAAATAATTTCATTTGACTATGTGAATTTCACATACTTTCATTTGTTTTTTATTTTTCAAAGTGCATTTCAATGGTATATTTGAGTATATGTAATATAGGATGTATTTGGGGTATTATAAAATTGAACGTTTAGTCAATAAATAAATATGTACGGAATTAAATCTAGTTGAATTGTTTACGTGGATTCATTTGAACTTTTGGGTTGATTAAAATAATAATAATAATAATAATAATAATAATAATAATAATAATAATGTATATTTATGAGATTGTCTTTATCTTGTATGAAACTAAAAAAAAAAAGTTCTACTTGTTTTCAACCATAAGCTATAGTTCTCTTGCCATAAAAAAAAAAACTAGGTCCTTTCTTTTTCTCTCAAGCTCGTAAACTTAAATCTTGATGACTTTAGCTCTTAATTTGGTAAATTAATTATTTCCATTCTTAATTAAATTTGAAATTATGTGGTGATGGTGTGAAAATGATTATATAGCTTTTGAATATTATTTTAGAGCAGAAATTTTTGTACCCCTATTTTTATAGTCGTAGGAGAAGAATTAGAAGAAATATAAAACATGAAACTTGTAGATTTTTGTCTTATCTACATTATTATAAAGTTTTATTATAAGATTTTCTATATGTGATGAGAAATTCCCTTTGATTGGGACTAGTTTAAATTATATCTATTGTAGGTAGTTTTATTTTTCCTAATAAATATGAGACCCTTGGTGGATGAATTAGGCAAATTATTAAATATAATTTTTGTTCCTTTATATGTTATCTAAACCCATGTAATGCAGTTTCATTAAATAATTTGTGTGTAAAGAGAACTCATCCTTAGGAGTGGGGCTAGTTCTACTTGCTATGTCAGCATGCAGTTCGGTCTTTCCTGATAATTTTTTTCTGGAACTCTTGAGCTTGGAATCCTACAAGTGATAAAAAAATGAGCAAGGTGATAGGTGGGGAGGATCCCCATAAACACTTTGATGCCTAAGTCACAAAACAAAGAGAGAATCTAGAAAGAGAAAGTAAGAACAATTAGAATATGAGAGAATAAGATAATTAAAAATAAGGGATATGGAGTCCTATTTATAGTGATACTTAGACCTAAAAAGAGTAGGATTCTTTCTTGAGATAGGAATCCTAAACCAAATAAGAGAGTATTCCTTCTTCGTTTAAGAGTCTCCATGTGGTAGGGTCCTTTCCTTAAATAGATTCGGCTGCCTTCCCTTTCTGAGTAATCATGTTCAAGAAACAAAGTTCTTTAATTAAACAAGATTATATATGTGCGGTATCAAGAGTTCCCCCATGGGTCTATCTGAAAATTTATGCTTGATGTATCCGAGTCTGTAAATGATAGAACACTCATGCTTTTATATAGAGGGAAAGTGCTTAGTCACTCCATATTGATATGGAAAGGTGAGCTAAGGTGGTCAACCTCAATCACAAAAAAAGATAAAGCTCAATAATGGGTCTTGAAACCATCGTGTTACTGAAGTGTCATCTAGACCTTGGAGTGCATAACATATGCAAAAATAAATATAATGGATTAACCCATCAGTGCGAAAGTGACGTGACAGAACCAGTTGTAACTGGAGTTTTGATGCTCAGTGCATTAAAGTGTGGCTTGAGTGCTGAACCTTAGTACTATAGAAGCAACCTAAGGGTGCCAGCTTCAGTCACTAGACTAATGTGCATGGCTTAGATGCTCGATACAAGGATGCGAGGCTTATATATTCAAAACCTCAATACTATAGAAGCGACATGAAGGTGCCCTCTTCAGTCACTAGACTTAATCTTGGTGTATTAAAAGCATAGTCCAAGTGCCGTATAGTCTCAATATATTAGAAGCATGGCCCGAGTGCCGGATAGTTTGGGTGTCTTGCAAGTATGGCTCAGATGCCCAACCTTAGTACTATAGAAGTGACTTGAGGGAGCCATCTTCAATTATTGGTCTTAATGTGTAAGGCATGGATGCTCGGAACCTCAATACTATAGAAGTGACATGAGGGTGCCAACTTTAGTTGCTGGTGGGCGATGCTGGATCTTACTGTGCCAAGTTAGAAAAACATCTGGCAATGGTGTGCCCGGATTGGGTAACATCTATGTCGCCTCAATGCCTAGATTTTAAAATTTGAATTACATAACTGATGTGTCTTTTTGTGTGTCAGAAGATGAGACATTTCTATTGCCATAATGATGACCACTTAATTAATGGGTTTTTTTATTTCCTAGACTACCCATAATAGTGTGGGGAGAAGCAAAGTAATGATGAGGGAAATTAATGGTTTGCTCTAGAGCCTTTTATTTCTCTATAAATATCCCTTTTACTTTGAGTTGATACATTTTGCTCTTCTATTTCGCCGCTATCTCGTTTGCTTTGCAATTTTTTCCCCATTCTTACTCTATTTCATTTTATAGATAGTCCTATGGCACCAAGGGAATAGGTTAGCTCCATTCTATTTCTATTTAAAATAGTTGAGGAATTGTTAGGGTGGTACTGGAGGCAGTTCAGCATTCCCGCTGATTATGTCCTTTATATTGTAGATAGGAAGTTTAGGGCCCATACCCCCATGCTATATCTCAGTAGGCTAGTAGTATATTTTGACCAACTAGAAGGGGGTTTAAAGTCTCCATTAGATCCTTTTGTAAAAAGATTTATGAATAGGTATAATATAGCGCTAATAGTTACCGGATTTTGATTGGGTTTATCCAGTTGATGCATGAAGAGGGTAGGGAACTAGACTTAGATGTCCTATGGTATCTGTATAGCCTGACTAGGAAGAAGTGAGAACTGATGTTCTCCTTGTCAGCTATTCCTAATCATAGTCTGTTTTTGAAGCTTCTGGATTTTCATAAGAACTGGAGGCATATATTTTTCATTATCGAGCACCCTGCAGACTTCCTGGATGTTCGATGAATGTGGTATGATGAGTACCACAAGGTAAGATAGCCTCCAAAACTATCAAACCACGATATGGAGATGGTCTTAAGGCTGCATCTTGATGGCCTGGCTAAGGCTCGATCGACTAAGGACGTATCCAGAAGATACCTATGGAGAGTCTGTCCAGACCATGTTCAATCTACTGGTACATTTGGATTATTAAGAGGTATCTTTCTAACTTACTTTTTATTTTTTCAATAGTAGATGGCTGACTTTTTTTGCTTTTACGGATGGAATTCCACTTCTAGTTAATGAACCAGCAAGGCAAGAAGAAGTACGAATCTCCCCCTCTTCAAAGCCTGAAGTTCCTGCAGTCCCCAAAGAAGCGACTGTCAATCCGAAGGGAAAAGCTGTAGTCGGGTCTTCGCATTCTAGTAGGGAAGGTTGGCATAAAAGATGGCTGATTGACTAAGGCTCAGATACTGAGGAGCTAGATGAGGAGATATACATCCAATGTCTAAGGTTGTCCAAGTGTCTGAATATGAGGGGTGGATCTTGAATAAAGTGAAGTCGTTGAGTGTCTTGAATGCCTAGGTTTGAGATTAATATACTGAGTCACTGAGGTTGCCAGTCGATATGCAACGCTAGTCCAAGTAAGGTCCGGAGGAGCTTTTTAGTTCAATAATCGGGCATTCCTTAGAAGTAAGTGAATGTCGTTTACCTATAATTTCAATGTGTTCTTGTATTGAGGGAATGACATGAAGTTTTGCTTTGCATAGATGATCCAAGCTTTACTACTGGCCAAGGATAGTATTTTTTCCTTAAGAGATAGTATAGCCTAAGGAGACAGAGGTCAGAACAATTGCCATTGATTTTGAAAAGAGGCTAGATAGCGCAAAGGCAGTACTAGAGCTTTGGTAGAAAAAATATGTAGAGGTGAAATTTGAGGCTGTAGTGAGCCAAAAAAGATTGTTGATTTGGAGCATTGTCAGGGTTAGCTAACCAGGGGGATTAAAGGAGCAGGATTCTCAGATCATAGATCTAGAAAAGAAGCTATTCAAAGTCGAGAAGTCTCGGGAGAATGACAAAAGATCCTACCAGAGCATGGTGGAAGGATTTCTCAAAGCCTATAGGTCTGAATGTAGGAGGATCATGTTCTCTCAGAATCTGAAGCTATACTTGGCAAAGCTAGATCAGATAACGCCAACTGACCTAGTGAAGATTGTTGCTAAAGAAGATGCTCAATAAAAGGTGACTTCCCTCTATGCAAGGGACATTCCTAGATCTGCTAAAGGGTCCTTTGCGGAGCTTATTGTGCCTATTAGTGCTGCTACTGTTGTTTACCCTTCTGTCTCTAAGCCTGATGGTTCAAATGTCTAATTAGTAGAATACATAATTTTTTTTATAATTAACCTTTGTAAGATGATTGTTTCTTCAATGAGTAGAGATACTTTATTTAATATCATTCTGAGGACATTTATTGATAGTATTTTTAGAGGTAGTCCAAATTCCAAAATTATGGCAGTTCTTTGCCTTCTCTGTTTTTTAATTTGTATGCCCTTTAGATATGTGCTCTGTAACCTGATAGGGGCCTTCCTAATTTGGACCCAGTTTGCAAGTGTCAGAGTTGCCTCTGCCAATATCTACCCTTTTGAGTACCCAGTTGCCTACTTTGAACTATCTTAGGTGACTATGCTGGAGATGATACTGTGCTACCCTCTGCCTATGTGCTTTGGCTATGGCTGACGTCCGCTCTCATCTTTATTCTAATAGGTCTAGACATATCTGGGCATTAATGTTGCTGATGTTTTGATTGAAGTCACGACTGATCCTATAACTTGGTGATATGATCTCTACTAGTATTGCCACATCTATGCCATATGTTAGCCAAAATGGTGTTTCTTCTGTGGATGATCTAGGAGTGGTCCTATAGGCCCAAATTATGTTGTTAAGTTCCTCAACTCAGTTTCCCTTTTTCTCGTTAAGTATCTTCTTTAACCCTTGTATGATGGTTTTGCTGGTGACCTCTGTTTGCCCATTTGTCTGCGGGTGAGCGACTGAAGTGAAATGAAGCTTTATCCCAAAGTTTGAGTAAAACCTTATGAATTTCTCATTGTTGAACTACTTACCTTTGTCCGTGATTAGGGTGTGAGGTAGGCCGAATCTATAAATGATTTCCCTCTAGAAGAAATGTTGAATTTGAGCTTCTATGATAGTTGGAACTGCTTCTACTTCTACTCACTTAGTGAAATGGTCTATAGCCACAATTAAGAAATTATTTTGGGAAGTGGAGGTTTGGAAGGGACCCAGGATGTCCATTCGCCACATAGTGAAGGGCCACTGGCTATCGTTCGGATGTAGGGGGTGGGGAAAGCCTATGATTAAAATGAGCAAATTACTGGCACTTGTGACATTCTTGAGTTAACTTTTGGGCATTATTAGACATGGTGGGCCAATAGTACCCTTGAAGAAGCGCTTTCCTTATTAGTGTGTAATGGGATTCATGCACTCCATAAATTCCTTTATAGATTTCCCTAAGTATGTAATTCCCTTCCTCTGGGGACACAAAGTTAGAGCATAGGTAGGAAAGGGATTTCCTGTAGAGCTCCTCATGATGAATAAAATAGTGAGTTACCTTCATCTTCAATTTTTAAGCCTTTAGTTTATCTTCTGAAAGTGTTGCATGTTTCAGGTATTGGACTATCGGTCACATCCATTCTGAGACTTCTCATACTTCCATGATATGGGGGTCCTCAGTATTGGGTTTTATCAGTGCTTCAGTGAATTCCACACCCTTAAATGCTTGATTGTCTTTAGCTACCAATTTGGCCAAGAGGTCAGCCTCAGAGTTTTTCATGTCTGGGTATCTATACAATCTCCCATTGTCCCCCTTCTTATTTGATCTTCTTCAAGAGTTGCATAAATTTGCCCGCATATCTAGCAATGCTTGGATCCTTGATTTGGAATGTCCCATTAACTTAGTTTACTACTAGCTAAGAGTTCAAGTGTATTATGAGGTGTTCGACTTTGAATTCGGCAGCCAACTTTAATCCTATTATGAGTGCCTCGTATTCATAGTATTGTTGGTTGTGTTGTACTCTATTCAAACTATATACTGGATGTGGATTTTATGTGGTCCCTTAAGGATAACTATGGCAATAGATGCTTGAGTGGAGGATGCTCCATGAACATAGAGTTTCCATTCTGGGTCCTTGGTCAAGGTGAGGTCTTCCGACATCATTTCTTGAACGAAATTTACTAACGCTTAGGATTTCACTTATTGATGGGGCTCATAATCAATGCCGAATTCTCCAATTAATATTGACCATTGAACCAATATGTTTGAAGTCTTAGGCCTCTATAAGATTTCCATAAAAGGAAGTGGGATCTGACAATGATGGGATGAGCCTAGAAGTAGTGTCGGAGATTTCAAGATGCGTGGGCAACAACTATGGCCAGCTTATCCAATGTTGGGTACTGAACCTCGAATCCTCGAAATATTTTCCTGATGTAATAAACTGAGTTTTGCTGGCTCTCTTTTTCTCTTACTAGTACCAAAGCGATGTATTATGGAACTATCGACAGATATAAGTACAGTGTTTCCTTTGGACCGGCCTGCTAAGTAAAGGTGGTGAGGATAGGAATTTTTTGACGTTTTCAAAGGCCACCTAGCAGTTTGCAATCCAAATAAATTTCTTAGAATTTTTAAAGCTTGGAATAATGGTAAACACCGTTTGGCTGGGCATGAAATGAAACATCCCAAAGTCGTGATTCTACCATTTACTTTTTGTAACTTGTGGATAGTCTTTAGGGCTTTCATGTTGAGAATGGCTTCCATTCTTTTTGAGTTGGCTTCAATACCTCTATGGGATATCATGAATCCCAAGAATTTTCTAGCTTTGACTCTGATGATACATTTTTTTGGATTTAGCTTGATCCTAGACTTACTCAGCAATTGGAGGACTTGATCTAGATCTGCTGGGTGTTGTTTTACATCCTTACTCTTAATAATAATGTCATCCATATATACTTCCATATTTTTCCCAATATGGTCTCAAAGTACATGGTTCATCATTCTCTGATATGTTGCTCCGACATTCTTTAGTCCAAAGGGCATCACCTTGTAGCAGTAAAGACTTTCATGGGTGATGAAGGATATTTTCTCTTAATCTTCCCCCTTCATTGGTATCTGGTGATATCCGTGTGCCACATCAACAAAACTATATAGTCCATGGCCGACAGTGGAGTCTATGAGATGGTCAATTGTAGGTAATGGATAACTATCCTTGGGGAATGGCCGATTAAGGTCATTATAGTCCACACACATCCTATACTTTCTGTTTGATTTCTTAACTAGTACCACATTAGCCACCCATTCGAGACGAGTAACTTCCATGATAAACCTGGCTTCTAAAAATTTATTCATTTCCTCAGTGATTATCTTCTACCTCATGTATACAAAGGTTCTTTTCTTCTAGATTACTGGCTTCATCCTTAGTCTGATGTTCAAGCTATGATAGGTGACCTGGGGATCTACCCCAATAATTTCAGAGGCTCGAGAAGTGAAGTCTTTCGAGTGCCTAGTGAGAACTTCCCTTATTCCTTGCTTGGTGTTATGGTCGAGCTCATTACCGATTATCACCACTTTTCCATCAGAAATTTATAATATTTCAATGTCATCAACTGGTTGTGGTCCAACACCTTATTTCTTTATTCCCACACTTCTAGGGGAAAGCCTCTACTTGAGGCTTTATAGCCATCCGGTAACACTGTTTGGCCATATGCTGATCTCCATGGATAGTGAGAGTTTCACCCTCGATTGGAATCTTCATAATTAGGTGTTAGATACTGGTGACTGCATCTGCTTTGTAGAGCACTAGTCGTCCTATGATTCCATTGTATGCTAGTGGGAGATCCACTACATTGAATAGGGTTTTAATAACTTTCATTTCTTCATCATCCCGATTTCTAAATTCTAGATTTAACTCCATAACTCCCATTGGCTATATAGGTCCTTCATAAAAGCTTGTAATAGGATTCTAGATAGCTTTTAGGTTGGTGATGGAGCCTCTCATTGCTTTGTAAGCATTCCAAGACAATGCATTAATGGCACTTCCGTTGTCAATAAATAACCTTTTCACTAAATAATTTTTTATATATGCATTTATCACCAGGGTGTCATAGTGGGGATGACGAACATGCAAACCATCTTATGAATTAAATGCGTTCTCTTTTTTCTTGAAGGTTGGCCATTCTCCATGGCTTCATTTAGGTTTCTTCTCAGTGTTTTCCCTACCAATAATCATGTTAATAACACCAGCTGGCTCATTCTAAGCTTTTTCTGCTTCTGGCCTGTCTCGCGCATGAGCTTCTAGGTTCCTACTCCCTTTAGATGTGTCCATGAAATTGTTAAGTTTACCATTATGCATTAGTCTTTCTATGGCATTCTTCAATTCTCTATAAGCCTCAGTGTCATGCCCATATTCTCGATGATACTGGAAATAATGTCCCCTATCTTGCGTGGATCTCTGGGTTGGGCTTATTCTTCCAGCTTGGGTAATTCCTACACCATTTTTTCTGACCCACATGAGGATTCTAGATCAAGGGGTATTTAGAGGTGTGTATCTATTTGCTTCCTTGTCAAACCTTTATATCGAGTTTCCAAAATTTATTTTTGGGAAGCTTGCTCATCTGGATCTTGATCTTTCATCTTTGGTTGGTGGTTTTTCCTCTTCCCTTCGCATCCTTCTATCTTTATCCATCTTTATCATTTTAACCACCATAGTCATCACCTTTGCAAAAGTGCCAGGTTCTTTTGTCATTATCTTATCCTTGAGCTTTCCAAGTCTAGTGCCATTTTTCAAAGCTTTTATAACAACTTCATCCACAAGGTTTTCGATCTACATGGCTACCTTATTGAACCGATCAAGATAGCTTTGTAGGGACTCGTCAACCTCTTGCTGGCACATCTGAAGATCGTTGATGTTTTTGGCAGGGGGAATGTTGGTTAAAATTCTTATACGGAAGCTTTCTACCAAATCCTCAAAAGAGGTTATAGAGTTCTCCGGGAGTCGATGAAACCACTTTTGGGTGTTCTTTGTGAGTGTGCTTGGGAAGACTCTACATATGATTCCATCGTTCATGTTTTGGAGCAGCATTCTTGTTCTAAATGAGGATATGTGTTTGATGGGATCTATGGTCCCATCATACTGATCTAGTGGTGGGATTCTAAACTTAGTAGGGATCTTTGTTTAGATTATCCTTCTTATGAATGGCATTATACCTTCCATAATACATTCATCTTCCTTCCTTGGTTTTGTACAGGTTTTGTGTATAACTTCTTCTACCTTCTGAGTTAACTTTGAGTCATCGAGAGCTAAAATTATTGAGCTACATTCCCCTTCCGGTACTTTACTCTTCCCTTTGTTCACCTCGAGTATCTCCAGAGGTGTCGTGTTGTTGTCCATGTGAGCCGGCCTAGGGTTGCCACTTTGAATTAAGGTGTTTAGCTATTGTTGCATTAGGGCTATCTGGGTTTGAATATTTTTTATTATTTCTTCCTTACTGGTTTGGGTGAGGTTGAATGTTTGGGTTACGATGTTCAGGTTTGGCATTATTACAGCTGGTGTATTTGTTAGGCTTGGAAAATGAACGGAAGGTATTAGATGGTGATGGTGTTGCAATGGAGCATAATATGGGAAGTCGGTGCCTAAAGCCAGCCAGCCCTGGGTATTTCCAAGACATAAGTACGTACTTCTGGATGAAGGTTTGACAGACTGGAAGGTTGCTGGAAGTACTATTGTTGGGAGAGGTGTTGATAGATTAATTGGAGGAATATATGCTAAGAGGCTAATGTGAGTTTCAGGAGTTGAGATTGGAGATGGGCTGGAAGTCATGGTATCGATGTTTTAACTTAGCAAACATACGAATGGCTTTTTCCCAAGAGTTCCCACAGATGGCGCCATTTGATAACTTGTTTCTAAAACTCTTGAGCTTGGAATGCTACAAGTGATCAACAATGAGCAAGGTGAGAGGTAAGGAGGATCCCCATTAACACTTTGAGCTTAAGTCAGAAAATAGAGAGAGAATATAGAAAGAGAAAGTAAGAATAATTAGAATAAGATGATTGAGAATGAGGGATATGGGGTTGTATTTATAGTGATACTTAAACCTAAAAAGAGTAGGATTATTTATTAAGATAGGAATCCTAAACCAAATATGAGAGTATTCCTTCTTCGTTTGAGAGTCTCCTTAAGGTAGGGTCCTTTCCTTACATGGATTTGGCTGCCTTCCCTTTACGAGTAACCCTGTTCAAGAAATAAAGTTCTTTAATTAAACAGGAATATATATGTATGGTATCATTTCATAAATAATATGAGGGCCCTAGAGCTAAATTAAATGAAGAATAAAATATGAAAGTTGTTCCTTTATGTGTTAATGAAGTGCCTAAATTAGGGTTTTGTAATTGGACTTGTGTAACTTGAGAAATTCTAAACTAAAATGGACATGCTTAAGTTGTTTTTGTGAAAAATATAAGTCTTGATCAAAATTTCATCATTAATGGTACAAAGCCTATATCATGTTCATTTTTGGATATTTTATAGCCATATGTATCTAGTTTTGTAAAAAAAAAAAGTATTTTGGAATTGTGCGGTAAGAGTTATTCACTCTCAGGTCTATTAAGGCCAAACTGTCCAACAAGAAAGAAATATGCATAAATGTGAGGCTTACATATATAGAACATATCCTAATTACATACTAAGCATAAACACTCATTTTAGGTATATTCTTAATCAAATATATGTCATATTTTAGGATCTTAAAGAATTGATAATGCTCGAGAAGGTTATACAAGTTGTCTATAGAGTGATTGACAACTAAAAGGTGAGTATAAGTATTGATTGAATTCTTAGGTGAAATTGTGTGATTGAAATGGGTATGAAGCTTATTTGGCTAATGTGGTAGATGTATTTAAAGTTAGTCTAGGAGTAATGGATGTTTCAATAGTAAAGGAATTTGAAAATGTATTCCTAGAATATCTATAGGGTTTACCTTTACATCGAGAGACTAACTTTAAGATAGATACTATATCAGGGGTAACACTAAAATCAATTGCACTATATGAAATGTTAGGTTTAATTGATTTTAAAATATTTGTAGAATGAGGATGAAAGAGTGCCACAAAAATTGGTTTTCTTAGAGAATTTGGTAATAAGGATATGAGATCTTAATATGATTATGGTTTAAAATCTAGCATTGATAATGAGGGTATGGAGTAGTGTGTATGTTAGATATGGAATTTATATTTAATAGAGTCGAATTTGATTTATTCCATTTTGCATACATGGATGATTTACAATGAAGGTTGAAGTGCTAGTAGGAATAATTTATAGAAATATAATTTATAAAATAAGAAAAATATTTAGAAATATAATAATATTTGAAAAATTGATGAATTGTAGATTTGAAATCAATATATGGTTATAGTCGATAAATTTTGTGAATGGTAATGGAAATATAAGAACTTCTTGCTTGTAGTGATTGAATTTTTATTTAATAAAGCAACATATTAATTTATTTCATTTAAGGATATAAGAGTTAAACTATGATAAAGAATGTTGTTAAAGTAAAAGTAGTTTATCCAAATGTCAATTCTGGGAATTATATATATATATATATATATATATATATATACAGCTTGAACTTATCACATGGTATAATCAAATGCCAAAAAAATGAAAAATAAAAAGAAGTTAATGTTACTTGTTTGTACCAAATGGTAAAAAGGATTGTTATATAGTAGTAAGTATAAAATTTATGGATTATATGAGATATATGCATAGTAGAAAGGTAGTTGGACAACGAAGCATATTGAATAGGAAATAGAATTTGAGATTTAAATCTAGAGTTGGAGTTATTTAGCTCAAGGAAACTAAAGGTATAGTCTTAGAAGGCGGAATGGAGGATTTAACTGATTGATTTTATGGAATGATAACATAGTTTAAAGGGTTCTAGCCATCCTAAGAGAGGAATTATTATTAAGAAAAAGAAAATTTTATTACGAATGAATTATATAAGAAAATTGATGAATTTTATAGGAAGGTAAAATTTAAGAAAGCAAAAGAGAAATGAGTGCAAATTTTTATTTAATGGTGTAACATTTGATTTGCTACATTATAAGATGCATGAATGAATTATGATGAAAGATAAGGTATTGGTAGAAATGATATATATATATATATATATATATATATATATATATATATATATATATATATATATATATCACATGGTATAATCAAATGCCAAAAAGATGAAAAATAAAGAGAAGTTAATGTTATTTGTTGGTACCAAATGGTAAAAAGGACTGTTATGTAGTAGTAAGTATAAAATTTATGGATTATATGAGATATATGCATAGTAGAAAGGTAGCTGCACAATCAAGCATGTTGAATAAGAAATAAAATTTGAGATTTAAATATAGAGTTGTAGTTATATATATATATCACATGGTATAATCAAATGCCAAAAAGATGAAAAATAAAGAGAAGTTAATGTTATTTGTTGGTACCAAATGGTAAAAAGGACTGTTATGTAGTAGTAAGTATAAAATTTATGGATTATATGAGATATATGCATAGTAGAAAGGTAGCTGCACAAACAAGCATGTTGAATAAGAAATAAAATTTGAGATTTAAATATAGAGTTATAGTTATTTAGCTCAAGGAAACTAAAGGTATAGTCTTAGACAGCCGAATGGAGGATTTAACTAATTGATCTTATAGAATGATAATGCAGTTTAAAGGGTGCTAGTCATCCTAAGAGAGGAATTATTGTTAAGAAAAAGAAAATTTTATTGTGAATGAATTATATAAGAAAATTGATGAATTTCATTGAAAGGTAAAATTTGAGAAAGTAAAAGAGAATAAGTGGAAATTTTTATTTAATGGTGTAACATTTGATTTGCTACATTTTAAGATGCATGAATGAATTTGATGAAAGATAAGATGTTGGTAGAAATGATTTATAAGAATATAACTTATGAGAATATAAGTAATATTTAAAGGTTGATTATTCTTAGACATATTATGATTAAGAATTTAAGGCTAGTTATGAATCTATATTTGATAGACATTGAAGACAATACCGAGTCTACTTGAAACTCCACATTTACTAGTGGATGAAATTATGTATTTTTAGTGGTATAGTAAAATTTTCTTTTATAATATAGGAGTTGAAACATGATTTAACAAAAAATATGAATGATTTTGACTTGAAAGTGATATTTAAAATGTCATTTTGAAAGTCTATATGATGTTTCAAAGGTATTCCACTTTGAAGGAAATAGAAAATTTATGGACAATAGTTGATAATTTAATATTTTATTGACTAAGAATATTAATGTATAACATAGTCAATGCTCTTGGACATAATGCATGGTTTAGAGTTAAAATTTGACTTATTTTAAGGTAGGAATATGCAAATCTAGGATTAGTATACTGATAAAGTTCATGGTGACAACCATGGTAAAGACTTCGGAATTACAAATGTTGTCAAATCTCATAAGAAATAATTTCTAGAAGTTATTCTTATAAATGCAACCATAATTTTCTATATTACTTGAGGGAATTATATAGCATGTATGAATGCACATAAGGACTATATAGTTAAGGATCAAAATGTATTATAGATAAAATTACTTCCATAGTTAAAGCAAAATATGAGATGAAAATATTTAACATAAGTGATTTCCATAATAGACTAACTAGGGTTCAAGTCCATAGAATTTTGTGGATGATGTTATTTTTAGGGAGGAAGAACTGTAACACCCATACCTTAACTATAGGTACATTTACATTCATTATGTATATTGATTGAATTTAATCATAGGCTAGTATATATAGTTAAGCGAGTGTTTCGAGTTGAGTGATGATTTGTATTTGATCAAAGAGCAAGAATTTATGAATTTTTTATGATACTTAAAATGAGTAAAATTATAAGCAAAAAATTTTGAATTTTTGAATAAAAGGGATTATAAGGAAAAATTAATTGATAAGTAAAGAATAAAAATGTTGAGGAATGATAGGGACTATAAGTGAAAGGAATTAATGGGTTAAAGTGACCAATTAAAAGCTAGAGGACTAACAGGTGATAAAACCATTTTATTAAAGGTCAAAATTGAAATTTTACCTTAAATATATGCTAAAAGAATCTAGATTTTTCTTTAAATTTGTGGCTTAGTGGTATCCATAGGTAATAAGGAAAGAAAAAGAAGAAGAAAAAGAAAGAAAGGAGAAGAAGAGAAGAGAAAAAAAAAGGAGAGAACTAGGAAGAGCTGCCCATTCTTTAAAGGGAGCTAATTTTTACAAGATGAATTTAGAGGTTTAAAAATATTTTAGGCCATTAGTCATCATCCTTGAAGGTTTCAACAATTCATTTAGTAAGTATTCTAAGGTTTTTGGTTGATTTAAGTTAAGGTTTATAAGATCCAGTTTTCAGGTTCATTTTTCCTAAATTTTTAGTCTATATAATTTGATCACATCTTGAGTTATGGAGCTTCAAATTAAGTATGATTTGATTATATTGAAATTAGAAGAGTTTTTTTTATAAATTTTTAATTTTGTGCTAGATCTGATTCCACCTTTTTAATCTTTTAATGAAGCTGCACTTTTTGATGCTCAATCTATTAGGGTTATTAACCTGGTTGTGTTCACTCATTAACTCCTTCTATAGTTTTCCAATTGATTTGAATTTTTTATAGTACGTTCTAAATATAGAAATATAAGAGTGATTGAAATTTCAGCTCAAAATTCATTTTCTTTAAGTCCTAGTGATTTTTCAAAGTTAGTTATAAAGCAACCATTTTAATTATATGAACCAAGTTTACAGAGTTCATGAATTAAAACTATGCATGGTATATCTTAAGCTCAAAAGCTCTAAATCAAGTCTTCTTTGATGATATAAAAACTTTAAAGAGTTATCTAAAATTATTCCTCTTTGGTCTCTATCTAATTTGGTCTCTATATTAGTGAAATAAGAGAAAATATTTTATTGTTCAATTTGTCAGATTCTTTGAGCCGCTTGTAATACAACTTTCATAAATATCTTTGTAGTTAACAAATTGAATCTAGGCTTGAAACAACCCTTTTAAACTTAATGAAGTTGATTTATAGAATTGAGTTTATTTGCATATTATGCATATCATTTGGGGGTTGCATGAAGAGGGCAATATATAAGGATATTATATTGACGATTTATAAATAAAATTTCATGTGTTAGGTGTTAGATGTTTTCTGAAAGTTTAGGGCCATATTTAATATTTAATTTTGGTTTCCTATTTGGTTAGGGTTCTTATTTAATAATGGAATACATTTAAGCCATTATTTTTTTTTTTGGCATTTGATGGACATATCAGATTTAAAGTTACCCATATATAAATTGGTCCTCTCCCCACCTATTAGGGTTTGCAGACTAAAAATTCCATCTAGTTCTCCGCTATGTGAAAATTATGGTTCAGGGGGAGAAACCAATTTAATTAAAAGCACAATGAAATTCAAGTCCCTTTACAATTATAATGAATTCTGCATCAAGTAAGTATTTTTACATTCTATTTTATATAACACATTATTTATTTAAGATCCTATAATGATGATGATGTTTGTTTTTACATGATGATTATATTAGTCTTACATGTGGTATAGGAGCATGAGTTTTTAATATATAATTTGTTTATATATTATGATTGATTAATTATGCATTATTATTAATAATTGTTTTATGTTTACTGGTGCTGATTGAAATTATTATTTTTATTTATTTATTTTAATGTTTTATTTAAAAAAAATTAGAATTTATTGGATGAATTTCCAAGTTTGGCCATTTTATTATTAGCCATTAATAATAATAATAAAACAAATGGCCATATGAATAGAAAATATGGATTTTTTTGTTACCAAAAATTATAATTTTCTTTTCAATTGAAGTTTTGAAGATGGTCGTATGTATTGTTGGTTTTTGATTATTGATATAATTATTTAGTTGGCTTATGATATATTAATTATTTTGATAGAATAGTTATTTAGTTATATGGCCTTAAGATTAAATTAGTTACTTAGTCATTGTAGACTACGAGGTTCAGTGCACGCTTAAGATTTTAGCAAACACGATACTGTTTGAGCTTAGAGCTTTAAAGAACAAACTAACCATTATCACAAAGACATGGTGCGGAGATGAGGAGTCACCACCCAAGGTAATAAATAGGATAAATCAAAAAAATGGTGGTACTCGATTCCCTAAGAGAGAGCTAGCACTACAACTTGGACATTCTGGATACGGAATAACAACTTCTTTCAATCTTGTGTTCATTTAGAATTACTTTAGGAATCACTATCTTATCCTGTATTTACATGCAATTTCATATAAACCCTCATTAAAAAAATCAACTCCAAGCAAACCAATCATGAAAATAAATGTAAACAATGCCCTCATTTAAGTTCATCATCCCTAAATTACTCTAATTTACATTGATTTTAATTAAGCGGGCTAAATTTATATATTTTAGCTTACAAGTGAGCCTAAAGACTAATGGGCCTAATTCCTCAATTTTAATTAAGTGATCCTAAGTCTGTTTGTTTTAATCCTAAAATGGGCCTAAATCTACAAATTATGAAATATTTAAATTACTGGGCCTAGTTCTATATATTTTATCTCTAAAGTGATCTTAAATCTACAAGTTATGGAAACTTTTAATTTAATGGGCTAAGTCTATTAAATTAAATTAATCTAGGTGACCCTATGTCTAAATTAACTAAACAAGCCTAAATTGTCCCTACCCTAAATCTAATTAATTATGGGCCTAATATGCATTTAGTTAATTAAAACTAAAGAAACCTAAATTTATTTAAGTGGGTTAGAACCTAATAAGGGCTTAGGGCCCAAAACACGTAAACATAATCAAACAAGCCCAAAAACAATAAAAATTAACAAAAACATTCAAATAAGAGATCAAACAATTAATCAAACCTATTCTAAAAAACCCTAATTCAATTAAATTGACTTTAATCAAACAAATAAAATAAAATAATCAATCAAATAACCTAATTCTATCTACTTAAATCTAAATAAATTTTAACTTAAATAAACCCTAATAATTTCTATAGCCATTAATTTTAATTAATTAACTAACTAACTAAATCCTAATTTTACTAACAAATTAACTAAAATACACAACCACACATATATCAAATCATTATTCCCACTTTTAGGGTTATTACAATGAACTATTGAAAATAACAAGAAAAGAAAAAAATTAATACAATCCTGAAAAATAATAAAGATCAAACAAAATCAAAACAAAACTAAAGAACTAAATAAAAAATCTAAAAAGCTATATTTAACTACAAAGTCCAATCCATGGCATTCTATGGACCTTCATGGGTTTTGTTCTCTAAGTAGAATTCTCATATAATCCCCTTCATAATCACTAACACAAAATAATAAACAATGATTAGTGAGTAAAATAACAATTAAATAATTAAATAAAATTGAAATTTAGTAAAATCAAAGTAATAAAATAAAACTAAAACTAAAAATAAAAGAATAAAGGAAAGAAGATGATGCTTATGGGTGCAAAGTGAGTTGCTCCTCATACTAGGATAAATCATCATCATTTGTTAGATAGATCTTCAAAAAATTATTATTCTTCCTTCTCAAAAGTCTACGGCTCCTTGCTTTTAATGAACAAAAATAAATCATGAAGAACTTTTTGTGTACTGCCTAGAAAAAGCAAAGACTCCAGGAAGAGAGAGAGGTCTTTAAAAAAGGGTTTGTAGAGTGAGCTCTAAAAGTGAGGTGTGAAAAGGTGAGGTCTAAAGTGAAGTCTAAAGTCCCCCCTTCATGAGCTTAAGCTATGCTTTTATAGGAAAAACAAAAACCCTAGGTCTCAGACGTACTGAAAGAGTTTCAATTTTAAAAGGATTTTATTTTAAATCAAAATTCAGGAAATGCATTTTTATTTACTGAAATAAAATAAAAAATTCAAACAGAACATGCATAATTCAAACCAAAATTATGTAATTCTGATAAGAATTATAGAATTTTGATCATAATTATGTAATTCTAATCAGAATTACATAATTTCGATCTCTCTTTTCTTAACTTTAATTATGAAAAGACCCCTAAAAGAATTTATACTTTTCAAATAAGTTCTAAAAAACTCTATAATTAAGTCCTTAAAAAATCAATTAAACTCCTTTTGGAGATGCATTTAGACTTCTAAGATTTCAAACTTCAAGTATTGAAGACCTATCTATAACATTTTCATCATCAGGGTCCTCTGTTGCATCCACACTTCATCATCCCAAAATTGGGTATTTACAGTTGCCCCTTTTGTTGTTGTTTGCTTGATAAATTGTGGCAAAGTAAATAAATGCTCAATTTCTTAGGAACAAAAGTTTAGATACTTACCTATGCTCCTTAAAGCTTTTGTCTACAAGTGATCATCAGTTCATGATGAATGCTTGTGTTGTTATTGAATATTAGGCATAAACCTAAAATATTTAAGGAAACACTATACTCAGACGTATAACATCGATTGCAAGGAAACATTGTACTCGGTCGTACAATGTTGACTATACTTAGTTGTATAGTTTGGATTGAAAGGATATATCACACTTAGTCGTATGATTTTGACTATACTAGGTTGTATGGTTTGGATTGAAAGAGGTACATTGTACTCAATCATACAATGTAAACTATACTTGGTCGTATAGTTTAGGTTGAAAGAATACATCACACTTAGTCGTATGATGTTGAGTATACTCAGTCGTATAGTCCAAATTGAAAGAATACATCACACTCGGTCATATAATGTCGACTATACTAGGTCATATAGTCTGGATTGAAATAGGTACATTGTACTCGATCGTACAATGTCAACTATACTTAGTCATATAATTTGGGTTGAAAGAATACATCACACTCGGTCGTATGATGTTGACTATACTCGGTTGTATAGTCTGGATTAAAGGAAGTACATTGTACTCCATTGTACAATGTTAATTATACTTAGTCATATAGTTTGGGTTGAAAGAATACATCACACTTGGTCGTATGATGTCAACTATACTCGATGGTATAGTCTAGATTGAAAGGATACATTGTACTCAGTCGTACAATGTTGACTATACTTGGTTGTATAGTTTGGGTTGAAAGAATACATAACACTTAGTCATATGATGTCAACTATACTCGTTCGTATAGTTTGGATTGAAAGGATACATTGCACTCAGTTGTACAATGTCAACTAAACTCGGTCATATAGTCTGGATTGAAAAGGATACACCATACTCAGTTGTATGATGTCGACTATACTTGGTCGTATAGTCCTGATTAAAAGAATACATTGTACTCAATCATACAATGTCGACTATACTCAATTGTATAATCTAATTGAAAGGGTACATTGTACTCAGTTATACAATGTTAACTATACTCGATCGTATAGTCAGGTTTGAAGGATACATCACACTTGATCGTATGATGTTGGTTTCATCATTCCACAACGTAGGCTTTATGTTGTTGCCATCTATAATTGCTTATAAGTTTTGAATAGCTATAACCCTTTTGTTGTCTACCTTTGATGCTATAGTCTATAACTAGTCATGATTTTTGATTTTGTTGCAATCCTTTTATTGCTTATCGTTGATTTTGATCAGCTGCAAACTTTCATTGCTTACTGGCTTTAATCAGCTGTAACCCTCTTGTTGCTCACCTTTTGATTTCATAGTCTATAACTGCTTAAGGCTTTCAATCAACTGCAATCTCTTCCTTATTCACTGATGATTTCAATCAACTATAACCCTTTTGTTGCTCGTTCTTGATGCTGTAATCCATAATTGCTTATAATTTTGATTAGTTGCAACCCTTTCATTACTAGCCCTTGATGCTATGGTCCATGACTATTTGTGGTTTAACTACAACCTTTTCATTGCTCACTGATGATGCTGCAATCCTTTCATTACTTGCTGATGATGCTATAATCCATAATTGCTCACGATTAGCTACAACCCTTTCATTGTTCATTGATGATGTTGCAATCCATAATTACTCGTGATTATTTGCAACCCTTTCATTACTCGTAAATGATGCTGCAATCCATAATTGCTCACGACTAGCTATAACCCTTTCATTATTCACTGATGATGCTACAATCCATAATTGCTCATGATTAGTTGTAACCTTTTCATTGCTCGTCGATGATGCTGCAATCCATAATTGCTAGTGATTAGCTGCAACCCTTTTGTTGCTCTCTAATGATAATGCTACAATCCATAAATGCTCGCGATTGACTATAATCCTTTCATTGCTCACCTTTGATGCTACAACCCATAACTACTCACGATTGATGCTACAGTCCATAACTATTAGCTGGTTTTAATTAACTGCATTTCGTTGCTCACCCTTACTACTGCAGTCCATAACTGCTCACAATTTTTATCTTTGGTTGTTTGAGTCAAATGCTTTGAATTCTTTGTGCCAATTGATTAGCCTTTTTAGTGACTGACTTTAAATTTTTTCATGTTGATTGATTAGAATTCCTCTATGAACTAGTTTCAATTCCACTGTATTAACTAGCTCGATAAGTTAGGTTGGGTGTACTTCCTTCTAGATTTGCAATTCCTATAGACTTGTTGAAGTTATTTTCAATCATGATAAATGTACAAAAGAACATTATAATGTTGAAAATTTATAAGAAAATTCATCACTTTTTTGTGAGATAGCATGCACTCGATGAATCTTACTAATTTTACTTTTCATGATTATCATTTATTTGCCATTTGCAAAGGCCAGAGGAATCATTAACCATTTTATGCTGAGAACATATTCTTTTACCAAGTGAAAGGTTTACTTCCACACTTAATTTCAGAGAGAATTTGCTAAACAAAACTCATGGAAATTGAGCATAAATAGATCAAATTATGAGTATAAAAATAGTCTTTTAATTGTTTTTATATTTTTCTTCCTTATCAGAGTATTCCCCCACCTTTCTCATATTACTCAATGTGGATACCATCAAAAAGGTTCTTTGGATGCTTATACTCTTACAAAGCAGTGGATTAAATAGTGCAATTTTTTGGCATGGTCCTCTTTTACTATTCCCTTATGTTTCTTGTATTACTCAGTGTTGATACAGCCAAAGGTTTCACGTTGATACTCTTACTCATCTCTAAGCATTGGATTAAATTATACTGGCTTTTTTTTATTCTCCTCTTAGTGTTCCCCTACATTTTTATACTACTCAACGTGGATACCATCAAGGGATTTTGTACTCATACTCATTTCTTAGCATTGGAGTAGATTATACACATAATTTTCATTCAAAAGATTTAAATGATACTTTAAAATTCAAGCAATTTATACTTTAAGTCCATATATTTTATTTTTGCATTTTCTTCCCTTCATTTAGGTGTAAAGCAATCATTAGATTGATTAGAGTTTATAAGCTCTTAATACAAAACTATTAACTGCTCCTCTGAATTCTGCAAGGCTAATAAAAGAAAGCCACTATAATCAAAGTTAATGAGATAGCTTTTTCACACTTGATCTCATGAAATGGATGAATTTACTTTTAATTTATGGATTTTATTATTGAGATAGTTCTTTATTATAGGAAATAGAGTTTTGTTACTTCCCTTTATTATTTTTTAGGGTGTTTGCCATGCAAGATGATATTATGATGAACGATTAGCATTTCTAACCTTTCCAATTATTGTTAATGTATAATTTCCTTTCCTTTTTTCATTATCTTTTTTTCCTTGCACAAAACATCATAAGTTAGTATGGTATATTTGCAAGTGAAGAGATTTTGTCAAAATGAAATGTTATTCTTTTTCATTCTTCCCTTTTGATTATGGCGATGATATCTCTGGTCATAAAGGTCATGTTACTCCACCATTGAAGTTATGGCTTTGGGTTGTATTTGTGTTTTTTCCATTCTATTAATGCTATGGTAGAGGACTTCATTCCTCTTCTTGATATCTCTTGTAAAAAAATTTCAAAAGTTAGAGATCTTATTTCATGATCAAATAATTTTTCACTGTGCATTCATTTTAAGCTGTAAGTGCATTCTTCCTTTTTAATAGGGTCAAAAAATGCCTTGCTGACATGTTGGACCTTCTTATCACCATATTCCATACCCTACACTAGTTTAACTATTGTGGAGAGATATTCCAAATGATGCTCTAGATGAAACAATGGAGATGGATGTTGAATTGAGAGCTTGAGCATCCAATCCAGCGTCTTAAGGTCACCAGGATGACACTTTTTCAAGTATCACTACTGGTGATATTCCCTTACTGGATGGGCCCATGATTTATTAGGCTCCTGAGGTTTAAAGTCCTATTGAGTATCAAGTTCACCTTGATAGTGTTACCCTTTTTCCCTTAAATATGAACATTTTGACTACTTTTCTACACTTTTACAACACTGATTTTGAATGTTAGTTGTAAAGTATTTATATAATCTCACCTAGGATTAAAGACTTTATTATGTAAAGAAAGTATTTCACAACAAATGTATGCAAGTGTATGCATGTTATGTATGACATGCATGATCCTAATAGGTCTTTTATTTATAATAGAGCTATGTTCGCAGCTTGGAGTGTGAGAATGAGGTGCCTTATCAATAGCTTGTAGGTTTGAGCATTGAATGCTTTGCTATTATTACTTTTGATGTTAGAGCTTTTGATACAGTTCATCAGACTGATGATTAGGCCAACACTGGGGTCAATGGCTTTACACTTGAGCTTGTAATTGATTAATACACTGTTGAACTTTTCTTTTTGTTACTACTTTTATTGTATGATAATTAATGTATTAGCTCTTATACTTCAACATCCATCTTCGATCTCTGAATATTGACTTACTTTCCTATAATTTTCCCTTAGAGCAACATTTTGCCCCCTAGCTTCATTCTGGATTCATTCATGCTTTTCTAGCAATCTTTTTTCATTTTTGTGTGCCAGAGACCCAGTTTGTTCACTACTGTTGTTGATCCTTTGACTTATTAACTCTGTTAGTTATAATCTTATGCATTGAAGATGTAGAGGAGTGAGTGAACTGACTGAAGAGAATTTTTGATACTGAAATCAATTGAACTTGCTCCTATTATAAGTTGAAGCATGTAATCATTAACTTGTGTAAACACTTTATTCTAGTTACATGCTTCAACTTTCTTTTTCTCCATCACATCTTTACCATTAGTATGGTCATCTCTAATTCATCATCATTATTACTATTGATTTTGAGGGTTGTCTTTTAAGGTAGGATTTTTTAGAAAATATAAAGGACCTATAGCTTCAAAGGAATCTCGAGCGGAATGTAAGGCTTAATGATGGCACCATAATTGATGATAGTTACAAGATAAGACTCACAATGCGAGTTACTAAGCTGCTTGAATTGTTTATGTCTAAGAGGACACTAGACTTACAAACAAAATCACAAAGGGGTGTAAAAAGAGAAAACATGACTAAAATAATAATCTCTTAGATCTAATTTGGCTTTCATTATGTATTGTATTTCCATTTAGATACTTATACAATAAGATAAAGATGAATATGTAGTATTTGAACAAAAATTTCAGATTCAATTTTACTCATTTGGTAGGGCAAAAGTGAGAACATTTGTTACATCACATGATACAACTCCTATTATTAGCATGTCTTGAATTTTTCTCTCCAATTTTTAACCTTCTTTTTCTTAATATTTTTTTTATTTTTCTCTCTCTTTGTTCTTTCTCTTATTTATCATTCTTTTTATTTTTTTCCTTAAAATTCCTATCTTCAGAAGTTATGCCATGTGATATATGAATGTTCCTTGAATTTGCATTTGTACCCCTGCTGAATGAATCTAATCGAATTGAATTTATGTCAAACATACATATACTATCAATATCACAATGCATAATACCATTAGGATGAAAATACAAAAGTAAGCATGATCAAAATTTATATCATCGATCATTAAAACAAGAAAAGTTCTAAAGAAACTAAAATTTTATTAAAAAAAGACAATAAGAAAATTTATTTCCTATTTTAGATGCTAAGGATGTTGAGTCTTATAGTGGTTGTCCTTCAGGCAGCTGACATAACAATTATTCTTGCATCTTCTTGCCAACTGTCCCCATGACTTCATCTTTCTATACCTAAAATATGCATTTTTCTTTCTTGTCTAGTAGTTTTTCATTATCAAACTCATCGCCCCATCCTATAGGCACAATCAACTCAAAGGGTATGTCAAAAGAAGATGGTTTAGTGTAAAACAACTCATAGTTGAACTTGCCTGAAGGTTGACCCAATAAGTCTTCTTCTCTTTCCATATCTTTAGGGTCATTAGGAGATTTCTCATTGGTTTTAAGGTCTAGGTCCTTAAAGGAGCTTATCACTTCTTCCTTACTAACTCCTGAGTTGATCATCATAGTAGTTAGGGGTGACACATTTTGGTCGTTTAAGAAAGGATTATTCTTAGTGCTTGGGTTTTCGGGGTCTGTGATCTTTCTAGAGTCTATAAGGTTTTGGATTTGATGTTTAAGATAAATGTAGTTATCTATGGAATGTTAGAGGTTTTGATGGAATTTATAGTGTTTTTTGGGTTATAGCCTGGGGTGTTTAGGTTTGGTGGGTTCAAATTAGGTAAAGATTGAAGTAAGCTTTTTGCATTAAATGCTCTAGGACTTTTGATAAAGGTTCGTTAAAATTGGAGAATCTGCTGGGTTGTTGAATAGCATGGACTCCTACAACCCCACTACTATTTCCTTATTGTGTGCCCCTAATTGGGTAGTTTCTTACTCTAGTGCTTCTAGCAATCTTCTTTTTCTCATTTTCATTCTCCTCAGCTTACAACCCATCATCAAAAAGGTCTATAAATGTCTTAGGATTTATCGTTTGTAACCTCTCCCCCAAATTAGGTGACACATTTTGGACTATTATCCTAACCTTGTCATTCTCAACTAGTTTGTTCTTCATCAATCATGCCTTGTTCATGAATCTAGTTAGAAAATTTGAAAATGACTCATTAGGATTCTGTTTAGTCAATTCTAAGTCCATGATGGATACCTCGAGCCTGGTGTTGTAGTTATATTGCTTTAGAAAAGCAATACATAATTCTCTCCAATCTGCTCAGATAGACTTCTCTAATCCATGATACCAATTAATAGCCATACCCTCTAAGGATAGTACAAATAACTTGGTAGCTACATATAAAGGAGCCTTAATAGTGCTTATAGTAGTTGTATATTGACTAAGGTGAATCCTTGGGTCTTTAGTACTATCAAACTTTTATAGCTATGGCATCTTGAACTTATCAAGTGACTTATCCTTCTTAAATTGCATCATATCATCAAAGTCAAAAGAATATCTGATGCCCTATCCTCTAATCAATTCCTCCATTTTGGACATCTTATGAATCAGTGCTTTCATCTTCTTGGAGTCTGGCTCTTGAACTTGCTCAAGTGATTCCCATTTTTCCTTTTCAACCATATAGCTCTCAACATCCTCCAATTTCATTTCCACAATAGGTATATTCCTAGCAGCATTTAAAGGTTGCCCCCTAGCATTATCATTGTTAGTAGATGGTGCACCCACAATAAGTGGATTGTCCATAACTGGAGGTGCAGTAGTAGGTGGTGTCATTAATCTAGCCAATGTTTATCTTAGTTCATCTTGCATCATTACTCTTATGCCATTCATTAATGCTTCCTTAATGTCCTATAGGGTCTAATTTCCTCCTTAGTGTTGTTCTATCTCTTTTGTTTGAGTTGGTGTAGCTTCTAGGTAAAGTAGGTTGATAAAGCTCTTTTCCAAACTATGAAGGATCTTTTTAACTGTTGACTTTGGACTTAAATCAATTCTCACTAATCTGCCACTACTCCATTTCCAAAATGATGGTTGTAAAAGAAAGTGTTAGTATGATGCATGAAATGCATGTATGCATGATGCACATGTCATGCAATAAGTAATAAGTAACAATCAAGTGTACAATATCCTTCCAACCTTATTCCTCCCACACACAAGTTCAATGGTGAGTCTCTTTTTGTAGGATTTTTGGTCTTGGCCTTGATATAAATAGGGAATATCAAGAACCGATGTGCATGCCAAGTCTTTTAAAGCAATAAAGTATAGAAATAATATTTCTAGGTATAAAAGATTAGCCCAATCTTCATTAACCTAAATGGGCTTCTAAAGCATAGGCTTAGGCCTTTATAGATAGAAATACCTTATGGCAATATTCACAAGTAATTTGGGTAATCCTAAGGGAAGTTACTAAGCCATTACATGAGCTGAGTTCAGTGAAAAGGTCAAGGTTCCTTTAGTAAGATGCCCTCCTTTAAGACTTGAGTCATAGGCCAAGGTCAGAGGGCCCTGACATCCTTTGCAAACTTAAGAGAAGACTACCCCCCCCCCCCTTTTGCGCTTGGATTATATACTCTATTCATATGAGCCTAAATCCAATCAATTATGGGCCTAATATGCATTTTAATTAATTAAACCTAAAGAAACCTAAATTTATTTAAGTGTGTTAGAACCTAATATGGGCGTAGGGCCCAAAACACATAAACATAATCAATAAGCCCAAAAATAATAAAAATAACAAAAAAAATCAAATAAGAGATTAAACAATCAATCAAACTTATTCTAAAAAACCCTAATTCAATTAAATTGACTCTAATCAAACAAATAAAATAAAATAATCAATCAAACAACCTAATTTTATCCATTTAAATCTAAATCAATTTTAACTCAAATAAACCTTTATTATTTTTATAGCCATTAATTTTAATTAATTACCTAACAAAACCCTAATTTTACTAACTAATAATTAAAATACGCAATCATACACACATGATTTTATTATTCTCATTATTGGGCCTATTATAATGAACTATTGAAAATAACAAGAAAATAAAAAAATTAATACAATCCCAAAAAATAATAAAGACCAAACAAAATCAAAACAAAAATAAAGAACTAAATAAAAAATCTAAAAAGCTATGTTTAGCTACAAAGTCCAATCCATAGAATTCCATGGACCTTCATGGGTTTTGTTCTCTAAGTAGGATCATCATGTAATTCCCTCCAAAATCACCAACACTAAAGAATAAACAATGATTAATGAATAAAATAACAATAAAAAAATTAAATAAAATTGAAATTTAGTAGAATTAAAATAAAAACAAAAGATAGGAAAGAAGATGATGCTTATGGATGCAGAGTGAGTTGCTGCTCATACTAGAATAAATCACCATTGTTGGTTAGTTATATCTTCAAAAACTTGTTATTCTTCCTTCTCAAAAGTCTATGACTCCTTGCTTTTAAAGAACAAAAATAAATCACGAAGAACTTTTTGTGTACTGCCTAGAAAGAGCAAAGTCCCTAGGAAGAGAGAGAGGTCTTTAAAAAAAGGTCTATAGAGTGAGCTCCAAAAGTGAGGTATGAAAAAGTGAAGTCTAAAGTCCCCTCTTTATGAGCTTAAGCTATGCTTTTATAGGAAAAATAAAAACCCTATGTCCTAGACGTACTAAAAGAGTTTCAATTTTAAAAGGATTTTATCTCCAATCAAAATTTAGGAAATGTATTTTTATTTACTGAAATAAAATAAAATAAAATAAAATAAAAAATTCAGATAGAACATGCATAATTCCGATTGAAATTGTGTAATTCCGATTGAAATTATATAATTCCGATCGAAAATATAGAATTTTGATTGAAATTACGTAATTCTGATAGAAAATATAGAATTCTGATCAAAATTATGTAATTCTATTCATAATTATAGAATTTTGATCTCTCTTTTTTACTTTTAATTATAAAAAGATCCCTAAAATAATTTAGACTTTTCAAATAGGTCCTAAAAAACTTTACAATTAAGTCCTTAAAAAACTAATTAAACTCTTTTTAGAGATACATTCAGATTTTTAAGATTTCAAACTTCAACTATTGAAGACCTATCTATAACATTTTCATCATCGAGGCCCTCTATCGCATCAACACTTCATCATCTTGAAATTGGGTGTTTACAATCACCAAAGTGGCCAAACTAGTTTTAATATATGGCCATATAATTTCTGAAATTTTATAGAATGCTATTGTTTAGGTCATAAAGATTTATTGGTTGTTAGAAATTAAGGATATACCCATATATGGATTGATATTCTATAACTAATAAATATGAAGGATGAAATCTAATATTCTTTTATTAAATGTAATATGGATATCCAAAGGTCTTATATATATATTTGATAAATTTTATTAATTACCTTATAAAGTTTAAATCATCTTATAATCATAATGATGATGTGTATATATATTGTTGGATTTACCTAAAGGAAGCCTACAATATATTTTATGTATTGAATTATCTGAATTTGTTAATTTAGCGAGCATTTATATAATTGTAGTTATTTCCCTTCATTCACATGCTTCTATTATTACTATCTTTAATGGTTTAAACTTCTTTGAATGGCATGAACAAGTCAATTTCCATTTAAGTGTCTTGGATCTTGACTTGGCACTATTAGAAGAAAAGCCTATTGACATTACTAATATGACTAGTGAGGATGAGAAGTCAAAACATAAGGCATGGGATAGATCTAATAGATTATGCCTTAATTTCAAGCGAATGAAAATTGCCAACAATATTATATCTACTCTTTAAAAAAGTATAACTGCTAAAAAATATCTTAAACTTATGGAAGAGCACTTTTGTTCTACTGATAAGTCACTTGCAAGGACACTAATGGCTGAACTCATGACCATGATGTATGACGAGTCGTAAAGTATGCAACAACATGTCCTTGATATGAATAATATTGCAATAAGACTTAAGACCCTAGGAATGATTATGGATGACTCCTTTCTGGTATAATTCATTTTGAACTCATTTCCTTAAGAGTATGGGCCTTTTCAAATTAACTATAACACTATTAAGGATAAGTAGGATGTTAATGAATTGGCAGTAAGCTTACTTAAGAGGAAACAAGATTAAAGGCGTAAGGGGTTCATTCAGTAAACCTAGTTGGTTAAGGAGCTGGTAAAATTATCAAACAAAATCTAAGAAATTTAAGAAGAATAGACTAGCTAAAGTAATACAAGGAAAGGAAGGTTGATAAATGTCATTTTTGTAAGAAAGAAGGACATTATTAAAAAGATTGCCTAAAACATAAAGTTTGGTTAAAAAAGAAAGGTATATTTCATTATGCTTCTCTAATTTATGACAAACTTATATGAAGCTTCTTCTAATACTTGGTGGTTGGATTTTGGTGCCATTACTCATGTTTCTAATGTGATGAAGGGATTCCTTACAATCTAGAGCATAAACCTAAATGAGAACTTTTGTTCATGAGGAACCAAAAGAAGGCCCCAAATGAAGGCATAAGAACTTATCATCTTATTTTAGATATTGGGTATCACCTAGATCTACCACAAACTCTCTATGTACCTTCTCTTTCTAAAAATTTGGTTTCTGTATCGAAACTTGATGTTAATGGGTTTAGTTTTAAGATTGGAAAAGGATGTTTCGATTTATTTAATAAAAATGATTCCTCTATTGGATCTAAAATTCTTATTGATAGTTTATATAGATTAAAACTTGATGTTAATTTCTCTACATCCTTGATGAGTGTTCATCAGAATATTGGAATTAAACATAGTATGGCAAATGAAAACTCTGTTTACTTATGGCATAAACATTTAGGTCATATATCTAAAGAAAGGCTACAAAAATTGGTAAAGAATGAGATTCTACCAAATCTAGATTTTATTGATCTTGGTTTATATATGGATTGCATTAAAGGAAAGCAAACCAAACATAACAAGAAAGGAGCCATAAGAAGTACTCAGCTTCTTGAAATTATACACACTAATATATGTGGACCTTTTAATTCTCCATCTTTTGGTGGAGAAAAGTATTTTATCACCTTTATAGATGATTTTTCATGTTATGGATATGTCTACTTACTCAATGAAAAATCTTAAGTTGTAAATGCCTTTGAGATATTTGCTAAAGGTGTTGAAAGGCAACTAGACATAAAAATGAAAATAATAAGATCTAGTAGAGGTGGTGAATACTATGGAAAGCATAATGAATTAGGATAAAATCCAGGTCCATTTGTAAAGTTCCTTGAAAGATATGGCATATGTGCACAATATACTATACGAGGCACACCTCAATAAAATGGTATGGTAGAAATGCGAAATAGAATATTAATGAGTATGGTTAGGAGTATGATAAGTAATTCCTTATTACCTAAATCTTTATAGACATATGTACTTAAAACTGTAGTATATTTACTAGATAGGATTCCTAGTAAGGTAGTTCCTAAAACTCCTTTTGAGTTATAGACTGGAAGGAAACCTAGTTTAAGACACTTTCATGTTTGGGGTTGTCTAGCAGAAGCACGTATGTATAATCCATATGAAAAGAAATTGGATTCTCGAATTATTAGTGGTTAATTTATTGGTTACCTAGAGAAATCCAAAAGGTATAGGTTTTATTATCCAAACCATAGTTCTAGACTTATTGAGACAAACAATGCTAAATTCATTGATAATGGCGAAATTAGTGGAAGTGCTGATAAAAAAAATTATGGATACTAATGAAATAAAGGTTAATGTTCCATTACCAATAAATGTTCCTGGATCCACAATTGTTCCAAATTTGTAAGAATAAAATAATAATGAATAATATTTGAATGAAGAAGTACCCCATGAAGAACCTAACCTGCTACCAACTAATACAAATGAACTATGTGGAATAGCTTTAAGTTAATTTGTACGGGTAAGAAGACCAACTATTTTAGATGATTATTTGGTTTATTTGCAAGAGTAGAATTTTGATTGCGGCATTGATGACAGTGATAAGTATGATAAATGGATCAATGCTATGAAGAAGGAGTTACAATCAATGGCTAAAAATAATGTCTGAGATCTTATTAAATTGCCAAAAGGTTTTACATGAGTTGGATGTAAGTGTGTATTATAGACTAAACATGACTTGAATGGCAATATCGTACAATTTAAAGCTAGACTTGTTACCAAAGGTTATCTTTAGAAAGATGGCATTGATTATAAAGAGACATTTTCACCTGTTTCATATAAAGATTCCATAAGAATCAGTATGGCTTTGGTAGCTCAATATGATTTAGAGTTACATTAAATGCATATGAACATAGCCTTTCGTAATGGGGACATATAGGAAGAAATTTATAAGAATCTAATTAAAGGTTTTTCATGGAAGGGAAAGATCATATGGTGTGTAAACTTAAGAAATCAATATATGGACTTAAACAAGCTTCTAATCAACGGTATCTTAAGTTTGATGATACTATTACATCTTTCAATTTTCATAAAAATATTATTAATTGATGTATTTACTGAAACATTAGTAGGAGTAATTTTATATTTTTGGTCTATATATTGATGATATTTTGCTTACTACTAATGATTTAGGCATCCTGTATGAGACAAAAAAATTTCTCTCTAAGAATTTTGACATGAAGGATATGGGAAAGGCATCTTATGTGATTGAAATTTCAATATCCAAAAAGAGATCATAAGGATTGTTAGGATTGTCTCATAAAGCTTACATCAAAAAAATTCTTGAGAGGTTCAATATGAGCAATTATTTAGCAGGTGTTGTCCCAATATAAAAAAGGGATAAGTTTAGTCTTATGTAATGTCCAAAGAATGATGTGGAACATAAGCAAATGGAATCTATTCCATATGCTTCTGTTGTGGGTAGCTTAATGTATTTGCAAACTTGCACAAGACCTGATATTAGCTTCACAGTTGGAATGCTTGGCTGATATCAGAGTAACCCTAGTATTAATCATTGAAAAGCTATAAAGAAAGTGATAAGATACCTTTAAGGACTAAGGATTATATGCTCACATTTAGGAGGTCTGATAAGTTAAAAGTGATTGGATATTTAAATTCAGATTTTGCCGGATGTGTTGACAGTAGAAAGTTAACTTTTAGCTATTTATTCCTATTAAGAGAAGGGGCAATTTCATGGAAAAGTGCCAAACAATCTATCATTGCCTTATCCACTATGGAAGCAAAGTTTGTTGCTTGTTATGAAGCTATAATTAATGCATTATGGTTATGGAGCTTTATTTCAGGACTTAGGATTATCGACACTATTATGAAGCTATTGAAAATTTATTGTGACAATTATACAGCAATTTTCTTCTCCAAAAATGAAAAATATTCAAGAGCTGCTAAACATATAGAATTAAAGTACTTTGTTGTCAAGGAGGAGGCTAAAAAACAAAGAGTGTGCATTGAACATATTAGAACGAATATTATGATTGCAGATCTTTTAACTAAAGGTTTATAACTAAAGACATTTAAAGAACATGTACATATAATAGGTATTAGTTGTATTGAAGATTGATTATGATGATGTTATGACACTCTTGAGCTCATTAATGTGTTTTTTTTTTACTTTATCAAATTATTTATTGTTCTTTATGCTTGTATACGCTTAATGTTTTAAACAAGAAAATTAATGTGTCTTTAAGACAATTAAGTGGATTTAAGACAATTAAGTGGACATTAAGTTATTTATATATAACTTATGTGACCTAATTTGATAAGTTAATAGTGTAGTAGTATATGGAAGGGAGTACGCAATTTGAAAGTGTATGATCACCATAACTCTCATCATGTAATTTATTATGTTAAGGGTAATTATGATGGAAGAATGACATTATGAAGTTTAATTATGTGTACCTAATGTTTACACTATTAAATATTACCATCATGAACTATCAGACCAAGTGGGAGAATGTTAGATGTGGTCTAAAAGTTTAAGGCAATATTTAATATTTAATTTTGGTTTCCTCTTTGGTTAAGGTTCCTATTTAATAGTGGAATAAATTTAAACCATTGATTTTGGTATTTGATGGATGTACTAAATTTAAAATTACCCATATATAAATTGGTCCTCTCTTCACCTATAAGGGTTAGTAGATTAAAAATTTCATCTAGTTCTCGGTTAGGGGAAAATTAAAGTTAAGGGAGAGAAATCAATTTAACTAAAAGCACAACCAGATTCAAGTCTCTTTACAATTATGATGAATTCCGCATCAAGTAAGTATTTTTATATTTTATTTTATATAACAAATTATTTATTTAAGATCCTATAATGATGATGATGTTTATTTTTACATGATGATTATGTTAGTTTTACATTAGGTGCTAGAAAAAGGAAAGGAAAGTATGGGTGGAAACTAAATAATTTAGTGAACCGATTGTATGTAAATATACACTATTTTGGTGAGTAGATGCCTTATGGAATGACTTGTGAGTAAATAAAACTACTTATGCTAATCCAATTGGGAATGAGGCCGTCACATAAGTAAATGCAAGCGAAGGTAAGGAAGCAATGAAGGTAAGTGAATAACCTAATGTTCTTTGTGAATATAACATATAAAATAAATAGCTATAAATTTATTTGTTAAGCTGATTGGTTAAGTGGACTATGAATATCCTAATTGATAGATGCTGATTTTTTTTTTATTGTGTTACTGATTGATTATTTTTGAGATGAGATTGTACATATGAATGATGGTTGCTGAATTCGGGTGTCATGTTTAGGTGAGAATAGAATAATTGTTGAATGGCTACCTGGAGTTTTGTAACTCCAAATGGGGTTTGTTTGTTTTTGTAGAAACTTTAAAATATGACTTATAAAATTGATAGAAATAGAGAAAGCTTAATTTTATTGTTTTGATAACCAACCTAGGCTATTTTTGTTGTTGCTTAGTTTTGATTAACAGCTTAACCATGGTTGATTGTTTTTAATATTTCTCCTTTTATAAATATGCAATTAATGCAAAATCAATTACAAATTAATTTAGACTTATAATGTTACTGATTTGGAGAATATAGCTTTAAAATTTATAATGTGGAATTTTTTGTGTATTTTGAAGTTGTACTATCGATTATGCCATGTTGAAAAATGGATATATTTTTGGTATATTGTTGGCATATTATTGTTCTTTTATATTATAGAGATGTTAATTTGTTTAACGGACTGATATGTGATGTATTCAGTTGAAGATGAGTTAAATGAAGTGTTGTGAAAGTGTAGTGCACTCTTGATGTATATGAAAATATAAAAAATATGGTTGAATGAATAAGAGGTCACAATGCTACTTGTTAATGAGGCAATGTTGTGTGTGAAATGGAATCCCCTTTATATGTAGTAAAAAGGCTACAAAAAAAAAAGTTGATATAAGAATATGGTGGGCTATGTGCGCATAGGGATCCATGAATAATTGAAAAGAAGTTTTAGTTTACATGTAATTCACAAGTTCATTGTTGTCCGAAAGAAAATACTATGCTACAATGACTATGTACATATTATAAATTCATAGTTAAATATTTAATGGATTGATAATTAATAATACTATATGTTTGAATGAGTTATTTTTCATAAAATGGTATGTTATTCATTTGTTAAATTGCAGGCTTACTCCTCTGCGATATTTTTCAGGAATAGAAGAAATTGTAATATGTTTTGAAAAAACATTTACATCAGTTGCACTAGCATTGTATTAGGTTGATCAGCAGGGGGTCATCCTCAAGTTTTTGGGCATGACGTGCTTAATAAATTTTGTTATGTTGTAAGTTTTTTTTTGTGTGTAATATGTATTACTTATATATGTAAAGGTAACGTATATATTAACATGTGAACTAAAGTTAAGACATTGATGGAGATGTTATGCATTAGTCATATGCATACAATGTAAGCTTGACATTCTTTACATGTGTCATACAATTATACTAATTTTCTTACAAATATACTTTCAAACAAATTGTATGCTCTATTTTTTATTTTATTAATTATTAATTTATAAAAATATCTACTTTTAAAACAAATTATACACTTTTCCTATGTTTACAAAATTTATTAATTTTGATTTTAATTATTTACTTATTAAATTTAATATAATAAGATTTATAAATATATATTTTTAATAAAATTATGACTAAAATTTTAATTAATTTAGTCTTGTTGGAGATAAAGTAGAAATTAATATAATTAAAATAGTAAACATACTTTCAATTTAATTAAAATTATATATTAATTAATTTCATTTTTATTAAAGATAAAATAACAATTAACCTAATTAGAATAAAAAATTTACTTTCAATCAAATTAGAACTACCTTTAATTTAATTTACTTTAATTTTATTAGAGATAAAACAGAAATTAATCTAATTAAAATAAGAGACATACTTTTAATTAAATTAAAATTTAATTTTAGTTAATTTAATTTTTATTACATATAAAATAAAAATTAATCTAATTAAAATAGAAAACAGATTTTATATTAAATTAAAATTATATATCAAACTAAAATTATATTTTAATTAATTTAATTTTACTTTTTTTAGTAAATAACTAAATTATCTAATTTTTATATAATAATGAGAAAAAATATTTTCATAATTTTGCATATTCTCTCTTCATGTGTTTTTGTACACTTAATATATATTAAGTGTACATAAATAAAAAAAATACTATTATAAAATTAAAAAATAAAAATGAAATAAACATTTAAGGCTAGCACAAACGGGCCAGACAAATGAAAAGGGACATGTGATCCTTCGTTATGAAAAGGGAAGATAATGATACTGTCGATTAACATTCTGCTATCTGCGCCAATTTCCACAGAGAAGTTTTCAATTACCGTGTGGGGGCACCAAAGTCGTGATTACCATAACGGAAGCAAAAAGCATAGAGATATCCTCAACCGGGAAGTAGAGAACAACCAGCAGCGAAGCAAGTAGTGGAGGCACTAGGTTGGTTGATTTAAATGAAATCGAAATAGAATATACCCAGTCAAGAAATCAGACAGTCGGAAGAACAATTATAATTGGCAAGATATTGAGCAGAAGTAAATTTTCTACTGGGTTGCTTAAAATCATGCTGCAACAGGTATGGTCTTTCACTGACAAATTCGAAGTGCAAGAAATGAACGTGAAAAAAGTGTTATTGATTTTCTTCGATAATGAAACGGA
Organism: Mallotus nudiflorus; assembly: GCA_947683625.1. NCBI lineage: Eukaryota > Viridiplantae > Streptophyta > Magnoliopsida > Malpighiales > Euphorbiaceae > Mallotus > Mallotus nudiflorus. The sequence continues at coordinate 881,776 of CANTUR010000771.1, read as the reverse complement.
TAAAAAAAAGTGCTAGCTGGCACACCATGGGAACATGATAGAAAGCGTAGAAGAATTTGATTTCAACAGTGAGAAAGTGTGGATTCATATTGAAGGTTTACCTCGACACTATATTCTTAGAGAATGTGCTGCCTGCATTACATACTAGGGATTTAAGACAATTCCTTTAGATTAAATGGGTGATGAGAATAACCCAAAGGATGAGCCGCTTATTGTCCTAAGGATGCAAGTGAAAATTAATTTACAGAAACCTATCCTAAAGGGATTTTCGTTAAAAAAGGGGAAAAAAGAAGAACGGTAAATTTACAATATCAGAAATTGCGCATATACTGTTATTTGTGTGGCTCTGTCAAATGCATTACAAACAATTGCAGGAATGCACCATCTATCCTTGAGTTCAGAATTGCAGGAGATGAAGGCTCCTCAAGCGCCAATGCAGGTGTTGAAAGCAAAAGGCAGTTTCAGGCCCCAAGATTACCATTGCTGTCTTAAGAAGAAAAGAAAGGCATTTTGCCAATAGCAGTACCAAAATCAGCTAACTTTGCAGTTATTTTCTGGAAAAATGCTGGCAAAGGCTAAAGTTTCACCGATTAATCTCCAGCGCATAAGCCCAGTAAGGATGGACAATAGGAAGAGCAAATCCATATAGATATTGTGGCCAAAGGGGATGTTAAATTTGCTTAGAATAGCCTGAAGATATATTGTTCTTGTGCTTGTGAAGCCACCTTTTGAACTATAAACAAATCATAGGTGACAATTAGGTTTTGTTTGTCGTATCTAATAATGTAAGAGATAGTAAGTTCAGGCACCATGGTAGCTGTCAATAATGTAGGGTCACTGAACACACTTAGTTCAATGAATTATCCTTGTGAAATGAAACAAAAATCTGCAAAAAATATAGTCACAAACTCATGACTTTGGTTTGAACATTTAATTGCAACTAATGTGCAAAAACCTGGTATATATTGTATCAACAACAGCTGTGCCATTTAAATCAGTTGTCAATCCAGATGGTCATATCACAAAGGTAGGATTGACTTCAGTTGTCAATCAGTTAAATCAGTTGTCAATCAGTTACCATAAGTTAGACAAAAATGATTTACAGAATTAAATTATGAGCTGATAACATTGTATTATACAAGAAATGCAGAAAACCATACGTTATGATATGCAAGCAAAGTTAAACATTTACAGTAAGGTCTGCATTTTGTGGCAAAACAACAGTTTAAAAAATGATAATAACGATACGGTACATTATAATGAAGTCCATCAACAGACATGAAAATTGTAATGAAGTGTATTATGCAGTGTCCAATTCGGTTGATGTTGCACGTGTCAACAGAAGTAGAAAATTGCATAAAAGAAATGCTGATAGTTGGAGAATAAAATGAATCATTTATTATCAGCATAAATAAATTACATATGACTGTTTTCAATTTACAAATGCAGTCCATCACAAAAATTAATCCCAGACAACAACCAACAACTTGGCATACAAATCTGCCATAAAACTCACAACAAAGGCTATTTTTGTAACTTGCAGAGAAATAGCAACAAAAATGTGATTGAAAAAATGCATGACTCTGTAGCAATACCCCTCTGTGCAAGCTTACCGTGAAATGTTTTTCATAAGTATATTTTGTACTTGACGAAAATATTGTTTAGCTTTTGTGTAACAATATCCGCTTCAGAAGTTTGAAATCCACAATTAGTCATTTCATTGGTTCACGACTCCCTCACAAAACAAAAAGCTGATGGACTTCATTATACGTAGTTCGGCCATTAAAAAAACTAGAATCCAATCGAGTGTAATGACCTTGTAATTGGCACAAAAAATCTGCACAGCATAATCAACACCTGGGGTTAACAGGCCTTTAGCCAACAATTGCTAAATATTATTACATATATCACCGTTAGACCTCGATCAAATAATTGGTTAAGAATTCAAACATTGAACCAAAAACTACAACGACAAAATTGAAAATGAAAACAAAGAGTATAATGAGAGAATGAAGACCTGAAGAAGACCAAACAAAACTACAATAGTTCATTTGAAAGATTACAATGAACTGTGTAACATCGATAGACAAGGTGAAAAATCCAGATGCCAGCATATTGATTGCAAGTGGAAGTAAAGAAAAACAATCCAGATAACTGTAATTTGATGCCTTTCGTTAACGTTAATATAATGTTTCAAGAGAGTGAGAGGATTCAAGGACAATATGCTAAGATTCATGTGCTGTTTGTTGTATGACGATGAAGATACAAATTTCAAGAAAGAACGATGACAATGAAGATAAAATCGAAAGTAAGACGGGAAGTTTCTTTGACAACACATTCACTGAAAGAAATTGATGATAATTATTGTGCTTTGAAGGTGTTAAGAATACTAGCAATAAAAAAAAAAAAAAACCATTTCCCAAAACAACACTTATGCGCAGTTAAAACTGGACACTGATTTTGAACAATGATCAACTGCGTTACCAGCTCACTCTCCGTCTGAGTATACGCATTCTCCTCAACCAGAGAATCTTATTTGGCAGCCTAGCCTCCCTTGTACCCTTACGCTTACCTAAAAACATACAAAAGTGGTGCACAATATTCTTTACCAAAGTCTAAATTAACAGATGCCACTTCAGATTGTGGATATACCATATCTAGTTGTGTAGTTCGGGATAGCAAATTATGATGAAAACTATCCTTGTTAACGTATCCTAATGAACATATCAAACCATTAACAAAGCTAACAAAATCATAAAGTCATATGTTTGAAGGACAAAATCAATGCAACTGGGAAATTTGTTTAATCATTCATTAAGAAAGCCTTAACTACACAACCCTTTCACTTTTAGCTGCCTGTAAGCTCCAGTTCCAATATATAGTCTTTATGAGTTTGTACACAATTTCAAGCCATAAACAAAACCATGAACAGTACGTGAACAGTAGAAGAACAAGAACAGAGCTCCAAAAAACTTGATATTTTTTTCTCTCTAATAATTTCATATCATTCCATTGATACAAATAAAAGAGATAGTCCAAAAGGATCATCATAGCCACTACACTTCCTAACATGTCTTTATGTAGTAGCTTATGATAAAACTACACATCTTAAACAGTAAAAGAGAAATTTCAGCACATATTACTATCACTTCAGAATACATTTTTTTTTGCACATACATTTCCAGCCATACATAAATAAAATACATTAACAAAATAGACCAGCTTTAGATTATGTAAGAAAAGTATCAACTCTAACACTCTTTGATACTTTTCTTGAAGACTCCAAGCTTGATCCTTAGAACATCAAAATTAGTAGAAGGAAGAGCTTTGGTGAGTATGTCAACCAATTGTTTTTCAGAATTGCAATGTTTCAGTTGCACATCTCCATTCTCCTCTGCTTCCCTTATAGCATGAAATTTCACATTGATATGTTTTGTCCTTCCATGCTAAATAGGATTCTTAGCAATTGAAATAGCTGATTTGTTATCATAACAAAGTTGGTTCCTTTTGCACATAATTAAGGTCTGTCAGCACTTTCTAATCTAGATAGCTTGATTGGAAGCTACTACTTTTTCAATATACTCGGCTTCAACTGATGATTGAGCAACTACATCTTGCTTTTTATAATTCCATGAAAACACATCACTTCCAAGAGAAAACACATATCGTGAATTGCTCTTTAAATCATCCATAGAACCTAACCAATAACTATCAATAAAGCCTTAAATCTTTCCATCTTCATTTTTGCAATACCATATGCCTAAATCCATGGAACCTTTAAGATACATTAATACTCTATTCCCAACACCGAAATGAGTTTGACTTGGTGAATGCATGAACCTTGAGAGTAGGCTAGCTGATATCATTAAATCAGGCCTAGTTGTAGTCAACTAAAGAAGGCTACCAACCAAACTCCTATATTGAGTTATATCAGCTTTAGCATCACCATCAGCCTTACAAAGCTTTTCATTCACAAGAAAGGGAGTTAATACATGATTGCAGCTCTCCAAATTGAACTTTTTTAATATATCCATTGCATACTTTCTGATGTAGTGGAAGCCTTAAGAGAGAATTGAATTCATTGATTCTAAGAATACCCAAAAACAATAAACCAAAACCCTGTTGATTCAAAGAACACTAAAGGAATTAAAAGATTTATGTCTGTAATTTATTTTTAATTAACAAAAAATATCTAAAAATAACTCAAAAAGGTAAATAAATAGTGTCTAAGGAAAAAACCCTAAAACCAAAAAAGGAAAAGACAAAAAACTTCAAAAACGGAACATAAACTTTAATGTCAAATTTAAAGGCCTAAACAAAGGAATTTGGGCCCGAAGATGGATTATTACAGACAAAGTGTGTAGCACATTATAGCCCTCTTAATTAGCTTCGATTTGATATATTATAGGCCCCGTGGGTCAATCGATGTTGCCACGAATGTCTATTTGAAGTCCAAGTGCGCACGCCCACTCTATCAAATCCATCCATAAACCTCAATGCTGCCTCATCCACATCATTCCCCCAAGGTGATAGAAAATTTGCCCTTGAATTGATCACAACATCGTCATCAGAAGAATTGCCAGAGAAGGGAATTAAATGCTTAACATTAAACACATATGTAGTGCGGACATGGCTAGGCAACTTCAGATGATAAGCATTGGAATTGATCTTCTCTACTATCTCAATTGGACCAATCTTCTTGGCAGATAGCTTGTTGTATTCATTTGCTGGAAAGCAATCTTTTTATTAAGATTTCCCACACAAAATCACCTACTTTAAACTTCAAAGGTCGGTGTTTCTAGTCTGCAAGTTGTTTGTATTGAGAATTGGTAGTAGATAAATTATTAAAGACTTTTTTGTGTACATCTTGGAAACTCGAAACAAAATTTGCTACTTTTCCTTGGACCTTTGTCTTGCTAGGTAGGGGCGTTAAGTCAAAAGGACCCCTTGGCTGAATGGAGTAAACAACATGGAAAGGACTGAATCCTGTACTGTGATTAACAATGTGGTTGTGGGCGAATTCTGCTTGACATAATATTTTATCCTAACCCTTCATATGATCCCCACTAGACAACGCAGCAAGTTGCCCAAGGACCTATTCATCACTTTAGTTTGCCCATATGTTTGAGGGTGATAGGCACTACTAAAATTCAGTTGAGTATTGATTATCTTCCACAGGTTGCGCCAAAAATGACTAAGGAAATTATACACATCCCGCAAGAATAATTGTGCCACAGTTACTGTGCTTGTAGTCTTCTTGCAAGGAATAAAATGAACCATCTTAGAAAATCTATTAACAACAATAAAGATGGAATCATTACCTTGTTGAGTACGTGGCAATCCCAACATAAAGTCCATACTAATGTCAGTCTAGGGTTAAGAAGGAATTGGGAGAGGCATGTACAATCCCGCATTTATGGCTAATCCTTTTGAAACCTGGCAAATTCTGCATCTCTGAACGTATTTATCAACCTCCTTATGAACTGAAGGCCAGAAATATGAGGCCTAAATCAGTTGCAATGTTCTGTCTCTACCCATATGTCCCTCACCATGTAACTCTTTGATAATCTGTGGGCGTAGGCTGCAATCTGGAATGCACAATTGATTTCCCCAAAATAAGAACCCATTGTGCAATATAAATTATATCCTCTTCCCAGTGTGTGCATCTTATAACACCATAGAAAAGTAAGGATCAGTGGTAAGTAAATCCTTAAAAGAATCAAAGCTGAACACCTCAACTTGCATAGTCACCAATAAACTATTTTATTGGCTCAAAGCATCAGCTACTCTGTTTGCAATGCCAAATTTATGCTTTACCAAAAAAGTGAAACGTTTAAGATAGGCGACCCACCTAGCATGGTGCTTTAAAGAATCATGGTCAGTATACAAGATAAATTCTTTGTTAAATAGGTAATGTCGCCAATGTTATACTGCTTGCACTACTACATAAAACTCAATGTCATATGTATTGTAATTGAGTTGTGAACCAGATAACTTCTCACTATAAATTGCCATAGGGTGGTTATTTTGAGGTCAACACCAATCCCAACTTTAGAGGCATCAGTATGAAGCTCAAAAGCTTATTAGAAATCTGGTAACACTAAGATTGGGGTTGTTGTAAGGCGTTCCTTGATGACATTGAAGGCTACCTCAGCTGCCTCCATCCACTCAAATCGACTACCCTTTATGCAATCTATAATAGGAGCCATTATGATGCTAAAATTTACAATGAAGCACTAATAAAATGAGGCCAAACCATGAAAACTCCTCACTTCTATTAAAGTAGTTAGTCTAGGCCATTCTCTTACCACTGCCACCTTAGCTTCATCCACTTCTAAACCTGTTATAGAAATTGCATACCCCAAAAATAGTACCTTGGGACACATAAAGACATATTTTTTTAAGGCAGCATAGAACTATTCCCTGCATAATACACTAAAAACCTCTTGAACATGTTGTAAATGCTCATCATGGTTAGCATTATAAATCAAGATATCATCAAAGTAGACTGCAAGAAACCTACTAATGAAAGTTCATAACACACATAAAAGTACTAAGGGCATTCGATAATCCAAATGGCATCACAAGCCACTCATACAACCCTTCCCTAGTCTTAAATGCTATTTTCCACTTATCCCCAGGCCGAACATGTATTTGATAATGTTCGCTTTTTAAATCAAGTTTAATAAAAATAGTTGCACCACTAATTTAATCAAGCAAATCATCCAGATGTGGGATAGGACTGTACCTTATGGTGATCTTATTGATGACTCGGCTATCCACACACATGCGCCAAGACCCATCTTTCTTAGGGGTTAAAAGGGCAAGAATAGCACAATGGCTCATGCTCTCCTAATATGACATTTAACAAGTAGCTCCTCCACTTGCCGACGTAACTCCTCATGCTCACTGGACTCATCCTGTAATGTAGTCTATTTAGCAATGCCACTTCGGGTACCAAGTCAATATAATGCTGAATGTCACAAAGTGGGGGCAAACCGTTAAGAAGTTCATTAGGAAATAAGTCATTAAATTTTGTGACCAAGGGAACCATAACTTCTGGGACTGTAATGGGCTCAGCCACCTCCTTTCCTAATAGAATATACCCTATGTCTAACTCTTGTAGCTCTTTATCGAATTGAGCTAAAGATAATAGAGTACTAATTCCACTGGCTGATTTTGGCATATCCATTTATTGTCTAGGCAGCAACATAATTTTAACCCTATTAAATATGAAGCTATAAGTATTGGTTCTCCCATTATATGTCACGTCCTTGTTATATTGCCTCAGCTTTCATAATAATAAATGAAAGGCATCCATAGCCACCATATCACACTATACAACATCTTTATATTTCTTGCCAATGGAGAACGACACCAAAGCTCTCTTAGACATTGCAACTTCCCCACCCTTCTTTAACCAAGCCAGTTTATAGGGTTTAGGATGACTTTCAATCGGTATGTCTAGTTTTTGGATAGCCTCTACAGACACTATATTCTCATAACTCCTTCCATCAGTGGCAAAGCGGCATACCTTATCTTTAATAGTGTAAGTAGACTAAAAGATATTACTTCTTAGTCAATCCTCCTATGAACTTGCCTTAGGGGTTAAGCAAGAATGCCTAATGACAAGGGCAGTCCCCACATCTTTATCCAAAAGCAATTCCTCAACTTATCATACATAGGATCACCCTCAATTTCCTAGTCCTCCTCAACGTAATCATCTGCCTCAAGGAAGAGGGTCTTTTTCCCCATCATCTTTTTACATTCAGATAGCCTATAGTCAACCTCTTCATAGCCAAAACATTTTATACCCCATGCTGGTTTATTGAATTGCTCATGCCTCTATTATTGCTAGCTACACCATTACCACCACTACCACTATTACCACTTGCGATTTTATTGACACCACTATTATTAACAGCAGCACTATTACTGCCAGCCCCATTGCCCCAAGTGTTCGAATTAGTAGTTCTTTGTGATACTCTCTCAATAACTAAAGCCCTCTGATGAGCTGCAGACATTGAAATTAGATTAAACAAATTCATTGTGTCATGTAGTTGTGGCCTCAAACCCCCAATATACCTTGCTACCAACTAATCCTTTGTCTCTTGGATTTCATTTCGTGCAATCAATTAATAAAATTTCATAGTTTAATCATCCATCAATCTTATACCTTGTCTCAAATGTGCAGACGTTGGTACATCAACCATTGAAAATTATATAGAAGAAAGGCAGATTGCACATGCTTCTTTATCTTCTCCAAAGTAGCGATTTTACTCTTTCCCAATCTAGTACGAGTCAGTTTTGATTATTGCCACCACGCAGTAGCCCTATCCCTTAATCTCGTGGAAATTAAAGGACACCTTTGTCTTCTAGCACCCCTTTAAATTCCAAGATCTCCTCGACTCTTGACAACCAATCTAGAAATTCTTTAGCTTGAAGGCTGCCATGAAATTCTGGAATCTCAGTTCATATACCCATTTCCCAATGCTTATTATTATCATTTGTGATAGGCCAATTGTGTATATGAGGAGCCTCTTCTTCATACTCATCCTCAACATCCTCATCATCACCAAACTATTCTGGATGATTATTTCCTTAGGCTCTATTCTGATTACCCAATGTTATGGCCAATCTATCTATCAACTGATCCACCACTTGATTCCTTTCCTCATCAATCATCTCCTGGACCCTTTGCTCCATATCTCATTCATACACCTTATGCACTCGTCTTTTTTATGGCATGTTGTCAGGATTGATACTCTGATACCACTTAATGTAACAGAAGCCTTAAGAGAGAATTAAATTCATTAATTCTAAGAATACTTAAAAATAATAAACCAAAACCCTATTAATTCAAAGAATACTAAAGGAATAAGAGAAATTACATCTGTAATTTATATGTAATTAATAAAAAAATGTCTCAAAATAACTTAAAGAGGAAAATAAATAGTGCGTAGGGAAAAAACCTTAAAACCAAAAAAGGAAAAGACAAAAAACTCCAAAAAAGGAACATAAACTTTAATGTCAAATTTAAAGGACTAAATAAAGGAATTTGGGCCCGAAGATGGATTACTATAAATGAAGTTTCTAGCACATTATAGCCCTCTGAGTCCACTTCAATTTGATATATTATGGGCCTTATGGATCAATTGGTGTCGCCACAAATGTCCATTTAAAGCCTAAGTGTGCATGCCCACTCTATCAAATCCACCCATAAACTTTAATGCTCCATCATCCACATCACTTTCTATAAGAAATAAAAATTCCAGCACTTGATTGATGCACCTCCATTCCTAAAAAATACTTCCTCTCTCCAAGATCAGTCATTTTAAAAAATTGCAACATACTTTTCTTAAACTCATCAATTTCATGAACATTATCACCTGTGATTAGAAGATCATCTACATATAGAGAGACAATCAGCTTCTTTCTACTATCACTTGCTTTCAAATAGAGAGTAGTCTCATTTTGGCTCCTTTTAAAATTGTTGGCAAGAAAATAAGAATCAATTCAACTGTACTAGGCTTTTGGAGCCTATTTTAGCCCATATAAAGCTTTATGAAGCCTATAAATTTTGGTTTTATGACCTATAACAATAAACCCAATAGGCTACTCAACATAAATCTCTTCTTGCAACACTCCATTTAAAAATGCTGATTTAACATCTAAGTGAAAGATTATCCATCCATATTGAGGTGATATAGCAACAAGCAATCTGATAGTTTCTTGTCTAGCTACAGGGGCAAATGTATCCCTATAATCCACTCCAACCATTTGAGAATACCCTTTCACAACGAGCCTTGCTTTATGCTTGTGAAAGGATCCATCTGGATTCAATTTTGTTTTGTAAATCCATTTAACTCTAATTACATGTCTATCTTTAGGCCTTGAAGTGAGTTCCCATGTCCTATTATTGTTGATCATTGATAGCTCCTCCTCCATAGCTTCAGCCCAGTTTAATTACAACAAAGCTACAATTTTCATAAATTGTTGCTATGGACTTTGTCTTCAATAATGGAGACTCATCATGCTCATCATCTTCAATTTTATTTTCAGTTATAGAAGGAACATTTGGCAATTGGACTGAGCTTGAATTTCTTTTAATTTGATTTTTCTCCCAATCTCAATATGCTTCCTCATCAACTTGAACATCCCCACTCACAATAATTTTTCTGTCTTTAACTTGTACACTCTATAACTTTTAGATATTGTTGTATAACCCAAGAAAATTCCCATTTTAGCTTTGTCATCCAATTTGGATCTTTTGACATTTGCAATATGAGTGTAGCAGATTGAGCTAAAGATATTTAAATGTTTAGTTGTAGGCTTCATTCCTTACTAGGCCTCACATGGTGTTTTCCTTTGAACAGCTCTTGGTGGTAGCCTATGCAAAAGATATACAGCACTAAACATGGCTTCAGCCCAAAAGCTTTTTGGCAACCTCATTTCAAACATTATGCATCTTGCCATCTCCATTACTATTTTATTTTTTCATTATGAAACTCCATTTTACTCAAGAGTGTAGCTAACTTTCAGTTGATGAGTGATCCCTACATCTTCATAAAATACATTAAATTCATTAGAAGTATACTCCTTTCCATTGTTCAACCTTAGCATCTTTAAGTTACAGCCATATTGTGTCTCTGCCATAGCTATAAACTTTTTAAAAACATTGAAAGTTTGAGCTTTACTTGATAGGAAATATACACATGTCATGCTCGTCATGTCATCAATAAATAGAATAAAATGCTTATTCTAACCCATAAAAGCAACACTCATTGGACCGTACAAATAAGTATGAACAAGCTCAAGCTTATTCTTGGCCCTTGTCAACTTTCCTATAGAAAAAGGTTTTCTGTACAATTTTCCCATTTGGCATGCTTCACACAATTCATTAGTACTACTAACTTTAGGCATATCTCTAACCATATCATAAGATTGTATAAACTTTAATGCATTCAAGAGATTTTGAATCATCATGTTTTAAAATAAGTGTCGAGTGACTTACTTGGTTCTAATTCACACGAATGCTATTATCATGCAAATTGACTCTAACAACTTCTGAATTATGAGGGTCAAAGATAGTACAAATGAAAGTAAGTATCCCCTTTTCAACAATTGAGCAATACTATCTAAGGCATGAATTAACACACATCATGAATCAGTTTTGGACTATTGCTAGTATGAATAGTAATTGTACCTTTTCCTCTAGCCCAAACCACATGTCCATTTCCAAGCTTCACCTTACTTCTAATAGATTTGTCAAAAGAAGTGAAGAGGCTTAAATCTTTTGCCATGTGACTTACACCTATTATCAATAAACTGTACATCTTTTAATGTAAAAGAGTCATTTTAAGTAGCCATAAATAAATGCCTGAGGTTGCTTATCAATGAAATTAACTTGTTGTGCAGGTTGGTTTTGGTTCTAATGTTATTTAGCTTTGTAGAAATTCTCTCTGTGCCCTCATTTCTTACAATAGTGACATGGAACCTGAGGCTTCTCCTTCTACCAACAATCTTTACTCATGTGGTTTGTTCTTTTACATGTAGAACAAGGAGGAAATTTGCCATTTATAGCTGATTCAGTTGAATTTTCATCCATTTTGATTTTCCTTTTTTGATAAACACTTTTCCTTCTATAATTATGCTTTATTTGATCTTTCCATAAGGGTTGCTTTCCCTTTTGCTTAGCTTGAAAAGCACCATCATTTACGTTAGTTACTCGCACAAAATTTCTTTGTTCTTAGGCTTGTAATTTGTTGGTCATCTCAATAATAGCTAGGTTTTTCAAGTTACATAACTCCTCAATGGCTACAATTTTTACTTCAAACTTCTTTGGTAAACTAACCAGCATCTTTTTCACCACTTTTTGGTCTTCCATAACTTCACCATAGAGCCTTATCTGATTCACCAAATTCACCAACTGTATGAGCTGTAAAGCATACTCTTTAACATATTCATTACTCTTCATTCTTAGCATTTCAAACTCCCTTGAGAGAGTTAGTAATTTGATAGCCTTAACTCTTTCATTTCCTTCAAAAATTTCTTTCAACCCATCCCATATTTGCTTTACTATTTCCAAATGCATAATACTTGTAAATACAACATCTGTCAAGGCTGAATGTAGACATATTACATTTGTATCCCTTTTTTGCTTTTCCTCCTCATGTTGCTTCATTTGAGCTACTATTGGATTAGCTCTCAATGGAGGAACCTACTTATCTTCTTATATGATGTCCTATAAACCTTAAGATTTTAGATATGATCTCATTTTTACAACCCATGTTTGGTAGTTTTCCCTAGAAAATTAAGGTTAAGTAGTAGCAAGATTGCTGTCTAAAACCATTTGATGACACTTAAGTGTTTGATATCTCAAAATCCCATAATAATGCCTTTTTCAAACCTCATAACGCATAAGAACAATGCTCTGATACCATTGTAGACAATTTCAAACCATAAACAAAACCATGAATATAAACATGAACAGTAATATGAATAGTAAAAGAAGAATAGAGTTGTAAGAAATGATTTTCTAAAAACTTGATATTTTTTCTCTCTCTTAATTTCATATCATTCCATTAATACATATAGAAGAGAGAGTACAAAAGGATCATCATAACCATTACACTTCCTAACATGTCTTTAGGTAGTAGCTTATGATAAAATTACACATCTTAAATAGTAAAAAAGAAATTTCAGCATACATTTTTTTGTACATACATTTCCAGCCATATATAAATAAAATACATGCATTAACAAAATGGACCAGCTTTAGAGTATCTAAGAAAATTATTAACTCTAATAGAGTTAAACATTATGTATATACTTCCTATAACTTCTTTTAATACTAATCATTCTATCATAAAGCATTTTACATAAATGATTGACATATAATTCTATGTCACATTATTCAAGAACATTGATGTATCCAACATACATTGTATGGATTTCATAGTATTTAGGTTACCTTAATTTAATAATCACCAATTTCATAAGGCATCCAGCTTTACCATAATTAGAACACTAAATAAAAAAACTCAAATTATAGATATAAAATCAATAGAAAAGGAATTCTCATATTTGTGAACTCATCAAGAATGATATATAATAATAACACCCAACTCATTGCCAGCATAGGCTATAAACTAGAAACATATAAAGTATTGAATATATGTTTGCCATCTTCTTATCATTGAAGCAACATGTCTCTTTGATTGCTTGTTAGGAATGGAATGTTTGTTCATTGCTTCTAGCTTTGCATGTGCAATCTAGATTACTAAATTTGATGACTAGACCAAGCTTTTTTCATACTAAGCTCATCGCACATCTCAACCAACAGCCACATCACTAATATAGAAATCGGCATCCTCCTGTACCTTTTGCTATCATGGTTGATGCATTTTTAAATGAAATTGATTCAACTCAGCAGTCATCTAACTCTACCATACATATTTTACCTAAAGGCCCTTATGATATGCCACTTATAGCTTCCATGACTTAATCACATACAGATTTAACTATATAATGGGAAATCAATATTTTACACCCCATAAAGCACTGTACATGTTGTGTCTAGCAACATATATCACAACTTGTAAATACCCAATTTCAGGATGATGCAGTGTGGATGCGATAGAGGGCTCCAATGATGAAAATGTTATAAATAGGTCTTCAATACTTGAAAAGCCTTAAAAAGTTTGAATGCATCTCCAAAAGGAGTTTAATTAGTTTTTTAAGGACTTAATTGTAAATTTTTTAGGACCTAATTGAAAAGTTTGAATTCTTTCAAGGGTCTTTATGTAATTAAAAGTTAAAAAAGATCAAAATTCTGTAAATCTAATCAAAATTTCATAATTTTGATCGGAATTACATAATTCCAATCAGAATTATGCATGTCCTGTCTATTTTTTATTTTATTTTATTAAATAAAATTTGTTTTCCTGAATTTGATATGTCAAATAATATTTATCTAAATTTTTAGGAAATTAAAGTCCTTTTAAAATAAAAACTCTATAGAAAAATAAGTCACAGTAGGATACATTATTAGCTAGATTGTTTTTCTATAAAAGACCAGCTTGAGCTCTCGTAAGGGGGAACACATACACGAAGGGAGGACACATTTAAAGAACAACACTTAAACTTTTTGACAACTCTCTCAGCTTTTTTTTTTCTGGACTAGAGACTTCATTTCTGTCCCTAGGCAGTACACAAAAATATATTCTCTTGTGATTTATTGGTTTTTGAAGCAAGGAGTACTAGACTTATAGAAGAAGAAATCATAAGTTTTTGAAGATCTATTTAACAAGCAACATTGGTTTTTACTAGTTTGAGGAGCCAACCTATTATGCATAATCTTCTTTCCTTCCTACCTTATTTTTTTTTATTTTTTTATTTTTTTAATTTTATTAAATTTTTATTCTTATTGTATTCACTAATCATTATTTATTCTTCTATGTTATTGATTATGGAAGGGATTACATAATGATCTTACTAGGATAACAAAACCCATACAAGTTCATGGAATGCTATGGATTGAATTATGTAGTTAAAAATAGTTTCTAGTTTTTTATTTAGTTCTTTATTATTGTTTTGTTTTATTTGTTTTATTATTTTTAGGATTGTATTGGTTTATTTTTCTTTTTAGTAGATCGTTGTAATAGCCCCAATAGTAGGAATAATGAAATCATGTTGTGTGATTGTGTGTTTTAATTAATTGGTTAATAAAATTAGGGTTTTGTTAGGTAATTAATTAAAATTAATGGCTATAGAAATCATTAGGTTGTTTAATTGAATTAGATTTAAATGGATATAATTAGGTTGCTTATTGATTATTTTATATTATTTGTTTGTCTAGAGTTAATTAATTAAATTAAGGTTTTTAAAATAAGTTTGATTGATTGTTTGATCTTTTGTTTGATTAATTTTGTTATTTTTTATTGTTTTTAGACTTGTTTGTTATGTTTATGTGTTTTGGGCCCAAAGCCCATGTTAGGCTCTAACCTATTTAAATAAATTTAGGTTTCTTTAGGTTTAATTAATTAAAATTGATATTAGGCCCATAATTAATTAGATTTAGGATAGAGATAATTTAGGCCCATTTATTTAATTTAGACATAGGCCCACCTTTAGTTTAACTTAATTAACTTAGACTTAACCCATTTAATTTAAGCATTTTCCATAATTTGTAGATTTAAGATCATTTCAAATATATAGAAATAGGCCCACTAGTTTTTAATAATTCATAACTTGTAGCTTTAGGCTCATTTTAGAATTAAAATAAGTAGATTTAGGTTCACTTAATTAAAATTGAATAGGAATTATGACCATTAGTCTTTACACTCACTTGTAAATTAAAATATGTAGATTTAGCCCATTTAATTAAAATCAATGTAGATTAGACTAACTTAGGGATTATGAGTTTAAATGAATGCATTATTTACATATATGTTTCATGACTAGTTTGCCTGGAGTTGATTGTTTTAATGCGGGTTTATATGAAATTGCATGTAAATAGAGGGTAAGATAGTAATATATAAAGTAATTCTAAATGAACACAAGATTGAAAGAAGTTGGTATTCTGTATCTAGAATCTCCTAGTTGTGGTGTTAGTTTTCTTTCCTAGAATCGAGTACCACCATTTTTTAATTTGTCGCAGTTGTTACCACCCCGTCGTCTACAATGACATCTCCACTAGGGATAAAAGATACTGATTCTACTTATGTTCTTTTGAATTATTTTATTAATTATTATTTAATTCTTGCATTTATTCTACATGTCCTTATTAACCGAAGGCATTGCTTTATGGTTCCATGATTCCACTAGCTTTATGGGATTGTAAATTGGCTAACCATCACTTTTAGCCTTAACTTGGTTTAAGAGAGATTACTAGGCTCATCTGACCAGAGTCTATAACCCAAGTCCTAAAGGGGGGTAGTCTTGTCTCGAGTTTGCAAATGATGTTAGGCCCCTCTGACTTTGGCCTATAACTCAAGTCTTAAAGGAGGGCATCTTGCTAAGGGAACCTTGGCCTTTTTTCATCTGACTCAACTCATGTAGTGGCCTAGTAACTTCCCCTACAATTACCCAAATTGCTTGTGAATGTTTCCATTAGGTATTTCTATCTATAAAAGCCCAAGCCCATACTTTAGAAGCCCGTTTAGGCTAATAAAGATTGGGCTAGTCTTTTATAACTAGAAATGCTATTTCTATGCTTTACTATTTTGAGAGATATGGCATGCGTGTTAGTGATATCCCCTGTTGATATTAAGGCCAAGATAAAAAAATCATAGGAAAAGAGACTCACCATTGAATATGTGTGTGGGAGAAATAAGGTTAGAAGGATGTATATACAATTGATTTATTATTTGACTTACTACTTATTGTATATCACGTGCATCATGCATACATGCATATATGCATCATACTAACACTTTGTTTTTCAGCCATCATATATTCATCCAGGTCTTCCTATGTTTGGAGTCGAAAATGTGGCATACTAGTGAGAATTGATTTAAGCCCGTAATCAATTGCAAAAGGGATCCTTAGCAAACTGAACAAGAGTCCTATCAATCCACTCTACCTAAAAGCTACATAAGCTAAACAAGCAGAAGAAATGGAACAATAAAAAGGAGGAAATTGGACCTTAAAGGATGTTAAAGGAGCATTGATGGATGACATAAGAACAATGATGCAAGATGAACTAAGATAAGCTCTCATTGGATTAATGCCACCACCTACTACTGCTGTACCTTCATTGTGATCAATCTACCTGTTTTGGGCACACCACCCTCTAACAATAATAATACTGCTAAGAATATACTTGTTGTGGAAATGAAATTGGAGGATGTTAAGAGCTACATGGTTGAAAAGAAAATAAGGGAATCACCTTAGCAAGTTCAAGACCTAGAATCCAAGCAGATGAAAGCACTGACCCAGAAGATGTCTAAAATGGAAGAAATGATGAGAGGACAGGGTATAGGGTACTCATTTGACTTTGGTGATATGATGAAATTTGAGGAGGATAAGCTACTTAATAAGTTCAAGGTGCCACAACTATAGAAGTTTGATGGTATTGGAGACCCAAGGATCCACCTTAATCAATACACAACTATTGTAAGCATCAATAAGGCTCATTTGTCTATAGTTAGCAATTTTTTTATGCTATCTTTGGAGGGTATGGTTGTTAATTGGTATTATGGGTTAAAGAAGTCTATCTGAGCTAACTGGAGAGAACTGTGTACTACCTTTCTAAAATAATATAACCATAATTCCAAGCTTGAAGTGTCTATCAGGAATTTAGAATTAACCAAGAAAAAGCCTAATGAGTCATTTTTAGATTGTTTAACTAGATTCATGAATAAGGCAGGATTAATGAAGAACAAGTTGGCTGAAAAGGATCAAGTTAGGATGATTGTTCAAAATGTGTCACCCACTATAGTTGAGAGGTTACAGATGATGAATTTGAAGATGTTTGTAGACCTTTATGATGATGGGTTGCAAGCTAAGGAGATAGAAAGCGAGAAAAATAAGATGGCTAGAAGCATTGAAGCAAGAAATTACCCAGCTGGAGGTGCACAACAAAGAAATGATATTCGGGTTATGGGAATCCATTCTATTCAATAGGCCATGAGATTCTAAAATTTTAACCAGCCATTATCTAAATTCCTAGACCGTCTGATCCAATAAGGCCTCCTTAGACCCTTAACTCCCTTTAAACTACCAAACCTAAATGTCTTTGGCTTTTACCTAAACAGTTATTACAAATTTCATCAAGTTGTTGGCCACTCCATTGACTTTTACATGCGTCTAAAACATGAAGTTTAAAATCTCATAGACTCTAGAAAAATCACAGACCTTGAGAAATCAAAGCCAAACCCAAACACCAAAAATAACTCTTTCCTAAATTATCAAACATGCCACCCCCAACGATTATGATGATCAACTCAGGAGTTAGAAAGGAAGAAGTGCTAAGCTCCTTTAAGGACCTAGACCTTAAAACTAATGAGAAATCTCTTAATGCCCCCAAAGATAAAGGAAGAGTAGAAGACTTGTTGGGATAGCCTTCAAGAAAGTTTGACTACAAAGTGTTTATTCCAAACCACTTTCTTTTGATATATCCATTGAGTTAATCATGCCTATAGGATGGGGTGATAAATTTGATGATGAGAAGCTACTAGACAAAAAAGAAAAATGCATGATTGAGGTATGGAAAGATGGAAAGAAGGATCGAACTATTGGGGTTATTGACATATGGTACAATTATAATGAAGAAGGCACTGAAGGCTATAATGTATGGGTTGATAGTCCAAAAGTTAGTCATGTCACTAAAAGCAATAAGGGTTATAAATCGATGGAGAAAACTATAAAGAGAGAAGAGGTTGATAAAAAAGAAGACTTAGATGAACATGATGATGGGTTAATCCTTAAATAGCTTAGGAAGGCAAGGGAAAATGTGAGCATTTAGGAGCTCTTAATGCAGTCAAGTAACCATAGAAAGGCTCTGGTCAAGGCTCTAGCAAAAATGAACATTAAAACTACTCCAACCCCTGAGGCAATGGTGGCTAAGGTTACTAAAAACAAGCCTAGTATTATACTCTGGGTGGAGTGCCTTCAATTGTACATCAAAAGGTAAAATTCTGACTCAATGGAGAGGTTGTGACTTTAAATGCTAGTATAGGCAAGACTGTGTCCGTAGTCATAAATAGTCAAAAGTAGGTAGTTACCCCTCTTGGTTTTTAAATAACCATGATCTCTAATGGAATTAAGTTGGATCTAAGGGTTATGATCATGATCAAGAAGATAAATTATCAGCCCGGATGAGGACTGGGAAAGAATGAGCAAGGAATCCCAAAACTCTTAGATTTTCAAGGTAAAAATGATACCAAATGATTGGGCTATATAGGAGTTGGACTTGGCAATAAAGAAGCTAGAATAAGATTTTTTGACGAGAATAACTTCTTAAAGAATGTAGGACCGCTGAAGGATAGCTTTGTCAAAGATAGAAAAGAAAAGCTTTACCTGGGTAAGAAAGAGCCAGTCCAAGTAGCTAGTATGAATATTCCTGGGTTTAAGATCTTCAAGAAGTAGATAGTTGAGAGTCTGCTGCGAGGAAAAAAAGACGAGGTGATGAAGACAGTTACTGAAAAGATGAAAACTGAGGCCATTGAAGAGCTGCTTTGTCCACACCTAACGAAGAACCACCATAGGATTTAGCTAGAATTATTAATGATAGTTTTAATGATTTTTTATGAAGAAATTCATGTAATAATGTCCGATCAATTTAAGGATGAAAATGCTACTTTTCCTTTGATAAATGATATGAACTCTTGTTTTGCTTACTTATGGGATGTTGATTCTGATGGTCTTATGCATTTTAATAATGATCAGTCATGCATGTTTAACATTAATTCTATTTAATTAGATTAATTAAACATGGGCACAAATGAACAACCAAAGCACATTTCCATAACACATGATTTAACTCCTAAAGAGATGGAAAAGTTAGAGAGAATATTAATAAAAATATGGTATTTTCTTGGTCCTATGAGGACATGCCAGGTCTAGATAGAGAAATTGCAAAGCTTCACATTCCAATATACCTAGAGTCTAAACCTATTAAACAAAAACTTCATACATTAAGGCCAGAGTGGGAAGAAAAGAGAAAGGAACAAATTGTTAAGCCAATCCAGGCCAACATTTTGAAAGTGGTATAATATCCTCAATGGCTAACAAACATAGTACCAGTTCCCAAGAAAGATTAACCCTCAACCTATTTGTGATATGTATAGTAAATAATCTCTAGGATAAGGCGAGTCTATATAGATACTCTGCCTGTGTTTGAGTGATCTATAAAATAACACATACCAATTCAACAACAAGTGTCAGTTTATACAGGATGGAAAATACAAAAAAGCACTTAAATATGAAGCATCAGAAGGAGAAAAGTTAGGAATCTGAGTTACATCAAAATACATATGTTGCTCAATAGGAGTTTTAACTGCAGGGGCCTAGTAGTACATAGATCTATTAAGTAGGGGAACATCACCTAGAATGGTACTCAAAGAAGTATCACCTCGAGCAGCCCCACTATGTTGAGTATGCTTAACCTCCTACTCAGTATTCTTAATGTTGCCCTAAGTCTCTTTGTTTATAGCAACATCATCAACTTTTTCAACCTGCATGGAAAAATAAATGTCATCTGTAGTGATGAAAAAGATGAAGTAAGATGGTGATAATGAGGAATGGTGACAAAAAACATACCTCAACTGGGTCTGTAGGAACCTACTCTAGGAGATTCTCTCAAATATACTCCTGATAATGACAACAATGCTCGAGCATAGTCAAAGCATCATATCCCTTAAAAGCTGCTCTAATCTTAGGACTAGTCATACTATAACTCATCAATATAGCAGAAGGAATAAGAGAAGGGACATGCCTCCTAGAAGGTCCCATATGCCAACGATAAATATGCTCACCAAGATACCATATATAGCAACCATAACCAGGAAGCAAAATCCTCAAAGTCTTAAGCCTTATAGTTGCAGTCATGAAATCGTATATCTGGACATTTTCAGTAGTGACCACCCAATCTGATCTAACTTACAAAATTCATCCATATAAATTTCATTTAGCTTCTACAATTGGTTAAATACTAATAATTAAATATATTTTACTAGGTCCCACTCTAAAGAGTTTAGCTGATCCCGATAAGTTTGTAGATCATACTTGATACTAGCTAAACGAGAAGAGCCCTATCTCTACATCAGAGGAAGATACCTGTCAGAGCTAATAGTGCTGAAACCTCATGTCACCCCAATCTCAATGCCCCATATTTGAAAAGAAAAGATAGTTGAAATAAAAAGAAGGGTTGTAAAAGAAGTAAAGTTAAAAAAGATAGAAGATATGTAAAAGACGTGCATGCAAGATGTACCATAAGCTGCACATCATCATAACACCTCCATAAATAGTATCCAGTCTATAGTAGAGATAAGCAAGAGCTGTAGATCCCCAATCGAATGTAGCAACTCTAGTAAGATCCTAAAGGGGACCAAGAAGAGCACTGTTAACCTCGTGACCAGTCTCATAGAAGAAGATAGTGCCTAACAATATTAATAAGAAACATCTCACCTTCTGAAGGATCTAGTGAGGTGTGGTGGTGGGTAATCTCTTGAAACCCCGAACAAGAGAAGAAAGAAGCACGTTCTTCCAATTCTTCCATATTGGAATAAACCCAAGCAAGTCACGAACATATCATCTCCTAACATCCTTTAGAAGAGTGCAGTAATGGTTATCAAAGGGAACTGGGGTACCATGTGTGAAAAGTGTGAGTGGTATGCACTCATGTGTGAAAAGTGTGAGTGATATCCATCCACCTCTTGAAAAGAGTGAAAGGCAAATAGTGGTATGACCTCCCTTGAGCAATCGATAGAGCAGTAATGAAGCATCGGAAGCTACATGCCCAAATATGTTGCACTACCTCTCTAGATAAATTATGAAAGAGTTCTTGAGCCAAGTGAAAACAACCTATGAACTTTAGCTTTCTAAACAAAATTCAGAAAATAATAGGATTACTTTCTTCATAAACTCTTAATTTTTTATTTTTATTATTATAATAAAAAATGGATCAGAATACTAGATTTCCAATCAGAAATCTAGATTTCTGACTAGAATTCTAGATTTCAAATAAGAAAACCTAGATTTTTTTATCAGGTTTCCAAATTTCCAATAAAAAATCTAAAATTTTGATCTAGATTTTAGATTTCTAACCAAAAATCTTGAAATCTAACTGCAATTCTATCAGTCTTCTGTAATGTGCAAATACTAGCTTTATAAAATTATATTTCTAGATTGATAATTTCATATGATTTTATTTTATTTATATAGCAAATATTCTATAATTTCATGTATGAATATGTTAATTTATATATTGACCGGAAGATATCTTTTTATAAAATTAAAGACAGAAGGAAAATGTACGTCATCTCTAGCCTATGATCTGTGGAGGTGCAAGTAAGTCAAAGGAAGTACCTCTTCTCCTTCATTGAGCCCTAGACTGTTTTGAGGAAAATATAGTTGAAATATGGTAAGATTTTATTGCCTAGAGCTGCTTCCATGTAGTCTGCATCTTAGGTGAGTTATAAGATCAGACAGATTCCAAATTGGAGATCATATAAAAGAATAATTGAAGAAATAATATTTCAAAATCAAGAGAAATGAAAAAAAAAGGATGAAAGGGATGGGAGATGAAGAAATGAATTGGCAAAGTTATTTTCAAGCGACAAACATCCACTTTAGTCCCTTAACTTTATTTGCATTCAAGTCCAAATACTTTTCTTACAATTTGGTTCTAAATTACAAAGATACATGATTTGATAATTGTCAGCATAAAAGAAATCAATGCTACACCATCGAGTGTAGTGTATTCAATCTAGACTATACGATTGAGTATAGTTGACAATGTATGACCGAGTATAATATGTCATTTCAATCTAGACTATACGATCGAGCATAGTCGACATTATACAACCAAGTAGAATGTACCTCTTTATCTAAACTATATAACTAAATATAGTTGACATTGTATGACCGAGTATAATGTGTCATTTAAATCTACACTATATGACAGAGTATAGTCAACATCATACGATGGAGTATGATGTATCCCTTTCAATCCAGACTATATGATTGAGTATAGTCGACATTGTACAACTTAGTATAATGTGTCATTTCAATCTAGACTATACAACCAAGTATAGTCAATATTATATGATCAAGTAAGATGTATCCCTTTCAATCTAGACTATACAACCAAGTATAGTCGACATCATATGACCTAGTATGATGTATTCCTTTCAATCTAGACTATACAACTGAATATAGTCGACATTATATGACTGAGTATGATGTATCCCTTTTAATCCAAAATATATGATTGAGTATAGTTGACATTATACGATTGAGTATAATGTGTCATTTCAATCTAGACTATACGACTGAGTATAGTCGACATCATAAGATTGAGTATGATGCATCCCTTTTAATCCATTCTATACGATTGAGTATAGTCGACATCATACGATTGAGTATAATGTATTCCTTTCAATCCAGACTATATGACCAAGTATAGTTGATATCATTTAACCAAGTATGATGTAATCCTTTCAATCCAAATAATACAACCGAGTATAGTCAACATCATATGACCAAGTATGATGTATCCCTTTCAATTAAGACTATACAATTGAGTATAGTTGACATTGTACGATCGAGTACAATATGTCATTTCAATTTAGACTAAATGATCGAGTATAGTTAACATCATATGACTGAGTGTGATGTATCCCATTCAATATAGACTATACAATGGAGTATAGTTGACATCATATGACTGAGAATGATGTATTCCTTTTAATCCAAACTAATAACCAAATATAGTCCATATCATACGACCTACTATGTTGTATTCCTTGCAATCGAGACTATGTGACCAAGTGTAGTCAATGTTGTATGACCGAGTACAATGTATCCTTTCAATCTAGACTATATGACCGAGTATAGTTTACATTGTGCGATCGAATATAATGTATCCTTTCAATCTAGACTATATGATCGAGTACAGTCAACATTATACAATCAAGTATAATGTATCCCTTTTAATCTAGACTATACGACTGAGTATAGTTGACATTGTATAATTGAGTACAATGTACTAGACTATACGACTGAGTACAATGTGTCATTTCATTTTAGACTATATAGTCAAGTACAGTTAACATTGTATGATCAAGTACAATGTATCCTTTCAATCCAGACTATACGACCGAGTATAGTTGACATTATACATTCGACTATAATGTATCTTTTCTCAATCTGTACTATATGACCAACTATAATCAACATTGTATGACCAAGTATAATGTTTTCTTTCAATCTGTACTTGTGTCTGAGTATAGTTATCATTATACAATCGAGTATAATGTGTCATTTCGAGTTAATGCTATACATTTGAGTATAGTGTTTTCTCATATGTTTTGGGTATTTTTCCTAGTGTCATATGACAACACAAGCATTCATTATGTACCAACAATTACTTACAAGCAAAAGCCTCAATGAGCATAGGTAAGTACCTAAAATTTTGTTCCTAAGAATTGTTTGTTTATTTGGTTTGCCATAATTTATCAAGCAAATAGCGACAAAGGGGGGCAATTGTAAACACCCAATTTTGGGATGATGAAGTGTGGATGCGATAGAGGGCTCCAATGATGAAAATGTTATAAATAGGTCTTCAATACTTGATGTTTGAAACCTTAAAAAGTTTGAATGCATCTCTAAAAGGAGTTTAATTGATTTTTTTAATGACTTAATTGTAAAATTTTTAAGACCTAATTGAAAATTTTAAATTCTTTCAGGGGTTTTTTCATAATTAAAAGTAAAAAAAAAGATCAGAATTCCATAATTTCGATCAAAATTACACGATTATGGTTGAAATTATGCATGTTCCATCTAATTTTTATTTTATTTTATTTTATTTCATTAAATTAAAATTGTTTTCTTGAATTTTGATTGGTTAAATAATATTTATCTGAATTTTTAGAAAATTAAAGTCCTTTTAAAATCAAAACTTTATAGAAAAACAAGTTACAGTAGGATACATTTTTAGCAAGGTTTTTTATTTTATAAAAGACTGGCTTGAGCTTTATAAGGGGGGACACATACATAAAGAGAGGATATATATAGGGGACAACACTGAAACTTTTTGACAACTCTCTCAAATTTTTTCTGTATTAAAGACTTCATTTTTGTCCATAGGCAGTACACAAAAATATATTCTCTTTTGATTTATTGGTTTTTAAAGCAAAGAGTGTTAGACTTTTAAGAAGAAGAAATAACAAGTTTTTAAAGGTCTATTTAATAAGCAATGGTGATTTTCACTAGTCTGAGGAGCCCTACATCCATAAGCATCATCTTTTTCGTTCCTACCTTTTTTTATTTTTATTTTATTATTTTGATTTTATTAAATTTCAATTTTATTAAATTTTTATTTTTATTTTATTCACTAATCATTTTTTAATTTTTTTTTTGTTAGTGATTATAGAAGGGATTACATTATGATCTTACTAGGAGAACAAAAGCCATGACGGTCCATGGAATTGCATGGATTGAACTTTATAGTTAAAAATGGTTTCTAGTATTTTATTTAGTTATTTGTTATTGTTTTATTTTGTTTATTTTATTATTTTTAGAATTGTATTGGTTTATTTTTCTTTTCATTAGATCATTGTAATAGCCTCAATAGTGGGAATAATGAAATCATGTGTGTGATTCTGTATTTTAATTAATTGGTTAGTAAAATTAGTGTTTTATTAGGTAATTAATTAAAATTAACGGCTATAGAAATCAATAGATTGTTTGAATAAAATTAAATTAGATTTAAGTAGATAGAATTAGGTTGCTTGTTGATTATTATATATTATTTGTTTTTCTAGAGTCAATTTAATTAAATTAAGGTTTTTAGAATAAGTTTGATTGATTGTTTGATCTTCTATTTGATTGTTTTTGTTATTTTTTGTTATTATTTTTGGACTTATTTGTTTATGTTTATGTGTTTTGGGCCCAAAGCCCATATTAGGCTTTAACCCACTTAAATAAATTTAGGTTTCTTTAGGTTTAATTAATTAAAATTAATATTAGGCCCATAATTAATTAGATTTAGGGTAGTGATAATTTAGGCCTATTTAGTTAATTTAGACATAGGCCCACCTTTAGTTTAACTTAATTAACTTAGACTTAACCCATTTAATTTAAACCTTTTCCATAATTTGTAGATTTAAGATCTCTTTAAATATGTATAACTGGTCCCACTAATTTTAAGAATTCATAAGTTGTAGATTTAGGCTCATTTTAGAATTAAAATAAGCAGATTTGGTTTCACTTTATTAAAATTGAATAGGAATTAGGACCATTAGTCTTTATGCTCACTTGTAAATTAAAACATGCAGATTTAACCAATTTAATGAAAATCAATGTAGATTAGACTAACTTAGGGATTATGAGTTTAAATGAATGCATTATTTACATGTATTTTTCATGGCTAGTCTAGAGTTGATTGTTTTAATGAGGGTTTATATGAAATTTCATGTAAATAGAGGGTAAGATAACAATTTATAAAGTAATTCTAAATGAACACAAGACTAAAAGAAGTTGGTATTCTGTATCTAGAATCTCTTGGTTGTAGTGCTGGCTTTCTTTTAGAGAATCGAATACCACCATTTTTTGATTTGTCATAGTTATTAACCTAGGTGGTGACTCCTCATCTCCATGCCATGTCTTTGTGACAGTGGTTAGTGTGTTCTCTAAAGCCCTAAGCTCAAATAGTGTTGCGGTTGTTAAAATCTTAGGCACACGCTAAACCCTGCTATCTACACCACCCATTATATATTTTACAGATGCTGAATGAATATTCTCTTGTGCTTTTTGTTCTGCCTTCTAAAACTTGCAAATCACATGTGAATCTAATGGAAAAACTAACTACTAGTTTGTATCCATATCCCATCACTATAATTTTACAATCAAATATACCATTTCCTGATGCATCCTCATCTTTAATTGGTTGAGGCACTGCATCATCAACTTCACCACATTTCCTTGTTAAAGGCGATCTATATAACCTCAAGTTCCCTTCATAAAAAGCATTTGAAAACATATTAAATTGTTTACCCTATGGTATAATCCCCTTTAGTTGATTATATGAGAGATCCATTACAATAAGGAAAGTTAGGCTTTTGAGTTGTTAAGGAATCTCCCTTGAAAGTTGGTTTTAGGAGAGATTTAGAGACTTGAGCTCTTTTAAATTCCTAAGTGATGATGGGATATGGCCGATGAAGTTGTTTCCTGACAGATTAAGAACTATCAGTAACTTGAGGTACCCAATCTCGTCTAGTATTTCTCCATGGAATATATTATTAGATAGATCAATAGTAGTGAAAATTGTAAGGATTTTCTCCAGCTCTATTTCTAATCCCATGTTCACAATTGTCACCGACTGCTTGTAATAATTGATACTCTCACTTCCTACAAACTTTGCTTTAGATCCCTCATTGCCACTAAATTTTAAAAAAGATCTTTTGATAATTCACTAGTAAATTTATTGTAAAACAAGTCCAATAGATGCAGCCTTAGGAAAACATCAAGAAGGTTGATGTGACTATGCAGTTTGTTTCCTCACAATACAAGAACCTCCAAAGCAGGAAGTTTGCACAACTAAAATGGGAAGGTATTATGTATAAGGTTGTTTCTGATGTCCAAAGCCTTTAATTTTGTGCAATTGCTCAATGATAATGGTAGTTTCCCATCTAAATTGTTACAGTTGAGTTTATTTGATCTCAGGCCTGCAGCTCCTCCAAAATCTGGTAGCCCTCCTTAGAAGTTATTTTGTTGTAGGTCTAAGTAATTGAGATCTACATTACTGTCCAAATGATTTAGAATTGGACTACTAAAGTTGTTAGAGGATGCATTAAACAAAATGTTAACATTGCAAAACACCTTGGGGAGTGGACCTTGTAACTCAATGGCATGAAGGTCTAGGATCCTTAATGAAAGGGACACATTAGGTGGAAATTGATCGAAAGAATCCATAATATCTAATTAGGAATTGTGCCCTTAATTTTGTTGCTTGGTAGGTAAATATATTATAGCAAATTTGAGCCCTAAAAACTTACAGCTGTAGCATCATTAAAGATTGGCTTACCTTGATGAGATTGCTCATGAAAGAAATTTCATTATAGGAAAGGTCTAATGTTTGTAAATTTCTCTTCCATATCCAGCAAGTTTTTTAACCTCGAATTTTGTTATTGGAAAGACTTAGAGTTTCTAAAATGTCTTATGCTTTGAGGAATTATGGGAACTGGGTAAGGTTGCAAGAATGTAATATTATATCTCTAAAATGTGGAAAGATAACACTTTTGTTGTCATACTCATAGTTATGTGACAATTTGATTTCAAAGAGGTCAACATATACCAAGTTTTGAAGATTCGAAAGTACCTCAAGGTTTAGCACTCCAATAAATTTGTTTATATTCATTGTAAAAAATGAAAGCCATAGAACGAAGAAGATGATTGACATTGGTATTGTCCCACCCATATTATTATCTTCTAAAAATAAAAACTCTAGCATTAAAGAAAATGCATTTAAAAAATCCTCAAATTGAATGAATTTGTTGCCATTTAGTCAAAGATTCATAAGATTTGGAAGTTCAAAAAAAACTTTGGTATCACCCCTATTAAATAATTGTAACCCAAATCCAAAATTTTCAACATTGATGAATATGTTGATTTCACCAGCCAACTAATTTGAGCTAAGATCCAACCTTTCCAGAGAAGGCAAAGTAAACAAAGAGGATCCTATAATGCCACTCAACTAATTGATGGAGAAGTAAATATCTACAAGATTTGGAATAATATCCTTATGGAATTGAGGGATGGAAGCATTAAAACTATTATAACTAAGATTAAGGAGCACAATATTGGTAAGGTTTAAAAATAAAGGAGGAATCAATCTAGAAAATATGCAATTGCTAAGTCTTAAAGCTATTAGGAATTTGATATTACAAATTGACTTTGGCAATTTTCCATTGAAGTTAGTACTAGAAATGTTGACATATTGAATGACACTAGTAAAAGGAAATTCCAAATATTGACATGTAAGAAGAGAATTATATGAAATATCTACCATTTGCATTTTAGGAAGCAAGAAAACATGTTGTAGAAAAGTTCCTTGCAATTGACATTATGATAAACCTAGCCATTTCAAATGTGAAAATTTGCAAAATTAGGTAGCAGATGATTAGTTCTCGTGAGCATATAAGTTTGTCAAGTAATATAGAATAAGTAAAAGCTTATCCCACGAGGATTGAATGTCTATCCAAATATTAATTTTGTTTTTAGCTTGTTTAAAAATCAAATATTAAATGAATTATAATTACTAAAATAAAACTAAAGAATAATGTAAAATAATTTAATGTTCAACAAGAAAATAAATTTTGATAAGCAAATAATAAGAATGATGTTAGGGATTGTATCACTATATTTTAATTAAGCCAATCATAAGAAATTAGTTTTCTTTCTATTGCAATTCTTAGGGTTTCAAAGGTAGTAATTAATATTTCTCAAGAAAAAATTACTTAATTTATTTCTATCAATTGAAAAGGCTTTAACTAATTCTCATTAAATTAAAACCTAATCAAATTTAGTAAATAAATCATGAAGCACACCCAATTGAAATTAAAATAATTTAAGCTATCTATAGAGTTAAATGAAAACAATAAGCATTCATATTTCTATTAAGATTAATATTTCTCAATAATTAACCTTAATTAAAAATAACTTATGAATGGCTAAATCATAAACAATTAAGCTTAATGAATGCTTAATGTAATTTAAAATAAAACTAATATATGAATCAATTTAATTTAAATAAGTTTAACAATCCCCAACATAAATAAATTTAGCCAAACGTAATATTCATTATCCTAAATTTTAAAAAAATACAAGACATTGAAAGCTTAGAAAAAGAAAGAACAAAGAAAGAAAAAAATATTTTTGATTCAGCTCTTCATGTAGAAATCTTCCTCTTCTCCTTCACATCCTACTGCCTCTTCTCTACTTATTCACATCCTGCTTTGATAACACTATTTTCCAATAATACCTTCATACCTTTTTTTTTTCTCTCTATACCTCAAGTAATGCCTTCTCCTCATTTTTTATATTAATTCCTCTAATTATTTATTTATTTATTTATTTTTCTTCTTTTTTCTTTTTCTTTCATAATTATGTCTTCTTTAATCATTGCATGTCTCCCATTATGGTTACATTTTTCCCAATACTGCACTGAGAAAAATTAAACTTTGTAGCATATATATATATATATATATATATATATATATATATATATATATATATATATATATGCTACAAAGTATTACACTTAACACAATCAAATAACCCCACACTTAGCTTCTTGCTTGTCCTCAAGTAAGAAAATGTGAACAATATGTATCAATAACACGAACTCAGCATATTAATCAATTTTGACTCGACCGATTAACAAAACTTCCACTTAATATAAGATTTAAATCATAAAAAAAAGGAGCAACTCATGGTCAATAACATAAATAAAAATTACGAACTGGATAGAAAACTCTCTTATTGAATATAAAATGTGCATAAATCAAGATTGACATAGAAAAAAAGAGCAAATAATGTGATCCTAGTTCCAAAGAGGAAGATTTTAAGATTTTTTCATGCTAATAAGGCAATGTTCATTCATGAAAAGAGCAATTCACATAAATTCATATTTTGTGTAGCATACTTTAGTATTTTGGCCATAACTCACTTTATAAAACTCAGATTAAGATAATTCAAGAGGATGTTGAAAGCAAGAAAGAGATGTACAACTTTGGTGAAGATATCTAAAGTTAATTCAGCCTTATACCTGAGATAAAATTATGAAAGATTATCAGATTGTGATAAAACTAGGCAAACTAAATATACATTAGTGAATGGGTTGTATCTCACTCAATATAGATCCAAATGAAGTGATTCAAGATGTTGCTAAAAGATAACAACAAGAGCTATAATTTTTATGTTTTGGAATTGAGTCAATTCATCCATAATCATGTTGAAATGTGTGCTACAATATGCTATATAAGTAAATATGAGTTTAACTAGGACAATATTTTCTTATTTAAGTAGAATTATATTTTATTATTGAAGAAGGATTTTTTTTTCTTATTTAGCTAGGATATTAATTAGGTTTTATTTAGGGTTCCTTTAAGCCTATATAAAGGCCTTATTTTATATAACCTAGAGGGTATGCAATCATGGATGATTAATAAAATTTAGAGAGGGTTCTCTTTGGTTACTTAGTGATTAACTATGTAACAGCCTTTGTGACTTATCAATCTATCTTTTAGATAGTAGATTATGGTGTCTTTTTAATAACCTTTGTTGCTTGTTTGTTATTTTTTAAAAGGTTGAAGTTTGATATAGCTTTGGTTGTTTGGACTAATTAAACGTGAGGTGAAGGTTATCTATTTCTGAATTGGAACTTGATTTGAACTTTCCTTGAGAGTGTGGGTTTAGGTTCATGTTGACCTGGTTCCTAGAGCAGGTCATCTAGTGGGTTTATATCACTTGGTATCAGAGCTTAACTCAAATCAGGTTTTGTTCAATTCAATTCTATGTATCCTTAATTTACTTTCTAATTATTATGGTTTTAAAAGTTTTCTATTTATGTAAAAAAGTAAATAAATATGTTTTTTTTTGTTTTTTTATGATTTTTTATTTAGTTGGTACTAGATTGATTTAATTGAATGATTTGTAACAAAGAGTCTTAGGTTTGATATACTTAAGTTTTTAGTTAGTCATATTAATTAGATTTTATACTTTAAGTTTGATTTGATCAATTTGTAATAAAGGGTCTTAGGTTTGATATACCTAAGGTTTTAGTTGGTTGATACAAAAAGGGTTTAAGGTTACTAATCTTCTACCTTTCATTTTTTTTCAATTTTTAGAATTTTGAATTTATTTTCTATTATGAGTTAAAAAAAATATATCTCTTGAATATTTTGTTGAGTCTATTTAAATTTTCTTTATTTTTTTTTCTTTTCTTGTGTTGTGTTCTTGAGTATTTCTTAAATTAAAATAAAAAATAAAAAAATTCAATTGCATGGAAGACAAAGATTTAAGGACAAATATTTTTGAAGAAAGGGAGAATGATGTGATCCTAGTTCCAAAGAGGATTTTAAGATTTGTTCATGCTAATAAGGCAACGTTCATTCAAGAAAAGAGCAATTCGTACAAATTCATATTATGTGTAGCATACTTTATTATTTTGGCCATAACTCACTCTACAAAACTCGGATTGAGATGATTCAATAGGCTATTAAAAGATAAGAAAGAGATGTACAACTTTAATGAAGATATATATAGTTAATTCGGCCTTATACATGAGATAAAATTACGAAACATTATTAGATCATGAATAAAACTGGGCAGATTGAATATACATCAGTAAATGGGCCGTATCTTGCTCAATATAGATCCAAATGAAGTGATTCAAGATGCTACTGAATGATAACAACAAGAGCTACAATTTTGGTATTTGGGATTGAGCCAATTTTTCCATCATATTGAAAAGTGTGCTACAACGTGTTGCATAAGTAAATCCAAATTTAACTAGGATGATATTTTCTTATTTAAGTAGAATTATATTTTATTTTTTAAGAAGGATTTTGTTTTATTATTTAGTTAGGATGTTAATTAGGTTTTATTTAAGGTTCCTTTAAGCCTATATAAAGGCCTTATTTTATGTAACCTAGAGGGTATGCAATAATGGATGATTAATAAAATTTAGATAGGATTCTCTTTGGTCACTTGATGATTAACCATGTGACAACCTTTGTGACTTATCAATCTATATTTTAGACAATAGATTGTGGCATCTTTTTAATAACCTTTATTACTTATTTGTTATTATTCAAAAGGTTAAATTTTTTATATAGCATTGGTTGTTTGGACTAACTAAACATGAGGTGAAGGTTCTCTATGTCTGAATTGGAACTTGATTTGAACTTTCCTTAAGAGCGTGGGTTTGGGTTCATATTGAACTGGTTCCTAGAGCAGGTCAACTAGTGGGTTCATATCAGCAAGACAACTCTTTAATTAGAATTACCTTAAATAAGATACAAAGAATATTTATATTAAGTTCTTTTTTTTAAAAAAAAAGTTTGCTTATGAACATTCCTATCTTCAAAATTCCTCCACCTTTCATGCACTACTCAACGTGAAACCCTTTGAAAGGTCCTTTTAGGACACTTGTACTTTTTGAAGAGCATTAAAGTAAAGGAGCATCTATAAATTTGAATAAGACATTTTAGCTCCCTTTAATAATAATTTGTTATATAAATATATTAAGTATCAATTTCAAGAAAATTTAACGAATCAAGCTATCCAACCTGGAAATTATCTAATTCATCTTAAGTTATGTACATTTACAAATTCAAAAAGACAGTAAGCATTAGATTCATTAAAGTATAAAAATATGCTTTTTAACCATAAATTGCTCATAATGCTTAAAGCCCTCAAATCAAACATTAAATAGAGATTAAATAAATTACTCAAGAGAAATATACCAATGTGCCAAGCTCACAAGAATGAGAAATTGCAAGCATCAAAGTTGTAGGGAGAATTAGTTATATTTCTACCATTTGTATGAATATAATGCAATAAAACATAATAAAATAAATTGAGTTAAATAAAAATAAAATAAAACACATCAAATACAAAATAAAACACATGAATTTCCAATATGCAACATTCACCCCCCACATTTAAGTTTCACATTACCCTCAATGTGAAAAACAAATGTGACACACAAAACAAAGCAACATTAAAAAGAAAATTAAAGAAATAACTAAATAAAGAAAGTGAAAAGCTCCCTTAAGATGGTGATTTTGGTGAAGATGGAGGTGTTGGCAAAGGTACTTCTAAACCTAACAATTCAATGTATTGGAGAAGCTTTTAATTATGGTAGCCTATTTCTTTTTTCAGAAAATCAATATGATAATCTAGCTCATCATATTGGTCATTGATTTTCTTCTCCATTGCTTCAAACTTATCATCCATTTTCTTTTCCACGGCTTTTAATTTTGCCAAAACTCTTTGTCAAACACTATTGCCATTCATAGAAGAATTGTCTTCATTTTCATTGGTGTCATCCTCTAGAATGGGAATTCGCACTCAATTTTCTATTGTACATCATAAATGATAGCATTTACGAGTATTTAGTGGTTGCAACTCATCTTGATTTATAATCATATTAGCACAAGTGTAGACGACGTGGTTTAATGTTCATCTAAGATTTTAGCAACCGCAACACTGTTTGAAGTCAGGGCTCTAAAGAATAATTAACTAATTTCACAAAGACATGACGTGGAGATGAGGAGTCACCACCTAGGGTAATAACTAGGACAAATAAAAAAATGGTGGTATTCGATTCTCTAAAAGAAAGTTAGCACCACAACCAGGAGATTCTGGATATGGAATACAAAATTCTTTCAGTCTCATGTTCATTTAGAAATACTTTATGAATTACTATCTTACCCTCTATTTACATGCAATTTCATATAAACCTTTAAGCAATTAACTCTAGGCAAACTAGTCATGAAAAATACATGTAAAGAATGCATTTATTTAAATTCATAATCCCTAAGTTAGTATAATCTACATTTGATTTTAATTAAATGAACTAAATCTACATGTTTTTAATTTACAAGTGAGTCAAAAAACTAATAAGCCTAATTCCTACTCAATTTTAACTAAGTAAACCTAAGTCTACTTATTTTAATTCTAAAAAATGGGCTTAAATCTACAAATTATGGAATATTCAAAATTAGTGAGCCTAATTCTATAAATTATGAAGTGTTCAAAATTAGTGGGTCTAGTTCCACATGTTTTAATTCTAAAATGATCTTAAATCTATAAGTTACGAAAAGACTTTAATTTAATGGGTTAAGTCTAAATTAATTTTAATTAACCTAAGTGGGCCTATATCTAATTAACTAAATGGATCTAAGTTATCTCTAAGCTAATTTCTAATGAATTATGGGTCTAAAATGCATTTTAAATTAAAATCTATATCTAATTAAATAATAGCCTATTAAATGAGATGGGCTAATTAGAAGGTGGGCTAAAAAGAACTATCTAAACCTAAAATTAATTATATGGGTTGGAGCCTAACTTAGGCTTAGGGCCCAAAACAAATAAAAATAAATAAACAAGCCTAAAACCATAAAATAGATACTAAAACAATCAAATAAAAATATCAAACAAGCAATTAAATTATTTCTTCTTAAAAACCTAATTTAGTTAAAGTAACCTTAAACCATAAATTACTAATAAATAAAATAATTAACAAGCAGCCCTAATTCTATCCACTTAAATTTAATTCAATTTTAATTAAAAACCTTAGTTATCTCTATAGTCATTAATTTTAATTAATCACCCAATTGAACCCTAATCTTACTACCCAAATAATTAAAATAAACATACAATCACACACAGGATTTCATTATTCATACTATTAGGGTTATTACAATGATCTACTGAACATAATATGAAAATAAAATTAATACAATTGCAAAAAACAAAATATAAAATATAAAATAAAACAACCAACAAAATTATAATATATGATAAATAAAAAAATCCTAAAAACTATATTCGGCTACAAAATTCAATTCATGGCATTCCATGGATCTTCAGGGATTTTATTCTCTAAGTGAAATCACCATGTAACTCTCTCCATAATCATGAACAAAAACATAAAAAATAAAAAATGATTAGTGAATAAACAAAATAACAATAAAAATTAAATAAAGCTAAAATTAAATAGAGCCAAAATAATCAAATAAAAAATAGAAGAAAGTAGGAGAGGATATGATGGTATGGATGCATTTTGATTTGCTTCTCAGACTAGTATAAATCGTCATTGTTTTTAAATGCATCTTCAATCCTTGATGCTCTTTTTTCAAAAGTCTATTACTCCTTCCTCCCAGAACAAATACTTCACAAGAAAATCTTTTTAACTGAACACTGCGTGGGCCTCCAAAAAAAGGTCTAGGAAAAAAAGCCCCCTTTAGGAGAGTTTAAGTGGGGTTTATATAGGAAACCCTAGCTAAAAGACATATCATACTATGAATTCCTCTCTTCATAGTGATAGAGTTTTGATTTTAAAAGGATTTTTAATTTCCTGAAAAATTTAGATAAATCCTAGAAAAAGGATTTATCAAATTATTTAACCAATCGAAATTCAGAAAATAAAATTTTATTTACTGTAAAATAGAAAAGAGAGGGAAAAGATTTAATTCTTATAATAATTACATAAGTTCAATTGGTTTTATCTAATTCTGACTGAAATTATGTTATTCCGATCAAAATTTCAGAATTTTGATCCTTTTTTTAACTTTTAATTACAAAAAGACTCTTGAAAGGATTTACACTTTTTAATTATGTCCTTAAAGAAAATATCACAATTAAGTCCTTTAAAAAATCAATTGAACTCTTTTGAAAACACATTTAGACTTTTAAGGTTTCAAACTTTAAGTATTGAAAACTGATTTATAATATTTTCATCATTAGAGTCCGCTATCACATCCATACTTTATCATCTCGAAATTGGGTGCTTACAATGAGATAGAGGATAATGGTGCAATGTGCCCGCTTCTTTAAGGAACATGTTAGTAGTAGACAGATTGAAAGCACCAAAATGCAAAGCAAGACAGGTTACAATATGACCCATAAAAATTGTAGCACGAGATGATTTCACAATACTTCACAAACTATGAAATATAAAATATGTGGTAGATTTTTTAGTTTTCAAATGCATGCACCATAATATGAATAACTCTAGGGTCAACACTTTATTTCCCACAGTTTTCCCAAAAATTGTATAGCATATAAATTTATGAATGATTACCAATGATTGGTAATTAACCTATTAGGTGTAATATGTGCACCCCTAAAATCATCCTCCCTTGAAATTTGATGGCAAAAAGACTTGAGATCATAAGTTTTAGGGAGGGATGATAAATGTAATTCTTAGATAAAACCAAACTCTTGATGTGTGATTTCATAATTGACATTATAATCTTTACTAAACAATCTAAAACACAAATGCTTATCACTTTTTTCAATCAAATGCAAATTGGTATAAAACTCAAGTGCGATTTCTCTATAGGTGTCAAATGGTGTAGAAACAAATTTAGACCACCCTAATCTACCACATAATCTATACATATCATCCTTAATGCCTAATTTACTCAAAATATCATTCTTAAAAAATTTGTAAGTGGAAATTGTTCTTAAGGCAAAAATTGTGTACCTTTTACCATTTTCATGAGTTTTGATGGGAAATGGAGTGCTATACTCTTTGGCAAGGTCAATTCCCTCTTTATCTTTAATTGCATGCTTCTTATTGCTTGTGCCTTCTATAGAACTCCTAGCTCTCTTTACTACATTTTTGGCTCCTGGCATTATGAATGAGATAAAGTAAAATGATAATGAAAGAAATTATAGTGAGAAAATGAAATGGTAAAGTGAAGAACAAAATTAAAAAGAAATTGAAAAGTGTTTAAAGGGAAATAAGCAATTTAAAATAGAAAATGAGAATAATTAAAGAATGATAATGAGAAAGAGGGAAAATTGAAAGGATTATGGATTTAAAAAGAAAAGCAAAAGGAGACTAAGGAAGAGAATGTGAATAATGAGAAAATGAAGAGGTTGGGCTATTTAAGTTTTTTTAATTCAGTAGTACTGTGATAGTAGTTGGACTTTAATAGTGATAGTGAGCTAAAGGGTCTTAAGAATTTGGCAAGGATGCAATAGCAATGGAGTTCCTACAGTAACAGAATTTTAGTCATTCACAAAGAAAGTTTAATTTATTATTTTTCTGTCAAACCTAAAAGAAAACACAAACACACTTATTAAGAATTCCAAGACATCATAAAAACATGCCACATAAAGAAAATAAATAATAATAAAAATTAAAAATAAAATAATGAAATGAAATAAAATGCTAATTTTTAGGTTTGCAGTATGATCAAAATCAGAATTATTCATGGAGGTTAATGAAGGAAAAGAGTTTCCTTCTCATTAGGCATAAATCCTTCTTGACACACTTTGCACCTTTGTCCATTTACTTGAAAACACTCTATAAGCACCCAATTTTGGGATAGTTGAGTGTGGATGCAATAGAGGACCCTAATTATGAAAATTTGTTAAAAATAAGTTTATGGTTATTGATTTATCAATCTCAAGGCTTAATTGCATTTTTAAGTACTTAATTGTAAAGTTTTCTTTAGGAACCTAATTGAAAGGTTTTGATTTTTTTCAATGGTCATTTGATAATTATAAGCTAAAAAAGGGGGCAAAGATTACTAATTGGAATTATGTAATTTTGATTGGATTGGAATATGTAATTCTAACTGGAATTACAAATTTTCAATTGGAAATATAGAATTCCAATTGGAATTCTATATTTCCAATCGAAAATCTATAATTCTGATTGGAATTATATATTTCCAATTAAAAATCTATAATTTCAATTAGAATTATACAACATCAATTTTCATCCGAATTTTTTAAATTTTGAAAATATTTTTCCTAGTTTTTTATTAGATAAAAATCAATAATTGAAAAAAAAGAAAAATAAAACCTGATAAATTAGTTGTTTTGAAAATAATTTTTAAAAATAAAATCATGATCTCTTGTGATTATCCAATAATAGGAGGTTAGCCACCTCCTGGTTTATAAAAAGGGATCTTTTTAATGTAAGGGTGGGGGGCTTTTTTTGAAAAAAATCACAGAACAAAAAAAGACTAAAAAAAAAACTTTTTAATGCATAATCAAAATTATCCTGGAGGTTTCCTTTCACATTCTTTTCCTTCAAAAAAGTTCTAGAAAGAGTAGTAAGCATGAGAGATCAAAATCAAATCTACAAACTCTCTTTAACCTAGTGAATGAAGCTTTCTGATGAGCAAATGAATACTACATTATACCCTTCTTTATTTTTATTTTCTTTATTTCTTTTTTTATTTTAATTCATTTCCTTCTTTCATTTTATCTAATTTTCTCTTGATTCTAACTTTATTTCCTTTGTGTTTTTTTTATGTCTATGGCTGTAGTGGGAGCCATCTCAAGGATTAATTGAATCATTATCAAACCCATGAAGATCCATGGAATGCCACGGTTTAATCTTGTATAAATCTCATATAAATTTTAGGTCTTTTATGTTTTATATTATTCTATTCTATTTATTTATTTTCTTTATTGGGCTGTGTATTTAATTAATTTTAATTTGGCGTAGGACATATAATAGCCCCAATAGTAGGAATAGTGAAATTTTATTTTTCTATATTAAAATTAATTAGTAACTTAGATTCAATTTGTTAAAACCCTAATAAAATCAATAGTGGCTTTAGATTAATTTAGCTTGCATGTAATTAAAAGTAGAGTTAGAAATCACTGAATGTATGTTTTTGATTCATTATTTGCTTTATTTTATTATTTGGACTTATTTGTATGTTTTTATTCATTTTAGGCCCCAAGCCTACGTTTATGTTCTAAATCATTAATTAATAGGTTTTTAAAATTGGATTTAGATTTAATTAACTTTAAAATCAAATTAGGCCCATTTTAGGTTAATAGACTTAGGCCCACTTTAGTTTAATTAAAATTAACTTAGACTTACCTCAGCCTATTAAAACATTTCCTTTAAAATAAATAGATTTATGATTACTTCATTTAAATTCAAATTAATTAGAATTAGGCCCACTAATCTAACCCAATTCATTTCTATTAAAATTAATAGACTTAAGCCCACTTTTTAGAATTAAAACAAGTAGACTTAGGCTCATT
This sequence comes from Mallotus nudiflorus, assembly GCA_947683625.1. Taxonomy (NCBI): domain Eukaryota; kingdom Viridiplantae; phylum Streptophyta; class Magnoliopsida; order Malpighiales; family Euphorbiaceae; genus Mallotus; species Mallotus nudiflorus. The sequence goes on along the minus strand of CANTUR010000771.1, from coordinate 842,299 downwards.
AATTATCTTAAAATGTAGGCCCACCTTTAACTTTATTTTACTTGTAAATAAATTTTGGACTTAGCTCATTTAAATTAAAATTAATATAGATTAGACTAATTTAGGGATGTTGTGATATATATGAATGCATTATTCATGTACTCTTTCATGACTAGTTGCCTTAGAGTTAGATAAATACTAAACTAGGGTTTATGTAAGATTGCATGTAAATAGGGAATAATTTAGTAATTAATAATGTAATTCTAAATGAACACAAGTGTAGAAGGTGGGGTTTAGCGCACGCCCAAGATTTTAGCAACGGTGACATTGTTTAGGCTTAGGGCCCTAGGGAACACACTACTATGTCATAAAGACATAGTGTGAAGATGAGGAGTGACCACCCAAGGTAATAACTGGGACAAATCTAAAGGTGGTACTTAATTCTCTAAAAGAACGCTAGCACTATAACCAAGAGATTATGGGAACGGAATACTAACTTCTTTCAGTCTTGTGTTCATTTGGATTTATTTTATGAATTACTATTTTATTCTCTAATTACATGCAATGTTATTGAAACCCTAATTAAACATCCATCCAACCTAAAAAAGGCAAAATGTCATAAAATTACATGTAAAAATGCATACAAAAGGCAGCGTCCCTAAGTCTAAACTAGGTTAATTTTTAAAAGTTAGCTATTTCTACATATTTTTATTTACAAATGAATTGGAATAAAGAAAGACTTAAATTTTTAATTAATTTTAGTAAACTTAAGTCTATTTATTTTAATTTAACTAAGGGAATAGTCCTAAGTCTACCAAATTTTAAAGGAAAAATTAAATTAATAAGTGGGCCTAAGTCTAACATTATTTTAAATTAAGTGATGTGATCCTAAATCTATTTATTTTGAAAAAATGAAATTAATGGGCTGAGCTAAGTCTAAATTAATTTAGCTAACCTAAAAATGGGGCTAAGTCTAAATTAATATAATGGGCCTAAATTGATTTTAATTAACCTAAACCATTTTTAAGCCTATTTTTTTTTGTGGGTTTGGACATATCATGGGCTTGGGGCCCAAATAACTAAAATATCCAAAAACAAAACCTAAACAAAAATCATAATAAAACCATATCAAACACAAGATTTATGCAATTTTCTAAAAAAACCCTAAATCAATTTACATGAACTCTAAATTAATCTAAACCCATTATTAATTTTAATTGATTTTTACCCAATTGAGCCTAAATTACTAATCAATTTTAGTGCAGAGAATATAAAATTTTACTATTTCCCACTATTGGGACTATTACAAACTACTGTGTAGAAATTAAAATCAAATTAATTACAACCCAAAATAAAAGAAAATTAAAAGAATGCAGAAATCATAAATCCTAAATCCTACAGGGGTTTTATAGATCTTAATCCATGGCATTCCATGGATTCTTCTAATGGTCACTGCCAAAATCTTATATCTTTAACCTTATCTCTAGAGTACCATAGAACATCAATCAAAACAAAAAATAAAAAAAATTAATCAGTAATAAATCAAATAAAAAATAAAATAAAGAACTTAAATCAAAATAAAAGAGAAAAAAAAAGAGTGGAAGATGCTATGCAAATGCTGTTTGAATGCCCCTCAGATTAGGATTACCACCATTTTAAGATTGAATCTATCATTTTTTTTGATTCTCTAGACTTTAAAAAAAAGAACATATTTTTTTTGCAGTAGCTAATTAGGATTTTTATTCTCTCTAGTTTTTTTCGTAGTTCTTTTTCACTAGGGTTTTCTCACAACCTTTTTTTTTGTAGACTCTCTCCGCCTCTCTCCCCAGCTAGTCCCTCTTCACAGCCTCCCCTTTTAGGTTTTAAAGCCATACTTAACAACCTCAGCTCCTGTGATCACACAAGGAAGTTACGTAAGTTAGGAGTGAGATCAAGAGTCTTTTAGTCTGTATTTTATTTTTTGAATATTCAAAATCTGGATAATGAGATGATAAGCGACAACATTTTGAAAAATTAAAGACTCATACGTAGACACGTGGTGTCTTGGACTAATGAAAAAATTGAAAAATGACAAAATCAGTGTAAAAAATCATGAAATTGGCATAAAAATCACATTTTAACAAAAATCGGCATTATAGAAGGCCAATTTTAACTCATAATGTTGACTGGCATTTGTTTAATGTCAATTAGCATTACATAATGTCGATCAGCATTACATAATGGTAATCGGCATTATGTAATGTCAATCGACATTACACAATGTTGGTCGACATTAAATGTTGGCTGACCAAAATTTTCATTTTTTAAAATTACAAAAAGTTTTCCGAAAGTTTCTAATTTCTACAATTAAATACCTAAAAAACTAATTTTATAATTAAATCCACAAAATGTTATAATTTAGTCCTTTGAATCGCAAAACTCGATACTAGAGATTAATTCTCAATTAGATTTTCATCATAGTGGCTTTTGTCGCATGCATGCACAACTACATCCTGAAATTGGGCGCTTATAGTTGCCCCTATTTATCACTGTTTGCTTGACAAATTGTAGTAAAGCAATAATAGCACACAATTTTGAAGGAAAGAATTATGGTACTTCATTGTATCCTAATTAACCTGTTGATGCTTAAATTGATTAGCAATAATTTAAGCAAGATGTTATGTTTGGCATACTTCACTATATTTCCTATAGAAAGTCTAGTGAGACATATGTAAATGAGTTTCACTATATTCCCTATGAGACGTTTAACGTCTCATGATTTGAGAACTTGTTATAGTTCCTATGGAATGTTTATCAGTAATGCCATAACTACTATGTAGTGTTTAATGAGCTGCACTATATTCCTTTTGGGATGTCTAATGATAATGAATTTCATTATATTCCCTATGGGATGTTTAACAAATCAATGCGATAACCCTCACTATATTCCCTGTAGGGCATCTAGCGAGCTTTGAAAATGGTGTTGTAGTTCCTATGGAATGTCTAGTAATTTAAAATTTGCTATATTCCCCGTGGGATGTCTAGCGACATCACCATAACTACCGTGTAGTGTCTGGTGGACTGCACTATATTCCTTTTGGGATGTCTAGTGACAATGGATTTCATTATATTTCCTGTGAGGCATTTAACAAAATATGTGTAATGATTGTTGCTATACTCCCTCTGGGACATTTAGCAATTTATGATTTAAGAACATGCTATAGCTCTTATGGAATGTTTAGGAATAATACCATAACTACTGTGTAGTGTCTGACAGATCTAAAGATTTGAAAATTCATGTTAGAATGATTTTAATGAAAAAAGGACATTGTTACCTAATTGTAGAGTCTGAATTGAAATACATTACACTCAGTCATAAAATGTCAACTATACCCAGTCGTATAGTCTAAATTGAAATACACTACACTTTGTCATTTAGTGTTGATTTCTTTTATGCGATTATGCTACAATCCATAATTGCTCGCGATTAGCTATAACCCTTTCATTGCTAACTGATGATACTGCAATCCATAATTGTTCGCGATTAGTTGCAACCCTTTTATTGCTCACTGATGATGCTGCAGTCCATAACTGCTCGCGATTAGCTATAACCCTTTTATTTCTTATTGATGATGCTGTAGTCCATAACTACTTATGATTAGTGGCAACCCATTCATTGTACACTGATGATGCTACAGTCCATAATTGCTCACGATTAGCTATAACCCTTTTATTACTTGCCTTTAATGATTGCTTCCCTTTAATAATGCTACAGTCCATAACTGCTCGTTGATAATGTTGTAAATTATAATTACTTGTAAATTGATTGTAATCCTTTCATTACTCACCTTTAATCATGCTACAATCCATAACTACTCACTAATTTTTATCTTTGGTTGTTTGAGTCGAATGCTTTGAATTCTTTATGTTGACTAATTATCATTTTTGTTGACTGACTTTGAATTTTGCTATGTTGACTGATTAGAATTTCTCTATTGACTAATTTCAATTCCATTATGTTAACCAACTCTACAAGTTGGGTGGTGCATTTCCTTCTGGATTTACAATTCCTGTAGACTTGTTGAAGTTAGTTTCAATAATGATGAATGTATAAAAGTACATTATAATGTTCAAAATTTATGAGAAAATTCATCACTTTATTATGAGATAGCGTGCACTCAATGAATCTCACTATTTTTTATTTTCATGACTGTCATTTATTTGCCATTTGCAAAGGTCAAAGGCATCGTTAACCATCTTATACTAAGAGCATATCTTTTACCAAGTGAAGAGCTTACTTCCATACCTAATTTTAGGGAGAATTTGCTAATCAAAACTTGTGGAAATTGAGTATAAAAAGATTGAATTCTGAGTATCAAAATAGTTTTTAAATGATTTTTGTGCTCATTTTTTTTAGCATTAGAGTCAATTATGCTTGCTCTTATTTTAATTCTCCTCTTAATGTTCTCCTACCTTTCCCATATTTCTCAGCATGGATACCATTAGGGGATTTGTACTATACTAATTTCTAAGCATTGGAGTAGATTATATGTACTTTTATTATTTAAAAAACTAAAATGATACTTTGAAATTCAAACAATTTATACTGCAAGTCTATAGACTTTGTCTTTGCATATTCTTCCCCTTGTTTAGGTGTGAAGTAAGCATTAGATTGATTACAATTTATAAACTCTCAACACAAAGTTATTAACTAATCATTTGAATTTCGCGATGCTAATAAAAAAGAGCGATTATAATCAAAGGTCATGAGATAGGCTTTTCACACACGATCTTTTGAAGTGGATGAATTTACTCTCAATTTTTGAATTTTATGATTAAGATGGTACTTTATTATAGAATAAAGTTATGTTACTTCCCTTTATTATCTTGGTAAGAGTTTAGCATTTGCTATCTGCCCATTCTTATTGATGTATCAGTTCCTTTCCCTTTATTCATTCTTTTGTTTTTTTCCTACAAAAATGCCATAAGTTAGTATGGTCTATTTGTAAGTGAAGAGATTTTATCAAAAATGCAATTTTATTCTTTTGCATTCTTCCCTTTTATTATGATGATGATGTCTCTGATCATAAGGTTATGATACTCCATCATTGAAGTCATGGCCTAGGGTTGAATTTGCCTTTTCACCATTCCATTAATACTATGGTAGAGGGCTTCATTCCTCTTCTTGATATCTCCTACAAAAAAGGTTCAGGAGTTAGAGATCTTATTTCATGATCAAATAATTTTCTAGAGTGCATTCATTTTTGAGTTTTAAGTGCATTCTTCCCTTTTAAAAGGCTGACGAATGCATTGCTAACATGTTGGACCTTCTCATGACCATATTTCATACCCTATATTAGTCTAACTATTATGGAGAGATATTCCAGATGATGCTCCTGATGAGACTATGGAGATGGACACTGAGTTTGAGGAGCTTGAACGTCCTATCCAGCCTTTAAAGGTTGCCAGTATGACGCTTTTGCAAATGTCACTATCAGTGATATTCCCTTGCTAGATGGGCCCATAATTAATTGGGCTCCTATGATCTAAATTCCTATTAAGCATTAGGTTCACCTTAATAGTGTCTCCTTTGTTCCTTTAGATGCTTCACATGTGAACATTCTAACTACCTTTCTATGCTTTTACAACACTAATCTTGAATGTTAGTAGTAAATTGTTTGCACATTCTTGCTTAGGCTTAAAGACTTTATTATGCAAAGCAAGTATTTCATAACAAATGCATACAAGTGTATGCATGTTATATATGACATGCATGATCCTAATAGGTCTTATGTTTGGAATAATGCTATGTTCACAGCTTGGAGTGTGAGAATAAGGTGCCTTATCAACAACTTGTAGGTTTAAGCACTTGATGCTTTGTTATTGGTACTTCTAATGTCAAAGCTTCTGATACAGCTCATCAAATTGATGACTGGGCTAGTGAGTGGGGTCCATGGCTTTACATTAGAGCTCATGATTGATCGATGCACTATTGAACTTTTCTTTTTGTTATTGCTTTTGCTATATGATAACTGGTGTATTTGTATACTTGTAGTTTACTTCTTTCTGCCCTGAGATCTTTTTCACTAACTTTGAAGTTCTAGTGTTTTATTTACTATTTTCCCCCAAGTTGCCCTAAAGTTACATTTTTCCCCCAGCTTCATTTTGAATTCGTTCTAGCAGTCTTTTTCTTCATGTGTGCAAGAGACTTAGTTTGGTATGTTGTTGTTAACCCTTTGTCTTACTATCCCTATTAGTTACAGTCTCATGTATTAAAGATGTAGAGGAGTGGGCAAACTGATTGAAGTGAGTTCTTGATAATGAAATCAACTGGACTTGCACTTTAAAGAATTCTTGAGTAGAATATGAGGCTTGATGCTGATATAATAATTAATAACAGTTACAAGATATGGGTTACAATGCAAGTTACTAAGCCACCTAAATTCTTAAGGTATAAGGGGATGTTAGGCATACAAGGAAAATTATAAAAGGGATGGCAATAAACATAACTAAAATAGTGATCTCATAGCACTAATTTAGCTTTCATTATGTATTATCTTTCCATTTAGATACTTATACAGTATGATAAAGATGAATATATGATATTTGAACAAAAATTTAAAATTCAGTTTTAATCATTCATTAAGACAAAAAATGAGAACATTCATTATATCACATGATACAACTCCTATTATCAGCTAGTCATGAATTTTCTCTCTGTAATTTTTACTTTACTGTTCTTTTTCTTTTTTTCTCTCCCTATTTTTTTCTCTTTTTTTCATTCTTTTTAATTTTTCCTCAAATTTCCTATCTTTAAAAGTTACATCATGTGATATATTTATGTTCTTTGAATTTTCATTTATGCCCATGTTGAATGAATATAATTAAATTGAATTTATGTCAAACATGCATATGCAATCAATATCATAATGCACAGTACCATTAGGATATACATTACATAAGTAGGCATTATCTAAATTTATATCATCGATCACTAAAATAAAATAGAAATTAAAATTTTATTCAAATAAGATGATAAGAAATTTTATTTCCTATTCTAGATGCTAGGGATGTTGAGTCTCATAGTGATTGTCCTTGAGGTGGTTGACATAATAACTATTCTTACATCCTTTTGCCAACTGTCTCCATGAATTCATCTTTCTGTACCTCAAATGTGCATTTTTCTTTATTGTCTAGCTGCTTCTCATCATCAAACTCATCACCCCATCTTGTAGGCACAATCGACTCGAAGGGTATGTTAAACGAAGGTGGTTTAGTATAAAACACTTTATAGTCAAACTTTCCTAAAGGCTAACCCAATAAGTCTTCTAATATTTCCACATCTTTGGGGGGCATTAGGAGATTTCTCATTAGTTTTAGGTATAGGTCCTCAAAGGAGTTTAGCACTTCTTCCTCACTAACTCCTGAGTTAATCATCATGGTAGCTAGGGGTGGTACATTTCGGTAGTTGGGGAAAGGATTAGTTTGAGTGCTTGGGTTTTTAGGGTTTTTGATTTTTCCAGAATCTATAAGGTTTTGGATTTCATGTTTGAGGTGGATGCAGTTATCTATGGAGTGTTGGAGGTTTTGATGGAATTGGTAGTGCTTGTTTGGGTTTGGTGGGTTTGGATTAGGTAAAGGTTAAAGTAAGCCTCTCTGGATCAATTGTTTTAGGGCTTTAGAGAGTGGTTATTTAAAGCTAGAGAATCTCCAGGGTTATTAAACTATACGCACTTCCATGGCTCGACTAGTACTTCCTTGTTGTGTGCCCTTAATTAGGTAGTTTTGGGTTCCAATGCCTCTTGAGATTCTTTTCTTGTCATTCTTTACTTGCAGACCATCATCATATAGGTCTATAAAAAGTTTTGGGGTTCATCATCTACAACCTCTTAACCAAATTAAGTGACAAATTTCAAACTATCATCCTAACATGATCCTTCTCGGCCAGCTTATTCTTCATTAGCCCTGTTTTATTCATGAATCTGGTAAGAAAATCAGAGAAAGATTCATTAGGTTTTTGCTTTGTTAGTTCTAGATCTCTAATGGACATTTCCAACTAGGAGTTATAATTATATTTTCTTAAGAAGGTAGTACATAATTCTTTCCAGTCAACTCTCACAGATTTTCCTAGTCCATGATACCAGTTTATAACCATTCACTCTAAGGATAGTATTAAAAACCTAGTGCTCACTTCTAATGGGGCCTTAGTAGTGCTCATAGTTATTGTGTACTGACTAAGATGAATCCTAAGATCTCTAGTTCCATTAAAACTTCTATAGCTAAGAATTTTGAACTTCTCAGGTAGCTTATTACCCTCCGTTAGCAACATACCATTAAAGTCAAATGAACACCCCATGCCTTGTGCTCTAATTAGCTATTCCATCTTGGACATATTCTGGGTTAGTGCTCATATCTACTTAGACTCGTGGTCTTGTACCAGTTCAAGTGATTCTCTCTTTTCCTTTTCTATCATATAGTTCTCAATATCCTCAAGCTTCACATCAACAATAGGTGGGTTTCTAGCAACAAGTTGCCCCCTAGTGTTATTGGTAGTAGGTGGAGCATCTGGAGCTGGTAGGACAATAGCAGCAGTAGGTGGTTATTCAATTGTAGGTGGTATTATGATAGCAGTAGTTTGCATTAGTCCAAATGGTGCTTGTCTCAGGTCATTTTGCATTATAGCACTCATGTAATCCATCAGAGCTCTTTTGATGTCTTCTAAGGTCTAGCTCCCTTGATGTTGTTCCATTTTTTTAGATTTAGGAGAAGTTAGTTCAGCTTTCAAGTAAAGTGGGTTGATAGGGCTTCTTTCGAGTCTATCCAATATGTTCAGGACTTCCTTTACTAAGGCTTTAGGACTCTAACTTATTATTCTTAGTCTGCCATCTCGTCGTCCCCAAATACTGATGTATCTATAATGGCTACAAATAACATGTTAGTATGATGAATGAGATGCATGTATGCATGATGAACGTGCTATGCAATAAGTAGAAAGTATCAATCAAGTGTACAACATATATCCTTCCAACCTTATTCCTCCCACACACGTGTTTAATGGTGAGCCTCTTGTCCTAGGACTTTTTGGTCTTGGTCTTAATATCAACGAGGGATATTAGGGACTGACACGCATGCTAGATCTCTGTTAAAGTAGTAAAGCATAGAAATAACATTCCTAGGTATAAAGGTATAGCCCAATCTTCATTACCCCAAGGGGCTCTAAAAGTATGGGCCTAGGCTTTTATAGATAGAAATACCTCATGGTAATAATCATAAAAACAACATTTCTAAGTATAAAGGTCTAGCCCAATCTTTATTGGCCCAAGTGGGCTTCAAAAGTATGAGCCTGGGCTTTTATAGATAGAAATACCCCTTATGGTAAAAATCATACAAGCAATTTTTAGTAGATCCTAAGGGAAGTAACTAAGCCATTATATGTGGTTAGGGTCAGGAAAAAAATCAAGGTTCCCTTACTAAAATGTCCTCCTTTAGGACTTGAGTTATAGGCTAAGGTCATATGACCACGGTAATCTCTCTTAAACTGAGTTAAGGCTAAGAGTGATGGTTAGCCAATTTACAACTCCATGAAGCTAATGGAATCATGAAATCATAAATCAACACCATTATTTTAATAGGGACATGTAGAATGAATCCAAGAATAAAATAATAATTAATAAAATAATTCTAAATAACACAAGTAGAATTAGTATCTTTCATCCCCAGTGGAGTTACCACTATTGACGACAGGGTTTAGTGCATGCCTAAGATTTTAGCAACTGTGACACTATTTATGCTTAGGGCCCTAGGGAACACACTACTATATTATAAAGACATTGTGGAGATGAGGAGTCACCACCCAGGGTAATAACTGGGACAAATCGAAAGGTGGTACTTAATTCTCTAAAAGAAAGCTAACACCACAACTAGGAGATTATAGGAATGGAATACTAACTTCTTTCAGTCTTATGTTCATTTAGATTTATTTTATGAATTACTATTTTATTATCTAATTACATGCAATTTTATTTAAACCCTAATTAAACATCCATCTAACCCAAAAAAAGGCAACAGGTTAGAAAATTACACGTAAAAATGCATACAAAAGGCAGCGTCCTTAAGTCTAAACTAGATTAATTTTTAAAAGTTAGCTATTTCTACATATTTTTTATTTATAAGTGAATTGGACTAAAGAAAGACCTAGATTTTTAATTAATTTTAGTAAACTTAAATCTATTTATTTTAATTTAACTAAGGGAATAGTCCTAAGTCTACCAAATTTTAAAGGAAAAATTAAATTAATAAGTGGGCCTAAGTCTAACTTAATTTTAAATTAAGTGATATGATCCTAAATCTATTTATTTTAGAAGAAATGAAATTAATAGGCTGAGCTAAGTCTAAATTAATTTAGTTAACCTAAAAATGGGCCTAGGTCTAAATTAATCTAATGGGCCTAAATTGATTTTAATTAATTAACCTAAACCATTTTTAAGCCTTTTTTTTTATTTAGTGGGTTTGGACTTATCATGGGCTTGGGGCCTAAAGAACTAAAATATCCAAAAATAAAACCCAAACAAAAATCATATCAAACACAGGATTTATGTGATTTTCTAAAAAAAGCCCTAAATCAATTTACATGCAACCTTAAATTAATCTAAATCCACTATTGATTTTAATTCATTTTTACCTAATTGAGCATAAATTGCTAATCAATTTTAGTTCAGAAAATATAAAATTCTACTATTATCCACTATTGGGGCTACTATAAACTACTATGCAGAAATTAAAATCAAATTAATTACAACCCAAAACAAAAGAAAATTAAAAGAACGCAAAAATCATAAACCTAAATCCTATAGGGGTTTTATAGATTTTAATTCATGGCATTCCATGGATTTTTCCAAGGGTCACTGCCAAAATCTCATGTCTCTAACCTTATCTCCAGAGTACCATCGAACATCAATCAAAATAAAAAAAATTAATCAGTAATGAATCAAATAAAAAATAAACAAAAAAATCAAATCAAATTAAAAGAGGAAAAAAGAAGAGTAAAAGATGTTGTGCAAATGTTATTTGAATGCCCTTCAGATTAGGATCGTCACCAATTTAAGATTCACTCTATTACTTTTTCTTGATTCTTTGGACTTTAAAAGCAAAGAACATATTTTTTTATAGTAGCTAATTAGGGTTTTTATTCTCTCTATTTTTTTTTGCAGCTCTTTTTCTCTAGGGTTTTCTCATAGCCTTTTTTTTCACATACTCTCTCTACCTCTCTCCCTAGCCAGTCCCATTTCATAGCCTCCCCTTCTGGCTTTTAAAGCTAGACCCAACCACCTCAGCTCCTATGATCAGGTAGGGAAGTTACGTGATAGTTAGGAGTGAGATCAGGAGTCTCTCAGTCTGCACTTTATTTTTTAAATTTTTAAAATCAAGATAATGAGATGATAAACGATAGGATTTTGAAAAATTAAAGACTTATAAATAGACACATGGTGTCCTAAACCAATGAAAAAATTGAAAAATGACAAAATCAGTGTAAAAAATCATGAAATCAGTGTAAAAATCACCTTTTAATGAAAATCAACATTACAGAATGTCGATTTTAACCCATAATGTCGATTGGCATTATGTAATGCCAGTCAGCATTACATATTGTCGATTGGCATTATGTAATGCCAATCAACATTACACAATGGCAGATGACCAAAATTTTCATTTTTTTAAATTATAAAAAGGTTCCCAAAAGTTTTGAATTTCTGCAATTAAATCCTTAAAAAACTAATTTGAAATTAAATCCACAAAAATGTTGTAGTTTAGTATGTTAAGTCACAAAACTTGACACCAGAGATCAATTCTCAATTAGATTTTCATCATAGGAGCATTTATCGGATGCGTGCACAATTACATCCTGAAATTGGGTGCTTATAACAAGACTGAAAGAAGTTGGTATTCTGTATCCAGAATCTCTTAGTTATGGTGCTAACTCTTTTCTAGAGAGTTGAGTTACCACCACCTTCAAATTTTTCTAGTTATTACCACAGGTGGTGACTCCTCATCTCCATGCTAGGACTTTGTGATATTATAGTGTGTTCTCTAGAACCCTGAGCTCAAGTAGTGTCGCAGTTGCTAAAATCTTGGATGCTTAGTAAACCCCACCATTTACACACTCTCCCTTAGAATTGATAATTTCAAGTGCACCATGAGAGAAGACTTGTTGCACCTTGGATAAACCACTCCACCTTAATCTCAAATTACTTAAAAACAACTTTAGTCTATAATTGAATAAAATAACAAGATCACTAATTTTGAATTCTTTCTTGATAATATGAGCATCGTGCCACCATTTTGTTTTCTCCTTGAAAAGCTTGGTGCTCTCATATGCTTAAAATTGAAACTCATCTAGTGCATTGAGTTGTAATAAACATTTTTAACCTACTGCCTTCATGTCAAAGTTTAGTGCCTTAATGGCCCAATAAGCTTGATGTTCAAGCTCCATCAAAAAATGAAAAGCTTTCCCAAGAACTAATCTACAAGGAGACATGCCAATTGAAGTTTTAAATGCCATGCAGTACTCCTATAAAGCATCATCCAATTTAGACACCTAATCTTTCCTTAAAGAGCCACTGTTTTCTTTGAACTTTTATTTATTTCCCTATTAGTGACCTCCACTTGACCACTGGTTTGAGGGTGATATGGGGTAGTAACTCTATGGTGAACTCCACACCTTTTGAGTAGTAATTCAAATTATTTATTGCAAACGTACGAGCCTCCATCACTAATCACATCATAAGGCACTCCAAATCTGTCGAACAATTTTTTAAAAATCTTATCACCACTATAACATCATATTCAAGTGAAAGAATAGCTTCCACCCACTTAGACACATAGTTTACCCTAACCAAGATATATTGGTTCCCAAAAGATGATGGAAAAGGACTTATAAAATCCAAACCCTATACGTAAAAAATCTTCACTTCTTGAATTGATGTGAGTGGTATTTGAAAAAAGTCCTATAGGGGGGGTGAATAGGACTATTAATAAAAATGAGAAACTAAAAGCATTCTTTGCAAGAATTGAATGGAAGTTGACAAGGGAGAATGAAGAACACAAAAATTTAAGGAGTTCAGATTCAACAACAATCCTACATCTCCACCTAACTTATCCCCAAGTTAGGATTCTCAATCACCAATAATCTTATTCACAAGATTGAGATTAAATAAGAGTTTTATGGCTCACTCTTACAACCTTACAACTTGAGTTTTCAAGGCTCACTCAAAAAACCAAATCCCAAGTGTTTTAATGGATAACACTTAAACTAATTCCATCAGAGATAAGTCTCACTTCCTTTCTAATCTATCCTAAGATTTAAGATGAAGAGAAATTCTATTTATAACACACAACCAACTCTCACAAGAGTTATAAAAATAAAGAATTGTTTAAGAGAATTTGAGAGCTTAATTGAAAGTATAAGAAAAAAAGAATGATAATAAGTTTATTAACTTCCATTCAGCTCTTAAGGTGTTTATTTAGACAAAAACTCAAAATTATAGCTATTTGAGTTGCAAATAATGTGTCCAACATCAATATTTTGAATTCAATGTTTATAATTTTGAATTATTGAAGGTGATGCTATCTAATAGCTATGCATGGATTAAAACCATAAGTGGCAACTAAAGATGTTCGATTTTGCCCATATTTTCTTCATAAAAGTTATTGAAATTTGACTTATATTTTTATATAATTTTGAATAAACTCAATTGGACTTTTATAGTTTAAAATATGTCCAAAATACTAAGAGCTATGCAATCTAAAATGTAGACTACTGTCATACAACTATGTGCAAGTTAAACCCCATTATTTTATATTGAAGACATCTGAATATGCCCCAAATTTCCTATTAAAGTTTTATATATTTGACTTAGATTTCTATATCAATTTTAATCACTTCAATTGGACATCTTTAGCTCAAGATATGTGTAAAATACTAAGAGCTATGAAATCTAAAATGGTAGCTACATATGTTAATTTCAACTTAATATTTGTATACCCAAATGAACTTAGATTTTGACAAGAAAGCCTAATTTAGAAAGCTCAAGATGTCTAATTCAAATGTGAAGAAGTTAAATTTCTCATCATAAAGCTCTAAGGATGTCAAAAGCCTCCTTGAATCTCAAAGGTCGAATCAACCCAAGATAATTATACTTCATTTTAACTTCCAAGGGAGTCCTAACTTATACACACATAAACAAACAAATTAAATGCTAAAAATTAATTTTTTTAAGTTCAAAATTAAGATTGATTATTATTAAGGTCAAACAATCTCCCCCTTTTTGATTTTGACAAGCTTATTTTGAGTTTGATAAAAAATAATGCAAAGTAAAGTGTGTGATAATATTTATGATAATAATGATACCGAATGAAAGAAAATATATTTCTTTATTTTTCTCCCTACGAATATGGACGTGATAAGAAATATAAATTTATAGATCATTCCCCTTGATAAAAAAATAAAATAAAAACAATATAAAATATGACATTCTTATGACAAATGTATTAAACACATAAAATATGATAACATGATCATTTAAATTAATGCTAGGCAATGTGAGAAAATAATTTCAAACATATATGCATATAGTGCCACTAAAATGCATCATAAAAATAGTACATATAATAATAATGTTGATGCTAGGCATACTTAATTATCATATAATCATATAAAGCTTAGCTAGCTAATCAATCATAAAGCACTTAGCATATAAAAAATAAACACAAATTATTCATAACATATTTTCCTCTCTTTGTACAAAAGCAAAAGGAAAAGAGAGAGATATAAGGGGAAATGAACCTAAAGGGACCAAAATTCCTATAGGAACAAAGCAAAGATACACCAAATCTTTGTAAAAATATTCATGCCTTATCAAACATAAAAACAATTCCTAAGAAGATAATATTATACACATGTATAGTAATAATATTCACCAAAATTCCTATAGGAACAAAGCAAAGATACACCAAATCTTTGTAAAAATATTCATGCCATATCAAAGATAAAAATAATTCCTAAGAAAATAATATTATACACATGTATAGTAACAAATAACAAACTTAAATATATTTCTCCCCCTTTGTCAAAAGAAAAAAGAAAAGAGAGAGATAGAAAGGGAAAATGAAAACAAAGATACACAAAATCTTTATAAAAATCTATGTCATACATAAACATAGTAAGTAAAACAAGGCCTTTTGTCACATATGATGTATGACAAAATTAGCCATAATGTTAATATGCATGCAAAAATTTAAAAAAGTTTTCTCCCCTTATATTAAATAAAATTATAATATGTCACTAATATAAATAAATTTTTTAAGAGAGTTTTAAAATTAAAAACAAACTGAGTACACATGTTAAAAAAAATTAACTAGGTACACATGCAAACTCAAATTATTTCTCCTCCTTTGATGAAATGCAAAAGGAAATTTAAAAAGATAAACTAAATATAAATTGATGACTATACAAAAATTTTAAGAACAAAATCAAAATATTTATCAATCAAAGTAATTAATAAGCATAACATGATTTCACATAAAAACAATTCAACCATTAATTAAACAAAAAATCAAGATAAACTATATCCATCAATCATGCTAAGTCCATGCTTAATGAAATTTAATCTCTCTTCATTGAGAGGTTTGGTGAAGATATCTGTAAGTTGATTATTTCTATTAACAAATTCAAGTGAGATATAACCAATTTGAACATCATCATACAAGAAATGATGTCTAATGTCTATATGCATAATTCTAGAATGCTGACTAGGATTTTTGCTAAGGTTAATAACACTTTTATTATCAAATTTGATTGGAATGTGATCAATTTTTACACCAAAGTCTAACAACTATTGTTTTTGCCATAAAATTTATGAACAATAGAGACTTCCTGCAATATATTTAGCTTAGCAGTGGACAACTGAAACTTGTTTCTTACTAAACTAAGAAACTAAACATTGTCCTAAAAATTGACAAGTTGTTGAAGTGTCTTTTCTATCTAGTAAACTACCAACAAAGTCTGCATCAGAATAATTAATCAAGTTAAGGAATGAAATTATAGGATACTAAAGTCCTAAATGCATTATACTATAAAGATATTTGAAAATTCTTTTTATAGCATTCAAATGAGACTCTAGGATTAGATTGAAATCTAGCACACGGGCAAATAGCAAACATAATATTGGGTCTACTAGTAGTTAAATAAAGAAGGGATCCGATCGCAGCTCTAAATCCCTTTTCATCAACTGATTTGCAATTCTCATCTTTGTTAAGTTTGGCTGTGGTGCTGATTGGAGTCTTACTTATCTTAGCTCTATCCATGCCAGATTTCTTGAAAATGTCTCTTGCATACTTGGTTCGATTAATGAAAATCCCATTTTTGCATTGCATGATTTGTAGTCTCAGAAAGAATTTGAGTTCACCCATCATACTCATCTCAAATTCTCATTGCATTAAATTAGAGAATTCCTCACAAAAGTAATGGTTAGTAGCATCGAATATAATTTCATCAACATATATTTGAACAATTAATAAATCATGCTTGGATTTCTTTATGAAAAGAGTTGTATCAACTTTTACTTTAGAGAAACCTTTCTCTAATAAGAAGTTGTTCAATCTCTCGTACCTAGCTCTAGGAGCTTGTTTCAATCCATATAATGCTTTGGAAAGTTTGAATATATGATTTGGAAAATCAAAGCTTTCAAAACCTAGAGGTTGTCCAACATACACCTCTTCTTAAATAAAACCATTTTAAAATGCACTTTTAACATCCATATGATAAATTTTGAAATCCATGAATGATGCAAATGCAAGTAGCATCCTAATAGCTTATAACCTTACAACAGAAGCAAAGGTTTCATCATAATTAATGCCTTCTTCTTGATTATAACCTTTAGCTACTAGTCTAGCTTTGTTCCTAGTTATGACACCTTGTTCATTCATCATATTTCTAAACACCCATTTAGTGCCTATAATAGGATGATGTTTAGGTCTAGGAACTAAGGTCCAAACCTTATTTCTCTTAAATTGATTTAACTCTTCTTGCATAACAAGGACCTAAAATTCATCACATAAAGCATCATCAATATTTTTAGGTTCAATTTGAGAAATGAAGGCTAAATTAACAATAGACTTTAATTGAGATCTAGTAGTTACCCTTTTTGTAGCATCACCTATAATGAGGTCTTGAGGATGAGCTTTCTTGAATTACCAATCCTTTGGAAGTTCATCCTTTAAGGTGGGTTGAGATATCTCCTCATTTTCCTCCTTGCTTGGATCTTCAAGTTCCAAAGGTTTACTAGCATTTTCTTTTTGTGTTTCCATAATCTCATTGTCACTTACAAGATCATCAACACTACAAACATCCTTTCTAGGAGCAAGTGAGTTTGATTCATTAAATACCATATGCATTGACTCTTCAACTACTAGAGTTCTCTTATTAATTACCCTATATGCTTTACTAGAAATAGAATATCCTAGGAAAATTACTTCATCGGCTTTAGAATCAAATTTTCCAAGATTGTCCTTGGTGTTCAATATAAATCACTTGCATCCAAATACACTTAGATATTAGATTTTAGGTTTTCTATTATTCCTTAGCTCATAAGATGTTTTATTTAAAATTGGTCTTTTGGAAACTCAATTTAAAATATAACAAGATATGTTAATGAATTCTGCCTAAAAGTATTGAGGAAAATTATACTCATAAAGCATTATTCTATCCATTTCCATAAGAGTACTAGTTTCCTTTCAACTACCTCATTTTTTTTAGGATTTCTAGGAGATTAAAATGTATGAGAAATACCATTTTCATTATAATAGTTTTTAAAAAATTCATTTTCAAATTTGGTTCCATGATTACTTCTAATAGAAGAAATATAAAAGCCTTTTTCTTATTGAACTCTTTTTGTAAACTTTTCAAAAGCTTTAAATGCATCATTCTTATGAGCAAGGAAACATACCTATGTAAATTTAGATTAATCATTAACCAATACATATGCATAGTGCATTCCACTGAAAACTAGCAACTTTAGTTAGTCTAAATAAATCCATATGTATAAGTTCAAGTGGCCTAGAGGTGGACACTACATTTTTTAGATTAAATGAGGACTTGGATTGTTTTCCCTTTCAGCAAGTGTCACAAGGTTTATCCTTAGTGAATTCAAGCTTAGGTAAACCAATCATAAGTTCATGTTTACAAAGATCATTTAAAAGCTCCAAATTTGCATGTCCTAACCTTCTATGCCATGTCAATGTTTCATGGGAGATAAACACTAATAATTTTATGTCTTTGTTATCAATTTTATTCAAATCAATGACATAAACATTGTCTACTCTTTCACCACTAAAAATAATGTTATTTTCATCAAGACTACTAACAAAGCAATTTTTAGGATAGAAAGTTTTGTACTAAGCAAATTATGTTTAAGACCATCAACACATAACACATAATTTATAAAAAAGGATTGACAATTACCTATTTCTCCAATGCCAATAATTTTTCCTTTTGCATTATCTCAGAAAGTAACGTGTCCTCCATCCTTCGCATCAAGTTTGTTGAATTGCTCTTTGTCTCCCGTCATGGGCCTTGAACATCCACTATCGAGATACCACTTGTTTTTTGTTCTTATGGATTTCAAGCACATCTACACAAAATAGTTTAAGTGTTCTTTTAGACCCAAACCTTTATTAGTCTAGGTTGGTTAGTTGCAAGATAATTCGTAAGAAGTAAATTCATATGTAGTCTTCTATAAAAGCACACATTGTTAGTATGTCCTTTGATCATGCAATAAGAATATACAATATTTTTGAATTTATTCCTCATAGGATGAAATGCTTTCTTAGTGTGTACAACATGCCTTTAGTGTTGTGTGTATCTCCTGTTATTTTATGTCATTAAGTGAGATATACATTGGTAATGGTGATGTGTTTTTTAATAATGTTGTGCAACATGTTTATGTGAATTGTATTATATAGCATGTCTATTATAATTGTGTCAAATGTACATATAAGCATGCTTGGGTTAATGTGCTCTAGTAAAGATCTCATGGGTTTATGTCTTTGTGTTAATGAAGGATGAATCTTATGAGACTTTCCTTTGCTATTTAACACATGAGATCTTTTAGCTTTGAAAGCTTAAGTCTTATTTGAATTAGAGGTTGAAGAGTGGAATGATGTGAAGCTTTTACAAAATTAATTTGTGATGAAGATAATGAAGACATTGCATTCTTATATCCAATTCCATGGGTATCTCTATGAAATTTTTGAGAGTCAAGAAGACTATATAAAGCTTATTTTCCTTTCTTAAATTTAGCAATGGAATTCTTTAATTCTAAGACCTCCTTAGAAAGCTTATGATTTTCATCATTTGCTTTGTTAAGTAGATCTTCTAAAGAATTAGAAGATTTTGTACCACTAATAAGTTTTTCATTTAATTCAACAAGTTTAGCAAAATTAATTTTTAAATTTTCTAATTCTCTATTTAAGTTGCCTAACTTATGCTTATAATGCTTCTTCTTAGATAATAAACTTTTGCATTTAACAAGTAATTTACTCACAATAGAGCTCTCATCATCATCATCGTAATAATTATCATAATCATCAAAGGAAGAATAAGAAGTAGATGGTACCTTATTTCATTTTCAAGGGCCATGAAGTAAGATTGGCCACTTTTTATTGTTCCTCTTCCTCTTCAGATTCATAGGAATCATCCCAAGTAGCTTCGAATTCCTTCTTTTTATCTTTTGCTCCGTTATTCTTGAATTTGAGTTTAGGCCACTCACTTCTAATATGTCTTGGTTTCTTGCATTTATAGCAAGTAACCTCCTTAGTTTTCTTCTTCCCATCTCCTTCAAACTTTTTGTTATAGTCCTTTGTACTTAAGAAGTTTTTCTTTCTAAAAAACTTCTTGAAGTTCCTAGTGAGCATGGAAATGTCACCATCTTCATCACTAGAATCTTTGATGCTTTACTCTTCATTGTCTTCTTGAAGAGCTTTTAGAGCAATGCTCTTCTTATTTTCTTCTTTTTCTTCTTGTTCTTCACCTCTTTGCCTGATAGTGAGCTCATATATTAAGAGCTTACTAATGACCACATCAGTCAATAGAGTGGAGTGGTCTTGAGCTTCCTCAATTGAAGTAACATGAGATTCCTAATCCTTCTTAGGTAGGATTCTTAAAATCTTATTGTTTTCCTCTTCCTTGGAGAAATGTTTTCCAAGTTTCTTGAGGGTTATGAGGAGAGCATTGCGACAATTTGTCATCTCCATGATTGATTAATGAGGCTTCATTTTGAAGAGTTTATATTCATACATATGAAGTTGAACCTTCTTACTTCTTACTTGAATGTTGCCTTCGTAGTGGTTTTCTAAGGTCTCCCACATTTCTTTGGCTGACATACAATGTTAAAGCTTGCCTCCTTCTTGTCTTGTCATTAAAAGGACTAGAGTAATCATAACTTTTTTATTTTTTTAATTTTCTTCCTTTTGATCAATACTCTATTGGCTTTTTATAAGAGTAGTTACCACACCACCAATGATAGTTGTAGGTGGTTCCCACCCTCTTAGGACAATGTCCTAAAGTTTGATGGAATCATAATCAAGATATAATTCAATTTTGAATTTCCAATATGGATAGTCACTACCATCAAAGAATGGTCTAAGAGAAGAGATGTTTTGTGATTCACTCCCCATGATCTTTTATTCTAGCAATGAAGTACCTAGAATTCAAGATCTGATACTAATTAAAAAGAGTCCTAGAAGGGGGTGAATAGGACTATTAAAAAAAAGAGAAATTAAAATACTTCTTTACAAGAATTGAATGGAAGTTAAGAAAGAAGAATGAAGAACACAAAAATTTAAGGAGTTTGGATTCAACAACAATCCTATGTCTCTACCTAACTTATCTCCAAGTTAGGATTTTCAATCACCCATAATCTTATTCATAAGATTGAGATTACACAAGAGTTTTATGGCTCACTCTTACAACCTTACAACTTGAGTTTTCAAGGCTCACTCAAAAAACCAAATCCCAAGTGTTTTAATGGACAACACTTAAACCAATTACTTTAGAGATAAATCTCACTTCCCTTCTAATCTATCCCAAGATTTAAGATGAAGAGAAATTCTATTTCTAACACACAACCAACTCTCATAAGAGTTATATAAATAAAGAATTTTTTAAGAGAATTTGAGCACTTAATTGAAAGCTTAAGAAAGAATGAATGATAACAAGTTTCTTAACTTCCATTCAGCTCTTGAGGTGTTTATATCGACAAACACTCAAAAATATAGTTATTGGAGGTTCAAATAATGTGTCCAAAATCTATATTTTGAATTCAATGTTTATAATTTTGAATTATTAAAGGTGATGCTATCAGATAGCTATGCATGGATTGAAATTGTAAGTGGCTATTAAAGACATTCAGTTTTGCCCACACTTTCTTCATAAAAATTATAGATATTTGACTTAGCTTTTCATATAATTTTAAACCAACTAAATTGGGCTTTTTTAGTTCAAGATATGTCTAAAATTATTGGACGTGTGCAATCTAAAATGTAGACTACCATTAAACAGCCATACACAAGTTGAACCCATGATTTTGTATTGAAGACATTTGAATTTGCCTAACCATTCTTCATTAAAGTTGTAGATATTTAAATTAGATTTTCATATCATTTGAATCACTTCAATTGGATATATGTAGCTCAAGATATGTTCAAAATATGAAGAGCTATGCAATTTGAACTTGTAGCTGCATATGTTGATTTGGACTTAATATTTGCATACTCAAATGAACTCAAATTTTGACAAGCAAGCCTAATTCAAAAAGCTCAAGATGGATATTTCAAATTTGAAGAAGATAATTTTTTCATTATAAAGCTCTAAGGATGCCAAAATCCTTCTTGAATCTTAGAGGTCGAATCAGCCCAAGATAATCATATTTCATTTTAACTTCCAATGGAGTCCTAACTTATACACACTTAAAAAACAAATTAAATTCTCAAAATTAAGATTAATTATTGCTAAGGTCAACAACATTTTATTCCTCTTTAAGATATTCCCTTGACTTTGACTTTTATCATAATGTTCCATATACTCTTTTGAATATTTGAGTAAAGTTGGCCAAAAAAACCCACTTTCCAACACCTTTGCAAACAATTTTTATTACTCTGAAATGCCGATCATATGAAAAATCATGATAATGAGATAACATTTCTAACATTTCAATTTTAGGAATGCACCTCCTAATTAGTCCATCTCCCTAAACTTTGTATAGAAATGGATACTCTCGCAGATAATGTTTTACCTCATGAAGGAAATGCTTCCTTTATTGATAGGAAAAATCTTGATGTAGCACACCACATGCTAAATAATTAGTAATGTCTACAAACCATGGAGCCCTAAAATATTGGACTACTGGTAATAAAGCATCAATAAATTCATCATTGATATCCTCTTCTCGCCTAACTTATTCATAGCCCTCTAATCTGGATAAATGGTCAGCCACAACATTCTCAAAAACTTTATTGTCTTTGATCTCTAAGTCAAACTCTTATAAAAGTAATACCCATCGAATAATATATGGCTTTGCATCCTTCTTGCTATATAATAAGTGAAAATAATAACCTTTGAACTAAGTAAGCAAGACCTAAATTTATCAACAACAAAAACCACCACCATCATCTCTTTCTCAGTTGTGGCGTACTTCAATTAAGCCTTTGTAAAAGTTCTACATGCATAATATATGACATGGAGATTGTTGTCTTTCCTTTGACCAAGCATTGCCCTCATAGCATGTCACTAGCATTGCATATAATCTTAAAAGGAAGTGCCCAATTCAAAGGTCAAATAATTAGGGCCAAAACTAAAGCCTCCTTTAACATGTTAAAAGCATTTAGACAATCATCATTAAAATTAAAAGTAGCATCTTTAACTAACAATTGGGTTAGCAACTAAAGAAATTTTTTTAATGAAATGCCTATAAAAACCCGCATGTCCTAAAAATCCTCAAACTCCTGTGACTTTTGTTAGAGGTGGTAAATTCTTAATAATCTCTATTTTAGCTCTATCTACCTTGATTCTTGCACTTAAAATGTTATAACCAAGGACTACCCCTTCCTCTACCATAAAATGACACTTTTCCCAATTAAGAAGAAGGTTAGCTTCTTCACATCTTTTTAAGACCCTATTAAGATTAGACAAACATAATTCAAAAGAATCACCAAAAATAGATAAGTGATCCATAAATACCTCCATGATGTTCTTAATGAGATAAAAAAAATTACTATCATACATCTTAAAAAAGTAGCTGGTATGTTGCATGGTCTGAAAGGCATACGTCAAGCAAAAGTTCTATATGGGCATGTGAATGTTGTTTTCTCTAGGTCCTCTAAAAAAATAAAAATGTAGTTGTAACTTAAATAACATCTAAGAAATAGTAGTATGAATGTCCTAGTATCCACTCCAACATTTGTTTAATGAACTAGAGAGGAAAATGGTCCTTCCTTGTGGTTGAGTTCAATTTTCAATAGTCGATACATACCCTCCACCCATCAGCCATTATCTTTAAAATTAGTTCACCTACTTTATTTTCCACAATAGTCATTCTACTCTTCTTTTGTATACACTACACTAGGCTTACTTACTCATTATCAGAAATTAGGTAGATAATGCCTACATCCAATAACTTGATAATCTCCTTTTTTACCACCTCTTTCATGTTTGGATTTAAGCACCTTTGTCTCTCTATGATAGCTCTACTCCCCTCTTCTATATAGATTTTATGCATAATAATTAAAGGGTTGATCCCTTTTATATCTAAATTTTGCCACCTAATGGACTTCACTCTATTTCTCACTATTTTATATATCATTTTCTCTTATTCAATGGATAACTTATTGGAAATGACAATGGGTAAAGTGTTTCCTTCCCTAAAAAGGTGTATCTCAAATGGGTAAGTAATAGTTTAAGCTCTAAATTGGGTGGTTTTACATAGATGGAGGAGTGAGGTTGTCACCACATACTAACATTTTAGGCTTAACAAAAGTGGGTTCTTATGAGGGTTCACTATCTACTTCACACTTTAAGCTTTTATCAAAAATTTGTTTATTCAAATTCACCTCCCTCACACACTCATCTATAACTTTCACTCTCATGCAAAATTCCTTTTCAATTGAGTGTTTCATAAATTGAGGCATTATAAACTCCACACCCTCATCACCAAGCCTAAGTGTGGTTTTCACTTCATGAACATCTATGATGGCTCTCCTAGTATTTAAAAATGGTCTCCCAAGAATTAAAGGACATTTACTATCCTCTTCAAAATCCAAGACTATAAAATCCATAGGAAAAATAAATTTATGTACCTTAACAAAAACATCCTTAATGATCTCATGTGGTTTCTTTATAGAATGATCAACAAGTTGCAAAGTCATGTTTGTAGGGGTCAACTTGCCAAGTTGTAATTTCTTAAAAAGAGAAATTCCATAAAGTTAATACTTACACTTAAATCATATAAACATATAGAAAATTCTTGAGCAGTAACTACATAAGGGAGAGTAAAACTCCCTAGGTCTTTTAATTTAGTTAGTATTTTGTGAGTGATGATAGAACTACAGGTCTCAATTAATTCCATAGTTTAGTTATCATCCCATCTTCTTTAGTTAGTGATAACATCCTTTAAGTACTTAGTATATGTTGGCATTTCTGCAAGAGCTTTAGTAAAAGGAATGTTAAGTTCAAGCTTTATAAAAGTATTTAAAAACTTGTTAAACCTCTTTTCATCATTACACTTCTTCAATCTCTGTGAAAAAGGTATTCTTGTCTCATGTTTCTATGAATTAGATGTAGGTGGCTGCTCTTTCCCATCACTATATTTTATTTGCTGCTCCTTGCCTTCCTTAGAGTCATCATCACCATTCTGAATTTTCTTTTCTCAAGTCTCCACCACTTCTTTCTTGAGCTTATCTCCTGATCTTATCTCTTTGCCACTCCTTAGTGTAATTACTTTTAACTACTCCTTTGGATTGGCATTACTTAGAAGATTCACTTTATTTCTTTATGTTGCTATATCAGCAAGCTGACCTAACTTTACCTCAATATTATGAATTGAATATGAATGGTTTTTAGCTATTTGATCAAATTTTTCTTCCATTTGCTTATGATTTTTATCTTGATGGCTCATTTTGTTAGACACAGCTTCCAAAATTTATCTAATTTTTTTTCCATTGAGGCCATATGATCTTAATAAGGTTATTAAAAACCTAGAGGTGCTTGCCTTGTCATCTTGTTCTAAAAGCCTTAGGGAACTAAATTATTATTATTATTCCAAGAAAAATTTGGGTGATTCCTCCATCCCGGATTATAAGTGTTCAAGAATGGATTATTACCCTATTTTCCTTAAAATTTATTTCCAATAAAGCTGACTTGTTCTAAGCTTGAATATCTATAAACACCATTGTTGCCACATCCATATTCTGTAATTGAGTGCCCTACCATATTATAATTTTTACATAGGAGCTATGAAGTTATTGCACCCACTGTATTTCTATGGTTGAGATCCCTCAATTACTTTGAAAGTGCTGCTATTTGAGCCTGAAGAGAAGTCACTACATCTACCCTAATTTTGCCTCCTTGCTTTGGTGGGTTTTGATGCTCTAATGGCTAAAGACCATTATTATTTGCCATCTCTTCTAGAAGTGAAAATGCAACCTTAATTTCTTTTTGTGTCAAATAACCTTCAGCTGCTGCATTAATGGTGTCTCTAGTGGATCAAGTAATACCATTATAAAAAGTTCTAATGAGTACCTCCCTTGGCAAACCATGATGAGGATAGCTCCTTAACAACTCTTTAGATCTTTCATAAGCATCACTCAATGATTCCATGTCAAATTGTTGAAAGGTGGTAATATCCTTAATAATATTTGCTATTTTTAAAGATGAAAAATATTTTTCTAGAAAAGCTTTTGCCATTAGATCCCATGTCATGATTGAAGATGGTGGCTATGAGTTTAATCATGCCTTAGCCGTGTCCTTTAGTGTAAAGCGAAAGAGCCTCAAGCATATAACATTATCCGACATCCCATTGTACTTAAATGTGTTGCATATCTCCAGAAAAGTAGTAATATGAGCATTAGGATATTTATTTAGTAAACCACAAAACTAAATACTTGATTGGATCATTTGAAGTAAGGCCGATTTAATCTCGAAATTGTTGGCATTGATTATTAGCCTTGCAATACTTTGTTGTATACCTTCTAGACCTAGCATGGAAAAATCTAAAAGTGTTATTTCTTCTTCTCATTGTTCTGTCATGGTTCTAAATTCCTCTTGAGAATGCCTTATATTCTCTATTTAAAACCTTGTAAGTTTTGGAATAAAAATGAGAGGATTTGTCCCTATTCTTCAAGTATTATGCACAAACCAAAATAATTAATTAAAATAAAATAAATAATAATAGAAAATGAATAAACAAATAAATATCCATATTTAAAATAGAAATAGCTTAAATCAAGTAAAACAAAACCAATTATGTTATTAAACTTATTCAATCCCTAGCAATGGTGCCAAAAACTTAATTGGTTCTTGCAAGTATATGAATTTGTCAAGTAATATAGAATAAGTAAAAGTCAATCTTACGAGGATTGAATGTCTATCCAACTATTAATTTTGTTTTTAACTTGTTTAAAAATCAAATATTAAATGAATTATAATTGATAATTTTTAATAGCTAAAATAAAACTAAAGAATAAAATAATTTAATTTAATTTTTAACAAGCAAATAATAAGAATGATGTTAAGGATTGTATCACCATATTTTAGTTAAGACGATCACAAAAAATTAGTTTTCTTTCTATTGCAATTCTTAGGGTTAGTAATTAATTTTTCTTAACTAAAAATCACTTAATTTATTTCTATCAATTGAAAAGGCTTTAACTAATTCTCATTAAATATTTAACCTAATCAAATTTAGTAAATAAATCATGAAGCACATCTAATTGAAATTAAAGTAATTTCAACTATCTCTAGACTTAAAAATCACTTATATTTCTATTAAGATTAATATTTCTCAATAATTAGCCTTAATTAAAAATCACTTATGAATGACCAAATAATAAGCAATTAAGCTTAATGAATGCTTAATGCAATTTAAAAGAAAAACTAATTTGTGAATTAACTTAAATTAATATAAGTTTAACAATCTCCAACATAAATAAATTTAGCCAAACATAATATTCATCATCCCAAATTCTAAAAAAAAAATACAATAAATTGAAAACTTAGAAAAATAAAGAAGTGAGAAAGAAAAAAACTCTTTTTAATTCAACTCTTCATGTAGAAACTTTCCTCTTCTTCTTCACATCCTACTACTTCTTTTCTACTTCTTTCCATCTTGCTTTAATAACATTCCTTTCCAATAATACCTTCATACCCTTTTTTTTCTCCCTCTACCTTAAGTAATGCCTTCTCCTCCTTTTATACATCAATTCCTCTCATTATTTATTTATTTATTTATTTTTCTTCTTTTTTTCTTTTTCTTTCATAATTACATCTTTTTCCATCATTGCATGTCTCCCATCATTACTACATTTTTCCTATCACTAAATCAAGAGCAATTAAACTTTGTAGCATACACACACACACACACACACACATACACACACACACACAAAGAAATAAATTATAGTAAAAAAAGTAAAACAATACACACCATAAACATCCACCAAACCAACCTGAAAAGTATTACACTTAACACTTAATTAGTAGATAAAATAATATGTTGTCATCAAGTTATATTTTTGATAAGAAAAGAAGCTATGAGATTAAAGGACATACAAGACTTGAGAGACCACATTTAACCAAACTTATTGCTCTTAGGTCGAGTAGTCCATTGGTGAGAGCTTCACACTAGTTATCCCCTTGTGCGTAGAGGCCAACTTTATCAAGATAGAGTTGGGTTAAAGAAGTTAAATTCTGGACAAATGTTTTTAGGTTTAGGATTTTGAGTTCATAGTGACATATATATGATAGATCAAGTGACTGTCATTTTTTCAAATGTGATATTTCTAATAGAACTTTAATAGACAAACAAAAGCTATAGAGGTTAAGATGAGTCAAATTCCCAAGCTTATCAAAGCTAGAGGCAATAAATTGGATGGAGTCTTTAGCCATATTGAGGTATAAGAGATGATTGAGATGGAAGATAGAGTGAAAATAGCCTTAAACCATTATTGCATTCTAAATGCACAAGCGCATGGATCATGATTACAATATAAAGAGTTATCGTCCCACAAGGATTGTATATTGAGTACTAATATCTTTACTTATGATCTTAGCTAGTGAATCAAATAAAAGTAATTTAGCAAATATAAAAAAAATAATTTAAAATGAATTAAAATCAAATAATTAAAAGCTTAGAGCTTAGGTTTAGTTTCACTATTCTAATATGATCATGAACACATTATCAAATAAAAACAATGATTTTATTTAAGGGTAATTGTTCTAAAATACCTAAAAACTCTCTTGAGTTTAATTAAGCATGTTAAGATTAAGATTTAACCTACTCTCATGATTAAGAAATTAATCCTAACACATTAAGCTCTTTAACAACTATTTTACCCCTAAAGAGCTCGCCTACTCTCATGGTCGAGTGATCTAAGTCCTATGAGTTTTAAGCTAATAAATTCCCCTAACTCTCATTACTGAATTTACCTATAAACATGCAAACAAGCTGGCTAAGAATGAAAGCAAAAAATAAATACATCTCAAAGAATTAACTAAAAATCATATTAAATAATTAAGCTCTTATGTTCAGTCATACAATGGAATAGTTACTCTTAACAAAAAATTTAATGGAAATTTAGTCACACATAATTATGGTCAAGTACACAAATATGTTCAAAAGAATTAAAAGATGAAGAAGAAAATAAAATAAAAATCTTTTAATCTTGATTGAATGAATCTCCTTTAATCTTCACTTCGCTCTTGTTTTTAGCTTCATGAATATTGAATCAATCCCCCAAAAGTCTTCTTAATCATCCCCTTTTATAGAAAAAGCTAATGTAAATATATTTGCCCTTGAATTCCATTTCCTTTTTGAGAAAGGAAACTTTTCTACACCTGACACCACTTTAGCATAGGCACATGGCTCTTTAAATTAGGATTCTAGCATCTCACACTAGTTGCACAACACTGGTGTTGAAGCCTTGTCAGACTATCTCTTGCTCTCCATGGATTCCTTTAATGAAATCTCTTACAAAAGAGGAACAACTAACTAGGCATTTAAAATAAAACTCCTTATTTAGCTAGAATTAAACAAAAATAATAGAATCCTAAATAAAATAGAAAACTATAATATTTCTCAATTAAGCTCAAATTCTACCCAAATTAAACCAATTAATTATTCAGTATCCATTAGAATTCAACTTAAAATATATGCAAAAATTACACACATCAAATTCCCCCACACTTAAGCTTTGCTTATCCTTAACAAAAAAATCAAATTTGAAATTTAAAGAACAAACTCAACTACAACCAAAGATTTATAACTTCTAAGACTAGTAAACCAATAAGATCGAGAATGAAAATTGTTTATTAAAGAAGATAATTAGACAAAAATACATCATATATGAACAAATTACTAATCACAACCTAAGCATATAACTTTTTAAAATCCAATGAACATAACTTTAGAAGAGAACCATCGAGGTCTATATCTTTTTAAAACTTTGGTTGTGAATGCATTTTACACTCCATTTCACAACATCTTTTCTTTGCCTTTGGCATTAGTGAGTGCGTTTTATGCTCCATTTTACCATTTTTTATTCCTTTAATTCAAATCTTCCTACTCTTAGTGATCCCCTACCATTCTTATATTACTAAGTGTGGATACTACCAAGTGGATCCTTTGGATACTCTTACTCTATTTAAAGCATTGAAGTATATTAAGAGTATGTAAAAATTTGAATTGAAGCATTGCTCATACTTAAGAAAAGAGAGATTTTTTATTTCTTTGTTTAGAATCACCGACCAAAATGCACTCTTTCTAAAAATCATGCTCAAATTTAACCTCCAAGTTTATGCTTAGGTTATAAGAAATAAATTTTTTATAAATAATGACCATGTACAACCATTTTAATTAATAAACCATTTAATAATTTGGTAATTGAACTAGAAAGCAAGCTTATACACCATTTTTCTTTAATTATGATTGACCATTAATTTTTCACAAAAATAAAACAAAAAATGTTAAGGACAAGCCCAACTAAAAGTGTAGGAAAATTGAGTTGAAACTTAATGAAAATTTGAACAATTTATTAGTTATTTTTTAATAAAAATGCTTGATAAAAAAATCATGAAATGAAAATAAAAAAAATCTTGAAATGAAAATTCAAATGGCACCCTATCATAAAATAAAATTGCACACCCTTAAAAAAATTCTAGATAAAAAAAATCATGATATGAAAATAAAAAAAAATCATGAAATGAAAATGCAAATGGCACCCTATCGTGAAATGAAATTGCACACCTTCCCCTACACTAATTATTGTCATTGTCCTTAATGACAAAAATACATGTAAAAACAAAAATAAAAGAAACAAAATTATGAAAAATAAAAAGAAAATGAAGAGAAAAATACTACTTTGAATGTGATACTTAGAGATTTAGAAAATGAACCAAGCACAATTTGTGAAGGCGTGTAGAACTGGTGTGGTTGAGGATGTACAAGGCTTCTTCTTGGTTGGAGGAGTAGGTATTTTAATGGTTAATTTTGATTCATTATGATTAGTAGGTAGTGAGAGCATGAAAAAATTTTGATTTATAAGGTGAAAAGGAAAATAAAATGAGGGAAAAAAGGGGAAGAAAATAAAAGATATGTTGCTTGGAAGTTAGGGTTAAAAAGGGTGAAAAATGGGTTTAAAGGATGCAATAATGGGAGTGCATAAGTGAGGTCAAAGTGGTATTGAGGTGAGACACTAATGTGTTAATTAGGTGTGCAAATGGTGTTACATTTGGCCCAAAATCAACTTGTAGTAGATTCGACAACACTACAGTGCTGAGGTGATACTGAAGTGGTGCCGGAAAGAAGGGCTCGTGACACAGGGGTGTAGAAGTGGTGCAAAAATGGTTTTAGGGTGTAAGGATTGATGGTGCGATAAGACACCGGTGTGTCCATCTAATGTAGAACCACTATGACATTTAATGGAAAATATACAAGTTTGGTAATTATGCACACTCCCAATGTTGAAGTGGTGTCAGATATAAGCTCTTATGATACGTCGATGTTAATATGGTGTTAAAATTGTGTGACATTCTGCTTGAAATTGATTTTCTGTAGATTGATTGACATCGTAGTGTTGGTGTGGTGTTCAAACGATATTAGTGTGGTGTCGAAAGTGTGTTGATCCCTTGTATAGCCACCAAAACTCCATTCCTTAGCTATTAATTCCCTTTCTTTATGCATGATTTTCCTAAGTAAAAAGTAACAAAAATTAATAAAAATTAAGGTAACATGACAAATAAAAATGAAAGAAAAATAAAAGAAAAGTAAAAAAAACATTGGGTTGCCTCCCAATTAGCGCTAAATTAAAAGTCATTAGCTTGACCCTATGAATGTGTAGTATCATAAGTGCAACTGAACATGAGGAAGTTTTCTTGGTAGAATCTTCCCTTCCTTTCTTTTGCTAGGCTCCTTTATGCCTAGGTAATAAAGTGTGGACTCCACATGCTAAATTTTTTGTTCTAGAATTACTTGAAGAATGTAAGGCTTCTTATGTGGGTTTTCAAATAGTCCAACACCTTTCATGGATTCCTCATATATGACTGGAATAGGCTATGGAACATATGCTTTGGTATTTAAAGATGGCTCATCTTTATCTTTATCTCATGTATCTTTAAGAATTATTATGATTTTCTCATCCAACTCATCTTGAAATTGAGTTGAGTGACTTTGTACCTCATCATCCTTGATGTCTATAAATTGATTCTTCTACTTGGAGACTTCTTCAATTTCCTTAGTGATAATCTCTTCTCGCTCATCTTGGCATACCTCAAAAGTGACTTCATCATGTTGACTTAAAGTGTTCTCTTCATCCCAAGCACTTTCTTATTGTGCTAGTTACTTTGAACAATTAATTGGTGCATACATTTGAAATTTTTAGAAGCTTGCTTTTTGAATTTCTATAGTTAGATCTATTTGTAATCGATTATTCCTTAGATCTTCTATTAGCACAACTAAAGCTTTTATATATACAGACATTCCAGACATGAATTACTCCATCTTGATCACTAATAATTGTTCTTTAACATTCTTGGCCTCCTCTTGTTGATAACTACAAGTGTGGTCAACACAATTTCTCAAAGATGGGTTATTGTGAGGTTATGGAGGTGAATATGAATAATATGGGCAATACACCCTATTATGGTTTCCTTACATCAATTAAAAACCTGAAAAGAAGATGGAAAATAGTTAAATGGCATATATTTTACATTATATACAGAATCAAATGCATTAAACTTAAAAATTGATAAGAAAACCTACCATTATCCATGACAAATTATTTATTAGTATTACAAATAAAATAAAATAAAATAAATTTCTAGTCTAAGAGAAATAAAAATAAAATTAATATTAATATTACTAACCCCAACAATGGCACTAAAAACTTGTTGCATTTTTAACCCAAAAGCGAACGGATCATGATTGCAGTATAAAGAGTTATCATTCCATAAGGATTGCTTATTGTACTAATATCTTTACTTATGATCTTAGCTAGTAAATGGAATAAAATAATTTTGGCAAATATAAAACAAAATAACTTAAACTGAATTAAAAGAAAATAATTAAAAGCTTAGAGCCTAGGTTTAGTTTCACTATTCCATTTCGATCATGAACACATTATTAAACAAAAATAATGATTTCAGTTAAGGTTAATTGTTCTAAAATACCTAAAGACTCTCTCAATTTTAATTAATCGTGTTAACATTAAGATTTAACCTACTCTCATGATTAACAAATTAATCCTAAGTCATTAAGCTCCTTAATAACTATTTTACCATCGAAGAGCTCGCCTGCTCTTGTGGTTGAGTGATCTAAGTACTATGAATTTTAAGCTAATAAATTCCTTTAACTCTCACTGGTGAATTTACCTATAATCATGCAAACAAGTTGGCCAAGAGTGAAAGCATAAAGGAAATACAACTCAAAGAATTAAATGAAAATCATATTAAATAATTAAGCTCTTATGTTCAATCATACCATAGAATAGTTACTCCAAACTTAAACTCTAATGGAAATTTAGCCACACATAATTATGGTGAAGCACATAAATATGTTCAAAATAATTAAAAGATGAAGAAGAAAATAAAATAAAACTCTTTTAATCTTAAATGAATCTCCTTCATTCTTTATTTTGCTATTTTTTTAGCTTCAAGAAAGTGGAATCAATCCCCTAAAAGCCTTCTCAATCATCCTTTTTTATAGAAAAGCTAATGAAAACCTATTTGCCATTGTATTCATTTTCCTTTTTGAGAAAGGAAACTTTTCTGCACCTAACATCACTTCAGCATGGGCACACGACTCTTTAAATCAAGATTCTAGCCTGTCACACTGGTTGCACACAATTGGTGTTAAAGCCTTGTAAGACTATTCCTTGATCATCATGGATTCCTTTAATAAAATCTCCTATAAAAAAGGAGCAACTAATAAGGCATTTAAAATAAAACTCCTTATTTGACTAGAATTATGCCAAAAATAATAGAATCCTAAATAAAAAAAGAAACTATAATATTTCTCAATTAAGCTCAAATTCTACCTAAATTAAACCAATTAATTATTCAATATCCATTAGAATTCAACTCAAAATATATGTAGAAATTACACACATTAAATTCCTCTACACTTAAGCTTTGCTTGTCCTCGAGCAAAAGTTAAATTTGAAATTTAAAGAACAAATTCAATTACAACAAAAGATTTATAGCTTTTAAGACTTGCAAACCAATAACACCAAGACTAAAAATTGTTTATTAAAGAAGATAATCAGACAAAAATACATAATATATGAACAAATTACTAATCATAATCTAAGAACGTAACTCTTTAAAATCCAATGAACGCAACTCTAGAAGAGAAACATCGAGGTCTATAACTCTTTGAAACTTTGACTGTGAATGCATTTTTCGCTCCATTTCACAACATCTTTTATTTTCCTTTGGCATTAGTGAGCGCATTTTTTACTCCTTCTCACCATTTTTTATTCTCTCAATTCAAATCTTCATTCTTTTTGTCATCCCCTACCGTTCCCATTTTACTGAGTGTGGACACCACCAAATGGGTCCTTTGGATACTCTTACTCTATTAAGAGCATTGAAGTACATTTAGGGCACATAAAAATTTTAACTGAAGCATTGCTCTTACTTAAGAAAAGAGAGATTTTTTTTCTTTTTTTTAGAATCACCAACCAAAATGCACTCTTTCCAAAAATCATGCTCAAATTTAATCTCCAAGTTTCTGCTTAGGTTATAAGAACTAAATTTTTCATAAATAATGACTATGTACAATCATCTTAATTAATAAAACCATTTAATAATTCAATAATTGAATCAAAAAGTAAACTTATACACTATATTTCTTTAATTGTGATTGAGCATCAATTTTTCACAAAAATAAAACAAAAAAAATTAAGAACACACCCAACTAAAAGTGTAGAAAATTTGAGTTGAAGCTTAATGAAAATTTGAACAATTTATTAGATATCTTTTTAAAAAAATGCTAGATAAAAAAATCATGAAATGAAAATAAAAAATTCATGAAATGAAAATGCAAATGGCACCCTATCGTCAAATGAAATACACACCTTTAAAAAAATGCTGGATAAAAAAAATCATGAAATGAAAATTAAAAAATTATTAAATGAAAATGAAAATGGCACTTTATTGTGAAGTGAAATTGCACACCCTCCCCTACACTAATCATTGTCATTGTCTTTAATGACAAAAATACATGCAAAAATCAAAATAAAAGAAAGAAAAATATGAAAAACAAAAAGAAAATGAAGAGAAAAATACTGACCTGAATGTGATGCTTAGAGATTTAGAAAATGAATCGAGCACCATTTAGTTAAGGCATGTAGAACCGATGTGGTTAAGGATGTGCAAGGCTTTTGCTTAGGTGGAGGTTTGGGTCTTTAAGCGGTTGATTTTTTATTCACTATGATTAAGTAGTGAGATCATGAAAAAATTTAGATTTATGAGGTGGACAAGGAAAATAAAATTAGGGAAGGAAATAACAGATATGTTGCTTGGAAACTAGGGTTGAAAAAGGTGAAAAATGGGTTTAAAGGACGTAACACTAGGGGTGTGTAAGTGGTGTCAAAGTGGTGCTGAGGTGAGACACCGGTGTGTTAATTAGGTATGGAAATAGTGTTACATTTGGGTTAAAATCAATGTGTGGTAGATTGGATAACACCGCGGTGCTGAGGTGATGCTAAAGTGGTGCTAGAAAGAAGAGCTCATGACACAATAGTGCGGAAGTGGTGCAAAAATGGCATTGAGGTGTGAGGACTAATAGTGTGATGGGACACCAGTGTGTTAATCTAGTATAGAATCAGTGTGGCATTCAGTAGAAAATATACAAGTTTGGTGATGAAGGACACTCCCAATGTTAAAGTGGTGTCGAAATGGTATTGGATAGAAGCTCTTATGATACGCTTATGCTGATGTGTGTCAAAATGGTGTGACATTCTACCTAAAATTGACTTGCTGTAGATTGAGGGACACTACAGTGTTGGTGTGGTGTTCAAACGGTGTCAAAAGTGTGCTGATCCCCTGTGTAGCCACCAAAACTCCATTCTTTATCTTCTAATTCCCTTGCTTCATTCATGATTTTCCTAAGTAAAAAGTAACAAAAATTAA
The DNA here is from genome assembly GCA_947683625.1 of Mallotus nudiflorus. NCBI lineage: Eukaryota > Viridiplantae > Streptophyta > Magnoliopsida > Malpighiales > Euphorbiaceae > Mallotus > Mallotus nudiflorus. The sequence goes on along the minus strand of CANTUR010000771.1, from coordinate 806,391 downwards.
TGAAAATTGGTAAAATGAAGCATAAAAATGAGAGAAAAATAAAAGAAAAGTAAAAAAAACATTAGATTCCATCCTAATTAGAGCTAATTTAAAAATCATTAGCTTGACCCTATGAATGTGTAGTATCATGGGTGCAATCGAACATGAGGAAGTGTTTTTGGTAGCATCTTTCCTTCCTTTCTTTTGCTAGGCTCCCTTATGCCCAGGTAATAAAGTACAGATAGCAGATGCCAAATTTTTTATTATAGAATTACTTAAAGAATGTAAGGCTTATCATGTGGGTTTTCAAATAGTCCAACACCTTTCATGGATTCCTTATATATAACTGGAATAGGCTATGGAATATATACATTGGTATTTATAGATGGCTCATCTTCATCTTCATCCCATGTAGCTTCAAGAATTGTTATGATTTTCTCATCCAACTCATCTTGAAATTAAGTTGAGTGAATTGTACCTCATCACTTATACTTGGAGAATTCTTCATTTTCCTTAGTGATCATCTCTTCTTCCTCATCATGACACAACTTAAAAGTGACTTTATCATCTTGACTTAAAGTGTTCTCTTCATCCCATACACTTTCTTCTTATGCTAGTTGCTTTAATAATTAATAAGTGCATATATTTGAAATTTTATGAAGCTTGCTTTTTGAATTTCTATAGTTAGATCTATTTGTAATAGATTATTCTTTAGATCTTCTATTAGAGCAACCAAAGCTTTTGTATGTACAATCATTTCAGACATGAATTGCTCCTTTTTGATCACCAATAATTGTTCTTTAACACTTTTGGCCTCCTTTTATTGATAACTCCAAATGTGATCCACACAATTACTCCAAGATGGGTTGTCATGAGTTATGGAGGTAAATATGAATAATATGGGCAATACACCCCATTTGTGGCTGTCTTCACATTAATCACAAATCTGAAAAGAAGATGGAAAATAGTTAAATGGCATATGTTTTACATTATATACAGGATTATATGCATTAAACTCAAAAATTGATAAGAAAATCTACCATTATCCATGACAAATTACTTATCAATATTACAAATAAAATAAAATGCTAGTCTAAGAGAAGTAAAATTTAAATTAATATCAATATTGCCAATCCCCGGCACTGGTGCCAAAAAGTTATTACATTTGAAACCCACAAGTACACGGATCGTGATTGCTATATAAAGAGTTATCATCCTACAAGGATTGTTTATTAAGTACTAATATCTTTACTTATGATCATAGCTAGTAAATCGAATAAAAGTAATTTAGCAAATATAAAACAAAATAACTTAAACTAAATTAAAATCAAATAATTAAAAGCTTAGAGCCTAGGTTTAGTTTCATTATTCCTATCCTATAATGAACACATTATTAAACAAAAATAATGATTTCAATTAAGGGTAATTTTTCTAAAATACCTAAAGACTCTCTTGAGTTTAATTAAGCACATTAAGATTTAACCTACTCTTGTGATTAAGAAATTAACCCTAACTCATTAAGCTCCTTAACAACTATTTTACCCCTGAAGAGCTCACCTACTCTCGTGATTGAGTGATCTAAGCACAATAAGTTTTAAGTTAATAAATTTCCTTAACTCTCATTGGTGAATTTACCAATAAACATACAAACAAATTGGCCAAGAATGAAAGCATAAAATAAATAAAACTCAAAGAATTAACTGAAAATCATATTAAATAATTAAGTTGTTATGTTCAATCCCACCATGCAATAGTTACTCTTAACCTAAACTGTAATGGAAATTTAGCCACACATACTTATGGTGAAGCATACAAACATGTTTAAAATAATTAAAAGATGAAGAAGAAAATAAAATAAAATTCTTTTAATCTTGAATGAATCTCCTTCATTCTTCATTTTGCTCTTGTTTTTTGCTTCAAGAATGTGGAATCAATCCCCCAAAAGCCTTCTCAATCATCCCCTTTTATTGAAAAAACTAATGAAAACCTATTTCCCCTTGAATTCCTTTTCCTTTTTGAGAAGGAAACATTTATGTGCCTCATACAGCCTCAGCATGGGCACATGGCTCTTTAAATTAGGATTTCAACATGTCATACTAGTTGCACACCACTAGTGTTAAAGCCTTGTCAGACTATTCCTTGATCATCATGGATTCCTTTAATGAAATATCCTATAAAAGAGGAATAAATAATTAGGCATTTGAAATAAAACTCCTTATTTGACTAGAAGTAAGCCAAAAATGATAGAATCCTAAATAAAATAGGAAAATATAATATTTCTTGACTAAGCTTAGATTCTACCCAAATTAAACCAATTAATTATTCAATTCTATTAGAATTCAACTCAAAATATATGTATAAATTACACACATTAAATTCCCTTACACTTAAGCTTTTCTTGTCCTTAAGCAAAAATCAAATTTGAAATTTAAAGAACAAACTCAACTACAACAAAAGAATTATAGCTTCTAAGAATTACAAATCAATAACACTGAGACTTATAATTGTTTATTAAAGAAGATAATCAGACAGAAATACATCATTTATGAAAAAATTACTAATCATAACCTAAGCACATAACTATTTAAAATCCAATAAATACAACTATAGAAGAGAAATATCGAGGTCTATAACTCTTTCAAACTTTGGCTATGAATGCATTTTACACTTTATTTTACAACATCTTTTGTTTGCCTTTGGCACTAGTCAGTGCATTTTATTCTCCATCTCACCATTTTTTATTCTCTTAATTCAAATATTCCCACTCTTAGCCATCCCTTATTGTACCCATTTTACTAAGTATGGACATCGCTAAGTGGGTCCTTTGGATACTCTTACTCTATTTAGAGCATTGAAGTAGATTTGTAGCATGTAAAAATTTGATTTGAAGCATTGTTCTTACTTAAGAAAAGAGAGATTTTATTTTTCATTTTTTTAGAATCACCAACCAAATTGCACTCTTTCCAAAATCATGCTCAAGTTCAATCTCCAAGTTTATACTTAGGTTATAAGAACTAAATTTATCATAAATAATGACCATGTACAATCATCTTAATTAATAAACCATTCAATAATTCAATAATTGAACCAAAATGCAAGCTTATACACTATTTTTCTCTAACATAATTGAACATTAATTTTTCACAAAAATAAAGCAAAAAATTTTGAGAACACACCCAACTAAAAGTGTAGAAAAATTGAGTTAAAGGTTAATGAACATTTGAACAATTTATTAGTTACTTAAAAAAAATGGTAGATAAAAAAATTCATGAAATGAAAATGCAAATGGCACCTTATCATGAAATGAAATTGCACACTCTTTAAAAAATGCTAGATAAAAGAAATTATGAAATAAAAATAAAAAAATCATGAAATGAAAATAAAAAAATCATGAAATGAAAATGCAAATGGCATCCTATCATGAAATGAAATTTCACACCCTCGCCCACACTAATCATTGTCATTGTCCTCAATGACCAAAATACATGCAAAAAAGAAAAATAAAAGAAACAAAATTATGAAAAATAAAAAGAAAGTGAATATAAAAATATTGTCCCAAATGTGATGCTTAGAGACTTAGAAAATGAACCAAGCACTATTTGCGCAAGGTGTGTAGAACCGGTGTGGTTGAGGATATGCAAGGCTTCTTCTCGCTTGGATGTCCACTTGACAAAGAAAAGCTAGTAAATGAATATCTCTATAAAAGGGGCCAATCAAACATTTCACTCAAAGGAGACCATATATGCAGGAACTCCTATATGGAGAAAAATCTTCTTAAAGGAAATGGTTATCAACAAAATCTCCTCCATAGGAAATTATCAACCGAAGAGGTTCCTCAACTGGATACAAAGCCTACACCTCTTAAGAAATCAAAATCTTAGAAATTAGGAAGGAGAATTGTATTCTTTGACTATCTTTGGTCATATGCATATGGTTCTTGAATGACCATAAAAAGCTTCCAATGCTAAATACAGCCTACCAAATATGTTTTCCTTTTATAATTTCTTTAATTAATATTCTTTGGTAACTGTACAATGATAATGCATGATTTTAATTTATTTATATAAAGCATTAATTTTATCTTGCATAGTATGCTCTAGTCAGGATTTTCCTGAGAAGGAAATCTTTCTCAATGATTTAAAAGACAAGACATCTAAAGAATGTAATACTAATAATATATTTTTCCAAAAGTATCTTCTTATCTAATACAACCTTAAAGAAGAATTATTCTATGATGAATCATCGAATTTGAAAATCATCAATGAATTAAAGAGTTGTCTAATATTTTGAATTAAGTCAATAGGACTCACCACGTTGTCCAAGGGAATCTCCATCATCGATACATAAAAGATATTCCTCATCACTAAGAGAAATCAAGAGAAAAATTTCCTCCATTGGAAATACATGTTGAGAAACTATTAACTCCATAAGGGAGAGAATGCTAATGATGCATCCTTATAAGGTAGAATTATTTCTCCAATCATCTATTTTCTAGGCAGGAAGGTTATAACTCTCCCAAGCACCAATGCCATTTCAAAAATTGAGAATTGTTATTTTCTCTACATCAGATTCTAAGGAATCTATTTATGCATCCCACATGATTCAAAATCAATGGAAGATTCCTCTTATTCTACCTAAGTGTGTCTCATTGGATCTAAAACAATTTTGAGAAGTCTTTAAGGCTTATTACAGCCTCATAAGATAAGTCTTCTCTATTAAATATCTTGAATTGATATGTTTTAATAATCAATTTATGATGATACATGTCGTAGTCCATTTGAATGAAGCACAAATATCTCCTTACATAAGAAAAGACCTAACTTTATACTCCTACTCAAGAGAGAGGTCTTTCCTTATCAGAATTTACCTATGTTGATTTTTTCTAACCTCTAAGGAAATATCCTAACACTTGAGACTTTCTCTATAATAAGAAAAGTTATAGTCAAGTCTTCAATGACTCGATCACTTGTAAGGCATGTAGTGTTGCATCTTAAAATAATAAATTCTTATTTGCCATAACTTGTATAAGTTATCAAATCATATATAGGATACAAGGATAAATTTTTTTCTTTTACATATATTAAATCATATGGCATGACATTCTTATTATTAGATGTCTTAAGTTACATTTTTTTAGAACCATGTTGCACACCACTTGTTTGCATGAGTTTAATTCTTTTGCATAACTTTTCACATTAAAAAAATGTAACATTAGAGAATATGCATACTATTCTTGTGTTATTGTCAATATATTCCTAAATAGGATTTACCCTAAAATGGAAATACTTATTGATAATAATGCAAATGAGACAGTTAAATAGTGTGAGGCCAACAACATATTTTTCCACCTTAAAGAGGATATTTTATGAATTCAATTATTCAATAAGCATCTTTATATCTACTATAAGCTTGCAGAAGGACCATTATATGATGAATTCCCAAAGTTTAAGATCGGTTAGGAATTTAAAATTCGTATGATGTATAAAATTAAGTAAGTGGAAAGAAGCTTATTTTTTAGAGAAAATCTCGATCTCAACTCTATTGGCTCCATAACTCAATGATTGTTATAACACCTATATGGATTATACCCTAAGAAAGATAATCTACATAGGATTTTTCTTCATTCAAAACCCTAGTGTCTCTACATGGTTTATTCTACATGATGAGCATTAAAATGACAAATTGTAAAAGAAATTATTATCCACCAATGAGTATATAAGTGATGAGATGATTCCAAAGAATATAATCTTTCCTTCAATGTCAAAGACTGGTCGTGGATAGACTTCTCTGAATATAATCTTTGATGAAGGTAGAAAAAGCCTAGCTAACATTATTTCACTCAGTTTGAACTCATTTCCATTCTTTAAACTCTTTTTAAAGGGGAGAAGGAGATATAAATGCTTTTAATGGTTTCTTTAGTTATCACTAAGTCCTTATAGATTTTGGAGGAAAAATTAAAATTATATTGGCAGTTAAGAAGTAGACATACAACTAGAGAATAATGCTTTTTGAACAAAAAAATGTCAATCCACACTTTGAATGAGGACAAGCTATAGAAGAAAGAAATTTCCAAAGTGCAATGAAGTAAAGGCAGATGCAGAACTAGTTTTTATTGGGGACAGATAGATCTCGTCACTAAGACCTGCCTTTCAGACACCTAGAATGTATGACTTCCAAATAGGTTTTCTTAGAAAGATTATAGTGTCTAGAGTGGATTTCTAACTCCATATAGGGGAATTTTCATAAAATCAAAATGAAGCTTTGAATCCTTCTCTAATAACATTAAGATTCACTATTTAAGATGGGAAATTGCATAAAAGAAGTTGCCATACCTCTATTATCAATGTTTATCTCCTAAAAAAGTAAATTTATTTAGGCATAAATCTATCAGTGGATTATGTGACCAAATAGGTAGAGTCTAAGACCTTAACAAGCATTACCTAACAAAAATTGTTAGTTAGGAAACTATCCTTTTCCTCTAGAGAAATATTGTATACCAATTTGAGGTTCATTAGTAAGAAAAAATTTATGATCAGATTATCCCGTGAGGATTAAAAGAAAGAGTTGAAGGGGGCAAAAAGTGAATAGACAAAAAGACCACCTAGCATTCTATGAGCTTATATAACTATGTTTGGAACATATTAAAGTACAATAAACTTCAATTATTTCCTACTTTGGATGGCCTATTTAGGATTTTCTAAATTGCCAAAGCATGAATTTATTACATAATAGTCTCTAAAGGAAACTTGTTATCTATTTGGGTTTTTACAAATTCATAGTACACTTCTATATGAAGGAAGGGATTATCTTTATTGAAGCTTTTCTATCTATATGGCATAATTGTTAAGCCTGTTTTTGAAATGAAGACATCCTCTTCTTATATATCTCTCTTTATATATATGATCATGCTTGGATATTCTCTAGCAACAAAGCTTTTCTACTTATCTTATTTCAGAAATCACAAATTTTGAAGCTATTACGCTATGACACATGATCCAAATTCTTATACCAAAAATTAACATAAGATGAAGAAATTCTCTAAGAGCTTCCTATTAAGGAACATAATACAAATCAATTTCCTTATCTTACAAGGAACACCTTTAGAAGTGAGGTGAACCAAAAGAATGCATTTGAAATCCACAATGTCTCCAAAAGTGAGATGAACTTAATTGCTCTAATATGAGCACTTGCATAGGAACTAGTCTTTACTGAATCTCCATAAGTGAGAAATTCCTCTCAGGAATCACCCTACAATGGACTCAATTAGAACATTCTCTATAAGCAAGAACTTCCATCCAAGAGTCATTCCATAAGGGAACCAATCTCCACAAGAGAGAACTTCCTCTCATGAATAATCCAATAAATTAATTTATCATGACAATCTCTATGAGTAAGAATGTTCATATATAATCCTATAAGGAAATCAATCAAAACACTCTCTATAAGTGACAACTTTCATTTAGAAATCTTGAAAAGGAATCAATCATCCACACTCCATAAAGGAGGCCGCCTTTGTAGAATCCTCCCTAGAGGAATTAATCAAGAGTCATAGTTTCCCCAAGAGGATTTTATCAAATATTAAAAATTTTCATAATGAGAAACTAATAAATTTCATGTAAACATCTACCTAGGAGGTTTATTCTAAACATACGACTTCTCATTCAGGACCTCTATTCAAGTAGCAAGAATAAAGGAACACATGAGAGTGAAAGAATATTTCAAGAATCTAAGAAATAGAAGATCTCAATTAAATTATTGAGAATGATAGTGCCAGTCAACATCAATAAAATAAAAATATAGGTAACTTATAAGAAAATACATTTAACGACATCACCACTTGAAAACAATATTAGGAAAAACATTTAATGAAAAAATCCTAGTAGGAATATTCGCAACATTGTTATTCTGAACTATAACTTTCCTCTAAAGAAAGAAGTTTAATATCTGCTTAATTATTTGAGGAATGGAATATAACAATATTCTCCACTCGATTTACTTCAAGCACATCATGAACATCCAAAGATTTTTCTAGTCTCTCAGGGGAATTAAGAAGTTAATGAACATTTATTGAAGTTTAGTGCCCTCAAAGTTGGCTAAAGGTTACCTTTTCTTCTATGGAATCTCCATCCTGAATAGTGGGAGAATCTCCTCCAATAAACATCAAAGCATGAAATGTCTGACTTAAGAAAATTACCACAAGCCATTCATAAAATATCAAACCACCCTCATACATAGTAATTTGGAGCATGTGATACCATTTCCTTCCTGAAGTCATCAGATTTTTAAATTTTCTTTAAAAGCTTTAGCAATGGCAGATCATTTTTATAATTATTTCCCTAAGTACCTCCTTCTCAAAATAAACCCTAAGATCCTCAACTACGACATGAGGGGGCAAGTTTTTGTACAGCCTTACCATTTAAGATGGAAGTTTGCTCTCCTCTTTGGAATAAAAAAAATTTTGAGTGCTTTGGATAATTCCCTCATTTTTCCTTTTCCTCTCCTATAAAGAGAAAGAGCTGTCAGATTTTTCCTATAAGAGCCTTCATGTAAGGGAATTCCTAATCATTATTGGAGCTACTTTTCCCCTAGTCGTAATGTCTAAATGAGATTGAGATGCCTTTACATCAGTAGCAATTACAGTGTTAAAGGTCTTAGTAGTGGAATCTTTTAAAGCACTTGATTCATGCTGACTCTTGAAAATTTAGCTATAAGGACTACTTGCTTAGGGGAATTTTCTCAATAGGAAATATTTGGTTAAACATCCTTACCTCCCCCTAAGGGAGAGATTTCCTCCATAGGAAATACGCAAAACTCAACATCTTCCAAAAGAGAAAAATTTCTCTATAGAAAATTCTTGGTCATATATCTCTAACTCCCACATGGGAGTAAAAATTTCCTAATTGGAAATTATTAGTTAAAGATATCAAACTCCCTATAAGGAGAAAAATTTCCTCACAGGAAATTCTCAATAAAGACTTTTACCTCCCCCATAGGAGTAAAAATTCCTTTATAGGAAATTTAATGGAATATTTGAATCTCCTCTAAGGAAGGAAAAAATTATTTCATAAAAGCATTTACATGGATATCTCAACCTCCCTTAAAGGAGATAAATTTTCCTCTAAAAGAATATTTACTCAATAATCATTGACTCCCCCCAAAGGAGAAACATTTTCTCCATTAGAAATGCACACTGAGAAATTATTAACTCCCCTAAGGAAGAGAATCTCAACTTCTTTAGAGACCTACATGGAGGGCAAACTTCAAATCATAGAGTGACAAAACCCACCAAATTCAAATTTTACCATGGAATTGTGGTGTAAAAATGCTCCTTAGGGAGAATTAATTAAATCATAAAAAAATCATATTCTTAAGGATTTCCTATACAAATATCCTACTTAAATACAAATTTTCCTCTCAAGGAAAATACTAAAATACAAGGAACACTCCTAAATCCTGAAAGCCTCGCTATGAGGAATCTTCTCAAGGAAAAAATAACTAAAATCAGATCCCAAGATCTTGTACAAGACAAAAATGCTATGGTAAGAAAAATCAAGGAAGAACCCACTAACTGCACTCTTTCATCTAGAATATATTTTCTAGACTCAGAGTGGGGGACACCTAATGATACATAAAAATACACATCCAGTAGAAGCCCAACACATGGAAAGTAGATTTGTCATATGTGCCACCTCAGCTTACTTTTGACTTGTTGACTTTTTAACCTTCAAGAATCAAGTCAAGGTTGAATATCACTAGGAGAAATTTCCTATATAGGACACCAAGTCCTAATGTCCAAATAGAGCACCTCTCTTAGGTCAAAGCCTTAAGAGTGAGATCTCTCTCTAGATGAATACCTATAAGTCACTCCTCCTACGAAGTATTAAATACACATCTCGTCAATCACTGTAGCACCTACTCCTCCCCTGTGCTATTAGGTACTTTCCACTAATTATATCACTTCATCTCTAACCAACCCTCCACTTACTTACATTATATAAATGCCACCCTTCTTCTTTTTATCCTTCTTCTTTTTCTTCCTAAACTTCTTTTTTTTCTTCTTATTCCATTCTTTCTTTTCTACTCTAGCACCATTTTTATACAAAACCATTTACAAATAATTTCATCTCCTTTTAGACGTGGTTTTTCCTATCTAACTTATCTCTCCTAGGACTCAGGTTGACTTAACAATCTGAGGGGGCTTGGGAAAACTAGCCCATCTTCACCTAGTTTTTCTCTTTTGCAATGATTGATTTGCTATCTAATGGAAGCTCAAGCTAAGGCAAAGGAATTTAACCCATCATTCATTATTCAGCCTGCCATGTTAAGATTTTTCTTAATTTTTTGAAAAGTAATGTGAGTGAAGAGATTGTCAGAAGTTCATATTTGTAATCTTTTTTCCACTTGGTATAAGGTTCAAAAAGAGGACTTATTTGGGACCCACTATAAAGATTAGGGGCTAAAAATGTACTTTTTCCCTTTGCCTTTCCATTGAAGGCTATGGGGATTCTTGTTTCTAATTTTTCTATATATGCAATTGTACAACTCTACTTCCAAAATTTTTAGAACTGTAAATGGAATTTGGGTCTAGGTCTGAATTAGCTTTATGCTATGTATTTTTCTTTACCAATCTATTGGAACATAAGGAGATAAATAATTAAAAAATAATATACTTTTGAAAAAAACATAAATTTACAACTTGAAACACAAAAGCATAATTGTTTTTTCTTTTCTTTTTCATTTTCAGCATGCACACACTTTTCTTTTGGACTCTTTATATGACTCTTTCTTTTTCACACACAACATTTACAACAGCCTCTATTTATAGAAGAAAGTTCACTTTTAAGTTAATAACAAATACCAACTAACACTTAGATTTTATCTCCCTAACTTAAAGATAACCACACATTTACAACTAACAGTTGTTACAACAAAATATCTCAGATTTTATAGGACAATTTCAACACACTCTCTCAATGCTTCCAAAAAGCTAATACTCTTAGTTCCAAAGAAATCATGCAATTAAACTTATTCTTACATTCTTATTTGAGTGCTAAATTTTGCAAATTATTTGAATGATCTACATAAAAGTTTAGTTGATGTCTCTTATAGAATGCTAACAATGGGGATATATATCTTCCAATAATAAAATGCATATTAATACTAATTAAGCAATCAATCAATTATTGCATTTTAGATAAATTGGAAAGCAAATGTTGCTTTCTCTATAGTGTTAATTTCTTGAAATATGCATATATAAAGCTATAAAAGTAAGAAATTAATTATTGGGAATTCTAAAGTTGATGCAGCAAAAAATTAATTATAGAATATTGTAAAAAATAATTAAATAAAATGACACTCATTCTTGATATTAGAGCACGTCTACAAAAAGAAAATAGGAGTTTTCTTCTACTAATAAAATAACAAGTACAAGAGTTATCTTTAGAATAACAGAGGAATACAAGATAGATATTTTACTAAAATAGTACCACTGAATGTCTTTTTCATCCCAAAATAATTAACTCACTATTTTGTCAATCACCATTTGAGAAAGAAATGTCTTAAACACTCAATAAAATTCTCTTATAATTTTTCTTCAATGCTAACCTAACTTTGGCACACTCCTTATCAAAGCATAACTTTTATTTGACTCATATACTCATCAAACCATGACCTTATTTTGGCTCAACCACTCGTTAAAGCACAACCTTACTTTGGCTCATTCACTTTATCAAAGTACACAACCTTACATAGCCTTATGCAAGTTTTGTTCCATGTAACCGTGAATAATGTAGGGTGCATTGCAATGAGCAGGGAGCTCTCTCTATTGGTCTTTTTGTTTTATCAAGCCTACTTAAAATGAAATTGGTTTAAATTGAGAACATAGCTCAAGTCTACCTATCTGTTGGAAGAAACATAATAGAAATGATCATTAATCATGTAAAAATATTAGGAATAAAGAAGTTGAAAGTTCAATTATAGTATAATAGCAATCAACATTCCTACATGTCCATTCTTAACCCTAAGTTAGTTTTACATCGTTTTGTCTTCCGAATGAATTGATGAATTTAGTGCAAGTCCTCTTCAAAGATTTAAAAGCTATGTGTTACGCTGCTAGAAAAATGAAGATTAGATATACTTATCATACACATACACCCTTGGGCCCTTCCTTTATCCTGAGTCAAAAAATGATGGATTTTAGAAAGTATCCTTTAATCTTATTTCTTCTTTTCTTATTGTCTTTACTTTGCATGCATTTTGCTTCATCCTGTTTAACATTGAAGACTATTTTCGAACAACATTGATGCCTCGATGAGCAGAGATCTGCCTTGGTGCAACTGTATCATCACCTTCTTAACTACTATACTTCTTTGAATGTTGAGCTTTAGGATCTAGAAACAGATTGTTGTTCCTAGGTTGGGATCACATATGACATTGTCGATCATGTCATTGGTCTTGACCTTAGTTATAGTAGTTGTTCAGGCTATTTCACCTCTATCTTAATCTCAATCATTTCTCACAGCTTAACCTTACTAGTAACATTTTAGAGTCTATTCCCTCTGGCTTTAATAGGCTTGGAAATTTGACTCATCTTAGCCTTTCTTATTCTTTTTTTATGAAAAAAATTGTATTGGAAATATCATATTTAAGAAAATTATAGTTACTTAATTTGTCAAATACATATGTGTAGGAGATGGGTTTTAACGCGTGCCTAAGTGTTAGCGACCACGACATTGTGTGGGCTCAAGACCTACTAGGAAATACATGTTAGGTCTTTAAAGCCTAAAAGGAGATGGAGAAACCACCCAGATAAAGGTTGAGATACACTGTATAGTAACTGGATCCCAAGGAGGTTCCCAAAAGCTGCCATTAGAGAACAGGTTCAGAAACTAGGTATGGGCTTTTGAATGCCCACCTGACCTTGTGATCGACCTTCATTTATGTTTTATATTTTATTACCTTTAATTACTCAGTTATTCCTTTATTTACATGCAATTTGAAATTGCCCTCAATTAATTATTCAATTTTACACTTAAGTCCAAGTTTGCACATTAGCTTAATTTCATGCCTTAAAGTCCCAAAGCTCATCAAAATAATAAATCAAAACAATACATTAGAATATAAAAGGGGGAGGGATTAAGGATTACAACATTTTTACACAAATAAAAAAGTATAATAAACTAAAAATGTGCTAAGAATAAACTGAGACTAAACTAGTTATTAGACCTAAAAAAAAACCTCTCAAGAACTAATTAAGGGTTAAAACCCTTAACAATTCAAGGAGATCAATCTTAAGGATTCTGCAATTATAAAATATTAGTCTCAAAATATTTGAAGTTTCTTAAAAGAAAACATTCAAAAAAATTTACAAAACAAATTCATGCAAATGGATGTTAAGGACATAATAAATTAACTTAAAGACATGGTATAGATAGTCATACACAAATGGACGAAGTATAAGAACTTAAACATACTTGGAAATTAAAATCATACATCATATTACAAAAGTCTCAAGACAAAGCCTTGTCTGAGTGGCAATCACCTAATGGCAAAGAGGTGACACCCCTTCATAGAGGCATCGCCTGATCAACAAGCAACCTAACTTTCAAAATTATTAAACTTCTATTCTAAGCAAATGACATGCAAGCAAACAATCAGAAACTTACTATTTTATAACTACATTCAACACCACAATAAATCATATTAATAACATGGCATAACAATTAGTATAAACTTAAAATATAAACTAAATAAACTAACTAACTAAGTTATATGCAATTCTAATATCAAGGTGCTAAGGAGATAAATAGGATTTACTTAAGTATGAGCTTTTAACAAAGTAGTTAACCCTTAGAGGTTGCTTTGGATGTTAAACTCTACTTTGATATGAGCTGCACTTGAGGACAAGCTTCTTTTCCCTTCTTCTTCTAAAGGAAAATGGACTTTTTAAGCTTGAACTTCTCCTCTTTTTCTCAAGAATGCCTTTTTTTTCTTCAAAGCCTCTCCCCCTTTATTCTTAGTTCTTTTTTGCTAAGGCTTTCTAATGTTTCATTTTTCCTCTATGTTAGTACCCCCCCCCCTCTTTTCTTCTCTCTCTTTTTTTCATTTTTATCTCAAATCTCACCTATGTCCCTAGGTTCCTAGACCATTATGAGCCTCCATAGTCTTTTCCTTCCTTCTAAAAGTCTCTCCCTTTAAAAAAAAACTAGGTTTAGAGAGTGTGAGGCCCACCCCACTTGACCACCATTGCTACAACTACATTAAATATAGTTGCAAGTAGCCTATCACAGAGGCGATGCTACTATGGTGAGGCGATTACCTCTACAGCTACTACCATAGAGGTGATCACCTTTGCATAGAGAGACGACACCTCTTTGGCCTTGCTCCATGTTGGGCTAAGTGGGCCAAGGAAAATTTAGGTCAGTTTAAATGATTTAGGCTGGGTTTGGATGATTTCAGGCTCTAAAGTCCATTTCAAATTAAAGATTCGGGCTCCATACTTGTATTCAAGCTTCGCATTCTCATCATTAGGCTTTGGTGCAGGCAGATGAAATCGAGCACCCATGGTCCACAACCAAATCATGGCCTAATTGGACTAAGTGTCTATAATTTATCCCTGATTTTTTGAAAAACTAAACACATGCAAAGCATTTTTTCAAGAAAACCATATGCACAATGCAAACAAAAGCAAAAGATAAGTAAGGTACTTGAATTTTGAGCTTTGCTCAAGAGGTGAGTGCTTTGACTCGAAACGAGACTGTGTTCCTCATGTTTTCTTAGCTTGATCAACCACTCATTATAGCTTTGGTATGAAACTTACATTTTCCTAGCCCTCCTTCCACTCAGTAAGTGTGATTCATTGGTTTTCCTGGCCGGATTAGTCACTTATATGTTTCAGACTTCAAGAATTCATTTCCTGGTCAGTCTTTTCTTCATTAAAGACTTTAGGAATTCATTGCCTGGTTAGTCTCTTATCTAAAATATGATTCATAGGTTTTCTTAGCCCAATCAATCACTCATCTGAAATGTCTGAAATGTGATTCATGGGTTTTCTTGGCCTGATCAATCACCTAGTAAATTGAAGATTTCAGGAATTCATTGCCCGATCAATCTATTTCTTATTGCAAACTCTAAGAATTCATTTCCTAGTCAATCACATTTGTTGGTTAGAAAAAATCCATAGCTTGTCCCCAGATGCGAGCTAATTAACTTGAACATGCAATTTTCCCCCAATGCACAGGCCGACAAAACTAAGTGTTATTGATTCCATAGCTTGTCCCTAGATGCGGGCTGATCAAACCAAACAAGCAATTTGCCCTTGATGCACTATCCAACCAAACTAGGTGTTATTGATTCCATAGCTTGTCCCTAGGTGTAGGCCAATCAAACCGAACATGTGATTTGTCCCCGATGCATGGGCTATCCAAATTAGGTGTTACTAATTCCATAGCTTGTCCCCAGATATAGGCTGATCAAAGAGAATGCATGATTTGCCCCCAATGCATGACCCAGCCACACTAGGTATTGTTGACTAATGCTTCGACCAGAATGAAAAGTTTTAATTTATTAACCACTTTAGGTTCATTTGAAATGAAAAAATTCATTTGTCATCATCATTCATTGATCTCTCTTTAATTTCTAATTTCCACGTCTTTTTTTACCGATAAATGGATTCCTTCTCCTTCCTTTCCTTCCTTCTTTCTCTTTCTTCCTTCTTTCTCTTCCCTTCCTTATTTTTCTTCTCTTTCATGTGCTCACATTTATTCAAAAATGGATAATGAGAGGACACCTCATGTGCCCGAATGGGATCGTATTCTGCCTCTTCATAGTGAGCCTCACAAATTTGGATTGTCTAGGGAAATCATATTCCTCTTTAGTGGATTTGAAATCCCATATTTTCTCCTTTATGACTAGAGAGGTTAATGTCCAAATCTTCTTATTTTGTTAGCAATTTATATTGGGTTAGCATTTATTTATGCTAGATTACCATTTAGGATTAGAAATAGGGCAAATTATGATTAAATTTTATGAATTTAATCAAAATTAGAAAGCTATCCCATTGTTCTTCACAGCACAGAGGTGATTGCCTCTACGATAAGGCGATCGCCTCAGTACTAAGGCAATCACTTCATCACTTATAGGCAATTTGCCTATGAGCCAGAATTGGTCATCACCTTTTCCATAAAGGCAATAGCCACAACCATGAGATGATCATGCATCATGCCTCTGTAGTAGGGTAGTGGGCCTCTTTTCCTTCTAATTTTATTTATTTCTTTTCTTTTCTTTAGAGAAAAAACATAAATTTGACTGTAATTTATTTCAACTTCCCTTATTTCTTACAAGCTAATGCTCAAATGTTCAAGGGTGTGGGGAACTTTTATAGGGCTCATGTCTTCTTCAATAACATGATGGAAAGTCAAAAGTACCGGCTCTAGGAGACTGGGTTTGACAATTTCATCATCGCACTACCCATGGAGTAGGGTTGAACCGACTATCAGGCCATCCACGTGTTGATGGAGCAGTGGTTTGAGATGACTCATAATTTTTACCTCCCCTTCAAAGAGCTCACCTTGGATCCTATTTCCTTTATAGCCATCACTGGGATAACATGTATTAGGGATCTCATCCCTCTTAATAATAATTTGATCACCTGACTCCTAAAAAGGCTTCTTTCATTAAGCATCTTCTTAGTATGGTTTTGGACATGAAGGGATTGCACACCATCAAGCTTGATTCAATCCAGAGCTTCTATACCCATAAGAGGATCGCAAAGGTGGTCAACCCACGTCAGGTGGAACATTTGGTATAAGCTTTCTTAGGCTCTTTGCTCGGCACCACCCTCTTTGCTGACATCGCCAATTCCATTAACCTAATGTTCCTAACAGCCCTATGAGATTTAGATCTGGTGGCCTCTTATGATTGGGGTAGCTGTGCCTTAGCTTATTTGTACAAGAGCATGCATGATCTAGTGGGTGGAGCCAAGAGATGCTGCAACTTTTGGCATGCTGTTCTGGTCATTTTCTTTCTTGATTGATTCATTTCTAATATTATTTACTGAATATCTTATTAATGCTACTTCTTCTATAGGTCTGGCCAGTGGGGTTAAAGTTTCTCATTGGGGTGACTCATGTAGAAGATGATCTTTCGATCATTTAGAGATGGGGTGCTAGCCATGTCTTGAAGAAGAACCTGACTCGAGTTAATATCCATCAACTATACATGAACTTATTAACACATGTGGAATATGGAGATGACCCATTCTAGGCCAATGTCCTAAATGAGGGTTCTTTTATGTAGGCCAGGCTATTGAGTCTAGTATCTTAATGAGTGGGTCCTCAATTGGTGTAGGGGTGCTAAGGCCAGGCACGTACCCAAGTTTGCTCTAGATGCATGAGTTAGAGGATGATGATCTTGCCGAGGCTGTCACTGGTTCACCGACTATAGATCACATAATGCATATTAAAATCTTGTATATGGATTTCATTTGGACCTATCTCTTATGAATGTTACCTCTATCTGGTGCCTCCACTTCTCAAGTAAGCGTTCAATGCTTAACTCATGCCTTGCAATAGTGTTGTTCTAACATAATTCTTCATTTTTAGGCTACACCCACTAGACCAGCGGTTCATGTTAGGCCTTCTGTGTATAGGAGAGAGACCTAGAGATCCCATAGAGATCCACACATATAAGGGACCTCAATTGCAGCTAAGTAGATGAGACCTCCCACCATTTTTGCCTATGAGATCATTGCTGGTAGCCTTACTCACACTCTTAATCTACTTGTTCACTGCTAGGTTCCTCCAGGAGAGCTATCCTATCAATTTATGACTTTGGATGATGAGCTCACACCTGCTTACATCCCAGGGGACACTACTCATATAAGTTCACTTTTAACCAACATCCTATATCATTCTCAATGCATTTGTTAGTCTTTAACATCCTACTAATGAAGCAGATTTCCATGAGCCAAGGACTATATATGTATCACATAATTGAGGCTCAGAGGGATTATATCATGGTTGTCACTCAACAATAGAGGGTGAAGAACTCTCTTATGTCTGCATGTATAGATGCTTGTATGATTTACTGACTTGAAATTTGCTTTGAATAGGATCATAATGAGGCTAGTTAGGCCAAGATCGCTAATCATGGTGCTCTATATTGATAATAAAAGCAGTGATTAGGATACTAGAGGAGGTGGCGACTCTAGAGATGACCCTAAGGGCACCAAATTTGATGTTTAGAATTGGGATAGCCGAGATAGGCCATAGACACAGTTGATAGTTTGTTGTTTTAGAAATTTTTTAGAACTTTGTAATTCATTTCTTTATTTTGGCTGAATGTTTTGATGATTACGTTTCTTTTTCTATTTAATTCATTCATTTGCATTAATATGATTACATTTGAACATATATCTTCTCATTCATAGCTGAAATCACATAATTTTGCATCAAACTTATGTCTATTCCTCTATTGAAGTGGCAATCACCTCTGTGCCACCTACTCAAGAGGTGATCACCCCTTAGCGATAAGGGACTACCTCTATTAAGAGGCATCACCTCAGTGACAATCTATGACTGACCTAACCTTTCAAATTTAATTTAAAAATTCCATCCCCTCTTATAATGCCCCAAAATGCATTTTAAATATCTAAACATCACCTAAATCTTGAATTATGACTGAAAGATGCCTCAAACACTTACAAACTATCTTGAAGAGCTTGGATGGTAACTCTTGGGCAAGATTAGAGCCCTTTGACTTATCTCCTTTCAAATCTCTTCATACACTGTATCTTAGTTATAGGATCCCTATAAACACATCTTTCAATTTAGCATAATAGAAATTTTCCCCTTACCTAAAGAATTTGAAGCTATCCTTGTCTATAGCTTAGATTCCTCTAGTCAACTTGTAATTCTTGTCCTTAAAGTCTTGGATCCGCATTCCATTTAATATCATATGGCTTGGATGTTTAACCTTCCACCTTGACTTTCATCATAGTATATCCTTTGTTCAAAGGTTGAATTGGAGTCTTTTCTCAATATAACTGTAGGTGTAGACAGGGGTGAGGTCTACTAGCCTCAAATGATGGCTCTCTACTTATATGCTCAATTCTTGCTCGTCTATGCTTCTGGTAATTGTAATGCCAAAATCCTCTACATCCTAGACCAAGTGTAAAATGGACTTAACCCTTTCCCCTTCATCTTCGTAAAGACCATTATTAGCCTGGATAATCTTTCATCTAATAGGTAGTTCTTATGAAGTCTGTTCTTGCTGGAGGTAATTCCATCTTTCTCATTGTCATCCTCTATTTTTTTTTGCATTTTTTATTTATTCACTATTTTCATAGATATGGCTTCATGAGAAGATAGGGCTGCTTGAACCTCCTCAGAACATTGTACATTATAGGGTCAAACATTACTGAATCAGGAAGTTATACCTTATCCCTGAATATATCCAGAGCTAGCTATCAACATTCACTAATACTATGATTTGCCAGAGGTGTCCATGGTGGAGATTACAATTTATGACTATCAAATCATATATCCACTGTGTTCCAATAGCTGGCCTTCATTTCATCATATTACATGACCATGCTTGTGTTTGTTGCCAGTATAGTAAACAATAGTTGATTCTAGGATTAGTCCATGCATTTGAACCATGACCTATTTCTCAAAACTTTCTAGATAACTTATCTAGTATTTGGCTATAGAGAAGCATTTAGAGGAACAACAACTATGATGAAGATTTGTCAACCAATGATCAATACAAGGCATGGATACAATTACAATAGATAGAAAAAGATGATTTTATCAAAAACAAAAGGATGATAGAGTTGCAAGCATTTAGCATCATGGGTGCTCAACAAAAGAAAAGGAAACAAAATTAGCTTATGAATTAAGTCATTATTTCCTTTTTTTGTTAGATAGAGTTCTTTTTTATGGCAGTTAGATGGTTTGTAATAGACACTTAATGCAATGGTCAATAATAATTTTAGCAATCTTATTTCATTTAACTCAAGCATAAAATGCATATACTTTTAGCTTTTGACATAGCTCATATTGTTAGTTAGCTTGCCCTTGCAAATTTTCTAACTAACTATTTTTTTGCCCTCTCTCTCCTACTACATGTCCCTAACTTTTGCTTGGGCTACCTCTTTATGAGGTTTTCAATCCTGTGGCACTTTTTAATTTTTTTCCTTTTTGTCTATAATTTTTGCCTATATAGCCTCTTTGTAAGATTTTCTTCCTATCGAGACTTTTACATAAAGTATTTATTGAGCTTGTCTAGGTTGATGGGCTCTTTGAATTCATTTTGTTCCAAGTTTGATAGGATCGCAACACCATTGGAGAATAGTTTGTTCACTAGATACGGCCCTTGCTAATTTGGCTTGAACTTGCCTTATGGATCAATCATGATTGGCTTCATGAATTTTAACACTAAATCCCCTTCTTTGATCTTCCTAGGCTTGATCTTATTGTTATAAGCCTAAGCCATCCTTTTCTAATACAATTGGAAGTGAAACATTACTTTTAGTCTTTTCTTATGCAGCAATGTCAGTTGCGCCAATCGGCTCTCCACCCATTGATGTTCCAAGATTTTGGATTCTAAAAGGACCCTCAATGATCTAATCTCTACTTCTGTCGGCAATACTGCCTCACACCCATATAGTAAGAAGTGTGAAGTGACATCAGTTGATGTCTTTATAGTAGCACTGTACCCCCATAATGCGAATTGCAGATAATCAGCCCAGTCTTGATAATTCTCCATCATCTTGGCCAAGATTCTCTTCACATTTTTGTTTGCAACCTCCACTGCCCCATTTGCTTGTGGCCTATATGGGTATGAGCAGTGATGTTTGATCTTGTATTCTTTTAACAAGGTAGCCATCTCTGCCCGAAACTAAACCATATTGTCAATGATGATGTGATACGGTAACCCATATCTATAAATAATATTCTTCTTAATGAACCTTGTCATTTGTTTTGAGCCAACAATGGTATAGGACTCAACTTTGACCTATTTGGAGAAATAATTGATTACCACCATAATGTATTAATGACCATTCAATGTTCTCAGCCTTATCTCTCCTATGATATCAATTTTGCAAATAGTGAAGAGCCATAGGGAAGTTCCATAGAAGGCAGATGACTGACATCTCCAAAATTCTGATTGTTATGGCACTTCTTTATAAACTTAATACAATCTATTTCTATAGTTAGCCAAAAGTAACTTTAACGAGCTATCTTCTTTACCAAGACCGTCCTATTCATGTGTGGCCCATAGACCCCTTCATGTATTGGCTCCATCAACCTTAGAGCTTTGTCTTTGTTAAAATATCTTAAATGAACCCCAGTAGGCATTCTCTTGTATAGCATGCCATTGTAACTAATAAATTATTGAGATAGCATTCATAGAGACTTCCTCTTTTTCTTTTTATCATCCTCTAGAAACTGTCCCATTTTTAAATACTGTTGCAATTCATAAAACCAAGGCTTCTCAATGGCAGTATCAATTGGCATTACCCTCATCTCTTCATAATAAGGAGTTCAGGATTTGACTAGGATTAGAGGTTTAACTATTGTTTTCTTCTCACTCTCCCACATAGAAGCTAATGTAGTTAGAGCATTTGCCATCTGATTCTCTTCTTTCGATAAGTGGAGGAATTTGCAATAAATAAAGGATAGCGAGACAGTAGTCAAATAATCCCAATACAGTCATAGTCTGTCTTCTTTCACCTCCCATATTTTAAAAGTGTGTCTCATCACCAACATAAAATCTCCATAAAAAATGACATCTTCTGTTCCCATGTTGTGCAATGCCAATAACTTGAAAATGCACGCTTCATACTTAGCTTGGTTATTTGTCACTTCAAATTTAAGCCTTTTCATCATTGGGATCATTTCTCCCTCTGACATGATTAAGATTACACCAATACTAGTTCTTTTGCTATTTATGGCTCCATAAAAGTACATTCTCTAGCCTTGCACCTCTATTGCCCCCTAAATATTCATTAAGAAACTTCAATTCCCACTCATACTCATCATCTACTAGGTTCTGAGCCAGAAAGTCTACTACTACTGCTCTTCCTTTTACCACTTTCTTTACTCATAGTCTATGTTAAATTTCATAAGCAAAACTAGCCATCTAGCCAATTTTCCTATAAGAGATGGGGTTTACTGGAGTTGTCTGAGGGGATCATGTTTAGAGACTGCTTGCACTCTGTATGACTAGAAGTAGTACTGGAGCTTCTTCATTGTCCAAATCACAGCCAGACATATCTTCTCTATAAGACTATAACTTGTTTCATACTATAGAAGCTTCTTATTCAAATCATACACATCGTGCTCTATCTTCCTTTTACTTTTCCTAAGCCAACATTTCACCTATTGCATCTTCCTTAATGGTAAGATAAAGGATTAAGGGCCTTCATGGTTTTGGAAATTATAGAACTAGAAGATTCATCAAATAATTCTTAATAGCTTCAAAACTCATTGACATTTGTCATCCTAGATCACTAGTTGAGTCTTTCTTAGTAGCTTGAAAATTGGTTTACAAATTATAGTCAACTTAACTATGAATCTATTGATGTATTATAACCGTCTGATAAACCCTCTAACTTCTTTCTTTTTCTTTGGCGTGGGCATTTCCTTGATCGCTTTGACTTTATTTGGACCCACTTTTATCCCTTTTTAACTGATAATGTGTCCTAGCAATTTACCAAATGTCACTCTAAAAACACACTTATTTAGGTTCAGCCTTAGATTATACTTCTATGTTCTTGCCAGGAACTTGTCCAACGCCTCAAAATATCCCTCTCTGGTCACAGACTTTACCATCATGTCATCAACATACACCTCTATCTTCCTGTGAATCATGTCATACAACAGAGTGGTGGCCATCCTCTAGTGAGTAGCTCCTATTTTCTTAAGCCTAAATGGCATGACCATGTAATAATAGATACCCTATATTATGCTGAAGGACATTTTCAACTTATCAATTACTGCTATTATGATTTGATTGTATCCTGAGAATCCATCCATAAAAGAATACATTATACTAGAAGTTGTGCTATCAACTAGGGTGTCAGTATGTGGTAGTGGAAAGTCATCATTTGGGTAAGCTTTGTTCAAGTCTCTATAATCCACACACATTCTAACCCTTCCATCCTTCTTCAGTACAGGTATAATGTTTGCTAACCACTGGGTGTCCTCTACCACTTCTAGAAACTTTACCTTTAGTTGTTTCTCGACTTCTTCCTTAATTAAAAGAGCCCATTCTAGTATAAGCCTTCTTTGTTTCTACTTAATTGGTGATATAGAAGGATATATGGGGATTTTGTGTTCTGTAATTTCCTTATCAATACCAGGCATATGTTATAACCCTAGGCAAATACTTTCTATCTTTTCCTTAATATCTTTTTCATTTTTCTCTTTTATCATGAGTTAAATCAGAAGCAAGTAGTATATTCTTATATTGTCATTTGTGCCTAAATTAAATGATTCAGTTTGTGTGGAATTAATGCCAAACATATGCATGAAATGATAATCACAAACAGAATAACCATTAGGTAACACATCACATAAATAAGAAAAGTTAGACTTCATTGCATTCACTTTAGTAAAGAAAAGGTTATCAGTCTTAAATAAAGAAGAAAGCAAAACATCAAAATCATCATTATAAAAAAATCCATGATGGAGTTGAGAGTGTAGGTTTTGAGATCCATTGCCTCATCTTAATCAATAATATCCTTCGTCTTCGGAGTAGCGGTGTTCTCTTTAGGTCCCTCTTCCTCAATGAGCACAAGCTCTGCCATAGGAGTTTCAATAGCAATAGCTTTCTCTACCCCATTCACAAATTTAAAGAAAATTTCAAAATAAAAAAAATTACTTTCCCAACCATTAGTAATGGTTCAGGGGTTCCAGTGTATGGATAACTAGTGCCCTCTCTTACAAAAGTTTCCCACATATCTTTTTTCTTTGCTACAACTTCCTTTTCTCAATTGTTAAGCTTTTTCCAAATATCCAATCCTCCCTCAGAATCATCACCTCCTCCATACCCTACTTCATACTTCAAAATCGACATTTGCGCTCTATAAAGCTTGACAAACCACTTTGGTCCTTTCCTAATCCCATACCAGGCATGAATTTCATGTTTCACATCATGCTTAGGACCTTCTTATCCATCTTATCTTCATAGATCAAACAAATCTCGAAATTTGGGCTAATAGAGATTTCTTTGGGGGCAAGTTTTAATGTAATAATAGCAGCTTCAGTTTTTACTGAAATGGTAACAACATTCCCCTCATATGGGAACTTAATTTTCTAATGGACTGTGGATGGTACACCACCTAATGGATGGAACCATAGCCTTCTTAATAGGATTGTAAAAGTCATAGGAATATCATTCACATGCAGGTTGACCTAAGTCTCAATAGGCCCAATTTTGACTAATGCTCTAAATGTTCCTTTGATTGGCTTTTTTGTGTCATTATAGGCCTTGATGATTACCTT
The DNA here is from genome assembly GCA_947683625.1 of Mallotus nudiflorus. NCBI lineage: Eukaryota > Viridiplantae > Streptophyta > Magnoliopsida > Malpighiales > Euphorbiaceae > Mallotus > Mallotus nudiflorus. The sequence continues at coordinate 781,903 of CANTUR010000771.1, read as the reverse complement.
AGAAGGCTTCAAGTCTATTACACTTAGTCCTAACTTTGGTAGAATCTTCAGTGGGCACACATTAATAGCAAAACCATTATCTATAATCACACAAGCCTTTTATCTTAGCCTTGATGAATAAAGCCTTATGATGATCTCTTCCTTATAAGGGTAAATCATCAATAGAGAATACAATGGCTCCTCGAGGAGTTTCCATTAGCAAGCTTACCATTTGTTCAGGAGTATAGCTGGTGGAAATCCTCATCTGATCCAAATCTATGACCAATGCTTCTCAATGATCTCTTGAATGCATTAACAATTCCCATACATTGGCAATAACCTCTTCCTTTTTTACTTTTTCCACTCTTTCTTTTTTTCCATACCCTTTTCTTTTTCTAATCCTAATTCTATAGTCTCAATCTCCTTTCCTTTTCCCTCAACTTTCTTAACTGATTGGTTTCTATCATTCTCCTTATTGTTCCATAAATCAATTGGACTCCTATTTTCATCATCAGAACTCCAAATGTCGACTATGCTCATAGCAAGATCTGTGCGTTGTTCATTTTGGTTCAAGTCATTGGGTTCAAATTTTGGTGAGTTGGGGGCGGTATCAATGAAAGAGTTTAGGACTTATTCTTTTATCAATCCTATATTAATCATGAGGATAGTTAATTTTAGTGGTGGTACATTGCGGTAATTAGGCAAAGGGTTATTTTGAGTGTTTGGTTTTCAATTATTAGGATCGGTGATTTTTCCTGCATCAATTAGGTCTGGATCTCATTTCTTAATCATGTGCACTCATCAGTGTGATGGTCGATGTTTTAGTGGAATTTGCAATAAAGTTTAGGGTTGGCATTTGGTATGGGTGATCTCTGGGGTAAGGGTTTTAGAAGGTTCTTCTCAATTAGTTTCTTAAGGATGTTTGATATTGGCCTTTTGATGTTAGAAAGTCACCGAGGTTGTTAGAAAGCACTAGCTTGCGCATTGCTACTTGGTTGTCTAATAGCATTTATCTATACATTACTACATGAACTAGCTTCATTCCTACCTCCAAACCTTTTTCCAAAGAATCTCCTTTCTTGGACCAAATCTGATTCTTTTTGGACCTTAAACCTATGTAGCTATTTAAAATTTCAAATCCTAAGGTCTTTTAGGTTTTTAGACAATGCTGGGACACATCTTTCTATTGCTATCAACAATTATTCCAATTTGACAGGCCTCTGCTTTATTTAAGCTAACTTCCCTCTCCATCGGGTCAGGTACTCAGTGAAAGACTTATTGACCCTTTGCCTAATATTCTATATAGCTTTCCAAGACACCTCCAATTGCACATTGAGGCCATATCACAAAAGCCACACATAGCTCCTTCCAATCAAACTGAATGTGTGATTCTAAAGTATAGTACCAACAGATTGGTGCACCTTCTACTAATATCAGGAACTATTTGACTATTTGGGTTGTCGTCAGCTTAGTGCCTTTGATATAGGTGACATACTATTTTAAATGTAGATGGGGATCCTCAGTCCTTAAAAACTTCTTCATATCGAGGAATTTGAACTTTCATGGTAATGGATCATCTTCTCTTTCCAGGCTTAAATCAGTGTAGTCAAAAGGGGCATCCAAGCCTTTCTCCTTCATCACCATCTGCATTTGGCTCATTGCCTTGGTTATGTTCTTAGTCCACTTAGTTTGTTCAACATCTTTAATTGGGTTCACTCCTTTTTAGTTTGGTGGATTTGCTATACCATGACATCAACATCTTCTCTTTCTCTTATCGGGATTTCCTCATCAAGATCGATCAGATTGGCTAGTTATACATTGGGTGGCAGTGCTAGTTGATTTTCTTTAATGAGCTTGGTTATTTCCCCTATCATTTCCCTCATCATAGACTAGGTTTTAGTGAACACCTAATGTGCCTTGAATGCCTCAAGATCAAAGTTTCCTGCCATTTCTATTTTTAGATGTCTGATTAATCAACTAGAGACAGAACAAACCCACATAAATGAGCTCAAAGTATCTATTACTACAAAACTATAGGTCAAAAATATGCATCTCATGTATGCATGATACATACAAGTTCATTTTATTATTTTAAAGTAAGGAAGAAGGAAAATAAGTGCTTAAGGAAAAACACCAACACATTTAATTTACACACATTTGTAGATGACGAGGTTTAGCATGCACCCAAGATCGTAGCAACTGCTACACTATTTGAGCTCAGGGCTCTAGAGAACACGCTAACCACTATCATAAAGATATGGCGTGGATATAAGAATTCACCACCTAGGATAATAACTGGGATAAATAAAAAAATTATGGTACTCGATTCCCTAAACTAAAGCCAGCACCACAACTAGGAGATTTTGGATATGGAATACTAACTTCTTTTAGTCTTGTGTTCTTTTAGAATTGCTTTATGAATTACAATTTTATCCTCTATTTACATGCAATTTCATATAAACCCTTAAAAAATAATCAACTCCAGGCAAACTAGTCATGAAATATACAAGTAAGCAATGCATTCATCACAATCCCTAGGTTAGTCTAATATACATTGGCTTTAATTAAATGAGCTAAATCTACATATTTTAATTTGCAAGTAAGTCTAAAGACTAATGGGCCTAATTACTATTTAATTTTTAATTAAGTGAACCTAAGTCTACTTATTTTAATTATAAGAGTGGGTCTAAATCTACAAATTATGAAAAGAATTAAATTAAATAGGCTAAGACTAAATTAATTAAATTAAATTAATTAGACCTATGTCTAATTGACTAAATGGACCTAAGTTAATACTAGCCTAAATCTAATTGATTATGGGCCTAAAGATGCATTTTTATTAATTAAACCTAAAAAACCTAAATTTAGATGAGTTAAAGTCTAATGTGGCCCTAAGGCCCAAAACACTTAAGCATAATCAAACAAGCACAAAAAAAATAAAAATACCCAAAACAAACAAATAAAAGGTCAAATAATTAATTTGACTTTCTAAAAATCCTAATTTAATTAAAGTGACCATAAACAAATAAAATAAAACAATTAATAGGCAATCCTAATTATAACCACTTAAATCTAATCCAATTTTAATTAAACAACTTAATGATTTCTATAGCCATTAATTTTAATTAATTATCGAATGAAAATCCTAATTTTACTAACCAATTACTTAAAATAAAACACACAAGCACACATACCAAATTTCATTATTCCCACTATTAGGGCTATTACAATGAACTATTAAGAATAATAAAAAAATAAAAATTAATCCAATCTCAAAAATAAATAAAAATAAGACAATTAAATAAAAAAACCTAGAAACTACATTTAGCTACAAGGTTCCATCCATGGCATTCCATGGACCTCTAAGGATTTGGTTCTTCAAGTATAATCATCATGTAATCTCCTCTATAATCACCATCACAAAAAGGGTAAAACAATGATTAGTGAATAAAATCTAAAATAATAAAAAAGAAGAATAAAAGAAAGTAGAGAGAAGATAATGCTTTATGGATGCTTATGAATGAATTACTCCTCAGACTAGTAAGATCACTGTTTTTTTTAGTAGGCCTTCAAAACTTGTTATTCTTCTTCTAAAAAATCTTTAAATGAATAAATCACTAAGAGTTTTTTTTTTGTACCTCCCAAAGAAAACTTTAGAGATACTTAGGAAGAAGAGAGAGCTAAAATTGCAAAAAAGAATGTTGAGAATTCAAATTGAGTCTTTAGTCCCTCCTCCCAGGAGCCTTAAACCAAAAGAACCCTATGTCTTACGTACTGAAGAGTTCCAATTTTAAAATGACTTTATTTCCTGAAGAATTAGATAAATTCCAAAAATAAATTTAAGAAAAATGGACTTTACTCATGAAAAATATTTTTATTTTCTATAAAAATATAAAAAATAGATAGAAAACACATAATTTGGACCGGAATTGCATAATTCCCATTGAAATTACATAATTCTAATCGAAATTATGTAACTTTGATTGGAATTACAGAATTCTGATCGAAATTCTATAATTTTGATTTTTTAACTTTTAATTACAAAAATACCCCTAAAAGAAATTAAAATTTTCATTTAGATCTTGAAAAGTATTACAATTAAGTCCTCAAAAAACCAATGAAACTCTTTTTGTAACCGTATTCAAAATTTTGACATTTCAAACTTTAAGTGTTGAAGACTTACTTATAACATTTTCATCATTTAAGTCCTTTGTAGCATCCATATTTTATTATCTTAAAATTGGGTGTTTACAACATTATTGAAACAAATTATGAAACCTTAAAAATGATAACCTTCACCCTTACTTCTCCCACACACATGTTCATTGGTGAGTTTCTCATCCTAGGATTTTTTGTTTGGGTTTTAATTATAAATAGGGGATAACAAAACTGATATATGTAAGATAGCCCTCAAAATGATTCAAATAAGTAATGGACCCTTTAAATAAAGCCCAAGTCTATCTTTAATGGGCCAAGGTTCATAGCATCATAAGCTTGTCTATCAAGGCCCATTTGAAATGGATTATGAATAGGCATGAAAGGACCATTTTGATATAGTTTATTTATAACGAGCTTGGATTGGGCATTAGGATCAATTTTACCTTGGGCCATTTGTTAATGGGCTTATAATTTATTTCTAGGATCCATTATATGGCAAAATACACATACATTTATGAGAATTCCTAAGGAAAATTACTAGGCCATTATGTGGGCTTGAGTCTCAAGTATTTAGCTTTGGTTCCCATACATCCATATATGTCTCCCCACTCAAGGGTCAAACAATGCAAATTAGTATGTGTCATGACTGATAATAATCAACTACTCCACCACTAGGTTTGATTGAAATGTAGGTAGCAAAATAATGACTATCATTAGGTTGATTAGGGACTAAAAGTGCTCGCTGTGTGAAAATTTGTAATGAATGCAAAAGATGCAAAAGAAATAAAAAAAATTAAAAATGATAAAACACAAAACACTGGAATCAATTTGTCTATCCATAGTGGAGTCACCACTGTAGGTGGCTTTGACACGTGCCCAAGTGTTGGCCACCACGGTACTTTGTGGGCTCAATGCCCACTAGGAAACACATGTTAGGTTTGTGAAACCTAAATGGAGATGGAGTCATCTCCCAGATAAAAGTCAAGATACACTGTATAGCAACTAGATCCAACGAAGGTTCCCAAAAGCCATTATTAGAGAATGAGTTCAAAATTTGGGTATGGGCTTTTGAATGCCCACCTGACCTTACGATAGGCCTCTATTTGTTTTTTGTATTTTATTACCTTTAATTATCCTGCTATTCCTTTATTTACATGCAATTTGGAATTGCCCTTAATCAATTATTCAATTTTACACTTAAGTTTGAGTTTGCACATTAGCTAAATTTCATGCCTTAAAGTCCCGACACTCATCAAAATAATAAATTAAAACAATACATTGGAATTCAAAGGGGGAGGGATTAAGGATTACAACATTTTTACAAAAATAAAAATGTATAATAAACCAAAAATATACTAAAAATATAACAATAATAAATTGAGACTAAACTAGTTCTTAGACCTAAAAAAACCTCCCAAGAACTAATTAAGGGATAAAACCCTTAATGATTCAAGGAGACCAATCTTAAGGATCTTACAATCACTAAAATATTAGTCCTAAAATATGTAAAGTTTCTCAAAAGAAGACATTCAAACTAATTTACAAAACAAGTTCATGCAAATGGAGGTCAAGGACTTAATAAATTAACTTGAAAGACATGGTACAGATAGTTATACACAAATGGATGAAGTATAAGAACCTAAACATACTTGGAAATCAAAATCATGCATCATATTACAAAGTCTCAAGGTAAAAGGCATAGGTTGCCTTGTTTGAGTGGCGATCGACTCTGTAAAGAGGCGATCACCTCATGGTAAAGAGGCAATGCCCCTTTATAGAGGTGCCACCTAATCAACAGGCAACCCGACTCTCAAAATGATTAAACTTTTATTTTAAGTAAATGACATGAAAGTAAAAAATCAGAAAATTGCTATTTTACAACTACATTCAACACCATAGTATATCATATTAATAACATGGCATAATAAATGGTATAAACTAAAAATATACACTAAATAAACAAACTAACTAAGTCATATACAATTCTAATATCAAAGTACTAATGGGATAGCTAGGATTTAATTAAGTATGAGATTTTAATAAAGTAGTTGGCCCTTAGAGGTTGCTTTGAATGTTGAACTCTACTTGGATGTAAGCTGTACTTAAGGACAAGCCTCTTTCCCCTTATTCTTCTTAAGGAAAATGGACTTTTTATGCTTGAACTTCTCCTCTTTTTCTCAAGAACATCCCTTTCTTTTTCTTTAGAGTCTCTCCTCCTTTGTTCTTAGTTTTTTACTAAGTCTTGCCAATGGTTCATTTTTCTTCAATGTTGGTACCCCCCCCCTTCTTTTCTTCTCTCCCTTTTTTTCATTTTTATCCCAAATCACACCCATGCCCCTAGGTTCCTAGACCATCATTAGCCTCCATAGCCTTTTTCTTACTCCTAAAAATCTCTCCCTTGTGTAAAAACCAAGTCTAAAGGGTATGGTACCCACCTACTTGACCACCATTGTTGCAACTGTATTAAATACAGCTACAAGCAACCTGTTATAGAGGTAGTGCTACTATGATGAGGTGATTGCCTCTACAACTATTGATATAGATGTAATCACCTCATCACACAAAGGCGATGCCTCTTTGGCATTGCCCTATTTTGGGCCAAGTGGGCCAAGGCAAATTTAAGTTAGTTTTGATAATTTAGGCTGGGTTTGGATGATTTCTGGTTCTAAAGTCCATTTCCAAAAAAAGATTCAGGCTTCACACTTGTATTCAAGCTTCCACTTCTCATTATTGGGCTTTTGTGGGGGCTGATCAAACCAAGCACCCATGGTTCACACTTAAATTATAGGCCAATTGGATTGGTATCTATAATATAACCATGAGAATAGCCTTAGAATCAAAATTCCTAAGATGAAAACATTTGTCGAGAATTTGACTTCTCTAATCCAAATTTATCTTAATGAAGTTTACTTCTCAGCACTAGTAGATAACTGGTGTGAAGCCTTCACCAATGCTCAACCCAACCTTAGAGCATTAAGTTTGGTCAACTATGGTCTCTTAGGTCCTGTCTATTCTCCAATCTCAGAGCTTCCTTTTTTATTCGAACTAAACCTCGATTATAAGAATTTGTCTACTTTACCACCCAATTTTCTAGTGAATTCTTCACATTTGACATCTTTTTATCTACATCTTTATAATTTGGAAGGAACTTTTCCAAAACTTGTTTTCTTGCTCCCTTAACTACAAAACATAGATTTTTCATATAATCCTCTCCTTACATGTTAGTTTTTGAAATTTCCCTTCACTAGTGCCATCCAGTCTCTCGAGATTTTTGACACCAACTTCAATGGAAAATTACCAGAGTCAATTGGTAATCTCAAATTCTTAATAAATCTAGAACTTAAACATTGCAATTTTTCTGGAGTAATCCTTCCTTCAATTTCAAACCTTACTAATATTATGTACCTTGTTGTTCGTTATAATAATTTTAGTGGTAGCATCCCTCCATTCCATAGGGAAGTTGCTTTATATCTTGAATAACTTGACTTGTCTAATAACGAGCTGAATATGATTGTAAAAGCCTCTCCATTCACTCTCCCTTCTTTGAAGAAGTTAGATTTTAGCAAAAATTAGTTTGCTGGTGAATTAAACAATTTCTAAAATGCATCCTCTTCAATGTTAGAAAATTTGGAGCTGAGGCATAATAATTTAATAGAAGTTATACCAAAGTCTATTTTTCAACTTCCAAGGCTTACTTATCTTTGATTAAATGCCAACAATTTTAGTAAAATTGGGGATATTGTAAATGCATCTTTTCCTGAGCAACCTCTTTAAGGAATTGAGAATACAAGTAAGATGATCTTTAATACTACTATAGTGTAGAATTAGCAAATGATTTTTAATTAGTAATTGGACCACACAAAATGTTATCTCTCATTTTTATTCTCCTATTAAAAAGAATGGAATTCTATTTTACATTTCATAAATCAATTAGTATAAATGAAAGCCAATCTTTTGTAGAAATCTGAGGTCTGGTTTGATATGGATTGACTTGGAACATGAACAACAGTAGAACTTTGTTACTATAAATGAAATTGAACAATAGCAGAGCTACTACTATTGTTATAAACTTAAAAAGAGATAATCTGAAGCTAGAAGTCTCAAACTATGAGTTTCATTAATTCTTTGATTATTACATCTATATGTAATATGGAAAATTTACACAAATATATTCCCAAACAGTTCTTGAACTAATTTTAGCCAAGTCTTTTGGCTCCAAAAACTGAAATCTAAGTCTAATTATTTACATTTACAAAATTCAACCTAGTTTAGCTCCCTCCATGACCTTTCTTTTTTGCCTCTAAAAATTGTTCTTCATGCACATTACATGCTCCAACATCTTTAATTTCTTCTACAAATGTTTCATGTTTAGGTTTGCTAACAGATGTCAATCTGTCAAGCAACAAAATTAAAGGCCCGAGTCCCAACTAGATATGGAATAATAATCTTCATTTTTTCAATCTTTCTCATAACTATATTGATGCTTTTGCTCAGACTCCAACTAATGTGTCGCTTCCTTATTTGCAAATCTTGGATCTTCATGCCAGTAAGTTATAAGGTTCACTCCCTAAAGAGTTCTGCAATCTTAGGAAACTCATTTGTTTGATACATCCTATAACAATATTAGCAGTCCAATTCCATATTCTTTAGGCAACAATATAAATCTCATATATTTAGACCTATAGTGAAATAACTTTCAAGGAAGGCTACTGAATTTTAGAGGAGCTATAATCTTAAGATCAATTAAACTTAATGGCAAAAATTTGGACAGGAAACTGCCAAGGTGATTTAATAGTTACACATACCTGGAGGATTTAAACATCAGAACAACCTTATACATGATACCTTCCCATTATGGTTGCATAAACTTCTAGCTTTGGAGGTTTTTGTATTTTGGGGAAACAAACTACTGTTAATATAGATGTGCCCCTAGTGCCATTCTTGAAACGTATAATGACATCGTAAATTATCCCTATGGAAATAAAATATTCATTTATTTGAATATTTACACCTTAGCATTATGTTAAATAAATTTATTATCAATAGTTGATAATATGAGTTATAAATTTATTTAGTACATATGCTATAAATTGGTCATAGTTGTATAATTAATATTTGGTTAATATGGATTAGACTATCACCTCTGTCTATTTTCCTTGATTAGTATATGATACTAATAGTGGGAGGTAGTGAGTCTCATGCTACTTAACATAAGATGTCAGAATAGACATATGGATGCTCATGTGATGGGTGGATCAAATGCGATGTTTGATTTGTGATTGCATGGATATTCACGTATAGTCAACAATCACAATCTAGGTCATAATGTTGCATAAAGTCCTTTGACCTAAGCTGACACGGTCATCCACATTTGATTGGTTAGGATGTGTTACCGCTTATATACTTATGTTAATCACACATGGGTATATAGTGTATGGTGGCTCTAGTCAGTTGAGTGTTCAACAAAGAAGGGATTCATTGGCTAGAGTGAACCAGGATAAAATCCTATGCTATCTAAGTTCTTTCTTGATTAATAAGTTCCTGGCCAGGATAAATATAATACGCACTAAAAGAGTTTCAGTGTTGGTTATATTTTATCAAGAATAGAACTTGAGATGAGGTGATATGATATAACTATTAGAGTTTGACTAAACCTTAACTCTAAGCTATATCGGGATCTTCTAATGAAAAGATTTTAGTGCATGATAATTATGACCAAAAGGGTTCGTGTGAATCAATACATGCATTCATTTCTAATTGGCTAACTCCTTTGATATCAATACATGCATTCATGTCACTCACAACTTATGAGAACTAAATGTGTATAATTGGGATTTTCATATTTATACTTAAAAGGAGTTAGCCACACCTAATAGAGCTTTGCTAAATCACCATTTATATTAATCTAATTATTGATTAAAGAGTTTAATTAATTAATTAAAATTAATATAATTGGATTTGTGCTTCAAGCAATGATTCTAGCATATCATGAAATCTAATCAAGTAAGGGCTTAATAATTAATTTATACTTAATTAATATGAGACATTAATTAAAGTATTAAATTAATTATATATATATGTTGTTACTTAGATTAATGGCGTAAGTTAGTTAGGCCTAGGACCAAAAGGGTTTTGGACTAAAGATTAATCTAAAATGTTGAGAAAGTAATGTGGATGATATCACGGATGATGTTAATTCTATACTTGCATGGCAAGTAAGATGATGTCATGGTTGATGTAAATTCTTTACTTGCACAGCAAGTTGTGCATGTGATGTAAGCAATGACATCATCGTGATTCCTTTTCTCTACATATAAATAGATGACTTAAGAAATGTTCTTAAGGGAAGAAATTTGAGAATGTTTTTTGAGACACAAATCCAAAGCAAACAACATATACTCAAAAACTCTAGTATTCTTGCAATTGAGATTAAGTTAGTGCAAGTCTATAAAGGGTCATTGAGAGAGGCTATTGCATCTAACCAAATCAAAACAAGAAAGTGATTAGTGAATCTTTGGTATTTTAAGCTAGAGGTCTTATATTTGGGAGACTTGAAGAGTTGATTCAAGAGTTGAATCAAAGGAGCCAATCATTTAGTAGATTAATTGTGGTCTACATTAAACACTTGGGAAATTATAAGTATTCCGCAATTTAGATTTCCTAAGTTTTTGTATTTATACATGTTGGTGTATATTAGCTATATGTTAAATTGTAAATTGGATCCTTGGGATTGGAATTCTTGATGAGATCAAGGATTATGTTGAGCAAATTTTAAAAAATTTGCCCTACTCAACATTTGATTTCGAAGTAGCATAATCGATTCCTAACAGTGGTATCAAAGCATCCTTTTACATTTTACACATGCTAAATTAAGAATAATATATTTTATTAATATTAATTTATTAAATTTAATATGAGATATTAAATTATTATTAATAATATTAATAATAATAATAATATATGTTATTATTAATTTATAATTAATCTATAATTGCAAGTGTTGTGATTATAATTGATCGATCCATGTCTTGTTTAATTTTACAAATTGATCATTACATGCAAAAAGTGATCATGGACTTATATTACATCCTTATATTTGTAATAATAACTAATTTTATTATTTGATATGTAATTAAATGTTAATTACATAGAACTCGAATGTAATATTCACCTCGGTATGCCAAGGATTGAATGTATATCACAAGAGTTATGGTAAGAACATTGAAGTGTTCAAGATGGAGGTCCATAATGATGATGATGTTCAAGGCTATTCTTAAGCCCATGGTGTCAAGGCCCAAGGAGACAAGGCCCATTTTATACTAAAAGATAGAATAGACTTAAGAAAGGCCCATGATCACTCCTTATTTATGCATCCATTTTGCATGTTCTATGTATAAATGTGATATGTATATGTGTAAAAATGTCATGCAATGTATATATGTGTTGTATGTAATGAAAAATGGCTAATGTGCACAAAAATCTTCTAAGAAAATTTAGGTCTAAGCTCTCCATTGGAGCAATAACTTACATGGTTTTAGGATTATGTGCATCATTTATAGATACATAGGGTGTGCATAAGGCCTAAGAGATTCATGTATTTTTATTGCTAAGCATGAGATATTGTGGGTATATAAACACACTATATGCCAAGAATGGAAAATAGGCATACCTGAGGTATGTAGTGTTCAAGTTTATACATTTCACTAATCCAAAGGTGTGGACCTAATTAATGCCAAAGGCCAAGAATGGTAATATGTACCTGAGGCCTATCACATTAGGAGCTAGCTTGATGATATCTCACATAAGATGTGATGAACAAGAGTTGTTGACCATTTGCATGATCAAACTCCTAATTTTGGACTTTTACAAACAATTTCTATAATAATAATTTCAATTAAGTGTGTAGGGAATTACATACCAAACATATACCAAGCATATACACTTTTGGATGAATAGTGACTTTTTGGGCTAATCGAACCTCTGAGATTGAAGAAGACTTTTGACATATTTAGAGCACTTAAATTAGAAAATGACCTTCTTCAATTTTTAATAGACATCTTGAGCTTTCCAAAATGAGCTTTCTTGTCAAAATCCAAGTTCATTTAGGTATGAAAATATTCAGTCGAAATCAGCATATGCAGCTTGCATTTCAATTTGCATAGCTTTTGGTACTTCAACAATATCTTAAGCTACATATGTCAAATTAAAATGATTAAAAGTTTTGTATAAATCTAAGACAATTATCTATATATTAAGAATGTTTTAGCTTAATTTATCTTCTTAAGTTCCATTCACAAGCATCTTTCAAGATGGTCATGAGCTGTCCTTAAATGGAGCCTTTGGAGCATGTTTTTGCCCAAAACTGGCAGTAACCCTCACGAGTGTGAGTGCTTATGAGTTGCTCATGAGTAGACCTCTAACAGCATCCAATGGGAATTTTTGAATGCAACAGATATATTTTTGCTCCTCATGAGCACTATTCACTTGTGAACCGCCTGTGAGCATCCCTTAAGCTGCCAAAAGTCCAAGAATTGATTCAAAATCAATTATAAATGTTGGAGACATGATTAATACATCCAAAAACTATATTTTTAAGTGTTTTTCTATATAAACACAACTTAGAATTCAATTGAAAGGTTAAGAAAACTTATTTATCATTCATTATTTTCTTAAACATTCAATTGAGCTCTTAAACTTTCCTTTAAACAATTCTTTGTGTATAACTCTTATGAGAGTTGGTGAGTGATTAGAATAGATATTCTTATTCTTCTATTTTTTAGATTTAGAAAATGGGAAGTAAGATTATATTCTAAAGGAATTGGTTTAAGTTTTTAGCCATTAAAACACTTGGGAATCTGGTTTTAGTGTGAGCCTTGAAAACACTTATTATTTGGTTTTTGAGTAAGCTTTGAAAACTCAAGTTGTAAGGTTGTAAGAGTGAGCCATAAAGCTCTTGTGTATTCTCAATCTTGTGAATAAGATTGTGGGTGATTAAAAATCCTAACTTGGGGATAAGTTAGGTGGAGATGTAGGATTATTATTGAAATCGAACTCCTTAAATATTTGAGTTCTTCATTCTTCCTTCTCAACTCTTACTCAATTTTTACAAAGAATTCCTTTAATTTCCTATTTTTTGTTTGATATTCCTATTCACCCCCCCCCCTCTAGGACTATTTCATTTGATATCAAAGCTTGAATTCTAGGTATTTCATTGCTAGAATACAAGATCATGGGGAGTGAATCGCAAAACATATATTCTCTTAGACCATTCTTTAATGGTAGTGGCTATCCACATTGGAAATTCAAAATGGAATTATATCTTGATTATGATTCCATCAAACTTTAGGATATTATCCTAAGAGGTTGGGAACCACCTACAACCAGCATTGATGGTGTGATAACAACTCTTATAAGAAGCCAATGGAGTGTTGATCAAAAGGAAGAAATCATAAAAAAAAAAGGCTATGATTACTCTAGTCTCCTCCATTACAAGAGAAGAAGGAGGCAAGCTTCAATATTGCATTTCGACTAAAGAAATGTGAGAGACCTTAAAGAATCACTATGAAGGCATCATTCAAATAAGAAGTAAGAAGGTTCAACTTCATATGTATGAATATGAACTCTTCAAAATGAAGCCTCAAGAATCAATCACGGAGATGAAAAAATATCTCAATGTTCTCCTCACAACCCTAAAGAAACTTGGAAAAAATTTCTCTAAGGAAGAGGTAAACAATAAGATTATAAGAATCCTACTTAAGAAGGATTGCGAATCTCGTGTTACCTCAATTGAGGAAGCTCAAGACCTCTCTACTTTATCAATAGATGTGCTCATTGGTAAGCTCTTAACACATGAGCTCACCATCAAGAAAAGAGATGAAGAATAAGAATAGAAAGAAGAAAAGAAAAAGATCATTGCTCTAAAAGCTCTTTAAGAAGATAATGAAGAGGAAACAATCAAAGATTCTAGTGATAAAGATGGTGACATTGCCATGCTCACTAGGAACTTTAAGAAGTTCTTAAGAAAGAAAATTTTCTCAAGAATAAGGAACTTCAACAAGAAGTTTGAAGGAGATGTGAGGAAGAAAACAAAAGAGGTTACTTGCTATGAATGCAAGAAACTGGGACACATTAAGAGTGAATGTCCTGAAATCAAATTCAAAAAGCAAAGGAGCAAAAGATAAGAAAAAGGCATTCAAAGCTACTTGGGATGATTCCTCCGAATCCGAAAAGGAAGAGGAACAAAAAGAAGTTGCTAATCTTTGCTTCATGGCCATTGAAAATGAAAATGAGGTACCATCCACTTCTTATTCTTCCTTTGATGATTGTGATGAATATTGTGATGATGATGATGATGATGATGATGAGAGCTCTATTATAAGCAAATTACTTGTTAAATGCAAAAGTTTGTTATCTAAGAAGAAATAATAAAAACATGAGTTAGCTAGCTTAAATAAGGATTTTGAATGTTTAAAAATTGATTTTGCTAAACTTGTTGCATTAAATAAAAAACTTGCAAGTGATGCTAAACCTTCTAATTCTTTGGAAGATTAACTTAAGAAAGAAAATGATGAAAATCATAAGCTTTCTAAGGAAGTCTTAGAATTAAAGAATTCTATTGCTAAATTTAAGAGAGGAAAAGAAACTTTAAATAGTCTTCTTGACTCTCAAAAATTTCATGGAGATACTCATGGAATTGGATATAAAAATTAAATGTCTTCATCATCCTCATCACATATTACTTTTGTTAAAGTTTCATATGATTCTACTCCTTCAACCTCAAATGAGATTCAACCTTTCAAAGCTAAAAAATCTCATGTGTTAAATAGCAAGGCAAAGTCTCAGGCTCAAACTAGAGCACCTCAACCTAAGCATGCTTATATGTACACTAGACATAATTATAATAGGCATGCTGCACAACACAATGCATATAAACATATTGCACAAACTTATCAAAATGTTCATCACCATTGCCAATGTATGTCTCACTCAGTGTCATAAAATAATAAGAGATACACACAACACCAAAGGCATGTTGCATACACTAGGAAAGCATATCATCCTAGGAGAAACAAATTTGAAAATATTGTATGCTCATATTGCATGATCAAAGGACATACCAATAATGTGTGCTTCTATAGAAAACTACATATGAATTTCTTCCTTTGGATTATCTTGAAACTAACTAACCTAGACCAAGAAAGGTTTAGGTTCAAAAGAACATTTAAAATGTTTTATGTAGGTGTGCTTGAAATCCGAAAGAAAAAAAAGCAAGTGGTATCTCGATAGTCGATGTTCAAGGCACATGATGGGAGATAAGGAGCAATTCAACAAACTTGATGCTAAGGATGGAGGACACGTTACTTTCGGTGATAATGCAAAAGGAAAAATTATTGGCATTAGAGAATTAGTTAATCCTCAATCCTTATCTATACATCATGTGTTGTTTGTTGATGGTCTTAAATATAATTTGCTAAGTATAAGTCAATATGGGAAATAAAGTGACTTTCTATCCTAAAAATTACTTTGTTAGTAGTTTTGATAAAGACAAAGAAATTTTTAGTGGTGAAAGAGTAGATAACGTTTATGTTATTGATTTGAATAAAATTAATAACAAAGACATAAAATGCTTAATGTCAATTTCCCATGACACATGGACATAGCATAGAAGGTTAGGATATGCAAATTTTGAGCTTCTGAATGATCTTTGTAAACATGAACTTGTGATTGGTTTACTTAAGCTTGAATTCACTAAGGCTAAACCTTGTGATGCTTGTCAAAAGGGAAAAAATCTAAGTCTTCATTTAAGCTAAAAAATGTAGTGTCCACTTCTATACCACTTGAACTTATACATATGGATTTGTTTGGACCAACTAGAGTTACTAGTCTCGGTGGAATGCACTATGCTTATATATTGGTTGATGAGTACTCTCGATACACTTGGGTGTGTTTTCTTGCTTATAAGAATGATGCATTTAAAGCTTTTGAAAATTTTTCAAAATAAGTTCAAAAAGAAAAAGGATTTTGTATTTCATCCAATAGAAGTGATCATGGGACCGAATTTGAAAATGAATTTTTCAAAAAATATTGTAATAAAAATGGTATTTCTCATACATTTTCATCTCTTAGAACTCCTCAACAAAATGGGGTAGTTGAAAGGAAAAATAGAACTCTTGTGGAAATGGCTAGAATAATGCTTCATGAGTATAATTTGCCTCTATACTTTTGTGTGGAAGTCGTTAACACATCTTGTTATATTTCAAACCAAGTTTTCAAAAGACCAATTTTAAATAAAAAATCTTATGAGCTATGGAATAATAGAAAACCAAAAATCTCATATCTAAGAGTATTTGGATACAAGTGCTTTATATTGAACACTAAGGATAATCTTGGGAAATTTGATTCAAAAGCCGATGAAGGATTTTTCCTAGGTTATTCCATCTCTAGCAAAGCATATAGGGTCTTTAATAAGATAACTCTAGTGATTGAAGAGTCAATGCATGTGGTATTTGATGAATCAAACTCTTGATCCTAGAAAGGATGTTTGTAGTGTTGATGATCTTGCAGGTGATAATGAGATTGTGGAAACACAAGAAGAAAATGCTAGTAAGCCTTTGGAACTTGAAGATCCAAGGAAGAAGAAAAATGAGGAGATACCTCAACCTACCTTAAAGGATGAACTTCCAAAAGATTGGCAATTCAAGAAAACTCACCATCAAGACCTTATTATAGGTGACACTACAAAAGGGGTAACCACTAGATCTAAACTCAAGTCAATTGTTAATTTAGCTTTCATTTATCAAATTGAACCCAAAAATATTGATGATGCTTTGAGTGATGAATTTTAGGTCCTTGCTATGCAAGAAGAATTAAATGAATTTGAGAGAAATAAGGTTTAGACTTTGGTTCCTAGACTTAAACATCATCCTATTATTGGCATCAAATGGGTGTTTATAAATAAGATGAATGAATAAGGTGTCATAACTAGGAACAAAGCTAGACTAGTAGCTAAAGGTTATAATCAAGAGGAAGGAATTAATTATGATGAAACCTTTGTCCCTGTTGCAAGGTTAGAAGCTATTAGGATGTTACTTGCATTTGCATCATACATGGATTTTAAACTTCATCAAATGGATGTTAAAAGTTCATTTTTAAATGGTTTTATTGAAGAGGAGGTATATGTTGAACAACCTTCGGGTTTTGAAAATTTTGACTCTCCAAATCATGTTTTTAAATTGTCAAAAGCATTGTATGGATTGAAATAAGCTCCAAGAGCTTGGTATAAAAGATTGAGTAGCTTTTTAATAGAGAAAGGTTTCTCTAAAGGAAATGTTGACATAACTTTTTTCATAAAGAAATCCAAGCATGATTTTTTAATTATTCAAATTTATGTTAATGATATTATTTTTAGTGCTACTAACTATTGCTTGTGTAAGGAATTTTCTAAGCTAATACAAGGAGAATTTGAGATGAGTATGATGGGAGAACTCAAGTTCTTTTTTGGACTTCAAATCAAGCAATGCAAAGATGGGATTTTCATCAATCAAACCAAATATGCAAGGGACATTCTCAAGAAGTTTAGAATGGATTGAGCTAAATCAAGCAAAACTCCAATGAGCACCACAACCAAACTCAACAAGGATGAGAATGGAAAACAGGTTGATGAAAAGCGATTTAGAGGTATGATCAAATCCCTTCATTATTTAACCGCTAGTAGACCCGATATTATGTTTCCTACTTGCTTGTGTGCTAGATTTCAATGAAGTCTTAGAGAGTCTCATTTTTATACTATCAAAATAATTTTTAAATATTTTTATGGTACAATTCATTTAGGACTTTGGTATCCTAGCAGTTCTTCCTTTGACTTGATTCGTTATTCTAATGCAGATTTTGTCGGTAGCCTATTAGATAGAAAAAGCACTTCCGAAACTTGTCAAATTTTAGAAAATTACTTGGTTTCTTAGTTTAGTAAGAAATAAGTTTTTATTGCCTTGTCCACCGCTAAAGCAGAATATGTGGCAGCTAGTTGTTGTTGTTGCACCCAAGTTCTATGGCAAAAGCAATAACTTTTGAATTATGGCATTGATATTAATCACATTCCAATTAAGTGTGATAATACAAGTGCTATAAACCTTAGTAAAAATCCCATTCAAAATTCTAGAACTAAGCATATTAATATTAGACATCATTTATTATGTGATCATATGCAAAATAGTGATATTTTTCTTGATTTTGTTGATACTAATCATCAATGAGTAAACATCCTTACCAAGCCTCTTTGTAAGGAAAGATTGAATTTTATTAAGCATGAACTCGATATGATTGATGGCTCAAGCTTGTCTTGATCACTTGTTAAAATTGATGAATTGATGATTAGATTCATATGTGATCATGTTCTTTAAAAAAAATTATTTTTAGCATCATGTATAAGCTTTTGTTTTGAAAGTTTTTGTTTTAGCAAATTCACTTCATATACATGTATTTCCCATTTGCATGATCTTTATATTAATTTTATTTTATTTGGATTTATGTGGATTCATTCAAATTTTTTTTTCAAAAGCCCTCATATTTTTGCAAATTAATAATTAATTATTGAGCTAAATTCAATTAATTAATTATTTTAATTTAGCACAAATATTCCTCCTCCTCAACAAAATTTTTTTAATATTTTTTAATTCATTTTATGCCAGTTTCTGTTTGGTTTATTTTCAGTATACTTTTCATATCTAAGTTTTGAGCTATTAAGTGTGTCTTATGACTATTTTTAGTCAGTTTATGTTCAATTTATTTTTTGGATATCTTCTGGATATAAACCATGAGTTGTTAGTTTTTTTTATAATTATTTTGTGTTAGTATCAGTTTGGTTTATCTTCTGGATTTTTTTGGACATAAGACATGAACTGTTAGTTTTATGTCTTGTTTACAATTGATATTTTAATATCATTGTAACTCTTTTTCTTAATGCAATTTTATTTGCATTTTGACAAGGGGAGGAGAAATATTTGAGTTTGTTTAATTTTTTTTATTTATTATGTGTACTTAGGAATTATTTTGATATTTGATATTGCATGGATATTTTTTTAAGATTTGGTCTATCTTTGCATTTTGACAAAGGAGGACGAATAATTGAGTTTGCATGCATACTTAGTTAATTTCATTTAAGGGAGAAATTTTTTTTTTCCAAAGATGTGTTTATGTAAGTGACATAACTATGTGATAATGTGTCCTTAATATTAATTTTTTAAATCCATTGAAATAGGGGGAGAAAATTGTTTGAATTTATTTCACATAAATTTTTTTGCATGCATAGTAATAATGTAAGTGTGGCTAGTTTTGTCCTTATGATAAATAGCCTTGTTTTGCTTACCTTGTTTTTATATGACATAGATTTTTTTTATGCATGACTATTAATTATTCTTTTTCATGCAAAATTCATATTCATGTATAAATTATTCTTGGGAATGGTTTTTGCCTTTGAAAATGACATGAATTTTATAAAGATTTTGAGTATCTTTGCTTTCATTGTTTTGGTTCTTGATCTTTTATTCCCTCTAGTGTTTTTGGCTCCCTTAGGTCAATTTCCCCTTATATCTATCTCTTTTATTTTTGTCTTTGACAAACGGGGAGAAGAAGCTATGTGCTTAAGGGATAAATAATTGTGTTTCAGATATGCTAAGTACCACATGATTATGTATGATTGATTGTCTAGCTAAACCATCTGTAATGATGTGATGTTTGAATATAGCAATATTTACTATTTTTTGATGTATTATAGTAGCACTACATTCATATATGTTTGAAATTATTTCCTTCATGTTGTCTAACATTTTTTAATAATCATGTTATCATCATTTGTTATGTTAGGCCATGTTCTTGATAATTTTTTTTATGTTGTATTTATTTTTAACAAGAAGGATAATAAAATTTATTTATCATGCCAAAAAAGGAGGAGAAATAAAGAAATATATTTTGTTATAGGAATATATTTGTTAAACCCTTATACATGCTATGATAATTCATTTATTTATATGCTCTGATACATGATAAATATTGAATTTATGCACATGTTAAAGGGGAGTAAAATATTTTTCTCATTTTGAATCTATTTAATTTGAAAGGGGGAGCTATTTTAATTTAACATGCTTATACATGGTCTTTATTTTTTACACACACACACACACACATATTATTTATCATCTTTTCAAATTGGTTGTCAAAGCCAAAAAGGGGGAGATTGTTGACCATTTGCATGATCAAACTCCTAATTTTGGACTTTGACAAACAATTTTTATACTAATAATTTCAATTAAGTGTGTAGGGAATTATATACCAAACATATACCAAGCATATACATTTTTGGATAAATAGTGACTTTTCGGGCTGATTGAACCTCTGAGATTGAAAAAGACTTGACATATTTAGAGCTCTTAAATCAGAACATTATCTTCTTCACTTTTGAATTAAACATCTTAAGCTTTCTAAATTGGGCTTGCTTGTGAAAATCCAAGTTCATTTGGGTATAAAAATCTTCAGTCAAAGTCAGAATGTGTTACATTTCAGTTTGCATAGCTCTTGGTATTTCAGCAATATGTTGAGATACAAATGTCAAATTGAGGTGATTAAAATTTTTATAAAATTATAAGACAATTATATACAACTTTTATGAAGAACGTTTTGGTTGAATTGATCTTATTAAGTCCCGTTCACGAGCATCTTTCAAGATGGTCACGAGCTGTCCTTGAATGGAGCCTTTGGAGCACGTTTTTGCCAAAAACTAGCAATACCCTTCACAAGCTCTCCTCATGAGTGTGAATTCTTGTGAATGGCTCATAAGCAGACCTCTGATAGCATCTAATGGGAATTGTTGAATGCAATGGACATATTTTTGCTCCTCACGAGCACTGTTCACTTATGAGCCACCCGTGAGCATCCATTGAGCTGCCAAAAGTCCAAGAATTGATTCAAAATTAATTATAAACATTGGAGACATGATTAATACATCCAAAAACTATATTTTTAAGTGTTTTTCTATATAAGAACAACTTAGAATTCAATTGAAAGGTTAAGAAAACTTGTTTATCATTCATTATTTTCTTAAACATTCAATTGAGCTCTTAAACTTTCCTTTAAACAATTCTTTGTGTATAACTCTTGTGAGAGTTGGGGAGTGATTAGAATATACATTCTTATTCTTCTATTTTCTAGGTTTAGAAAATGGGAAGTGAGATTCTATTCTAAAGGAATTGGTTTAAGTGTTTAGCCATTAAAACACTTACGAATTTGGTTTTAGAGTGAGCCTTGAAAACACTTGTCATTTGGTTTTTGAGTGAGCTTCGAAAACTCAAGTTGTAAGGTTGTAAGAGTGAGCCATAAAACTCTTGTGTATTCTCAATCTTATGAATAAGATTGTGAGTGATTAAAAATCCTAACTTAGGGATAAGTTAGGTAGAGATATAGGATTATTGTTGAATTCAAACTCCTTAAATATTTATTTTCTTCATTCTTCCTTCTTAACTCTTACTTAATTCTTGCAAAGAATTCCTTTATTTTCCTATTTGTTGTTTGATAGTCCTATTCACCCCCCCCCCCTCTAGGACTATTTCAAGAGTTTTTCACTTAATAAGAACTACTATTCCAAGAATGGCAATGTGTACCTAAGGAATATTAGTGACTCATTGAGAACTTCATCCCCCACTAAAAATCCATCCAATAAAGATTTCCATTTTCTACTTTGGAATTGTAGAATTTTCCAAGTTAGTGGGAGGCTATTATGATTAAAGACCAAATCTAATGGTATTATTACAATGTCATGGAACTAATGAATCTTTTTATGCTTTTGCAAAAATTTGATAATATGAGATCCTCAAACCCATTAAGCTTCATTCTCAATAACAATAGACTCATTGGACCTAATTTTATTAATTGGCTACATAATCTAAAAGTGTTTTGGCCTCTAAATGCATATTATATGTTTTGGAACAAAGTCCTCCTAGACCCCTTCCACCCAATGTTTCCCAAGATGAACATGACACTCTTCTAAAATGGAAAGACAATGATACGCAAGCACATTGCATTATATAGGCTTCTATGAGTAATGAAATTCATAGGTAGCATGAGAAGTACACTAACACAAGCGAAATCCTACTTCACATACAAGAGTTATTTGGTGAACAAAGTAGGACCACTAGATATGAGATATCTAAGCAGCTTTTATATGCTAAAATAAAGGAAGGTGATGATGTTGGAGCACATATAAATTCTATGATTCATTCCATTGAGGAACTTGAGAGTTTAGATTTCATGATGTATGCTCAACTTCAAACAGATTTGATCTTACAATTCCTTCCAGACTCATTTAGGCAATCTATTACAAATTTCCATATGAACAAGATTGAGTGTACCCTTGCAGAACTGTTAAACATGCTTGTGACAGCCCAAAAGGCTATTCACAATGAGAAAGGGAAGGATGTGGCTTTAGTTGCCTTTTTTAGTAGGACTAAGAAGAGTAAGGGCAACAAAAGAAAATAAGCTAAGGGAAAAGTTCCTGAAGCTTTGGGAGGTGTGAAAAAGAATAAAGGCAAAGAGAAGGTTGAGAACACCAACAAGGGAAAGTGTTTCTTTTATGATGGAAAGGGACATTGGAAAAGCAATTGTCCAAAGTTCTTGAAATCTCTTCAGACTAAAGGAAAGGACAAGTTTGAAGAAGGTGAGATTTTCTCTAATTTATTTGCTTCTAAATGTTCTAAAAGCTCATTTAATGAATGATAATTGGATACCGGTGCAAGTTTTGACATATGTTCTTCCTTGTAGGATCTAGCAAGTAAAAGAAGGTTATGGTCAAATAAGGTGACTCTTAAGCTTGGAGATGGAGCAAGTGTTGCTGCTAAAGCTATGTGAACCACCTCTATTGACTTTTATAACCATATTTTATTGGACAATGTTTTATATGTACCTAATGCTTATAAGAATATCATCTTTATTTCTAGTTTGACTATAAAATGTTATAAATTTTTATTTGAAATAGATGTATGTACTATCTACTTTGATAATGAGATAGTTGGCATAGGTTATGTATTACATTTTCTTTATTATGTTGATAATAAATCCAATAACAATCATTATCCAACCAATATGAATATTATGAATATAATGCTAATTAATAATAACTCTAATTCAAAATATCTATGGCACTTATGTTTAGGTCACATTGCGGATGACAAAATTGCAAATTTGGAAAGGATGGGAATCTTAAGTAATATTAAATCTACATCCAATCTGACTTATGAGGCTTGTATCCAAGGCAAGATGACCCAATCGCCATTTGTTGGACAAATGGAAAGAGCTAAAGAAATTTTAGAAATTATACATAGTAATGTATATAGGCCATTCAACTAGGTTCTACTACTTCATTACCTTTATAAATGATCTATCAAGGTTTGGACACTTGTATTTAATGAAACATTAAAGTGAATCCTTTAAAAAGTTCAAGGAATTCAAAGTCTAAGTAGAGAACCAAATAGGGAAAAGTATTAAAATCCTTTAATTAGATCAAGAAGGTGATTACTTAAGTACCTAGTTCATGAAGTTCCTTAAGGAACATGGCATTATATCATAACTAACTCCACCTGAAACACCTCAACTCAATGGTGTGTCCAAAAGGAGGAATCAAACTCTATTAGATATGGTTCAATCAATAATGAGTAATACACATTTGCCTACTTTCTTTTAGGGTTTTGCATTACAAACTGTCATTTACATATTAAACCATGTGCCATCTAAGTTTGTTTCAACCATACCATATGAGATATGGCATGGTAAGGCACTAAGTCTCTAGTATATTAAGATTTAAGGATGCCTAGCCTATATCAAAAGGTTAAAAAGAAACAAATTAGATGCAAGGTCAAGTCAAAGCAGAATTATTGGATATCCTAAAAAGAGTTTGGGATATTATTTCTATCTTCCTACTAAGCAAGTTATTATTATAAGCAAAGATGCCATATTTCTTAAGAAAGAGTTTCTTCAAAAAGGTGGTAAAGGAAGGAAGATAGCATTATAAGAAGAGTCTTCTAATGATGCCAATAAAATTGATCAAACGGATATAGATTAATCCCAAAAGTCTAATCCCATTAAAAAAATCATCACACCAACTCCTAAAAAGTTAGGTAGGGTATCTCATCCACTAGAGAGATATGATTTTCTTCATGATATGCAAGAGTTTCCTATGAATAAAGAAGACAATCATGATGATGATCCAACAACATTTAAAGAGGCTTTATCAGATAAAGATTCTTATAAATGGCTTGAAGCAATGAAATTCGAAATGGATTCTATGTATGCAAACCAAGTCTATAGACTTGTTGATCCACCTGAAGGTATTGTACCTATAGGTTGTAAATGGATCTTCAAAAGAAAGATTGGTGCAGATGGAAAAGTTGATACCTACAAAGCAAGGCTTGTAGCGAAAGGGTTTCACCAAAGGCAACGGGTCGACTATAAGGAGACCTTCTTATAGGTAGCCATGCTTAAATGCATTTGAATACTTCTTGCCATTGTTGGACACTATGACTATAAGATTTAGCAAATGGATGTCAAAATTGATTTTCTTAATAGTTATGTTGAGGAAGAGATTTATATAGAACAACCTAAAGGTTATAAATCTAAGGAAAGTTCCAAAGTGTGCAAGCTTAATAGATCCATTTATGGTCTAAAGCAAGATTCAAGGAGTTGGAATCATCATTTTGATGAAGCCATACAATCATTTGGTTTTATAAAAAATGAAAATGAGCCTTATGTGTACAAAAAGGTTAATGGAAGCCGACTTGCTTTCCTAGCATTATATATGGATAATATTTTATAAATTGGGAATGATGTTGGCATGCTTACAAATGTGAAACTATGGCTATGTAAATCTTTCTCCATGAAAGACTTAAGGGAAGCTACTTATATTCTTGGCATTCGAGTCTATAGAGATAAATAAAAAAGAATGATAGGTTTATCCTAAAGTCTTTACTTGGAAAAGGTATTAAAGAGGTTCAACATGCTTGATTCCAAGAGAGAATTGTTACCATTTAGGCATGGTGTCCATTTATCCAAGGGTATGTCACCTAATACACTCGAGGAAATGGAGCAAATAGCTAATGTTCCTTATGCTTTGATTATAGGAAGCTTAATGTATGTTATGTTGTGTACAAGGCCTGATATTGCCTATGTTATTAGTGTGACTGGCAGGTTTCAATCCAATCCAGGTTTAGAACATTGGATAGCTATTAAGGCAATCTTTAAGAACTTAAGAAGGACTAAAGATTTAGTATTAACTTATGGAGGAGGTGATCTATAGATATATGGTTTCATAGATTCTTATTTTCAATTAGATATCGATGGTAGAAAGTCTATCTCTCAGTTTATTTTTACCTGTAATGATGGTATAGTGAGCTGGAAGAGTTCTAAGCAAGGTGTTATTGTTGATTCCACTATAAAAGATGAGTATAAAATTGCATCAGATGCCGCTAAAGAAGCTGTTTAGATTAAGAAGTTCATTACTAAATTAGAAGTTGTTTCTTCCATTAAGTCCCCGATTAATCTCTATTGTGACAATAATAGAGCCATTGTTTTGGCAAAGGAACCGAGGTCTTACAAAAAATCCAAACACATAGAAAGGCATTTCCATATTATTACATAACTTATTGGAAAAGGTGACATCATCATGCAAAAGGTAGCTTCAGCTGATAATATGGCTAATTCACTAACCAAGGTGCTTACTCAGTCATAGTTAGACTATCATCTTGAGAAAATGGGTCTTAAATATTATAGTGAATGGTGCTAGTGCTAGTGGGAGATTGTTAGTATAGATGTGCCCTAGTGCCATTCTTGAAATGTATAATAACATTGTAAATTATCCCTATGGCAATAAAATATTCATTTATTTGAGTATTTACCCCTTAGCATTATATTAAATAAATTTATTATCAAGAGTTGTTATTATGAGTTACAAATTTATTTAGTACATATGCTATAAAATTTTCATAGTCATATAATTAATATTTGGTTAATATTGATTAGACTATCACCTCTATCTATTTTTCTTGATTAGTATGTGATACTAATAGTGGGAGGTAGTGAGTCTCATGCTACTTGACATGAGATGTCAGAATGGATATGTGGATACTCATGTGATGGGTGGATTAAACGTGATGTTAGATTTGTGATTGCTTAGATATTCACTTATAGTCAACAATTATAATCTAGGTCATAATATTGCATATAGTCCTTTGACCTGAGGTGACACAATCATCCACATTTGAGTGGTTAGGGTTTGTTACCGCTTACATACTTATGTTAATCACACATGGGTATATGGCATATGGTGGCTCTAGTCAGTTGAGTGTAGGGATGAGTGTTCAACCAAGAAGAGATTATTGCTTGGATTAAATCGAGATAAGATCCTATGCTATCTAAGTTCTTTCTTGATCAATAAGTTCCTGGCCATGATAAATATGACATGAACTGAAAGAATTTTAATGTTGGTTATATTTTATCAAGAATAGAACTTGAGATGAGGTCATATGACATAATTATTAAAGTTTGACTAAACCTTGACTCTAGGTTATATCAGGATCTTGTAATGAAAGGATTTTAGTGCATGATAATTATGACCATAAGGGTTCATATGAATCAATACATGCATTTATTTCTAATTGGGTAGTTGTGATATCAATGCTAAGGGTCACTCACAACTTATGAGAACTAAAAATGTATAATTGGGATTTTCACATTTAGACTTGAAAGGAGTTTCAAATAATATCAAGTGTTGATATTATCTTCTCATTACCAATTAGAGATGAACCTAGTAAGTCACAACTAATAAAGCTTTACTAAATCACCATTTATATTAATCTAATTATTGAATAAAGAGTTTAATCAATTAACTAAAATTAATAGAATTGGATTTATGCTTCAAGCAATAATTTTAGCATATCATGAAATCTAATTCAAGTAAGGGTTTAATAATTAATTTACACTTAATTAATATAAAATATTAATTAAAGTATTAAATTAATTATATATATATTGTTACTTAGATTAATGGCCTAAGCTATTTAGGCCTAGGATCATAAGGGTTTTGCACCAAAGATTAATCTAAGATGTAGAGAAAGTAATGTGATGTCATGGATGATGTCATGGACAATGTCATGGATGATGTCATAGATGATGTCATGGATGATATCATGGATGATGTCAATTTTATACTTGCATGGCAAGTAAGATGATGTCAATTTTATACTTGTATGGCAAGTAAGATGATGTCATGGATGATGTCCATTCTTTACTTGCATGGTAAGTTATGCATGTGATATAAGCAATGACATCATCAGGATTCTTTTTCTTTATATATAAATAGATGACTTGAGAAATGTTCTTAAGGGAAGAAATTTAAGAATTTTGTGTATAGACACAAAACCAAAGCAAATAACATATACTCAAAAACTCTAGTATTCTTGCAATTGAGATTAAGTTAGTGCAAGTCTACAAAGGGTCATTATGAGAGGCTACTTGCATTTAACCAAATAAAAGCAAGAAGGTGATTAGTGAATTTCTAGTGTTTCAAAATAGAGGTCTCACATTTGGGAGACTTGAAGAGTTTATTCAAGAGTTGAATCAAACGAACCAACCATTTAGTATATTAATTGTGGTCTACATCAAACACCTAGGAATTTATAAGTATTCCACAATATAGATTTCCTAAATTGTTATATTTATACATGTTGATGTATATTAGCTATATGTTAAATTGCAAATTGGATCCTTGGGATTGGAATTCTTGATGAGATCAAGAATTATATTAAGCAAATTTTAAAAAATTTACCTTACTCAACATTTGATGTCTAAGTAGAATAATTGATTCCTAACAACTACATGGTCTTATTGATCATCTTGCTAATTTCCCAATGTTGCATGTGTTGGATCTCTCTTATAATGAATTTGCTGGTGAATTGCCAAACGATTTTCTTTAAAGTTTAGTGGCAATGTGGACAATTAACAATAGCGAATCTAGGAACAAGTATGTTGTAGAAGATAATATGTTTTATGTCTAATACAAAGAGTCAATGGTAATTATGAATAAAGGATTGGAAGTGAATTTGGAGAGAATTTTTAAGATTTTTGCTTCTCTTGATTTGTTTAGCAACAAATTCAACAGAGAAATTCCACAAGAGATTGGGAATCTCAAGTCACTGATAGTTATTAACCTTCCAGGAAACCTAAGGGAGTTAGAGTCTCTAGACCTCTCCAAAACTAACTTTTAGGGAGATTAATCAATGACTCATAGGCTTAACTTTCCTTGCAGTGATGAATTTATCATACAATCAACTAGAGGGAAGTATACCACAGGGAAACTAGTTTAACACATTTTTAAGTGCTTATTATGAAGGGAACTCAAGGTTATGCCGATCTCTATTAATAAGGAAATGTGGTGAAGTTCATTATTTAATGCCTCAACCAGTCTGATGCGGGCGTCAAAGAGCATGCAATTCAATTTTTGGAAAAATATGAAAATTTGAGGTTATGGTAGTTTCGTAATTATCTATAACTTTGGAGTTTCAGATTTTGGCAAATTAGGAGCCTAATTTGATTGTAAATGGCCTAATAATTAGAAATCATAAGCTTTGCTTGTCAGCTCTATTGCTTTTCAGGCAACTTCTATTGTTTAGGCCTTTAAAAAGGTAATTTTATATTTTAATTATTTTAGGATTCATTTTTTCTATTTTGATTGGGATTTTTTTAGGGTTTTCTATTTAAAGATTTTTTTTTTTTGGTCATTAGATGTTGTTATGAATAATAGAATTCGAATCCTTTTCAAATTTCCTAAAATTCTTTGAATTTTGATACCTACACCCTGAATTTAAGAATTACATAATATAGATGATTAGTGATTAGTAGTTATGCATGATTCAAAAGTCAGTAATTCTTGTTTTATCACTCTTTCATTACATCACAGTCGAAGAAGATGAGGATTCATTATTTGATTGGAAAATTGTGTTAACAGGATATGGATGCTGACTCGTAATTGGTTTTTCCATTAAGTACACAATACTGGATTAAATGGGACACAAGTGGTTTGCAAGTCTTAGAAGGCAAAAGAGAAAGTAGAGGAGAGAATTCTTTCAACACCGAGGGATTCAAAGAAGAAGCTGAAGTTAGAGTAAGATTGCAGTGGAATTATGTTTTCAGGGGCATCTTAACAGTAAGCCTAGTTTTTATCATTTGCATATGCTTTTCACAAATAATTATCATTGGCTTCGTGGCTAATTAGTATGTTGCATTTCCCATAGCTTTTTGTGACCAAAATTTATGCATTTCAATATTTAATATGTTGCTTATATTAGCTTTTGTGTAATTTTTTCAATATCAAGAAGATGGTTGGCTTCAAAACTCTGGACATGTCCACTGCAATATTTTCGTTTTTCTCTTTCTACATGCATTTTGTTTTTGCTCATCTACTTTGCTAACTTTGTTGGCAAACCCCTTCATCATTTGAGGACCATAAACTGTGATTATTAGTTGATAAACTCTTATAACTATCACTTGGTTGTGCAGCTAGCCTTTAACAAGGAAAAATGCAGTGAAGTTAGTGATTCCACCAATTAACAATGCAAATTTGTCAAGTACTAGCATGTTTGAGTGAATGTTGGTGGGATATGCAGTCATGAACTAATGCTTTAATTTATTAAGAGTAATAGGTTCTTGGAAGCATGTGAGGGAGAGATGTTAGGAAGCAAAGAATAGTAGAATGTGGCACTAAATTATCTTACTATAGCATATAATTGTTAACCAATTTTTTTTTAGTAATAAAACAAGGCAAAAGCTCGAAACAAAACAAAAGCTAAATAAAATTGCTATTAGTTACAGTAGGGTAGCTAGACTCTATCTGGATAAGATGAGCCATATCCATAGGGGGCGAGCTAAGAATGATGAGATCGACATTGCTCTCTACACCTCTCTCAGTATACCAGTCCACACAACCATTGCTTTATCTATCATAGTGCACGATACTGAAATCCTAATAGCTAGTGAGTTGTTTGATACTTTTGACCAATTACCGATAATTCCCAAATCGCTCCACATTATTATTGATAGCTTCTATAGCCATAAAAGAGTCAGACTCTACCAGTAACTTGGCAACATTTAATAGATAGTATTGACGCCAATGAGATTACTCTAGAGTTCAGCCTCTAGAGCAGTACAAATGCCTAGTCCTTGCATAAAACCAATTTTTCATGTACCTGAATGGTCACGAAGAACACCACCAACTCCCACTTTCATTGAAGGAATTTTGCAACTCCCATCGATGTTCAACTTAATAAAATTAGTTGTAGGCGGCCTCCAAACTAGGCTTTAACATCTTCGAGAAATTAAAGAAAAGGGCAGACTGGAATAGTTTTCCTTTGCAATATGAATTTCCTGACAATGACGTTTGATGAGAAAAATAGACGACTATAGGGAAACATCTTCGTTCTAAAAAACTAACTTGTTTCGCCATTGCTATAAAAGCCATAGGGTGACTCCAAACACCAACTGTCACTCACAATCAGCAAACATAACCTCTCTATTAGAAATATTAATCACAAACCATCTCTCCAAGTGGGAGTGAAACAATTTATTCTTCTTATGCATAGGGATCAGAAGGTTCCATATTCTAGTAGCAGCGAGGCAATCTTTTAGCATATGAGAAACTAATTCAATGTCATTTCCACATTTTTCACAAATAGGCAAAGTGATTACCTTTCTTTGAAAGAATAGTAGAGTTATTGGAAGTCAATCTCAAGCTAACTACATGAAGGCTTTAATGCATTAAGGGTCCTTCCACTTCCAAATTTGAGACCACAGCGAACTAGAAACCAAAATTTCCAATTAGCAAATGAGCTCATAGGCAAAGCTCATAAAAAATTGTCCAAACTTAGAGAAATTCTAAAGAATGGTGTCCATACCATTCTCATTTCTAGGAGGGATCATAGAATTCAAACGGAGACAAGCATAATTAGGCAACATATTTTGGAGCTCCTTCCAATTCCACCTCCTATTAGAATAAACATAATGAGCAACAGGACGATCTCTATCTATAGAAGATTACTCTTTAGTAGCTATGGTACTAAGTGAGGCTAAGCCTTCCAACCAATAATCTTCCTAGAATTTTATAATTTGACCATCCCCCACTTGCCAAGATGTCCCTTGCATCAACAGATCCCAGATAGAGCGCATCCCTCTCCAAATATTCAAACTATAATTGCGAGCCTTTGAATGATGAGGAAAGTCAACACCTTTAAAATACTTGGCTTTGAGAATTCTTACCCAAAGAGCATCCGGGTTGTTTAAGAGTCTCCACCCGAGCTTCATGAGGAGAATGTTATTTATATCAGTAGCTTTTCTTAGACCTAGTTGTCCATTGTTCTTAAGTTTACAAATGTCCTCCCAACTAATCAAATGCATGTGCCAATCCCCTTCACTAGATCCCTAAACAACATCTTTAATTACCTTATCAATTTTTTAGCATGTTAATGTAGGGAATTTAGCTGTTAACATAGGATAAATAGGCATGGCTTGCAAGACAGAATTAGCAAGAGTAACTCAGCCTGTAAGAGATAGATTCTTGGCTTTCCAACCCGCCAACTTAGCTTTGATTCTTCAATAGTATTCCTAAAGGTAGCGCGGGTCACCCCTTCCTTGGATGATATTAGCCCCCAAAATATTTACCCAGGTCCTCCGTCCTCCAGAAACCTAAGTGACTACAAATATCCGAAGCTAAGGAATGAGGCATTTGGTAAGAGAAATAGACTCTAGTCTTCTCTTTATTAACTCTTTTACCTGAGACACCACAAAAATTATCCAAACAGTCTTAAATAAACTCTGCTTGATCCATAGAAGCTTTTATAAATAGTAATAAGTCATTTACAGAAAAAAGGTAAGATAAAGGAGGGCCATTGCGACTCAATTTAATAGGCTTCCAGCTTCCTCTATTAACATAGGGTTTTATGAGATGTTAGAGCCTTTCGATGTAGAGTAAAAAAATATAGGGGGAGATGGGATCCCCTTATCTTGTACCTCTAGAAGGGAAGAAATTTTTAGTGATTTCACCATTCTAAACCACTCTCATGATAGATGTTTTAATGCAGGTCATAATCCTCTCTATTAGAGTTGGATGGATACCACATATAGCAAGAGAGTTGGCGATGAAATTCCAACGATGATGATCATAAGCTTTCTTAAGATCCACTTTAATAATCATAACACCTTGCTTCCGATTTCACTTTCTCATAGAGTGCACCACCTCTTAGACAATAATAACATTATCAGTAATTTAACAGCCAGGCATAAAGCTGCTTTGAGAATGATCTATGAGTATATCCATAAGAGGCTTAATTATATTTATAAAGATCTTTATAATAATCTTATAAGTCATGTTACAAAGGATGATCGGTCTCAATTGGGGCATGGAATAAGGATTGAGGACCTTTAGAATAGGCAGAATCAGTGTCTCATTCAATCTCACATCCAGATTACCATTGGCAAAAAAATTTCTAACTATATCATACACATTTGAACTAACCACATCCCACTGATTATGATAAAAGATTGGCTGCAAGCCATACGGTCCTGAAGCTTTATAGGTGCTCATGTCGAACACTGCACGTCTCACTTCATCATTGGATGCTTCAATGGCCATCTCGAAAACTTGATCATTTGTTAGCTTAGGGAACATATTTGGCCAATCAAGGTGGCCATCATTTGATCCATCCTTTAGGTATAGCTCAATGTAAAAATTGCAAGCTTCATGTTTAATCTCCTCAAGATTAGAAATCTAGTGCCCATTGTCTTTTAGATTTTTAATTTTATTGTGCTTCCCTTTAATAATAGTTATTGTCTGAAAAAAAAAGAAGCATTCTAGTCCCCGAACTTTAAAAAATGTTGTCTTGATGTTTAAAACCAAATAATTTTTTCCTGGAGAAGAATTTGCTCATATTCTGCCCCTAAGGTATCCTGAAGGGACTTCAGATGAGTATACTACCTGTGATCAAGAATTCTATCAACGGACTGAAGCCTTGGGAGGGTAGACTTTTTTTTGTGAAACACATTGCCAAAGATTGCCTTATTCCATTCTTGAACTTTCTAAATGAATCTGGTCAAAGTGTCGGTAAAATTACCATTCCATTGCCAATTCTCCAAAACACACTATTTGAAGTTTGGGTGAGTTAGCCAAGCTGCTAGGAAATGAAAAGGTCTAGTGTTTATATAAGGAATGGTGTTTCTAGTTAGCTTCAAAAGAATAGGTCTATGATCAAATTTGATACAAGGAAGTTGATGAAGAACTACTTCTTGGTAAGCTAAGCGGAATAAGTTGGACACGATGGCCCTGTCTAATCTTTCTTTGACACCGTTACGCTCCTAATTGATCTTTGAGCCTGTAAAACCAATGTCAATAAGATTATAGTCATTTATTAAACTGATAAATTTTTTACAACTTGCTCTGGAGATATGCATGCCTCCCATTTTTTTATTACTACCAAGATAGTCATTAAACTCACCAATAAGCATCCATGGAGTACTGGTTGAGAGATTTAATAATTTGATATCACATCAAAGAGCATCACAAACTATAGCAATAGGACTACCATAGACAGCATTGCAATAAGAAAGAACATGTTTGAACTGAATACTAAAGTGGACAAGTTGAGGTTTGACCTGCAAAACATTAACGTCAACTTTATGTTCATCCCACATGATCCAATTGCCTCTTGAGAACCCTTTAGGTTCTTCTCTAAAATGCTTTTTGAAACCAAGCTTGTTGATGACTGTATCAGCGCTTAACCCACTGATCTGAGGCTCAATTACAACATATATCATTGGCTTATGCAATCAAAACAAATCCTTAAAAGCGGAGCAAAATCTGTTTCTTCATGTGCCTTGGCAATTCTAGGATAATAATTACATAAAAAGAAGATTAAAAAAAGAAACCATAAGCAAACACTAGTTGCTAGCTTGAAAGACTTCCATTTCTTCTTGTCTAGAGGTTGCATTATTAGAACCTCTATCTTTTTTTGGCCTTTCGGAGGGCATACCTATGTCATGTCTTGGATTATCTTTTTGGGATTGTGAAGATATTGTGATTCTTTTTTTTAGAGATGTCAAGGGTTTTTTTTTTTTTTTGCTTTGAAAAGAATCAAGGGTTAGGAAGCCAGCTCGACCATAATGTTGGTGTCTTATAAGGCTGTAATGGTTGTACGTTCAAGTCCACTCTCTTTTCCTTTAAGCATAGAAATGTTTTTTTGAATTTTTCCAGTGCTTTTTCTTGATCACTTAAGATGCTGGTCCCTACCATATTACCTTTGGCTTAAGGAGCGGTAATGATTTTATTATTGGGACCCATCTCGTTGCTCCGTTTATTTTTACTCACGTTGGGATTTTTTAGTGCCACCAATTCATCTGTCTTTCTACTCTATAGTCAAATCCATGTGATCATCCATCTGCTCCTCTATCAAAGTCAAAATCTTGAACTTAGTCCCACTATGGGATTTTTTCCAACTATTGAAATTTCTCCAAACACTACTTGTGTGCTGTCATGGAATTTTTCGGCTGCCTCTCTCTCCTTGGCATTCTTTATCAGTGTTGGGCATGGATCCAAGGCCCATACACAGAATTATTCCCTTACTAATAGCTTCCTCTACCTTATGAACTTGGGGCATAGTTGCTTCCTCCACTATGTGCAAATCCGGTTCCATTTGGGCATTCTTATTAGGACATAAGAGAACATTATGACCTACTCTTCCATACTTGAAACAAACTTATGGGAGCCTTTCATACTCAACTCTCTGGATTTCGCCATCTAGTGTAAAATGGGAAACCAAAGGTTTTTCCAAATCGATTTCAACAGCTACTCTTGCAAACTTTCCTTTAGTGGCCATTTGAGTATTAAGATCCATTTTATTATTTTTCCTATCACATTTCCATTGTGCTACAACACTCCTTCATGGTACTATCGAACTGGCAAGCTCGAAAAATAGCACCCAAGCTGAAACTAAAGAGATAGATGAATTCAAAGCTCTGAAATTAGGAGTCCATTGTTAAACTGTCAAGTAGTGGCCCAGTATGATCTAGGGACCTTCTGTTAATGCGCGCTCAACATCTTCCTTCCAATGAAGATTAATAAAAAGGAAACCATTATCCATGTCTATCACTTTAAATGACCCTCTAGGCTGCCATAATGATCGAATTCTATCGCAAAGAACCTTGTAACCAATCTATCTTCCAAATAGTTTCACAACAATAGAATTCTCCTAAGGTCTCACAATTGCAACTCTTAATTTCTCAAATAGAGAACTGTAGGCCACTTAGATTTCGCCAAAGACTATCATTCTCCTGAATATCAATATCTTGGTCAGCTTCTTTCCCTTCATCGTTCTTGTTTGCCATGAAAGTGTCTTTGTATGAGACTGATGATCTCATCTTCAACGGAATCGTTTGAGGTTGATGGTTATTAGTTGCATGAAAATACGTTTCCACCCCATAGGGGAGAGGATTCTCAGACATTAAAAAGAGTTTCTTTGCACTATTCTTTTTTTAAGTTACTATCTTAATTATTAACCAATTCTGAAGTCAAGCAAAAAGCATGAAATTTGCAACTGAGGGACCTAAGTAACAAAGGAGAGATTTGCAATTTGCAATTTGCATAGTCTGTTGGAACTGGAAGAAATGTGAACTTCCAAGATTAAAAAAGAATAGAGAACATGTTCGGTTGCAATCTCTAACACTAGTATTCACCACCGATCTCCCTGCAGTCCCTACTAAGGTGGCATGTCCTTCCATAACTATAGGATCTGACATTCCTTCTTTTATTTGGTGTTTCTTCCACCAATTCTCAGTCACTTGAAGCAGGACTATCCATATTTTTACTATAGCGGTGTATATTCTCTAGTACAACACAAGTGCCCATCATCCAATCCAAGCTTGGCCCTTTCTTACCCGATCCATATGCAAGAAATACCTTAGCAAACAAAGGTAATGGAAGAGAATTTGCCATTGGTTGAATCACATAATCTTCACTTGTATAATACTCTATAGCTCTCAGCCTATACCCCAAACTGGACATTCTCAAAATATGGTCGCTCATTTTCCCTTCATCATCGTATTGCATTTTTCGAAACTCATTATCGTCTATGAGATTGCACTTGCATTCCTCCGTTCACAGAAATATGCCTTTAATTGTAGCAAAAAATTGCTTAGCGTCACCATGGATAGACTCCAACGCAAGACCAACAAAACCATCAGACATCTTCTTTTGCATCATCATAAGGCTTACGGGATTGCTTCTCTCCCATTTTTCATATATGTCTATCTCACCCAGAGAGCTACTGCTAGTAGGCGTTTTGGGTTTATTATCAAGAAGAGAGAGCCGAAAGGGTTATTTACCATTTTATGGTAAAAAAATAAAAGAAATTATATTTTTATGGTACTTTTTAAACTATTTTTCATTTTTATGATAAATTTTGAAAGATTTTTCCAATTTATGGTACTTTCTAAAGAGAATTGGTCAATTCATCAATTAAAATTGTAAAATGATTTTAGCCTTTTTTTTTTTTTTCATGTCACTGTGAGTGGCGAAATGTACAAACCAAAATTTTTTTTCCATACCAAATCCATACTTAGCTTCTTGAACTTTTAGACAAAATTTCATTGACCACTTGAAATTTCTTTTTAGTCCTTAAAGTTATATGTAAAGTTCAAATAGGATCAAATTAATTATTGTAATGTAAAAAAATTATTTAAACATATACTTTCTTTTTCAATTAATTTTATAATATACTATAATAATAAAAATATTATTTACAACTTTTTTATAAATAAATAAGTTATTTTAAAATAAAATTAAAATAACTTAAACAAAAATTTAAAAATTGACTAAATTATCAATTTACTAATTAATAATTATCAATTATCAATTTGGTAACCAATTAACAACATTTTTAATAATTAATAAATTTAAAAGACACCAATTAATTAGTTACCAATTTTTTTGGATTCTAACTCAAAAATAAATTTAAATTAATTAGTTAATTTTAAAATAATTTTTTTTGGATTCTAACTCAAAAATTAATTTCTCTTAAAATTGTAAATTAGTTAATTAGTTACCAATTATAATTGAGTTAGACACCAATTTGGTCAATGAGTTAATTAGTTACCAATTATAATTATCAATTATAATTGGATTCTAGCAATTTAAGAGAAATATTCTTCAATATTTTAAAATTTCATAAAATATAAAACATAATTTAGCATATATTTAAATATTTAATAAATATAAAAATAAAAAAAATGTACTAAAAAGGGAAAACTATTATTGTTAACTAATCAAATTATTTATGAGTTAGAATCCAAAAAAATTGGTAACTCAAAAATAATTTTAAATAAATGAGTTAATTAGTTATTTTTAAAATAATTTTTTTAGATTCTAACTCTAAAATTAATTTCTCTTAAAATTATAAATGAATTAATTAGTTACCAATTATAATTGAGTTAGACACCAACTTGGTAAATGAGTTCATTAGTTACCAATTATAATTGAGTTAGACATCAATTTGGCAAATGAGTTCATTAGTTACCAATTTCTATATACAATTATAATTGGATTCTAACAATTTAAGTGAAATATTCTTAAATATTTTAAAATTTCATAAAAATATTATCACGACCCAAACTAGGAGTTATGACCGGCGTTAGGAAATGAGAATTCTTTCGAATCCGAAACTTATAGCAAGCCTTAGAAAAATAAAATCATGCAATAAATAAATAAATAAATACGACAGAATTGAAATTTTTCGAATTAATATATAAAAATGGATACTCAAAATTTTTTCATAAATAAATATATATTCATATAGTGTTAAAATACAATTCTCAAAATATAAAGTATCAAACAAAATAATACTCTTCGGATACAATAATACTACTATTATAGTTTCTAGAATATAAATTAGAGTTCAAAATATACATTTACATAAAATAGCCGGGATGGAAAAACACCAGCGAAAAACTCTACTACTAAGGTCTGACGATATAGGATCTCCTGAAAAAAATAATTGAGGGGGGTCAGACCTCACTGAATGAATTATTATACTATAGATACATGCAATCTAACCATATCCAATCAAGCATTCTTATCTATATATATATATATGCATATACACGCATTTCACACAAATGTCAACTCTGCTTTAATAAATATAATAATTGCATAAAACATTTATTTTAATACATGAAGGATCAAATAGAACCCTATTAATCACAATCTCAATCAACCATATAATTACTCTAGACATACAGGCTCGCTTAAATCCAAATAGATCACTTATTCCATTCTGGACAGTAGACTGGCCCTGAGACACTAAGTCAACCGAGCTCCAGTAGTTTGACTGTCAGTGTGATTGGCCCCGAGACACTTTATCAACCGAGCTCCAACAATCACACCATCATTCATATTACATCTCAATCAAATCATATCAGTCATATCATAATTACCATAAGAAATTCCTCACTTAGACCTAAATCTATCGCACCGGTACGTATTCGGTCATAGTGCTGCCCACTAGATACCACGTTCTATTGACATCCTTCATTTATAATAAATCATACATACATAAAATAAATAATATAAAATGACATTCATACTAACAAAAAAAACCATATATATAGCAAAAATATACTTAAAATAAACTAAATTTATTTCAAGTATATATATGTAAAATAAATTCAAATCAATCATGTAATATACTAAAATAAACCCATAATATACTAAAAACATCCTATGTTTAAATCAATAATAAAACATGCAGTTATTTAGGATTATTTCAAAAATATACCAAAAATATAAATCAATAATATGACATGCATTTATTTAGGAATATAACTAAAATAGACTAAGAATATATCTAAAGTATACTAATCATTCAATAAAACAATTATGAATAAATACACATTTAAAACAGGTATATATATACTAAAATATACTAAAAATAAACCTAATTACCTAGCATGCATATATCAAAAATAGACCCTAAATATACCAAAGATATCGTAAATGTATATAGAAAATATACAGACATATATATCATAATATACTAAAAATAAACTAAAATTATACCAAATCATATTATAATTTAAATCACTTTTAAAAGCATATAATGAAAATGAAAAATCCTAAGTCATGCATCCTATATGTAATGCATATATATACAGTATAATAACTCACTGATTAGCGCTCCACGAGACAAACTCGGCTAGTTTGGTCAGTTAGGCCTTGGTCTCGGCGCAGCTAGAAAAATAAAATAACAACAACCATCAGAATAAATTTCTAACTCTACACTTCTAGGATTACTATAGAAAGACTCAATCAAAAATTTAAAACTAGACTCAGACTGGTTATCATGTTTTACTAGAAATCTACCAAAATTTTGGCAAAGTCTCCTCTGTAAAACGAACATTTTCCTACAATAGTAGGGCCGATCCTGCACATAAAATACATTCTAAAATTACCAAATACTCAACATCTCGGGTTGGGACTCCAAACTCTACAAATCCCCAACCAAGGTTCACAATTCACAAATCAACAATATTAACAGTAAAATAATAAAAACCATCAAAAACCCGTAAAAAATATTTAAAAGCCTTTATTTTCCAACTAAAACATAAAAGTCTAATTTAAATAATATTTGATAATAAAAATTCATAAATGGAATAAAATTCCCATTTTACAATTAAATTAACACAAATTGTAAATTATTTTTAAAATCACAATTTAACATCACAAAAAAATTAATAAAATACACATTTAGCCTCAAAATAATAAATACACTAATTATTTACATAATATTCTAAAATTATCAAAATTAA
Source organism: Mallotus nudiflorus (assembly GCA_947683625.1). Lineage (NCBI taxonomy): Eukaryota > Viridiplantae > Streptophyta > Magnoliopsida > Malpighiales > Euphorbiaceae > Mallotus > Mallotus nudiflorus. The sequence continues at coordinate 741,835 of CANTUR010000771.1, read as the reverse complement.
CTAATAAAATCTCAAATATTATATAATATTAATAAAAATTCAATTTTAACAGTTATTCAACATAACATAATAAAATTCACATTTAATTGCATAAATAGTTTAAGCATATAATAAAATTAGTTTAAAAACCAATTTATTTTCAAAATAATATCTAATATATTATTTAAAAATAATTTTTTGAAAAATAATATTAATTAGTTAAAAATAGTAATTAATTTGTAAAAATCATTTTAATACCTTAAATAATTATAAAATCAACTAAAACATAATATTTAACTATAATCTTAACAAAATTACATATTTAACCCTATAATACAAAATATCCAATATACTAAATAATTTCCTCAAAAATTATAAAATCATTAAAATTATTTAATCAACATATATTATACTAATATCAACCAAAACACATATTTATCCAACAATTTCTATAAAAATACATATTTAATCTAATAATTCAAAATACACATAAATTGTATAAAATTCCATAAAAATTAAATAAATTCATAAAAATTATTTTATCAACAAATAACCTTCTAATATCAACTAAAACACAAAATTAAACTCTAAATTCAATCAAAATGCACATTTAATTCAATATTCCAAAATTTACATAAACTATAAATATTTCTAAAAATTATATAATAATTCCCAAAAATTAATTTCTCAACATTATAATTACTAACAATATATAACAACAATAATTAAACCAAATTCATATTTAAAATAATTAATTAACAAAAATTCATTTTTAATTATTAAAATATTCAATAATTAACCAAAAATCAAATAAAATCAGAAAAATAAATGAAAAATACTTACAAGTAGATTAAGATGCATAGATCAACATTTCAAAAATAAATTATCAAAAATCAACCAAACTCAAGCTAAAAAAAATTAAAAAGAAATTAGACATAAACTAAAAATTACATAAAACTCACAAATGGTTAGCTTTGAGCTTCAATCAAGCTTGGAATCAACTTCCCCTCAACTCAAGGAGTTGAATAAGCCAAAGAAGTCGAGCTCCCACTATAAAAAATGGCTCCGGCAACATGAAGGAGTCCGTTGCCATTGTTGCTTCCTCCCTTTCTGTCATGTTTCCAGCATGCAAAGGAATAAGAAAATAGCAAGAAAAGAAGAAGAAAGGTGATGAAGATGAAGGATGACAGACAATAGGTGGTTGGGTGGTGTCTGGCAAAGAGAAGAAGGCACAGTAAAGGAAGAAAAATCGGACAGAGTCGGGGGAGGGAGCTGCATTTTTTTATGCTTCGTTCAATCTATTATATATATATATATATATATATATATAGGTATACACACATGCACCTAATATACATAGTATAAAATTAACAACAATTAAAATTAATACTATTAATAAAATAATTGGATAATAAGATTATTATTCATAATAATATTAAACAATAAAAATAATACAAGTAATAATAATAATGAAAATAATAATCATGATAATATTAACACACAACACATTTGAAAATAACAATAATATAAACAATATTTATGAAATAATTTAATAATGCATTAATGTCAATTAATAAAAATAAAATAATAATAATGTACTTAAAAATAATATTAAAATAACCATGCACTAAATTAATGTTATTAAAATAATAGTATTCAAAAATAATAAATATACACAATGAAACTTAAACGTCCAAAATAATAAGTTCCAAAATAATATATTACGTAAAAAATTCAATTAAACATAAAATAATCATAATTAATCACAAAATAGTAAAATAATTAAATTAACTTTTAAATTTTATTAACACTGAATATCTCATTATATAAAAAAATAATTTAAAAACCAGAGTTATTATAAATATAAAACATAATTTAGTATATATTTAAAAATTTAAAAATTAAAAGAAAATGTACTAAAAACGGTAAACTATTATTTATTTAAAATTAAAATTATTTTTGAGTTAGAATCCTAAAAAAATTGATAACTAATTAATTGATGTCTTTTAAATTTATTAATTATTAAAAATTTGTTAATTAGTTATCAAATTGATAATTGATAATTATTAATTAGTAAATTGATAATTTAATCAAATTTTAATTTTTGTTTAAGTTATTTTAATTTTATTTTAAAATAATTTATTTATTTATAAAAAAAAGTTTTATATAATATGTTTATTACTTTATTATATTATAAAATTAATTGAAAAGAAAGTATATGTTTAAATAATTTTTTTACATTACAATAATTAATTTGACCCTGTGCCACTAGTTTACTAGGAAATTCCATTTCAAGATCAAGGAGAGTAATTGTAGTAGTTGAATCTAATGAACATACAAGAATAATAACAAACTCCTCAATGAATGGATATAGCTCTTGTCCATTGAATCTAAATGCATGATCCTTAGCATCCCAGAATGTGGTAGTAGTATCTAAGAAATTGTTGTCTATTTTTAGGTGTTGAAAGGACTTTAGGGATTTGGCATGGAAGGGTAGCACTATGTTCCAATCATCTCCATTGATAGTCTTGAGGAATTTCTTCATCAAATTAAGGGTAGCTTGTGTCATGATGAAATAGGTGGAAGAAAAGGATGTGGAATGATTGTTTTTATAACTCTTATATAGGTTGAAAAATTAGTACATAAGGGATTAGGATTTATATCAGTTATTTTCATACCAAATTCGAGTTTGAACTAGAAATATGAAGAATCAGAGTCAAATTTCCGATCAAAATTCTGAATTTTAATCGGAATTCTAGAAATCTGATAAAAAATCTAGAATTCTGATCGAATTTCTAAATTTTTGATAAAAAATCTAGGATGTCAGTCAGATTTCCAACATTTTTTGGCAAATAATAATAATAATAATAATAATAATTTTTAGGTTTTGGTCCAAAATAAAAGTTCATGATCCATTCATAAAAAGAAACAATTTTTAAGTATCCAAAGTACAACGATGCTAGCATAAGTCCTAAAGATAGGGAAATTAGACATCCTAAGCTCCAATGTCTGGCCAGGGTCTCCTTCCTCTAGCTGGATCATCACTCTAATCTGGGGGCATAAAAGTTTCGACATCGTGATTGTCAAAACCAAGGCTAGCAATCTATCATTGAAGCCTCTCATTCTCACACTCTAAATCCCCAACATAACTCTATTGCATTAAGAATAGTTAGAATCATGCATATCATACATAACATGTATACATTTGCATATTTGTTGTAAATACTAACCCTCTAAGTATCTATGATCTGTATAGTAAATAATCTCTGGGAAGAGGTGAGTCCGTACAAATACTCTGCCTGTGTCCTAAGGACCTATAAAATAAAGTTTACTAATTTAGTAACAAGTGCTAGTTTGTACAGGTTTGGAAAGGCAAATCGCACTTACATGTGAAGCAACAGGAGGAGAGAAGCTAGGAATCTGAGTTACATCAAAGTACATGTGTCATTCAATAGGAGTCTATACCATAGGAGCCTAATAATACATAGACCTATAAAATGGGGGAACATTGCCTAAAATAGTACTCGAGGAAGCATCACCACGAGCAGCCTCACTGTGATGAGTAGGCTTAACCTCCTGCTCAATCTCCTCCATATCATCCTCAGTCTCCTCTATAGCAACATCCAGGACTTCTTCAACCTATGTAAAAAGTGAATATCATATGTAGTGATGAATGAGTTGAAGTAAAATAGTGATAGAAAATATACTTCAGCTGGATTTGTAGGAACCTGCTCTAGGAGATTCTCCCGAATATACTCCTGATAAAGATGAGAACACTCGAGCAGAGTTGAAGTATCATATCCCTCAAGACCTACTCTATGCTCGAGACCAGTCATGCCACTGCTCCATAACATTAAAGAGGGAATAAAAGAGGGAACATGCCTCCTGGAAGGTCTTATGTGCCAATAATAAACACACTCATCGAGATACCTCATTTGGTAACCGTAACCATGGAGCAAAACTCTCATAGTCTCAAGCCTCATAGCTGCAGTCATGAAATCATATCGTTGAATGTCTTCAACACTAACTAGCCAATCTGATTTGACCTGCAAACTCATTCATTTAAATTTTTTGAACTTTTACAATTAGTGAAATACTAAAAAAATAAATTTTTCTTACTAGGTCCTACTCTAAGGAGTTCAGTTGGTCTTGATAAATTGATGCTAGCAAGATGAGAAAAACCCTATCTTTGCATCAGGGGAAGACTTTTGTCAAAGCTAATGGCACTAAAGCCTCAGATCATGCTAATCACAGTGCCCTAAATCTGAAAGAGAGGAAATAAAAGAAATAAGGAAGCAAATGTGAAAAATAAGCAAGGTTGAAAAGGGTAGGAAACATACATGCAAGACACGCCAAAAACTGCACATCATCACAACACCTCTGCAAATAGTATCTAGTTTGTAGTAGAGATAAGCAAGCACTGTAGATCCCCAATTTAAAGTAGCGACCCTAGCAAGATCCTTAAGGGGACCAAGAAGGGCGATGCTAACCTCATGACAAGTCTCATAAAAAAAGTAGTTCCAAGTAATATCAGTAAAAAGCATCTCGCCTTCTAAAGAATCTGACGAGGTATGGTGGTAGGTAATCTCCTAAAACCTTGAACAAAAGAAGAAAGAAGCATAGTCTTTTGATTCTTCCATGTTGGAATGAACCCGAGCAAGTCGCGAACATAGCAACTCCTAACATCCTCTGGGAGAGTGCAGTAATGGATATTAAAGGGAATCGGGGTACCCCCAAATGTGATCTTGATAATAGTAGAGAAGCTCATAGGGGAAATAGTCAGCTCACCCACTCGTGTGTGAAAAGAGTGAGTGGTGTCCATCCACCTCTTGAAAAGAGCAAAAAGTGAGTAGTGGTCTAACCTACCTCGAGTAGTCGGTAAAGCAATAATAAAGCGTCAGAAGCTAGATGCCCAGATATGCTATACTACCTCTCTAGAAAAGTCATGAAATAATTCTCGAGCCAGGTGAAAGCAACTCAAGAATTTCAGTGATTTCTAAATAAAATTCAGAAAATGACAGGATTATTTTTCTTTTACAAATGCTTGTGTTTTATTTGTTTATTATTTATTTAAGAAGTAAAAAAAATCATGCTAAGGCTCAATTGGAAGACTGGATTTCCGATTGGAAATCTAGAATTCTAGAATTCTGATCAAATTTCTGGATTTCCAATCACAAATCCAAAATTCTGATTAGATTTCTAGATTTTTGATCGAAAATCTAAGAATTTTGATTGGAAATCTAAGAATTCTGACTCCTAATGAGAAGAAAATTTGAACATATTTGTGTTTGTCCTATGACATGTTGAGACTAATTTTGCAAAATTTTGGTTCTAAAATGTCAATTTTATATAAGTTTTATTTGATCTATGTGGTAAACATCCTAATATTGCATGCATGAACATATTAATTTTTAGATACTAAAGGAATATGTTTATTGTAGAATTAAAGACAAAGGAAGAAAATTTGCCTCATCTCCAACCTGTGAACATCTGTGGAGGAGTAAATGAGTCAAAGGAAGCACATCTTCACGTTTATGGAGTCCCAAATCATTTTGAGGAAAAAGTAAATATAAGGTGATTAGATTTGATTATTTAGAGATGCTCCCACGTAGTCTGCATTATGGGTGAGCTATAGGATCAGAAAAATTCAAAATTGGATGTCAGATGAAAGAATAATTGAAGAAAGAAACTTTAAAAATCAAGAGAAAATGAAAAGATGAGATGAGCAAAAGAAGAAATGAATCAGCAAAAGAGGAAAAAATGCTTATGTTAAAGTGGAAAATGTCCACTTTAGTCCTTTATCTTTGTTTACATGTAAATCCAAAATTTTGTTTACAATTTATTCTTAAATTGCATAGATTATTGAATTTGTGATGTAGAAAAGAAACTCACACTATACAACCAAGTGTAGTGTATTTTCAATTCATGTTATGCGTCCAAGTATAGTCAACATTGTATGACTGACTATAATGTATTCTTTTAATTTGCACTATACGACCGAGTGTAGTGTATTTTTAATTTAGACTATATGACCAAGTGTAGTTAGCATCACACGACTGAGTATAATGTATCTTTTCAATCAAGACTATATGACCGAGTGTAGTTAGCATTATACGACTCAGCACAATGTATTTTCAATTCATACTATACAATTGAGTGTAGTTAGCATCACATGGCCGAGTGTGATGTATCTTTTAATCAAGACTATACGACCAATTATAGTCGGCATTGTACGACCGAGTATAATGAATTTTCAATTTAGACTATACGACTAAGTGTAGTCAGCATCACACAATTGAGTGTGATGTATCTTTTCAATCAAGACTATATGATTGATTATAGTCGGCATTGTATGACTGAGTACAATGAATTTTCAATTCAGACTATACGATAGAGTGTAGTCAATATCACACGACCAAGTGTGATGTATCTTTTCAATCAAGACTATACAATCGAGTGTATTTGGTATTGTACGACCGAGTAAAATGTATTTTCATTTAAGATTATGTGACCTAGCGTAATTGACACCATACGACTGAGTGTGATGTATCTTTTTAATTCAAACTATATGTCCAAGTATAGTCAACATTGTACTACCGAGTACAATGTATTTTCAATCAAGATTATTTGACCGAGTATAATTGACATCATAGACCGAGTATGATGTATCCCTGAAAATCAGACTATACGATCGAGCATAGTCAACATTGTACTATTAAGTATAATGTATTTTCAATCAACATCATACAATCGAGTATCGTGTATCCTTTCAGTTAGTACTATACATCCAAGTATAGTCCATATTGTATGACCAAGTGCAATGTATCCCTTTCACACAAGATTATACGACCGAGTATAGTCAACATCATATGACCAAGTATGATATGTCCTTATAAATCAATGTTGTACGTCCGAGTACATCATTGATGAAATTAGATATAGGCCCACCTTATTTAATTTAATTAATTAGACTTAGCCCATTTAATATAAGCCTTTTTCATAATTTGTAGATTTAAGATCACCTTAGAATTAAAAACATATAGAATTAGACCCATTAATTTAAATACTCCAGAATTTATAGATTTAGGCCCATTTTTAGAATTAAAGTAAATAGACTTGGGTTCATTTAATTAAAATTAAAAGGAATTAGGCCCTTTATGCTAACTTATTAAAAACATATAGATTTAGCTCATTTAATTAAAATCAATGTAGATTAGACTAACTTAGTGATTGTATTAAATGCATTATTTTACTTGTATTTTTTATGACTAGTTTGCCTTGGAGTTAATTGCTAGAATAAGGGTTTATATGAAATTGCATGTAAATAGAGGATAATATAGTAATTCATAAAGTAATTCTAAAAGAACACGAGATTGAAAGAATTTGGTATTCCGTATCTAGAATCTCCTGGTTGTGGTGCTAGCTTTCTTTTAGGGAATCGAGTACCACCTTTTCAATTTGTCCCAGTTATTACCCTGGGTGGTGACTCCTTATCTCCATGTCATGTCTATATGACAGTGGATAGTGTGCTCTCTAAAGTCCTGAGCTCAAATAGTATCACAGTTGCTAAAATCTTAGGTGCGCACTAAACCCCGCCGTCTACACTTATTATGAAAGCAAGAAACTAGGTCACATCCAAAGTGAGTGTCCTAAACTCAAAAACAAGAGTAAAGGAACAAAAGAGAAAATAAGGGCTTATAAGGTAACTTAGGATGAGTCCTCCTAATTGAAAATGGAAGAGGAACAATAAGAAGTAGCCAACCTTTGTTTCATGGATCTTGAAAGTGGAAAAGAGGTACCATCTATGTCTAATTCTTCCTATGATGATGATTATTGTGATGACGATGATGATGATATTGAAAGCTCTATGGTAAGGAAACTCTTATTTAAATTTAAAAACTTATTATCTAAGAAGAAGCATTATAAGCATGAGTTATTTAGCTTAACCATGGAATTCAAAAAATTGAAAAATGAATTTTCTAATCTAGTTAAATCAAATGATAAATTGTCTAATGATTTGAAAACTTCAAATTCCTTGGAAGATCAACTTAAGAAAGCAAATGATGAAAATCAAAAGCTTTCTAAGGAAGTCTTAAATTTGAAAAATTCCATGGAGAAACTCATGAAGGGAAAAGAATCTTTGAATAATATTATTGACTCTCAAAAATTTCATGCAGATATACATGGAATTGGATATACTAATGGAATAGCTTCTTCATCATCATCATATATTAATTTTGTTAAAGCCTCAAATAATTTTGTTCCTTCTACCTTAAAATAAAATGAGACTCAGGCTTTCAAAGCTAAAATATCTCATGTGTCAAACACTCAAGGAAAGTCTTATAAGACAATCTTATATGACACAAAGAGGTAAGCATCATGCTAGGAAAACACAACCTGAACATGCTTATATATATACTAGATGCAATACTCATAAGCATGTTGCACAACATAATGCACTTAAACATATTGCACAAACCTATCAAAATACACATTGTCATTGCCAATGCATGTCTCACACTATAACTCAAAAGAACTTTAGGAGACACACACCACAACATCAACAAAGTCATGCTTCAAAAATTAGGAATATATATCCTCCTAGAAGAAATAAGTTTGCAAATGTTGAATGCTTATATTTCATGATCAAAGGACATACTAATAATGTGTGCTTCTATAGAAGACTACACATGAACTTGCTTCCTACGGACTTTTTTAAAACTTACCAACCTAGAACTAAAAAGGTTTAGGTTCAAAAGAATGCTTAAATTTTTTTATGTAGGTGTGCTTGAAGTCCATAAGATTAAAAATCAAATGGTATCTTGATAGTGGATGCTCAAGGAACATGATAGGAGATAAGGAGAAATTCAACAAGCTTAATGCTAAGGATGGAGGACATGTTACTTTCGGGGATAATGCAAAAGGAAAGATTATTAGCATTAGAGAAATTGGTAATCCTCAATCCTTAACTATACAATATGTGTTACTTGTTGATGGCCTTAAACATAACTTGCTTAGTATACGTCAATTATGTGATATGGGAAATAAGGTCATTTTTTATCCTAAGAATTACTTTATTAGTAGTTTTGATGAAGATAAAGTAATTTTTAGCGATGAAAGAGTTAATAATGTTTATGTTATTGATTTGTATAAGATTGATAATAAAGATATTAAATGCTTAATGTTAATTTCCCATGACACATGGACATGGTATAGAAGGTTAGGACATGCAAATTTTAAGATATTAAATGATCTTTGTAAACATGAACTTATTATTGGTTTACCTAAACTTAAATTCACTAAGAATAAACCTTTTGATTCTTGCTAAAAGGGAAAACAATCCAATTCCTCATGTAAGCTAAAAAAATGTAATGTCCACTTCTAGGCCACTTGAACTTATACATATGGATTTGTTTAGACCAACTAGAGTTACTAGTCTTAGTAGTATGCACTATGCATATGTATTGGTTGATGATTACTCTAGATTTACTTAGGTATGTTTCCTTGCTTATAAGAATGATGCATTTAAAGCTTTTGAAAAGTTTGCAAAAGAAGTTCGAAAAGAAAAAGGTTTGTGTATTTCTTCTATTATAAGTGATCATGGAACAGAATTTGAAAATGAATTTTTTAAAACCTTTTATGATGAAAGTGGTATTTCATATACATTCTCTTCTTTTAGAACTCCTTAATAAAATGGGGTAGTTGAAAGGAAAAATAGAAACTCTTATGAAAATGGCTAGAATAATGCTTCATGAGTATAATTTTCCTCTATACTTTTAGGCGAAAGCTGTTAACATGTCTTTCTACATTTTAAATAGAGTTTTCAAAAGACCAATTTTGAATAAAACTTCTTATGAGCTATGGAATGATAGAAAACCCAAAATCTTATATCTAAGAGTATTTGGATGTAAGTGCTTTATATTAAACACCAAGGATAATCTTGAAAAATTTGATTCCAAAGCCAATGAAGGAATTTTCATAGGATATTCTATTTCTAGTAAAGCATATAGAGTTTTTAATAAGAGAACTCTAGTAGTTGAAGAGTCAATGCATATTGTATTTGATGAATCAAACTCACTTAATCCTAGAAAGGATATTTGTAATGTTGATGATCTTGTAGGTAATGATGAGACCATGGAACTTAAGAAGAAAATACTAGTAAGCCTTTGGAACTTGAAGGTCCAAGCAAGGAGGACAATGAGGAAACATCTTAACCTACCTTGAAAGATGAACTTGCAAAGGATTAAAAATTCAAGAAAGCTCATCCTCAAGACCTCATTATAAGTAACACTACAAAAGGGGTAACTACTAGATCTCAATTAAAGTCTATTGTTAATTTAGACTTCATTTCTCAAATTGAACTAAAAAATATTGATGATGCTTTGTGTGATGAATTTTAAGTCCTTGCAATACAAGAAGAGTTAAATCAATTTGAGAGAAATAAGGTTTAGACCTTGGTTCCTATGCCAAAACATGTTCTTATTATAGGTGTCAAATGGGTGTTTAGAAATAAGATGAATGAATAAGGTGTCATAACTAGGAATAAAGCTAGACTAGTAGCTAAAGGTTATAATCAAGAGGAAGGCATTGATTATAATGAAACCTATGCCCTTGTTGCAAGGTTAGAACCTATTAGAATGCTATTTGCATTTGCATCATTCATGGATTTCAAACTTTATCAAATGGATGTTAAAAGTGCATTTTTAAATGGCTTTATTAAAGAAGAGGTGTATGTTGAACAACCTCCAAGTTTTGAAAGCTTTTATTTTTCAAATCATGTATTTAAACTTTCCAAAGCATTATATGGATTGAAACAAGCTCCTAGAGCTTAGTATGAAAGATTGAGCTACTTTTTATTAGCGAAAGGTTTTTTTAAAAGGAAAAGTTTATACAACTCTTTTAATAAAGAAATCCAAACATGATTTATTAATTATTCAAATACATGTTGATGATATTATATTCAGTGCAACTAAACATTGCTTGTGTATTCTCTAATTTAATGCAAGGAGAATTTAGGATGAGTATGATGGGTGAACTCAAATTCTTTCTTGGACTTCAAATCAAGCAATGCAAAAATGAAATTTTCATCAATCAAACAAAGTATGCAAGAGACATTCTCAAGAAGTTTGGCTTGGATGGAGCAATCATCACCATAACCAAACTTAACAAAGATGAGAATGGCAAATGGTTGATGAAAAGCAATTTAGAGGCATAATCGGATCTCTTCTTTATTTAATCGCTAGTAGACCTGATATTTTGTTTGATACTTGCTTTTGTGCTAGATTTCAATATAGTCCTAAAGAGTCTCATTTGAATGCTATAAAAAAATTTCAAATATCTTTATGGTATAATACATTGAGGACTTTAGTATCCTAAGAGTTCATCCTTTGACTTGATTAGTTATTTTGATGTAGACTTTATTGATAGTTTACTAGATAGAAAAAGCACTTACGGAACTTGTCAATTTTTAGGAAAATGTTTATTTTCTTGGTTTAGCAAGAAACAAGTTTCAATTGCCTTACCCACTGCTGAAGCTGAATATATTACATCAAGTCTTTGTTGTTCATAAGTTTTATGGCAAAAACAACAGTTGTTAGACTATGGTGTAAAACTTGATCACATTCCAATCAAATGTGATAATACAAGTGCTATCAACCTTAATAAAAATCCCATTCAACATTTTAGAACTAAGCATATAGACATTAGACATCATTTCTTGCGTGATCATGCTTAAATTGGTGATATCTCACTTGAATTTGTTGATACAAATAATCAACTTACAGATATCTTTACCAAACCTCTCAATGAAGAGAGACTGAATTTCATTAAACATGAACTTGGCATGATTTATGGTTCTAGTTTATCTTGATTTTATGTTTAATTGATGGTTGAACTATTTTCATATAAAATCATGTTGTGCTTATTGACTACTTTGATTGATAAATATTTTGGTTTTGATCTTAAATTTTTTTTTAGTTGTCAATTTATATTTGGTTTATTTTTTTCAATTTCCTTTTGCATTTTGTCAAAGGAGGAGAAATAATTTGATTTTACATGTATACCTAGTTTTTTTAAAATTTTAAAACTCCCTTAAAAAATATGTTTTTGTTAGTGACATATTATATTTTTGTTTGATATATAGGGAGAAAATTTGTTTAAATTTTTGCATGCATACTAACATTGTAAGTATGGCTAATTTTTTCATTCATCATATATGACAAAAGGCCTTGTTTTGCTTACTTTGTTTATGGATGACATATATTTTATAAAGATTTTATGTATCTTTATTTTCATTTCCCTTTATATCTCTCTCTTTTCTTTTTGTTTTTAACAAAGGGGGAGAAATATATTTGAGTTTGTTATTTATTACTATACATGTGTATAATATTTTATTATTGTGTTTATACATGCATAATTAATGTATAATTTCTTTTTAGGAATTGTTTTGATATTTGATAAAGCATGAATATGTTTACAAAGATTTATGTATCTTTGCTTTGTTCCAATAGTAATTTTGATCCCTTTAGGTTCATTTCCCCTTATGTCTCTTTCTTTTCCTTTTGCCTTTGTACAAATAGAGGAAAATATACTATGGATAATTTGTGTTTATTTTTTTTATGCTAAGTGCTATATAATTGATTAGCTAGCTAAGCGCTATATGATCATGTGATAGTTAAGCTCATCTAGCATCAACATTATTATTATATGTACTATTTTTGTGATGTATTTTAGTGGCACAATATTCATATATGTTTGAAATTATTTCCTTATATTGCCTAACATTTATTTAAATGATCATGTTATCATATTTTATGTTTTTACTACATTTGTCATAAGAATGTCATGTTTTTATCCCTATTGCTATATTGTATGTTGTTTTTATTTTTTTTATTTTTTTTCTAGGGGAATAATCTATAAATTTATATTTTTTATCATGTCCATATTCTTAGGGGGAGAAATAAAGAAATATATTTTATTTCATTTGATATCATTATTATCACAAATATTATCACACACTTTACTTTGTATTATTTTTTATCAAACTCAAAATAAGTTTGTCAAAATCAAAAAGGGGGAGATTGTTGACCTTAGTAATTATAATCTTAAGAAACTTAATTTTGAGCATCCAGTTTGTTTGTTTAAGTGTGTATAAATTAGGACTTAATTGGAAGTTAAAATGAAGTATGAATTTTTTGGGCTGATTCAACCTCTGAGATTCAAGGAAGCTTTTAACATCCTTAGATCTTTATAATGAGAAACTTATCTTCTTCAAATTTGAATTAGACATCTTGAGCTTTCTGAATTGAGATTATTGTCAAAATCTGAGTTCATTTGGTTATGTAAATATTGAGTCGAAGTCAACATATGCAACTGCCATTTTAGATTGCATAGCTCTTAGTATTTTAGAAATATTTTTAGCTACATAAGTCTAATTGAGATTATTCAAAATGATATAGAAAGCTAAGTCAAATATCTACAACTTTATGAAAAATCTATAGGTGAATTCAAACATCTCCAATAGAAATCACGATTTTAAATTGCGTATAGCCATCTAATAGTAGTTTTCCATTTTAGATTGCATAGCTATTAGTATTTAAAAACTATCTTAAGCTACAAAATTCCTATTAAGGTGATTCAAAATGATATGGAAATTTAAGTCAAATAGTTACCACTTTTATGAGGAAAGTATAGGCAAATTAAAGCGTCTAAAATAGGAAATCATGGTTTCAACTCATGCACAACTTAATGATAATAGTATTCCATTTTAGATTACATAGCTCTTAGTATTTTAAAAATATCTTGAGCTAAAGAATTCCAATTGAGGTGATTCATAATGATATGAAAATCTAAGATAAATATCTAAAAATTTTATAAAGAAAGTATGGGCAACTTTGAACGTCTCTAGTAGCCAATCATGGTTTCAACCCCATACACAGTAGTCTGACAACATTACTTTCAATAATTTAAAATTATAAATGTTAGATTCAAAATATAGACATTAGACTCCAATAGCTATATTTTTTAGTGTTTATCTATATAAACACCTCTATAGCTAAATAGGAGTTAAGACATTTTTTTTATTATCATTCTCTATCTTAACATTCATTAAAACTCTCAAATATTCACTCTTTGTTTATAACTCTTGTGAGAGTTTGTTGTGTGTTAGAAATAAAATTTTTATTCATCTTAAATCTTGGATAGATTAGTAAGGAAGTGAGATTTATTTCTAAAGGAATTGGTTTAAGTGTTTTCCATTGAAACACTTGGGATTTGGTTTTTTGAGTGAGCCTTGAAAACTCATGTTGTAAGGTTTTAAGAGTGAGCCATAAAACTCTTATGTAATCTTAATCTTATGAATAATATCGTGGGTGATTGAAAATCCTAACTTGGGGATAAGTTAGGTGGAGATGTAGGATTGTTGTTGAATTCAAACTCCTTAAATCATTGTGTTCTTCATTCTTCCTTCTCAAAATTCTTTCAATTCTTGTAAAAAATTATTTTTTAATTTTTATTTTTATTTAATAGACTTTTTCACCCCCCCCCCCCCCTCTAAGGCTTTTTCAATTTATTATTCAAAATCCATTAAAAATCAACTCTAATATATGTAAATATTACACACATCAAATTCCTCCACACTAAAGCTTTGCTTGTCATCAAGTAAATATCAAATTTAAAATTTAAAGACGAGCTCAACTATAGCCAAAGACTTATAGCTTCTAAGACATGCAAATTGATAACACCTAGATTGAAAATTGTTTACTAAAGAAGATCATCAGACAAAAATACATCATATATGAATAATTTTCTAATCATAACCTAAGCACATAACTCTTTGATATCCAATGAAAATAACTGTAAAAGAAAATCATTTAGGCTTATAATTCTTTTTGAAACACAAAAATTTTTAGTTGTGAATGCATTTTATTCTCCATTTCACAACATCTTTTCTTTGCCTTTGGCTTTAGTACGTGCATTTTACTCTCCATCATACCATTTTTTATTCTTTAATCAAATCTTCCTGCTCTTAGTCATCCCCCATCGTTCTCGTACTACTAAGCATGGATACCTCCAAATGGGTCCTTTAGGTAATACTCTTACTCTAATTAAAACATTGAAGTAGATTTAGAGTACATAAAAATTTAGATTTAAGTATTGCTCTAAAGAAAAAAGATACATACATACATACGTACATGTACATGTATATATATATATATATATACTAGAATTACAAACCAAATGCATTCTCTCCTAAAATCATGCTTAAATTCAATCTCCCAATTCATGTTTAGGTTATAAAAACTAAATTTTTCATACATAATGACCATGTACAACTATCTTAATTAATAAACCATTCAATAATTCAAGAATTGAATAAAAAATGCATACTTGTCCACTATTACCCTCTAATCACAATTGAGCTTTACACAAAACAAAACAAAAAAGTTTTAAGGACAAGCATAACAACAAATGTGGTAAAATTGAGTTGAAAGTTAATGAATCTTACCATTTTAAAATTTTTTTAATTTTTTTAATTTAACTAATATGCATGCAAAAATAAATAAAACACATAAACATAAAACCATAATCCTAACAATTGACGTCCTCCCCCACTCTTATCTATGACATTGTTCTTAATGAAAAAAATATTAAATTTAGAAAAAGAAAAAGAGGACTTCCTTAGTAAGCTTTTGTCTTCCTTTTGTACTCACTTTAAATGCTTAAATGACCTATAAAATAAAATAATAAAAACTAAGAAAAATAAAGGAAAAAATAAAAATAAAAATAAACCTAAATAAAAGAAATAAATCAAAACATGTTGGGTTGCCTCCCAACAAGTGTTAATTTTAGGTCATTAGCATGACCCCTTGAATATGTAGTATCATGGGTGCAACCGAACATGAGGAAGTATTCTTGGAAGCATCTTCCTTTTCTTTCTTTTTCTAGGCTCCTTGATGGCCAAGTAATAAAGTGCAAACTCCACATGCCAAATCTGTGGTTCTAGAATTACTTGAAGAATGTAAGGCTTCTTTTATAGGTTCTCAAATAGTCCAACAACTTTTATAGATTCCTTATATATGACCGTAATAGGCTGTGGAACTTATGCATTATTACTTATAGATGGCTCATCTTCATCTTCATCTTCATCCCATGTAGCTTCAAGAATTATTATGATTTTCTCATCCAACTAATCTTAAAATTGAGTTAAGTGACTTTATGCCTCATCATCCTAAAAGTCTACAAATTGATTCTTACACTTGGAGATTCAATTTTCTTAGTGATCTCATCTTGCTCATTGTGGCATAACTCAAAAGTGACTTCATCATCTTAACTCAAAGTGCTCTCATCATCCCACATACTTTCTCTTTGTACTGGTTGCATTGAGCAATTTATGGGTGTACACATTTGAAGTTTTTGGAAGCATGAATTTTGAATTTTTGCAATTTAATCTACTTGCAACATAAGCCTCATTAGAGCTTATTTTGTGCATCCATATTTTATCTTGGTCTCCAATAATTGGTCTTTAGTCTTCATGGTCTCCTCTTTTTGTATTGGTTGTGTTGAAAAATTCATGGGTGCACATGGTTGAAATTTTCGGAAGCATGCATTTTGAATTTCTTTAATTTGATTGAATTGAAAAATGTTATTCATTAAAGCTTTGTTTAGTACAACCAAAGCTTGTGTTTATGAAGCCATTTCAGACATGATTTTCTTCATCTTGATCTCCAATAAATGTTCTTTGATTCCCTTAGTCTCCTCTTATTGATAATTCCAAGTATGATCCATGCAACTACTCCAAGATGGGTTAAAGTGAGGTTGTGGAGGTGAATATGAATAATATGGGCAATACACTTCATTGTGGTTCTCTGCACACTAATTACAAACCTAAAAAGAAGATAGAAAATAATTAAATGGCATATGTTCTACATTATATATAGGATCATATGCATTAGACCTAAAAAATTGGTAAGAAAATCTACCATTATCCATGATAAATTACTTATTAATAAAATAAAATTCTAGCCTAAAAGAAGTAGAAATTAAATCAATATTAGCAATCCCTAATAACAACTCCAAAAACTTATATTTAAAATCTGCAAGCATACAAATCGTGAATTGTAGTACAAAAAATATCATTCCCATAAGGATTGAATATTGAATACTAATATGTTACTTAATATTGAATACTAATATGTTACTAAAATTGAATATTGAATACTAATTTGCTACTTATGTTCCTAGCTAGCAAATCAATAAAGTAATAAAAAATCAAAAATGAATTTAAACAACTAAATTAAGAAAGAAAACTAAGTGATAAAAATATAGAGCTCAGGTTTAGTTTCACTATTTCAATTAGATCATAAACACTTAATTATTAAACACCTTGATTTCAGTTAAGGGTTATTATTCTAAAATACCTAAAGATTTTCTCTCAAGTTCAAATAAGCACATTAAGATTAAATTTTAACCTACTCTCATGGTTAAGAAGCTAATAAAAACTCATTAAGTTCCCTACCAATTAGTTTACCACCACAAACCCTGCCTATTATTATGGTCCCCCGAAGGGCTCGCATACTCTCATGGTCGAGTGGTATAAGACTTATGAGTCTTAAGATAATAAATCCCTTAACTCTTATTGGTTAATTTACCTATAAACATGCAATCAAGTAAGCCTGGAATGATAATAAAACATTAAGCTCGACATAGTGAAGTAACTGAAAATCAAATTAATAAAGACTTATGCTCAATCACATCATAGAATAGCTACTCCTAATCTAAATCCTAAAAAGAGCTCAGCCATGCATAGTTGTATAGACAATAAAATAAATAACAAGAGAGTGAAGAAGAAGAATAGATAAAACTCTTTTAAGCACCGCTTCAATCTCTAAACCCTTATTTGCCTTCTTAAGCTCTTGTTTATGGCTTTTTTATGTCTCCTTCCAATGTAGAATAATCCCCAATACACCTTTTAGGATCTTTTTTTATAGAAAAGCTTGATAGAAAACTTGAGTGCCTTTGAATTCCTTTTTTCCTTTTTGAGTGCAAAATCTTTTTTTTCTCTGACTTGGCATCAACATGGGCGTGTCGATGTGGTGTCATGTTGCAGCTCTTTGACATGGCTTCAATATTTTTTTAGAATGGTTGTGTTTAACTTTGAATCAAAAATTCAGATCTTTGCATGGTATCAACACAGCTTCAGCGTAGCCGTGTCAAAGCCATGTCATCTAATCCTTTAACTTTTTGGATTCCTTTGTAGGCTTAACAACAAAAAGGGAAGATTAATCAATAAAAAAATAAAAACTCCTAAAAATATGCTAAAAATAATGAAATCCTAATTAGAATATTAAACTAACATATTTCCTAATTAAGCTCAAATTCCACCAAAATTAAATTGATTTATCATTCAAAACCCATTAAAAATCAACTCTAATATTTATAGATATTACACACATCATATATCTATAAGGCTAAGCTCTTGCAGCCTTTCTAAATTTCCAAAATTCCTCAAAGCACAACAAAATTTGGTACCTCTAATGCTTTCCAACAATCAGCTTCACGGTCAAGTACCTTAGTGGATATAGAAAACCAATTTAAAGCATCTAAACCTCTCCTACAATGAAGTTTCTTTTCTTAAGTAACCTATTCAAGTGACTGTAAGGAGAAGTAAGCAAATCTTTAATGCTGCTAAAATTATTTATAAGATAAAATTGTTCAATTAGCAAATGATTTTAATTACTATGCTCTTTTTTGTCTTCATTTCTCACCACCATTTTATATTTCATCATTTTAATACTGTTGTAAGTTTTTTATGTTTAGGTTTACTATGATATCTTAACCTATTAAAAACATAATCAAAGCCCAACTCCCAACTAGATATAAAATGATAAGTTATTTAATGTCAAACTTTCTTACAACTATATTGATTCTTTCAATCAGTTTTTGCTTGATATGTCCTTTGCTTCATTGAGGATCCTTGAGCTTCATGCTAATGAGTTGAAAGGGTTACTCCCCAAAGTGTTTTGTAATCTTAGCAAACTTATTTTATTTGATGCATCCTATAACAACATTAATGGTCCAATTCCAAAATTCCTAGGCAGCAATGAAGCTTTCATATTTATAAACCTATAATGAAATAACCTTTAAGGCAAGTTACTAGATTTTGGAGGACCTAGAAGCCTATGCTTAATTCAATTCAATGATAAAAATTTGTATGGGAATCTTCCAAGATCATTATCAAAAACAACCTGATACATGATACTTTCCTATTCTAGTTGCACATACTTCCTACTTTGGAGGTTCTTCTATTATGAGGAAATGAACTACATGGTCACATCGAGCACCTTGATGCTTTCCAAAAGTTGTATATATTAGACCTCTCTTATATTGAATTTACTAGTGAATTATAGAAATATTTTCTTCAAAGTTTAGTTGTAATGCAGACAGTTATCAATAACTAATCTAAGGCCAAGTATATTAGAGATGACAATAAAGTTCTAAAAATATATTATAAGGAATCAGTGGCAATTATGAACAAGGGATCAAAAGTGAATCTGGAGAGAATCCTTACACTTTTTACTTATACTGATATGTTTAACAATAGATTCCATATAGAAATTCTAAAAGAGATTAGAAACCTTAAGTCATTAATAGTCCTCAACCTATTAGGCAATAACTTCATTGGCTATATCCCATTATCACTAAGGAACCTAAGGGAGTTAGAGTATCTAGACCTCTCTAAAAACTAACTTTAAGGTGAGATTCCTCAATAGCTCAAAAGCCTAACATTCCTTGTTGTTATAAATCTCTCATATAATCAACTAGAGGGAAGCATACCACAGGGTAACTAGTTTAACACATTTTCAAATGCCTCTTATGAAGGGAACATGAGGTTATGCAATTAGCATTTAATAAGGAAATGTGATGAATTTCATGCTATGATTGCTCTACCAATAGAAGAAGATGAGGATTCATTATTTGATTAGAAAATTGTGGTGATGGGATATGGATGTGGACTAGTAATTGGCTTTTCCATCAAAAACACAATACTGGATCGGATGGAACATAAGTGGTTTGTAAGTCTTAGAAGGCAAAAGAGAAAGTAGAGGAGAAGATTCATTCAGTGTCGGGGGATTTAAAGAAGAAATTAAAGTTGGTGCAAGTGATTACAGGTAGGTTCATATGTTTTAAGGTGAGTCTTAGCAACAAGCTTTACATTATCTACATGTGTTATTCATAAGCATTTAGCATTTGCTTATTAGTTAGTCAGTATTAATATTATTGGAAATCTGAATAAGAGATTGAAAAAACTAAAGCTTCTCATTCTAATTTTATTAACAAAGTCTGCTGTATATAGCAAATATATTGCAGAACTAAGTATGGCTGCACCATATCTCACTACCTACTTCACCTAAAACTAATATTTTTAGTACAACACATTCCTAATTTTAAGGGTGATCTCTCCTTTTCAACTACTAAAGTAAGATCATCATTACATACCAAAATTTTTACAAAATACATCACATTATTTAGATTTTCAGCTTATTTGTATAAGGAAAAACTCAATATTCTAACACTCCTCCTTGAGTTTCACCTTGGACATCAAAAGCTTCATCCCTTAAAGCTTCTTATTCTAATTTCATTAATAAAGTGTACTATTTATAAGAGAGATATACAGAGTTGAGTATGGATGAACCATACATCAATACCAATTTCACCTAAATCTGATATTTTTAGTAAAAATATTCCTAATTTTAAGGGTGATCTTTCCTTTTCAACTAGTAAAGTAAGATCATCATTACATACAAAATTTTCATTAAAATGCATCGCATCATTTACATTTTCAGCTTACTTATACAAGGAAAAACTCAATATTCTAACACTCCTCCTTAAGTTTTGCCTTGGTCATCAAAAGCTTCATCCCTTGAACTTCATACCCTCTACTGACTGGGTTTTTTAGTTGAATTTTAGCAACTAAATATCTTCCTTTTTCCTCAGTTTTGGAACACTTCTTATCTTATTTGGCCGTCATTATTTCTTCCTAGTAAATCCTCTCTTCTCCTTGTTACTGTTAAAGGTAAAATGATACATTTCTTCGCTTATAGCCTCATGTGTTTCAGAATTAATAGAACTTTGCATTTCTAAATTATCAACAACACTTAAAACTTGAAGTTTTTTAGCTGATGCTGAACCTACTGGAAATTATGATGCTAAAACTCCTCCTTTCACTTTATATTATTGCTTTTCATTATCTTTGTAATTCTTTTCATTTTCAATACTTAAATTTAAATAATCAAAACTTAATGGAAGACCCTTATCAATCATCTTAACCTCAATGATCTTATAGTCACTTTGATAAAAAAAATAGCTCAAGAATGATTCTTAAATAACACAGAATAATTTTTCTTTAGTAATTGAGGTACACTAGGAAAATTTTATTCTAAAGATGGTATGAATAAGACATCTGAAATGAGCTTCACACCTTGCTTTGTTTGAAAAGTAATTGACCTCTTTCCTTCTACCCAAATTTTTTCTCCATTGCCTATCTTAATATAAGTTTTGAAAGTTCTGTTTAAATAAGTGAATGAAAATGCATCCTTGGCCATATGACTTGTGCACCCACTATCCACAAACCAAACCTGATCATTTTTCTTAGATGTAACTTCAATAGCCATGAGCAAATGCTCATTTTGATCTTATATAAAATTGATTTGTTAAACTTAAGGCTACATTTCAATAAGATTTGTTGATTGAAGTAGATTTTATTGATACTAACTTTGCTTCTTTTTACAAAACCTTTTAATGTGGCTAAACATTTTGCAAAAATTGCATTGAGGCTTTCCTTTCCATGTACATCTTTTTCTAGATGATTTGTTCTCTTACAGACACCACAAGGAGGATATATAACTCTTCCTTGTTTTTTATTTGCAGAAGCTTTGTTTAAATGGGTGACTTGAAATGCTCATTCAACACTTTCATCAGCTCTCATTGAAACTCTTTATTCTTAAGCTTGTAGCTGGCTCATCAATTCTATACTAATGAGTTTTTGCATATCATAAGACTCTTCAATGGTTGAAATCCTAGCTTTAAATTTTTATGGAAGACTAATCATGATCTTTTCCATAACATTTTCATCAGGAAGAATCTCTCCATGTGACTTGATTTAATTAACTAGGTCCATTACTATATAAGAATAAGCTTTAATAGACTCTAAATCTTTTATATTCATAAAGGCAAACTCACTTTTGAGTTTAAGAAGTCTCATAGCCTTAACTCTGCTTGTGCCTTTAAAGGTTTTTTGGAGCTTGTCTTATGCAACCTTAGGAATCTATAAATCCATGATGTTGGTGAATATGTGATATGTTAAGCTTGTATGAATATAAGTTAAAGCTTTATCATTTTTTAATTTCTCCTCCTCATGAGCTTTAATTTGAGTCATCGTGGGATTTCCTCTTAAAGTTGGTGGATCTTCATCAGTTTCCACCATATGTCATAGGCCTTTAGACTTCAAATAAGTCTTTATTTTAACTAACCAAATGTGGTAGTGATCTCCATTAAAAATTGGAATTCTTGGAGTAGTGTTGTTGCTAGAGGAAGTATTTTAAAGTTGTTAGAACTCTAACATAAACTCACAAGTGTTTAACTCTGAAGAAAATCTCACAAAATAACCACACAGCCCTTTGAAAGTGCAGCTCTGATACCATTGTTGGAAATCTAAATAAGAGAATGAAAAAACTAAAAATTTTCATACTACTTTCATTAACAAATTTTGCTATATATAGCAAAAATATTATATAGTTAAGTAAACTGATACTTTTAGTAAAACATATTCCTAATTGTAAAGGTGATCTTTCCTTTTCAACTACTAAAGTAAGATCATCATTACAAATAAAAATTTCAACAAAATGCATCATATTATTTAGTTTTTTATCTTATGAAAAACTAAATATTCTAAAAAATATGCACATTTTGTTGTTGTAAGTTATCCTATCATAAGAATTTTGCAAAAGAATTTTATCCTGTCCAAATCCACCATAAACCCACTTGTAAGTTGCCTTGTAGTATTGAATAAATAATTCAACTTTCAAAAAAGTTCTAATGATAAATAATATGCTTTGGTTCTTAAATCATGCTCAAGAAATGCAAAAAAAATTACTTAGTTCATCATCAAGGCAAAATTTTTATAATCTCCATTCACTTTCCAAACATAGTATGAGGGTATCCTCTGCCATCACAAGACTCCTAAAAAGAATTAAATATAAAAAGAAGAAGAGGGATAGAGACCAAGCAAGCAAAAATAGGGGAAAGAAAAAAAACTTAAATATCTAAATAAAATAAAATAGTCCCCCATAAATAGCCCACAAGGCAACAAGTGTGTACATTCAGTTAAGGAAAATTGGTTTGAACCCAACCCCCCTTCTGTCCCTGGTGTTGGTAATTTAACCATTGTTAGTTTGTCAAAATTCCACATTTAGAATTTTGAAATAATTGGAGGAGTCTTTAGGCTATAAAAGGACTCCTCCCCTTTTAGTTAAACTCATCCCAAAATTGCCTTCTCTCCTATATTTAGGCAATTGTGTTCTTTCTCTCTTTTGTAATATTTCCTCAAATAATGAAATATTATTTTGGTAGTCTCCGAGGACGTAAGCATAATTGATTGAACCTCATTCAATTTTAGTGTTATTTTTATGTCTATTTAATAGCTATTTTCTGGTATAGTTATTGTTTATTATTGTGCTATTAAAATTAATTGTCTTGGTAAATTTTTGTCTAAGGAGTGTAGTTTTTAAGTAGGACCATTATGACCCCAGCACTCTTTCTTAGGAATCTATCTTGGAATGATTTTTAGTACAATCATTTACACTCTAGTCACTTGTACAATAGTTCTTAAGGTGAATTTGTTATTATTTATGAAAATTAACTCGAATTCCATAACAATTAGTATCAAAGCTCTTAGTTTATTTTAGTATGCTCTATGGTTGCAGCTTAGGCTGATCTTCCACATAAAAAAATATCCTTGGACAAATTGGTATTCCTCATTGACAACTATTAAATAGAAATTGCAGTAAAAATGGCAGATGGCACAAAAGTATCCACATCAGCGTCAACAGCTGTCATAAATTTAGATTTGCAGTGGAAAATTTTTATGGCACTAGTCATTTCGACATGTGGCAATGAGGTTCTAAATGCCCTCTTTCAATAGGGTCTAGACATTGCTATTAAAGGAGAAAAACTAACGATGTTGTGGAGAAAAAATGGAAGGTGATCAATAGATTAGCATGTGATACAATTCAATCATGTCTTTTTAAAGAACAAAAGTATGCATTTTCTAAATAAACTTCTATAAGTAAATTATAGAAGGCATTGGAAGAGAAATTCTTAAAGAAAAGAAGTCTAACAAACTTTACATAAAAAAAAATTATTTCGCTTTAAATATGTTCTAGGTACCACATTGAATAATTACATTACTAGCTTTAATTACCTGGTAACTAATTTAATGAATATGGACATGACTTTTAATGATGAAGATCTAGTTTTAATGTTAGTGGGATCACTTCCTGATGAGTTTGAGTATCTTGAAACTACTCTACTTCGTGGGAAGGTGACTATATCTCCATGTAAAGTAACTATAGCCTTGTATAGTTATGAATTATGAAAGAGAGAAAAGTAAGAAAATACAAGTGTTAAAGAAAAAGCTCTTATTGTTAGAGATTATTCACAGAGCCAGAATGAAGGAAGGAGAGGGAGATCTAAGCCAAAGTCTAAACTGAGCAAAGATTAATGTGCCTTTTATCAAGAAAAAGGGCATTGAAAGAAAGATTGTCCCAAGCTAAAGGACAAAAGCAAACCTAGAAAGAGAAATGTTGTCTCAAATTCAAATGTAGCTGAGTATGATGGTGCATATTCAGATCTTTCAATTGTTGCTACACCATCAACTAGTTGTTCAAGTTCATGGTTGTTAGATTTAGCTTGTAGTCACTATATGACTCCCAATCAAGAATGGTTCTTTGACTTTAAAGAACTAAAAGGTGGAGTTATCTACAAAGCTAATAATGCCCCTTTTAACACACATGGGATTGGTTCAATTTTCTTGAGCAATTAGGATGGATCAATTAGAACCTTAACAGGTGTTCATTATGTGCTGGATTTGATGAGGAATCTTATTTCTGTAGGAACCTTAGAATCAAAAGGTTTTGAAGTAAGGGTAAAAGACAGGATAATGAAAATCATCTATAGTGCACTTGTGATAATAAAGGGAATTCAAAAAATAACTAATGTGTATTACTTTCTAGGTAGTACAATTATTGGGATAGCAATAACTATTGCTTCTACTGATGATTAAGATTCATAAGCAATTAGGTTATGGCATATATGCTTGGGGCATAATGGAGAAAAATCCTTGAAACTGTTGATAGATCAAGGATTATTGAAATGAGCTAGGGCTTGTAAATTGGATTTTTATGAGCTTTGTATTAAAGGGAAGAAGACAATGGTGAAATTTAGAACAACAAACTATAATACTTAAGGTATTATGGATTATGTTCATTCAAATGTGTGGGGGCCTTCCAAGAATGCTTCATTGAGAGGAAAACACTATTATGTTTCCTTTATTAATGATTTTTCCCAAAGAGTATAGGTGTATACAATGAAGACAAAGGATGAGGTGCTAGAAATTTTCCTTAAATGGAAAAAGAAGGTGGAGACTTAAACAAGAAAAAAAAATCAAATGTCTCTACACATACAATGCTGGAGAGTTAAAAAATGATTCATTTTTGAAAGTCTGTGAAGATAAAGGTATCCTTAGGCACTTTACCATCAGATATACACCACAATAAAATAGGGTGTAGAGCAAATGAACCGAACATTGCTGGAGAAGGTTAGCTGTATATTGTCCAATATTGGGTTAGGCAAAGAATTTTAGGCTAAGGTTGTAGTCTATGCTTGTCACGTTATCAACTACTTACCATAGACTGCTATTGGTGGTAAAATGCCTTTAGTGAAATGGTTTAGAAAACCTTCTATAGATTATTATTCCTTACTTGTATTTAGTTCCACTATATATTACTATATTAAGGAGTCAAAGTTAGATCTAAGAGTAAAAAAGGAAATCTTTATGGGGATTACTTTTGGTGTTAAAGGCTATCATCTTTGGTGTCTAGAAACAAAGAAAGTAATCTTCAGTAGGAATGTTACCTTTGATGAATCTACCATGTTGAGAAAGGTGACTTCAAAAAAAATGGAGCAGAAAGATGGTACTCCTAAACATGTAGAGTTTAATGGCAATAGAATTATCCCAGCTAACATAAAAACTAATGATGACTCTCCTATGGTAAAAGAAGAGTCAAATTAAGAAGAGGTTTAGACCTAAGAACCTCTATAGCAACATGAATCAATTTCATTAAGGAAGGAAATATGACCATTAGATAACCTGCTTGCTATGTTGATATGGTCTCTTCTGAATCACCAATTGCAATTGATGACATTCCTAACACTTATAATGAAGCAATATAAATTTTAGAACATGAAAAGTGGAGGATCTCCATGAATAAAGAAATGTAGTCCATTTAAAAGAATTAGACATGGAAACTAGCTAGTCTTTCGAAGGGAAAAAAGCAATTGGGCGTAAATGGTATATGCAAAGAAAGATGGATTTCCTGACAAGGATAATGTTCACTACAAAGAAAAATTAGTGGCTAAAGGCTACACACAGATGGAGAAAATTGATTATAATGAAGTATTTTCTCCAATTATAAAGCATTCCTCCATTAAAATTTTATTGCCTTTGGCAGCACAGTTGGATTCGGAACTAGTTCAAATAGATGGAGACTTGCATTTTTACATGGAGACTTGGATGAGGAAATCTACATGACTCAGCTAGATAGATTCAAAGTTATTGGTAGAGAGAAGATGGTATGCAAATTAGAAAAATTATTGCATCGATTAAAGCAATCTCTGAGGTGGTGGTACAAGTAATTTGATAAGTTTATGATAGGACAAAAGTATGAGAAGTAAATATGATCATTGTGTGTATTTGTGGAAGCTACAAGATGGATCCTATATATATCTTTTTCTTTATTTTGATGATATGTTGATAGCATCTAGGAGTCAAACAAAAATTGAGAAATTAAAGACTTAATTAAATAAGGGGTTTAATATGCAAAATCTTAGTGAAGCAAAAAAGATTCTTAGCATGGAAATATCCAGAGATAGGAAATTAGGTAGGCTTTATTTTTCTCATAAAGAATATCTGAGTAAGGTACTAAAACATTTTAGCATGAATGAAAAGTTAAAACCAGTTAGTACACCATTTGCTCCTCATTTCAAAATTAGTGCATCCATGTCACTGAAGAATGATGCAGAATGGGAACACATGTCAAAAGTAACATATGCAAGTGTTGTTGGTAGCTTGATGTATGCAATGGTGTGTATAAGGCCAAATATTTTACAGGTAGTTAGGGTTGTGAGCAAGAACATGCATGATCCTGGAAAGAATCATTGGCAAGCCGTGAAATGGATTCTACAGTATATTCTGAACACCATAGATATTGGTTTGGTATTTTAGCAGGATAGACAAGATAGTCAGTGTGTAGTTAGGTATTATGTTTCTAACTATGCTGGTGATTTGGACAAGCATCGATCAACTACTGGTTATGTGTTTACTTTTCCAAAGGCACTAGTCAGTTGGAAGTCCACCTTATAGTCAATAGTTGCTTTATTTACTATAGAGGTAGAGTATATAGTAGTTACAAAGGCTATAAAGGAGGCAATTTCTCTTCAAGGATTGCTTGATGAATTGGGAATAGAGCAAAAGCACATCAAAGTGCATTATGACAGTTAGAGTGCTATTCATTTAGTAAAAAACTAGGTTTACCATACAAGGATGAAGCATATCGATGTTCGATATCACTTTGTACGGGAGATTTTGAAAGAAAGTGGAGTCACAATTCAAAAGATTCGGATTATTGAGAATCCTGCTGATATGATGACAAAAGTGGTAACTGTGGTCAAGTTTAAACATTGTTTAGACTTGATCAATAGTGTTACAAAATGAAAGATGAAATTTGCAGACACTATTGAAGATTGGATTTATAAGAGAAAATTGTATGGGATTTTGTCAAGGTGGAGATTTGCTAGTTTGTCAAAATCCTACATTGGAATTTTGAAACAATTGGAGTCCTTAGACTATAAAAAGACTCCTCCCCCTTTACTAAAATTCATCCCAAAATTTCCTCCTCTCCTATATTTAGGCAATTGTATTTTTTTCTCTCTTTTGTAATATTTCCTCAATTAGTGAAATATTATTTTGGTAGTGTCTGAGAACGTAGGCATAATTAGTCAAATCTCGTTCAATTTTTTTTTATGTCTATTTAATAGCTATTGTCGAGTATAGTTGTTGTTTATTATTGTACTATTAAAATTACTTGTTTTGGTAAAATTCTATCTAAAAAGTGTGGTTCTTAAGTGTGACCATTATGAGCCCACTACTCTTTCATTAGAATCTACCTTGGGGTGATTTTTAGTAGAATCGTTTATACTATGGTTATATGTACAATAGTTCTTAAGGTGAACTTTTTTTTATTGGTATAAATTAACCCAAACTTCACAACGAACATTTGCACTAGTTGTTAAAAAAATAAATAATGTTGAGGAGGTAAATATTTTTATTGTATATATTAAGAAGTAAATATTTGTATATAATTAGGAATAAAAGTTCTATTCTATTAAGGATGTTATTATATTCCTAATTAGGTTGTGATTAGGAATCATATGTGTATATATAGGGGTGTAACCCTTCTTTGAATATCATGAAAAAATATTTCCCTTGAATTTTCTTTTCTTTTCTTTGAATTTTATTCTTCATGGTATCAGAGCCTACCCATTGAAATCAAATTTTTTATTGAATTCTTGCAAATCGTATTTTTTTTCTCTTGAATCCTTTGAATCTTTAAAATCATGACCACTGAAAACACATCCATCGTATCCCATGGAACACCCAATTTTATTCAAACTCTTCAAGATAATTCTCCTTTTCCCACAAGAATTATTCTTGATGATACAAACTATACTCTATGGTCATAGATCATGGAGATGCGAATTAGAGCCAGAAATAAATCTAGCTTTCTTAATGGCACTACACCAAAGCCACCAGCAGGAGATAAAGCATTGGAAACTTGGCTCCTTGATAATAATCGAGTAAAAAGTTGGCTGATTGACTCCATGAGTCCAACTTTGATGCAGAGATTCATCCGTCTTCCAACAGCAAAGGAGATATGGGATGTTGTCTTAAAAATCTTTTATAATGGATCAGACGAAACTTAGTTCTTTGAATTGAACCAGAAATCATTCACTACACGTCAAAATGGTAAGCCATTATCTGTATACTATAATGAACTAATTGGAATATTTTAGGAAATTGATGCTCGAACATGTGCATAAGGGGAGGATGTTAATGGAGTAGTATCACTCCATAAACATATTACCTGGCTTCGAACACATATTTTCCTAGCCGGGCTTGATTCTGAATTTAATAATGCTCGGAGTGAAATACTCCGGAAGGATCCACCTCTTGATCTCAAGTCTAGTTATGCATATGTCTGACAGGTTCACAACTAGCGACATATGATGAAAGAGCTGAAGATACTGTCAGACCATTCTATACTTGTAGCAGCTCAAACTCATCCCCAGTTCAAAGGAAAAATATTGAGTAAGCCCATCACATACACCTGTACTCATTATGGCAAAGTTGGACACTCCAAGGAATGGTGCTATAAAATTGTGGGATATCCGAAATGGTGGGATTTCAATAAAAAGCCTCATAAGAAGCTCGATAAGGCTGCAATTGCTACTTCTACTAAACCAAGTGGTGATCCTAATACCACTTCATGTATAACAAATCTTACTCAAAATAATACATGGATTATTGATACAGATGCTTCTGATCATATGACAAAATCCACTCACCATCTTACATCTATCCGTCCATCAACCCAACAAAATATTCTAACTGCTAATGGAGGCATAGCACCAGTCACTTATGAGGGATCAATATCTAACTCTGACTCTCTTAATTTAGATATTGTTCTTGTTGTTCTATCTCTTTCTTGTAATCTACTATCTGTTGGCCAAATCATTGAAACCTTGAATTGCATTGTCAAATTTTATCCTAATTATTATGTATTTCAGGATATTGCAACTCACTGGATTCTTGGCTCTGGTGTTAAATGTGGAAAGTTATACTATCTTGAGTTAGATGATGATTCAAAACAGAAGTCAAGTCAAGTTAATAAAATTGGTAGAAGTTGCTCGAGTAAAGACCAAGTAATCTTGTGGCATCGTCGTCTTAGGCATCTCTCTTTTCATTATCTTAGACAAATAAAACTAAATTTATTTTTGAATATCTCAGACTCGGAATTCCAGTGTGATGTTTGTGAATTGGTAAAAGGCCACCAAATTTCTTATGTACCGAGTTATAATAAAAATTCCATTCCATTTATGACCATTCATTCTGATGTCTGGGGACCTGCTCGAATTCCTACTCTATCTGGTGCTCTATATTTTGTAATGTTTATTAATGAATGTATTTGGATGACCTGGGTATCACTACTTTCCAATAAAGGAGATGTGTGCTCCAAGTTTTAGGACCTGTACAATATGGTGGCTACACAATACCAGAGTAAAATCTGAGTCTTGCAGTCTGAAAATGGTGGGGAGTATGTTAACTCAATTCTCAATGATTTCTACCATAAGAAGGGCATTCGCCACCAAACATCTTGTGTCAGCACTCCTCAACAAAATGGTATAGTCGAACGGAAGAACTAGCCGTTATTGGAAGTTATCTGAGCATCATTGTTTGATATGAATGTTCTGCGAGAATACTGGAGAGAGGTTGTTCGATCCGCTACATACCTCATAAACCGGACACCATCATAAGTACTCTATTTTAAAACTCCTCTTCAGAAACTTCAAGAACTTGTCATATCTCTACCCCTTAATAATCTCGAACCTCAAGTTTTTGGATGCTCGGCATATGTTTATCAAACACTCAAAAAATTAGACACTCGAACTATCCGGTGTATATTTGTTGGCTATGCGGATTTACAAAAAGGATATCGGTGTTATGATCTGAACACAAAGAAAATGTATGTTACTCATGATGTTCAGTTTCATGAAAATTGTCCTTTCTTCTCCCACTCTGAGTGCTCTCTTCAGGGAGAGAAACATCCGAACCTCTTTGAGCTTGAATAGCATTCTGAGTGTTCCAAATTCGAGTCTCCCAAATGTTCCTAGCATCTCACCCGGACAGGCATTTGATGTTTCGAGTATGAGCATCTCACCCGGATAAGCATTTGATGTTCCGAGTATGAGCATCTCACCCGGATAGGCATATGATGTTCCAAGTAAAAGCATCTCACCCAGACATGCATATGATGTTTCGAGTACGAGCATCTCACCCGGATAGATCATCGAAGAAAAAATGAGTAATCAAGATAGTACACCAGAAGTTGAAGAAACTCAGGATACGGTGCATAATAAGGTAAACTTGTCTCCTTTAATTCCACATACTAAGCCTCATTATTCTTCTAGGATCAATAGAGGGGTTCTGAAAAATAATATGATTCGAACCTTCATACCAAAGCTAAATACCCTATCAACAACTTCATATCAACCAACCATTTGTCTAAATCATATGCATTTACTGTAAATCAATTATCTACCATATCTATTCTGAGTAATGTGCAGGAAGCCTTAGATGATCTGGATTGGAACAAAGCTATGAATGATGAAATGAAGACATTACAGAAGAACTGGATATGGGATCTTGTTCCTCTTTCGGAAGGAAAGAAAACAGTGGGGTGCAGGTGGATATTTACTGTCAAACTCAATCCAGATGAAAGCATAAATCGATAGAAAGCTCGATTGGTAGCAAAAGGGTATACTCAGAAGTATAGAATTGACTATGAAGATACATTTGCCCCAGTAGCAAAAATGAACACCATCTGAGTCCTTATTTCCTTAGCTGCCAACTTGGACTAGCCACTGCGACAATTTGATGTAAAGAATGCATTTTTGAATGGAACCATAGATGAAGAAGTATATATGGATCTACCACCCGGAACTAAATGTACTGATCAAATATGCAAACTAAAAAGGGCATTGTATAGACTCAAGTAATCGCCTCGAGCATGGTTTGGATGACTCTCAGCCTTCATGAGGAAGCTCGGATATAAGTAAAGTGATGTTGATCACACACTATTCATCAAACATAAGTTAGGTAAAGTCACCACATTGATTGTATATGTTGATGAGATGGTGGTCACTGGAAATGATTCGAGTGAGACAACAATCTTGCAAAGATAGTTAGCATCTGAGTTTGAACTTAAGGATTTAGGAAACTTGAAGTATTTTTTAGGGATTGAAGTTACAAGATCAGCTCAAGGAATTTCTCTTTGCTAGCGAAAGTACGTAATGGACCTAGTGACAGAGACTGGGATGCTTGATTGTAAACCAGTCGAGACTCCCATTGAAGTCAACTATGGACTTTCAGTCCTAGAAGGTCAAGTTCCAACTAATAGAGATCAATATCAAAGGTTGGTGGGAAGGTTGATTTACCTATCTCATACTCGGCCAGACATTGCTTATGTAGTAAGTGTTGTGAGTCAGTTTATGCATTCTCCGAGTAAAGAACATATGAATGCAGTATACCGAATATTAAGATATCTAAAGTCTTCTTCGGGTAAAGGGTTATTCTTTGGGAGGAATAAGGATTATGAAATTACTCACTATACTGATGCTGATTGGGCTAGAGATCGGACTGATCGAAAATCAACATCTGGGTACTTTACATTTATTGGAAATAATTTAGTCACTTGGAGAAGCAAGAAGCATAAAGTTGTAGCAAGATCAAGTACTGAAGCTGAGTTTAGAGGAATGGCTCGTGGAGTATGTGAGTTGCTCTTGGTAAGGAAAATTGTTCAAGATCTAGGATTAAAACATCCAAAGCCTATACTGTTACATTGTGATAACAAGGCAGCCATAGCAATTGCAAACCATCTGGTTCAACATGATTGAACTAAACATGTAAAGGTTGACAGACATTTCATAAAAGATCATCTAAACCAAGGGATAATTGATTTTTAATATGTTTCGTCTCAGACTCAACTAGTTGACATCCTCATAAATGATGTATCTGAAAAAATATTTTACAACTCACTTGACAAGTTGGGAATGATTGACATACATTCACCAACTTAAAGGGGAGTGTTGAGGAAGTAAATATTTTTATTATATATATTAGGAAGTAAATATTTGTATACAATTATGAATAAAAGTTCTATTCTATTTAAAATGTTATTCTATTCCTAATTAGGTTGTGATTAGGAATCTTTTGTGTATATATAAGGGGTGTAATCCTTTTTTGAATATCATGGAAAAATATTTCCCTTAAATTTTCTTTTCTTTTCCCTGAATTTTATTTTTCAAATAATACATTAGATTTTAGTCAAATGGTTCAAGTTCATTTCATATCTAAATAAAATAAATAATAAGTTTAATAAATAATAATACAAATTAAAAATAATCGCGTGATTTATATTCCAAATGCATTAAATCTTCCATCTACCCCAATAAATGTTTTAAAAAGCAAGTCCACAGCAACAGCATCCGAATGCCTTTTTCTTTTTTTTACCCACTCTTCTTGACTTAGTCTCAACGTTATCTTGTCTTCCTGATGAATTCATGACATTTAATATAATTCTTTGTCTTCAAAGACTTGAGAGATGACTCCTAAATTGATTTAGTTAACCACAATTTGCCTGCACCCTCTTCATGTGAAGCTGCACATGAAAGATTTCAGAATGTACCCATTGCTCTTGTCCCTTTTCTTATTGTCTTCACTTCACATGACTTTTGCTTCCTCCTTTTCATCACCTAAAACTGTCCGGCAGCATCGATGCCTTGATGACCAGAGATCTGCATTGCAGCAACTGCATCTGCAACAAATCCTTCTAAACGGCTCAACTTCTTCGACAGTTGAGCTTTGGGATTTGGAAACAGATTGCTGTTCTTGGGATGGGGTTACCTGTGATACTATGGGTCATGTTATTGGTCTTGACCTCGGTGATAGAATGCTTATAGCTGGCCATCTTGACTCTATCTTCCATCTCAATCATCTCTTGCACCTTAACATTGCTCGTAACTTCTTCGGACCTATTCCCTCTGGCTTTGACAAGCTTGGAAATTTGACTCATCTCAACCTTTCTGTTTCTTGTTTTACGGACAAAATTCTATTGGGAATATCGCATTTGACAAAATTACAGTCACTTGATCTGTCATATGCATATGATTGTGAGAATACCCATCAATTCCGAATCCCAAACCTGAAAACACTTGTCCAGAATTTGACTTCTCTAATCCAACTCTATCTTGATCGAGTTGATCTCTCAGCACAGGGAGAGAATTGGTGTGAAGCCCTCACCAATGCACTCCCCAACCTTAGAGCGTTAAGTTTGGTCGACTGTGGTCTCTCAGGCCCTGTCTGTTCTTCAATCTCTCAGCTTCCTTTCCTATCAGAACTCCACCTTGATTATAATAAATTGTCTTCTCTGCCGCACAATTTTTTGGCAAATTCTTCACGTTTGATGTTTCTTAGTCTAGATCTTTGTGAATTGCAAGGAACTTTTCCGCAGCATGTTTTCTTGCTTCCTCAACTGAGAAACATAGATATTTCAACTAATCCTCTCCTTAGAGGTCAGTTTCCGGAATTTCCCTTCACCAGTGTCATTCAATCTCTCCAAATTTCATTCACGAACTTCAATGGAGAATTGCCAGAGTCAATTGGTAATCTCAAATTCCTAACAAATTTAGAACTTGGAGATTGCAATTTCTTCGGATTGATCCCTCCTTCAATTGCAAACCTTACCAACATTGTACACCTTGATCTTCGTGCAAATAGTTTTAGCGGTTCGATCCCTTCCTTAATTACAAATCTTAGCAGCACTGTGGAAATTGATCTTCGTTATAATAGTTTTAGCGGTCTCATCCCTCCATTCCATGGGGAAGTTGTTCCACATCTTGCAAACCTTTACTTGTCCAACAACCAGCTGAATGGGATTGTAGAAACCTCTCTATTTATTCTCCCTTCTTTGAAAGAGTTAGATCTTAGCGAGAATCATTTGACTGGTGAATTAAACCATTTCCCAAACGCGTCATCTTCCCTGTTGAAAAGAATGGATTTGAGTTTCAATAATTTAACAGGAGTAATACCAAACTCCATTTTTCAACTTCCAGCCACTGTTATTCTAGCACACAACAGTTTCGTTGAAATTGAGGATATTTCAAATGCATCTTCGTCGATGCTGGAGAGTTTGTCTCTGGATCATAATAATTTAAGAGGGAGGATACCAATGTCAATCTTCCAACTCCCAAGGCTTACAGCTCTTACAATGGGTGCAAACAAATTTACTGGGACGCTCAACCTGGACATACTTGAGAATCTCACAAGCTTGACAACTGTTGACCTTTCTAACATTAGATTGTCGTTTAACAATGACAACACAAGTGTTACCTTTCCACAGCTTAATGATATAAAGCTAAGCTCTTGCAACCTTTCCGAATTCCCAGAATTTCTTAAAGAACAGAAAGATTTGAGAAATCTAGATCTTTCCAACAACCAGCTTCGTGGTCAAGTACCATGGTGGATATGGAAGAGAAATTTAAGTTTGTTAGACCTCTCCTGCAACGAAATTTCTTTTCCTGAGCTGCCTCTTCAAACCAGTGAGACAATCTTTAATATCTCTATCATGTAGAATTAGCAAATGATTTTAATTGGTAATTGCGACACACTGTTCTTTCTCCTTTTTATTCTTCCATTGAAAAAATGAATAGTTAACTATCGCGGAGTTGCAAATCCAAATAGCGTTGTCAACATACAATTGAATAGTGACAAAAAAAATAATTTGAGTGAGTTTGTTTTGGTATTTTTTTTATTGTACTTTTATTTAAATTATGTGTTCATTAAGATATGCTATTAATTTTTATTGATTGAATGATTCATCTTTTCTGTCCAAAAAAATTTGTTTTACATTTCATAAATCAATCAGTACAAACAAAAAGCTAAACTTTAATTCTTATGCAAATTTCTCATGTTCAGGTTTGCAAATTCTCGACCTATCAAGCAACAAAATCAAAGGCCCAATTCCAAACTGGATATGGAATGATAATCTTTACTTTGCCAATCTTTCTCACAACTATATTGATGCTTTTGATCAGATTCCAATTACTGTGTCCGTTGCTTCATTGTGGATCTTGGATCTTCATGCCAATAAGTTACAAGGTTCACTCCCTAAAGTGTTCTGCAATCTTAGCCGACTCATGTTGTTGGATGCATCCTCTAACAACTTTAGTGGTTCAATTCCAAACTGTCTGGGCAGTAATATGGCTCTCGAATACTTAGACCTACAGCAAAATAACTTTCAAGGGAGGCTACCAAATTTTGTTGAAGCTAGAAGTCTAAGATCAATCAAACTCAATGACAACAATTTGGATGGGGAACTGCCAATGTCATTAAGCAATTGTACTCTGCTGGAAGTTTTGGACATTGGAAATAACATGATACGTGGTACCTTCCCATACTGGTTGAAGAAACTTCCTGCTTTGGGGGTTCTTGTATTGCGGGGAAACAAACTGCATGGCCACATCGACCATCTTGATGCTTTCCCAAGCTTGCATATATTTGACCTCTCTTATAATCAATTTACTGGTGAATTGTCAAAGGATTTTCTTCAAAGTTTAGTGGCAATGCGGATAGCTAGCAATAACATATCTGAAGTCAAGTATGTTGGAGGCAGCAATCCTTACTACAAGGAGTCATTGAAAATTGTGAACAAGGGATTGGAGATGGAGATGGAGATGGAGAAAATCCTTACAACTTTTACTGCTATTGATATGTCTAATAACAGATTTCATGGAGAAATTGCAGAAGAGATTGGAAACCTCAAGTCACTGATAGTTCTCAATCTGTCAGGAAACAACTTCATTGGCCATATCCCATCATCACTTGGGAAACTAAGGGAGCTCGAGTCTCTAGACCTCTCCAAAAACCAGCTTTCAGGGGAGATTCCTCAACAACTCACAAGCCTAACTTTCCTTGAAGTGATGAATCTCTCATACAATCAAATAGAGGGAATTATACCACAGGGCAACCAGTTTAACACGTTTTCAAATGCTTCTTATAAAGGGAACCCGAGGTTATGCGGATTGCCTTTAACAAGGAAATGTGGTGAAGTTCATGATGCAGTGCCTCCACCAGTCGAAAAAGATACTAGTCTATTTGATTGGAAAGTTGCGATGATAGGATATGGATGTGGACTGGTAATTGGATTTTCTATCGGATACACAATAATAGATCAGATGGGACACAAATGGTTTGCAAGTCTTAGAAGGCAAAAGAGATACCACAGGATAGGATTTATTCAGCGCCGGGGGATTCAAAGAAGAAGGTGAAGGTGATGCAAGTGATTGCAGGTAAAAACATATGCTTTCGGGGCATCTTAGCAGTAATCCTAGTTTACATCATTTGCATGTGCTTTTTACAAGTAGTTATCATTGGCTTCGTGGTTAATTACTATGCTGCATTTCGATGTATTTTGTAAGGAAAATGTAAGCATTTCAATAAAAGCATCAACTCAGATTAGTTTCTGTGTAAAAGTTCGTATGTTTGTTTCTGTTTTTTTCCTTTTAAAAAAAAAAAATCAATAACAATTAAACTTTAGCATTCCGAAGCTAACGGATTTTGCACCCTTAGACTAAGATAACAAACTGCACTCGCGCTTCAGTTATCAGACAATATACTGAATAAGTTTAATTCCATGATTTCTTGCACCTCTTGTCAATTGAGAGTAATAGCTTGTTGGAAGCATCCAGTGAGGGGTACATAAAAAGGTACTGAACAAGAAGGAATAGCAGTTGACCCATCTTAATGTAACATATACCATTATTAACCAATTCTGGCAGCAGGATAGCAATTTCATCAAATGGAGTAGTGCTAGCAGGCATTTCTGGTTTATCTTCGCGAAGCGCAAAATCCAGGTCCATCAAACCGAGGACAAGTTCTATATTAAGTTTCCAATCCATCCAGCTCTTTGAAATCCAAATCATCAAAGAATCTGCATTGTAGAATACACATCTAATGCTACTGCACTACTAGCTGCCCCTCAAAGAGAACATATGAAAAAAACAAGAACATAAAGTAACATAATGAATCCAAAATCTTGATCAATAGATTTTGTTATGAATTTTATCCTTGAGAAAATATTAATGGGAACAAGATAATCTTTATTGATTATAATGTGTGCTATATATACAAGCATCTATACATCCAATATAGGAAAAAAACTAAACTTGCGCCTAAAGAATAGGAAGCAAATAGGAAGCAAGAAATATAGAAAATAAATCTAAACAAGGAAAGTCTAAAATAGGAACATCTATGATAGGAAGTAAGAAATATAAGAAATAAAGCTAAATAAGGAACGTCTAAAATAGGAACATCTATGATATAGGAAAATCTCAACACTCCCCCTCAAGTTGGAGCATGAAGATTACAGATGCCCAACTTGCCTAACAAGTGGTGGAATTGTTTGAATCCCAATGCCTTTGTGAAAAGATCTCCAACTTGATCACTTGAACGAACATGAAAAGTGCATATCTCATTACTAATCAAACGATCACGTATGAAGTGGCAATCAATCTCGATGTGCTTTGTTCGTTCATGGAAAATCGGATTGGCAACAATATGGAGAGCAACTTGGTTATCACATATGAGATACATAGGCGAGGATAATGTGACTTTGAGTTCTAGAAACAAAGAGCGTAACCACAATAACTCACTTATGGCATTTGCCATTGCCTGATACTCTGCTTCAGCTGAAGAGCGGGAAACCGTAATTTGCTTCTTTGATTTCCAAGATATGGGACTCTGTCCAAGGAAGACTATGTAGCCAGTGGTCGATCGTCTAGTTGTAGGACAACTTGTCCAATCCGAATCACAATAAGCTGTCAAATGTAATGAGTTTGAAGAAGAAAGAAAAATGCCTTGGCCTGGCGCAGACTTTAAGTAACGAAGAATGCAAAATGCTGTATTCAAATGAGGCACTCGTGGGTCTTGCATGAATTGGCTTAGAACCTGTACAGGGTAAGTGATGTTAGGGCGTGTAATGGTCAAATACAACAGTCTACCAATGAGCTGGCGATATTGTCCCACATCTGATATTGGATCTCCAACATTTGCAGCAAGATTGTGTCATGATTCCATGGGGAAGCTTGCTGGTTTAGCATCTAATAAGCCCACCTCTTCAAGAAGATCTAGTGCATATTTTCGTTGGCTAAGAGTTATCCCTTCTTTGTTGCGTGCTACTTCAATGCCAAGGAAATATTTGAGGGTCCTAAGATCTTTGATGTGAAAAGCCGAGTTCAAATAGTCCTTTACTTGACTTATAATATGCAGATAATTTCCTGTTATAACAACATTATCAACGTAAACCAGCAAAGCTATGAAATGATTATCTCGTACCAATGTAAACAAGGAGTTATCTGCTGCACTTTGCTGAAAACCAAACCTTTGAAGGAACTTAAAAAGTGTTTGGAACCAATTTCGTGATGCTTGTTTAAGTCCATAAAGGGATTTTCTTAACCTGCAAACATGATTATCACCTGGTTTAGCAAAACCTTGTGGGACTTTCATGTATACCTCCTCATGCAAGTCTTCATGAAGGAAAGCATTGTTTACGTCTAGTTGGTGCAATTCCCAATGACGTATGGCAGTAATTAAAAGCAAACATCGCAAGGTTGTAATTTTGGTAACCGACGTAAATGTATCATGGTAGTCTAACCCTTCAATTTACGTGAATCCTTTAGCAACCAAACGCGCTTTAAAGTGCTCAACAGTACCATCAGATCGATATTTAATTTTATAGACCCATTTAGAGTCAATGGCATGTTTGCCTGGTGGTAAAGGTTCCAAATTCAATGTATGATTCTCCTCTAATGCACGAATTTCTTACTGCATCGCATATTGCCATCTAGGGTCTTTGACAGCTTGATGGAAAAATTTAGGTTCATCTAGTGAAGAAATGGATGCTAAGAAAGCTTTGTGGCTATTAGTAAAACGAGAATAAGAGAGACAATTTGAAAGAGGATAGGATATACCTGAGTTTGCTGATGGAGGGGAGCCTTGTGATGGCGCTAAGGATGGTAATAGCTCATAGTCAAAACTAGAAAGCTTCGTGGACACACATCAGGACCTAACTGGTCATTGAAAGGGAGAAGAGCTATTTTCATTATTGTTGATTGGTTCAGGTTGTGTGGGATTATTGGTTTGGGGACTGCAATGATGAATTTTAGGCTTATTTTGGTTGACAGATAGAGGTCTGACTGGTGAGATCATTGTGGTAGTTTCTTTGCTTGCTTTATCATTTGGATAATTATCAATTTGAATAGGCTCGATTTGATCTGAGGCAGCAGGATCTGAAGAATGTGCCGACAGGTAAATAAGATCAGGTGGTTGGTTAACCAACGGTGATGGAATGGGTGTATTCAGGTTTGTGTTAGTTTGGAAAGGAAAAATCTTTTCATGGAATATCACATCTCTAGACACAAGCAATTTCTGTTTTTCAAGATTATAAACCTTATATCCCCTTTTTCCATGTGGATATCCCAAGAAGATACAACGATGTGCTCTAGGTGAAAATTTATCTTTTGGTTTATCATGGACATAACATAGAGAGCCAAAAACTCTCAAGTGCTCATAATCAAGTTTCTTATGAAACAAAACTTCATAGGGACTTTTATTGGCAAGGATGGGTGTGGGCATTAAATTTATGAGATAAACTGCAGTAAGAACACATTCTCCCCCAAAATTTTAATGGCAAATGTGCATGGAAACATAAAGAACGTGCTACCTCAAGTATATGACGGTGCTTTCGTTCCACTCTCCCATTTTGTTGTGGTGTATAAGCACATGCAGTTTGGTGTTCTATCCTATGATTAGTAAGGAAATCTCTCATTCTGTTTGAAACAAACTCTCCCCCATTATCACTTCGTATCACCTTGATCCTGGAATGAAATTGGTTTTACACAAGATGGTAAAACATGGTTAGGTAATCATAGGTTTGTGATTTATTTTTCATAAGATAAACCCAAGTACATATAGAACAATCATCCACTATGGTTAAGAAAAAATTAGCACCACTTAATGAAGGAAT
The DNA here is from genome assembly GCA_947683625.1 of Mallotus nudiflorus. Lineage (NCBI taxonomy): Eukaryota > Viridiplantae > Streptophyta > Magnoliopsida > Malpighiales > Euphorbiaceae > Mallotus > Mallotus nudiflorus. Next base: position 700,604 of record CANTUR010000771.1, on the reverse strand, counting down.
TGAATAAGGACCCCAAACATCCACATGAATGAGGTTAAAACAATTGATGCTTTTTTTTATTGCTGATAGAAAAAGGTAAACGAGTTTGTTTTGCTTTATGGCATGCATCACAAACTTAATGAAAATCACTAGAGGGGAATCTCTCAAAGATAATTTTAAACTTGCTAAAGGGATAATATCCTAGTCACATGTGCCACAAAGCATAATCCGTTTCAAGAACACTTCGACTTGCCATTCCATATCTTCCTTCCATTTGATAAACGCCATCTTTCAGCTTACCCGCTCCAATCAGCGTCCTTGTATGTAGGTCCTGAAAGAAACAAAAATTAGGAAAGAATGTAGCCAAGCAATTTAGGTCATTGGTTATTTTAGAAATTGAGAGGAGGTTATATTTAAAACCAGGTATGTAGAGGACTTTCTTTAACTCAATGTTTGGTGTTATGCGTACATCACCAACATGAGTGACTGAAAGGGAAGAACCATCTAGTATTTTTACATTCGGGTGTGTCGAAACATGCATATAGTGGTCAAATTTCCTCTTATCTCCAATCATATGATGGGAGGCACCACTATTAACAATCCAAGGATCATTAGTCATGGAACTTTTACCTGCAAAGTTTGCTAAACCTTCATTACCATTGTTTTGATTGGCAGAGGATGTGAGAAAAGACAGTAATTTGGAGCATTGATCTGCTGTTAGTCCTAGAGTTTATTGAACTTGATGTTGTGTGGCATTAAGTTCATGATTTCCTAGTTTTGAATTGCGCCATTGCTATTTACCAGGATTTGATGATTGGGATCCTATTGTGGCTATATTGTTGTAGCCTTGTCGCTACCTCAAGGCACCTTTTCCATTACTTCCACGGTTTTGTTAATTAGTTTTCCAATTGGGAGGATACCCTATGATCTCAAAACACAGATCTGCTGAGTTCTGGCCTCTGTTTGAGTAGTTCTTTTCAACACCGTTTAACTTTGTTGCGAATGCTACACCTTCTATAGTTGATGGTTGATCTGTGTTCTTTTGCATGAGAAATTGTTGTTCTTCTTGCAGTGCCAAAGAGAAAATTTTGTTGAGTTGTGGTGTTGGCTCTATTGATAACATATGAGACCTTAGCCCATCAAAACTGCTATTCAAACCTAGTAAGAACTGATGAGCTTTTTCCCTTTCTTGGTGTTCTTGAAATCCCTTTGCTACTTCACACTTGCAATGGGGCAAAGGGTCACAAATTTGTAATTCCTGCCACAAGGTTTTGAATTTGGTATAGTATTGGGTTAAGGGTTGTCCATCTTCTTGACTAAGGTTAGAGAACTCCTTTTTTATTTTGTAAAGACGAGGTGCATTACTTTGCCCATATCTCTCGCAAAGTTCATTCCATATCTCTTGTGCTGTGTCTGTATACATAACACTTTCCTGTATGTCTTTAGCTAGAGAATTTCTTAGCCAAGCATTAACCATAGCATCATTCCTTTTCCATCGCCCAAAATTTAGTGAGTCTGAGTTCGGCAGTTGTAGACTTCCATCAATGAATCCACCCTTGCTTTTTGCATACAAGGCTATTTCCATGGAGTTTTTCCATGACGCAAAATTTTCTCCTGTGAAAGGTGTGGTGACAAACACAAGTCCTGGATGATCTGAAGGGTGAAGAATATATGGTGAATCATCATAATTCTGCATTATAATTTCTCCCCCTTTTGTTGAACTTTGTGACTTTTCTGAACTTCCTTCTTGATCTCCCATTGATGTTATTGATAAGATGGATTCTGGTTCAATTTGTTTGAACCATGCTCTGATACCATGAGAAAATATTAATGGGAAAAAGATAATCTTTATTGATTATAATGTGTGCTATATATATAAGCATCTATACATCGGAAAAAAACTAAGCTTGCGCCTAAAGAATAGGAAGCAAGAAATATAGAAAATAAATTTAAACAAGAAACGTCTAAAATATGATCATCTATGATAGGAAGTAAGAAATATAAGAAATAAAACTAAATAAGAAACGTCTAAAATAGGAACATCTATGATACAGGAAAATCTCAATAATCCCAAGAATAAATCTTTTTCTAGAGTGAACTCTTCTACAGAGATGATTGAGTACTCTATCACATCACAAGAAGCCTATCACATGAAGGTTTTGACTTCACATATTCCGAATTAAGATGCCCATTTCCCAATTTCAGAAATTATCTTAAGCAGACTAAAGAACAAAATATCCAATAAAAAAAAGGTAATACACTTAAAATAAGAACTTGGCATTTCAAAAAAAAAAAAAAAACAAGAAGAGCTTGGAATTTAGAAAACTAAGAACAGTGAATCTCACCTCCTTGAGCAGTTATACCACCGAAGAAGAACTGATTATGTTTCTCATCTCCGTATGATCTTTAATTAGTTAATAAAGCTAAGCTGACTTCAACTCTTTCAAAAATTCATTTGGTTTTTGTAGTTGCAGTTCTTTCTAAATTAAGATAAGTTTTAGATAAATTTGTCATAAGTGTCCTCTTCCTCAGGTATCTAGTGATTTTCTTTCTTTAAAAAAAAAAAAGAAGATATTTCACAAGTACTGTTAATTTTTCAGATCCAGCAAAAACTCGGGAAGGAGAATGTGATAAAAGATAATTGGTTTCTTCACATGAATATATTAAAAACTAAAAAAAAAATTTTAAAAATGTCGTTAATTAAAAAAAATTTAAAAAAAAATTTTTTTAACTTTTTTCTTTCAAATATAGACCGTTCCTTTTGTCATCTTTATTTTTAGGGTTATTTTTTTTTTATTGATTTTTTCCAACATTTTTTTATTGATTTTTTTCCAATGTTTTTTTTCCCTTTTTACTTTATAGTTTTTTTCTCAATATTTTATTTTTTCTTTTTTTCCAACATTTTGTTTTACTTTATATTGTTTTTATCTATTTTTTTTCAATGTTTTTTTAGTCAACAATGTTTTCAAAAAAAATTTTCTACTGTTTTCCTCAATGGTTTTTTTGCTAAACATTTTTTTAAAAATTTTATGATACTATCTTTATCTTTTTTTCCTCAACATTTTTTCTAATTTCTTCATCTTTTTTTGCTCAATATTTTTTATTTTTAAGGTATTATATTTATTTTATTCTCAATGTTTTCTTTTTTCTGCTCAATATTTTTGTATCTAAAGACCTTTTTTTTTTCAAATGTATAATTATAAACTAAATATCTTTCAATTGTTGTTAAACCAAATAATAAATATTTTCAAATGTTGTAACAACAATATATAAACAAAATTTTCTCGTTTTATATTTTTAAAAAACAAGGATTTTATTTTTTTACTTGAATTTTTTCATTAAAATATGTACCAATTTTTTTTAAAAAAATATTTGATACAGATTGATCATTAATGTGTAGCAAGTTTATGATTTTTATGATGTATTTGTAATATTAACCAAAAAAAACACCAAAAACAAATCAACAAACCGAAATAACAGAACTAAAAAATCAATAAAATTTTACAGTTATTGATTTATTTTTTTCATCATTAATAATAAAATTAAGACCATAAATATAACTTTTGCTTTTATCAATATCAATAAAAACTGATAATTTATTTGATATATTCATAATTTGTTTTGTTAATTTTATTGGAATAAATAATTATTGAATACTATACGTAATTTTTATTTAATTTCTAAATTCTAAACAATTATGAAAAAATGATTATTGAAGACTATGAGTAATTTTTAGGTTAATTAACTTAATTTATATATTCTAAATGATAGTATGTTTCAAAATTAAAAAGATCGATTTTTTAAATATAAAATTAAATTATTTAAAATATAAAAATCAAATAACTACATACATACAATAAATTTAAATTAAAAATAATTTCAAGAATGATAAATAGATAAAAAAAAAAAAAGAATTATAGAAAAAAAAAAGAAATAAAAAAACATGAAAAACGCCGAAGTTGTCCAACAACTTTTAAAAATGTACCAAAATAAGGATATAAATGAAAACAAAGAAAATAAAACTAAAAAAAAAAAAGCAGCTAGGCCACTAATGAAATGAGGGCGTTGACTTAGCCCCTTAATGTAATTAATCCAAGACAATTTTAGTGTTTGAAATTTTTAAAATTTGACAATTTAGTGTTTTAATTTTTTTTTTATAACCATTTAAATGTATGAACTTGTAAAAAAAAATAACAATAAGGTATATATAGTAAGTCACCAACAAGTTATCCTTTAAAAGTCTACTATTTTTAAACTAAAAGACTTTTAAATAATAATAATAAAAAAAAAAGCATAACAATAAATAATAATAATAATAATAATAATAATAATAATTATTATATATTATTATTATTATTTTATTTATTTATAATTTGATTCATAATTACTTTTAGTTAATAAAAATTTAAAATTTAAAATTATTTAAAGGTACAAATTTAGCATCATCATTTACAAAAACTTTAATTATTGAAATATAAAATATAATTTTTCAATTGTTTGTTTCTTTTTTTACTTTATTTTCTATTAGTTTACAATTTTTTAATAAATTTAATGAAATTAAAATCTTAAAATTATAAAATTATGGTTCAAATATATCTATCTTGAAAAAAAAAAAAAAACCTCTTCAAGTCCTCTTATAGAAGAAGTTAATTATTTTGATAAATATATATTTTGTAAATTTCTCATAATTTACATAAGGAAAAAAAGTATTATTGTTGTTGGTAGAAAATGTGAATTTACAATCATTGTCATGGGATCATTTGGTCATTTTCTCTATATAACATGTTGTAAACACTTTATTGTTATTTTTTTTTATAAGTTACAATACTTAATTGTTTATAAAAAATTGTTCAAATATTAAATTGTTAAATTGGAAAAGTTCAAACACTAAAAATGTCTTTATCCCAAGGAGAATAAAACAAGACAACTAATGGTTATTTATAAGCAAAATCCTCCAAGAATTCACTACTAAGTTGTTATAACCCGAATTTTGATTAATTATTAATTTAAGTGTGGTATTATTTAATGTTAATTATTATTTAATTATATATGAGATTTTCATTATTTGTATAGTTTTATTTAATTATTGATTAATTGTTAAATGTATATACTTTTGGGGAGATTTAGATTTTAAAAATATTAAATATTATTTTTAAATTTAAAAGATTATTATTTTATATTAAAAATTATAAAAACCTTTTTTTTTTCTTTCTTTCTTTCCTTCTTTTTCTTTCTTTCTTTTCCTTTCCTTTTTCTCTTCTCTTCTTTTCCTGCACCCAACAGCACCACCACCACCAACCATGTTGTTGCCACCAATCAACATCGCCAGTAGTTGCTCTTCCCCTCCCCGGTGTGCCACCTTCTTCCCTCCCTCTCTTTCTTCTTTCTTTCCCAGTTTCACATACTTGTTGGTTGCTTCAAAGACTCACCGGTGACATTTTTTGTCACTTTTGGGCGTGTTGTCGGTCTTGATTGGAAGCTCATCCTCCGAGCTTCATTTCCCCTCGATTAATTCATCTAAGTAACCCCCATAACACTCCAATTTTGTAAATTTGTATTTAGGTTAATTTTGAGTATTTTGTGAAATTGAGTTTGAATTTGATTTAATTAGATATAATTGCTTTGAGGTTAATTGTAACTGAGGTTTAGATCTACCTAATGGTGATTTCTAATTTTTTTTATGATTTTTTTTTAATTTTTTAGGTTTGGGTTACTGTTCATGTAATTGTTTTGGTTCGAAAAATTTTATATTTTTATTAAATTCTATTAATTATGTAGAGTAAACTTTGTTAAGGAAGTTTTATGAAATTATACATAGAATTTTAATTATGAAATTTTAAAAATTATGTATAATTATGTATTTTTGGAAAAATATTAGAAAAAGGTGAATTATTTGATTTTAATTGAAATTACTGTTAATTATGCTATTTTAGACTATATTTTATTAATAAAAATGTAAAAATAATTTTTATAATTATTTTTCAATTTTTAATTATTTAGTAGTTATTTTGGGAAATTAAATGAAAAATAAATTTATTTCTTATTTTTGAGCCTAAATGAGCTTTTTATTATTTTTATGATAGTAATAAGTGATTTTAGTAATTATTTACAATTTATGCTAATTTATTTGTAAAATGGAAATTTTATGCTATTAATGGATTTTATTAGCAAAATAGTATTTAATAACTAGAATTTTATTATTTATTTGGAAAATAATTTCTTTAATATTTTTATGATATATTTTGATGATTTGAGAAATTATATTATGTTATTTTATATTTGTAATATTGGTTTTCAGTTGGGCGTGAATTGTAGTTCGAGGGCCCAACCTGAAATGTTGAGCTTTTGAGGATATTTGAAGTGTGTTTTTGTGCAGAAATGTTTCTACTTTATTTAGAGAGATATTTGTTTTACAAAGGAGACTCTACATAATTTTTGATAGATTTCTCTTAAAACGTGACATCAAATCTATGTTTAGTTTTGAATCTTTCATTAGAGTCGAGTCTTAAATCGAGTTTTCTTAGAAATCCAAAATATATAAGATTAGGATTTTATGCTAATTATATAATTATTATTTTTCTATAGTTGCGCCCAAACCAAGGCCTACAGGACAAGGCCAATCGAGTCATTTTAGAGTAATGCACTCCACCTGTGAGTTATTATTATATGTATGCATGACATGTAGAAATATTATTGACATCCATAATTTTTAATAAATATGCATTTTATTATGCTATGTTTGCATATATACAAAAGTGAATATTTTATTAGTGTATTGGATGTTGTTCATATTTAATATATTATTTTATAATTTTATTTATAAAATTTTATTTTGGAGGATAGTTGTAGAACGTGCCACCTAGTGGGTTACACTAGGACTGTTGAGAAGCAGTACACTAGATGCTAGGCTATAAATTTTTATTAATATGATATATGATTAAATTGATTATTAAGATTTGTGGTTTGAGAGTGGTGTGACTACGAAAACTCGATTAACCTAGTGTCTCAGCACCAATCATGCTGACAGTAAGACTGTAGAAGCTCGATTGACTTAGTGTCTCAGGGCCAATCTACTACCAAAATTGAGAAGAGAAATATTTTTTGAATTAATGAGGCTATTGGCTAGTGAGGTTTAGTGATCGAGGTTGCAAAATATTTTAGGATTCTGCTCCGGTCCTTCATCTAAATCTTTTTGCATTTATTTGTTTGTCGTATTGTGATTTCGAGCATCTATGTGAAATGCATGTATAAACTACATAAATATAAATATATAAATATTATTATAATGACGCTTGAATGTCTATGTCCTTAGGTTGCATGCATATATATATAAATAATTCACTTAGTGAGATCTGACTTTCCTCAATTATTTTTCAAGATCCTTCTCATTAGACCTCTTGTAGTAGTCTTCTTTGCCAGACTCTTTTTTTACCGGCTATTACTCTTTATATTATTAGACACTGCAATAGTAGTATATTTTGTTGTAGTATTTTATATTGTTTTTGGAGGCTTTATATTTGAATATTTGTATGAAAATATTTTATTATGATATATATATATATATATATATATATATATATATATATATATATATATATATATATGGAGATTTCCTTTTGATTTAAAATTTTTTAATTTTAAGGTATATTTTTGTTTTGTTTTGTATGAATTTTATATTTTTTAGGCTTACAACAAATTCTGAATTCCCTAGTGCCGGTCATGACTCCTAGGTTTAGGTTGTGATAAAGTTGGTATCAGAGGCTAGGTTTAGTATGGTTGGACCTAGCTTGCTATATATATATATATATATGGAGATTTCCTTTTGATTTAAAAAGTTTTAATTTTGAGGTTTATTTTTATTTTGTTTTGTATGAGTTTTATATTTTTTAGGCTTGCTACAAGTTCTAAATTCTCGTGAATTCCCATTCCTTAGCGCTGATCATGACTCCCAGGTTTGGATCATGATAAAGTTGGTATCAGAGCTTAGGTTTAGTATGGTTGGACCTAGCTTGCTAGAGTTTGAGTTTTCTTTGAAACTACTATAGCAATTAGGTTTAATTATGTCTTTAAAAGTCTTCCTTACTTGAGAATTCCTTGTAACTGTTAGGATATCTATTTTTATCTGAATAATGTTGTTTATGTTCTTTTTAGCATGAGGAGGAGAGCACAAACTACTTCGTTGGCTAATGAGCTCGAGGATGAGGAGTCCTACCAAGATGAGATTCTACCTCCTGAGTCGCCAATTAAGCATAGGGGTAAAGGTAGACCTAGAGGAACGATAGTTCACCATAGGCAGAGAAAGCTATAGGATGAGGAACCTGAAGGCCAAGATTTTAAGGGAGATTCTTTTGAACCAGAAGGTCAGCAAGGTGCAACAACTATACCCTAGGCTGTACCACCTTTGTAGCCTTTATATCAAGAGCAAGTTTAAGGTATGTCAGACCTAGAGCCAGCCTTGTTCTACGCTAGAGTTAGTAAGATTTCATTTGACAGGACTTTATACCCGATCAATTTTCTTTACATGATTAAGTCAAGGACTCAGAATGCATACATCGAGTATTAGTGGATTTTGATTATTGGGTTATTAGTTAAGGGGCCAACATTAGATTAATTTGTTCAGATGATCCAACCCTATATAACTACACTAACATAGGCTCAGTTCATAGAGCGATTTATGAGACGATTCTGCCCAAAGTCGATGTAGATGAGTTACAAACTCTGGTTAATAAATATTTCCATAGGTGACATGTTAGTAGAGGATTACACCAGAGAGTTTCTTTGGTTGTCCAAATATACTGAGGACATGATAAGAGATCAGTATTTTACTGTCACCACCTATGTGACTGGGTTAGGCTATGGATTTGCTAGAATGCCTACTGCGGGTTTAACTCTTGAGTCAGTGATTGAACTAGCTAAGAAGATCGAGCTTAGGCTTATCAGGCAGGGAGTTATGCCTGACTACTATCAGATATGAGGTACTAAGGTAGAAGGATATCAGGATGCTCCATATTCAACATTTCATATTAGCTCCAATAGTCAGCCTAGGGGATCTTATCAGTAGGGCTAGAAACCTCAGCATAGAGTCCATATGACCATTAGACATGGCCATATTGGACTATGCATACATGTTAGATTAAGTTCAGGCGGGTACCAGCAATAGTAGTGGACAAAGTTATGGATATGGTAGCATAAAATCTACAGCTAGTTCTTGCCATATGTGTGGGAGAGTCCATCAAGGACCATGTTATATGGCTCTGTGAGTATGTTTCTAATGTGGACATACATGACATTTTACCATATCTTATCCCTATTATGGTTTTCAGTAGCAGTTTCCCCAGCCATCTTTAACTAGTGTAGCTCTGGCTCAGTTTCAGCCATTGCCAGTCCAGTACCAAAGCACTTTTTAGTTTATAGCCCAGTAGGGGCAAGGTAGAGAGGGTAGAGGCAATGCTAGAGGATCTAGATAGGCTTTTACTACCAATAGGGAGGCAGACAACAGGCTAGAGTCTTCACTCTCACTCAATAGGATGGTCAGGCATCCAATGCAGTGTTAATAGGTACACTCTTAGTATGTTATATTGATGCTAGAATTTTAATTGATTTGGGTGCTACCCATTCTTTTATGTCTCCTGTTTTTACTTTAAAATCAGGTTAGCAAGCTATGAGGATGGCAATTTCTTTATCGATTGCCACACCTTTAAGACATCGATATGATTCTTCTTGGGTGTCCTATGTTGGTGGAAGGCGGAAAGCTACCTATAGACTTGGGGTTGCTGTATGTAATGGACTTTAATGTAATTCTAAGTATGGACTAGATATCTCAACATCATGCTAATGTGGATTGTCGTAGTAATAAGGTAATTTTCAAAATTCAAGATGTAGACAAATTCAAGTTTGTGGGTGATAAGAATTCTGCACCTCAAAATCTTATTTCTACTATTACTGCAATGAAGATGTTGAGAAAATGGTGTCACAGATACTTGGCATTGATTAGGGATACTTCAATAAAATTGACATCCATCTCAAATGTTCCTATAGCATGTGAGTTTCCAGATGTCTTTCTATAATGACCCAATATTTTAAAATTATTTAAAATTATATTGAAATATGCAGTGTTAATAATATTTTAAATTTTTAAATATTATAATTATTGGTGACAGTTATATATTTATTTTATTTTAAATATTTTGTATGTAGAGGAGTTTATTTAGAAATTTTTATTATTAAAAGATATTAATGTTAGTATTATTATTATTATTGTATTATTATTATTATTATTATTATTATTATTATTATTATTATTATTTTATTGTTATTATTATGATTATTATTAGTATTGTTATTATTATTATTATTATTATTATTATTATTATTATTATTATTATTATTCTTATTGTTGATGTGCATGTGCATGTGTGACTATGTGTTGTGCATATATAAGTATATATATATGGGTGTTGTTAAGTTTATATATATATATATATATATATATATATATATATATATATATATTGTGTTAGGCTAAAGTTGGTTGTATAGCTTTTGATGGGACTTCAGATCCTCTAGATTTTCTGCATGCTATTGAGATAAGGACTCAGAATGCTCACACCGAGTATTAAAGAATTATGATCATCAAGTTGTCTATTGAGGGACCAGCCCTGGATTTGTTCGTTCAGATCATTCAGACTGTTACTTGGATACTAGAGTTTTGATTGATTCGAGTGTACATATTCTTTTGTATCCCCTGTTTTTGCTTTGAAGTCGCATTGGCAAGCTTCAAGGATGGCTTTTCCTTTGTCTGTCACCACTCCTCTAAACGATTTGTTAGACACTAATGCTATTATTTCTAATTGTCCAGTGTTTGTGGGAGGTATAGAATTGCTTGTGGAATTAGTGATGTTAGATGTGATGGAGTTTGATATAATCCTCAGTATGGATTGGTTGTCTCAGCACTATGCCATTGTAGATTGTCAAATTAAAGAGGTGATTTTCAAAATTTTTGATGAAAAAGAGTTTAAGTTTATGGGTGATAAGAGTTCTGGACCTTAGAATCTCATCTCCACTATCATGGCTAGGAAGATGCTAAGGAAGGGTTACAAAGGATACTTGACACATGTCAGAGATACTTCAGTGGAGAAGTTATCTCTCACTAATGTTCTAGTTGCCTGTGAGTTTTCTAACATTTTTCTTGAGGAGTTACCAAGTTTACCACCTCACAGAGAGATTAAGTTTTATATAGATATGGTTTCAGGTACAACTCCTATTTCAATGTCGCCTTACATAATGGCTCCTACAGAGTTAAAGGAATTGAAGGAGCAGTTGCATGATTTGTCAGATAAGGGTTTTATTAGACTTAGTGTTTCTTTTTAGGGTGCACTAGTCCTGTTTATGAAGAAGAAGGATGGTACACTGAGATTGTGCATAGATTATAAAGAGCTGAATAAGGTGACAATGAAGAACAAATATCCTTTTCTGAGGATAGATGATTTGTTTGATCAACTTCAGGATGCACAATTCTTTTCTAATATTAACTTAAGGTTGGGTTATCATCAGTTATAGATCAGTGAGACCGAGGTTCCTAAAATGGCATTCCGCACTTGATATGGCCACTGTGAGTTTCTAGTGATGTCATTTGGGTTGACTAGTGCATTAGTTGCTTTTATGGATCTGATGAATAGAGTATTAAGACCATTTATGGATTAGTTTTTGGTAGTCTTTATCAATGATATACTAGTGTATTTGAAGAGTATAGAGGAGAACGTATATCACTTAAGGATAGTACTATAGACATTGAGAGAACATCAGCTTTATGATAAATTTTTAAAGTATGATTTATGGTTGGAGAGTGTTGTATTCCTTGGGCATGTAGTGTCTAAAGACGGTATTCAGGTCGATTTATAAAAGATAAAGGCAGTGTATGAGTGGCCCAAATTGATGATAGTCATAGAGATTCATAGTTTTCTAGGTTTGACTAGGTATTATAGGATGTTTATGTAAGATTTCTCTAGAATTATAGCTCCTATGACTCGCCTAACTCAAAAGAATATAAAGTTTGTATGGTCATATGCTTGTGAGAATAGTTTTCAATTGATAAAGGAGAAGTTGATCACAGTTCCAATTTTGGCTTTGCCTAATGAAGTAGATAAGTTCATTATATATTGTGATGCCTCTAGAGTTAGCCTAGGTTATGTGTTTATGCAAAATGGTAGGGTGATATTTTATGCTTCAAGGCAATTGAAGAAGCATGAACAAAATTATCCTAGTCATGACCTAGAGATGGTCGTAGTGATCTTTGCTGTCAAGATTTGGAGATATTTTTTATACAGGGTGACTTTTGAGATTTTCACAAATCACAAGAGCCTTAAGTACATTTTCCAGCAGAGAGATATGAACTTGAGGTAGAGGAGATGGTTAGAACTCCTGAAGGATTATGATTATGATATTCTTTATCATCCAGAAAAGGCTAATGTGGTAGCAGATGCTTTGAGTAGGAAGTCCTCGGGAGTCTTGCACACATTAGTGTAGAGAGGAGACCTTTGATCTAAGAGTTGCATGAGTTGGTGGATTAATGTCTGATGATGAAGATTAGCAAATCATGTGGATTATTAACTCAGTTCAGAGTTTGATCAGTGTTAAGTGATAGGATTAAGGCAGCTTATGGTTGAGATCCTATTCTAGTAGAGCTTGTGGAGAATGTTTGTGCATGAAAGTTCACTGATTTCACACTCAATGATAAAGGTGTTTTATGGATCAGTGGTAGATTAAGCATTCTTGATGTGGATAATTTGAGAGAGGAGATCCTTGAGGAAGCGCATTCTATAGCCTATAGTGTACATCCAGGTGTTACTAAGATGTACCATAACATCAAAGATTTGTACTAGTGGGATGGACCAAAAAAGGATGTAGCTGATTATGTTTTTAAGTGCTTAACATGTCAGCAGGTGAAAGCTGAGCATCAAAAGCCTTCTAAGAAGCATCAAAAGCCTTTTTGGAAGCATCAAAAGCCTTCTAGGAAGCTTCTGCCTCTTCCATTTCTGAGTGGAAATGGGAAAGAATTGCTATGGATTTTATGGTTGGGTATCTCGTTTAAAGGATGGATACAATTCCATTTGGGTGATTATGGATAGGTTAACCAAGTCTACTCATTTCATGCCAATTAAAGCGACTTATTCTGTAGCTAAGTTGGCTAAACTGTATGTTAAGCATATTGTGTGCCTTCATGGAGTACTTATGTCCATCGTATCTGATAGAGGTTTAGTGTTTACCTCTCTATTTTAGCAAAAGTTATAGGAAGCAATGGGCACCAGGCTTGATTTTAGTATGCTTTTCACCCTCATATAGATGGTCAGTTTAAAAGGACAATCCAGACACTTGAGGATAGGTTGAGGATGTGTGTTTTGGATCTTCAAGGTAGCTGGGATGATCATTTGCCTCTTGTAGAGTTTGCATATAATAACAGCTACCATAATAGTATTGGGATGGCATCATATAAGGCTTTGTATAGAAGGAAGTGTAGATCTCCTTTGTATTGAGATGAAATTAGAGAGAGACCATTTATTAGACCTGAGATGGTTCATTATGCAATTGAGAAGGTTGCTGTGATTAGAAGGAGATTAAAGACCACAACTAGTAGATAGAAGAGCTATGCAAATTCGAGATGCATAGATGTGGAATTTCACGTTGGAGACCATGTGTTTCTGAAGGTGTCTTTGATGAAGGGTGTGATGAGGTTTGGCAAGAAGAGGAAGTTAGCATCGAGATATATTAGACCATTCGAGATTCTGGAGAGAGTGAGCATGGTTGCACATCGATTGGCTTTGCCTCTAAATTTGTCTAAAGTGCATCCAGTCTTCCATATCTCAATGCTGAGGAAGTATATTTCAGACCCTTCGCATGTGTTGCAACCTGAGACTGTAGAAGTGAACAAAGACTTGACTTATGAGGAGGAACCAGTTGCCATAGTGGACTATCAAGTTTGACAATTGCACTCGAAGCAGATTTCGATGGTCAAGGTATCGTGGTGAAGTAACAATGTGGAGGAACACACTTGGGAGACTGAAGTCAAGATGCGAGTTGTTTACCATTACCTCTTTCCTCGATAAATTCTTGTTTATGTTCTTTTATTTGAAATTTGAGAATGAATTTTTATAAAGGGGAAGATTGTAGTGACCCAATATTTTTAAATTATTTAAAATTATATTGAGACATGCAATGTTAATAATATTTTAATTTTTTAAATATTATAATTATTGGTGACAATTATATATTTATTTTATTTTAAATATTTTGTAAGTAAAGGATTTTATTTAGAAATTTTTATTATTTAAAGATATTAATGTTAGTATTATTATTATTATTATTATTATTATTATTATTATTATTATTATTATTATTATTATTGTTATTGTTGATGTTCATGTGCATGTGTGACTATGTATTGCGTGTATATATATATATATATATATATATATATATATATATATATATATATATATATATATATATATATATATATATATATATATATATATATATATATATATAATTTGGTCAAAAGCAAAAACGGGTCAACCTCCCCACTTATTTTTTTCTTCTTTTTCTTCTTCTCCTTCTCCATTTCCATTCATTGCTAGTGTCCAGCTTGAGCTCCTAGTGCCGCCATAGACCACTACAAAGCTCACCATCACCTCCAGCCTCTTCCTGCCGTCGACCCCCACCTTCTCCTCCCCTTATCGTTGCTGAAAAATCGAGAATCATAGCAAGAGCTACAATAATGCTGGCGAGTTACCAGTTATTTCAGCTTCAGTTTTTGGGCTCGTTAGACTCCTCTCAATGCATACTTCTCGATTCTCAACTTGTTTCAACTCTACGACGTCCGGTTAGTTAGAAATCTCTAAGTTTAGTTTATGTTTATTTAGAGTTTTTATTTTTTTTATACTTGAGTTTGAATGTTCTCGAATATTTCTTTTGGAAGTGTTGATGAATGAAACTTAAGCTTCCCAAATATATTTTTAGTTTATGTTTTTGAATTTATTTGAATTATGGGTAATTATTGAATTTTTTAATAATTTAAATGAATTTTTTAATTATGTGTTTTATAGGTTATTATGGAAAAATTAGGTTAATTAGTATAGTTAATTTCAGTTATTAAATTTAGAAGCGAGAAAATAATTTTTAGAAATTTGGAGTAATTTTGAGTAAATATATAGTATTATGTGAAATTTGGATTTATAGATAAATTATGTATTTTTTTTTGAAATTATAGTTAAATAATATGTTTTAAATAATTTTGGAATAATAAATAGTATTAAAATAATTTTTATGAATTATTTACTATTTTTAACTAATTAATAATAATTTTTGAAAACATATTCAAATAATAATTTTATATACTATTTTTATGATTAAATGAGTTTTTAACTATTTTTATTATATATTTAAACTATTTAACTAATTAATTGTGAATTTTATTATTTCATGTCAAATATTTGAAAAATTGGATTTTTATTAATATTATATAATTTATTTGAGATTTTATTTAGTTAATGTGAAAATAATTATATTTAATGTTTTTGTTATTTAAATAAATTGTATTTTGGTATTTTATGGATATTTATGGAATTTAGTTATTTTTATTATATTTATTATTGAATATTGATTTTTTTTGTGAATTGTGAATCTTGGTTGAGAATTATGTAGTTCAGGGTCTCAACTAGAGGCGTTGGGCTAGTGTGTTATAGAAGTGTGTTTTCTTGTAGGATCGGCTCTATTTTTCAGTAAAGAGATGTTCATTTTACATAGGAGATTGTCGATTTTTTGGTAAAATTCTCGTAAAACATGACTGTAGACACCCAATTTTAGGATGATGAGTTATGGATGCGATAAAAGACTCCAATGATGAAAATGTCATGAATAGATCTTCAATACTTGAACTTTGAAACTTCAGGAGTCTAATTGCATTTTTTAAAGAAAGAATTTAATATTTTCATAGACTAAATTGCAATGCTTTTTAAGGATCTAATTGCAAAACTTAAATTCTTTTAAGGACCTTTTTGTAATTAAAAGTAAAAAAATGTGGTTGGAATTACATTAATTCCGATCGAAATTATATAATTTTGATTGGAATTACACTAATTCCAATCGGAATTACACAATTTCGATCGGAATTAGACCTTTTCCGCCCATTCTCGAATTTTCTAGGAAAAATTAAGTCCTAATTGGCCTGAAATTCTCCTAAAATTATTTTGATAATGTTTTTAAGTAAATAGAAGTCTTTTAGGAATTAATTTATAATTAGGGTTTAAAAATATATCCCTATATAAGGAGTGTTTTGGCTCTGAAAATAGGGGGGCAAAGAAATAAAAGAATGGAAATATAGGGGAGAACGCAGAAGAGGAGAGCAAAAACAAAAAAAGAGAAAAAAAAAGGAAAAAAATGAAAAGAAAATAGAGAGAAAAGAAAGAGGGGGAAAAGAGAAGCATATTATTCTCTATAAATTCTTTTCCTTAAATAAAGATCTTTAGAGAATTTTTGAAGAACAATATTCAAAAACCTATCAAGAATGATGATTTTATAAAATCTGAGGAGCAGTCCATTAAAATCATCCATAAGCATCATTTTCTCCTTATTTTATTTTTGATTTATTTACTTTTATTTTATTTTATTGATTTTTAATTTTTTTTATTATTGTTATAATTTATTCACTAATAATAATTTTTATTCTTTTTTTAAGGTGATTATGGAGGAAAACACATGATGATCATACGTGGAGAATCAAATATATAAGAGCTCCATGAAATGCCATGGATAAGACTTTGTAGAGTTATAGTTTCTAGGATTTATTATTATTATTATTATTATTATTATTATTATTATTATTTTATTACTTTTATTTATTTATTTATTTTTGGGGTTGTATTAATTATTTTTATTATTATTTTCAATAGATTATTTTAATAGCCCCAATAGTGGGAATAGTGGAGTTATATGTGATTGCATGTTTATGTTAGTTAATTGGTTAGTGAAATTACGGTTTTAATTGGGTAATTAATTAAAATGAATGGTGTGAGTAAATTAATTTAGGTTGTCTGTTAATTAAAATTTTTGCTTGTTTGTTTATTTTTATGTGTTTTGGGCCTTAAGCCCATATTAGATTTTAATCCACTTAAATAAATTTAGGTTTTTTAGGTTTAATTAATTAAAATGCATTTTAGGTCCATAATTAATTAAATTTTAGGTCAGAGATAAATTAGGCTCATTTAGTAAATTAGACATAGGCCACTTAATTTAATTTAATTTAGACTTACCCTACTTAATTTAAGCTTTTTTTCATAATTTGTAGATTTAAGATCACCTTAGCATTAAGACATGTAGAATTAGGCCCACTAATTTATATACCTTCATAAATTGTAGATTTAGGCTCATTTTTTGAATTAAAATAAATAGACTTAGGTCCATTTAATTAAAATTAAAAGGAATTAGTCTTTAGCTCACTTGAAAATTAAAATATGTAGCTTTAGCTCATTTAATTAAAATCCATGTATATTAGACTAACTTAGGGATTATATGTTTGATTGAATGCATTATTTACTTATATTTTCATGATCGGTTTACCTTGGAGTTAATTGCTAGAATAAGGGTTTATATGAAATTGCATGTAAATAGAGGATACTATAGTAATTCATAAATTAATCCTAAATGAACACGAGACTGAAAGAAGTTGGTATTCTGTATCCAAAATCTCCTAGTTATAGTGCTAATTTTATTTTAAGGAATCGAGTATCACATTTTTTATTTTTCCCAATTATTACCTGGGTGGCGACTCCTCATCTCCAAGCCATATCTTTATGACAGTGGTTAGTGTGTTCTCTAGAGCCTTGAGCTCAAACAGTGTCGCGGTTGGTAAAATCTTGGACGCGCACTAAACCCCACCGTATACAGTGGTGACTCCACTAGGGATAAGAGACATTGATTCTACTTGTGTTCTTTAGAATTATTTTATTAATTATTATTTTTTTCTTACATTCATTCTGCATGTCCTTATTAACTGATGGTGTTGGTTTGTGGTTCCATGATTCCACTAGGTTTATGGGATTGTAAACTGGCTAACCATCACTCTTAGCCTTAAGTCAGTTCAAAAGAGATTGTTGAGTTCACCTGACCAGAGTATGTAACCTAAGTCCTTAAGGGGGGCAGTCCTCTCTTGAGTTTGCAAAGGATGTTGGGCCCCTCTGACCTTGGCCTGTGACTCAAGTCTTAAAGGAGAGTATCTTGCTAAGAGAACCTTGACCTTTTTACTAGACCCTAACCACATATAATGGCTTAGTTATTTCCCCTAGGATCTACCCAAATTGCTTGTGAACATTGCTATGAGGTATTTTTATCTATAAAGGCCCAAGCCCATACTTTAGAAGCCCATCAGGACTAATAAAGATTAGGTTATGCTTTTATACCTAGAAATATTATTTTTATGTTTTACTACTTCAAGAGAGATTTGGCATGCATGTCAGTCCTTGATATCCCTTGTTGATATTAAGGCCAAGAAAAAAAACCCTAAGAAAAGAGACTTGCCATTGAATACGTGTGTGGGAGGAATAAGGTTGGAAGGATGTATGTACACCTAACTTGACTGTTTACCTGCTACTTATTGCATAGAACGTGCATCATGCATACATGCATCTTATGCATCATACTAACATTTGTCTTTCAGCCATCATAGATTCATCCAGGTCTTTTTGTGTTTGGAGTTAAAAGGGTAGCAGACTAGTGAGAACTAATTCAAGTTCATAATCGATTGCGAAAGAGATCCTTAGCAGTCTGGAAAGGAGTCCCATCAACCCACTCTACCTAGAAGCTGCACAACTAAAACAAGCTAAAGAAATGGAACAACATGAAGGAGGAAACTGGACCTTAGAGGATGTCAAAGGAGCATTGATGGATGACATAATAGCAATAATGCAAGATGAGTTAAGGCAGTCTTTAGCCATATTGATGCCACCACTTGCTGCTGCTGCACCTCTTGTAGCCAATCCACCTGCTCTGACCAACACACTTGTTGTGGATACACCACCTGCTAATAATGAAAATGCTGGAGGAATGAAACTTGAGGATGTTGAGAGTTATATGGTTGAAAGGAAAAAAGGGAATCACTTGAGCAAGTTCAAGAGCTAGAATCCAAGCAAATGAAAGCACTAACTCAAAAATGCCTAAGATAGAGGAATTGATGAGAGGATAGGGTATTGGATGCTCATTTGATTTTGATGATATGATGCAATTCATGGAGGATAAATTTCCTGACAAATTCAAGATGCGACAGCTATAAAAGTTTGATGGTACTGGGGACTCGAGGATTCACCTTAGTCAAATACATAACTGCCATAAGCACCACTAAGGCTTCTTTATCCATGGTTACTAAACTATTTGTATTTTCATTGGAGTGTATGGCTATCAATTGGTATCATGGGTTGGAGAAGTCTATCCATGCAGACTAAAGAGAGCTATGCACTGCTTTTCTAAAGCAATATGATTACAACACTAGGCTCAGGGATCTAGAATTGACCAAGTAGAAGCCCAATGAGTCATTCTCATATTTTCTAACCAGGTTCATAAACAAGGCGGGACTAATAAAGAACAAGCTGGCCGAGAAGGATTAGGTGAGGATGATAGTCCAAAATGTACTACCTAATGTAGTTGAGAGTCTAAAGATGATGAATCCTAAGACATTTATAGATCTTTACAATGATGGGTTGTAAGTTGAAGAGATTAAAAATTAGAAAAAGTAGGTCACTAGGAACACTGGAGTGAGAAATTACCTAACTAGGGTTACACAGTAAGGAAATACTAGGTGAGTTGTAGGAGTTCATGCTGTCCAACAACCAGGAGATTCTCAAACTTCAACCAACCCTTATCCAAAGTCTTAGACCATCTCACCAAAAAAGGCCTCCTTAGACCTTTAACCCCCATTAGACCACCAAACCCAAATCTCCCTGGCTTTAACCCAAACAGTTACTACAAGTTTCATCAAGTTTCTGGTCATCCAACTAATTCTTGCGTGCACCTCAAACATGAAATCCAAAACCCTATAGATTTTGGAAAAATCACAAACCTTAAAAAATCAAATCCAAACCTAAACACCTGAAATAATCCTTTCCCAAATTATCAAAACATGCCACCTCCAACAACCATGATGATCAACTCAGGAGTAAGTGAGGAAGAAGTGTTAAAATCTTTTGAGGATCTAAACTTTAAAGATGATGAGAAATCTCCTAGTGCCCCTAAAGATGTGGAAAGGGTAGAAGACTTGCTGGGTCAACCCTCAGGCAAGTTTGATTATAAGGTGTTTTATTCTAAACCATCTTCTTTTGACATATCCATTGATACAATTGAGCCTATAGGATGGGGTGATGAGTTTGATGATGAAAAGCTACTAGTTAAAAAGGAGAAATGCATGGTTAAAGTATGGAAAGATGGAAAGAAGGACTGAACTGTTGGGGCTATTGATATTTGGTACAATTCTAATGAGGAAGACACTAAAAGATATAATGTATGACTTGATAATCCCAAATTTAGTCATGTCACCAGAAGTATGAAGGGTTATAAACCAGTACAGAAAACTACAGAGAGAGAAGAAGTTGTTAAAGGAGAAGACTTAGATGAACATGACAATGACTTGATTCTTCAACATCTCAAGAAAGCAAAAGCAAATTTAAGTATTTGGGAGCTCTTGATGCACTCAAGTAGCCATAAAAAACACTAGGTTAAGGCTCTAGCTAAGATAAACATCAAAACTACTGCTACTCTTAAATCAATAATGGCCAAGGTTACTGAGAAAAAGCACAGGGTTATTACTTTCTTTGATGAGGATCTACTTATGGAAGGAATCATAATAAAGCCCTATTCATTCAAGCTGAAGTGAGAGGGAAAAGGACCAATTATGTGATGGTGGATGATGAGTCTGCAATTAATATTTGCCCACTATGGATCCTACTCAATCTAGGAGTAAAGGTAGAGGATTTGGCAAAGTCAGACATTGTAATAAGGGCTTACAATGATAGCACGAGGAATGTAGAGGGAACATTTATGGCTTCCATGAAGACTAGGCCTTTAGAAGCAATGGTTAAATTCATTGTGCTAGACATTCCTGTAGCCTATGCCTTGTTGTTGGGTAGGCCTTGGTATCATGTTTTAGGAGGAGTGCCTTCCATTGTGCATCAAAAGGTGAAATTCCTACATGAAGGGGAAGTTGTAACTTTAGATGCGAGTATGGGCAAGATTGTGTTCATAGTTATGGATAGTCAAAAGTAGGTAGTTACTCCTCTAATTTTCTAAATAGCCATGATCTCATAGGGAATTGCAATGGATCCAAGGGTTATGAGCATGATTAAGAAGATGAATTATCGACCTAGACAAGGATTGGGAAAAGATGAGCAAGGTATCCTAGAATTACCAGACTTTAAAACCCAAGATGATACAAAAGGATTAGGCTATACTGGAGTTGGATTTGGCAGCAAAATGGCAAGGAGAAGGTTTTTCAATAAGAATAACCTCCTAAGGAACGTGGGACCTCAGAAGGATAACTTTATCAAATAAAAGAAGGAGAAGTTCTATCTGGGTGAAAAGGAGCCTATTCAAGTAGCTAGTGTGGATACCCCTAGGTTTGAGATCTTCAAAAAGTAGATAATTGAGAGGCTGGTACAAGACAACAAAGGTGAGATAATGAAGACAGTTGCTGAAAAGATGAAAGATGAGGACATTGAAGAATTGATTTTTCTGCCTCCTAATGAAGAACCTATTAGTGATATGCACTAGGTCAATCATTTGATTATGTATTGACTTTCTTATTTTATTAATAAAGAGGTATTTCATTATCATTTGATTTTATGACAATTATATGAATGGTTAATTCTTACTAAGGCCATCAAGTATGTGACTTGATAGTAAAACCCTTAGATTAAAATAAGAGTTCTATTCTAATTATCCCTAGCCATTTATTAATTATATAAATGTTAAAGCATTAAGGCTAGTATGATGTTAACTGATGGCTATGTTTTACTAATCATGAATATGAGATATTAAGTCAACTCATAGGTACATGATGAGAGATCATGTACTAGATTGACCCATTATGAGAATACTACATAGAATATTGTCATAAGGATTTCTCATCACAATAATTTTATTTTGGTCCTTTGACCTTAAAATCATCATGGATTTCTACATAGCTATTTTATGTTTTGACACATTCTAACATTGTCTTTAACCAGACGATTAGATAGGATGTTGTTGGATATGAAATTAGCTATGTGAGGAATGTGAGTGATTTAGAAGGAATTTATCCCTTACTAATATGAGAAAGATATCTATGGGCCCCTTGATGAGATAGACTGGAGGAAAATGCATGGCCATGCTAAAATGAATTGATAAAGAGTTATCATTTTCAATCTACTTGGAATCAAGTTAGAATATTGAACTATATAAGGATGACATTCTATGCCTTATGTTCAATTAAGATATCATGTGATAAAGGGATGATAAAATTCATTGTAATTAGGTTATGTTGGATTATTGACTGTACATGACTTGGGTAGTCATAATGTCTTGCTAGAGGCCATTTATGACTTGTAGGCCTAAATAGAGATTTAGGCCCACTGCCAATGTTATATGAACCTACAGGGTCACACACTTAGAACAAGCCCAAAATGATTATGGGTTTAATAAGCCCAAAATAAACTCTATGAAATAAATAATTAAAGCGTTTTATTTATTTATTTAAGATAAATGTTATTTTAAATAAATAAATAAGATATTATTTCTGATATTTTTTTTAAAACAAAATCACAATGTAATAAATGGAAATTACCAAAAAGGTTTTTGGTAAATGAAACCCTAATTTGGAGTCTATAAATATGTTATATTCTCTAGGGTTTAATAGTTTTATTTTTCCCTGCCTCCAAAACGGTTTTCTCTCTTCCTAGAAAACAAACATAGAGTTTTTCTTTTGTTCTTGATTTTTGAGACAATCAAGAAGATTGCTAGCACACACTCCAATTAGTTTTGTGAAGGGTTGTTTGTGTGGATACCTATAGAGGACACATCCTTTTGGAGACATCTTGATTCGAACAACCAAAGCAAAAAACTCGAGGTAAGGTGTCACCAGTGTGAACCTCCTCTCATCCTTCTAGAAAATCTTGTCTCTTCTACATTTTGGTGAGATTCTTGAAACTCTAGATTTAATCAAGTAGTCGAATTACATGGATCCAAGTTTGGGAACGTGATAAAATTTTAATTTTCCGCTGCGTTTGTATCATGAAACCCCAACAGAACCACCATAGGATTTAGCTAGCATTGTTAATAATAGTTTTAGTGATGTTTTTTATAAAGAAACTAATGTAATAACATCCAATATTTTTGAGGAAGAAAACTCTATTTTTCTTATGGTCAATGCTATGAATTCTGGTTTAGCTTACTTGTGTGATGTTAATTCTGATGGTCTTATGCATTTTAATAATGATCGTTCATGCATGTTTGACATTAATTCTATTCAATTAGATTCATTAAACATGGGCACAAATGAACAACCAAAACACATTTCAATATCACATGATTTAACTCCTATAAAGAGAGAAAAATTTGAGAGAATATTAACAAAAAGAAAGGTAGTATTTGTTTTATCTTATGATGATATGCCAAGGTTAGATAGAGAAATTATGGAGCATCACATTCCAATATATCCAGAAGCTAAACCTGTTAAGTAAAAGCTTCATAGGTTGAGGCCAGAGTGGACAAAAAAGATAAGGGAGGAAATCGCTAAACAGATCCAGGCTAACTTTTTAGAAGTAGTGGAATACCCTCAATGGTTGGCAAACATAGTACCAGTTCCCAAGAAATATGGAAAAGTCCAAATGTGCATAGACTTCAGAGATTTGAATAAGGCATGTCCAAAAGATGACTTTCCTTTACCTTATATTGATGTAATTATCAATAGTGCAGCCTTTAGTGCAATGTACTCCTACATGGATGGGTTCTCAAGTTATAATTAGATAATGATGGCAGTTATAGATAAGATCAAAATTGCTTTTATCATGGAGTAGGGAACATATTGGTATAAAGTGATGCCCTTCGAGTTGAAGAACGCATGAGCAACTTATTAAAGAGCGGCCACTGCCTTATTTCATGATATGATGCATAAGGAAGTGGAAGTGTATGTCAATGATATGATGGTTAGAAATAAGAGAGTGGCACTTTAAGGCTCTGGATAAGTTCCTAGTGAGAATAGAAAGATATAACCTAAGGCTTAATCTAAAGAAATACATCTTTGAGGTAACTTTTGGAAAGTTATTAGGGCATATAGTCAACAACAAAGGAATAAAAGTCGACCAAGACAAGATTAAAGCCATCCAGGAGATGACAACACCAAGAACAGAGAAGGAAGTATGAGGGTTTATTGAAAAATTATAGTACATCAGTAGATTTATCATGAGACTTACCATGGTCTGTGATTCGATCTTCAAGCTCTTAAGGAAGAATCAACCAGTAGAATGGAATGAAGAATGTCAGAAAGCTTTGGTAATATCAAGGAATACCTTACTAACCTACCTATGTTGAGACCACTAAGGCCAGGTAAACCATTAATATTATATTTGTCTTTAAAAGAAAAAGCAATGGGGGCTAGCACAAGAAGGACCATAAGGGGTAGAGTACGCAATGTATTATCTCAATAAAAAGTTTCTACCATATGAAGAAAAATACAATCTAGTGGAGAAGACATGTTTAATAATGATCTGGGCTACAAAGAAGCTAAGACATTATTTATAGTGTTACAAAGTACAAGTTGTCTAAAAAATAAATCCTTTGAGGTACTTGTCTTAGGCACCAGCTTTAACTGAAATGATGTCTTGATGGCTGGTACTTTTAACTTAGTTTGACATAGAGTACATCCCTACTAAGGTCATTAAAGGAAGAGCAGTAGCAGAATTTCTAGCCTAGAATGCAGTCGAAGGAAATAAGAAGTGGAATCTAGAGTTTCTAGATGAGAACTTAGCAGCAATAGAACAACATGAATGGAAGCTTTATTTTGATAGAGTTGTGAATAATAGAGGAGCAGGGCTAGGAGTAATTTTTGTTACACCAGGAGGAGAAACCATCCCAATGGCCAAGAAATTAGACTTCAGGGTCACAAATAACATGGATGAGTACAAGGCATGCATCTACAACATGGAAGCAATGCTAGCAGTTGGAGCTCAAGACCTACTAGTTTATGGAGATTCCATGTTAGTCATTAGTCATGCTAATGAGGAGTGGGAAGTGAAAGAAGAGAGGTTGAAACCTTACATCTGCTATTTAAGAAAGCTAATGCGGAATTTCACTAAATGTCTCTTCATGCACTTACTAAGAGATGAGAATCAAATGGCGGATGCCTTGGCAACACTTTCTTCAATGTGGAATAAATCGATGGGATCAATGATGAAGCCTTTAGTAATAATGAAAATGAAAGCTCTGTGTTATGGTGAGGAACAAGTCAGGAGGATCTAGATAGGGCTAGAAAAAAAGCCATGGTTTTATGACATCCAGAGATTTATTGAGGAAAGAAAATACCTAGATGAAGTAACTTCCAAAGAAAGGTATGCTCTTTGTGTTCTTGCATGTCGTTTGTAAGTCATAATGGGATATTATATGGAAGGATGCTGAATGGAATATAGCTGAGATGTCTCAAGAAGGATGAAGCAAAATAGGTAATGAGAGAGATTCATGCAGGGGTTTATGGATCTCATATGAATGGGATGATTTTGATAAAAAAAATGATTCGGCAAGGGTATTACTAGATAAGCATGGAAAGGGATTGTATCCCAGTAGTGATAGAATGTCATCAGTGTCAAGTACACAGGAACCTCAATCATCTTTCCCCTACAGTGTTAAAAGTTTAACATCCCCATGGCCCTTTACAGCCTGGGGAATAGAGATAATAAGGGAAGTAAAAACAAACTACTTCGAATGAGCACAAGTATATAGTAGTTGCAATTGACTACTTCTCTAGATGGATAGAAATAGAGTCCTTTGGTACCTTGAAGGGTAGACAGATGGCAAGGTTTATCGAGAATAATCTCATTTATAGATATAAGGTCCCGCATCATATTGTGACAGACAATGGCATTCAGTTCTAGGTAGAAATGGCTGAATTATTGTAGAGATACAAGATTGAACATCATAAGTCCTCACCTTATCGACCTCAGGCTAATGGCATAGTTGAACTAGCTAATAAGAATATAAAAAAGATCCTCTCTAAGATGGTGAAAATGCATAAAGATTGGTCTGAATATCTCCCTTTTGCCTTCTGGGGATACAAAACTACAATACGCACTGCTATGAGATAAACTTTGTTCTCGTTAGTATATAGTTATAAAGCGGTTTTGCCTATAGAGATAGAAATTAAATCCTTGAGAGTCGTTATGGAAGCAAAAATTTCTAAGAGTGAATGGATACAAAAGAGATTCAATTACCTCATTTCTCTAGATGAGAAAAGGATGGATGCTTTATTTCATACTCAGATTTATCAGAAGAGAATAGCGAGAGCTTTCAACAAAAGGATTAAGCTAGGAAAGATAAAATCCAGAGATATGGTATTAAAGTAGGCAAAGGCGATGGTGTTTGATCCGAGAGGAAAATTTAGATCAAATTGGGAAGGACCATATTTAGTCAAGATGATCCTGCCCAAAGGAGCTGCAAAGATAACCGATCTAAAAGGGAATGAGTTCACTAAGCCAATCAATTTGGATCGTCTCATGAAATACTACCTTTTAAAAAAAAGAGTCTACTGGCTAGAAAACCTGAAAAGGCTAATTAGAAAAAAGTTAGGACATTTCTTATGTTCAGAAAATTTGCAAAGGGCTGGCAAGCAAAAACAAGGGAATAAAATAAAAGAGATGATCCCGTTGATCAGAAAACTCACAAAGGGCTAATCAGGTAGAAATTAGGGAAATAAAAGTGAGGAAAAAATGTTCAGCTAGAAAATCCAAAAGGACTAGCTGATAACAGGAGTTATGTCATATAATGTATTAAAAGTACTCATTTTTTCCCTAATTAATGAAATAAATTAAAACCTGAGAGGGTAGCTTAGACAAAAAAAAAAGGGTTACATGCTTGAAGGAGAAGCAAACTACTTGAGAGTCAGTTCTGAACCTTGAAATTATCTAACCCAATGATGGTTTCAGCAAGAATGACAGGCATAGGATTAGCTCCAGTTTCTACTTGTTCTAAGATACTGATAATTCTTACATCAGCATCTCCATAAGAAGACACTAGCAAAAATTGAGCATACAAGTATAAGGTGACAGTTTTGATCCAAGCAACATTGTTCCTATCTCTAGCTTCACAAGAAGTAATAAAAAAAGGAAGATTAATAGTACTAGCATTTTATGCATGCATGTAGATGACATCTGGGGGCATATCAAAAAATGCTACTAGTCTATTGGGAAATTCCATTGCAAGATCAGGGAGAGAAATTGCAGTGGTTGAATTTAATGAACATCTAAGAATAGCAGCAAATTCCTCAATTAATGGACATAACTCTTGTCCATTGAATCTAAATACATGATCATTAACATCCTAGAATGTAGTAGCAACATGTAAGAAGTTGTTTTCTATTTTCAGGTGTTGAAGGGACTTTAGGGATTTGGCATGGAAAGGTAGCACTCTATTCTAATCATCTTCATTCATGGTCTTGAGAAATTTCTTCATCAAACTAAAAGTAGCTTGTGTCATGATAAAGAGAAATAAAGAGAAGGATGCACAATAGTCTCATATGTAACTTTTAAATAGGCTTAAAAAGATGATGTTGATGGGATTAGGATTTTCCTGGTTATGTTTTCAGAAGATGGACAAGATTAGGATATGTTTCAGTCATTTTTAGATGAAACTCATGTTAGAACAGGAAAATAAGCAGTCAAATTCCCGATCAAAATTCTAGAAATCTGATTAGAATTCTAGAAATCTAATAAGAATTCTAGAAATTTGATCGAAAATATGGAATTTAGATTAGAATTCTAATTTTTTGATCAGAAATCTAAGGCTTCAATTGATTTTCTAGCATTTCTGGCGAGAAAAAAAAGAGGGGCTTAGGCCAATATAAAAGTCTGGAATTCATTCATAAAAGGAAAAAATTATGAAGTATCTAAAGTACAGTCATGCTAATATAAGTCCTAAAGAAGATCAGTCATCATAAGCTCCAGTATTTGACTAAGGGCTCCATCCTCTAGCTGGATTGTCACTCTGATATGGGGGCATAGAAGTCCCAACATTGTGATTATCAAAACCAAGACTAGTAAGTTATTGTCAAAGCCTTTCATTCTCACTCTCCAGATCCCCGACATAACTCTATTGCATTTAGAATAGTCAAAATCATGCATATCATACATAACATGCATACATTTGCATATTTGTTGCAAATACTAACCCTTTAAGTATCTGTAATCTGTATAGTAAATAATCTCTAGGAAGAGGCAAGATCGTACAAATACTTTACCTGTGTCCTAAGGACTTGTAAAATGAAGTTTACTAATTTACCAACAAGTGCTAGTTTATGCAGGGTTAGAAATTCAAATCAAACTCACATGTGAAGCATCAGGAGGAGAGAAACTAGGAATCTAAGCTGCATCAAAGTACATATGCCGCTCAACAGGAGTCTGCACCATAGGAGCCCAATAATACATGGATCTATCAAATAAGGGAACATCACCCAAAATAGTACTCAAGGAAGTATCACCATGAGCAACCTCACTATGATGAGCAGGCTTAACCTCCTGCTCAGTCTCCTCAGTATCATCCTCAGTCTCCCCCATGGCAGTATCAGGGACTCCTTCAATCAATGCAAGAAGAGAATGTTATATGAAGGGATGAAAGAGATGAAATAAAGTAGTGATAGAAAGCATACCTCAACTAGGTCTATAGGAACCTGCTCTAGGAGATTCGCTCAAATGTACACCCGATAATAATGTGAATGCTCGAGAAAAGTCGAAGCCTCATATCCCTCAAGAGCTACTATGAGCACCGGACCAATTATGCTGCTACTCCATAGCATTAAGGAGGGAATAGAAGAAGGAACACACCTCCTAGAAGGTCCCATATGCCAATGAAAAACATGCTTACCAAGATACCCCATTTGGCAGCCATAACCAGGGAGCAGACCTCTCATAGTCTTAAGCCTTATAGCTATTGTCATAATATCATATCGCTGAATGTCTTTAACACTAGCCAGCCAATCTAATATGACATGCAAACTTATTTATTTAAGTTTATTAAAAGTTTACAATTAATGAAATACTAAAGATCAAATTTGTCTTACCAAGTCCCACTCTAAGGAGTTCAGCTAATCTCGATAGGTTTGCAAGTCATGCCTAATGCTAGCAAGTTGAGAGGAACCCCACCTCTGTATCAGGGGAAGACTCATGTCAAAGCTAATGGTGTAAAACCCAATGCCCCGGATATAAAAAAGAGGAAATAAGAGAAATAAGGATGAAAATGTGAAAATAAGCAAAGTAAAAAAGGATCAGAGACATACGTGTAAGATGTGCTAGAAACCGCACTTTGTCACAGTGCCTTTACAAATAGTATCCAATCTGTAGTAGAGATAAGCAAGTGTTGTAGATCCCCAATCTAAAGTAGCGACCATAGCAAGATCCTAAAGGGGACTAAGAAGAGCGATGCTAACCTCATGACCAGTCTCACAAAAAAGAGTAGTGCCAAGCAATATCAATAAGAAGCATCTCATCTTCTAAAGAATCTAGTGAGTTGTAGTGGTAGGTAGTCTCCTAAAGCCCTAAACGAGAGAAGAAAGAAGCACGTTCTTCCAATTCTTCCATACCGGAATAAACTTCAGCAAGTCACGAACATAGCAACTCCTAGAATCCTTCGAAAGAGTGCAATAATGGATATTAAAAGGGACTTGGACACCTCCAAATGCAATCCCAGTAATAGCAGAGAAGCTCATAAGGGAAATAGTCAGCTCACTTACTCGTGTGTGAAAAGTATAAGTAGTGTCCATCCACCTCTCGATGAGAGCAAAAAGCGAGTAGTGGTCTGACTTACCTCGGGCAGTCAGTAAATCAGCAATGAAACATCAAAATCCAAATGCCCAGATAAACTATACTACCTCTCCAAACAAGTCATGAAATAGTTCTCGAGCCAAGTGAAAGCAACCCGAGAATTTCAGTGGTTTCTAAAAAATTTAGAAAATCATAGGATAACTTTTTTCCTTTCCTAAATTTTTTAATTTTTGTCATTTTTATTTCATTATCTAAAAAAACCAAATAAAAATAAAAAATAAAAAAATTAAATTTTAGCAAAAATCTAATCGGAAGATTGGATTTCTAATTGGAAATCCAAAATTTCGATAAGATTTCTGGAATTTGGATCAAATTCCCAGATTTCTTAACAAAAATATGAGAAATTCAATTGGAAATATGAGAATTTCAATCTAGAATTCAGAATCCCGATGAGAAATTTAGTATATTTGAACATATTTTTGAAATTTTGGTTCTGAATTGTTATTTTTTCATAAATTATACTTAATTAATTCAGCAAATATTCTATAATTGCATGCATGAACATATTAATTTTACATGCTAAAGTAAATATGTTTATTGTATAATTAAAGACACAAGCATGAAATTTACCTCATCTCCAACTTGAGAGCATCTATGAAGGTGTAAATGAGTCAAAGGAAGCACATCTTTACCTTCACGGAGTCCCAAATCATTTTAAGGAAAATGTAAATATGAAGTGATGGGATCTAACTATCTGGAACTGCTCCCACGTAGTTTGCATTATGGGTGAGCCATAGGATTAGACAGATTCAAAAATAGAATTCAGATGAAAGAATAATTGAAAGGAAAAAAATTAAAAATCAAGAGAAAATGAAAAGGAAAAGAAAAAACAAAAAATGAAGAAGGATAAGAAGAAGATAGAGTGAATTGGCAAAAGGGAAAAATAATATAGTAAGCATTATCAAAGGCAAGAAATGAAATGATTGCAGTCAATTTATGAGAAATTATGGATTGCAACATCATCAGTGAGTAACAAAGGGATTGCAGCTAATCGCGAGCAATTATGGATTGCAGCATAATCATATAAGATAATTTAGACTATATGACCTAGTGTAGTTGGCACTGTATGACCGAGTACAATGTATTTTCAACCAAGATTTTACGACCGAGTATAATCAGCATCATATGACCGAGTGTTGTGTTTCTTTTCAATTCAGACTATACGACTGAGTGTAGTCGGCATTGTACGACCAAGTACAATGTATTTTCAATCAAGACTATATGATCGAGTGTAGTCAGTATTGTACAACGGAGTACAATGTATTTTCAACCAAGATTATACGACCGAGTATAATTGGCATCATATGACCGAGTGTGATGTTTATTTTCAATTTAGATTATACGTCTGAGTGTAGTCGGCATTATATGATCGAGTACAATGTATTTTTAACTAAGATTATATGATCGAGTATAATCAACATCATACGACCGAGTATGATGTTCCTTTTCAATTCATACTATATGTCTGAGTGTAATCAGCATTGTACAACCGAGTACAATGTATTTTAACCAAGATTATATGACCAAGTATAATCGGCATCATACAACCAAATGTGGTGTTTGTTTTTAATCAAGACTATACGTTTGAGTGTAATCGACATTGTACGACTGAGTACAATACATTTTAAGCATCATACGACTGAGCATGATGTTCCTTTTCAATTCAAACTATATGTTTAAGTATAGTTGACATTGTACGACTAAGTGTAATGAGTTCCTTTCACCTAAGACTATACAACCAAGTATAGTTAATATCATATGACTGAGCATAATATGTCATTTCAAATCAATGTTGTACGTCAGAGTATAGCAAGTTCATAAACAAAAGCTTCATTAAGCACAGGTAAGTATCCTAACTTTCAATTAAGAAATTGGGTGCTAGTTTGCTTTGCCACAATTTGTCAAGCAAACAGCAACAAAGGGGGGCAACTATAGACACCTAATTTCAGGATGATGAGTTATGGATGCGATAAAAGACTCCAATGATGAAAATGTCATGAATAGGTCTTCAATACTTGAGCTTTAAAACTTCAGGGGTCTAATTGCATTTTTTTAAGAAAGAATTTAATGTTTTCATGGACTAAATTGCAATGCTTTTTAAGGATTAATTACAAAACTTAAATTCTTTCAAGGACCTTTTTTTAATTTAAAGTAAAAAAAGTGGTCAGAATTACATTAATTTCGATCGGAATTGTATAATTCCAATTGAAATTACACAATTTCGATCGAAATTTGACCTCTTCTGCCCATTCTCGAATTTTCTAGGAAAAATTGAGTTCTAGTTGGCTTGAAATTCTCCTAAAATTATTTTGATAATGTTTTTAAGGAAATAGAAGTATTTTAGGAATCAATTTATAACTAGTGTTTAAAGATGTATCCCTATATAAGGAGTGTTTTGGCTCTAAAAATAGGGGGAGGCAAAGAAAAAAAAAAGGAAATAGAGGGGAGAATGCAGAAGAGGAGAGCAAAAACAAAAAGAGAAGAAAAACAAGAAAAGAAAGAGGGGAAAAAGAGAAGCATATTATTCTCTACAAATTATTTTGCATAAATAAAAATCTTTGGAGAATTTTTGAAGAACAATATTCGAAGACCTATCAAGAATGGTAATTTTAAAAAATCTAAAGAGCACTCCATTAAAATCATCCATAAGCATCATTTTATCCTTATTTTATTTTTGATTTATTTACTTCTTTTTTTATTTTAAATTTTTTTTATTATTGTTATAATTTATTCACTAATCATAGTTTTTATTCTTTTTTATGGTGATTATGGAGGAAAACACATGATGATCATACTTAGAGAATTAAATCCATAAGAGGTCCATGGAATGCCATGGATAAGACCTTGTAGAGATATAGTTTCTAGAGTTTTTTTTTATTATTTTTTTTATTGCTTTATTTTATTTATTTATTTTTGGGGTTGTATTAATTATTATTATTATTATTATTATTATTATTATTATTATTATTATTATTATTATTATTATTATTATTATTTTCAATAGATTATTGTAACAGCCCCAATAGTGGGAATAGTGGAATTATGTGTGATTACATGTTTATATTAGTTAATTGGTTAGTAAAATTAGGGTTTCAATTGGGTAATTAATAAAATCAATGGTGGGAGTAGATTAATTTAGGTTTCCTGTTAATGAAAATTAGGGTGTTTAGAAGGAATTAGTTGTTTGATATTTAATTTAATTGTTTTAATATGTTTTATTTGTTTTTGGGCTTGTTTGTTTTTTTTTTTATGTGTTTTGGGCCTTAAGCCCATATTAGATTCTAATCCACTTAAATAAATTTAGGTTTTTATGTTTAATTAATTAAAATGCATTTTAGGTCTATAATTAATTAGATTTTAGGTTAGAGATAACTTAGGCCCATTTAGTAAATTAGACATAGGTCCACTTAATTTAATTTAATTTAATTTAGACTTAGCCCACTTAATTTAAGCCTTTTTCATAATTTGTAAATTTAAGATCACCTTAGCATTAAGACATGTAGAATTAGGCCCACTAACTTATATACCTTCATAAATTATAGATTTAGGCTCATTTTTTGAATTAAAATAAATAGACTTAGGTCTATTTAATTAAAATTAAAAGGAATTAGTCTTTAGCTCACTTGAAAATTAAAATATGTAGATTTAGCTCATTTAATTAAAATCCATGTATATTAGACTAACTTAGGGATTATATGTTTGATTGAATGCATTATTTACTTGTATTTTCATGACTGGTTTGCCTTGGAATTAATTGCTAGAATAGGGATTTATATGAAATTGCATGTAAATAGAGGACAATATAGTAATTCATAAAGTAATCCTAAATGAACATGAGACTGAAAGAAGTTAGTATTCCGTATCTAGAATCTCCTGGTTGTGGTGCTAACTTTTTTTTAGGGAATCGAGTACCAGCTTTTTTATTTGTCCTAGTTATTACACTGGGTGGCGACTCCTAATCTCCACGCTATGTCTTTGTGATAGTGGTTAGTGTGTTCTCTAGAGCTCTGAGCTCAAACAGTGTCATGGTTGTTAAAATCTTAGACGTGAGCTAAACCCCGCCGTCTACAGTGGCAACTCTAATGGGGATAAGAGATACTGATTCTACTTATATTCTTTAGAATTATTATTTTGTTCTTGCATTCATTCTGCATGTCCCTATTAACCAATGGCATTGGTTTATGGTCCCATGATTCCACTAGCTTTATGGGATTGTAAATTAGCTAACCATCACTTTTAGCCTTAACTCCATTCAAGAGAGGTTTTTGGGCTTATCTAACCAAAGTCTGTAACCCAAGTCCTTAAAGGGGGGTAGTCTTCTCTTGAGTTTGCAAAGGATGTCGGGCCCCTCTAACCTTGGCCTATGACTTAAGTCTTAAAGGAGAGTATCTTGCTAAGGGAATCTTGACCTTTTTACCAGACCTTAAACACATTTTATTATTTTCAATAAATATCTTATTTATACGAAGGACATCAATAGAACATGCTACTTAATGAGCTACGCTAGGATTGTTGCACAATAGTACAATAACATTAGGTTGAAAATATGGTATTTGATTATGAATGAGAATATTATGATTGATCGTTATTGGAAAGGGCGATTATGGATCCTCGGTTGACCTAGTGTACTCAGGGCCAGTCATGCTGGTAGTGAGATTACAGATCCTCAATTGACCTCATGTACTCGGGGCTAGTCTACTACCTTAAGTTAGATAAATGAATACTTGGAGTTTTGGATAAGCCAGTTGGCTACTGATTTTATGATTGAGGTTGCAAATATGTTAGGGTTCTATTTGATCATTCATTTAAATAAACATGTTTTATGCATTTACTATATATAAAAGTGGATTTTAGCATCTGTGTGAAATGCATGTATATGTATATTATTAAATTGATGCTTGACTATTTAGACTTTAAGTTGCATGTATATATAATATAATAATTCACTCAGTAAGGTCTGATCCCTCTCAATATTTTTTATAGGAGATTCTTTTTCTTCATACCTCAGTAGTAGTATTTTATACTGATCTTCTTTAGCCCCAGCTAGATTATGTAAACTTTATATCTAAACACTTATTGTAATCTAGAAAACTATAGTAGTAATGTTATTGTATCAGTAGTGTGTTGTTTTATTTTTAAGATTTATATCAAAATACAGTATGAATATTTTTATTATGATAT
The DNA here is from genome assembly GCA_947683625.1 of Mallotus nudiflorus. Taxonomy (NCBI): domain Eukaryota; kingdom Viridiplantae; phylum Streptophyta; class Magnoliopsida; order Malpighiales; family Euphorbiaceae; genus Mallotus; species Mallotus nudiflorus. The sequence continues at coordinate 665,349 of CANTUR010000771.1, read as the reverse complement.
AACATTTAAGTATTTATTTTTATATTGATTAAAGTTTTAACTCTGTCATTTTTTTATTTTACTAATTACATATGTTTTTTTTTTAATTTTTAAGGCTTACTATAGGTTCCAGATTCAAAAGAATTCCCGTTTCCTAGTATCTGTCATGACTCTTGGTTTGGGTCATGACACTTTCCTGATGAATTATTAGGTTTTCCACTTCACAGGGAGATTGAATTCTACATTGATATGATTCTAGGCACAACTTCTATCTCTATGATGCCTTATAAGATGGCTCTTGTAGAGTTAAAAGAGTTAAAGGAGCAGTTTCAAGATTTGATGGATAAGGGTTTTATAAGACCTAGTATTTCTCCTTGGGGTGCATTAGTCCTCTTTATAAAGAAGAAGGATGGTACTTTAAGACTGTGCATTAATTATAAAGAATTGAACAAGGTGACTATTAAGAACAAGTATCCTCTTCTTAGGATAGATGACTTGTTCGATTAGCTTCAGGGTGCATAGTTCTTTTCTAATATTGACTTGAGGTTGGGCTATCATTAGTTACTAATCAATGAAGCTGATGTTCCTAAAATGGCATTCTATACTAGATCTGACCACTATGAGTTTTTTGTAATGTCCTTTCGATTAACCATTGAACTAGTAACGTTTATGGAGCTGATGAATGTGGTGTTCAAACAATTTATGGATCAATTTATAGTGGTTTTCATTGATGATATACTAGTGCATTCGAGGAGTATGGAAGAGCATGTATATCACTTGAGGAAAGTGTTACAAACAATGAGGGAACATAAGCTTTATGCTAAGTTCTCAAAGTTTGATTTTTGGCTAGAAAGTGTAGCATTCCTTGGGCATATAGTGTATAAGTATGGCATTCAGGTTGATTCACAAACGATTGAAGTAGTGTTTAAGTAGCTTAAACCGACCATAGTTATTGAGAATTAGAGTTTCTTGGGTTTAGCTGAGTATTATAGGAGGTTTGTTTAGGACTTTTCAAGGATTACAGCACTTAAAACCCACCTGACTAAGAAGAATATGAACTTTATATGGTCAGACGCATATGAGAATAACTTCTAATTATTGAAGGAGAAGTTGACTACAGCTCCAGTGTTGACTTTACCTAATGGAGTAGACAAGTTCATAGTATACTATGATGCTTCCAAAGTTGGCCTAGGTTATATGTTGATGCATAATTGAAGGGTAGTGGCTTATGCTTCTAAGCAGTTGAAGAAGCACAAGCTGAACTATCCTACTCATGACCTAAAGATGGCCATTGTTATCTTTGCTCTCAAGATTTGGAGGCATTATTTGTATGGGGTAACATGAGAAATCTACACTAACCACAAGAGTCTAAAGTATATCTTTCAACATAGAGATTTAAATCTCAGACATAAGAGATGGCTAGAACTTCTAAAGGATTATAACTATGATATATTATACAATCCAGGCAAGGCTAATATGCTAGTAAATGCCTTGAGTAGGAAGTCCTCAGGTTGTCTTGCTCACATTAATGTAGAGAGGAGACCATTGATCCAAGAGATGCACAAGTTGGTGGACCAAAGGTTGATTATGAAGATAACAAGGTCTGAAGGATTATTAGCTTAGTTTAGAGTTAGATCAATATTAAGGGATAAGATCAAAGCAGCTCAAAGTCAAGATCCTAATTTGGTTGAGCTTGTAGAGAAAGTTCATGAATGGAAGTTTACTATTTTTAATCTTGATGATTAAGGTGTGCTATGAATCAGTGAGAGATTGTGTGTTCATGATATGGATAATTAGAGAGAAGAGATATTAGAAGAAGCTCATTTTGTAAACTACAGTATACATCCTGGTTCTACTAAGATGTACCATAATATTGAGGATCTTTACTGGTGGGATGGAATGAATAAAGATATAACTGAATTTATTTCTAAGTGCTTAACCTATTAGCAAATAAAAGCAAAACATCATAAGCCTTCTAGAAAGCTTCAAATTCTTTTGATTCCTTAGTGGAAATAGGAAAGAGTCACTAGGGATTTTATGACAAGATTGCCTCATTCTAAGGATGGATACGATTCCATCTGAGTGATAGTGGATAGGTTGACCAAGTCAACTCATTTTCTACCAATTAAAGTTACTTTTTTAGTGGCCAAGTTGGCTACACTCTATATCAAGAATATTATGTGTCTTCATAGGGTGCCTATTTCCATTATTTCTAACAGAGGTTCGGTGTTTACCTCTTAATTTTGGCAGAAGTTACAATAAGCAATGGGTATCAAACTTAATTTTAGTATAACTTTTCATCCTCAAACAGATGGTCAGTCTGATAGAACGATCCAAACACTTGAAGATATATTAAGGATGTGTATGATGGATCTTGGAGGTAGTTGGGATGATTATTTGGTATTGGTAGAGTTTTGCTTATAATAACAATTACCATATAAGTATGGAGATGACACCATATGAAGCTTTGTATAGATGAAAATGTAGATGTCCTCTATGCTGGAGTGAAGTCAGGGAAGGAGAATTAACTGGATAAAAAATTATTCATGATGCATCCGAGAAAGTCACTTTGATTAAAAGGAGATTGGAAATAGCAACTAGCAGATAGAATAGTTATGCAAACCTAAACCGCAAGGATGTAGAATTTCATGTTAGAGACTATGTATTCTTGAAGGTGTCACTAATGAAAGGTGCTATGAGATTTGGCAATAATGGAAAGTTGGCACTGAGATACATAAGACCTTTTGAGATACTAAAGAGAGTTGGCATGGTTGCATATCGATTGACTTTGCCTCTAAATTTTTCTCAGGTGCATCCAATGTTTCATGTGTTTATGCTCAGGCAGTATATTTCAGATCCTTCACATGTTTTGTAGCCTCAAAATATGGAAGTGAACGAAGATATGATGTACAAGGAAGAACCAATGGCTATCGTTGACTATCAAGTTTTACAATTGCATTCTAAGTAGATTCTAATGGTCAAAGTCTTAAGGAGGAGCAATAATGTGGAAGAACATACGTGGAAGGCTGAGACTGAGATGCGGGTGGCATATCTTTATCTGTTTCCTCAATAAACTTTTATTCTTCTCTATTTATTTAAAATTTGAGAACGAATTTTTGTAAAGGGGGAAGATTGTTATAACTAGAATTTTAATTAATTATTAATTTAAATGTGAAATTATTTAATGTTAATTATTATTTAATTAAATGTGAGATTTTTATTATTTGTATAGTTTTGTTTAATTATTGATTAATTGTTACGTGTATATATTTTTAGGGGAGATTTAGATTTTAAAAATATTAGATATTATTTTTAAATTTAAAAGATTATTATTTTATATAAAAAAGTACAAAAACTATTTTTTTTTCTTCCTTCTTTTTCTTTCTTCTTTCTTTTCCTTTCCTTCTTCTTTTCTCTTCTTCCCCTGCGCTCAACAACACCACCACTGCCAGTCACTATCCAGCCACATCGTCGACATCGGTCAGTACCACCAGCAATTGCTTTTCCCCTCCTCAGCATGCCACCTTCTTTCCTCCCTCTCTTTCTTCTTTCTTTCCCGATTTCTGATAATTGCTAGTTGGTTCAAGGGCTTACCATTGATGTTTTCGGCCACCTCTGGGCATGTCATTAGTCTTGATTGGAAGCTCATCCTTTGAGCTTCATTTTCTTTCAATCAATTCGTCCAAGTAACTCCAATTTTTTGAATTTGTGTTTAGGTTAATTTTGAGTATTTTGTGAAATAAAGTTTGAATTTAATTTAATTAGACATAGTTGCTTTGAGATTATTTGTAATTGAGGTTGAGATTTTGCTAATGGTGATTTTTAATTATTTTTATGATTTTTCAAATTTTTCAGGTTTGGGTTACTGTTCATGTAACCGTTTTGGCCTAAAAAAATTTATATTTTTATTAAATTCTATTAATTATTTAAAGTAAACTTTGTTAACGAAGTTTTGTGAAATTATGTATAGAAGTTTAATTATGAATTTTTAAAGATTATTTATAATTATGTATTTTTGGAAAAATATTAGAAAATGGTGAATTATTTGATTTTGATTGAAATTACAATTAATTATGCTATTTTAGATTTTTTTTATTAATAAAAGTGTAAAAATAATTTTTATAATTATTTCCCAATTTTTAATTATTTAGTAGTTATTTTGGAAAATTAAATAAAAAATAAATTTATTTATTATTTTTGAGCTTAAATGAGCATTTTAATATTTTTATGATAATAATAAGTGATTTTAGTAATTATTTTACAATTTATGCTAATTTATTTGTAAAATAGAAATTTTATGCTATTAATGGAATTTATTATAAAAATATTATTTAATAACTAGAATTTTATTATTTATTTGGAAAATAATTTCTTTAATATTTTTATGATCTATTTTGATGATTTGAGAAATTGTATTATTTTATTGTATATTTGTGATGTTGGTTCTCAGTTGGGCGTGAATTGTAGTTCAAGTGCCCGACTCGAGATATTGATCTTTTGGGAATATTTGAAGTGTGTTTTTGTACAGGAATGAGTCTACTTTTAGTAGAGAAATTTCCATTTTACAATTTTTGGTAGGTTTTTCATAAAATGTGAATCTTTCATTATAGTTGAGTCTTAGATCAAGTTTTCTTAAAAATCTAGAATATGTAAGATTAGGATTTTATCCTAATTATTTTATTATTATTTTCCTATAGCTACACTGAGACTGAGGCCTACAGAACAGGGTGCAGTTAAGTCATCTTAGAGGAGCGCACTCCACCTGTGAGTTATGACTATATGTATGCATTATATGTAGAAATATTATTGGCATCCATAATTTTTAATAAATATTCATTTTATTATGCTGTGTTTGCATAAATATAAAATTGAATATTTTATTAGTGTATTGGATATTGTTCATATTTAATATATTATTTTATTATTTTATTTATAAAATGTTATTTTAGAGGATAGTTGTAGAACATGACACCTATTGGGTTACACTAAGGCTATTGCGCAATAGTACGCTATATGCTAGGCTATAAATTTTTATGAGATATAATTAAATTGATTATTGACATTTATGATTTGAGAGTGGTGTGACTACAGAAGCTCGGTTAACCTAGTGTATTGGGGCCAGTCATGTAGGCAGTAAGACTATGGGAGCTTGGTTGACTTAGTGTCTCGAGGCCAATCTACTGTCAAAATGTAGAAGAGAAATATTTTTGGAATTAATAAGCCTGTTGACTAGTGAGCTTCAGTGATTGAGGTTACAGAATATTTTAGGGTTCTGCTCTAGTCCTCCATCTAAGTCTTTTTGCATTTATTTATTTATCGTAATGTGATTACGGGCATATGTGTGAAATGCAAGTATAAATTTTTTATATATATATACTGATGCTTGAATGTCTATGTCCTTAGGTTGCATGCATATATATAATAATAATAATTAACTCAGTAAGGTCTGACCCCCTCAGTTATTTTTCAAGATCCTTATCATCACACATCTCATAGTAGTCCTCTTTACTGGACTCTTTTTTCACTGGCTAACCTATGTAAATTTTGAACTTTTACTCTTTGTATTATTAGACGCTGCAGTAGTAGCATATCTTGTTGCATTATTTTATATTGTTTTTGGTTGAGGCTTTATATTTGAATATTTTTATGAAAATATTTTATTATGATATATATATATATATATATATATATATATATATATATATATACTCCTTTTGATTTAATTTTTTTTTAATTTTGAGGTATATTTTTGTTATGTTTTATACGAGTTTTATATTTTTTAGGCTTGCTACAGTTTCTGGATTCTCACGAATTCTCATTCTCTAGCATCGGTCATGACTCCCGGATTTAGATCGTGACATAAGCTATCTACAAGTACTAAGTAAATTTATAAAATTTCCACTACAAGTCCTAAAAAGAAAGAAAAAACTTAAAATATCTTAAATATTGGTGATGGTTAGTTTGAATACTCTTTCTAGTATCTTGTATAATACCCTACAGCTCTCAGCCTATATAATATAGTGGAATCTTGTAAATAAAAGGATAACTATTGCAATCTATTAATTCTATGAATACCTAAAAAATAAGGCTCCACTAATATGTTGATTTAAAGAATACCCAGAATAATAGGTATCAAAATTCATTGTTTCTAAAAAAAGTACCGAAAATTGAAAAAATATGAAATTCTATTAAAATTCATCAAATTTCTCTCAAAACATTGAAAAACAAAAATACATAATGTTCAAGAAAAGAAACCCTAAAAGAAAAGGCAAAAAAGCCAAAACACACACTAAAAATGAAATTAAACTTTAAAGCCAATTTTGAGACCTTAAAAAGTTAAATTTGGGCCACAAACATGGGCCATTATAAGTAAGGCTTACAATAAATATAGGTTTCTGAATTAGTTTCAATTTGACATATTATAAGCCCCATAACTCATCTGCTGCTGAAAGTTAAAGCCTTTTGAAGCTACATTACGCACTCCCTGCCTATCAAATTCATTTAGAAAATCCAAGGCCATTTGATCCGCATCAATATACCCTAAATTGGACATTCTCAAAATGTAGAGATTATATAAGTGAATTCTCACCTCCTTTGCCATAGACATAAATTTACATTGAGTTATGTTAAATTTGTATATTTTTTTTTCTTTATTATTGATGCACAACAATAATATAGAGATTACATAAGTGAAATCAACTTCATCATGGACATAATCTTACACCTAACCACGTTAATTTTTTTTAATTTTCTTTATTATTGATGTGGAGCAATAAGTTTCATAGTTTTTAAAATGGGTTTGCATAACAATGGATAAGAGATATAATTTTTCATTATTATTGTTGTTGTTGTTATTGTTATTTTAGTTAGGATTTGATTTTTATTCCTATTTTAACATTGATTTAAATTTTTACTTTTCTATTTAGAATTTTGCTTTCATACATTAGCTGGGATTTGGAGATAATTTTTACAACTAATGCAGAGATTTGCAATTTTGTAGTTTGTTAGAACTAGAACAAATTTAAATTTGAACCTCTGAGAGTCAAAAAGAAGAATAGAAAACATATTCTACCTACCACTGATCTAGTGTAGCGACAAATCTTTAATAATAATAATAATAATATTGAATTGACATACTAACATGATATATATATATATTTTTTGTTAATGTGGGAATTTAAAGAAGAAATTGATAATTTTTCTATTCTTAACTTTCATCTTATTTGTAAATATGTTCTTCTTAACTTTCTTTTTTTTTTGGTAGTTCTATCAACTTCACTAATTATTTTAATATTATCTAATTTTAAATTATATTTATAGATATGATATTTTCTTATATGATCATGTGCATATTTTTATAAAAAAAAATTATTCAAATATTCATAAAAATACATTTAAAATTTTGTTGGATTTCTTATTCTTGATTGTGATTTCAACTTATTAAAATAATAAATAAAATCAAGTGATTGTGATGAAATTTAGTATAACAACTATAATTGAACTAAATGAAATAAAGAAAAAAATACATTAATTTGGGTTAGAAAAGATTTTGAAATATAAAAAATAATTAATTAAAATCTTAAAATTTACATAATGGAAATAAATATAAAAATATGCACATGATCATATAAAAAATATTAGATATATAATATAATTTAAAATTAGATTAAACTAGAATAATTAGTGAAGTTGATACTGCAAAAAAGATGAAAGTTAAAGGATAGAAAAATTATTAATATTTTCTTCTAATTTTTGCATCAGCAAATAATTTACACATGTATATGCCATGTTAAAATGGGCACACATTATTTTGACTGTGCGTAAATTTGTAATAAATTGAAAAGTTTGTATTCCAATTTGCGACAATTTTAAAAGTAGGATAAATTAATGAAAATGACTAATGTTCATGGTAGAATAATATAATAACCCATTATTATTATTATTATAAAATAATATTGTTATTATTTTAAATATACTAACAAGTCCTCAATTTCTATTGGCGGACTTGTTAGTCTACTAGCGAAAATGGAGGAAATGGTACTCATTTGCCACATTAGTCAAAACCACCACAAATTGTTAATTTTTTTCCTTTTCTACAAAAAAAAAAAAAAAGAATATCTTCAAAAAGTACTACAAATTGGTAAAAAATTTTAGTTTTTGCCACAAATTGGCAAAAAGCCCCTTCTTCTATTTCTGTTATAACCCGAACTTTTATTAATTATTAATTTAAATATGAAATTATTTAATGTTAATTATTATTTAGTTATTTATGAGGCTATTATTATTTGTATAGTTTTATTAAACTATTAATTAATTGTTTAGTGTATATATATTTGGGAGAAATTTAGATTAAATATTAGAATATTATTTTTAAATTTAATATATATATATATATAAACCAAAATTTTTTTTCTCTTTCATTCCCTCCTTTTCTTTTTTCCTTTCTTCCTCTCTTTCTTTTCCTTCTTCCCCTGCACACACTTGATAGCAGTGCCACCACTAGCTAGCCGTCACCTCTACTTGTTAGTGTTGTCGCCGCCAATAGCTGCTCCTCCTCTCCCAGGTGATGCCACCTTCTTCCCTCTCCTTCTTCTTCATCTTGATTTCTCCATTGTTGCCGGATTGGTCAAAAGCTTACTGGCGATGATTCTGGCCACTCTAGCTACTGCCACCAGTCTTGATTAGAAGCTCTTCATTCGGGCTTTATTTTCCCTCAATCAATTTGTCCAAATAACTCCGGTAACAACTCCAATTTTGTGAATTTGTATTTAGGTTAATTTTGATTATTTTGTGAATTGAGATTGAATTTGATTTAATTAGACATAGTTGCTTTGAGATAAATTGTAATTGAGGTTGAAATCTAGCTAATGGTGATTTTTAATTATTTTTATGATTTTTCAAAATTTTTGGGTTCATGTTACTGTTTACGTAACTGTTCTAGCCCAAAGAATTTTATATTTTTAATAAATTCTATTAATTATGTAGAGTAAACTTTGTTAAGGAAGTTTTACAAAATTATGTATAGAATTTTAAATATGAATTTTTATAGATCATGTATAAATACGTATTTTTGAGAAAAATATTAGAAATTGGTGAATTATTTTATTTTAATTGAAATTATTGTTAATTTTTCTATTTTAGACTATTTTGATTAATACAAGTGTAAAACTAATTTTTATAATTATTTCCCAATTTTCAATTATTTAGTGGTTATTTTGGAAAATTAAATGAAAAATAAATTTTATTATTATTTTTAGCCTAAATAAACACTTTATTATTTTTATGATAATAATATGTAATTTTAATAATTATTTACAATTTATACTAATTTATTTGAAAAATAGAAATTTTACGCTATTAATAGATTTTAATAGCAAATTATTATTTAATAACTAGAATTTTATTATTTATTTCAAAAATAATTTTCTTTAATATTTTTATGATATATGTTGATAATTTGAGAAATTCTATTATTTTATTGTGTACTTGTAATGTTGGTTCTCAATTGAGTGTGAATTGTAGTTCGGGGTCTCAACCCAAGGTGTTGAGTTTTTGGATTATTTGAAGTGTGTTTTCGTGTAAGAATAACTCTACTTTTAGTAGAGAGATATCCGTTTTACAAAGAAAACTCTACCAAATTTTTTATAGATTTCTTACAAAACGTGACATCAGCTCTCTGTTTGTTTTTAACTTTTTTTTTTTTAAGTTGAGTCCTAGATCAAGTCTTTTATTAGAAATCTAGAATATATGAGATTATAATTTTTATCCTAATTATTTTAGTATTATTTTTCTATAGATGCGTCGCTACCGAGGCTTACAAAAACAGACTAGTCAAGTCATTTTAGAGGAGTGCACTCCCCCTATGAGTTATTATTATATATATGTATTGCATGTAAAAATATTATTGGCATCAACAATTTTTAATAAATATGAATTTTGTTATGCTTGTATATATATATATATATATATATATATATATATATATATATATATATATATATATAAGTGAATATTTATTTGTGTATTGGATGTTGTTTATATTTAATATATGACATTATTATTTTATTTATAAAATGTTATTTTGAAGGATAGTTATAGAACGTGCCACCTAGTGGGTTACACTAGGACTGTTGCATAATAGTATGCTAGATGCTAGGCTATAATTGTATTAATATGAGATATGATTCAATTGATTATTGAGATTTGTGGTGAGAGAGTGTTGTGATTGCGGGAGCTCAATTGATCTATTGTCTCAGGGCCAATCATGCCGGTAGTGAGACTATAAGAGCTTGGTTGACTTAGTGCCTTGAGGCCAGTCTATTATCAAAAATTAAGAAAAGAAATATTTTTTGAATTAAATGAGCTTATTGGCTAGTGAGGTTCAATAATCGAGGTTACAAAATATTTTAGGGTTCTGCTTCAGTCCTCCACCTAAATTTTACTACATTATTGTTGTTATGAAATGTGATTTCAAGCATTTGTATGAAATGCCTGTATAAAAATAAATAAATATAAATATTATTATACTTATTCTTGAATGTTTGTGTCTTTAGGTTGCATGCATATATATGATAATGATTTACTCAGTGAGGTCTGACCTTCCTCAATATTTTTTTAGGATCCTTCTCCTTAAACCTCTTATAGTAGTTCCCTTTAGCAGACCCTTTCCTCTTCCGCTGATCTATGTAAACTCTAAATTATCCTTTCCTTGTATTGCTAGATGTTGTGGCAGTATTACATACTTATTGTATTCTATGGTTGTTATTAATGGTGGTTATGTATTTTAAATATTGTATAATATTTTTATTAAGATATTATTTATAGAGATCCTTTTTCATTATTAAAAGTTTTAATTCTGAGCATATTTATCGTTATATTTTATTGAGTTTTATATTTTAAAACTTGCTATGAGTTTTGAATTCTTGTGAATTCCTGTTCCCTAGTGTCGATCATGACTCCTGGGTTTGGGTTGTGACAAAGTTGGTATTAGAGCCTAGGTTTAGTATGGTTAGACCTAGGTTGTAAGAGTTTGAGTTTTCTTTAAAATTAATGCAGCAATTGGGTTCGATTATGTCTTTAAAAGACTTTTTTTCTTTAGAATTTCGTGTAATTGTTAAGATGTCTATTTTTGTTTGAATTATATTTGTGTTTGTTTATATTCTTTTCAAAATAAGAAATAGAGCATGAGTTGCTCAACCGATCATTGAGGCCAAGGATTAGGAGTCCTTCCAAGACAAGATTCTACCCATTGAGTCATTGATTAGGCATAGGGGTAGAGGTAGAGGTAGACCTAGAGGAGTGGCAGGTCGCCATAGACAGAGAGAGTTGTAAGATAAGGAACCTACAGGCTAGTATTTTGAGGGAGATGCTTTTCCACTAGGAGTTCAACATAGTGTAGCAACTATACCCGATGCCTTACTACCTTTACAGCCTCTTTATCAATATGGAGTTCAGGGTATATTAAACTCTAAGGTAGCTTTATTCTACATAAGTGTTGGCAGAATTTCATTTAATGGAACTTCAGACGTGCTTAATTTTCTTAACATGATTAAGTCGAGGACTCGGACTGCATACATCGAGTATCAACGAATTCTGATTGTCAAGTTGTTTATTGAGGGGCCAGCATTAGATTGGTTTGTTCTAATCATCCAACCCTACATGACTACACTGACTTGGGCTTAGTTCAAAGAGTGATTCATGAGACAATTATGCCTAGAGCCGATGCATATGAGTTATAGGCTTCGACTAACGAGTATTTCTAAAAGTATAGGTTGGTAAAGGATTACACTAGAGAGTTTCTTTGTTTGTTTAGATTTGCCAAGGACATAATGAGGGATCAATATTTTACTGTCACCACCTACGTGATTGGATTGAGTTTTGCATTCGTTGGGATGCTTATTATGGGCTTAACTCTTGAGTTGATAATTAAGGTAACTAAGGAGATTGAGCTTACACTTATTATGCAAGGAGTGATAAACTACTATCAAATGGAAGGTACTAGAGTAGAAGGATATTAAGATGTTCCATACTCGACATTTCATACTTGCTCCAGTAGTCAGCCTAGGAGATATTATCAACAGGGCTAGAGACCTCAGTAGAGAGTCCATAGGAGTAGTAAAATGGTTGTAATGGGACCTATAAACCTGTTAGATTCAGTTCAAGTGCTACTAGCAATAGTAGTGTATAGAGTTCTGGATATGGTAGCACAAGATCTGTAGCTAATGCTTGCCAGACATATGGAGAGTCCATCAAGGATCGTGTTATATGGCTCCGAGGGCATGTTTTTGATATTTAAAAGTGGGACATTTTCCAAATCTTATTCATATTTTGGTTTTCAGTAGTAGTTTCCCCAGTCATTTTCAGCTAGCATAGCTCTAGCTTAGTTTTAGCCGTCGCCATTTCAGTACTTGGGCACTTCTCAGTTTGTTGCCTAGTAAGGGTGAGGCATAGGGGGTAGAGGTAGTGCTAGAGAATTTGGACAGGCTTTTACCAGCCATTAGATTTGTAAAGGCTAGGCTAGAGTCTTCACTCTTACATAATAGGATACTTAGGAATCTAATGTAATGGTAACAGGTACACTTCCAGTATGTTTTATTGATGTTAGAGTTTTTATTGATTTGGTTGCTACCTATTCTTTTGTGTCTCCTATTTTTGCTTCAAAATTGAGTTAAAAAGATGTGAGGATGGCAATTCCTTTATCAGTTGCCACACCTCTAAGTGATTCGTTGGACACTGACGTGATTCTTCTTAGGTGTCTTATGTTGGTAAAAGGCAGAGAGCTACCTGTAGACCTGGTGCTGTTGGATGTAATAGACTTTGATGTAATTCTAGGTATGGACTAGTTGTCTCAGCATCATGTTGTTATGGATCATCATAGTAAAGAGGTGATTTTTCAAAATTCAAGATGTAGAGGAATTTAAGTTTATGGGTGATAAGAGTTCTATAACTCAGAATCTTATTTATGCTATTATGGCAAGGAAGATGCTGCAAAAATGTTGTCAAGGATACTTGGCATTAGTCAAAGATACTTTAGCAGAATTAACATCCATCTCAGATGTTCCTATAGCATATGAGTTTCTAGTTGTCTTCCCTGATGAATTGTCGGATTTACCACCTCATAGGGAGATTAAATTTTATATTAATGTGGTTTCAGGCATAACTCTTATCTTTATGCCACCTTATAGGATAGCTCCTACAAAGTTGAAAGAGTTAAAAAAATCATATGCAAGATTTGTTGGACAAGGGTTTCATAAGACCCAATACTTCTCCTTGGGTTGAATCAGTCATGTTTGTAAAGAAGACGGATGGTACTCTGAGACTGTGCATTAATTATAAATAATTGAATAAGGTGAATATTAAGAACAAGTATCCTCTTATGAGGATAGATAATCTTTTCAATAAGCTTTAAGGTGCATAGTTCTTTTCTAGGATCAACTTGAGGTTAGGCTATCATCAGTTATAGATCAGTGAGGTTGATGTTCCTAAAATGGCAATCCGTACTAAATATGACCATTTTGAGTTTTTGGTGATGTCCTTTAGGTTAACCAATGCACCAACAACATTTATAGATCTAATGAATAGGGTGTTCAAACCATTTATGGATCAATTTATAGTAGTTTTTATTGATGATATACTGGTGTATTCGAGGAGTATAAAAGAGCATGTATATCACTTGAGGACAATGCTATAAACATTGAGGGAACATTAGCTTTATGCTAAGTTCTCAAAATGATATTTTTGGCTGGAAAGTGTAGTATTCCTTGGGCATGTAGTGTCTACGGATGACATTGATATTGATCTATAAAAGATTAAAGTAGTGTCTAAATGGCCTAGATTGACCACAATTATTGAGATTCAAAGTTTCTTAGGTTTGGCTAGGTATTATAGAAGGTTTGTCCAAGATTTCTTAAGGATTGTAGAACTTATGACCCATTTGACTCAGAAAAATGTAAAGTTTATATAGTCAGGTGCATGTGAGAACAGCTTCCAACTGTTGAAGGAAAATTTGACTACATCTATAGTATTGACTTTGCTTAATGGAGTAGACAAGTTCACAATGTAATATAATGCTTCCAAAGTTAACCTAGGTTGTGTGTTAATCCTGAATGGAAGGGTGGTAGCTTATTCTTCCAGGCTGTTGAAGAAGCACGAATAGAACTATCCTACTCATGACCTAGAGATGGCCACTGTAATCTTTACTCTTAAGATTTGGAGACATTATCTGTACGAAGTAACATATGAAATTTACACTGATCATAAGAGTCTCAAGTATATCTTTCAGTAGAGAGATTTAAATCTCAAATAGAGGAGATGGTTAGAACTTCTGAAGGATTATGATTATGATATTTTATACCATCTAAGTAAGGCTAATGTGGTAGCAGATGCCTTAAGTATCAAGTCCTCAGGTAGTCTTGCTCACATCAGTATGGAGAGGAGACCATTGATCCAAGTGATGCACGAGTTGGTAGACCAAGGATTGATAATGAAGATAAGTAAGTCAGGAGGATTGTTAGCTCAGTTCAAAGTGAGATCAATATTGAGGGATAGGATCAAAGTAGCTCAAAGCTGAGATCCTGATTTGGTTGAGCTTGTGGAGAAAGTTCATAAAGGGAAGTTCACTAATTTTAACCTTCATGATGAAGGTGTGTTATATATCAGTGGGAGATTCTATGTTCTTGATATGGATAACTTGAGAGATGAGATATTGGAAAAAGCTCATTTTGCAGCCTATAGTGTATATTATGGTTATACTAAGATGTACCATAATATTAAGGATCTTTACTGGTAAGGTGGAATGGAGAAAGATGTAGCTGAATTTGTTTCTAAGTGCTTGACCTATCACCAAGTGAAAGTAGAATATTAGAAGCCTTTTGGGAAGATTCAATCTCTTTCAATCCCTGAGTGGAAATGGGAGAGAGTCACCATGGATTTTATAATAGGATTGCCTCATTCTAAGGATGGATATGACTCCATCTAGGTGATAGTGGACAAGTTGACAAAGTCAGCTCATTCTATGCTAGTAAAAGCTACTTTTTCAAGGGCCAAGTTGGCTAAGCCGTATATCAAGAATATTATATGTCTTCATAGGTTGCCTGTTTCCATTATTTCTTAAGGAGGATCAATGTTTATCTCTTGATTTTGGTAGAAGTTACAAAAAGCGATGGGTACTAGACTTGACTTCAGTATTACTTTTCATCTTTAGACAAATGGTCAGTCTAACAGAATGATCCAAACACTTGAAGATATATTTGAGAATGTGTGTGATAGATCTTGGAGGGAGTTGGGATAATCATCTACAATTGGTAGAGTTTGCTTATAATAACAACTACTATAGTAGTATTAATATGGCACCATATGAAGCATTGTATAGAAGGAAATGTCAATCTCCTCTATGTTGGAACGAAGTTGGGGAAAAAGAATTAATTGGATAAAAAACTATTCAGGACACATTTGAGAAAGTCGCTTTAATAAAAAGGAGATTGGAAACAACTACTAGCAGGCAGAAGAGTTATGCAAATCTGAAGTACAATGATGTGGAATTTCAAGTTGGAGACTATGTATTCTTAAAGGTGTCACCAATGAAAGGTGTTATGAGATTTGGCAAGAAGAGAAAATTGGCAACGAGATACATAGGACCTTTTAAGATATTGGAGAGAGTTGGCATGGTTGCATATTAGTTGAATTTGTCTCCAAATTCATCTCAGGTGCATCTAGTGTTCCATGTGTCAATGTTTATAAAGTAAATTTTATATCCTTCACACATTTTACAACCTCAGAGTATAGAAGTGAATGAAGATATGATGTATGAGGAAGAACCTATGGCCATTATTAACAATCAAGTTTGACAGTTACGTTTTAAGTAAATTTCGATGGTCAAAGTCTTATGGAGGAGCAACAATGTGGAAAAGTACACGTGAGAGACTGAGGTTGAGATGCGGATGGCATATCCTTATTTTATTTCCTTAATAGATTTTGTACTCCTTTTTATTTATTAAAATTTGAGGATGAATTTTTTTAAGGGGAAAGATTGTTATAACCTGAATTTCTATTAATTATTAATTTAAGTGTGAGATTATTTAATGTTAATTATTATTTAATTATTTATAAGACAATTATTATTTTGTAGTTTTAGTAAAGTGATGTCCATTTTACAAAGGAGACTCTATCGAATTATCGATAGATTTCTCATCAAATGTGACATTAGGTATGTGTTTGTTTTTTAGTGTTTTTTTAGTCAAGTCTTAGATTGAGTCTTTTATTAGAAATCTAGAACATATAAGATTAGGAATTTTATCCTAATTATTTTATTATTATTTTTCTATAGTTGCACCGCAATCATGGCCTATAGGATTGGGCCAGTCGAGTCATTTTAGAGGAGCGCACTCCACCTATGAGTTATTATTATATGTATACATTACATATAGAAATATTATTGGCATCCATAATTTTTAAGAAATATGAATTTGATTATGATATGTTTGCATATGTATAAAAGTGAATATTTTTTGTGTATTGGATGTTATTCATATTTAATATATGATTTTATTATTTTATTTATAAAATGTTATTTTGAATGATAGTTGTAAAACATGCCACTTAGTGGGTTACATTAAGGCTATTGCGTAGTAGTGCACTAGATGCTAGGCTATAATTTTATTGATATGAGATATGATTAAATTGAATATTAAGATTTGTAGCGAGAGAGTGGTGTGATTACGGGAGCTTAATTGACCTATTGTTTCAGGCCAATCATGCCTGTAGTGAAACTGCAGGAGCTCAGTTGAATTAGTGTCCTACGGCCAATCTACTGTTAAAAATTGAGAAGAGAAATATTTTTGGAATTAAATAAGCTTGTTGGCTAGTGAGGTTTAATGATCGATGTTGTGGAATATTTTAGGGTTTTACTCCTATCCTCTAACTAAATTTTACTGCATTTATTGTTGTTGTGAAATGTGATTTCGAGCATTTGCATGAAATGCATATATAAAATAAATAAATATTAGTATATCGATGCTTGAATGTTTGTGTCCTTAAATTGAATGCATATATATAATAATGATTCACTTAGTAAGGTCTGACCCCATCAATATTTTTTTAGGATCCTTTTCCTTATACCTCCTATAGTAGTTCCAGTCACTGGACCCTTTCCTCTCTGGCTGATCTATGTAAACTCTAAATTATCCTTTCCTTGTATTGCTAGATGTTGTAGTAGTATTACATATATATAAATATTATTATATTGATGCTTGAATGTATGTGTCCTTAAGTTGCATGCATATATATAATAATGATTCACTTAGTAAGGTCTGACCCCCTTAATATTTTTTTTGGGATCCTTCTCCTCAGACCTCTCATAGTAGTTCCCTTTACTGAACCCTTTTCTCTTTGGCTAATTTATAGAAACTCTAAATTATCCTTTCCTTATAATGCTAGACGTTGTAGTAGTATTACATACTTGTTGTATTCTATGGTTGTTATTAATGATGGTTATGTATTTTGAATATTGTATAATATTTTTATTAACATATTATTTATAGAGATCCTTTTTCATTATTAAAAATTTTAATTTTGAACATTTTTGTGGTTATATTTTATTGAGTTTTATATTTTAAGGCTTGTTACAGGTTTTAAATTCTTGCAAATTCTCATTCCTTAGCGCGAGTTTTGACTCTCGGGTTTAGCTCATGACAATTTTTTCTTCTTCTAATTTTGTTTTTTAATATGTGTTAAGCCATACTCCATTCTCATTGTAATGGAAGAAAGATAGTCACACTCCATTTAGTCATATTTTATTCTCATCAATGTTTCTCTTTCTTTTTTTTTTCTTTTTCTAATTTTGTTTCTGAATTTGTATTTCTAGTGCTATAAGTGTTGATAAATTTGTGCTTATTCAAAGATTCTTTTTAATTTGATGAGTGATTATTAGATTTGAATTTGTGTTTTTCTTATTATTTCTCATTTTATTTTTTGATTTGTGTTTCTAGTGCTATTGGTATTGATAGATTTTTACCAATTTATAGTTCTTGTTGACTTTATTAGTGTGTATTGTAATTTTTTATTATTTTTTTTATTGTTTCAATTTTTTTTCATAGTTACTTTTATTTTATTATTTCAGTTATTTTTATAATTATTTTTATTTAGTAATTTCAATTGTTTTGATTGCTTAGTTATTTTGATTGTTTCGGTGATTTAAAACAATCACAATATTTTTGAAAAGAAAAGAAGTAAACCTTATTTTTAATTTTTTGGTTTTTAGTAATTTCTAGGAAAATCTCTTTAAATTGAGAACATAGCCTAAGTCCACCCAAGTGTTGGAAGAACATAATAGAAGTGATCATTAGTTGCGCGGACTTGTCCATTCTTGACCCTAAGCTCAGGCCATCTCCAACCGGGACCAATGGTGATAGTAAAATACTGTCCAAATTTGTTGTTTTGAACAGTGTGCACAGTAAATTTGCTGCATACTCTTCATCACAACAAATACTATTCATTTTTTTTTACATAATAGTCCTCTATTTTTATATATCTAATATTTTAGACCAATTTCATTCTAATTATTTTATTTCCTTTTACATGATATTTATTTTGTTAACTTTTGAATTAACAAAATATAAAATTAGTTTAATGTCTTATTATTTATATTTTTATTATTTACATAATTATTATTAAAATAAATATAATATTTAATTATAGATTATTTATAAATAACTATTAAAAAATTCCATTTGGATGAATATATAAAAAATAAAATATATGTGTGCAATATGTAAAAATAATAAAATTTAAGAAATTAATAAATAATAAGATATATAAAAAATATTCAAAAAAATATTCCTTTTAGTGTAAAAATTGATGTTATGGATTAGAAACAAAATACTATAGATACAATAATTTACTGTAAAATTTGCAGCAATTTGTTGTTTTGGATTGGAGATGGCCTCAGTGTTCACATAATTTTGTCTTCTAAATGAATTGATGAAGTTAGTGCAAGTCCTCTTCAAAGACTTGAGACCTATTGATGTAGCAGAAGAATGATAAATAGGGAAATGATAACTGGTTTCTGGAACTCATGAGCTTGGTATCTTGCAATCCTCAAACAAAAGGCAAGGTAAGAGGTGGGGATAGTCCCCACAAACACTCTGATGCCTAAGTTAGAGAACAAAAGTAGGGGAATATGGAACAACTAGAACATGTAAGAATGAGATGCCCCTCTGTGAGGGATATGAGGTCTTATTTATAGTAATACTTTAACCTAAGAGGAGTAGGATTCCTTGTGAGATAAGAGTCCTAATCCTGGTAGGGGAGTGTTCCCTCTTTGGTTAGGATTCCTCTTTGGGGTAGAGTCCTTTTCCTGGACGGATTCTGCTACCTTCCTAGTCCAAATGTCCTTATTTAGGAGATAAAGATCCTTTAATTAGGCAGGAATATATATAGGCGGTACTAGGAATTAATGTTCCCTGAATTGTGCATGAATATTGAGTTCTAATCTTTTGTAACCTGTAATTCGCAAACTCAGGAAATATTCATCAAAATTCAAGGAATTCAAAATTTTACTAATCATAATGAAGGCCAAAAATCCCAAAATAAAGCTTAAAAGGGAAAAAAACCCTACACAAAAAGAATCCTAAACGAAATAGGAAAAAAGCCCTAAAACAACCAAAAATAGAAAAATTGCCAATTTGGGGCATAAATAGTTGAATTTGCCCAAAAAGCAACAAAGGTCTTAAGTAAAGCTTATGACTTAGGAATAGAACTCCACCTTGATTATAATAAATTGACTTCTCAGCCACCTAATTTTCTAGCAAATTCTTCACGTTTGACTTCCCTTAGTTTTGAATTGCAAGGAACTTTTCCATAACATGTTTTCTTGCTTCCTCAACTGTGAAACATAGATATTTCATCTAATCTTCTTCTTATATGTCAATTTTTAGAATTTCCCTTCATCAGTCTCATCCAATCTCTTGGGATTTCTGATACTAACTTTAATAGAAAATTGCCAGAGTCAATTGGTAATCTCAAATTCCTAACAAATTTAGAACTTGAAAATTGTAATTTTTTCGAAGTGATCCATCCTTCAATTGTAAACCTTACCGATATTGTGTACCTTGCTCTTCATAATAATATTTTTAGTAAGTCCATCCTTTCTTCAATGGTAAATCTTACCAATTTTATGGAAATTGATTTTTGTAATAGTAGTTTTAGTGGTGGTATCCCTCCATTCGATGGGGAAGTTACTTCGTATTTTGCAAAACTTGACTTGTCCTACAACCAACTAAATGGGATTGTAAAAGCCTCTTTATTTACTCTCCCTTCTTTGAAGAATTTAGGTCTTAGCAACAATCAGTTGGTTGGTGAATTAAACAATTTCTAAAACACGTCCTTTTCACTATTGAAAAGTTTGTATTTGGGTCACAATAATTTAGCAAGAATTGTACCAAAGTCTATTTTTTAACTTTCAAGGCTCACGAATCTTTTATCAGATGCCAACATTCAAATTGAGGATATTCCAAATGCAACTTTTCCTAAGTAGCCTCTTTAAGGAATTGAGAATACAAGTATGCCAATCTTTAATGTAGAATTAGCAAATGATTTTTAATTGGTAATTGTGTCACACAAAATATTATTTCTCCTTTTTATTCTCCCATTTAAAAGAATGAAATTCTATTTTATATTTCATAAATCAATTAATTAGTACAAATAAAAAGCCAATCTTTTATAGAAATTTGAGTTCTGGTGTGATATGGATTGATTTGGAACATGAACAATAGTATAACTTTGTTGCTGTAAATGAACTTCAATAATAGCATAATTGTTGTTATTGGTGTAAACTAATAAAGAGATAAATCTGAAATTGGAAATCTCAAATTATGAGTTTCATTGATTTCTTGATTATTGTATCTATATATAATATGGAAGAGCAATTTATGTTGGTTAGACCTCTCCTGCAATGAAATTTCTTTTCTTGAGCAACCTCTTTAAATTGTTTGTGGAATTTGGGTTAATTTCCACCAATAATAACAAAAATCACCTTGACAACTATTGTACAGGTGACTAGAGTATAAACAATTGTACTAAAAATCACCCCAAGGTATATTCCCAAAAAAGAGTGGTAGGGTCACAATGGTCCCACTTAAAAACTACACTCCTTAGATAAAATTTTACCAAGACAAGTAGTTTTAATAGCACAATAATTAACAAAAACTATACCCGACAGTAGCTATTAAATAGACATAAAAGAGAACACTAAACTCTAATGAAGTTCGGCCAATTATGCCTACGTCGTCAAACACTACCAAAATAATATTTTACTAATTGAGGAAATATTACAAATATGAGAGAAAGAATACAAATATCCTAAATATTAGAGAAGGCTAATTTTATGGGATGATAATTTTAATGAAGGGGGGAAGTTCTTTTATAATTAAAGAACTTCCCTATTCCTTTTAAAATCCCAATGTAAGATTTGCCAAAAACTAACAAATCTCCACATTGGCAAAATCCCATACAATTCTCTCATAAATTCAACCTTTAGTAGTGTCTACAAATTTCTTCTTTTTAAATTTGTAACAATATTTATGAAGTCTAAACAATGTTTAAACTTGACCATAGTTACCACTTTTATCATCATATCAGCAAGATTCTCAATAGTCTAAATCTTCTTAATTGTGACTCCACATTCTTCAAGAATCTCCCGTACAAAGTGATATCAAACATTGATATGCTTTGTTCTTGTATGATAAACTTGGTTCTTTACTAAATGAATAGTACTCTGACTGTTATAATGTACTTTGATGCACTTTTGCTCAATTCCCAGTTCACTAAGCAACCTTTGAAGCCAAATTGCCTCCTTTACAGCCTTTATAACTGTAATATACTCTACCTCTGTAGTAGATAGAACAACTGTTGACTATAAGGTGGAATTCCAATTGACTAGTGCCTTTGCAAAAGTAAACACATAACTAGTAGTTGATTGACGCTTGTCCAAATCACTAGCATAGTCAGAATCATAATATCCATCTACACACTGACCATCTTGTATGTCCTAATAAAATACTAAACCAATATCTACAATGTTCAGAATATATCGTAGAATCCATTTCACAGCTTGCCAATGCTCTTTTCCAGGATCATGCATGTACCTACTTATAACCCAACTGCTTGTGAAATATCATGCCTCGTACACACCATTGCATACATCAAGCTACTAATAGCACTTATATATGGTACTTTTGACATGTGTTCCCATTCTACATCATTCTTCGATGACATGGATGCACTAAGCTTGAAATGAGGAGCAAGTGGTGTACTAATTGGTTTTGGCTTTTCATTCATGCTAAAACATTTTAGTATTTTCCTCATATATTCGTTTTGAGAAAAGAAAAGCCTCTCTAATTTCCTATCTTTGGATATTTCCATACTAAGAATCTTATTTGCTTCATCAAGATCCTTCATCTTAAACTCTTTGTTCAATTGAGTCTTCAATTTTTTAATCTCTATTTGACTCTTGGAAGCTATCAGTATATCATCAACAAAAAGAAGAAGATATATATAAGATTCATCTTGTAGCTTGCACAAATACACATAATGATCATATTTGCTTCTCGTGTACCTTTTCCCAATCATAAACTTATCAAATCTTTTATACCATTGCCTCTGAGATTGCTTCAATCCATATAGTGATTTTTCTAATTTGGAAACTATCTTTTCTCTACTAGCAACTTTGAATCCATCTGGCTGAGTCATGTAGATTTCCTCATCCAAGTCTCCATGTAAAAATGTAGTTTTTACATCCATCTGAACTAGTTCTAAATCTAATTATGCTGCCAAAGCCAAAAAAAATTTAATGGAGGAATGCTTTACAACTGGAGAAAATACTTCATTATAATCAATTCCCTCTATTTGTGTGTATCCCTTAGCCACCAATCTTGCTTTGCAGTGAACATTATTCTTGTTAGGAAATCCATCTTTCTTCATATATACCCATTTGCACCCAATTGCCTTCTTTCCCTTTGGAAGACTAGCTAGTTTCCAAGTCTGATTCTTTTGAAGGGACTGCATTTCTTCATTCATGGAAATCCTCCACTTTTCATGTTCTAAACTTTAGACTGCTTCATTATAAGTGGTAGGAACATCATCAATGGCAATTGGTGATGCATAAGAGACCATATCAACATAACGAGTAGGTTGTCTAATGGTCCTCTTTCCCTTCCTTAATGCAATTGATTTATGTTGTTATGGAGGTTCTTAGGTCTTAACCTCTTCTTCATTTGACTCTTCTTCTACCATAGGAGAGCCATTATTAGTTTCTACATTGGCTGGGATAATTCTATTGCCATTAAACTCCACCTATTTGGGAGTACCATCTATCTGCTCCATTTTTTTGAAGTCACCTTTCTTAATATGGTAGATTCATCAAAGGTAACATCCCTACTAAAAATTACTTTCTTTGTTTCAAAACAACAAAGATGATAGTCTTTCACACCAATAGTGATGCCCATAAAGATTGCCTTTTTTACTCTTGGGTCCAGCTTTGACTTCTTAATATGGTAATATGCAATGGAACCAAACACATGTGTAGACAGCGGGGTTCAGCGTGCATCCAAGATTTTAGCAACCGCGACACTGTTTGAGCTCAAGGCTCTAGAGAACACACTAACCACTATCATAAAGACATGGCGTGGAGATGAGGAGTTGCCACCTAGGGTAATAAGTGGGACAAATCGAAAAGGTGGTACTCGATTCCATAAAAGAAAGCTAGCACCACAACCAGGAGATTCTGGACACAAAATACCAATGTCTTTCAGTCTTGTGTTCATTTAGAATTACTTTATGAACTATTATCTTATTCTCTCTTTACATGCAATTTCATACAAACCCTAAAAACAATCAACTCCAAGGCAAACTAGTCATGAAATATACAAGTAAATAATGCATTCAATAAATCACATAATCCCTAAGTTAGTCTAATCTACATGGATTTTTAAAAAATGAGCTAAAGTCTACATATTTTAAATTACAAGTGAACCTAAAGACCTAATTCCTTTCGATTTTAATTAAATGAACCTAAGTCTACTAATTTTAATTCTACAAATTATGGAATATTTAAATTAATGGGCCTAATTCTACATGTTTTAATTCCAAGGTGATCTTAAATCTATATATTATGAAAAAAAAAACCTTTAATTAAGTGGGCTAAGTCTAAATTAATTAAATTAAGTTACATGGGCCTATGTCTAATTAACTAAATGGGCCTATGTCTAATTAACTAAATGAGCCTAAGGATATTTCTAACCTAAAAGCTAATTAATTATGGACATAAAAATATATTTTAATTAATTAAACATAATTAATTATTAAGTGAGATGGGCTAAAAGAATTACATAAACTTAAATAAATAAATCAAATCCTAAAATGGGCTTAAAGCCTAAAACACATAAAAAATAATAAATAAACCCAAAAACAAATAAAAACACAAAAAATGATTAAACAAAAGATCAAACAACTATTTAAATTAATCCTTACTAAAATCCTATTTTATTATTAAGCAACCTAAATTAATCTACTTCCTCCATTGATTTTAAGTAATTACATAATTAAAAACCTAAATTTACTAACCAATTTAATTAAAATAAACATGCAACCACATGCATAATTTCATTACTCCCACTATCGAGGCTATTGCATTAATTCATAAAATAGTTAATAAAATAAAAAAATAAAAGCAATTAATAAAATAAAATAAAAAAACCTAGAAACTACGTCTTTACGAGGCTTTATCCATGGACTTCTCATGAATTCATCCCTCTAACAAGATCACCATGCATTTTCCTCCATAAAAAAATAAAAAAATAAAATTATGATTAATGAATAAATTATGATAATAACTCAAAAGAATAAAAATAATTAATAATATAAAAAATAAAAAATAAGAAGAAGATGATGATGATTATGAGTGATTTGGGGTACTCCTCATATTTGTAATTCACTATTCTTGATAAGTCTTCGAATCTTCTTCTTAAAAAATTCTCCAAGGATCTTGAATTAATTGATAAATCAAAAGGAATTTTTGTAGAAAAACAACTTAAAAAAAGAATAAAGAAAGCTTTTTAAGAGTCGACAATAAATGAAAATTATTTTCTTAAACGCATAAAAAACCAAAAGCTTCAAAATACGTTTCTGCCTCCCTTTTTTCTTCTTTTTCCTTCCCATTCCTTTCTAGCTCCCATCCTCTTTATATAGTTAAAAAAAGAACTAAAAAACCTAGCTCAATCCTAACGTGATTCTAATTCTAAAAAATATAAGATTAATACTTAAAATTATATTTAGGAATTTTAAACCAATTAGGATTGAGTTAAAAGACAATTAGGAATTTTAGACCAATTAGAATTGAGTTAAAAAATAAAAAAACAGAGACGGAAGAATTCAATTCTGATCGAAATTGTGTAATTCTGATCGGAATTACATAATTTTGATCAAAATTGGTGTAAATTCGATGGAATTACATAATTCCGATTGAAATTACTTAATTCCAACCGAAATTATATAATTCAGGTCAGAATTATGGAATTCTGATAGGTTTTTTTAATATGTAATTATAAAAGACCCCTAGAAGAATTTAAGTTTTGCAATTAGGTCCTAAAAAATATTACAATTTAGTCCTTGAAAACACTAAATCCTTCCGTTAAAAGATGCATGTAGACCTTTGGAATTTTAAAGCTTAAGTATTGAGGACCTATTCATGACATTTTCATCATTGCAGTCCTCTATCGCATTCATAACTCATCATCGCGAAATTAGGCATCTACAGTTGGCCCCTTTGTCGATGTTTGCTTGACAAATTATGGCAAAGTAAAATAACACCCAATTTCTAAATTGAAAGTTAGGATACTTACCTGAGCTCCTTGAAGCTTCTTCTTATGAATGTGTTATACTCGGACATACAACATTTCAAATGACATATCATACTCGGTCGTATGATATTGATTATACTTAGTTGTATAACCTTGGGTGAAAGAAACACATTGTACTCGGTCGTACAATGTTGATTACACTCAGACATATAACATTGAGTTGAAAAATTACATCATACTCAGTCATATGATGCTGATTATACTCGAATGTATAATCGATTGGAAAGGAAAACATCATACTCGGTCATATGATGCCGATTATATTCAATCATATAATCGATTGGAAATACATTGCACTCAGTTGTACAATGCCAACTACACTCAGTCATATAGTCCAATTTGAAAAGGAACATCACACTCAGTCATATGATGTTGATTATACTCGGTCATATAATCAATTGAAGATACATTGCACTCGATTGTACAATACTAACTACACTCAGTCATATAGTTTGATTTCAAAAGGAACATCACACTCGGACGTATGATGCTGATTATACTCAGTCGTATAATCAATTAAAGATACATCACACTCAGTCATGTAGTGTTGATTAATTATGTGATTATGCTGCAATCCATAATTTCTCACGATTAGCTACAACCCTTCCATTGCTAACTTTCGATGCTACAGTCCATAACTGCTTGCATGATTAGCTACAACCCTTTCATTGCTCACTGATGATGCTGTAGTCCAAAACTGCTCACGATTAGCTGCAACCCTTTCATTGCTCACTGATGATGCTGCAGTCCAAAACTGTTTATGATTAGCTATAACCTTTTCGTTGCTCACTGATGATGCTGCAGTCCAAAACTGCTCGCGATTAGCTATAACCCTTTCATTGCTCATTGATGATGTTGTAGTCCAAAACTGCTTGCTATTAGCTGCAACCCTTTCGTTGCTCACTGATGATGCTACAATCCATAATTGCTCACGATTAGTTGTAACCCTTTCATTGCTCACTAATGATGCTACAATCCATAATTGCTCACGATTAGCTGCAACTGCTTATGATTAGTTGTAACCCTTTTGTTGCTGACTAATGATGCTGCAATCTATAATTGCTTGTAAATTGATTATAATCCTTTCATTGCTCACCTTTGATGATGCTACAGTCTATAATTGTTCACTAATTTTTATCTTTAGTTATTTGAGTCGAATGCTTTGGATTCTTTGTGCTGACTAATTAGCACTTTTATTGACTGACTTTGAATTTTGCTATGTTGATTGACTTTGTAAGTTAAGTATACTCCCTTATGGATTTGAAATTCCTACAGAATTATTGAAGTTAGTTTTAACAAGATGAATGTACAAAAGTACATTATTATTTTGAAAATTTATAAGAAAATTCATCACTTTGCACGAGATAACATGTACTTAACCAATATCCTTAATTTGGATCCTCATGACTATCATTTATTTAACATTCGCAAAGGGCAAAGGCATTGTTAACCAGTTTATGCTAAGAGCATATTTTTTACCAAGTGAAGAGCTTACTTCCACACCTAAATTCAGAAAGAATTTACAAGACAAAACTTATGGTATTTAAATATAAATGGATCATATTCTAAGTATCAAAATAGTATTTGAATTATTTTTGTACTTTTCCTCCTTATCTGAGTATTCCCTACCTTTCTGATATTACTTAGTGTGGATATCGTTGGAAAGGTCCTTTGGATACTCATATTTTTATAAAGCATTGGAGTAAATAGAGCAATTTTGGTATGGTCCTCTTTTAGTATTCCCTACCTTTCTTCTATTACTCAGTGTGGATACTGCCCGAGGTTCATGTTGATACTCTTACTCATTTCTGAGCATTGGAGTACATTATGCTTTCTCTTATTTCGATTCTCCTCTTAGTATTCCCCCACCTTTCTCGCATTACTCAGCGTGGATACTGTCAAGGGATTTTGTACTTATACTCATTTCTGAGCATTGAAGTAGATTACATACACATTTATCATTTACAAGACTAAAATAATACCCTAAAATTCAATTAATTTATACCACAAGTCCATAGATTTTTCCTTTGCATGTTCTTCCTTTTGTTTGGGTGCAAAGCAAGCATTAAATTGATTAGAGTTTAGAAATTCTCAACATAGAACTGTCAACAAGACATCTGAATTCTACGAGGCTAATAAAAGAAAGCCACTAAAATTAAAGGTCATGAGATAAATTTTTGCACATGATCTCATGAAATGGATGAATTTCCTTTCAATTTATGAATTTTCTTATTGAGGATTTATTTTATTGCAGAATCAAAGGAGA
This sequence comes from Mallotus nudiflorus, assembly GCA_947683625.1. Classification (NCBI taxonomy): domain Eukaryota; kingdom Viridiplantae; phylum Streptophyta; class Magnoliopsida; order Malpighiales; family Euphorbiaceae; genus Mallotus; species Mallotus nudiflorus. Next base: position 637,194 of record CANTUR010000771.1, on the reverse strand, counting down.
TAGAGTTGTACTACTTCCCTTTGTATTTGCATGGGGTGAGGTTTTGATGAGCAATTGGCATTTGCTATCTTTCCCATTGTTATTAATGTATCAGTTCCTTTTCCTTTCTTCGTTCTCTTTTATTTTCCTTGCAAAAAATACCATAAGTTAGTATGGCCTATTTGCAAGTAAAAAAAACTTATCAGAATGCATTGTTATTCTTTTACATCCTTCCCTTTCGTTATGGTAATAATGTCTCCAATCACAGGGTTGTGATGCTCTACCATCGAAGTTGTGGCTTTATCCCATTGATGCTATGGTCAAGGGCTTCATTTCTCTTCCTAACATTTGCTATAAAAGAAAAGATTTAGGAGTTAAAGGTTTTTATTTCATAATTAAAGAAGTTTTCAGAGTGCATTCGTCTCAAGTTTTGAGTGCATTCTTCCCTTTTTAGGGCCAAGCGCATGTATCACTAGCATATTGAATCTAAGGAGCTTGAGCATCCTATCTAGCCTCTTAAAGTTTCTAGGATAATGCTTCTTGGTATTGTCACTCCTCTTATTTTCATTCTTTTAGATGTTTCACATGCAGATACTCTGACTACTTTCCTATTCTTCCAACACTAATTTCAAATGTCAGTAGTAGAGTATTTGCATGATCTTATCTAGGCTCAGAGGCTTTTATTATACAAAACAAGTGTTTCATAAAATATGTATGCAAGTGTATGTATGCTATATATGATATGCATAATCCTAATAGGTCTTGTGTTTAGAGTAGAGCTATATTGTTGATCTTGGATTATGAGAATGAAGCATTTCATTAGTAGCTGGTAGCTTTAAACATTGGATACTTTGAGATTAGTACTTCTGATCTTAGGCCTTCTGATACAGTTTGTCAAATAAAGGACCAGGCTAGGCTATATTGATGAGCTATTGGCTATTGGTTGTAGTTTACTTCTTTTTGCCCTTAATATTCTTTTGCTGACTCTTATACCTCAGTGTTCCATCATTGCTTTTTGAATTTGAATTGACTGTTTTATTCTAACTTTGCCCTAGAGTTACATTTTTCCCCCAATTTCATTCTGAATTCATCAACACTATTCTTGCAATCTTTTTTTTATGTGTGCAAGGAACTTAGTTTATCCACTGTTGTTGTTGATCCTTTGACTTGCCAACCCAATTAGGTGTCTCATGAATTCTTTGATGAACTTTTGAGCAGAATATGAGGCTTGATACTGATGCGATGATTGATGACAGTTACAATGTATAGGTTGCAAAAGTAAGTTACTGAGCCACCCGAATTCTCAAGTTATAAGGGAATGCTAGGCTTACAAGGAAAATTATAAAAGGGTGGCAAAAAGAAAGCATAACTAAAATAGTGACCTCATAGCTCTGATTTTAGCTTTCATCATGTATTGTCTTTCCATTCAACTACTTATGTAGTATGATAAAGACAAATATGCAATATTTGAACAAAAATCTCCAATTCAATTTTACTCATTCATTAGGGCAAAAATGAGAGCATTCATTACATCACATGACACAACTCCTATAATCAATTAATCCTGAATTTTTCTCTCTAATTTTTCACCTTATTGTTATTTTCTTTTTCTCTCTCTTTGTTTTTCTTCTCTTTTTTATCATTCCTCTTATTTTTCCTCAGATTTTGCTCTCTTTAGAAGTTATGTCACGTGATATAAGACTATTCTTTAAGTTTACATTTGTGCCCACACTGAATGAATCGAACATGTAGATGCAATCAATATCATAATATGTAGTACCATCATGATGCATATTACATAAGTGAGCATAATTAGAATTTATATCATCAATCATAAGTTCTAAAGAAACTAAAATTTTTTCAAAGAAGACAATAAGAAAATTTATTTCCTATTCTAGATGCTAAGGATTCTAAGTCTTATGGCGGTTGTCCTTCAAGTGGTTGACATAATAACTATTCTTGCATTTCCTCATCCTTGTTGTCTTGCACCAGGTTCTCAAAGATCCATTCCTTGTAGATGCGACTCCTATTCACACCGAGCATATTGACAGGTTCCTTTGCACTGAGGTAATACTTTCCATTTCCTTCTTTAATGAAACTCTCAATCAGTGGTTTTTCTTTCTTTCCATCCTTCCATACTTCCACTTTATGTGTTTTATTGTCTTGCATCTTCTCATCATCAAAATCCTCACCCCATCCTGTAGGTATAGTTGACTTGAAGGGTGTGTCAAAAGAAGGTGGTTTAGTGTAAAACATATTATAGTCGAACTTACTTGAGGGCTGACCCAGTAAATCTTTAACTTGCTCCACATCTTTAGGGGCATCAAGAGATTTCTCATTGGTTTTAAGGTCTAGGTCCTCAAAGGAGTTTAGCACTTCTTTCTCGCTTACTCATGAGTTGATCATCATAGTTATTGGAGATGGCATGTTTCGGTAATTTGGGAAAGGATTGCTTTTGGTGCTTGGGTTTCAGGATTTGTGATTTTTCTAAAGTTTATGAGGTTTTGGACTTCATGTTTGAGGCGGATGCAGTTATCTATGGAGCGTTGGAGGTTTTGGTGGAATTTGCAGTGCTTATTCGGGTTATAGCCTGGGATATTTGGATTTGGTGGGTTTGGAGTAGGTAAAGGTTGAAGTAAGCCCTTTTCCATTAGGCACTCTAGGACTTTTGACAAAGGTTGTTTAAAATTTGAGAACCTCCTTAGTTGTTGAATAACATGGACTTCTACAACCCGGCTAGTGCTTCCTTGTTGTATGCCCCCAGTTAGGTAGCTTCTTGCTCTGGTGTTCCCAGTACCCTTCTTTTTCTCATTTTCAATCTCTTCAACCTGTAACCCATCATCATAAAGGTCTACAAATGTCCTGGGGTTTATCATTTTCAACCTCTCCACTAGGATAGGTAACACATTTTGAACTATCATCCTAACCTGATCCTTCTCTGCCAATTTTTTCTTCATTATTCCCACCTTATTAATGAACCTAGTTAGAAAATCTAAAAATGATTCATTGGGCTTCTACTTGGTTAGTTCTAGATCTCTTATGGACACCTCAAGCCTAGTATTATAGTAATATTGCTTTAGAAAAGCAGTGCACAACTCCCTCCAATATGCTCAGATAGACTTCTCTAACCCATGATACCAATTAATAGCAATACCCTTTAAGGATAGTACAAATAGCTTAGTAACCACAGATAAAGGAGCCTTAACGGTACTCATAGTAGTTGTGTATTGACTAAGATGAATCCTCATGTCCCCAGTACTATCGAACTTTTGTAGCTGTGGCATCTTGAATTTGTCAGGTAGCCTATCTTCCTCAAATTGTTTCACATCATCAAAATCAAATGGGTACCTTAGGCCTTGTCCCCTCATCAACTCCTCCATCTTAGAATCTTCTGAGTTAATGCCTTCATTTGTCTGAATTCCAGTTCTTGAACTTGCTCAAGTGATTCCTTTTTCACTTTTTCAATCACATAACTCTCAACATCATCCAACTTCATTTCCCCAGTATTGTCATTGTTAATAGGTAGTGGACCCATAGCAGGTGGGTTGGCCGTAACAAGTGGTGTAGCAATGGTAGGTGGATTAACCGTGATGGGTGGTGCAGCAGCAGGTGGTGGCATCAGTCCCACTAGAGCTTGTCTTAACTCATCTTGCATTATTTCTCTCATATCATCCATTAGTGCTCCTTTGACATCTTCTAGGGTCCAATTTCCTCCCTTTTGTTGTTCCATTCTTTTGGTTTGTTTAGGTTGTGTAGCTTCTAAGTAGAGTGGATTAATGGGGCTCTTTTCCAATTTGCTAAGGATCTCTTTTGCGATTGATTGGGGGCTTGAATTAGTTCTCACTAGTCTGCCACCTTTTTGACTCCAAACATAGGAAGACCTGGATGAATCTATGATGGTTGTAAGACAAATTGTTAGTATGATGCATGTATGCATGTATGCATGATGCACATGCTATGTAATAAGTAGTAAGTAACAAACCAAGTTAGGTGTACATACATCCTTCCAACCTTATTCCTCCTGCACACATATTCAATGGCGAGTCTCTTTTCTTAGGATTTTTTTTCTTGGCCTTAATATCAATAGGAGATATCAAGAACTGACACTTATGCCAAATCTCTCAAAGCAGTAAAAGCACAAAAACAACATTTCTACGTATAAAAGATTAGCCCAATCTTTATTACCCTATTGGGCTTTTAAAGTATGGGCTTGGGCCTTTATAGATACAAATACCTCATGGAAACATTCACAAGCAATTTGGACAAATCCTATGGGAAATAACTAAGCCATTATATGTGGTTAGGGTTTAGTAAAAAGGTCAAGGTTCCCTTAGCAAGATGCCCTCCTTTAGGACTTGGGTTACAGGCCAAGGTCAGAGGGGCCCGACATCATTTACAAACTTGAGAGAAGACTACCCCCCCTAAGGACTTGGGTTACAGGCTCTGGTCAGATGAGCCTGGCAATCTGTCTTAGACCGAGTTAAGGCTAAGAGTGATGGTTAGCCAATCTGCAACCCTATGAAGCTAGTGGAATCATGGAATCATAAACCAATGCCATCAGTTAATAGGGACATGCAAAATGAACGCAAGAATAAAATAATTCTAAAGAACACAAGTAGAATCAGTATCTCTTATCCCCAATGGAGTCGCCATTGTAAACAGCGGGGTTTACCATGCATCCAAGATTTTAGCAATCGTGACACTATTTAAGCTCAGGGCTCTAGAGAACACACTAGCCATTGTCACAAAGACATAGCGTGGAGATGAGAGTCACCACCCAGGGTAATAACTAGGACAAATCGAAAAAGTGGTACTCGATTCCCTAAAAGAAAGCTATCACCACAACTAGGAGATTTGGACACGGAATACCAATTTATTTCAGTCTTGTGTTCATTTAGAATTAATTTATGAATTATTATCTTATTCTCTATTTATATGCAATTTCATATAAACCCTAAAAACAATCAACTCTAAGGCAAACTAGTCATGAAATATACAAGTAAATAATGCATTGAATAAATCACATAATTCCTAAGTTAGTCTAATCTACATGGATTTTTAAAAAAATGAGATAAAATCTACATATTTTAAATTATAAGTGAACCTAAAGACCTAATTCCTTTTGATTTTAATTAAATGAACCTAAGTCTACTAATTTTAATTCTAAATATGAGTTTAAATCTACAAATTATGGAATATTTAAATTAATGGGCCTAATTCTACATATTTTAATTCCAAGGTAATCTTAAATCTATAAATTATGAAAAAAAAAAGATTTAATTAAGTGGGCTAAGTATAAATTAATTAAATTGAGTTACGTGGGCCTATGTCTAATTAACTAAATGGGCCTAAGGATATTTCTAACCTACCTAATTAATTATGGACATAAAAATATATTTTAATTAATTAAACCTAATTAATTATTAAGTGAGATGGGCTAAAAGAATTACCTAAACTTAAATAAATAAATCAAAGCCTAAAATGGACTTAAGGCCCAAAACACATAAAAATAATAAATAAACCCAGAAACAAATAAAAACACAAAAAATGATTAAACAAAAAATCAAACAACTAATTAAATTAATTCTTACTAAAATCTTATTTTATTATTAAGTAACCTAAATTAATCTACTTCCTCCATTAATTTTAAGTAATTACCTAATTAAAAACCTAAATTTACTAACCAATTTAATTAAAATAACATGCAACAACACGCATAATTTCATTACTCCCACTATCGGGACTATTACATTAATTCATAAAATAGTTAATAAAATAAAAAAATAAAAGCAATAAATAAAATAAAATAAAAAACCCTAGAAACTAAGTCTCTACGAGACTTTATCTATGGTTTTCCATGGACTTCTCATGAATTCATCCCTCCAACATGATCACCATGCATTTTCCTCCATAATTACCATAAAAAAATAAAATAAATAAAATTATGATTAATGAATAAATTATGATAATAACTCGAAAGAATAAAAATAATTAATAATATAAAAAAATTAGAAGAAGATGATGATGATTATGAGTGATTTGGGGTACTCCTCAGATTTGTAATTGATTGTTCTTGATAAGTCTTCGAATCTTCTTCTTCAAAAATTCTCCAAGGATCTTAAATTAATTGATAAATCAAAAGGAATTTTTGTAGAAAAACAACTTAAAAAAAGAATTAAGAAAGCTTTTTAAGAGTCAACAATAAATGAAAATTATTTTCTTAAATGCAAAAAAAAAAAAAAAAAAAGCTTCAAAATACGTTTCTGCCTCTCTTTTTTCTTCTTTTTCCTCCCCATTCCTTCTTGGCTCCCATCCTCTTTATATAGTGGAAAAAAGAACTAAAAAACCCTGCTCAATCCTAACGTGATTCTAATTCCTAAAAATATAAGATTAATACTTAAAATTATATTTAGGAATTTTAGACCAATTAGGATTGAGTTAAAAAACAAAAAAATAGAGACAAGAGAATTCAATTCCAACCGGGATTGTGTAATTCCGATTGGAATTACACAATTATGATAGAAATTGGTGTAATTTTGATCGGAATTATATAATTTCAACTAGAATTACATAATTCGGGTTGGAATTATGGAATTTCCACGGGTTTTTTTTAACATTTAATTATAAAAAGACCCTTGGAAGAATTTAAGTTTTACAATTAGGCCCTAAAAAACATTGTGATTTAGTCCTTGAAAACACTAAATCCTTCCTTTAAACGATGCATTTAGACCCTTGGAATTTTAAAGCTTAAGTATCGAGGACCTATTCATGATATTTTCAATCGTTGGAGTCCTCTATCGCATTCATAACTCATCATCCTGAAATTGGGTGTTTACAACAAGTAAGGAATTATAATCAGTAGCAGGTTTTCCAAACCATTTCTCTAATGGCATTTTACCACCAATAGCAGTCGATGGTAAGCAATTGACAAGGTGACAAGCATAGACTACAACCTCAGTCCAAAATTCTTTGCCTAACCCAGTATTGGACAACATACATCGAACCTTCTCCAACAATATTTGGTTTATTCGCTCTACCACCCCATTCTGTTGTGGTGTATATCTAATGATGAAATGTTTAACAATACCTTCATCTTCATACACTTTCAAAAATGGATCATTTTTTATCTCTCCACCATTGTCTGTGTGGAGACATTTAACTTTTTTGCCTATTTGAGTCTCCACCATCTTTTTCTGTTTAAGGAAAATTTCTAGCACCTCATCCTTCATCTTCATTGTATATACCCATACACTTCGGGAAAAATCATCAACAAAGGAAATGTAATAGTATTTTCCTCCTAATGAAGCATTCTTGGAAGGCCCTCACACATATGAATGAACATAATCTAAAATACCCTCAGTATCATGGATGGTTGTTCCAAATTTCACCATTGTCTTCTTCCTTTTGATGCAATGCTCACAAAATCCAATTTACAAGCCCGAGCTCCTTTTAATAATCCTTGATCTATCAATAATTTCAAGGATTTTTCTCTAGCATACCACAAGCGCATATGCCATAACATAGTTGCTTCTGACTCCTGATCATTAGTAGAAGCTACCACTACTGTTGTCCCATTAATTGTACTACCTAGAAAGTAATACACATTATTTATTTTTTGAATCCCCTTCATTATCATAAGTGCACTAGAGATGATTCTCATTATCCCATCTTTTGACCTTACTTCAAAACCTTTTGACTCTAAAGTTCCCATAGAAATGAGATTCCTTATCAAATCCGGAACATAATGAACACCTATTAAGGTTCTAATTGATCAATCCTTATTGCTTAAGTGAACTAAACCAATCCCATGCATGTTAAAAGGGGCATTATTCATTGTGTAGACAAATCCACCTTTTAATTCTTTAAAGTCAAAGAACCTTTCTCGATTGGGAGTCATATGGTGACTATAAATTGAATCTAGTAACCATGAACTTGAACAACTGGTTGATGGTGTAGTAGCAATTGAAAGATTTGAATCTGTATCATCACACTCAGCTACATTTGAATTTGAGATAGCATTTCCCTTTTCAGGTTTGCCTTTGTCCTTTAGCTTAGGATAATCTTACTTCCAGTGCCTTTTTTCTTGATAAAAGGCACATTGATCTTACTCAGTTTGGACTTTGACTTTTGATGTCCCTCTTCTTCCTTTATTTTGACTATATGGACAACTTGACAACAAGAGCTTCTACTTCAACACTTGTATTTTCTTTTTTTTCTTTCTTTCGCAATTCATAACTATACAAGGCAACAGTTACTTTACTTAGAGACATAACAACCTTCCTATAAAGTAGAGTAGTTTCAAGATAATCAAACTCATCAAGAAGTAATCCTACTAATGTTAAAGCTAGATCTTCATCATTTAAAGTCATGTCCATATTCATCAAATCAGTTACTAGTTGATTAAAGCTCGTAATGTGATCATTCATTATGGTACTTGGAACATAGTTGAAGCAGAACAATCTCTTTATCAAGCAGAGTTTGTTCTAACTGCTTTTCTTTAAAATTTCTCCTTCAGTGCTTTCCATAATTTACTTGCGGAAGTTTCTTTAGAAAATGCATACTTCTACTCTTTAGAAAGACATGATCAAATTGTACCATATGCCAATTTATTAATCACCTTCCATTCTTTCTCCTCAACATCATCTGGTTTCTCTCCTTTAATAGAAATGTTTAGACCCTGCTAAAAGAGGGCATCTAGAACCTCACTTTGCCACATGCTAAAATGACTAGTGCCATAAAAAATCTCCATCGCAAATCTAGTACTTGTCATAACATTTCTTGCCAAAATTGCAAATGAAAAAGCTATTAACGCTGATGTGGATACTTTTGTGTCATCTGCCATTTTAGCTACAAAATTCTATTTATAGCCGTTGATGTGGAATGCCAATTAGCCCAAGGAAATTTTTTCTGATGTGGAAGATTAGCCTAAGTCACAACCACAAAGCATATTAAAATAAACCAAAAGCTTTGATACCAATTGTTGTGGAATTCAGGTTAATTTTCACCAATAATAACAAAAATCACCTTGAGAACTATTGCATAGGTGACTAGAGTGTAACGATTATACTAAAAATCACCCCCAAGGTATATTCCTAAGAAATAATGGTGGGGTTATAATGGTCCCACTTAAAAACCACTATCACGACCCAAACTAGGAGTCATGATCGGCGCTAGGGAACGGGAATTCTTTCAAATCCGAAACCCGTAGCAAGCCTAAGAAATAAAATCATGCAATAATTAAATAAAAGTATGACATAATTAAAATTTTTCAAATCAATATATAACATAAATACTCCAAATCCTTTCATACATAAATACATAATTGTACAGGTGTTCAAATATAAAGTTTCAGAGTATATAATATCAAACAATATAATACTCTTATGATATAATAACACTACTACTTCAGTTTCTAGAATATAAATCAAATTTCAAAATATACATTTGCATAAAATAGCCGGGACGGAAGAACACCGGCGAGGAACTCTACTACTAAGGTCCTGACGATATAGGATCTCCTGAAAAAAAAAATAATTGAGGGGGGGTCAGACCTCACTGAGTGAATTATTATTCTATATATACATGCAATCTAAACAATAACAATCAAGCATTATTATATATATATATATATACACACACACAATTTCACACGAATGCCAAACTCTGCTTTTATAAATGTACTAAATGTAGAAAACGTTTAATTAAAATCATGAAGGATCCATAGAACCCTAATAATAGCAACCTCAACAACCCCATCATCACTCTAGACATACAAGCTCACTTGATTCCAAATAGAACACTTATTCTAATCTCGACAACAGACTGGCCTCGAGACACTAAGTCAACCGAGCTCCAACAGTCTGGCTGTCAGTGTGATTGGCCCCGAGACACTTAGTCAATCGAGCTCCAGAAATCACACTATCTATCACCTCACATCTCAATCAACCCAATAGATCATTCATTCCACTATGGACAGTAGACTGGCCCCGAGACACTAAGTCAACCGAGCTCCAGCAGTCTAACTGTTAGTGTGATTGGCCCCACAATCACATTATCTAACATAACATTAATCTTAGTCAAATCAATTATAATCACCATTATTAATTCTCACTCAACCCTTATCTATCGCACCGATATGTACACAGTCCTAGTGCTGCCCACTAGGAAGCACGTTCTATTGATATCCTTCACTTAAAATAAATCATTCATTATGAAAATAATTAATATAGAATGTTTTTCAAAATAATAAAATCAACTATATATATATATATATATATATAAGTCAAATAAAGTATGAAATATACTAAAGTCAAACCATTAATATAGTTAAAAACAATTAAGTGTGTATCAATAATATAACATGCATTTATTTAAAAATATACTTAAATATACAAAAGATATACCCTAATTACACAAATCATTTAATAAAACAATTATGCACAAATATTCATTTAAAACATATATATATGTACTAAAACATGCATTTAAGGTTTACATATATTTACAAATAAACCCTAAGTATACTGCTAATGTGTTAGGTTTGAATTAAATGATAAAACTTGCATTTATTTGGAAATATATCAAAATATACTAAAAATAAACTTAAAAAAAATTCAAGTGTAGGTTTATAACATAGCATGCAATTATTTAAGATTAAACTTAAAATATACCGAAACTATACCTAAAGTATACCAATTATTCAATAAAATAATTGTGATTAAATGTACATTTTAAAACTTGTATATATTACTAAAATATATTAAACCTAAACCTAATTGTTTAATGTGCATATATCAAAACAACAAGCATAATTATTTAATATGCATATATACAAAAATACGACCCTAGATATACCAAAAATGTTATAATTTAAATCACTTTAAAAACATATAACGAAAATGAAAAACCTTGAGTGATGCATCCTATATGCAATGCATATATATACAATATAATAACTCACATGTTAGTGCTCCACGAGAGAAACTCGGCAGACATGATCCATTAGGCCTCGGTCTCAGCACGACTAGAAAAATAAAATAATAACAACCGTCAGAATAAACTTCTAACTCTATACTTCTAGGATTACTATAGACAGATTCAATATAGAATTCAAAACTAGACTTGGACCAGTTGTCACATTTTACGAGGAATCTACTGAAATTTCAATAGAGTCTCCTCTGTAAAACGGGCATCTCCCTACAAAAGTAGGGCTGATCCTGCACAGAAAACACACTTCGAAAATACACAACCATAACCCCTCGGTCAGACTCCCAAACTATAATTCTACCGACTGAGGTTCACAATTCATGAAATAAACATAGAATACATGAAAATTCCAAAAATACCCTTTAATACTCAAAATATAGCAATTCAAATATTTAAAACGCTGAAAATAATTATTTCACCCACAATTACATAAAAACCTTAATTTTAATAAAATATTATCAAAAATCGATAATTCTTTATAAATTTATAAATATGGACCAAAATACATTTTAAAACTCCAAATTACGGAATTAATCCTAAAACATATTAAAAATCGATAAAAACTCATTTATTTAGAAAAATAGTATATTATATATAATTTGAAAATAATTTACGAAAAATACTTTTAATTAGTTAAAAAATACTAAATAATTTGTAGAAATCATTTTTATATCTCAAATAACTATTAAAACCAATTTAATTATATTTTTAGCCAATTTAGTGTCAAATTACCAAAATACCCCTAGTTATATAAATTCACTATAATTATTCAAAAATTCATTAAAAATAATATCATTACTCAAAAATTAATTTCTCAACATATAATTCAATAGTATCAACAAATATACTCAATTAACCAATTAATTCCAATAAAATATATAATTAACCTAATTTTCTAAAAATCACATAAACTAAATAAATTCATAATAATTATATAAAAATCATAAAAATTACAAATAAATTTCTAAAATTAATTTTAACACCTATAAACACCATAAATAAAAAATTCATAATTTAATTAATTAAATTTCAAAAATTAGAAAATATTAATAAAATAATAAAAAATTCATAAAAATCAAAATAATTACCAAAAATTCTACAAAACTTCATGGAGGTAGTTAAGCTACTAGGAATTACATTTGTAAAGGAAGTTTATGTGAATCATTCAAGATTAATCTAAAAAAATTCGAAACCCTATAACCCAAAAATAAAAAAATCAAACAAAACTCAAACAAATGAAGTTTCAAGCTCAAACTGAGCTTAGATTAGGACTCACCAGCGAGAGAGGAAGAAAACAAGACTGGAATTATGAAGAATGGTGGTCGGACGAAGGTGTGGCTGGAATCTATAGAAGTTTCGGGTTCTCTGGTTCCGTGTGCTGTCGACGAGCTGCTGGTGGTCAGAGACGAGGAAGATGGAGGAGATGACAGTGGGTGATGGCCGGAAGAGGGGGAGGCGTAGTAAAGGTTAAGGATCGGGATCACAAGAAGGGAGAAGATGATGGGAGGTTCCGTGTTTTGGTTTTTATGTATAATGAATATATGCATATGTTTATTATATGTATATTATACTATATTACATAATTTTAATAAAAATTTATTTTATAATATAATATAATGTTACATTAAATCTGTACACACATATATATTATATACATATATATATACACACACATATATATGTATCTATAAAACAATAATAAATAACACACACACAAAAATAATAAACCCTAATTTTAATTTAAATGCACATATTCGTAAATATTTTATTCCATACTTTAAAATCATGCATTTAATCATGCGAATTCATAAAACCATATAAAATAATTAATATTTATTTATTTACGTCTTTATTTCCCCGAAAATAAAATTCCTAGGAAAATTTTACGTAAAGGACTTAAAAATAATTAAAAATAGTTAAAAATAACTTAATAAATAACAAACTCATTAAATAATCATAAATATATATAAAAATTATTAACACTGCATATCCCGATGCAGTTTAAAATTATTTAAAAACTCAGGATATTACAACCACACTCCTTAAATAGAATTTTACTAAGACAAATAATTTTAATAACACAATAATTAACAACAACTATACCTGACAATAGCTATTAAATAGACATAAAAGAGAACACCAAAATTTAACGAGGTTCAGCCAATTATGCCAACGTCCTCGGACGCTACCAAAATAATATTTCACTAATTAAGAAAATATTATAAAAGAGAGAGAGAGAAAAAAATACAAATAGCCTAAATATTAAAGAAGGCTAACTTTGTGGGATGATAATTTTAACAAAGGCAAGAAGTTCTTTTATAATCAAAGAACTTCCCTATTCCTTTAAAAATCCCGATGTGGGAGTTGCCAAAAACCAACACAAACCAGTGAGACAATCTTTAACACTGTTATCATGTAGAATTAATAAATGAAATTAATTAGTAATTTCATTACATAAAGTGTTCTTTCTCCATGTCACGTCCCAAATTCGGGAGTCATGATCGGTGTAGACGGCGAGATTTAGCATGCATCCAAGATTTTAGCAACCGCAACACTGTTTAGGCTCAGGGCCTTAGGGAACACACTACTATATCATAAAGTCATAGCATGGAGAAGAGGAGTCGCCACCCAGGGTAATAACTGGGACAATTTGATTGGTGGTACTTGATTCTCTAAAAGAAAGTTAGCACCATAACCAGGAGATTCTGAGAACGGAATAATAACTTCTCTTAGTCTCGTGTTCATTTAGAATAATTTTATACATGATTATTTCATCCTCTAATTACATGTAATTTTATTTAAACCCTATTTGACATCCATCTAACCCTAGGCATCTAGTCAATAAAATTACACATAAAAAATGCACTCAAAATCGTGTTATCCCTAAGTCTAAACTACGTTAATTTTATTAAAAAGTTAGCTAGAATTGCATTTTATTTACAAGTGAGAAAGGGATTAAAATTGGGCCTACATTTTTTATTAATTAGTGAGCCTAGATATATTTATTTTAGTTTCTTTAAGGAATGGGCTTAAGTCTATTCAATTTTAAAGGAAAGTTAAATTAGTAGGCCTAAGTCTAACTTAGTTTTTATTTAAATTGAAATGTGGGTCTAGGTCTATTTATTTTAAAAGAAATGAAATTAAGTGGGATAAGCTAAGTCTAAACAAGTTTTAATTAACTAAGTGGGCCTAAAATCTAATTAACCTAATGGGCCTAAATTGATTTTAATTATTTAAAACCCTAAACCATTTTTAAGCCTATTTAAAGTGAGTTGGACCTAAGCATGGGTTTGGGGCCCAAATAATATAAAAACCCAAAAACAAAACCTAAAACAAATAAAACATAAAAAAGGATCAAACAAACATTTTAGTGATTTTCTAGAAACCCTAATCAATTACATGCAAACTCTAAATTAAGCTACTGCCACCATTGATTTTAATTAATTTTTGCCCAATTGAACCTAATTACTAATGGTTTCTAAATGCAAAAAATTAAATCTTTCACTATTCCCACTACTAGGGCTATTACAAACTATGTACAAAAATTAAAATTAAACAATTATACACCCATGAATTAAAATAACTACATAGAATACCAAATTGCAAAATAAAGATAAAAATCCTAAGTTCTACTGGAAAACAACACAAGTTCTTCCATGACATTCCATGAACCTTTTGTTCGTCTAAACACAAGCAATATCCTCCTCAATCCACATTCGCAAATCAAAATAAAAACACAGAAATAATAAGATTAGTAGTGAAATTGAATAATCTAAATAATAATAAAATAAAATAAAAATCACAAAAATAAAGGAATAGAAAAGAATGGAATAGAAAAGAACACTGATGATTTTAGATGTTATGCAAATGCTTTGAGATAGCCCCTCAGATTGGATTATCATCATTAAAATTGACTCAATATTGATTTGATTCTGGACTAGGATTTGATTGCGTTCAAAGACACTGATAGTATCCAAAATGAGGGTTTTGAAAGACAAGGGTGTTCTTCACGTCTAGATTTTTAGGATTTTCTTATCCAATAAGGTTTTTTGCGTAACTCTCTTCTCTCTTTCACAGTCTCTCTTTTTTTTTCTTCTCAATTTTTGTGTGTGTGTGTGTGAGTTTCTCTCAGTTCGTCCATCTGTGTGGGTCTCAAGCCCCCTATGCACACAGACTCTTCATTTTTTAAACAAAGTCTGCCTGCGTACTGACTTCCCAAATTTATAGGAACGATCTCATCTCTTCAAAAAAAACAGATTGAGTTTTGATTTTTGAAAGCTATTTATGTGTTTTCAATGTATTGAAATTTTCATCAAATAATAATAATAAAATGAAATTTTTATGTGAAAAAATCGACAAAATACTGAAAAAATTGATAAAAAAATGAAAAAATACGTGAAAAATAGAAAAAATAGGACTTTTTATGTGTCGGCATTGTGCAATGTTGATCGGCATTGTATAATGCCGATTGGCATTATAGAATGCCGATCAGCATTGTGTAATGCCGATCGGCATTGCATAATGCCGGTCAGCATTACACCAATGCCGATCAACATTAAATGTCGATTTTTTTTAACTTTTAATTATCAAAAGACCCCTGAAAAATTGACTTCTTTATAATCAAATCCTAAAAAATTTTACAATTTAGTCTATAGAGTCCAGAAGATCGACAACTAAGTTCAAATTTTGAATAAATTTCATCATAGGGGCTTACGTCGTAATTATGCACAATTGCATCCCGAAATTGGGTGCTTACAACCGGTGTTAGGGAACGAAAATTCTTTCAAATCCAAAACCTGTAACAAGCCTTAAAAATAAAAAACACATGCAATAAATAAAAAAAAATACACTAGAATTAAAACTTTAATCAATATATAAAAATAAATACTTCAATGTGATTTCATAATAAAAATATTAATACAATATTCTGATACAGTAATACTACTACTGCAATCTCTAGAGTACAACAAGAGTTCAGATAATAAATATGCACAATATAGCCGAAGCTGAAGAAAACTAGCAAAGAGGCCTATTACTAAGGTTTGAAAAAGAATCTCCTAAAAAAATATTGAGGGGAGTCAGACCTTATTGAGTGAATTATTATAATATATATACATGCAACCTAAAGTCATATGCAGTCAAACATTAGGATATATACATAAATATATATAGACATTTCACACATATGCTAAAATCTACTTTTATATATAATAAGTGGAGAAAACATTTATTTAAATGAAGGATCAAATAGAACCCTAACATATTTACAACCTCAAACAAAATATCTCACTAGCTATATAGGCTCACTTAATTCCAAAGTAATTATGCTATTCCATTTTGGACAGTACACTGGCCCCAAGACACTAAGTCAATCGAGCTTCCGTAATCTCACTATCAGTATGATTGGCCTCGAGACACTAGGTCAATCGAGCTCCCGCAATCACACTATTCACTTACTAGAATTCCTAATAATCGATCAATAAAATTTCACCTCAAATGATCTCATAAACTCAACCCTAAAATCTATCACATTAGTATGTACACAGTCCTAGTGCAACCCACTAGGTAACACGTTCTATTGATATCCTTCAATAAAACCATAATTTAATGGAAAATATTAAATTGCACAACTAAAATATAATGGCATCCATTATAGAAGAATATACCATTTATATCCCAAATATATATACCAAGCATATACTAAAAATATATCGAACATATACTAAAAATATCCCAGATATATATGCCATATATATATCAAAATAAACCATGAATATGCCAAAAATATATCAAGTACATATATTAAAAATATATCAAGCATATACATTGCATATGTATCAAAATATACCAAAATACACTGAAAGTATACCAAAAATATACTAAATCGTTTAATAAAACAATTCATGTATAAATACATATTAAAAACATGAATGCTCATAATCATGCATCTTATATGCAATGCATATATAAAATAATAACTCACAATTGTGCGCTCCTCTAAAAGAACTACACTGGCCTGGTTCGGTAGGTCTTAGTCTCAACACAACTATAGAAAAATAAATAAATAATATTATTATTAGAATTCAAATCCTAATTTTATACTTCTAGATATTCTAAAGAATGACTCAATCTAGACACAACTCAATCAAAATTCCAACACTAGACTTAGGCAGGTTGTTACATTTTACGAGAAATCTATCAAAAATTCGGCAGAATCTCCTCTATAAAATGGATGTCTCCCTACAAAAGTATGATCAATCCTGCACAAAAAATACACTTCTAATAATTCATAAAGCTCAATATTTCGAGTTAGACCCCCAAACTATAAATTATGCCCAATTGAGAATCAATATCACAATATGCATAAAAATATATAATAAATAAATGATTTTCTCAAATCACCCAAATTATAATATAAAAATATGAAAGAAATTTATTTTTCAAATAAATAATAAAATTCTAGTTCATAAATAATATTTTTCTAATAAAATCCATTAATAGCATAAAATTTCCATTTTACAATTAAATTAACATAAATTGTAAATAATTATTAAAATTACTTATTAATATTATAAAAATAATATAATGCTCATTTAAACTTAAAAATAATAAATAAGTTTATTTTTCATATGTTTTCCCAAAATTATCACTAATTAAGAATCAATTGGAAAAAACTGTAAAAATTATTTTTCATACCTTTATTAATTAAAAAATAGTCTAAAACTGAATAATTAACAATTTCAATTAAAATCAAATAATTTACTAATTTTCTACAATTTTCTTTAAACTTATTCAATTTCTTCATGTAAATATACAAGGACACAGTCAAACCAATTATAATTAAAAATAGACAAGTAAACTTACTTAAAAAATAAAATTTTAAGCTCTAGAAGAACACCACTTAATCGTATAAAACTTATAGTTTAGTTCAGTTACAAAACATTGAAATTAAATTGTTTAAGCAGTAAAAATCCTACACCTTTAACTCATAAAATTCTACATTGAAACACATAGAATTCTACATTGAAACACATAGAAATATGCACTTTAACATACACAATACTACACTTTAAATTGTATGCGAACAACAATGAATTGTTAATGAAAAGCTCATTTTTTTGTAGTGATTTAAAAAGGTTATCTCATCTTGCTTTTAAAGGACAATATAACTAAGTTTAGAGTTGCTTAGGAATTGAATTTTAGCAGCAAAAAGGTTGGTAAAGCTATATAAATTCAGCAGAAAAAGAGTTTTAATTTAGCTTACTTCAAATGGAAATTTGAACCATGGAATTTGTCAAGATGTAGCACCGAAACAAGTGAATTTCAAGATTGTTTTAAAATCAAATTTCCATGATAAATTGGACATAATACAGCAACAATTCCTTTGGTGATAACTCAATGGTTTAAAACAAACAATTCTCATGTTTATTGAAATGAAAACCAAAAGGAATTTTTCCAGAGACAAACGACATAGCTCAAACCAAAGAAAACTCAAAGATCAACGATATAAAAATGAAAGAAAACTCAACATTTAACTGAAGCAAATGAGCCAAACTTAGAATTTAAACATCTCAAACATGAGCAACACCGAAACTCAAGAAAAAGCAGAATCAAGAATCAGAATTCTGCAATAAGGATTGGCAAGAACCACTCACAACTCTAGCACATCACAAGATAAAGAATCTATTCTTAAATAGGTAACACATGAAGAGATTTAGGACACTTACAGATTCAAAATTTTAACAACAAATTAAATGTAGTACAGCAACAAATCAATGTCATCAAGCTACAAGACTAATAGTAATTCAAACTAGATAGCTTGACTTTTTTTGAGAGGTAATTTATGCAATCAAAATTCAAAGGAATCAATACCAAAAGCAACATATTCAAGGCGGTTCCAGATATTAATTTTTAATAAGAAGGGACAACGTCAAGAACATTGAACTCCTTAAAAGAATCATTCACAAGCAATCAAACATTACAAGAAAGGCAATACCAAAACACAAAATTTTAAGAAGTAAACAAGATTTCAAGTCCCAACAATAAGAAGAATTTAGAAAATAACATCAATAGTTCACAATTTCAACAACAAAAAAGAATTCAAAGGAAACAAATCTTAAAATTGGTTTAAAGGAGAAGATGAAGTTCACTTACAACACCATGTGATTCAACATCAAAGAGTTGAGAATTCAAATGAAGAAGAAGATGTTCACTCACCCAATCTGTTCTTCCCCTCGCATTCTCCTCTCTAATTTTTTTTTATGTGAAATGAATGATGGAGAAAGGCTTAGGGGTGAAGATATTTTCAAAGAAAATTCTAGAATTACACATTAAACCTCTAAGAAAATGACACATGTACCCTATGTCTTTTTTTTTCACTTTAATCCTCAATTTTTTTCTTACAATTAAGTCCAAATAATAATAATCTAATAATTTTATTTAATAAAAAAATTAAAAATCTGGTTATAACACTCCATTTTATTCTCTCATTAAAAAAATGAATATTCGATTGATCCCCTAATTTCAAATCCAAATAGCTCTATCAATGCAATTGAATAGTGATATTTATTTTTGATACTTTTTTTTTGTAATTTTAATTACATTATTAATTTTCAATGATTAATGATTCATCTTTTTTGTTAAAAAAATGTTGTTTTACATTTCATAAATTAGTCAGTACAAATAAAAAGCTAATCTTTAATTCTAATACAAATTTCTCATGCTCAGGTTTGCGACAACTCGATCTATCAAGCAATAAAATCATAGGCCCAATTCATAATTGGAAATGGAATGATAATCTTAGGTGTGTCAATCTTTCTCACAACTATATTAATGTGTTTGATCAAATTCCAATTAATGTGTCCCTTGCTTCATTGTTGATGTTGGATCTTCATGCCAATAAATTACAAGGTTCACTCCTTAAATTGTTATGCAATGTTAGCCAACTCATATTGTAGAATGCATCATCTAACAACTTTAGTGGTTCAATTTCAAATTGTTTTGGCAGTAATAGGGCTCTTAATTACTTAATCCTATAGCAAAATAACTTTTAAGGGAGGCTACAAGATTTTCGATCAATGAAACTCAATGGCAATAATTTGGATGGGGAATTGCCAATGTCATTAAGCAATTGCATTGAGCTAGAAGTTTTGGACATTGAAAATTTTGATTTTTTGGCAAAATCCCACATCGAGATTTTGCAAGAATATGGAGGAGTCTTTTGCCTATAAAAGG
Source organism: Mallotus nudiflorus (assembly GCA_947683625.1). Classification (NCBI taxonomy): domain Eukaryota; kingdom Viridiplantae; phylum Streptophyta; class Magnoliopsida; order Malpighiales; family Euphorbiaceae; genus Mallotus; species Mallotus nudiflorus. The sequence continues at coordinate 616,995 of CANTUR010000771.1, read as the reverse complement.
ACTCCTCCCCCTTTTAGTTAGATCATCCCAAAAATTGAATCTTTTATATATTTAGGCAATTGTATTCTTTCACTCTCTTTTGTAATATTTCCTTATTTAGTGAAATATTATTTTAGTAGTGTCCGAGGATGTAGGCATAATTGGCCGAATCTTGTTAATTTTAGTGTGATAATTTATGTCTATTTAATAGCTATTGCTGGGTATAGTTATTGTTAATTATTGTGCTATTAAAATTACTTGTCTTTGTAAAATTATGTCTAAGAATAGTGATTTTTAAGTGGGACCATTATGACCCCTCCACTCTTGCCTAGGAATATACCTTGGGGTAATTTTTAGTACAATCATTTACACTATAGTCACTTATGCAATAGTTCTCAAGGTGATTATTGTTATTATTGGTGGAAATTAACCCGAATTCCATAACAATTGATATCAGAGCTCTTGGTTTATTTTAGTATACTCTATGATTGTGGCTTAGACTAATCTTCCACATCAGAAAAAATTTCCTTGGGATAGTTGGCATTTTGCATCGATAGCTATTAAATAGAATTTGTAGCAAAAATTACAGACGGTATAAAAGTATCCACATTGGCATCAACAGCTTCTTCATCTTCAATTTTGGTAAGAAATGCTGTGAAAAATGCTAGATTTGCAGTGGAGATTTTTAATGGCACTAGTCATTTCAACATGTGGAAAAGTGAGGTTCTAGATGCTCTTTTTCAGCAGGGTTTAGACATTACTATTAAACGAAAGAAACCAGATGATGTTGGGGAGAAAAAATTGAAGGTGATTAATAGATTGGCATGTGGTACAATTTGATAATGTCTTTATAAAGAGTAGAAGTATGCATTTTCTAAAGAAACTTTTGCAAGTAAATTATGTAAGGCACTGGAAGAGAAATTCTTGAAGACAAGCAGTCAGAACAAACTCTATATGAAAAAGAGATTGTTTTGCTTCAATTATGTTCCAGGTACCATGATGAATGATCACTTTACTAGTTTTAATCAGTTGGTAACTGATTTGATGAATATGGACATGACTTTGAATGATGAAGATCTAGCTCTGATGTTGGTGGGATCACTTCCTGATGAGTTTGAGTATCTTGAAACTACTCTACTTTATAGGAAGGTTACCGTGTCTCTAAGTGAAGTAACTGCAACCTTGTATAGTTATGAATTATGAAAGAAATAAAACTAAGAAAATACAAGTGTCGAACCAGAAGCTCTTGTTGTCAGAGGTTATTTGCAAAGCCAGAATAAAGGAAGTAGAGGGAAATTATAGTCAAAGTCCAAATTGAGCAAAGATCAATGTGCCTTTTGTCGAGAAAAAAGGCACTTGAAGCAAAATTGCCCCAAGCTAAAGGACAAAGGAAAAGTTGGAAAGGGAAATGCTGTCTCAAATTCAAATGAAGCTGAGTGTGATGATGCAAATTTAGATCTTTCAATTACTGCTACACCATCAACCAACTGTTCGAGTTCATGGTTGCTAGATTTAGTTTGTAGTCACTATATAACTCCCAATTGAGAATGGTTCTTTGACTTTAAAGAATTAAAAGGTGGAGTTGTATACATAGTGAATAATGCCCCTCTTAACACACATGGGATTGGTTCAATTTGCTTAAGCAATAAGGATGGATCAATCAGAACCTTAATAGGTGTTCATTGTGCCGGATTTGATGAAGAATCTCATCTCTATGGGAACCTTACAGTCAAAAGGTTTCGAAGTAAGGGAAAAAGATGGGATAATGAGAATTATCTCTAGTGCACTTGTGATAATGAAGGGAATTCGGAGAAGAAATAATATGTATTACTTTTTGGGTAGTACAATTGTTGGAACAGTAGCAACGATAACTTCTATTAATGATTAGGAGTCAGAAGCAACTAGGTTATGGCATATGCACTTGGGGCATACTGGAGAAAAATCCTTGAATTTGCTAATAGATCAAGGATTATTAAAAGGAGCTTGGAATTGCAAATTGGATTTTTATGAGCATTGCATCAAAGGGAAGAAGACAAGGGTGAAATTTGGAATAACTATCCATTATATTGAGGGAATTCTTAATTGTGTTCATTCAAATGTATGGGGGCCTTCCAAGAATGCTTAATTAGGAGGAAAACACTATTACATTTCCTTTGTTTATGATTTTTCTCAAAGAGTATGGGTGTATAGAATGAAGACAAAGGATGAGGTGCTAGGAATTTTCCTTAAATGGAAAAAGATGGTGGAAACTCAAACAAGCATAAAAGTTAAACATCTCCACACAAACAATGGTGGAGAGTTAAAAAATGATCCATTTTTGAAAGTCTATAAAGATGAAGGTATTGTCAAACACTTCACTATCAGATATACACCACAATAAAATGGGGTGGCAGAGTGAATGAATCGGACATGCTAGAGAAGGTTCGGTGTATATTATCCAGTGTTGGGTTGGATAAAGAATTTTGGGCTGAGGCTGTAGTCTATGCTTGTCACCTTATCAACCGCCTACCATCAACTACTATTGGTGGTAAAATGCCATTGGAGAAATGGTTTGAAAAACCTACTATAGATTGTGATTCCTTACATGTGTTTGGTTCGGCTGCATATTACTATGTTAAGGAGTCAAAGCTGGATCCAAAAGTAAAGAAGGAAATCTTTATGGGGATCACTTCTGGTGTGAAAGGCTATCATCTTTGGTGTCAAAAAAAAAAGAAAGTAATTTTCAGTAAGGATGTTACCTTTGATGAATCTACCATATTGAGAAAGGTGACTTCAGAAAAAATGGAGTAGATAAATGGTACTCTTAAACAGGTGGAGTTTGATGGCAACAGAATTGTTCCAGCCAATGTAGAAACTGATAATGACTCTTCTATGGTAGAAGAAGAGTTAAATGAAGAAGAGGTTCAGACCCAAGAACAATTATTTGCTTTAAGGAAGGGAAAGAGGACTATTAGACAACCTGCTCGCTATGCTGATATGGTCTCTTCTGCATCACCAATTGCCATTGATGATGTTCCGGCCACTTATAATGAAACAATCCAAAGTTCAAAATATGAAAAGTGGAGGATTACCATGAATGAAGAAATGCAGTCCCTTCAAAAGAATCAGACATGGAAACTAGCTAGTCTTCCGAAAGAAAAGAAGGCAATTGGGTGCAAATGGGTATATGCAAAGAAATATGGATTTCCTGACAAGGATAATGTTCGCTACAAAGAAAAATTAGTGGCTAAAGGCTACGCGTAGACGGAGGGAATTAATTATAATGAAGTATTTTCTCTAGTTTTAAAACATTCCTCCATTAGAATTTTATTGGCTTTGGTAGCACAATTGGATGTGGAACTAGTTCATATGGATGTAAAAACTACATTTTTACATGCCGACTTGGATGAGGAAATCTACATGACTCAACCAGATGTATTCAAAGTTGATATTACAGCTTTTTTATATTGATGATATGTTAATAGCTTCTAGGAGGCAGATAAAAATTGAGATATTGAAGACTCAATTAAACAAGGAGTTTGAGATGAAGGATTTTGGTGAAGCAAAAAAGATTCTCGACATGGAAATATCTAGAGATAGGAAATTGGGGAGGCGTTGTTTGTCTCATAATGAATATTTGAGGAAGGTACTAAAACGTTTTAGCATGAATGAAAAGTCAAAACCAGTTAGTACACTACTTGCTTCTCATTTCAAGCTTAGTGCATCCATGTCACTGAAGAATGATGCAGAATGGGAACATATGTCAAAAGTACCGTAGGTAAGTGCTGTTGGTAGCTTGATGTATGCAATGGTGTGTACAAGGCTCGATATTTCACAGGCAGTTGGGGTTATGAGCAGGTACATGCATGATCCTGGAAAGGAGCATTGGCAAGCTGTAAAATGGATTCTATGGTATATTCTAAACACCATAGATATTGGTTTGTTATTTCAACAAGATATATAAGATGGTCAGTGTATAGTTGGCGATGGTGATTATGACTATGCTAATGATTTGGATAAGCGTCAATCAACTACTGGTTATGTGTTTACCTTTGCAAGGGCACCAGTCAGTTGGAAGTCCACATTATAGTTAACAGTTGCTTTGTCTACTACAAAGGTAGAGTATATGGTAGGAGGCAATTTAGCTTCAAGGTTGTGCTATTAAAATTACTTGTCTTAGTAAAATTTTATCTACGAAGAATGATTTTTAAGTGGAACTATTGTGACCCCTCCACTCTTTCCTAAGAATATACCTTGGGGTAATTTTTAGTACAATTATTTACACTCTAGTCACATGTGCAATAGTTCTTAAGGTGTTTCTTATTATTTGTGGAAATTAACCTGAATTCCACAATAGAAATAACCTGATACGTGGTACCTTCCCATTTTGGTTGAACAAACTTCCTGCTTTGAAGGTTCTTGTATTGCGAGGAAACAAACTACATGGCCGCGTTGACCATCTTGATGCTTTCCCAAGCTTGCATATATTGGACCTTTCTTATAATCAATTTACTGGTGAATTGTCAAAAGATTTTCTTCAAAGTTTAGTGGCAATGCGAACTGCTAGCAGTAACGAATCTGAGTCTAAGGTCCAGTATGTTGGAGGCGATAGCTTCTACTATAAGGAGTCGGTGACAATTATAAACAAGGGATTGGAGGTGGAGATGGAGAAAAGCCTTACAATTTTTACTGCTATTGATATGTCTAACAACAGATTTCATGGAGAAATTCCAGAAGAGATTGAAAGCCTCAAGTCACTGATAATTCTCAACCTGTCAGGAAACAATTTCATCGGCCATATCCCATCATCTCTTGGAAACCTAAGGGAGCTCGAGTCTCTAGACCTCTCGTAAAACCAACTTTCAGGGGAGATTCCTCAACAACTCACAAGCCTAACTTTCCTTGCAGTGATGAATCTCTCATACAATCAACTAGAGGGAATTATACCACTGGGCAACCAGTTTAACACGTTTTCAAATGCTTCTTATAAAGGGAACTCAAGGTTATGCGGATCTCCTTTAACAAGGAAATGTGGTGAAGTTCTTGATTCCGTGCCTCAACCAATCGAAGAAGATGAGGATTCATTATTTGGTTGGAAAATTGTGTTGATAGGATATGGATGCGGAGTGCTAAATGGCTTTTCCATTGGATACACAATACTGGATCGAATGGGACACAATTGGTTTGCAATTCTTAGAAGGCAAAACAGAAAGCAGAGGAGAAAATTCATTCAGCATTGAGGGATTCAAAGAAGAAGCTGAAGTTGAAGCAAGTGATTGCAGTGGAATTATATTTTCACAGCAATAAGCCTAATTTACACTATTTGCATATGCTTTTCACAAGTAATTAACATTGGCTTCAGGGTTAATTAGTATATATGTTGCATTTCGATGTTTGATATATCCATAGCATATTGTGACCAAAATTTATGCATTTCAATATTTAATGTGTTGCTTATATTAGTTTTTGTGTAATTTTTTTTAATAACAAGAACACGGTTGGCTCCAAAACTCTAGCCATGTCTACTGCAACGTTTTGTTTTTTCCTCTTATAACATTTTTTTTTTCTCGTCTGGCTTTGCTAACTTTGTCGGCCGTATCCCATCATCATTTGAGGACCCAAACCTGTGATTATTAGTTGATGAACTCTTTTAACTATCACTTGGTTGTGCAGCTGGCCTTTAACAAGGAAAAATGCAGTGAAGTTCATGATTCAATATGATATTATCAACTAACGATGCAGATTTGTCAAGTACTAGTATATTTGATTGAATGTTGGTGGGATATGCAGCCATGAACTAATTCTTTAAGTTATTAAGTGTAACAGGTTCTTGGAAGCATGAGAGGGAGAGATGCAAGTAGCAAAGAATAGCAGAACAGTGATCAGATATGGCACTAAACTATCTTACTATAGCATATAACTGTTAACCATTTCTGAAGTCAAGCAAAAGGCATGAAATGCACAGCTGAGAGACCTAAGTAACAAAAGAGAGATTCGCAATTTTGCATAGTCTGCTGGAACTGGAACAAATGTGAACCTCCAAGAGCAAAACGGAAGAACAGAGAACATGTTCAGTTGCAATCTCTAACACTAGTACCTACCACTGATCTCGCTGCCGTCCCTAATAAGGTGGCCTGTCCTTCCACAACTTTAGCATATCCGATATTCCTTCTCTTATATGGCCTTTCTTCCAGCGATTCTTTGCCACTGGAAGCAGTACTATCCTTATTTTTGCTGTAGCGGTGTAGATTCTCTATTATAACGCAAGTGCACATCATCCAATCCAATCCTCGCACTTTCTTACCCGGTTCATATTCACGATATTTATTAGTAAACAAAGGTAATGGAATAAAATTTACCATTGGTTGAATCATATCTTCCCTCGTATAACGCCCTGCAGCTCTCAGCCTATACCCCAAACTGGACATTCTCAAAATGTGGTCGCTCACTCTCCCCTCACCATTGTATCGCATCTTCCGAAACTCATTGCCGTATATGAGATTGCACTTGCATTCCTCAATTCGCAGAAATATGCCTTCAATTGTAGCGAAAATTTGCTTAGCGTCACCACGGATAGACTTCGACGCAAGACCAACAAAACCATCAGATATCTTCTTTTGCATCATCATAAGGCTTAAGCGATTGCTTCTCTCCCATTTTTCATATATATCTTTCTCACCCAGAGAGCTGCTGCTAGTAGGCTTTTTGGGTTTGTCCTCAAGAAGAGCAAAGTCCAAGTCCATCAGACAAGTACAAGTTTGATATCAAATTTCCATTTCATCCACTTCTTGAAATCCAAATCATTAAGAATCTCCATAGCAGAATATACCACCACTACAAGCTCCCAGACAAAGACAACACTCCAATATTAAAAAAAAAAAAAAAAAAAAAACCCTCAATCAATGTGAACCATACAGTTGAACACACATGATGAACCCTATTCTAAATCTTATTAGCAAATCTTTTGTTAGACACGGTTCCCAATCAATGCAACAAGACTGACCTACCAAGAACAAATCTTGACAATAATTAACCTTTTAGAATTCCATTTTTAAAACTTCTCTTGAAGTTGTGAAGAACAAAAGCATCTAACAAATCAGAAACAGTACAAAGGTTTTTTTTTTTTTTTTTTTTTAAAGGAGAGAAGATGGTATTGAAAAAGGAAATACAAATTACTGCTTAACTAAAACCAACAAAGATTATATAAGTGAAATCTCACCTCCTTGAGAGCTTATCCCAATGCTAGCATTCATCTATTTCTTTTACTATAGATACATATTTTTTTTTCTCGTTCCCTGTATTTCTAGGCGCCTGAAACTAATCTGTACGTTGCAAGTTTTCTTCCATGCAACCGTGAATATTGTTGAATGCGGGGAGCAGGCAGCTCACTCTGTTAGGCTTCTTGTTTTTCAAGCATATTTGAAATTAAATGGGTTCAAAATGAGAAAAATAGCCCAATGCCACCTATCTATTGGAAGAAATAGAACAAGAGGGTATTTGATATAAATAAATTTTACAAAATTTTATAAAATTAATTTGTAAATTTAAATGATATATGTTTGATTTAAATGAATTTTATATAAAATTTATTTACAATTCTAAATTTTTAAATCTATAAAATTGATCATAATTAACTCAAATTTTACCAAAATTATTGAAATTTTTGAATAAATTTCATAAATTTTAAATTTAAACTTTTAAATGACTAAAATAACTCTTTTTATTTTTATTTTTAAAAACATTTTTATATTTAAAAGAATATTTTTGATAAAAATTTGAATGTAAATTTTATACTAAATACAATATAATAAAATATAAAATCTATTTAAAATAAATTTTATAAACTATTTATTTAAATTAAATATATTTAATTAATTAAAATTTATTTAAAAATAAAATGAATTTTTTGCAAAACCGAGCCAAATAAGGGCAAAAGTGACATTATTGGCGCTGGAATACTAGGCACAGACAAGTCAGAGAGAGCTACAGCAAAAAAGCAATCAGCATCCCCACATGTCTTGACACTCAGCTCAGTCTTCACGTCATCTTGTCTTTCTAATGAATTGATGCATATGGTGGAAGACTTGAGACCCGACTAAATCTAATTTATACGTTACACTGCTGAAGAATGAAGATTAGATATATTTATCAGGTTGCCTCCATTTTGTGTGTGGTGGATATAAAAATAAAAGACATTTTTTATAATGATTTTTTCATTTTATTATAAAAATTAGCATGTTATTTTTTTTAAACAAATAACAACTTTATAATTATTAGCTTATAATAATTAATTGTAAAAAAATTAAATTTACTCATACGACGTGCACTGCACATATTTTTCTAGATATTACATAATTTTAGTCAATTGATTTAAGTTTTTTTTATAACTGAAAGAAATAAAAATATTTTTCATAGAACGTATAGTTTACTTGGATAATGTAAAATAATAATAATAATATAAACTAAAAATAATAAATTAAATATTGAGTGGAAAATCCGGTCTACCCCATTTCTCACCAATCAGCTACTCAGTATCTGTATGCCTTCTTGTACTTGCTGTTCTTAACTTGGTCTTAACCTTATCTTGTCTTCCTAATGAAAATTGATGAATATAATGCAAGTATTTGTCTTCAAAGACTTGAGAGCTGACTCCGAAATGATCTTTTTTTTTTTTTTAGAGTAAAAAAAAAACAAGTAACTTGAAAGCTTAAAGAGCAACTCAGCTACAATTTGCCTACAAGCACATACCCACATACACGCATACACAGAAACACCTTCCTGTCAAGATGAACATGAAAGCTTTCAGAAAATACCCTTCACTCTTGTCCCTTCTTTTCTTATTGTCTTTACTTCACATGCCTTTTGTTTTATCTTTTTCATCACCTAATGCTGTCCAACAGCACCGATGCCTTGATGACCAGAGATCTGCATTGGTGCAACTGCATCTGTAACAACAAATTAACGGCTCAACTTTCGAATTTTGGGATTTGGGAACAGATTGTTGTTCTTGGGATGGGGTTACCTGTGATACTATGGGCCATGTCATCGGTCTTGACCTCAGTGATAGAATGCTTATAGCTGGCCCTCTTGACCCTATCTTCCGTCTCAATCATCTCTTGCACCTTCGCGTTGTTGACAAAATTCTAGGTAGGGTTTTAATAATACCGCGTTTGACAAAATTACAGTCACTTGACCTGTATTTTGCATATGGCTGTGAGGATAAGCTTGGAATCCAAATCCCAGACCTGAAAACATTTGTCCAGAATTTGACTTCTCTATCCCAACTCTTTCTTCGTAATGTTGACCTCTCAACGCAGGGGGATAACTGGTGCGAAGCCCTAACCAATGCACTACCCAGCCTTAGATCATGAAGTTTGATAGATTGTCGTCTCTCAAGTCCTGTATGCTCTTCAATCTCACAGCTTCTTTTCCTATCAGAACTCCACCTTAATTATAGTTGTTTGTCTTCTCTGCCACCCAATTTTCTAGCAAATTCTTCACGTTTAATGTCTCTTAGTCTAAAATTTTGTGAATTGCATGGGACTTTTCCACAACATATTTTCTTGCTTCCTCAACTGCGAAACATAGATATTTCATATAATCTTGGCCTTACAGGTCAGTTTCCTGAATTTCCCTCTGCTAGTGTCGTTCAATCTCTCGACATTTCTGACACCAACTTCAACGGAAAGTTGCTAGAGTCAATTGGTAATCTCAAATTCCTAACAAATTTAGTACGTAGACAATGCAATTTCTCCAGACTGATCCCTTCTTCAATTGCAAGTCTTACCAGCATTGTCAAAATTGATCTTCGTTCTAATAGTTTTAGTGGTCGCATCCCTCCATTCCATGGGGAAGTTGTTCCATATCTTGCAAACCTTAAATTGTCCGACAACCAGATGAATAGCTGAATAGGATTGGAGAAACCTCTCTGTTTACTCTTCCTTCTTTGAAGAACTAAGATCTTAGCAACAACCAGTTGGATGGTGAATTGAACAATTTCCCAAACATATCCTCTTCGCTGATGGGAAGTTTTAGTTTAGATCACAATAATTTAACAGGAATAATACCAAACTCCCCTTTTCAACTTCCAAGGCTTACGAATCTTCAACTAAATACCAAAAATTTCATTCAAATTTAGGATATTTCAAATGCATCTTCGTCGATGCTGGAGAGATTGTATCTGGATGATAATAGTTTGAGAGGGAGGATACCAATGTCAAATTTCCAACTCCCAAGGCTTACAACTCTTAGAATTGGTGGTGATAGTTAAAAATCCTTTTGCCATAGCTACAGCTCTCGCACATATGTTGAAGGATTTGGAAGCACATGCTTAAGCTCTATGAATTTGAATGCATAGTTCCTAAGAGAAAAAAGAGTCTCTAGAGATTTTTCCTGACAGGATTCTAGATAGGGTTTTAATAACCCAAAACCCCTCCGATGCTTAAGGTAGTGTTTTGATCAATATAAAAGAGGCTTGCGAGCCTGAACTTTGAAGAAAAACATGAAGAAGTTGATGAACAGTAGTGTTCATATGTATGATATGAATAGTGGTTATTAGTAAATAATAAATAGAGAGAAAAATGAAGAAGGAGAAAAGAGAAGGTGGAACCTCTTTTCAGCAGCTGGAGGAAGCCTTTTATAGACTTTGTAGGTGAGAATAGATGACCAAGATTAATGAAAATGGATGGCCAAGATTGTTTGTCTTGGGATATGGAGTGGCAGGTGTAATGAGTATATTTCTTAGGAGGATAATCCTGTCAGCTATAATGATTGATGGGATGGTGTTTGTCGGGAGAACTATTTGAGTTGATGAGAGGATTTATCTAGAGAGGGATTTCACTCTGAGGACTTTGAGCAATTTTTTGAAAGAGATTTCCTAAGAGAGATACTCCATTTGGGTATCAGGACTTTGTGTACTTAGTAGGAAGTTCCCTATAGTGATGTTCAACTTTGACTTAATTCTTGAATGTTGAAAAGTCAAATAGTCGAAAGTAGTCTGATTTAGCATATAATGCATGGTTCTTCTTCATATGTCGAGCTTCTATTGGAGGTATATTTTTTTATGTATCATCAGTAGTCCCTCACTTTGAGTCTAGACTTAGAGTATAGTTGGATGATTCTTCTTTGATTCTTTTAATTAGGACATTCTTGGCTTTTATAAAATCTTAGGATCCAAATTTGTTGGTTTTCCTTAAAGAATTCCTCACCTGGTGAGGATTTCAAGATTAAGGAGCATTCATAGTATTGGGATGTTAAAAGCTTCCTTAAGGAGGATGATTTGTATCTAAGTATAATATCTGCATAGGAAGTCCTTGGGGACATAACTTTCTAATTCAACCGATTCTCTTTGGGGAGGATATTTGTACTAAAAGTTCATGGGGACATAGGATTCTCACTTCTAGAGAAATTTTAATTTCTAAATTTAATTGATTCTTCATATAAAGAGCTTCCTTGATGAAGTTGATTAGTGTTTAGGGAGGGTTTATGCTCTTTAAGTCCTAATGGCATGAATTTTCACTCCTTGAGAATTAAATTAAAACATAAGGGATTGGTCCCTCTATAATTTAGAGATTGTGATTTCTTGAGTAGGCATTCCAATAGAGGAAATATTGTTCCCATGGGGAGTTAGATAATCCTAATTAGATATTTCCATTGGATTTCCTATAAAGAAATCTGTGCTCTTATAGGAGAGGTAGATGTCTTTAATTTAGAATTTCCTATGAAGGAAATTTTGCTCCAATGGGGAGTTAAAATATCTAGAGGATATTTCCATTCAGTTAATTTTATTCCTTTCCTCAAATAATAAAGCGAATGTTAAACTTCATTCTTTGTAAGATTGAGTTGTTCTAGTTAAGGAAAACAATGTTAGGAATATTCCTGTTAGAATTTCTCACTAAGTGCTTTTGCCGGCACTATTTTTAAGTGGTAATGCCATTAAATACATTTTCTTATAAGTTTCCTATGTGTCTATTTTGTTTGATATTGACTAGCACTATATTTTTTAATACTTTAATTAAGATCTTCTATTTTTGAGATTCTTCAGGTGTTCTTCCACTCTCATACATTCCTTTTATTCTTTTTACTTGAATAGTAATCATGAATGAGGAGTCGTACATTTATAATTAATATTCTAGGTAGATGAAGTGTTTGGTTGTTGTTTGTAAGAAGTTTACTAGCTTCTCATCATGAGAAATTTTGATATTTGATAAGATCCTCTTGAGGAAGTTATGGTTCTCAATCAATTCCTCAAGAGAGGATATTTGCAAAGGCAACCTCCATTGTGGAGTATGGTGGGGGATGTCTGATTAATGCCCTTTCGGGATTCTTGAAAGAAAGTTCTCACTTATGGAGAATATCATGATTAATTCCTTTGTAGGAGGATTACTGCGTAAATGCTCACATTGGAGCAATTAAGTTTGTCTCACTTCTGGAGACTTTATGTGATAAATAGATTTTGAATGCATTCTTTGTGGTTCAGCTCACTTTTGGAGGTGTTCCTTATAAGATGAGGAAATTGATTTGTATAATGTTTTTTTAAAAGAAGCTCTTAAAGGATTTCTTCCTTAGAAGTTAATTTTGAGTATAAGACTCCAGATTGTGTATCATAGGATGATAGCTTCAAAATTTGCAATTTCTACAATGAGATTAGTAGGAAAGCTTTATTGCGAGAGAATATCTCCTTTTTAAGAGGATATCTGAGCATTATCATATATGTAAAGAGAAATACAAAAGAAGAGGATGCCTCTATTTCAAATACATGCTTAACAATTATGCCATATAGATAGAGTAGTTTCAATACAGATAATTCCTTCCTTCATAAAGGAGTGTGTAATAAAATTATAAAAAAAACCATATACATAATAAGTTTTCTTTAAAGCTTACTAGTGAGTAATTTCCTGCTCTGGAAATTTAGAAAATCCTAAATAGGCTATTGCTAGTAGGAAATAATTAAAGTTAATTATCAACTCCTCACCATTCTAGTAAGAATTCTATGGCAATTTAGAAGCTCATAGGACACTAGGTGGTCTCTTTGTCTAATCACTTTTATTCATTCAACTCTTTCTTTTAACCCTTATAGGATAATCTGATAAGATATTTCTGCTTGCTAATAAGTCTCAAATCAGTATACAATATTTCTTTAGAGGAAAATAATAGTTTCTTGACAAGTAATTTCTGTCAGGTAATGCATGTGAAGGTCTTGGACTCTACCCATTTGTTTAAATAATCCATTGATAGATTTGTGCCTAGATGAATTTGCTTTTTTAGGAGATAAGCATTGATAGTAGAGGTATATGATATCTTTTGTTGTAAAATTTCTCATCTTAAAGAGCAAATCATGATGTTCTTAGAGAGGGTTTAAGAGCTTCTCTTTGATCTAAACAAAATTCTCTTGTATGGGCGTCATTAAATAGGAAATTTGTCTTGGCCATTACCAACCTTCTAAAGGAATTTGCTTAGAAGTCACTCGTTCTATATATCTAAAGGCATATCTTGGAACAAAAACTACTTTGCACATTCTGCTTCTTCAGTCTCTTAATATGCTTTAAAATTTCCTTCTTTCATAAATTGTTCTCATTCTAAGTGTGGACTAATATTTTCTTATTCAAAGAATATTATTCTCTAGTCATATGTCTATCTCTCAATTATCAACATAATTTCTAATTTTGTCTCTAAAATCTAAAAGTACTTAGTGATCATTAGAGAGTATTTATATATCTTTTTCCCCTTTAAAAAGAGTTTGAAGAATGATAATGGTTTCAAACTAAATGAATCAATATTGGTTGTGTTTTTTCTATCCTCATCAAAGATTATATTATGAGAAGTCCATTTTTTACTAGCCTTTAACATCAAAGGAATTACCTTGCTAGAATTATTTTATTACTATTACGCCCATTGATAAATAATTCAGTGTTATTGTATAATTGACCTTTAAAATTTAAGATAGTAGTCATTTTGATGCTTGCCATATAGAAAACCCATATAAAGAGACTAGAAATTTGAATGATGAAGAATCTTGTATAGATTATTTACCTTAGGTTAGAATCTATATAGGTGTTATAGAGGTTTCCTTTGAAAAACAAGTTGACTCATGTTGATAATGCTTCTTGAATAATTAAATTCATAAAAATATTCTCTTTAAGGTGGAAAAATATATTACCGGCCTCACATTCTCATAGGTGTCTCATTTGCTATTCTTTTAGCTTTCCTTCTCATGAAAAATCCTGTTTAGGAATATATTAATAATAATACAAGAAAAGTATGCAAATTCTTAAAACTTTAATTTCATATTTCTTCAATGTGAAAAGTTCTGCAAAAGAATGACACTTATACCAACAAATGATGTGCAACATGATTCTAAAAAATGTAATTTGAGACTTGAAATAATTGAAATACCATATCATTTTATTTAACAACTATAAAGGAAGAAAGTTATCCTTATAGCCTATATATGATTTAATAATTTATCCAAATTGTAACAGAATAGAATTTACCCCTTTAGAAAGCCAAAGCATATGCCTTATCAGTGAACAACTTAATGAAGACTTGAATATGAATTCTCGTATTATAGAGAAAGTCTCGGCTGTCAGGATTTTGCTCTAGAGGTTAAGTAGAATCAGACTAGGTGAAGTCAGACTAGGAAAGACCTCCCTTTCGTGTGGGGTATAAAGTTAGATATTTTCCTATATAGAATGAAATTCATAATTCATATGAATGAGCTAAAACATGTATTATTATAAAATAATCATTAGAGAATATAAATTGAAGATACTAGATTAAGGAAACTTATCTGATAGGCTATAATCAACCTCAGAGGCTTCTTATAGCTATTTTAGATCCAAATAGAATAAGCAAATATTATTTATCTTCCATTAATTTTGAATTGAGCAAGATACATATGTAGATTCTATAGTAATAGAGGGATTCATTCCCTTATGAGCTTTTCTTGACAATTTTCCTCAAGTTATAATGTAGAGAAGAACACAATTCTCAATTTCCTTAAGTAACATTAATGTAGGAAATTTCAGATTCTATGTAGGAAATAATCTTGTTTGAGAAGAATAAAGATTCCATGTGACCTTTGAATAATCATCCTGTCTAATTAGAAAACCTTTGAAACAAAGTAATTTTCCTTTGAAGAGATGGACTGTTAACATTCTCTCTTTAGGGAGCAACTGGTTTCTCAACATGCATTTCCAATAGAGGAAATGATGGACCCATGAGAGAGTTGAAGTATTCGAGAGGATATTTCTATTGAGGAGGTTTTTCTTTTAATTTATCCAAGGGGTGACTTTTATGTCTGAGTAAGTAAATAATATTTCTTTATGTTGACGATGGAGATTTTCCTTTGAGAACAAAGTGAGTTCTACTAACTTGATTCATAACACTATACAACTCTTTAATTCATTAGTGATCTTCAAATTCAAGGATTCGTAATGTAATAATTCTTCTCAATATTATGGTAGATAAGAAGATGCTCTTGGAAAAATATGTTTTTAGTCTCATATTCTTTAGTTGTATCATTTGCTATATCACTGATAGGGATTTCACTCTCAAGAAAAATTCTGATTAGATAGTACTATATAAGATAAAATTCATGCTTTATACAAATAATCTAAAATCATGCATTATCATTGCACAATTACTAGAGAATCTTAATTTGAGAAATTATAAATGGGAAAACTTATATAGTAGGCTATATTTAGCCTTGAAGACTTTTTGTAGTCATTTAACAACTATATGCATATGACTAAAGAGAGTTAAGAATGAAATTCTCCCTTCTAGTTTCTAAGATTTTGATTCCTCAAGTGGTGTAGGCATCTAGGAAAATTTTGGTCATTAAAGAATGAACATATCTAGTTGAGGAACATCTCCAATTAATAATTTCCTATAAAGGAAATTTCATTATTAGGCATTTCCTTCGAGAATAGTTTTTCCCATGTGGCAGTTCTTGCATAAGTGGTCTCCTCTGAATGAGATGTTTGATTGGCTTCCCTTATGGAAATACTCATGTAGTTGCTTTTATTAGTGTGATGTCATATGTATATTCTATAATAAAGAATGAGATATAGATACTATCTTTGAGCATATGGTGACCACTCTAAATTTCGTAAATTAAAGAATAAAGTTCAAGGAGTTTTCCCAAAATGGACTAAAGGCATGTGTCAAAAGAGTACTTATCGAGAGAAGATCCAAGCACCATCACATATATAAAGAGAAAAGCTTCAAAAGTTAAAGTCTTATTTCTAAAGAGAGACTTAACCAATTGGTAATATAAATAGAAACATTTTAGTAGAGAATATTCCCTTCTTCAAGAGAGCTTATATCCATTAACCAATTTATAAATAGACAAAAGGTATAAAAGATAGCCAAAATAGACCAAGCATTCACCATTTGACTTATAAGAGATAAGGTGACTTTATTAATTGCACAACAAAGCAAAAGAGGTACACCCCTACTAATAGTATTTTCCCACATGCTTAGAGTTCTAAGTAAAATTCCATATGTAGGACAATTTAGACACTAAAAATATAGAGACTAAATAGAATTCCTATATAGATGTTCTCTGGTAGGACTTCTTCTCCATATGGTTTTTTTACTATAAGAGTCCATTTATGAGTCATTTACTCTAGGTTGTTTGTACAACATAGGCAGTAATTTTCTTGTATAGGTTCATCATCATCTTAACAAGGCAGTCCTCCCTATACCTATTCATGTTTTCCTTCTCCCTTATCTATCTTCAACATCAGTAAGGTAATATATATACTTTTTTCACCAGTTCTCTTAGGAACTCAATGGACACACTCACCAGTTGTGACTATCCAATACCTATCTTAGGAGATTTCTCCACTCCTTTATCCCTTATTAATTCACATCCTTGTCTAAGGAATTGACTTGGTTCCATCATTATAGAAATCATAACCTCTCATTTAAAAAATAAATGAAATGCTGCAATAGTAATAACCACTCAATATTTCTTATACAACACACAACAAAGTAGGCATTGAATATTTTTCCACAATCACCATAAAGATTTCTTGAGTTTTAATGGAGAAAATATGAAAAATAAAGAGGAGACTAAAGTATAACTTATGAATAATTTTATTGGCCATTCGGTGGAGCAAATACAAAGAGAATAAAGGATAAAACATAACTATAACTATTCTCATTTGCAAATCAACAACATAAATGATTATAGATATTTTGAGGAAAAGAAACCATTTAAATGACAAAGATCATCCTTTTTTCTATAGACGACACCATTTTGATGTTTCAAAATTGTTTTGCCTTAGCTACAGCTCCTGTACATATGTTGAAGGATTTGGAGGCCACATGCTTGAGCTCATTGAATTTGAGTGTAGAGTTTTGAGAGAAAAAAGAGTCTCCGGGGTTCAATGCTTAAGTTAATGTTTTGATCAGTATAAAAAAGTTTTAGGAGTGTGAACATTAAAGAAAAATGTGAAGAATATGATGAACAGTAGTGTTCATATATGTATAAGGTGAATAGTAATTATCAGTGAATAATAAATAGAGAGAAAAATGAAGAAGGAAAAGGGAGAAGGTGGAACCTTTTTTTCACAGCAGAAGGAAGCCTTTTATAGGCTTAGTAAGTCAGAATGGATAGCCAAGATTAATGGAAATGGATAACCAAGATAATTCTATTGGGTTTCACGATACAAACACAACGGAAAAATTAAAAATTTATCACATTCCCAAACCTGGATCCATATAATTCGACTACTTGATTAAATCTAGGGTTTCAAGAATCTCACCAAGACGCAGAAGAGGCAAGATTTTTTAGAAGGATGAGAGGAGGTTCACACCAGTAACACCTTACCTCGAGCTTTTTGTTTAGTTGTTCAGATCTAAATGTCTCCAAAAGGATGTGTCCTCTATAGGTATCCACACGAATAGCCCTTCACAAAACAAATTGGAGTGTGTGCTAGCAACCTTCTTGATTGTCTCATAAATCAAGAACAAAAGAAAAACTCTTGTTTTCAAAGAAGAAAGAAAAATTTTTTTGAAAAATGAGTGTATTAAACCCTAGAGAATATAACATATTTATAGACTTCAAATTAGGGTTTCACCTAACAATGACCTTTTGGTAATTTCCCATTTATTATATTCTGATTTTGTTTTAAAAACAAATCAGAAATAATATCTTATTTATTTATTTATTTAAAATAAAATTTATCTTAAATAAATAAATAAAACACTTTAATTATTTGTTTCCATAGAGTTTATTTTGGGCTTATTAAACCCATATTTGTTTTGGGCTTGTTCTAAGTATGTGACCTTATAAGTTCACATAACATTGGCAACGGGCCTAAATCTCTATTTAGTTCTACAAGTCATAAGTGGCCTCTAGCAAGACATTATGACTACCCAAGTCATGTGAAGTCAATAATCGGATATAACCTAATTACAGTGAATTTTATCATCCCTTTATCACATGATATCTTAATTGAACATAAGGCATAGAATGTCATCCTTATATAGTTTAATATTATGACTTAATTCCAAGTAGACTAAAAATGATAACTCTTTATCAATTCGTTTCAGCATGGCTATGTATTTTCCTATAGTCTATCTCATTAAGGGGCCCTTAGATATCCTTCTCATATTAATGAGGGATAAATTCCTTCTGAATCACTCACATAACTAATTTTATATCCAACATCATCCTATTTAATTGTCTGGTTAAAGACAATGTTAGAATGTGTCAAAACATAAAATAACTATGTAGAAATTCATGATGATTTCATGGTCAAAGGACCAAAATAAAATTACTGTGATATGAAATACTTATGACAATAATGTATGTAGTATTCTCATAGTGGGTCAATCCAGTACATGATCTCTCATCATGTACTTATGAGTTGACATAATATCTCATATTCATGATTAGTAAAACATAACCATCAGTTAACATCACACTAACCTTAATATTTTAATATTATATAATGAATAAATGGCTAGGGATAATTAGAACAGAACTCTTTTTTTAATATAAGGGTTTTACTATCAAGTCACATACTTAATGGCCTTAGTAAGAATTAACCATCCATATAATTATCATAAAATCAAATGATAATGAAATACCTCTTTATTAATAAAATCAGAAAGTCAATACATAATCATAAATGATTGACCTAGTACATATCACTAACAAATTTGTCTTAGGATATGGAGTGGCAAGTGCAATAAGTAGATTTTTTAGGAAGATAATCCTGTCAACTACAGTGACTAATGGGATGGCAGTTGTCATGAGAAGTCTTTGAGCCAGTGAGAAGATTTATACAGAGAGGGATCTCACTCTTAGAACTTTAAGCAATTTCCTGAGAGAGATTTCTTGAGAGAGATACTCCATTTAGGTGTCAGGATTCAGTGTCTTTAGTCCAAAATTCTCTGTAGTGATGTTCAACTTTGACTTAATTCTTGAATGTTGAAAAGTTAAATAGTAAAAAATGGTATGATATGACATATAATACGTGGTTCTTCTCCACGTGTCAAGCTTCTATTGGAGGTATATTTTTTATGTATCATCAGGTAGGAATAAGTTCATTATGCCATTGAAGCTAGACATACTTCAGAATCTCAAACAATTGGATTACATTGACCTTTCTAAAATCATGTTATCCTATAATTATGATAACATAAGTGTTATCTTTTTATAGATTAGTTTTATAGTGCTAAGGTCATGCTACCTTTCTAAATTCCCAGAATTCCTCAAAGCACAACACCATTTGGCATCTATAATTTCTTTTTACAACCAACTTTGTGGTTGAGTACCTTAGTGGATACAGAAGAGCAACTTAGCTATACTAGACCTTTCTTGTAATGAAGTTTCTTTTCTTGAGCAACCTCTATAAGGAATTAAGAATGCAAGTAAGGAATCTTTGACACTCTTGCTATATTTAATTATCAATGTGATTGTTAAATTAGCAAATAATTTTAATTGGTAATTGCATCACCTAAATTAATTAATTAATATAAAAGAAAAGCTAATCTTTAATTATTTTGTAAATCTTTGGTGTTCAGGTTTGCTAACAACTCTTGATTTATCAATCGAAAATTTTGAAGGCCCAATTCCCAACTAGATATGGAGTAATAATCTATTTTATATCAATCTTTATACCATTCTTTTGATCAATTTCTACCTAATGTGTCCCTGACTTCATTAAAGATCCTCTACCTTTATGCCAATTAGTTATAAGGGTCACTACATAAAATATTATGTAATCTTAGCTAACTCTATATGTTTAATGCATCCTCTAACAAATTTAAAGTTTTAATTCCAAATTATCTAGGAAAAAATAAAGCTCTCATGTACTTAGACCTACAACAAAATAAATTTTAAGGAAGTCTACTTGATTTTGGAGGAGCTACATTCCTAAGATCGATTAAACTAAATAGTAATAATTTGGATGGCAAACTGCCTATGTTATTAAGCATTTGCACACTGCTAGAAATTTTGGACATTGGGAATAACCTGATGCATAATACCTTCCCATTATGGTAAGATAAACTTCTTGCTTTGGATGTTCTTATATTGTAGGGAAACAAACTACATGGCCCCATCGACCATCTTGTTGCCTTCCTAAGGTTACATATTTTTGACCTCTCTCACAATGAATTTACTAGTGAACTGTTAAAAGATTTTCTTCAAAGTTTAGTGGCAATGCAGGCATCTAACAATAATGAATTGAAGAGTAAGTATATTGGAGATGGTGATAAAATATTCAATTTTAATCTATACTACAAGCAGTAAGTGATAATTAAGATTAAGGGAATGAAAGTCAAGTTAGAGAAAAAATTGATAATTTTCACTACTATTGATCTGTCAAGTAATAGATTCCATGGAGAAATCCCATAAGAGATTGGAACCTCAACTCATAGATAGTTCTCAACCTATCAAGAACAACTTCATCGGCCATATTCCACCATCACTTAGGGACATTAGAGAGCTCGAGTCTCTAGGACTGTCATAAAACCAAATTTCAAGGAAGATTCCTTAATAACTTACAAGCCTAACTTTGCTTACAATGATGAGTCTATCATAAAATCAACCAGAGGGACTCATACCACTTGACAACAAATTTAACACATTTTTAAATGCTTCTTATAAAGGAAACTCGAGGTTATGTGGATTGCTTTAAATAAGGAAATATGGTGACATTAATGATTCAGTGTCTCCATTACTAAAAGATGAGGATTTATTGAATATTAATTAGAAATTTTTGGTAATGGGATATGGTTGTGGATTGGTAGTTGGATTTTTATTGTTGACTGTCAAAACAAAGCTTTTGATGTAATATGCTATTAAATTAGTTCTTGATAGTTTGCTTTCATATTTTGTATTTTGTAACAATCATAAACTCAATAAAAGCTCTAAAATTTTGTACAAGATTTGGAGAAGTTAGCAACTTGTGGAGGAGCTTATAGTTAGGCAACCAAACTTCCTTAGATTAAAAGGAGTTAGTAAGCTATTGTATTAACTTTTTTTGCTATTTAAATATTTATGCTATAGCTAATGAAAAGAGAATCTTTTCTAGCTCTATAATTTGGGTTTTTTTGCCTCTCTAAACTAAGTCCTAAAACCCAATAAGTAGTATCAGAGCTTCTTTGATCTTGGTGGGACTATATTTAAGAGAAAACCATGAAAAAAACTTTACCTTAAAACCTTCAAACACCTAAATATCTTACTAAATTTTCTATGGAAACCAATAGTAACATATCAATTATATCCCCTCTAATTTTCACAATTAAAAATTATAATGCTTGATTAGTTAAAATGCAAGCTTAGCTTAAGGGTTTGCTACTATGGGAAGCTACAAAAATAGAGATGGAGATAAGCCTACGTGATAACCCCACTATGAACCAGTTGAAGATGTATAAAGAAAGAGTCTCTAGGAAATTCAAGGCTCTTAATACACTCCATGCTGTTGTGGATGAAATAATTTTCATAAGAATCATGACTTTTGACAGTGCAAAGAAAGTTTAGGACAAGCTTCCAAGGTAATGAAAAAATGAAGCAGCTACAAATCTTTAATTTAAGAAAAGAATTTAAGCTCTTAAAGATGAAGGAGACTAATAATGTGAAAGATATATTGATCCGGTAATGAAGGTTATCAATTAGATCAGGTAGTTGGGAGAAGAATTACTAAAGAAGAGGATCGTGCAGAAGGTGATAGTGACTCTTCTTGAGAGATTTAAGTCAAAAATCTCATCTCTTGAAAACACATGGGATATAACACAACTTACATTAATAGAGCTGGTGAGTGCTCTTTAAGTTGTTGAGCAGAGAAAGGTATTTAGAGAGGAAGAACAAGATGGTGAAAAAGCATGTCCTATAACTCAAAAAATTAACATACAACTTGAGGGCAAATGAAGAAAGAAATTTCAAGAGGAAAAGAGCAACTAAAGAAAAGATCAACAAGAAATTAGAGGCAAGTATAGAAGAGGAAGATGTCCTACTTGTCCTTAATGCAAAAAGACAAATAATTCTAAAAGTTATTGATGGTATAGACCTAGAGTCCAGTGCAAAGTCTGTAAGCAGTTTAGACACAAGGAAAAGGTTTGTTGAATTAATACAATTCAATAAAATCATGCCTAGCATGCTCAAGTTAATAAAGTATCTAAAATTTAAAAGGATAAACTCTTTCTTCTTATGGAAAAATGCATATTTGTAGTTGAAATTACTAATGTTTGGATGATCGATAGTGGTTGCACACACCATATATCAACAACTTTGAAAATTTTAAGAATTTGGATGGAGGACACTTTTCAAAAGTTAGACTTATGGATACTGAGGGAAAAGTGTTATAAAAGTGGAAACCATATCAGGTACTAAACTCATATATTACGTTTTTTTATGCTTAATATCCAATATAATGTATTGAGTGTTGGCTAGTTATTAGACATTACGCTATTAAGTTTAAGAATAGAACTTGTGAAATTTATTATCCTTATGGTATAAAGCTTTTATTAATTAGAATGCATAACAAAAGCTTTAATATTGATTTGGACAATTATGAAATTAAATCTTTAAAAGGTGTTGAATCTGATTATTGTATATGGGATGAGAAGTTAGATCATGAAAATGATGATAATCTGAAGCTGCTTGAAAATATCAAAATAGTGAATGATTCACATGCTATGACTATATTTTCTTATATGTATAGTACTTGTAAAGTTGAAAAGTTAAGAAGAATTCCATCTTTTATAAATCAAGTTTGTAGAGCTACAAAAAAGCTTAAACTAGCTCATATAAGTAAGTTTAAGGTTGTTGCTGAAAATCGAAATGATATTGGCATGGAATATATATCTTTGCAATTTGAAGAATTTCTTTAGCAAGCAAGTGTTTATCATAAATTTATGGAGAGGAGTTTTATGATTGATAAAAGGATTGCTAAAGTAATTCTTGGGCTATAACAGTGCTTTAAAGGATTACAAGCTCTTTAATCCTATAACTTAGTAGATATTTATTAGTAAAAGGGTGAAGTTTGATATGAATGCTATTTGGAATTAGGAAACAAAGGCTATAGGAATTTTTAATCAAAATTCAAATTCTAGAAATGCTTCTTAAGAATAAGATGTTACTTTACAAAATGAGAATTTAGATGACGAAGACTTTGATATAAGAGGTATCAGGTCACTTAAAGACATTTATAGTAGGTGCAATATTGCTACACTTGAACTTGTAAATGTTTCTCAAGCATTGGAGTCTCCATAATGGAATGCTTCCATAGAGATGGAGCATAAGATGACAGAGGAAAATGAAGCCTAGATGCTTATGGATAAACCCATTAACAAATAAGTGATTGTTGAGAAATGCAAATTGAAGCTAAAGATTAATTGGAAAAAATATATATTTTTTCAAAAGAGAAGATTTGAAATTTGAGACAAACTTAGAGTCACTAATAGCATCTACCTTAAAGAGGAGTGTTATTGACTATTGAAATAAGCTTTGATGCAATATGCTATTAGTTTAGTTCTTGATATTTTGTATTTTGTAATGATCATAATCTCTATAAATGCTCCAAAATTTTGTGGAAGATTTGGAGAAGTTAGCAACTTTTGGAGGAGCTTATAATTAGCCAACCAAACTTGTTTAGATTAAGGGGAGTTACAAACCTACTGTATTGTAGGCAATGGGGTTTAGCGTGCCCCTAAGTGTTTGGTGACCATGGTACTATATGGGCTTAAGGCCCACTAGGAAATATAAAATAGGTCATAAAGCCTAATCAGAAATGGAGTCACCACCAAGATAAAAGTTAGGACACACTTATAATGTAACTGGATTCCATGGAGGTTCCCACAAGATCTCATCGAAGAACGAGTTTGAAAACTAGCTATGGGCATTTGAATGCCCACCTAACCTTGCAGTTGGCCTCCATTTGTGTTTTGTAATTTATTACCCTTAATTATTCAATGGTTTCTTTATTACCTTGTGAATTATAATTTCCTTCAGATAATTGTCTCATTTTATAATTTAGCTCAATTTTGCACATCAATTTTATTCATGCCATTGGTCCCAACATTCACCATAAATAAAAAAAAATTATAATTTACAACCATACATTCCAAACCAAATTGGGGAGGGATTAAGGATTATAATATTTTGTGCAAAATAAAGTATAACAAGTAGAAAATAAATCGAGAATAAAATGAAAATAAACTACTTGAATTAAATAAAACCTCTCAAGAACTAATTAAAGAGATAAATACTTGATGATTGGAAATCATCGATAAACCCCTACAGACAAAATGTTAGTTCTAAAAATACATAAATATCCCACATAAAAATATATGGGATTAGCTGATGAATCAATTTAGTACAATAAAAGAAATAACATAATAAGAGAAATAAATGCTAAACTTTAATTGAACAATATAGTAGTAGAATGATTATAACAAATAGACCTAAGAATGCTAAGGTATGTACATTTATAGGAATTATACATAATTTATATAAAAAATGAGATAAGGTCATGTAAGACTATGTTAGAGTGGTGATTGCCTCTACTATGAAGTGATTGCCTTATGGCAAAGAGGTAGTGGCTCTTAGTAGAGGCGATCGCCTAACCAGCAGATGTAGAAGACTCTTAAAAGTAGTAAAATGTGTTCTCAAGCAAGCACCAACTAGTACAAATAAGCTAGATATATAACTATACCAAAATTCAGTGAATCATGCTAAAGACATGGCATATCACACATAATGAGCACAAGAAATAAGTAACTAAGCAAGTAAGTTAGGAGTTCAATAACACTAAGCTTCAATATTGAAAAAAGTAAGGATCATTACTAATACAAAAGCTTTTTCTCAAACTGATGGGCCCTCAGAAGTAAGTATGGATTTGATCTTCACTTGAATGCTAAGTTCTTCATTTCCTTCTCAAGAAAATAAATGTCTAAGCATTCTTTCTCCTTTTCAAGAATTTTTTTTCCATCCTCTTTTCAAAGCTCCTTTCCTCTGAAACCTCTTTTCTTTTTATTCCTAATTGCTAAAAATTTTGTTCTTTCTTTCTCTCTCCTTCCTCCTTATATACACAACTAGTCCATTTCCTAATGCCCTCCTTCATCATTGCATTTTCTAGCCTTTTTCTATTCCCAAAAATTTATTTTCAAATAAGAGGCTAAGCTCCATTCAAGGTGGGCCCACCCTTAACCATCATTTTCACTTTTCACATTTAATGTAGAGTCAAGTGGCAAGGTATAAAGGTATGTCTTTATGATGAGGCGATTGCCTCAACACTTACTACTATAGAGGTGATTGACTCTTCACAAAGGCATTGTCTCTTTGCCCTACCTTGCACTGGGTCGGGTGGGCCAAGGCAATAGGTTTGCCTTATAAGGGTTTTTGGCTTAGGTTTATGAGTTTTTATCCCTCGGGCTCATTTTTTAGAAGATTTTAGGTTTCCCTTTTACATTTAAATCCTATATTTCTCATCATCAGGCTTTGTTGTAGGCTGACCAAATTAAGCATCCACAGTTCATCCCCTATCACGGGTTGATTGACTGAGTGTCAACTATTTTGCTGATGATTTTTCAAAAAACCAATTGCATGAAATAGCAATTTTTTAAAAAATCACATGCATAACATAAGAAAACAAAAAATAATATAACTGACTTATGAGTTTCACACAAGAGTTGAATTCATCACTCTTGAAATATGACCATAATGCTCAAGTTTTCCTGACCCAATTAGCCACTCATTAATATTTGGTAACTTATTTGAAAATAATAATCCTAAAGTTTTCTAGCATGATACATCACTTAACTGAAGCATAGACTCTTGGTTTTTCTTGGCCCATTTGTTATTCAACTGAAATAAAGACTATCAAGTTTTCCTGGCCTGATAATCACTCAACTAAAACATAAACTCTTAGGTTTTCCTACTTGATTGTCAATTAACTAAAACACAGACTCTTAGGTTTTCTTGGCTTGATTGCCAAAATGAAGACTCTCAGGTTTTCTTGGCCTAATAATCACTTAATTAAAACATAGATTCTCATCTTTTCCTGGCCCAATCGTTACTTAACTGAAACATAGACTCTTAGGTTTTCCTAGCCTGATCACCATTCAACTAAAATGAAGAATCTCAAATTTTCCTAGCCCGATCATCACTTAATCGAAACATAGATTCTAGGGTTTTCTTGGCCTGATTATCACTTAACCGAAACATAGATTCTAGGGTTTTCGTGGGTTGATTGTCACTTAACTGAAACATAGACTCTTTGGTTTTCTTGGCCTAATCGCCATTCAACTGAAATAAAGACTCTCACATTTTCCTAGACTAGTTATCACTTAACCAATACATAGATTCTCAAGTTTTCTTGGCTAATCATCACTTAATCAAAATACAAACTCTCAAGTTTTCCATGCCTAATCATCGCTTAACTGAAATACGGGCTTTAGGGATACAACTCAAATAACCCTCTCATTGATCATAAGCTTTAGAGATATAACTCGAACAACTATTTCTTGATTATGAGCTTTGGAGATACAACTCGAATAGCCCTCTTATTTATCATGAGCTTCGGGATACAACCCGAATAACCCTCTTATTAATTACGAGCTTTGAGAATATAACTTAGATAACCCTCTTAGTAATTACGAGCTTCGGGAATACAACCTGAATAGCCCTTTCTCCTATGAAATATGATCCTTGGGTTTTCTTAGCCCATTACACTACTTAATTTAGAAAATCAACTAGAGAACTTTCATCACATAACCTTAATTCTCGAGACACACTCAAGGAAATTTTTTCCATTATTATCATTATCATCATTTTTTTATTTTTTATATCACATTCTCCTTTTTCTTTTCTTCTTTTTATTTTTTCTTTTTTCTAAAAAACCTAACTCAAGCCATCTTTCTTCACTATAAATATATACTTTTCTTCTTTTCTTTTTTTCTTGTCTTTTCCTTCACTCTTCTTTCTTCTTTCCCATGCATATACTCTTTTGAAAATGGATGATGAGAGGATGCCACCATTTGCCTGATTGGGAATATATTCCTCTTGAAAATGCCCTACATAGTCTTAGATTGTCAAAGGGGGATATGATTCCTCTTATAGCAGATTTGAGGAGTCACATTTGTTCATTAGCATTTAAGGAGATTAGTATTCTAACTCTTATTATTTTCCCTACTGGTGCTTCTCATTGTAGATCCGGAATGATTTATATTGCCCTAAGAATGGATCAAATATGGAGATGACTCATTCTAGACTAGTAGCTCAGAGGAGGGTCCTCTTTTATAGGCTAGGCTATCGAGTCTGGTACCTTGGTGAGTGGATCCTGAATTGGAACCAGGGAGCTAGCGCAAGGCTCGTGCCCAAATCTCCTTCGAGGAGCATGTTATGGACTCACGAGCTAGAAAGCATTGAGCTTGATTAAGCTACCGCTGGTGAGCCAGTTATGGACCATACTGTTAGAATCAAAAGCACTCCCTTACATTTAGAATTTGCTTGCCCTTAAGCAAAACTCAAAGATCAAAGATGAAGGTTAAACAAAAGATCAATATATTACACCCTTCAATTCAAAAATGATTAAGCACTAATAAGGGTCATTACCACATTAAATCAAAGAAACAAAGAAAAAGGGATTGACAACAAACTCCATAAGCCCTCACAAGCCTATAACATGAACAATAATGATGAAGAAAATAAACTAACCCTCACTAAGCATGATTACAAATGAGATCAATGCAAGTCAAATTTAATTACAATTTATTAATCAAACTCAAGTATAAGGGAGACTACTAAATTATAGTGGACAAAATAAAAGCATACACACACTTGTAATCAATCTCAAGGCATTTTTGGAATCCTTTCTAAAACAATACAAATGAGGAGCAAACATAAATGCACACGACTTACTTGGAATCTATAACATTGTCAAGTGGCTACTAGCACAATTCATAACCATATTAGGCTAGAGGAATAAGATATATACACTTTGCAAAATGTTTTTAGATGAGTACACTTTACACTCCATCTCATGATTTTTTCTATTATTTTTTTCTTAGGTGAGTGCATTTTTTGCTCCGTCTCATGCTTTTGATTTTTTTATTTTTTAGAGTCCTTATCCTTTATTAATAAATTACATATGCATATTATGGCTAGAGTTTCCTCTTTTAAGCATATATCATTTCCCAAAAACTTTAAGCCCAATTCATTAGTCCAAATTAATTAATTAAAGTGATTAAAGATTTCTAAAGCAATAACAAAAGGCAAGAATCACCATCAAACTTACACTACCTTGTCTTAATTCTTAGCAAATAAGACAAGAGAAGTAAATAATCAATCAATTTTTAAGATGTTTCCAAGATTATTATTAATGAACCAAATCAAAAAGATTATTAATGAACCAAATTAGAAAAAAATCATTGCAAATAAAAAAGGAGTATAAAAGTAATATCAAAAAGAATGTTTGAACAAATGCAACCTAGCATAGTAAACTAAAAATGCAATACAATAATTAAACTAAAAATGCAAAACACATATAAATCCAAAAACCATAAAAATAAAATAATTAAGCTATCTAAAATCCTAAATAAATGGTTCTTTATCCTAAACTAATATTAATTTCAAAACCGTTATTCCCCAGTAACGGTGCTAAATTCTGACATTAGTTAAAACGTATACCTTAGCTTCTATGGCTAAATATAGGATAAGCAAGGGGTTAAACACAGGGAATAATGGGAAATCAAGTATTAACCAAGTAAATACTAGGATGAATAGGCTTACCAATAATTAAGTAGTAATTAATCAAATTATGGATCTAATTTAAATAGTAAAATCCTAAACTATACAATTAGTAAGAAATAAAATAATAACAAACAATATTAAAAGAAGTGGAGGTGGAGATTACAATATAGAATAGAATAATGAATTATTAACACAAAAAAATTATATTAACTATAAATGAAATGATTGAAGATTATGACCTAAAATCCTTAATAGCAACTCTTGTTGTCAAATAAGGACATATCCATCTAGAGTCTACAAGCACTATTGCGTCATTATAGAGATAAATAAAAACCATGAAGTTCTTTGCCAATTCTTTGATCCCTTAAACTGGATTTCTTATCTCCAAGTACTTTCCTAACCTTTAAGTGAATTCAATTATTTTTCCATCAAATATTCCAACTCTCGTTTTGAATATTTGACTAAAACATCATATATAGTGATCAAGCATATATAACACAATTAAGTACTAAATTGAAATCAAATCATTTATTTAACAATGCAAAACAAATAATATAATTCATTGAAGCTATCATCCATTACAATTCCAACCTACTAAGCAATTAGTCTTGATACATAATTAATAATAGCATAAGCACAATAAAATATTATTCAAACACTAAGAGAATTATAGAAAGGAAGAGTTAGAAACACTTAATTTAGAGTTTCTAATAGTCTTTTTAAATAATAACTTGATGAATGAAAATGTCAACAAGGCAAATGCTCTTTTGATCTTCATTTAATATAAAATTTAAGTTCCAACTATGAATGTTCTAATAATAATCTTTATCTCTCAGTAATTTATAATTATATCTATTTATCCCCCTTTTGCATAGATAAAAATAAAGTACTTATATGTTTTGAAGTTAATAACCATAGGGTACAAGTCATGATAAACAAAAAGCTACAATTCTTGGTAAAGGATCACATTACTTTAACATTGGCAGTTACTTCAAGGGTGTTTTCGATAATCCAGATGAGTGAATTAGGTTTATATGTCTTCATGAAAGTTATAGCCTTTTGAATTATCTTTCTACAACCACTTAAATTAGAGTCCTATAAAAGAAGTTATGGTTTAAAGACTGCAACATGGTCTAGAGGGACGTGTCTCTTCCCACCATGCCAAGTCATGAAGGTTGGTGCCAACTCATGTCAGAGACATCTTGTGCCAAGTCGGCACAATGGTGATGACTCTTTAAGGGTTTAAGCAAAGGGTGTCAAGTAGTGACAATCCAAAAACACTCTAAAGCTTGTTTCCTTTATTCCTTTGACCTTGAATGACTTTAATATGTCCATATAAATTTTATAAGCTTCAAAAAAATTCAAAAACATCTATAAGTCATTTAAATTCATATAAATTTACTAAGAACAATGGAGATTAAAAGCATTTGTAATTATTAATGAAATGCATGACAACTAAACTAAAATGTGTATTAAATATAACCTAAATATGCATGAAACATCCTAAAACTACTATTCTAAATGCAATGTATCAAGAGCCAGTACATGGAGTTTGTTTTATAATGACCTTTTACTGATAATCTCTTTTATACTTCTTAGGTAATTGGTTGATTCTCCTTTTTTATTCAAAATTATCATGCCTTTACATGATTTCCTTTTGTTCTCATGCTATAGTGACCAGACTTGTACCCCAGGCTAGACCTTAGGTGTGAGAGAGAGAGCCTCAAAGACGTCATCTCGATCCTATTAAAGAGGGGACTTTGGCTATGGCTGAGCAGACGAGGCACCCCACCATTTCTAGCTCTTAGTTCATTAATGGCAATTTCATTTACACCCCCAACCCTTTAGCTTGTTACTGGGTTCCTCTTGAGAAGTTTTCTCACCAATTCCTGACCTTGGATGAGGATCTCATGCCTGCATGTACTCTTGGGGTTTCCACCTATATGAGTTTGCTTTTGACCTATCTCCTAAATCATTCTCAACATGTTTGTTAGTTCTAACATTCTTTTAATAATGCAGATTCCTTTGGACCAAAGCCTATACATGTACTAAATGATTGAGTCCTAAAGGGACTACATGTTGGATGTCACCCAACAGTGGAAGATAACAATCTCTCTAATGTTCTTATGATTTGTGAACCTATGATATGTTTGAGTTGGATCATGATGAGGCTAGCTAGGTGAGCATTGCCACCATAGAGTGACAGATTAAATTTCTTTAGATCAATGAGGATGATAATGACAATGAGGATGGGGGTGATGATGGCACCAGAGGAGGGGATGACCTTGAGGGTGCCAAATTAAATTCTTGATAGACTAGGGCCCATAAACTATTCCTTTTTTAATTGCTGCTTCTGTTTAATTATTTATTGTTGGTACTTGCACATTTTATCTTTTGTTAACCTTATGGTTGCATAATTCATTTTTTATCTCAATGATTATTAATTTTTGCATAGAATTTTAACATTGATAACTACACAGATGTCCTTTTTAAACTGCTATATTTTGATTTATAAAGTTGAGACTGTTATAATCCATCAGAAGCTTTTCGATTATCCTGTTGGAGAGGTGATGGCCTTCTGTTGAAGAGGTGATCGCCTCATAGCCTTTTATGAAAAGGCAATCGCCTTTTTATACTAAGGCAGTGCCTCTTCGATGAGGTGATTGCCTCATCGCCAGGTCAGTTTCTCCTTTTTAAACTTTGAATTCCTCATCTCCAGCCCTAATTTTAGACATTTTTGCCCTAAACCACCATTCTTTATTACTGGATACCCCTAAAAGCTTGAATTATAACTAAAACAAGCCTTAAACTTTTATAACCAATGTTAAAAAGCTTAGACAATAGATCATAGGCCAAATTGGAGCCGTTTCACTTATGACCCTTCAAATCACTACATGCCAAAAAAATCAACTTTCCATTCTTTCATGTAATAGCTCAGTTATGGGATCCTCAAAAGCATGTCTTTTGGTTTAATATAGTTGATTTATGTCCCTTACTATAGGAGTTTGAAGCCCTTATAGGTTGTCAAATAGATTCCTCTTACCAACTCATAATCCATATGTTTGACATTCTAGACTCAAATTTTATTTAATATCATACGGCTTGGTTGTTCAATCTTCAACCCCAATCTTCATTTCACTACATTCTTAATTCAAAGATTGCATTAGAACCCTTCATTAAGGTTGTCATAGATATAGATAGGGGAGAAGTTGTTGGGGTTTCATGATACAAACGCAGTGGAAAAATTAAAATTTTATCACTTTCCCAAACCTGGATCCATGTAATTTGACTACTTGATTAAATCTAGAGTTTTAAGAATCTCATCAAATGTAGAAGAGGTAAGATTTTCTGGAAGGAAGAGAGGAGGTTCACACCGGTGACACCTTACCTCGAGCTTTTTGCTTTGGTTGTTCGAATTAAGATGTCTCCAAAAGGATGCGTCCTCTATAGGTATCCACACGAACAAGCCTTCACAAAATGAATTGGAGTGTGTGCTAGCAACCTTCTTGATTGTCTCACAAATCAAGAACAAAAGAAAAACTCTATGTTTGTTTTGTAAAAAAAGAGAAAACCCTTTTTGGAGGTAGGGAAGAACAATTGTATTAAACCCTAGAGAATATAACATATTTATAGACTCCAAATTAGGGTTTCACATACTAAAAACCTTTTTGGTAATTTCCATTTATTACATTCTAATTTTGTTTTAAAAAAAATAAAAAATAATATCTTATTTATTTATTTATTTAGAATAACATTTATCTTAAATAAATAAACAAATAAATAAATAAATAAAACACTTTAATTATTTATTTCCATAGAGTTTATTTTGGGCTTATTAAACCCATATTCATTTTAGGCTTGTTCTAAGTGTCTGACCCTATAGGTTCACATAACATTAGCAGTGGGCCTAAATCTCTACTTAGGCCTACAAGTCATAAGTGACCTCTAGCAAAACATTATGACTACCCAAGTCATGTGAAGTCAATAATCTGACATAACCTAATTATAGTGAATTTTATCGTCCCTTTATCACATGATATCTTAATTGAACATAGGGCAAAGAATGTCATCCTTATATAGTTCAATATTATGACTTGATTCTAAATAGACTAAAAATGATAACTCTTTTTCAATTCATTTCAGCATGGCCATGCATTTTCCTTCAGTCTATCTCATCAAGGGGCCCATAGATATCTTTCTCATATTAACAAGGAATAAATTCCTTCTAAATCACTCACATTCCTCACATAACTAATTTCATATCCAATAACATCCTATCTAATTGTCTTGTTAAAGACAATGTTAGAATGTGTCAAAACATAAAATAGCTATGTAGAAATCCATGATGATTTCAAGGTCAATGGACTGAAATAAAATTAATGTGATGAGAAATACTTATGACAATATTCTATGCAATATTCTTATAGCGGGTCAATCCAGTACATGATCTCTCATCATGTACCTATGAGTTGACTATATTAATTTAGGTTGCATGTTAATGAAAATTAAGATTTTTTTAGAAGGAATTAATTTAATTAGTTGTTTGATCTTTTTATTTAATTATCTTGATATGTTTGTTTTTTTGGGCTTATTTATTTATTTATTATTTGTTTTTGACCTTAAGCCCATTCTAATCCACTTGAATAAATTTAGGTTTTCTAGATTAATTAATTAAAATGCATTTTAGGCCCATAATTAATTAGATTTTTAGGTTAGAGATAACTTAAGCCCATATAGTTAATTAGATATAGGCCCACTTAATTTAATTTAATTAATTAGACTTAGCTCACTTAATTTAAGCATTTTCATTATTTGTAAATTTAAGATCACCTTAGAATTAAAACATGAAGAATTAGGCCCATTAATTTAAATACTTCATAATTTGTAGATTTAAGCTCATTTTAAGAATTAAAATAAATAGACTTAAGTTCACTCAATTAAAATTAGAAGGAATTAGTCTTTAGCTCACTTGTAAATTAAAACATATAATTTTAGTTCATTTAATTGAAGTAAATGTAGATTAGACTAACTTAGGGATGATATGTTTGAATGAATGCATTATTTACTTGTATTTTCATGACTAGTTTGCCATGGAGTTAATTGCTAGAATAAGGGTTTATATTAAATTGCATGTAAATAGAGGTTAATATAGTAATTCATAAGGTAATTCTAAATGAACACGAGACTGAAAGAAGTTGGTATTTCATATCTAGAATTTCCTGATTATGGTGCTAGCTTTCTTTTAGAGAATCGAGTACCACTTTTTTTTATTTGTCTCAGTTATTACCCTGGATGGTGACTCCTCATCTCCATGCCATGTCTCTGTAATAGTAGTTAGTGTGTTCTCTAGAGCCTTGAGCTCAAATAGTGTCACAAATGCTAAAATCTTGGAAAGGCACTAAACCCTGCCGTCTACAGTGGTGACTCCACTGGGGATAAGAGATACTAATTCTACTTTTATTCATTAGAATTATTTTATTAATTATTATTTTATTCTTGCATTCATTATGCATGTCCCTATTAATTGATGGCATTGGTTTATGATTCCATTATTCCACTAGCTTCATGGAGTTGTAGATTGGCTAACCATCACTTTTAGCCTTAACTCGGTTCAACAGAGATTATTGGGCTCATCTAACCAGTGTTTGTAACCTAAGTCTTAAAGGGGGGTAGTCTTCTCTCGATTTTGCAAAGGATGTCAGCCCCTCTCACCTTGGCATGCCACTCAAGTCTTAAAGGAAGGCATCTTGCTAAAGGAACCTTAACCTTTTTTTCGAACCCTAACCATATATAATGGCTTAGTTATTTCCCCTAGGATCTACCCAAATTGCTTGTAAATGTTGCCATAAGGTATTTTTATTTATAAAGGCCCAAGCCTATACTTTAAAAGCCCATTTGGACTAATAAAGATTGGGTTATTCTTTTATACCTAGAAATATTATTTCTATGTTTTATTGCTTTGAGAGACTTGACATGCATGTTGGTTCTTGATATCCCCTATTGATATTAAGGCCAAGACTAAAAATCTTAGGAAAAAAGACTTGCCATTGAATATGTGCGTGGGAGGAATAAGGTTGGAAGGATGTATATACTTGACTTTATTAATACTTGTTACTTATTGCATAACATGTGCATCATGCATACATGCATCATATTAACAATTTATCTTTCAACCATCATAGATTCATCCAGGTCTTCCTATGTTTGGAGTCAAAAGGATGGTAGACTAGTGAGAACTGATTCAAGTCTATAATCAATCATGAAAGAAATCCTTAGCATACTGGAAAAGAGTCCCATCAATTCACTCTACCTAGAAGTTGCACAACCTCAACAAATTGAAGAAATGGAACAACAAGAAAGAGGAAATTGGACCCTAGAGGATGTCAAAGGAGCATTGATGGATGACATTAGAGCGATGATGCAAGATGAGTTGAGATAGGCTTTGGCTAGATTGATGCCACCACCTGTTGCTACACCTCCTGTTGCAACCAATCCACCTGTTATGACCAATCCACCTATTGTGGGTGCACCACCTACTAACAATGACAATGTCGCTAAGAACATACCTACTGGGGAAATGAAACTTGAGGATGTTAAGAGTTATATGGTTAAAAAGGTAAAAAGGGAATCACTTGAGCAAGTTCAAGAGCTAGAATCCAAGCAGATGAAAGCACTGACTCAAAAAATGTCTAAGATGGAGGAATTGATGAAAGGATAGGGCATTGGATACTTATTTGATTTTGATGATGTAATGCAATTTGAGGAAAATAAGTTACTTGATAATTTCAAGATGCCATAGCTGTAGAAGTTTGATGACACTAGAGACCTAAGGATTCACCTTAGTCAGTATACAACTACCATAAGCATCACTAAGGTTCCTTTGTACGTGGTTACCAAGCTATTTCTGCTATCCTTGGTGGGTATAGCTGTTAATTGGTATCATGGGTTAAAGAAGTCCATCCAAGTGGACTGGAGAGAGTTGTGCACTACTTTTCTAAAGTAATATGGCTACAATATCAGGAATGAAGTGTCCATTAGGGATCTAGAAATGAGCAAATAGAAGCCCAATGAGTCGTTCTCAAATTTCCTGATCAGGTTCATGAATAAGGCAAGATTAATGAAGAACAAGCTAACTAAGAAGGATTACGTTAGGATGATAGTCTGAAATATGTCACTTAATCTGGTTGAGAGGTTGCAAATGATGAACCTTAAGATATTTGTAGACCTTTTATGATGATGGGTTACAAGCTGAGGAGATTGAGAATGAGAAAATGAGGATTGTTAAAAGCACTAGAGCAAGAAACTACCTAATTGAGGGCACACAAAAAGGAAGCACTAATCGGGCTATCAAAGTGCATAATGTCCAATGACTAAG
This sequence comes from Mallotus nudiflorus, assembly GCA_947683625.1. Classification (NCBI taxonomy): domain Eukaryota; kingdom Viridiplantae; phylum Streptophyta; class Magnoliopsida; order Malpighiales; family Euphorbiaceae; genus Mallotus; species Mallotus nudiflorus. Next base: position 580,450 of record CANTUR010000771.1, on the reverse strand, counting down.
GAGATTCTCCAATTTTGACCAACCTTTGTCAAAAGTCCTAGAGCGGTTAATGAAAAAGGGCTTACTTTAACCTTTACCTAATCTAAACCCACCAAACCTAAACAGCCCAGGCTATAACACAAACAAACATTGCAAATTCCACCAAAACCTCTAACACTCCATAGATAACTACATCCACCTCAAACACGAAATCCAAAACCTTATAGTCTTAAGGAAAATCATAGACCCTAAAAGCAGAAGCACAAGAAATAATCCTTTCCTAAACTACCAAAATGTACGATGCCCATCTACCATGATTATTAACTCAAGAGTTAGTGAGGAAGAAGTGTTAAGCTCCTTTGAGGATCTAGATTTTAAAACCAATTAGAAATCTCCTAATGCCCCTAAAGATGTGGAAAGAGCATAAGACTTATTGGGTAAGCCTTCAGGCAAATTTGACTACAAGGTGTTTTATACTAAACCACCTTCTTTTGATATACCTTTCAAGTTGATTATACCTTCAGGATGGGGTGATGAGTCTGATATAAGAAATTGCTAGACAATGAAGAAACATGCATAGTTGGGAAGAAAGCAAAACCACTAAAGGAGAGTTTTGTTAAAGAAAAACATGGGAAGTCTTACCCCAATGCAAAGGAACCTATTAATATGCCCGGTGTGGATGTTCTTGGGAATGGGATATACAAGGAATAGATTGTTGAAAACTTGGTGCAAGACAATAAGGATGAGGAAATGCAAGAACAACTATCATATCAGCCACCTGAACGACAACCACTATGAGACTCATCATCCCTAGCATCTAGAATAAGAAATAAATTTTCTTATTGTCTTCTTTGAATAAAATTTTAGTTTTTATTTTTTTTAGTGATCAATGATAGAAATTATGATCATGCTTACTTCTGTAATGTAAATCCTAATGGTACTGTGCATTATGATAATGATCGTATCTACATGTTTGACATAAATTCAATTCAATTGGATTCATTTAACATGGGAAAAAATGCAAATTTGAAAAACATACATATATCATATGATGTAACTTATGAAGATAGGAAATTTGACAAAAAATAAAAAAATAAAAAAAAGAGAAAAAAACTAGGAGAAAGAAAAAAAGAACAATAAAGTAAAAATAAGAGAGAAAAGTTCATGACTGGCTTATAATAGGAGTTGTATCATATGATGTAATAAATGTTCTCATTTTTACCCTAATGAATGATTAAAATTGAATTTGAAATTTTTGTTCAAATATCGCATATTCGCTTATATCATACTGCACAAGTGTTTGAATGGAAAGACAATATATAATGAAAGCTAAATCAGAGCTATTAGATTACTATTTTAGTTATTTTTTCTTTTTTACCACCCCTTTGTAATTTTTCTTATAAGCCTAGTGTCCTCTTATACCTTGAGAATTCATGTGACTTAGTAAATTGTATTACAATATAGATCTTGTAACTATCATTAATTATTGCATCAGCATCAAGCATTATATTCTGCTTAAGAATTCTTTGAAGTGCAAGTCTAATTTATTTCATCATTAAGAACTCACTTCAATCAGTTTGCCCACTCCTTTGCATCTTCAATACATGAGACTGCAACTAATAGGGTTAGTAAGACAAAGGGTCAACAACAGTGACCAAACTGACTCCTTTGCACACATGAAGAAAAGACTACTAGAATGAATTCAAAATAAGGCTAGGGGCAAAATGTAACTCTGGGGCAACTTGAGGGAAAAATAGTAAATATAACACCATAACTTCAAAGTTAGAGAAAAAAATCTCAAGGCAGAAAGGAGTAAAGTAGTAATAAAAAGAAAAGTTCAATAGTGCATCAGTCAATCACGAGATCCAGTGTAAAGCCATAAACCTTACTCGATAGCCTGATTATCAGTCTGATGAACTATATCTGAAGCTCTAACATTAGAAGTACCAACAGTGAAGCATTCAATGCTCAAACTGACAAGCTATTGATAAGGCACCTCATTCGTACACTCCAAAATCAACAACATGGCTCTGTTCCAAAGAGGAGACCCATTAGGATCATGCATGTCATACATAACATGCATACACTTGTATACATTTATTATGAAATACTTGCTTTGCATAGTAAGGTCTTTGAGCTTAGGTAGGATTATGCAAATACTTTACTATTAATATTCAAAATCAGTGTTGTAAGAATACAGTAAGGTAGTCAAAATGTGCACATGTGAAGCATCTGAAAGGCAAAGGGTAGCACTAACTAGGTGAACTTGATACTCAATAGGACTTTAGACCTTAGGAGTCTAAAGAGCCCATCTAGTAAGGGAATATCATTGGCAGTGATACTTGCAAAAGCATCATCCTAGCAACCTCAAGATGCTAGATAGGACATTCAAGCTCCTCAGATTCAACATCCATCTTCATTCTCTTGTTAGGAGCATCATCTGGAATATCTCTCCATAATAGTGTATAGTATAGAATATGGTGATGAGAGGGTCCAACATGTTAGTAATACATTCATCATCCCTAAAAAGGGAAGAATGCACTCTAAACCAAAAAAGAATGCACTTTGAAAAATTATTTGATCATGAAATAAGGTCTCTAACTCCTGAACCTTTTTTGCAGGAGATGTCAATAAAAGGAATAAATCCCTCTACCATAACATTAATAAGAATGCCAAAAATAAAAATGCAACCTAAAGCCTCAACTTCAATGTTAGAGTATTATAACCCTATGAACAGAGACAAATCTAAATGGAAGAATGCAAAAAAAAAATGAATAACACTGCATTTTGACAAAATTTATTCACTTACAAATAGATTATACTAACTTATGGTCATTTGTGCAAGGAAGAACAAAAGAGAATGAATAAGGTGAAAGGAACTGATACATCAATAAGAATGGCAAAGGTTGCAAATGCTAATCATTATCAAAAGTATCATCTTGCATGGAAAACACTTATCAAGATAATCAAGGGAAGTAACAAAACTCTCTTTCCTTAAATTCTGTAATAAAGTACCATCTCAATTATAAAATTCACAAATTGAAAGTAAATTCATCCACTTCATGAGATCATATGCGAAAAGCCTTTCTCCTAAATTTTGATTATAATGGCTTCCTTTTATTAGCCTGGTAAAATTCAGATGAGTAGTTAACAGTTTTGTGCTGAGATTTTATAAATTCTAATCAATCTAATGCTTGCTTTGCACCCAAACAAAGGGAAGAAAATGAATAAAACAAAATCTATGGACATGAAGCATAAATTGCTTGAATTTTAAAGTATCATTTCAGTCTTTTGAATAATAAATGTGCATATAATCTACTCCAATGCTCAAAAATGAGTATGTGTACAAAATCCCTTGACGGTATCCATGCTGAGTAATATGAGAAAGGTGGGGGAATACTAAGAGGAGAATCAAAATAAGAGCAAGCATAATTTACTCCAATGCTCATAAATGAGTAAGAGTATCAACATGAAACCTCTGGCAGTATCCATGCCGAGTAATACAAGAAAGGTAGAGGAATAGTAAAAGTGGACCATGCCAAAAATTACTCTATTTACTCCAATGCTCTATACAAGTATGAGTATCAGAAGGACCTTTCCCATAGTATCCACATTAAGTAATATGAGAAGAACTGGGGGGGGGGGAATTCTTGGATAAAGAAGGAAAGCCCAAAAATAACTTAAAGGCTATTTTAATACTTAGAATTCGATCATATTATGCTCAATTTTCATAAGTTTTGTTTAGCTAATTCTCCCTAAAATTAGGTGTTCAATTAGTAAAAGATATGCTCTCAATATAAGATGGTTAATAATGCCTCTGGCCTTTGCAAATGGCAAATAAATGACATTCATGAAAATAAAAAATAGTGAGATTCATTGAGTGCACACTATCTTATGAAAAATGATGAATTTTCTTATAAATTTTCAACACTATAGGGTACTTTTATGCATTCATCATGATTGAAACTAACTTCAACAAGTCTATAGGAATTTGCAAATCCAGAAGAAAGAGCACCAAACTAGTAGAGATGGTTAACATAATGAAATTGAAATCAATCAGTATAGAAATTCTAATCAATCATCACAGCAAAATTCAAAGTTAGTCAGCACCAATAATTCTAAGCATTCAACTCAAACAACCAAAGATAAAATTTATGAGAAATTATAGACTAAAACATTACCAAAGGTGAGTAATGAAATGACTATAGTCAATTTATGAATAGTTATGGACTACAACATCATTAAAGGCGAGCAATGAAAGGATTGCAGTCATTTACAAGTAATGAAAGGATTATAGCTAATCACGAGCAATTATGGATTACAACATCATCAGTGAGCAATGAAAAGGTTGCAGCTAATCACAAGCAATTATGGATTGCAGCATCTAAGGTGAGCAATGAGAGGGTTGTAATTAATTAAAATCAACGAATAGTTATGGATAATAGAATTATTAAAGGCCAACAACGAAAGGATTGTAGTCAATTTATGACTAATTATGGATTACGACATCATCAGTAAGCAATAAAATGGTTGCAGCTAACTACGAGCAATTATGGATTGTAGCATCATCAGTGAGCAACGAAAGGTTACAACTAATTGCGACCAATTATGGATTCTAGCATCATTGGTGAGAAATGAAAGGGCTATAGCTAATCACGAGCAATTATGGTTTACAGGATCATCAGTGAGCAACGAAAGGGTTGTAGCTAATTGTAAGTAATTATGGATTATAGCATAATCACATAAGAGAATCTAGACTATGTGACCAAGTGTAGTCAGCATTGTACGACTGAGTACAATGCATTTTTAACATCATACGACCAAGTGTGATGTATTTTGTAAATAAAGACTATATGACTAAGTTTAGTCAACATTGTACGACTGAGTACAATGTATTCTTCCAATAAGATTATACGACCAAGTATAATCGGCATCATATGACCGAGTGTGATGTTTCTTTGTAATATAAACTATATGTCTAAGTGTAGTCGGCATTGTACGATTGAGTACAATGTATTTTCAATCAAGATTATACGATTGAGTATAATTGATATCATATGACTGAGTATGATGTTTCTTTTCAATACAAACTATATGTCTAAGTGTAGTCGGCATTGTACAGCCAAATACAACATCATACAATCGAGTGTGATGTTCCTTTTCAATTTAGACTATACATCTGATTATAGTCGACATTGTACAACCAAGTGCAATGAGTCCCTTTCACCTAAAATTATACGATCAAGTATAATCAGCATCATCTGACCAAGTATGATGTGTCATTTCAAGTCAATATTGTACATTTGAGTATAGCAAGTTCATAAGCAAAAGCTTCAAGGAGCACAAGTAAGTATCTTAACTTTCAATTTAAAATTGAGGGCTAGTTTGCTTTGTTGAAATTTGTCAAGTAAATAGTGACAAAGGAGGGCAACTGTAGACACCCAATTTTAGGATGATGAGTTATGGATGCAATAAAGGACTCAAATAATGAAAATGTCATAAATAGGTCTTCAATACTTGAATTTTGAAATTTCAGAGGTCTGATTGCATTTTTCAAAAAAGAATGTAATGTTTTCATGGACTAAATTGCAATGCTTTTAAGGACCTAATTGCAAAACTTAAATTCTTTTAAGGACCTTTTTGTAAATAAAAGTTAAAAAAAGATATCAAAATTCTATAATTTTGATTGGTATTATGTAATTCCAGTTGGAATTACACTAATTCTTATCGAAATTATGTAATTCTGATCAGAATAATGTAATTCTAGTCAGAATTAGACCTTTTTCATCCTTTTTTCAATTTTTCTAGAAAATAAAAATCCTTTTCTTTAGTCCTAATTGGTCCAAAATTCTTTTAAAATTACTTTTGATAATATTTTTAAGGAAATAAAAGTCTTTTAAGAATCAATTTATAAGTAGGGCTGAAGGATGTTTCACTATAAAAGGAGGTGTTTTGGCTTCTGAGGAAGGAAGAGAGAAAAACAAAAGAAAAACAAAAAAAAGAAAAGAAAGGGACAAAAAAAAGAGAAAAAAAAAAAAGAAAAAGAGTATCTACATTCTCTACAAAAATTCTTTTGCTTAATTGATTAATTGGAGATCTTTGGAGGATTTTTGAAGAATAAGATTCGAAGACCTATCAAGAACAGTGATTTTACAAAATCTTAGGAGCACTCCATTAAAATCATCCATAAGCATCATCTTCTTCTTATTTTATTTTATTTTATTTATTTAATTCTTTTTTTTATTTTATTGATTTTTAATTTTATTTTATTATTGTTATAGTTTATTCACTAATTATAATTTTTGTTCTTTTCATTATGATTATGGAGGAAAATAAATGATTATCATATTTGGAGGATGAAGGAATTCCATGGAAAACCATGGATAAAACCTTATGACTAGATTTAGTTTTTAGGTTTTTATTATTTATTATTTAATTATTTTATTTATATTTTTTTGGGTGTATTAATTATTTTTATTATTATTTTCGTAATAGCCTCAATAGTGGGAATAGTGGAATTGTTTGTGTGGTTGCTTATTTATTTTAATTAATTGGTTAGTAAAGTTAGGATTTCAATTGGGTAATTAATTAAAATCAATGGTGGAAGTATATTAATTTAGGTTGCATGTTAATGAAAATTAAGGTTTTTTAGAAGGAATTAATTTAATTAGTTCTTTGATCTTTTTATTTAATTATCTTGATACGTTTTTTTAGGCTTGTTTATTTATTTTTTATGTGTTTTGAGCCTTAAGCCTATATTACATTCTAATCTACTTGAATAAATTTAGGTTTGTTTAGGTTTAATTAATTAAAATGCATTTTAGGCCCATAATTAATTAGATTTTTAGGTTAAAGATAACTTAGGCCCATCTAACTAGATATAGGCCCACTTAATTTAATTTAATTAATTAGACTTAGCCTAATTAATTTAAGCCTTTTCATAATTTTTAGATTTAAGATCACCTAAAAATTAAAACATTAAGAACTAGGCCCATTAATTTAAATACTTCGTAATTTGTAGATTTAGGCTCATTTTTAGAATTAAAATATATAGACTTAAGTTCACTTAATTAAAATTAAAAGGAATTAGTCTTTCGCTTGTAAATTAAAACATGTAGATTTAGTTCATTTAATTGAAGTTAATGTAGATTAGGCTAACTTAGGGATGATATGTTTGAATGAATGCATGATTTACTTGTATTTTCATGATTGGTTTGCCTTGGAGTTAATTTCTAGAATAAGGGTTTATATTAAATTGCATATAAATAAGGGATAATATAGTAATTCATAAGGTAATTCTAAATGAACACGAGATTGAAAGAAGTTGGTATTCCATATCCAGAATCTCTTGGTTGTGGTGCTAGCTTTCTTTTAAGGAATCGAGTACCACATTTTTTATTTGTCTCAGTTATTACCCTGGGTGCTGACTCCTCATCTCCATGCCATGTCTTTGTGACAGTGCTTAGTGTGTTCTATAGAGCCCTGAGCTCAAACAATGTTATGGTTGCTAAAATCTTGGACGCGCACTAAACCCCGCCATCTACAAGTAGTAGTGGAATTATATTTTCAAAGGTGTCTTAACAATAAGCCTAATTTACATTACTTGCATGTGCTTTTTGCAGGTAACTGCCATTGGCTTCATGGTTAATTAGTATGTTGCATTTTGATGTCCATAGTATTTGATAACCATTTTATGCATTTCACAAATTAGCATGTTGCTGCTTATATAATATTTGTAGCCTTATGGAAATGGAGGTAGTAGTACTTAGCTTCAATTCTTATTTTAACTCATGTACTAGAGTTATTATAAATTCTGGCCAACGTATCACATGCAATATGGTTGTTTGATTACTTTATATTTTATTCAATAATTTGACAAATTTAAAATTTTATGCTCTAGTGAAGTACTGGATTAGTCATACGAAAAATCCTACTAGATAATCAAGTGATTTCCCACACTTTATTAAAAAATTATGGAAGGAATTGGCTAAAAAGAATTTTTTTTACCTATGTTGTATATGTTAACAATAAGAATTTGAGAGTAGAATTAAGGGAATATTTTTTTCATATTTCTTTCTTCATAATATAAACATATATATTATATTTACATACATCTATCTTTGATAGTATAATCACTAATTTGTATCAATCATTCCTTATTTGCATAAATTAATTCCTTGATGTTCTCCTTCAATCTTCTCACTTCCTAATTTTGTAATTATTCTATTTATAATATTCAACACTCTCCTTTAAGTTGGTGCATAGATATCATCAATGCCCAACTTTTCTTAGTGAATTATAGAACACTTGGCTTGAGACAGTTTTTATTAATACATCTGCTAACTGGTCTCTAGATTTTATGAAAGGAAATTTAACTATCTTGGCTTTAAGTTTCTCTTTGATAAAAGTGCCTATCCACTTGCACATGTTTAGTCCAATCATGTTGAATTGGATTATGAGAAATCTGAATATCTACCTGATTATCATAGTATAAGTTCATCTCTACTTCTAGAGGATAGCCAATCTCAGTCAATAAGCCATTTAACTAGGGAAGCTTATATAATCCTTTTGATATACCCCTAAACTCAACTTCTACACTTAGCAAAGCAACCACTTTCTACTTTTTTACTTCTCCACATGATGAGATTATCATCAATAAAGGTGAAGTATCTTAACATTGACTTTCTATTTGAGCTTCCAACCCAGTCAACATTTGTATATCCATTAATATTCAAGTGATTTTTCTTTTTGAACATAAGTCCTCTTCTAGGTGATGATTTAAGGTACCTCACAATCTGGAATACTGCTCTCAAGTAATCTTCACTCGAATTATGCATAAATTGAGTTACCAAACTTACTTAATGTCTAGTCTAGTATGAGATAGATATATTAGCTTTCCTACTAGTCCTTGGTACCGATCTTTATCAATTGGTGTCTGATCCATTAATTTGTCATTCTAAGTAATAGGAGTGTCTGTTGGTTTACAATCTAGCATTCTAGTCTCTGCTAGTAAGTCAAGTGTATATTTCCTTTGGGAAAGGAATATACTTTATTTTAACTAAGCTACTTCAATTCCTAAGCAGTATTTCAAACCCTCTAAGATTCTTCATTTCAAACTCGCATGCTAAGTGTCTTTGGAGATTTGAGACTTCTTCCTCATCATTCTTTATGATGACCATATCATCCACATATATAATCAAGGTTATTATTCTCCCATTTTGATGCCTTAAAAATAGTGTATGATCCAAGTTACTCTGCTTGAACTCATGTTTCTTCATTATAGAGCTGAACCAACCAAACCATGCTCATAGGGATTGCTTTAGACCATACAATGCCTTTTACAATTTGTACACTATCTAGCTTATGAGACAATGAAGCTTGGAAAAATACCCATTCGCACCTCTTCCTACAAATCTCCATGTAAGAATGCACTTTTTACATCAAATTGATGAAGAAGCAAATCTAAATTTACAGCAAAAGATATCAACACCCTTACTGTGTTTAGCTTTACAACTGGGGAGAATGTCTCTTGGTAGTTAATTCCATGAGTTTGAGTATACACCTTTATCAAAAGTCTTTCTTTTTATCTTTTTATTAATCTATTTGCTTTGTGCTTGATAGAGAACACCCATTTACATCCTACAGTTCTTTTTCCCTTTGGCAATGGAATAAGAGTCCAAGTGCTATTCTTTTTTAGAACAGTCATCTCATCCTTTATGGCTTGAGTCCATGAAGGTTCTATTAATGCCTTTATAAATTATGAGGAACACGCTCAGCTAAGGGCTTATGTGCAAAGGCTTGTATAGGATCTGAAAGTCTCTGTGTGGGTACATATTAAACAGTAGAGTAGGTTCTTTCCTTATTTTCTTAGTTCAGTGAATATCGATTTAATGGCTTTCCCTAGTTATATTTGAAAGGTAATTTATGAATAAAGGAATTTAAATTTGAAGGAGAGTTTAGAGACTATACCTTTGGAATATTCTCATGAGATAAAACACTTTGGATAGCCGAGGGAGGGGTTTTTGAGTTTTTAAGCTCAGTTTGGTCTTTACCAGTATACCTAGACACTGAGTCCTTATTTCCTATATCATGTTCCAAGTTTCCACCTATCCCCTCATCATGCTCTGATTTTGAGTTTCCACCCATCCCCTCATCATGCTCAGATTCTAAGTTTCTACCTGTCCTCTCATCATGCTCGAATTTTGAGTTTCCACCCATCCCCTCATCATGCTTGTATTTTGAGTTTCCAACCATCCCCTTATGATGCTCGGAGCCTGATTCTAAGTTTCCACCCATCCCCTTATGATGCTCGGAGCTTGATTCTAAGTTTCCACCCATCCCTTCATCATGCTCGGAACCTGTTAATCCCCAGCTTAGCCAATTTCCTTATAACTAGTTCTTTTCTTCACTTGTATTCTCCCCCTGAAGAAAAGATTGAGAATCCTAATGTATAAAGAACATGTTAAATTCCTAAAGCATGACATCCATAGTGTATAGGCTCCAAGTAGTAGGATCATAATGCCAATATCTCTTTTTGTGACCTTTATAGCCCAAGAAAACACACCAAACCACACAAGGATCAAGTTTGGTCCATTGGGTTTTAGGGAGGTGAACATAGGCTACTGAACTAAATACTCACAGTGGAAGAATTAAAATTAAAGGTAAGTGTACATATTGAGTAAAAGTCTAAAGGGGAGTTTAAAATTTTAGAACCCAGGATGGCTATCTATTCATAAGATAGATTGCAATAGAAACCACATCAGTCTAGTACCTCTTTGGAGCCTGAGTAACAAGTAAGAGAGCTTGAACTATCTATTCTTCCATTCCAGAACACCATTTTATTATGGTGTGTGAGAGAATAAGGTTTTGTGGTATAAGCCATAAGTCTGAAAAGACTATTGAAAGTTATGGTTAACATACTCCCTTTTATTGTTTGAGTGAAGGATTTGTAGTTTGGCTAAGTATTGAGTTTTAATCATGCTATGAAAGGATGTGAATATGCTAAACACCTCACTTTTCTATTTCATTAGATATAACCAAGTCATATGTATACAGTCATCAATAAAAGTGATGAACCATTTAGAACCTGAAGGATTCAGGCAAGGGGATGGTCCCCAAACATCATAGTGAATTAAAGAGAAAAGTATAGTACTTTTTTTTAGCTAACTCGGTATGATACATGATGACTTTTGGCGAGAGAATAGGTGTGACACTTAAACTTGGACTGAATTGACCTAGAGAACAGACTCAAAAATAAATGCTTAATATAACTCAAGGATGGATATCCCAACTGGTGATGCCATAACTCAACTGGTACACACTGTTAGCTTTGCCAGAGCTGAAGTCATCTATGTAGCATCAACCCCCCCTCTTAGTACTATGACCATTAATCTCCTTTTTGAGAATATCCTAAAATAAATAGAATGTAGGATACATTAGTGTACAATAATTTAGTTCTTAAGTGGCTTGTCCTATATATAGAAGTTTGTTTAATAATGAATGCCCTAATAGTGTGTTGACAAGGAAAATGAGAGGGATAGTGAAACTTTGTTGACTTTAGTAACCAAATACGTCAATTAATTGGCATTTGCAATATACATTCATTTTGGCTAGGTAAATACCATAAAGTCCTTTTTATCAAAGGTCATAAGGTTAGTTGTCCCTAAATCAATAATCCAGTCAGTTGAAGACCTATGTTTAGAACAATATAAGCCATAACTAGTGTTACCTAAACCATTAGAAAGCTAGGTTTTGGTAGCTGGAGACTCCTTTCTTAATACTAAAAGATCGATAAGTGATGCTCGGCCTCTTGTATATGTTGTTTATTCAGTACTCTTACTGATATCTGCTTTATGTTTCTTTTCTAGATCTTACCACCACTCAGGATACCTATATAGTTTGAAGCAGGTTTTTCGAGTATGTTTAGGGTTCCCACAATGAGTGCACCCTTCTTTAGCTCTTTTTATCTTTTTATTTCCATTGCTCATGGGTGATGATCTAGCCTTTGACATTTAGACACTCAGTGGATAAGTCTTATACCCTTTAAAGATCATGGTAGCACTTGGTAGTATTGTCTTTGTGAGCACCCAATTTCGAGATGCAATTGTGCACAATTGCAACGTAAGCCCTTATGATGAAATTTATTCAAAAATTGAACTTGGTTGTTGATTTTTTGGACTTTAGGGACTAAATTGTAACATTTTTTAGGATTTGATTGCAAATAAGTCATTTTTTCAGGGATCTTTTGATAATTAAAAGTTAATAAAAAAATTTAGATTGGCATTGGTGTAATGCCGACTGGCATTACACAATGCCGATCGACATTGTATAGTACCGATGCGCAATAATTCCATTTTTTGATTTTTTCACTTATTTTTTCTTATTTTTATCAAATTTTTCAATGTTTTAATTGGTTAAAAATTCAAAATTTATCCTTATGATTATATGATAAGGTTTTTTTTAAGCACAGAAGCTTTGTTTTGAAATAAAAAAACAAACGCTATTTGATCATCAGTTTGTTCCTCCTTTGGAGGAAGTTCAGTACGTGCAGACTCTGCATTTAAAAGTAGAGTTTGCATCTGTGGGTGAGGAGGGAGAGGCTTGGTTGGGGGGACTTCTTTTTTCTTCTGGTTTTCGAAAGGATTTTTTACAGGGAGAGTCTAATAGAAAGAAGACACAGTGAGAAAAAAAGAGAGATTGCGAGCATAAAACCTTAATTTTTGATACTAAAATTTCCGAAGGCAATAGTCCAGAATCAACAATATCTTAATTTTAGCGATGATAATCCAATTTGAGGGGCTCAAAAAGGGGCATTTGCACAGCATCTCCAGTGTTATTTTTCTATTTCTTTTATTACTTTTGTTAATATTTTCTATTTATTTTTTTCTTTTATTTTTGTTATTGATTTGATTATTTGATTTCATTGCTATTTTTTTTATGTCTGTATGTGGATTGAGGAAGAGGAAACTGCTTGTGTTTAATTGAACAGAAGATCCATGGAATGCCATGGATGAACCTATACTGTTTTAATAATAGTTCTTAGGATTTTAATTTTTTTTCTGCATTTTTTCATCCTATGTAATTTATTTGAATTTATGGGTGTATAATTATTTAATTTTAATTTTGTACATAGTTTGTAATAGCCCCAGTAGTGGGAATAATGAAAGACTTAAATTTCTATATTTTAAAATTGATTAGTAATTAGGTTCAATTGGGTAAAAACTAATTAAAATCAATGGTGGCAGTAGCTTTAATTAGGGTTTGTATGTAATTAAATTAGGTTTTTTTAATCATATGTGAATGTGTGTTTGATTTGATTTTGTTATGTTTTTATGTTTTTTTTAATGTTTTCTTTTGGGTTTTTTATGTTTTTATGTTTTTGAGCCCCAAGCCCACGTTTAGGTCTAACCCACTAAACAAATAGGCTTAAAAATGGTTTAGGACTTTAAATAATTAAAATCAACTTAGGCCCACTAGGTTAATTAGATTTTAGACCCACTTAGTTAATTAAAACTTGTTTAGACTTAGCTCAGCCCACTTAATTTCATTTCTTTTAAAATAAATAGACCTAGGCCCACATTTTACTTAAAATAAAACCAAGTTAGACTTAGGCCCACTAATTTAATTTTTTTCTTTAAAATTGAATAGACTTAAGCTCATATCTTAGAAAGACTAAAAAATAGATTTAGGCTCATTAATTAATAAAATGTAGGCCCACTTTTAGTCTATTTCACTTGTAAATAAAATGTAGATTTAGCTAACTTATTTAATAAAATTAACAGAGTTTGGATTTAGGGAAAACACGATCTTGAGTGCATTTTTTACTTGTAATTTGATTGACTTCTTGCCTTTTTGGGTAGATGGATGTTAATTAGGGTTTAATAAAATTGCATGTAATTAGAGGATAAAATAAATACTTATAAAATTATTCTAAATGAACACGAGACTAAGAGAAGTTAGTATTCCGTATCCAGAATCTCCTGGTTGTGGTGCTAATTTTCTTTTAGAGAATCAAGTACCACCAATCAAATTGTCCCAGTTATTACCCTAGGTGGTGACTCCTCATCTCCACGCCATGTCTTTGTGATAGTGGTTAGTGTGTTCTCTAAGGCCCTGAGCCTAAATAGTGTCGCAATTGTTAAAATCTTGGACGCATGCTAAACCCCGCTATCTACAGTCTCCATACCACTTAGCATAATAGCTTATTGAATATCCTCCATTTGAACTTAAGCATAAGCTTGTTCAACCATAAAGAATGGTCAAATAAGTAGTTCGTCGCTCTAAACCTTTTCTAAGTGGTCATTTAGCTTGTCTAAAAAGGTATAGACTCTATCTTACTGAATATTGGCATTATAGATATATATATCCTTAGCACACTTCAGTGGGTTTAGTCTCCAATAGTCTCTCTCCCTCTATAATCCTTTAAGATTGTTGTAGCATGATTCAATAGGTCCTCCTGCTTGCCTCATCCGAGCTACTTGCCTTTTTAGCATATACACTTGGGAAGTGTCTGATCCATCAAAAAGAGTGGTAGCAATAGAGCCCTATAAATGTTTGGCAATTGGATATCGAATGAAGTTGCCAATCAGAGATGGTTCCATTGAGTTTACTAACCATTCTTTTACAATGGCATTCTTTGTCCTTCACTTCTAAAAAGTTGGATCTATTAACTCAGGCTGAGAAGTGTCACTAAGGATATATTCGAGTTTATCTTTTCTCGCTATGCACATATCCATTACATGAGACCAAAGGGCATAGTTTTTTCCATTAAGTTTGATACCCATTTGGGTACTGAAGTTATCATGATTTGAAGTTGATGGTGTCAGGGTCTGGATTAATTCCTATTACATCTTCATTGTTAGTTCATTTAGAATAGCAGTAGAAGGCTTCTCTTATGTCATCATTGGGTTTATCAATTATGCCATTATTCTCGGTTTTATAGCCTTAGGATCATCTGCTCTGATACCATGTTAACAATAAGAATTTAAGAGTAAAATTGAGGGAATATTTTTCTTTATATTTCTTTCTTCATAATACTATATATATATATATATATATATATATATATATATATATATATATATATATATATATATATAGCATTTACATATATCTATCTTTGGTAGTATAAGCACTAATTTGTATCAATCATTTTTAATTTACATTAATCATTTCTTTAATTTCCTCCCTTAATCTTCTCACTTCCTAATTTTGCAATTATTCTATTCATACTATTTAATAGTATAAACATAATTTAAGATTTTGTTTGATATAAATGAATCCATAGAATTTTATGAAATTTATTTGTATATGTATGTGTTTCCCTCTATCCATTTTTTATGATTTTATAAGTGTGCCAAGTGTATGATTTCATGTGTAATTCTGCTATGGGTAAAGAGTGTTACAGGTTTAGATAGCTCTTTATTGTTTACTTTTTCATATTATTTTGCCCATTACAGGGTTGTTTTGTATTTGGATTATTTTTATTTTTAATAAATGTTAAAGACCTTAAGATGATGTTTGTGCTAGAAGGGTGCTAGCCTAGCTGGGATTCTTTAGTGCACTTCTAATTTCAATTTTCTTTTGCTTAAAAAAGATGGTGTGCTACGTACACTAACCTAAGGATCTTGACTTCTAAAGAGACAAAGTTTAAGGGACTTAAAACTATTGGGTTCTTAAAAGAACTATATGTAATTAACTACCTTTAATACTAAAAATGCTTGGAAATTAAGAAAATGAAATTAAAAACATTCAGGAACTTGAAACCAAAAAAAGAAAAGCTAAAAACTTAATTGGTATGAACAAGGAATAGATATTGAACAAGAGTTAGATTGATCAAAGGTTAAATACATAAAAAAACATTGAGATAAAGACTAAAATTTAAAGAGAAAAGTTTAAAGATTGTTGCTATTGTTGAAGTTCTATCTATCTAGAGATTATGCGTTCTTGATAAAGTTTGTTTCTCCCTGTAAATCTGTAGGTAGGTTCTCTTTACCAGTTCCCCTTCTTACTAACTGTTCCAACTCCCTCAGAAGCACACTCCACCTCAGCTTCTCTTTCCAATAATTGATTAATTAATTAATAAAAAATTCATTCATTCATTATTTAGTCTTAGGCCTATAAATCCATATGGCTCTATTTAAATTGTATTTTTAGTCCAGACAAATTCCCTCTACATATAAATGGTTGAAAAGGCCTATTTATATGCATAATAAAATATCAAAATATTTTTACTACATAACCCCTATAACATGGTAAGACAAAAAATCTGATACTTTTACCTGGATTATCAAATTTGGAAGGAGAAACCTAAATTAAAGCACCACACTTCTCCAATTTCTATAGGAAAAAATATAAATATTCAATCTTCTCTTGCAAATTCATCTAATTTCTTTAGCTCTAAATTAATGAATACCACTCAAAACACCATGGCTACTCCAACATCAACAAATAATTCCAATCCAACTGAGCTCTCTTCAAACCAAATTACTTCTTAAACACCAAATATTTTGCCATCAAAACCAGTGCTCCTATTGTGTTTAACAGTGAGTATTATGTTTCCAACTCATTACCCACTTCATTTTTATTGACTCCAACAACTGGATCTCTCACCACCTTCTCACCATTTGCCACACCATCACCACTACCATTTTTATCATCATTATTTCCTACAATGGCTAGAACCTATGATGCCTCAACTCTTTTAGCAATCTTGAACATGGATAAACTAGTGTCGCTTTCTTCATCCACACTTGTGCTGACCTCAGCTGATTGCTTCTCGGTGTTTACTAATTCTTTTCAAGCTAAAGGTCCCTAATCAATAATGGACATGAATGCAGTTGCTCTTCTAATGACCAGCCCTTTCTAAGGTAAGCCCACCCTTCTTTTTCTCTTTATTTACTAGTTTGCCATCAATTCAAAATAAAAATGTTTATGCAGATGTACTTATATATTTTATACATATGCCTATCTTACTTTTACCTACTTTAAAACTAGACCATTGAATATAATAATGAAAAGGAAAAACAAAAAAAAAATAAATTTAACACTAAGCATAGATTTAAGTGAAAACTGTATGCATTATAATGAATGCATCATATGCAATATTCCTAAAACAACATTAAATATAATACTTAAATTGCATAGTAAGACAAAAATAAAATAAACAATGAGAATAATAAAAATAGGAACACTAATAAGGCTAATAAACATATATACGTTAGCATAAGTGGTATGCCTTAGAGGCCAATCATATATTTTGACATTGTAAAAATCCCAAATGGCAATAAAGAATATTCTTTTATCTAAAGTGTTTATTTAATTGAATATTCACCCATTAGCACATTGTTAAACAAATATATTATCAAGAGTTGATAATATGAGTGACAGATTTATTTGGTACATTTGCTATAAATTGTTCATAGTCGATTAATTAATATTTGGGTAATATTAATTAAACTATCACCTTTATCTATTTTCCTTAATTAATATATGATACTAATAGTGGGAGGTAGTAAGTTTTATAGTACTTGATATGATATATTATAATAGACATGTGGATACTCATGTGATGGGTGGATCTAACATGACATTAGATTTGTGATTGCTTGGATATTCACTTATAGTCAAAAATCACAATCTAGGTCATAATGGTGCATATAATCCTTTGACCTGGGGTGAACCAATCATCCATATTTAAGTGGTTAGGGTTTATTTCTGCTTATATGCTTATGTTAATTATACATGGGTATATGGTGTATTGTAGCTCTAATCGATTAAATATTGGGATGAGTGTTTAACTAAGATGGGATTCATTGCCTAGAGTGAACTAGGTTAAGATCCTATGCTATCTAAAGTTCATTCTTGATGGCTAAGTTCCTAGCCAAGAGAAACATAACACAGTTTGAAAGAATTTCAGCGTTAGAAAGTTGTTTCTAGTATTCATAATGTTTTATTAAGAATTAATACATGAGATGAGGTCATATGATGTAACTATTAGAGTTTGACTAAACAATAACCTTAGGCTATATCAGGATCTTCTAATTAAGGGATTTTAAAACATGGTAATTATGACCAAAAGGGTTCATGTCAATCAATACATGCATTCATTTGTAATTGGGTAGTTGTGATATCGATGCTAGGGGTCACTCACAACTTATGAGAACTAATTGTTTCTAATTAGGATTTTCACATTTAAACTTGAAAGGAGTTTTAAATAATTTTAAGTGTTGATGTTATCTTCTCATTGCCAATTAAACATAAACTTAGTAAGTCACACCTAAAAGAGTTTCACCAAATCACCATCAATATTAATCTAATTATTGATTAAAGTATGTAATCAAATAATTAAGATTAATGGAATTAGATTTATGCTTTAAGCAATGATTTTAGCATATCATGAAATCCAATTCAAATAAAGGGTTTAATTATTAATTTATACTTAATTCATACTTAATTTATATGAGATATTAATTAAATTATTAAATTAATAATATATGTTGTTTCTAATTAGACTTGGATTAATGGCCCAAGTTGTTTAGGCCTAGGCCCAAAATGGTTTTGGACCAAAGATTAATCTAAGATGTTGAGAAAACCCATGGACCTAATCCAAGCCCATTTGTTGTATGGATTGGGCTTGAGCCAAGTGTTGGCCTAATTGTTAAGCCCAAATCCATGTGAATATGACTTGGTCAAAATTTGTCATGATAGGCATGCCTTATCATTTATATGTAGAATGTTGACTATAGGCATGATAAGAATTAAGCTTGGCTTATTAAGATTGTCATATTAGCCACACATTATCACTTAAGTGTAAAATGTTGACCATGGCAAATTTGTCATGTTAGGCACACATTATCTCTTATGTGTATAAATTTGAATAAGGAAAATATAAGGATTAGGTTACATGATTAAGTGAAGAGAATGTATGTAAACATATACATGAGATGTATTAATTGTCTACATAATTCTTAGTTCACTAGATAAGTATACAAGCTATATATTTGTCATGATGAGTTGTACACTCATCATATGATAAGGTTTTGCTTTCTCTACTTATATATACATAACCTAAGATATATTTTTGGGCTTAGAGAAAGTTTTATGTAGAGAAACCAAAATAGAGAGAAATAACATACACCATAAATAAACCTAAAGTATTCTTGCTAAAAGATTAAGCTAGTGCAAGTTTCTAAGCCTCAATAGAGAGGGCACTTGCTACTAAGCTCTATTTAAGTAAGAAGGTGATTGGAGAAACTTTGGTGTTTCAAGCTAGAGGCCTAACACTTGGGAGGCTAAGCATTTGATTCAACAGTTGAACAACATAATTCAAAGCTTGTAGAATACTTGTGGTCTACATTAAACTTAGGAGATTATAAGTATTCTTAAACCTAGACTTCCTAGTTTGTTGTTTTACATATTAATGTATAGTTTAGCTATGTGTAAAATGAAAAATGGATTTATGGGAATGGAAATCTTCATGTGATAAAGGGTTATGTAAGGAAATTTTTTGAAATTTCCTTTCCACTACTCCATTTTGTTGTGGTGTATTAGGACAAGTCAGCTACCAATTTATCTTATAATCTTGTAAATACTTTGAGAACTCATGTGAAGTATATTTTCCCCCAATATCAGTATGAAGGCAACAGATCCTTTGATTAACCTCTTTTTAGCTGACTCTTTATACTTTTTAAACTTGCTTAAAGCTTCATATTTCTCCTTCATAAAGTACACCCATATGTACCTTGAATAGTCATTTATGAAAGTTATCATATATCGAAAGCCACTTATGGATGGTTGCTTCACAAGGCTAAATACATCTGAGTGAATCAACTCAAGAAGTTCCTTTGCACAATACTCAGAATCTTTATATGGAAGTTTGTGTACTTTTCCATACTAGCATCCAACATATACAATGTCATCTCAAACATCAAGTTGAGGAAGTCCTTTAAGCATAGATTTCTTCATCATCATCTTTAACTTATAATAATTCACATGTCCCAAACGTGCATGCCATAGGTCAAATGTCTCATTCCTTCTAGTTTTGTCTACATAAGTCATTTATGCTAAACATTATATAAACAAACTCTAGTTTT
Organism: Mallotus nudiflorus; assembly: GCA_947683625.1. NCBI lineage: Eukaryota > Viridiplantae > Streptophyta > Magnoliopsida > Malpighiales > Euphorbiaceae > Mallotus > Mallotus nudiflorus. The sequence goes on along the minus strand of CANTUR010000771.1, from coordinate 560,378 downwards.
CATCCCTCCATAACTGGTGTGCCTATAATTTTTAGACTTTGATAAACCTTTACATCTTCAAGCCTGAAAAGCATATAATATTTTGAGGATGTCAATTATGGCAGTGATATCCAATTCTTCTTCATCCCAAGTACATGGAATACATTATTCAACTGCACCCTTCTTATATTGTATGAAGGAACTACCATCATCTTGCCTATATAAGCAATGGGTAGCCTTTAGTTGTTTACTATGACAATAACTTACTCCCCCTTGAATTTTGATATGCCTGAAAGTTTTCCTTTATCTCCTATTAGAGCACCCAGAATCTACTATCCAACAATCATTGTAGTTTATGGATTTATCACTTACATTGGGCAAGTGCTTGTTCCTCTTTTGTGACAGATACTATAGCCTCACAAAACTTGCTTGTGAATAGCTCTATAATGGCACATGGAGCTTAAAACCCCATTCATCTTCACTTTCAACCTAGGACTAGGAGGATGTTGTAACATTTCCTTTGGCTCTCCTATACTGACAGTCTCAAGCATAGTGGCCTTATTTGCCATAGTTGTAACACTATTCATTCTTATGGTGACTTGCTTTATCCTTCAATTGGTGGTTATAATGAGCTCCCCCTTATTGCTAACTCCTTCCTTGTTGACTTTTTTCATCCTTCCTTCTTCGGCTTGCCTTTAAAGTTTATTCTCACAGTCTTCCAATCTTTACCACTTTTATTACTAAAAAAGGCTTTCTCATCTTCTTTGATTGAGACTTAAGCCATTTGCATGTTTAAAGCCTTTTGATTAGCCAATACATCGTCTAACTCATTTAGAGTTAGCTCCTTAACCCATCCATGAGTTGTTGTGATGAGTTCATTAAACTTATGATGCAACCTATGGATTATGACCCTCTTTATTCTTATCTCTGTGATTTGATTTTAAAGATCTAATTTGAAATTTCTTGACATAAAGCTTTAACTTTAGTGAAATATTCACTCATTGTCATCTCTTACTGCGAGATTAATAATAACTCATTCTTGAGTTATTGGAGCTTACGAGCAAATAATCCAACAACAATGTCCTAAGCCTCTTTAGGTGTCTTTGTTTCCTTGATGCACTGTAACAAATCATCCTCTACGGATATGGATAAAGCATACATTACTTTTTCGGCCCTAACCTTCCAATTTTGAAGATTATGTTGACTTGTTGGAGTGAAGGTCTCACTACCTCCAACAATCTCCCACAAATCTTGGTCGAGCAAGTAGAATTGCATATGAGTACTCCAAGTGCTATAATTATTATTATTAAGTTTTTTAGGACTACTTACTGATGTAGTCATGTTTGCCATTATGTGGTTTATTAACTCTAATCAACCAAGTAAGTTTGGTCCCAGACTAACGAATTTTACAATCCCAGGCTGCACACTGTCAACACCTTAATGTAACATGATCCTCGATCTCTTGCTCTGAATGCACTTGTAGTCAATTCCCGACCGCTAACTTTGATAAAACTTATAGAATGTGTCGAGGATTGATTTATAATGGATTTACCTTTATTATAATAAAGCAGATTTAATACAAGATATACTTCTACATAAGAAACACACAAAATATACTCACAAAACACTTATATAAATAAGTGTTTATATAATACTCAAATGACTTTTTTATTTCACTTGGCACACACTCTTGCACATTCACTAGCTCACATACCTCACATGACACACACTTTAATTCTCATGCACAAGCACACCTCTCATGCACTCACGTACCATGTATAACTCTCATGCATTCACTCATATACTATGCACACTCTTGTACCATGCATACAATGAAATTAAGATATTACATATATTTGTAGTTATTCAAAGTTGGTGATTAGAAGCTTGAAGTAACTTAATGATTAGCAGTGGATAACTTTGTCAACTTGTATGACGAATTTTGCCATCTTTTTCCAACTTGTACATTTATCCATCTTGGTTAGATAATTCTAATGAAATATGGATAAAAAGAATTTCAGTGTATGTTTAATAAAGATTGGAAACCTCAAGTCATTAATAGTTCTCAACCTATCTAGGAAAAATTTCATCAGTCATATCCCATCGTCACTTAGGAAACTAAGGGAGCTCGAGTCTCTAGACCTCTCTCAAAACTAACTTTAAGGGGAGACTCCTCAATAACTAAAAATTTTAACTTTCCTTGCAATGAAAAATCTCTCATGTAATCAAGTAGAGGGAATTATACCATAAGGCAACTAGTTTAATACATTTAAAATGCTTCTTTTGAAGGGAACTCAAGGTTATATGGATTGCCTTTATCAAGGAAATGTGGTGAAGTTCATGATTCAATGCCTTAACCAGTAAAAGAAAATAAGGATTCAATATTTGATTAGAAAGTTGTATTGATAGGATATGGATATGGACTAGTTATTGGCATTTCCATTAGATACACAATACTAAATCAGATGGGAAACAAGTGGTTTCTAAGTCTCGAAAACCAAAAGAGAGAAGGAACTTGAGAATTTCAAGAAGCTGAAGTTGGAGCAAGTGATTGTAGTTCAATTATGTTTTTTTTAGTGTTATAGTAGTAAGCCTGGTATACATTATTTACATGTGCTTTTCTCAAGTAATTATCATTTTCTTCATGTTTAATTAATTAGTATGTTGCATTTCAATGTATGATATCCATGGAATTTATTAAGGAAGTTTTATGCATTTCAATGAAAGCATCAATTCATATTAGTTTCTGTTTAGAAGTTTCTCTTTTTATAGTAACAAGAAAACTTTAATAGAAGCTAACTAGTTTTGTACTTTTTGGACTGAGGTAACTGAAAATAAGTTATGTCACTAAAATACTTAAGAAGAAAAGAATTAAACACTAAAGAGGGGATAGAGGCCAAGCATGCAATAATAATGGAGAAAGAGTAATAGGTTAGTGGAACCATCCAGTGACGGGTATATAAGAAGGTACTGAACAAGAAGGAATAGCAATATAACTATCATCATGTAACAATATGATTAACCAATTTAGGTAGTAGGATAGCAATTTGATCAAATGGAGTAGTGTTGGCAGGCTTTTCAAGTTTATCTTCGGGGAAGGGCAAAATCTAGGTCTATCAAACTGAGGACAAGTTCAATATTAAATATCCAATCCATCTAGTTCTTGAAATCCAAATCATCAAATAATCTACATGGTAGAATACACATCCAACACTATTGCACTACTTACTACCATTCAAAGATAAAAACAAGAACATGAAGCAACACATTGAATCCAAAATCTTGATCAATGGATTTTGTTTTATGAATTTTATCCTAAGAACAAATATTTTTTCTAAATTGAACTTGTGTATAGAGATGATTAAGGACTTCATATTACACCAAAATAAGCCTATCATATGAAGGTTTAGACTTCATATATTTTGAATTAAGATGCCCAATTCCCAGTTTTATAAGTTATCTAAAGCAGACTAAAGAACTATGAAGAAGACATCACCAACTCTATTGCCATCTCTACATGTTTTAAGAAGATTATTACTTTAGTTAACCAACTTAGAAGTGACCAACTTGACTTTGAATCCTTAGTTACCAAAACCAATTTTTCCTTGGTTATTTGCAAGTTGTTTACAAGTTATTTTGACAACTTAGCATTAGTTGTCACAAGTTGTTTTCAAGTTATCTTTGACAATCTATTATGCTTAGCCCTTAAGGATTGTAAGTGTGTCATTTATGGTAAGTGTGTCATGTGTGTCATGTGTATCTTAGTGTATGTATAAAAGAGTTTGTGTGTCATGGAAGAGTTAATGTATGTGTGAAAGAGTGTGTCATGGGTGAGTTTAAATGAGAAAGTATCTTAAGTGTTTGTGAAAGTATTAATGTGTGGGTGTATGCAAATATTCTTGTATTAAAGGTTCTTTGATATAATAAAAGTCTATTTATTTCAAATTAGAATCTACATATTTTACAAGTGGTATCAGAGTGAAACTATCGAGGATCTAAAGGAGTTATTTAGTTTGAGATAGCAAAGTTTCCTAAAGGGTAATTATATAGTGCGCGGTCGAGAGGTACTGAAAAGCCGATTACTTGCTTAGTTGAGAGAAGTCCTAAGTCATGAGATGAACCTCATAGTGGCTAATAAAAAGAAGTTGAACAATTACAACTATAGTACGTGGTCAACATGTTTGGAGTCATTTCTCCAAGGTTAATATTTATGGGAGGTAGTCAGCAGAAGCAAGAGTACACCACCTCTAAAACTGGAAGTAAATGCCCAAAAGAAGTGAAAATTCAAGGCTGGGAAACCAATGTTTGTGATCAAGATATTGATTGAAGAAGAAATGTTAGAACATATCAGGTATGTCGTCACACCTACAGAAGTTTGGGATATTTTACACTCATAATTTTCTAAGAAAAATGAGATAAGGTTACAAAATTTAGAAATGGAGTTAATGTATATTAAACAAAGAGAGATTTTAAATTTAAATCAATATTTTACAAAAGTTAAGTCATTGTGTTAAGAAATTTTGGAATTAGATTATGTGTCAAAAATTAGTGAAGATAAGATAAGAAGGATTATTATTTATGGAATTAAGCCAGAATATAAAGGGTTTAAAATTATTGTTCAAAGTTGGCCTAAACCACCCACATTAAATGAGTTAGAGAATTTATTATCCAATCAAGAGATGTTAGCTAAACAAATTGCTAGAGTTTCATTGAAGAGTGAAATAAATGAAGAAGCATTATTTATTAGACATAGAAGAGGTCATCCTAGAGATTGCTATTCTAGAAGGTCCAATGGAGATGACAAGATCAATTCAGTGGAAGAAAGACATGAAAGAAGTTGGAATGGCCAAAGTCAATGTTCAAAGGGAGCTCAATAATGTCAAAACCAAGATGACACAAAAATTAGAAGATATCACTAACGAGATGTGGAATGCTATAATTATGGCAAGAGAGGTCATTATGCTAGAGACTGATGGTATAGAAGAGCCAAGGAAAATGTTGTGACATTAACACAATCTCAAGCTCAAAGTGAAGTAGAATGGGACTCCAATATTCAAGCATCATAAGCAATTAAAGAGCAAGTAAAGAATGGTCCAAATGAATTCATAGAGGCATATGATAGTGAGAACAAATGGTATGTGCTAGCAACAACTGCTATATTAGTAACTACTACTACTTATATGAAATGTTGTATATTGGTCACTTTGAGACCCTCCTACTCTAGTACCTCTAGTCTGATAATAATTAGGCATAACTCCCTGCGTAATGAGCCTCTGCTCAATCTCCTTGGCTAACTCCATCACATCATCTAGAGTTAAGCCTGCTATAGACATCTTGGCAAAAGTAGCTCCCAAGATAGAGACATAAGTAGTTATGGCAAAGTACTGATCCCTTATTATATCCTCATCATAGTGATATGCGGTTGAATCACTAGAATAAACCAATCTAATGTTGCCCCTTTAACATATAACTCCAAAATAAGCATCCTCTGATACTAAGTATGAATTGTTCGAGTCCTCAACTCAATAGCATAAAGAAAATTTAGTGAATCTGAAGTCCCATCATTTGAGATCCTACCAACTCTAGCATAAAACACTGCTACCTCTAGGTCTAACATACTTAAAGCTCTCTACTGAAATAAAGGCTACATATGTGGTACCACTAAAGGCATAGTTGTTGCACCCTACTGAACTATTGGTGCATAGGCAACATTATCTAAATTCTGAGCCATATGCTACTCATCCTATTGCTCTTACTGTCTACGACGACCACCTACCACTCTACATCTACCTTTACCCAAATGCCTAACTAGCTATGGAGCTTCATCCTGATAAGACTCTCCATCATTGACCTGTGGAGCAACTCACACTCTCCTCATTCTAAAACAAAATGAAATAAAACACATAATTTAGGTAACAATAAATATCCTAATAGTTATGCAAAAAACTAAAAGCAAGGAAAACTTTTTAAGGACATAGTCTAACCTAATTGTTATAGTAGTTTTAAAGAAAATTTAAACTCCACCAACCTAGTTCAAACATTACTAAATATAGGCTCTGATACTAACTTTGTCACGACCCAAAATGCCAAGGTTAAGATCGGCACTAGGGAATGGGAATTCACATTAATTCGGAACCTATAGTAAGCCTTAAAGCATAAAATTCATATAAAATATAATCATAAAATTTACCTTAAAATTAAAAACTTCTTAAATATAAAGAATTATCCATAAATAATTCATCATGATAAAATATTTAAACATACAACTTAAGGACATAACAACTATCAAGATCACCATAGCATATTACTACAAGAACATACTACTACTGCAGTGTATAAGAAATACAAAGAAATGATAGATTAAGATTTATAAAAATAAGATAGTGAAAAATGGGTCTGGTGAAAAGGACTACTATGAGAGGCCTAAAGAGAGAAATCCTAAAAAATTGTTAAGGGGAATCAAACCTCACTGAGTGAATTATCATTATATACATGCATGCAACCTAAAAGTACAAGTAACCAAGCATCATAATAATAATTATTTTATATTTATATTTATTTAGTTTATACATGCATTTCATGCAAATGCTCAAAAATATTATCACATTAATACAACTAGATATAGATGGAAATAGATAAAGATAAATGGAGGATTGAAGCAAAACCTTAACATATCCGTAACCTCAATCATTATGCCTTACTAGCCATTAGCCCTTCTTGAATCCAAATAATATTTCTCTTATCCAATATGGCAATGGACTAGCCCTGAGACCCTGAAAGGTCAAATGAGCTACCATAGTCACACTACCAATATGACTGGCCCCGAGACCCTAAAATGTCAACCGGGTTGCCACAGCCATACCCCTACTTTATATAAAAATATCTTGATGAATCATTTTAATCATATGTCCATATCATATAACCTTATATCAAATCAAATTTCATATTCTACCCATCTCGCATACTAGTGTGTATATAGTACAACCCACTAGGTAGCATGTTCTACTACTATCCTCTAAAAATATCACATCACAATAATAAAAATCATATCAACATATATAAATAGCATCGAGGTCAAGAAAATAATATTCACACACACACACACACACATATATGGATGTTGGGTAAGAATTTGTATATGCAATGCATACACATAATAATAACTCACAGGTGGAATGCGCTCCTCGGTGATGACTCCATTGGCCCTGGCTTGTAGGCCTTGCTTTTGGTGTAGCTATAGGAAAAATAATAAAAGATAAACAGAATTAAAATCCTAACCTTATACAATCTAGATTTCTAAGGAAAAGACTTAATCTAAGACACAATACTAATTAAACTCAATAACTAACACATACTGATGTCATAATTTATGAGAAATAAACTAAAAATTTGGTAGAGTTTCCTTTGTAAAATTGACATCTCTCTACTAAAAGTAGAGTGGTTCATGCACAAAACAACACTTCTATAATCTTCACAATCCAATAACTCGAGTTAGGCCCTCGAATTACACTTTTTGCCCAACTGAGAACCAATACAAATGCACATTTAAAAATAATACAATTTATCAAAACTAATAACATATCATTAAATTTAATTAATTTAATTTATTACATTTTAATTTATTTAAATAGTTGAGATATATAGGAAATTCATTTTCAAACATTTAATAAATTTCTCATTTAACATAACTAAAATCACAATTTAATACAATTAAAATTGTAAAACTACCTTTAAAATTTCATAACTAAAATTGTTATTAAATATAAATAAACTACTTAAATCATCCAAATATAAAATAAAAATATTAAAAAACTCACTTAAGCTTTTTAAAAATAATAATTACTATTTTCCAAAATTATTTCTGAGTAACTAAAAAAATTGCAATTACTTATAAAAAATATTTTCATACTTATATTATTTAAAATCAGTCTTAAACATATCAAAAACTATACATTTAATTAAAACTAAATAAACCATAAAATATTTTTTTTTCCAAAATATATATATTTAAACATAATCCTACCAAAAATTATACCTCAAATTCTACAAATAATTTCATAGTACTCCCTTTTTAAAGATTAATATACACAATTTATAGTATTTATTAAAAATATAAAAACATCCAAAATAGTAACTCAAAACAGCATCTGATCACTGAAATAGTAACCCAAAAATTCAATAAATTCATAAAATTATGAAAAATAAATCAATGCATAGATTTGGACTCCAATTTCATTTCTTACAACTATCACAAAGTCTAATTCTCACTCAATTAAGAGAAATTAGCCAAAATTACAAAAATCTATGTACCTTCAATTAAGATGCTTGCCAACATAGATCAAAGCAATTGATGAAGGGAAAACATTGCCCGGAGAGAGATGAGTGCAATGGTACCAATAGCGATGGCTGACGCAACATCACCTCTCTTTGCCTTAATTGACCAAATAAATGGAGGAGGAAGAGGCAGAGAAGTATCTGGTAGGAGATCGGAGGATATGGCAGCATCTGGAGCTGCTGGTCAGTGATGGAGGTGGTGGTTAGTTGGGAGCTGGAGGGAGGAGGAAGATGAAAGAAAAAAAAGGAAAGATAAAAAAGAAGAAGAAGAAAAAGAAGAAAAGAAAAGAAAAAGGCATATTTTTTAAAACAAAGTACATATAATATTTTAAACCTACACACACACACATATATACTCCTAATAATTATTAAAAATTTACTAAAATACGTACACAAAAATAATTTCATACAAATTAATAATTAACACTTTAAAATCCATAATTTAATTTAATAAGTAAAAATGTAGGTCATTAAACACAACCTGAGAGCAACTAAAGAAAGAAATTTTAAGAAGAAAAGAGTAAAGAAAGATATGATCAATAAGAAATTAGAGGCAAGTACAGAAGAGGAAGATATCCTCCTTGTCCTCATTGCAAAAAAAAATCATTATGAAAATTATTACTGGTATAGACCCAGAGTCCTATGTAAAGCCTACAAGCAATTTAGACACATGGAAATAGTTTATCCAAGTAATATAATTAAACAAATTCATGCCTAGCATGGTTAAGTTAATGAAGTATATGAAATTCAGGAGGAGACACTCTTTTTTGCTATAGAAAAATGCATATTTGTAGCTGAAAAATATAATGTTTTGATTATCGTGGTTAGACACACCGCATGTCAACAAATTTTAAAAATTTCAAGAAATTGGATGAAGGATACTCTACAAAAGTCAGACTTAGTGATGGTAGACTTATGGATGTCCAAGGAAAAGGTGTTATAAAAGTGGAAACCATATCAGATACCAAACTCATATCTGATGTTTTATTTATGTCTGATATCAAACATAATTTATTGAGTGTTGGCCAATTATTAGACAAAATTTATGTTATTAAGTTCAAGAATATAACTTTTAAAATTTATGATCCTTATGGAATGAAGCTTTTATTAATTAAAATGCATTTGGAAAATTATGAAATTAAAGCTTTTATAGATGTTGAATCTAATTCTTGTATGTGGGATTAGAAGTTAGATCATAAAAATGATGATAATTTGAAGCTGCTTGAAAATGGCAAAATAATGAATGATTCACATATTGTGACTTTATTTTCTAATGTCTATAGTTCTTATAAAGTTGATAAGTTAAGCAGAATTCCATCTTCTATAAATAAAGTTTTTAAAGCTATAGAGAAGCTCCAACTAGTTTATACAAGCAAATTCAAGATTATTATTGGAAATCAAAATGATAATGGCATGGAATTTATAACTTCATAATTTAAAGAACTTCTTCAGTAAGTAGGTGTTTATAATAAATTTATAGCGAGTTTGGTGATTAAGAAAGGCTTGGTAAAGCAATTCTTAGGCTATAACTATGCTTTTAAGGATTATAAGTTGTTTAATACTATAACTCAGTAGATATTTGTAAGTAAAAGGGTAAAGTTAGATATGAATGCTATTTAGAATTGGGAAACAAAGATTGTAGGTATTTTTTATCAAAATTCAAATGCTAGAAATGCTTCTTAAGAATAAGATGTTACTTTATAAGGGGAGAATTCAATTGATGAAGACTTTGCTATAAGAGGTACTAAGTCACCTAAAGACATCTATAATGGGTGCAATATTACTACACTTAAAGTTGTAAATGTTGTATAAGAATTGGAGTCTCCATAATAGAATACTGCTATGAAGAAGGAGCATGGGATGACAGAGGAAAATGAAGCCTGAATGCTTATGGTTAAACCCATAAACAAATAAGTGATTGTTGAGAAATGAAAATTCAAGCTAAAGATTAATTAACAAAAATATCCACCAAAGCTAAAAGCGAAGATTTAAATTTTGAGATAGACTTGGAGTCATTAACAGCATTTGCCTTAAGGAGGAGTGTTGTTGACCGTTGAAACAAAGCTTTGACGCAATATGCTATTAGTTTACTTCTTGATATTTTATATTTTATAATGATCATAATCTCCATAAAAGCACCAAAATTTTGTAGAAGATATGGAGAAATTAGCAACTTATGGAGGAGCTTATAGTTAGGTAACCAAACTTCCTTATATTAAGGGTAGTTAGTAAGCTATTGTATTAACATTTTGCTATATAAATATGTATACTATAGCTAATGAAAAGAGAACCTTCTCCACCTCTATAATTTACATTTTTTTCCTCTCTAAACTAAGTCCTAAAACCCAACAAGTGGTATCAAAGCTTCTCTTATCAAGGTGGGACGATGTGAGAGAGAAAACCATAAAAAAACTTTACCTTAAAACCTTCAAACACCTAAATATCTTACCTAAATTTTTTTATGGCAAGTAGCAGTAACATATCAATTATATCCCTTCCAATTTTCATATATGAAAATTATCATTTTTAGTTAGTTATAATGCAAGCTTACCTCAACGGTTTGTTGCTTTAGGAAGCTGCAAAAATATAGATGGAGACAAGCCTACTAAAAAACTCGACTATGAACTAGTTGAAGATGTATGAAGAAAAAGTCTCTAGGAAATTCAAGGCTCTTAGTATACTCTATGCTACTGTGGATGAAATAATTTTCATAAGAATAATGACTTGTGAGAGTGCAAAGCAAGTTTAGGAAAAGCTAAAAATAGAGTTCTAAGGCAATGAAAAAATGACAAATTTTTTATTTAAGAAAAGAATTAAACCTCTTGAGGATGACTGAGACTAATAATGTGAAAGAATATATTGATTAGGTAATGAAGTTTGTCAATAATATTAGGTTGCTAAGAGAAGAATTGTTAGAGAAAAGGATTATGGAGAAGGTGATGGTGACTTTTCTCAAGAGATTTGAGTCAAACATCTCATCTCTTGAAAACACATGGGATATGATACAACTTACATTGATAAAGCCAATGAGAGCTCTTCAGGTTATTGAGCAAAGAAAGGCATTTAAAGAGGAAGAACAAGCCAGTTAGAAAGCTTTTGGTACAACTTAAAAAAATAACATATAACTTGAGAGCAACCGAAGAAAGAAATTTTAAGTGAAAAAGGGCAAAGAAAAAAAATCAATAAGAACATGGAGGTAAGTATAGAAGAGGAAGATATCCTCCTCATCCTCATTGTAAAAGGAAAAATCATTTTAAAAATTATATTCGGTATAGACCCGGAGTTATATGTAAAGACTGTAAGCCGTTTGGGCATATGAAAATGTTTTCCAAGTAATACAATTGAACAAAATGATGCCCATCATACTCAAGTTAATGAAGTATTTGAAATTCAAGAGGAGACACTCTTTATTACTAAAGTGAAATACACATTTACAAGTGAAAATACTAATGTTTTGATGATTGATAGTGGTTGCACACACTAGATGTCATCAAATTTTAGAAGTTTTTAAAATTTGGATGAAGGATACTCTTTAGAAGCTAGACATGGTAATGGTAAACTTGTGGATATCAAGGGAAAACTTATTGTAAAAGTGGAAACCATATAGAGTACTAAACTCATATCTAATGTTTTATTTGTGCATGATATCAAACATATTGTACTGAGTGTTGGCCAATTATTAAACAAAAATTATGTTGTTAAGTTTAAGAATAGAACTTATGAAATTTATAATCCTTATGGCATGAAGTTTTTATCAATTAGAATGCATAATAGAAGCTTCAATATTGATTTGGAAAATTGTAAAATTAAAGCTTTTAAAGATGTTGAATCTGATTCTTGTATGTGTGATGAGAAGTTGGATTATGAAAATGTTGATGATCTGAAGTTGCTTAAAAGGAGCAAAATATCGAAAGATTCACATGTTATGACTGTATTTTTTTTATGTCTATGGTACTTGTAAAGTTGACAAGTTAAGTAGAATTCCATCTTCTATAAATCAAGTTTGTAAAGCTGTAGAGAAGTTCTAACTAGTTCGTACAAGTAAGTTTAAGGATGTTGTTGAAAATCCAAATGATAACGGCATGAAATATATATCTTTTCAATTTAAAGAATTTCTTCAGTAAGTAGGTGTTTATAATAAATTTATGGAGAGGAGTTTGATGTTGAAGAAAGGATCCCTAAAGTAATTCTCAGGCTATGATAGTGCTTTGAAGGATTACAATCTCCTTAATCCTATAACTCAGCAGATATTTGTGAGTAGAAGAAGGGTGAAGTTTGATATGAATGCTATTTACAATTTGGAAATAAAGGTTGTAGACATTTTTAATCAAAATTCAAATGCTAGAAATGCTTCTCAAGAATAAGATACTACTTTACAGGAGGAGAATTCAAATGATGAGGACTTTTCTATAAGAGGTACCATGTCACTTGAATATATCTATAGAAGGTACAATATTGCTACGCTTGAACTTGTAAATGTTTCTCAAGCATTAGAGTCTTGACAATGAATTGTTGCTATAGAGGAGCATGGGATGATAAAGGAAAGTGAAGCTTGGATGCTTATGGATACACCCATTGACAAATAAGTGATTGTTGAGAAGTGCAAATTCTAGCTAAAGATCAATTGGCAAAAATATTTACCAAAGCCAAAAAAGAAGATTTGAAGTTAAAGATGGTATTGGGGTCACTAACAACATTTCCCTCAAAGTGGATTATTATTTACTATTAAAACAAAGCTTTAATGCACGATGTTGTTAGTTTAGTTCTTGATATGTTGTATTTTGTAATGATCATAATCTTTGTAAAAGCTCCTGAATTTTGTAGACAATTTGAAGAAGTTAGTAACTTATGAAGCTTATAGTTAGGCAAACAAACTTCATTAGATTAAGGAGAGTTAGTAAGCTACTGTATTAACTTTTTTATTGTATAAATATGTATGCTATAGCTAATAAAAAAGATAACCTTTTCTAGCTCTATAATTTGTAATTGTTTTCCTCCGTAAACGAAGTCCTAAAACCCAATAGTTTTCCATTGGATACACAATACTGGATCGGACAGGACACAAGTTGTTTGTGAGTCTTAGAATGTAAAAGAGAAAGCAGAGGAGAAGATTCATACCACATTAGGGGATTCATAGAAGAAGCTAAAGTTAGAGCTAGTGGTAGTGTAGACACCCAATTTCATGATAATGAGTTATGGATGCGATAAAGGACTCCAATGATGAAAATGCAATGAATAGATCTTCAATACAAGAACTTTGAAACTTTAGAGGTCTGATTACATTTTTTAAAGAAAGAATTTACATGTTTTCATGGACTAAATTGCAATGCTTTTTAAGGACCTAATTGCAAAACCTAAATTCTTTCAAGGACCTTTTTGTAATTAAAAGTTAAAAAAAGAGGTAAAAAAAAGAGGTTGAAATTCTATAATTCCAATCAGAATTACATAATTTTGATCAAAATTATGTAATTCTAGTCGGAATTACACTAATTCCGACCAAAATTATGTAATTCTGATCATAAGTACATAATTTCGGTTGGAATTATACCTTTTTTGTCCTTTTTTTGAATTTTTCAAAAAATAAAAATCCTTTTTTAAGTCCTAATTGGTATGCAATTCTCTTAAAATTATTTTTGATAATTTTTTTTAAGGACATAAAAGTCCTTTAGGAATCAATTTATACGTAGGGTTGAAGGATGTTTCACTATAAAATGAGATGTTTTGGCTCTTGAGGAAGGAAGAGAGAGAAAAAAAAGGGACAAAAAAAGAGGAAAATAATAATAACAAAAAGTATCTACATTATCTACAAAAATTCTTTTGCTTAATTGATTAATTGGAGATCTTTGGAGTATTTTTGAAAAACAAGATTCGAAAACCTATTAATAACGGTGATTTTACAAAATCTTAAGAGCACTTCATTAAAATCATCCATAAGCATCATCTTCTTCTTGTTTTATTTTATTTGATTTATTTACTTCTTTTTTTATTTTATTGATTTTTAAATTAATTTTATAATTGTTATAATTTATTCATTAATTATAATTTTTGTTCCTTTCATGATGATTATGGAGGAAAATACATGATGATCATATTTGGAGGACGGAACTCATAGGAATTCCATGGAAAACCATGGATAAGACCTTATAGCTAGATTTAGATTTTAAGTTTTTTATTGTTTTTATTTAATTATTTAATTTATATTTTTTTTGGGGTGTATTAATATATTTATTATTTTTTTCTATAGATTATTGTAATATCCGTAATAGTGGGAATAGTGGAATTATGTGTGTGTAGTTGCTTTTTTTTTTTAATTAATTGGTTAGTAAAGTTAGGATTTCAATTTGGTAATTAATTAAAATCAATAGTGGAAGTATATTAATTTAGGTTGCATGTTAATGAAAATTAAGGTTTTTTTAGAAGGAATTAATTTAATTAGTTGTTTGATCTTTTTATTTAATTATATTGATATATTTTTTTTGGGCTTTTTTATTTATTTTTTATGTGTTTTGGACCTTAAGCCCATTCTAATCCACTTGAATAAATTTAGGTTTTCTAGATTTAATTAATTAAAATGCATTTTAGGCCCATAATTAATTAGATTTTTAGGTTAGAGATAACTTAGGCCTATATAGTTAATTAGATATCAGCCCACTTAATTTAATTTAATTAATTAGACTTAGCCCACTTAATTTAAGCCTTTTCATTATTTGTAAATTTAAGATCACTTTAGAATTAAAACATGAAGAATTAGGCCCATTAATTTAAATACTTCATAATTTGTAGATTTAAGGTCATTTTTAGAATTAAAATAAATAGACTTAAGTTCACTCAATTAAAATTAGAAGGAATTAGTCTTTAGCTCACTTGTAAATTAAAACATGTAATTTTAGTTCATTTAATTGAAGTAAATGTAGATTAGACTAACTTAGAGATGATATGTTTGAATGAATGCATTATTTACTTGTATTTTCATGACTAGTTTGCCATGGAGTTAATTGCTAGAATAAGGGTTTATATGAAATTGCATGTAAATAGAGGTTAATATAGTAATTCATAAAGTAATTCTAAATGAACATGAGACTGAAAGAAGTTGGTATTTCATATCTAGAATCTCCTAGTTGTGGTGCTAGCTTTCTTTTAGAGAATCGAGTACCACTTTTTTTATTTGTCTCAGTTATTACCCTGGGTGGCAACTCCTCATCTCCATGCCATTTCTTTATGGTAGTAGTTAGTGTATTCTCTAGAGCCCTGAGCTCAAATAGTGTTACAGTTGCTAAAATCTTGGAAAGGCACTAAACCCCGCCGTCTATAGTGACGACTCCACTAGGGATAATAGATACTAATTCTACTTGTGTTCATTAGAATTATTTTATTAATTATTATTTTATTCTTGCATTCATTATGCATGTCCATATTAATTGATGACATTGGTTTATGATTCCATTATTCCACTAGCTTTATGGAGTTGTAGATTGGCTAAGCATCACTCTTAGCCTTAACTCAGTTCAACAGAGATTATCGGGCTCATCTGACCAGAGTTTGTAACCTAAGTCTTAATGGGGGGGAGGGGGGTAGTCTTCTCTCGAGTTTGCAAAGGATGTTGGGCCCCTTTGACCTTGGCATGTGACTTAAGTCTTAAAGGAAGGCATTTTGCTAAAGGAACCTTAACATTTTTATTAAACCCTAACCATAAATAATGGCTTAGTTATTTCCCCTAGGATTTACCCAAATTGCTTGTAAATGTTGCCATGAGGTATTTTTATCTATAAAGGCCCAAGCATATACTTTAGAAGCCCATTTGGACTAATAAAGATTGGACTATGCTTTTATACCTAGAAATATTATTTCTATGTTTTTTTACTTTAAGAGACTTGACATGCACATCAGTTCTTGATATCCCCTATTGATATTAAGGCTAAGACCAAAAATCCTAGGAAAAGAGACTTGCCATTGAATATGTGTGTATGAGGAAAAATGTTAGAAGGATTTATATACTCGACTTGATTAATACTTGTTACTCGTTGCATAGCACGTACATCATGCATGCATGCATCATACTAACAATTTGTCTTTCAACCATCATCCAGGTCTTCCTGTGTTTGGAGTCAAAAGGATGGCAAACTAGTGATAATTGATTTAAGTTCGCAATTAATTGTGAAAGAAATCCTTAGCAGACTGGAAAAGAGTCCCATTAATCCACTCTACCTAGTAGTTGAACAACCTCAACCAATTGAAGAAATGGAACAATAAGAAGGAGGAAACTAGACCCTAGAGGATGTCAAAGGAGCATTGATGGATAACATGAGAGCGATGATGCAAGATGAGTTAAAATAGGCTTTGGCTGGATTGATGCCACCACCTACTGATGCTGTTGCTGCCGCACCTCCTGTTGCAGCCAATCCACCTATTATGACCAATCCACCTGTTATGGGTGCACCACCTACTAATAATGACAATGTTGCTAAGAACATACCTATTAGGGAAATGAAACTCGAGGATGTTATGAGTAATATGGTTGAAAAGGAAAAAATGGAATCACTTGAGCAAGTTCAAGAGCTAGAATCCAAGCAGATGAAAGCACTGACTCAGAAAATGTCCAAGATGGAGGAATTGATGAGAGGACAGGGCATTGGTGTTAGTGGTATGCACTAGGTCAATCATTTTATTATGCATTGACTTTCTTATTTTATTAGTAAAGAGGTATTTCATTATCATTTGATTTTATGATAATTATATGAATGGTTAATTCTTACTAAGGCCATCAAGTATATGACTTGATAGTAAAACCCTTAAATTAAAATAAGAGTTCTATTCTAATTATCCCTAGCCATTTATTCATTATATAATTATTAAAGTATTAAGGCTAGTATGATGTTGACTGATGGTTATGTTTTACTAATCATGAATATGAGATATTAAGTCAAATCATAGGTACATTATGAGAGATCATGTACTGGATTGACCCACTATGAGAATACTACATAGATTATTGTCATAAGTATTTCTCATCATAGTAATTTTATTTCGGTCCTTTGACCTTGAAATCATTATGGATTTCTACATAGCTATTTTATGTTTTGACACATTCTAACATTGTCTTTAACCGGACGATTAAATTGGAATGTTGTTGGATATGAAATTAGTTATGTGAGGAATATGAGTGATTTAGAAGGAATTTATCCCCCATTAATATGAGAAAGATATCTATGGGCCCCTTGATGAGATAGACTGAAGAAAATTGCATGGCCATGCTAAAATGAATTAATAAAGAGTTATCATTTTCAGTCTACTTGGAATCAAGTCATAATATTGAACTACATAAGGATGACATTCTATGCCTTATGTTCAATTAAGATATCATGTGATAAAGGGACAATAAAATTAATTGTCATTAGGTTATGTCAGATTTTTGACATCATATGACCTAGGTAGTCATAATGTCTTGCTAGAGGCCATTTATGACTTGTAGGCCTAAATAGAGATTTAGGCCCACTACTAATGTTATGTGAACCTACAGGGTCACACACTTAGAACAAGCCCAAAATGAATATGGGTTTAATAAGCCCAAAATAAACTCTGTGGAAATAAATAATTAACGTGTTTTATTTATTTATTTATTTATTTATTTAAGATAAATGTTATTTTAAATAAATAAATAAGATATTATTTCTTATTTGTTTTTTAAAAAAATTAGAATATAATAAATAGAAATTACCAAAAGGTCATTGGTAGGTGAAACCCTAATTTGGAGTCTATAAATATGTTATATTCTCTAGGGTTTCATACACTTGTTTTCTGCCTCAAAATTCATTTTCTTTCTCCTTAGAAAACAAAGACATAGTTTTTCTTTTGTTCTTGATTTGTGAGACAATCAAGGAGGTTATTAGCACACACACTCCAATTCATTTTGTGAAGGGCTGTTCATGTGGATACCTATAGAGGATGCATCCTCTTGGAGACATTTTGATCTGAACAACCAAGCCAAAAAGCTCGAGGTAAGGTGTCATCAGTGTGAACCTCCTCTCATCCTTCTAGAAAATCTTGCCTCTTCTACAGTTTGGTGAGATTCTTGAAATCCTAGATTTAATCAAGTAGTCGAATTACATGGATCCAGGCTTGGGTACGTGATAAAATTTTAATTTTTTCGCTGCGTTTGTATCATGAATCCCAACAATTGGATACTTATTTGATTTTGATGATGTGATGCAATTTGAGGAAAATAAGTTTCCTAATAAGTTCAAGATGCCACATCTACAGAAGTTTGATGGCATTAGAGACCCAAGGATCCACCTTAGTTAGTATACAACTACCATGACCATCACTAAGGTTCCTTTTTTTGTGGTTACCAAGCTATTTGTGCTATCCTTGGAGGGTATAGCTATTAATTGGTATTATGGGTTAGAGAAGTCCATGCAAGCGGACTGGAGAGAGTTGTGCACTACTTTTCTAAAGCAATATGACTACAATACCAGGATCGAAGTGTCCATTAGGGATCTAGAATTGAGTAAATAGAAGCCCAATGAGTCATTCTCAAATTTCCTGATTAGGTTCATGAATAAGGTAGGATTAATAAAGAACAAGCTGGCTAAGAAGGATCGGGTTAGGATGATAGTCTGAAATATGTCACTTAATATGGTTAAGAGATTACAAATGATGAACCTTAAGATATTTATAGACCTTTATGATGATGGGTTGCAAGCTATGGAGATTGAGAATGAGAAAAAGAGGATTGTTAAAAGCACTAAAGCAAGAAACTACCTTACTGAGGGCACATAACAAGAAAGCACTAATCGGTCTATGGAAGTGCATAATGTCCAATGACTAAGGAGATTCTCAAATTTTAACCAACCTTTATCAAAAGTCCTAGAGCGCCTAATGAAAAAGGGCTTACTTTAACCTTTAACTAATCCAATCCCACCAAACCCAAACACCCCAGGCTATAACCCAAACAAACATTGCAAATTCCACCCAAACCTCCAACACTAAATAGATAACTACATCCGCCTCAAACACAAAATCCAAAACCTTATTGACTCAGGAAAACCCATAGACCCTGAAGCAGAATCACAAGAAATAATCCTTTCCTAAGCTACCAAAATGTACCATCCCCATCTACCATGATGATTAACTCAAGAGTTAGTGAGGAAGAAGTGCTAAGCTCCTTTGAGGATCTAGACTATAAAACCAATGAGAAATCTCCTAATGCCCCTAAAGATGTGAAAAGAGCATAAGACTTATTGGTTAAGCCTTCAGGCAAGTTCGACTACAAGGTGTTTTATACTAAACCACCTTCTTTTGATATACCTTTCGAGTCAATTATACCTTTAGGATGGGGTGATGAGTTTGATGATAAGAAACTGCTAGATAAGGAAGAAACATGCATAGTTGGGAAGAAAACAAAATCACTAAAGGACAGTTTTGTCAAAGAAAAACATGGGAAGTCTTAACCTAATGCAGAGGAACCTATCAATATGCCCGGTGTGGATATTCTTGGGAATGGGATATACAAGGAATAGATTATTGAAAAATTAGTGCAAGACAATAAGGATGAGGAAATGCAAGAATAGCTATTATATCAGCCACCTGAAGGACAACCACTATGAGATACAGCATCACTAGCATCTAGAATAAGAAATAAATTTTCTTATTGTCTTCTTTGAATAAAATTTTAGTTTCTATTTTATTTTATTGATCAATGATATAAATTCTAATTATGCTTACTTATGTAATGTAAATCCTAATGGTACTGTGCATTATAATAATGATCATAGCTATATGTTTGACATAAATTCAATTCAATTAGATTCATTTAACATGGGCAAAAATGCAAATTCAAAAAGCATACATATATCACATGATGTGACTTATGAAGATACAAAATTTGAGAAAAAAATAAAAGAATGAAAAAAAAAGAGAAAAAATGAGAAAGAAAAAAAGAACAATAAAGTAAAAATAAGAGAGAAAAGTTCATGACTAGTTGATAATAGGAGTTGTATCATATCATGCAATAAATGTTCTCATTTTTACCCTAATGAATGATTAAAATTGAATTTGAAATTTTTATTCAAATATCACATATTCACCTATATCATACTCCACCAGTGTCTAAATGGAAAGACAATATATAATGAAAGCTAAATCAGAGCTATTAGATCACTATTTTAGTTATTTTTTTCTTTTTTACCACCCCTTTGTAATTTTCCTTGTAAGCTTAGCATCCTCTTATACCTTGAGAATTCAGATGGCTTAGTAAATTGTATTACAACATAGACCCTGTAACTATCATTAATTATTGCATTAGCATCAAGCCTCATTTTTTGCTTAAGAATTCTTCAGAGTGCAAGTCCAATTGATTTCATCATTAAGAACTCACTTCAATCAGTTTGGCCACTCCTCTGCATCTTCAATACATGAGACTACAACTAATAGGGTTAGTAAGACAAAGGGTCAACAACAGTGACCAAACTGACTCTCTTACACACATGAAAAAAAGACTACTAGAATGAATTCAAAATAAGGCTGGGGTAAGATGTAACTCTAGGGAAGCTTAAGGACAAAACAGTGAATATAACACCACAACTTCAAAGTTAGAGAAAAAGATCTCTAAAGTAGTAATAAAAAGAAAAGTTCAATAGTGCATCGGTCAATCATGAGATCCAGTATAAAGCCATGAACCCTACTCGATAGCCTGGTCATTAGTCCAATGAACTATATTTGAAGCTCTAACATTAGAAGTACCAATAGCGAAGCATTCAATACTCAAACTGACAGGTTATTAATAAGGCACCTCATGCTTACACTCCAAAAACAACAACATGGCTACGTTCCAAAAGGAGACCCATTAGGATCATGCATGTCAAACATAACATGCATACACTTGTATACATTTATTATGAAATACTTGCTTTGTATAGTAAGGTCTTTGAGCTTAGGTGGGATTACGCAAATAATTTACTATTAATATTCAAAATCAATGTTGTAAGATTGCAAAAAGGTAGTCAGAATGTGCACATATGAAGCATCTGAAAGGAAAAGGATAGCACTAATAAGGTGAACCTGATACTCAATGGAACTTTAGACCTCAGGAGTCTAAAGAGCCCATTTAGTAAGGGAATATCATTGGCAGTGATATTTGTAAAAGCATCATCCTAGCAACATTAAAATGCTAGATAGGACATTCAAGCTCCTTAGATTCAACATCCATCTCCATACTCTCATCCGGAGCATCATCTGGAATATCTCTCCACAACAGTTACACTAGTGTATAGTATAGAATATGGTGATGAGAGGGTCCAACATGTCAGTAATACATTCGTTGGCCCCAAAAAGGCAAAAATGCACTCTAAACCTAAAAAGAATGCACTTTAAAAAATTATTTAATCATGAAATAAGGTCTCTAACTCCTGAACCTTTTTTGCAGGAGATGTCAATAAAAGGCATAAAGCCCTCTATGGGAATACACCCAAACAAAGGGAAGAAAATGCATAAAACAAAATCTATGGACATGAAGCATAAATTGCTTGAATTTCAAAGTATCATTTTAGTCTTTTGAATAATAAATGTGCATATAATATACTCCAATGCTCAGAAATGAGTATGAGTACAAAATCCCTTGATGGTATCCATGCTGAGTGATATGAGAAAGGCGAGGGAATACTAAGAGGAGAATTGAAATAAGAGCAAGCATAATTTACTCCAATGCTCAGAAATGAGTAAGAGTATTAACATGAAACCTCTGGCGGTATCCATGCTGAGTAATATAAGAAAGGTAGAGGAATAGTAAAAGTGGACCATGCCAAAAATTACTCTATTTACTCCAATGCTCTATACAATTATGAGTATCAAAAGGACCTTTCCCACGGTATCCACATTAAGTAATATGAGAAAGAGGGGGAATACTTGGATAAAGAAGGAAAGCACAAAAATAACTCAATGGCTATTTTGATACTTAGAATTCGATCATTTTATGTTCAATTTTTATAAGTTTTGTTTAGCAAATTCTCCCTATAATTAGGTGTTCAATTGGTAAAAGATATGCTCTCAGTATAAGATGGTTAACAATGCCTCTGGCCTTTGCAAATGGCAAATAAATGACAGTCATGAAAATAAAAAATAGTGAGATTCATTGAGTGCATGCTATCTCATGAAAAGTGATGAATTTTCTCATAAATTTTCAACACTATAAGGTACTTTTGTGCATTCATCATGATTGAAACTAACTTCAAAAAGTCCGTAGGAATTTGCAAATCCAGAAGAAAGAGCACCCAACTAGTAGAGATGGTTAACACAAAGAAATTGAAATCAATCAGCATATAAATTCTAATCAGTCAACATAAAAAAATTCAAAGTCAGTCAGTACCAAGAATTCAAAGCATTCAACTCAAACAACTAAAGATAAAATTTGCGAGCAATTATGGACTATAACATTACCAAAGGTGAGCAATGAAAGGATTATAGTCAATTTATGAATAGTTATTGACTGCAGCATCATCAAAGGTGAGCAATGAAAGGATTGTAGTTAATTTACAAGTAATGAAAGGATTATAGCTAATCACGAGCAATTATGGACTGCAGCATCATCAGTGAGCAATGAAAAGGTTGCAGCTAATTGCAAGCAATTATGGATTGTAGCATCTAAGGTGAGCAACAAGAGGGTTATAGTTAATTAAAATCAGCGAGCAATTATGGACTATAACATTATTAAAGGTGAGCAATGAAAGGATTGTAGTCAATTTATGATCAATTATGGATTACAGCATCATAAGTAAGCAACAAAATGGTTGTAGCTAACCATGAGCAATTATGGATTGTAGCATCATCAGTGAGCAACGAAAGGTTACAGCTAATTGCGAGCAATTATGGATTGTAGCATCATCGGTGAGCAATGAAAGGGCTATAGTTAATCACGAGCAATTATGGATTGCAGCATCATCAGTGAGCAATGAAAGGGTTATAGCTAATCGTAAGCAATTATGGATTACAGCATAATCACATAAAAGAATCTGGACTATATGACCAAGTGTAGTTAGCATTGTACGACCAAGTATAATGCATTTTCAACATTATACGACCAAGTGTGATGAATTTTGTAAATAAAGACTATACGATTGAGTTTAGTCAGCATTGTATGACTGAGTATAATGTATTCTTCCAATCAGATTATACGATCGAATATAATTGGCATCATACGACTGAGTGTGATGTTTCTTTCCAATACAGACTATATGTCCGAGTGTAGTCGGCATTGTATGACCAAGTACAACGTATTTTCAATCAAGATTATACAATTAAGTATAATTGGCATAATACGACTAAGAATGATGTTTCTTTTCAATACAGACTATATGTCTAAGTGTAGCTGGCATTGTACAACCAAATACAATGCGTTTTCAACATCATACAATCAAGTTTGATGTTCCTTTTTAATTTAGACTATACATCTGAGTATAGTCGACATTATACAACCAAGTGCAATGAGTCCCTTTCATATAAGATTATATGATCGAGTATAATCAACATCATCTAACCAAGTATTATGTGTCATTTCAAGTCAATATTGTACATTCGAGTATAGCAAGTTCATAAGCAAAAGCTTCAAGGAGCGGAGGTAAGTATCTTAACTTTCAATTTAGAAATTTAGTGCTAGTTTGCTTTGATGCAATTTGTCAAGCAAATAGTGACAAAGGGGGGCAACTGTAGACACCCAATTTCAGGATGATGAGTTAAGGATGCAATAAAGGACTCCAATGATGAAAATGTCATGAATAGGTTTTTAATACTTGAATTTTGAAACTTTAGAGGTCTGATTGCATTTTTCAAAAAAAGAATTTAATGTTTTCATGGACTAAAATGCAATGCTTTTAAAGACCTAATTGCAAAACTTAAATTCTTTCAAGGACCTTTTTGTAATTAAAAGTTAAAAAAAGGTAAAAAAAAAAAAAAGAGGTTAAAATTCTATAATTCTGATTAGAATTTTGTAATTCCAGTTGGAATAACACTAATTTTGATCATCGAAATTATGTAATTCCTATCAAAATTATGTAATTCTGGTCAGAATTAGACCTTTTCCATCCTTTTTTCAATTTTTTCAGATAATAAAAATCCTTTTTTTAGTCCTAATTGGTCCAAAATTCTCTTAAAATTACTTTTGATAATGTTTTTAAAGGAATAATAGTCATTTAGGAATCAATTTATATGTAAGGCTGAAGGATGTTTCACTATAAAAGGAGATGTTTTGGCTTCTAAAGAAGGAAGAGAGAAAAACAAAAACAAAAAAAAGGGACAGAAAAAAGAGAAAAAAAAAAAGAAAAACAGTATCTACATTCTCTATAAAAAATTTTTGCTTAATTAATTAATTGGAGATCTTTGGAGGATTTTTAAAGAACAAGATTCAAAGACCTATCAAGAACAATGATTTTACAAAATCTTATGAGCACTCCATTAAAATCATCCATAAGCATCATCTTCTTCTTATTTTATTTACTTCTTTTTTTATTTTATTGATTTGTAATTTTATTTTATTATTGTTATAATTTCTTCACTAATCATAATTTTTGTTCTTTTCATGATGATTATGGAGGAAAATAAATGATTATCATATTTGGAGGACGAAAGTCATAAGAATTCCATGGAAAACCATGGATAAGACCTTATAGCTAGATTTAATTTTTAGGTTTTTATTATTTTTTATTTAATTGTTTTATTTATATTTTTTGGATGTATTAATTATTTTTATTATCATTCTCGTAATAGCCCCAATAATGGGAATAGTGGAATTGTGTGTGTGGTTGCTTATTTATTTTAATTAATTGGTTAGTAAAGTTAGAATTTCAATTGGGTAATTAATTAAAATCAATGGTGGAAGTATATTAATTTAGGTTGCATGTTAATGAAAATTAAGGTTTTTTAGAAGTAATTAATTTAATTAGTTGTTTGATCTTTTTATTTAATTATCTTGATATGTTTGTTTTTTTAGGCTTGTTTATTTGTTTTTTATGTTTTTTGGGCCTCAAGACCATATTACATTCTAATCCACTTGAATAAATTTAGGTTTGTTTAAGTTTAATTAATTAAAATGAATTTTAGGCCCATAATTAATTAGATTTTTAGATTAGAGATAACTTAGGCCCATCTAGTTAACTAGATATAGGCCCACTTAATTTAATTTAATTAATTAGACTTAGCCCACTTAATTTAAGCCTTTTCATAATTTGTAGATTTAAGATCACCTAAAAATTAAAAAATCAAGAACTAGGCTCATTAATTTAAATACTTCATAATTTGTAGATTTAGGCTCATTTTTAGAATTAAAATAAATAAACTTAAGTTCACTCAATTAAAATTAAAAGGAAATAGTCTTCAACTAACTTGTAAATTAAAACATGTAGATTTAGTTCATTTAATTGAAGTTAATGTAGATTAGACTAACTTAGGGATGATATGTTTGAATGAATGCATTATTTACTTGTATTTTCATGATTAGTTTTCCCTGGAGTTAATTGCTAGAATAAGGGTTTATATGAAATTGCATGTAAATAGAGGATAATATAGTAATTCATAAAGTAATTCTAAATGAACACGAGATTGAAAGAATTTGGTATTCTGTATCCAGAATCTCCTGGTTATGGTGCTAGCTTTCTTTTAAGGAATCGAGTACCACTTTTTTTTATTTATCTCAGTTATTACCATGGGTGCTGACTCCTCATCTCCATGCCATGTCTTTGTGACAACGGTTAGTGTGTTCTCTAGAGCCTTGAGCTCAAATAATGTCATGGTTGTTAAAATCTTGGACACACACAAGTAGTAATGGAATTATATTTTCAAAGGTGTCTTAACAATAAGCCTAATTTACATTACTTGCATGTGCTTTTTACAAGTAACTGCCATTGGCTTTATGGTTAATTAGTATATTGCATTTTGATGTCCATAGCATTTGATAACCATTTTATGCATTTCACAAATTAGCATGTTGCTGCTTATATAATATTTGTAGCCTTATGGAAATGGAGGTAGTAGTACTTAGCTTCAATTCTTATTTTAACTCTAATACTAGAGTTATTATAAATTCTGGCTAACGTATCACATGCAATTTAGTTGTTTGATTACTTTATAGTTTATTCAATAATTTGACAAATTTAAAAATTTATTCTTTAGTGAAGTACTGGATTAGTCATACGAAAAATCCTACTAGATAATCAAGTGATTTCCCATACTTTATTAAACAATTATGGAAGAAATTGGCTAAAAAGAATTTTTTTTTTACTTATGTTGTATATGTTAACAATAAGAATTTGAGAGTAGAATTAAGGGAATATTTTTTTTTCATATTTCTTTCTTCATAATATAAACATATATATTATATTTACATACATCTATCTTTGCTAGTATAATCACTAATTTGTATCAATCATTCCTAATTTGCATAAATTAATTCCTTGATTTTCTCCCTCAATCTTCTCACTTCCTGATTTTGTAATTATTCTATTTATAATATTGAACACTCTCCTTTAAGTTGGTGCATGGATATCATCAATGCCCAACTTTCTCAATAAATTATAGAACACTCGACTTGAGACAGTTTTTATCAGTACATCTGCTAATTGGTCTCTAGATTTTATGAAATGAAATTTAACTATCTTAGCTTTAAGTTTCTCGTTGATAAAGTGCCTATCCACTTGCACATGTTTAGTCTAATCATGTTGAACCAAATTATGAGCAATTTGAATATATGCCTGATTATCATAGTATAAGTTCATGTCTACTTCTAGAGGATAGCCAATCTCAATCAATAAGCCTTTTAACCAGGGGAGCTTATATAATCCTTTTGATATACCCCTAAACTCAGCTTTTGCACTTAGCAAAGCAACCACTTTCTAGTTTTTTACTTCTCCATATGACGAGATTGTCATCAATAAAGGTGAAGTATCCTAACATTGACTTTCTACCTGAGCTTCCGACCCAGTCAACATTTGTATATCCATCCATATTCAATTGATTTTTCTTTCTGAACATAAGTCCTCTTCTAGGTGATGATTTAAGGTACCTCATAATCTGGAATTCTGCTCTCAAGTAATCTTCACTCGAATTATCCATAAATTGACTTACCAGACTTACTTAATTTCTAGTCTAGTATGAGATTGATAGATCAGCTTTCCTACTAGTCCTTGGTACTGGTCTTTATCGATTGGTGTCTGATCCATTAATTCATCATTCTGAGTAATAGGAGTGTCTGCTAGTTTACAATCTAGCATTCTAGTCTCTGCTAGTAAGTCAAGTGTATATTTCCTTTGGGAAAGGAATATACTTTATTTTGATTGAGCTACTTCAATTCCTAAGCAGTATTTCAAACCCCCCAAGATTCTTCATTTTAAACTCGCATGCTAAGTGTATTTGGAGATTTGAGACTTCTTCCTTATCATTCCTTATGATGTTCATATCATCCACATATATAATCAAGGCTATTATTCTCTCATCCTGATGCTTTAAAAATAGTGTATGATCTGAGTTACTCTGCTTGTACTTATGTCTTTTCATTATAGAGCTAAACCAACCAAACCATGCTCATAGGGATTGTTTTAGACCATATAATGCCTTTTTTAATTTGCACACTATCTAGCTTGTGAGGCAATGAAGATTGGAAAAATATCCATATAGACCTCTTCCTACAAATCTCCGTGTAAGAATGCACTTTTTACATCAACTTGTTAAAGGGGCCAATCTAAATTTGCAGTAAAAGATATCAACACCCTTATTGTGTTTAGCTTTGCAACTAAGGAGAATGTATCTTGGTAGTCAATTCCATGAGTTTGAGTATACACCTTTGCCATAAGTCTTGCTTTTTATCTTTTTATTAATCTATTTTCTTTGTGCTTGATAGAGAACACCCATTTGCATCCTACAGTTCTTTTTCCCTTTGGCAATGGAATAAGAGTCCAAGTGCTATTCTTTTGGAGAACAGTCATCTCTTCCTTTATGGCTTGAGTCCATGAAGGTTTTGTTAATGCCTCTTATAAATTATGAGGAACATGCTCAGCTATGAGCTTATGTGCAATGGCTTGTATAGGATCTGAAAGTCTTTGAGTGGATACATATTGAGCAATAGAGTAGCTTCTTTCCTAATTTTCTTAGTCCAGTGAATATCGATTTAGTGGCTTTCCCTAGTTATATTTGAAAGGTAATTTATGAATAAAGGAATTTAAATTTGAAGGAGAGTTTAGAGACTGTACCTTAGGAATATTCTCATGAGATATAACACTTTGGATAGCCGAGGGAGGGGTTTCTGAGTTTCTAAGCTCGGTTTGGTCTTTGCCAGTATACCTAGACACTGAGTCTTTATTCCTTTATCATGTTCCAAGTTTCCACCTATCCCCTCATCATGCTCAGATTCTGAGTTTCCACCCATCCCCTCATCATGCCCAGATTCTGAGATTCCATCCATCCCCTCATCATGCTCGAATTTTGAGTTTCCACCCATCCCCTCATCATGCTCAAATTTTGAGTTTCCACCCATCCCCTCATCATGCTTGGATTTTGAGATTCCACCCATCCCCTTATAATGCTCAGAGCCTGATTCTAAGTTTCCACCCATCCCTCATCTTGCTCAAAAGCTGCTAATCCCCAGCTTAGCCAATTTCCTTATAACTAGTTCTTTTCTTCACTTGTATTCTCCCCTTGAAGAAAAGATTGAGAATCCCAGTGTATAAAGAACATGTCAAATTCCTAAATCATGATATCCATAGTAGTGTATAGGCTCCATGTAGTAGGATCCTAACACCAATATCTCTTTTTATGACCTCTGTAGCCCAAGAAAACACACCAAACCACACAAGGATCAAGTTTGGTATGTTGGGTTTCAAGGAGGTGAACATAGGCTACTGAGCTAAATACTCACAGTGGAAGAATTAAAATTAAAGGTAAGTGTACATACTGAGTAAAAGTCTAAAGGGGAGTTTAAAATTTCAGAACCTGGGATGGCTATCTATTCAAAAGATAGATCGTAATAGAAACCACATCTGTCCAGTACCTCTTCGGAGCCTGAGCAACAAGTAAGAGAGCTTAAGCTATCTATTCTTCCATTCCATAACACCATTTTGTAATGGTGTGTGAGAGAATAAGGTTTTGTGGTATAAGCCATAAGTTTGAAAAGACTATTAAAAGTTTTGGTTAACATACTAGCCTTTATTGTCCGAGTGAAGGATTTGTAGTTTGGCTAAGTATTGAGTTTTAATCATGCTATAAAAGAATGTGAATATGTTAAACACTTCATTTTTTTTATTTCATTAAATATAACCAAGTCATACGTATATAGTCATTGATGAAAGTGATGAACCATTTAGAACTTGAAGCATTCAAGCAAAGGGATGGTCCCCAAACATCAGAGTGAATTAAAGAGAAAAGTATAGTACTTTTTTTTAGCTAACTTGGTATGATTCAAGATGACTTTTGGCTAGAGTATAGCTGCGACACTCAAACTTGGACTTAAAAATAGACTCAGAAATAAATGCTTCATATAACTCAAGGATGGATATCCCAACCAGTGATGCCACAACTCAGCTGGTACATACTATTAGCTTTGCCAGAGCTGAAGTCATCTATGTAGCATCACCCCCCCTTTAGTACCATATCCAATAATCTCCTTTTTGAGAATATCCTAAAATAAATAGAAAGTAGGATTCATTAGTGCACAATAATTTAATTCTTGAGTGGCTTGTCCTATAGATAGAAGTTTTTTTAATAATGAATGCCCTAATAGTGTATTGGCAAGGAAAATGAGAGGGATAGTGCAACTTTGCTGACTATAATAACTAAATACATCACTCAATTGGCATTTGCAATATACATTCATTTTAGCTAGGTAAATACGACAAAGTCCTTTTTATCAAAGGTCATAAGGTTAGTTGCCCCCAAATCAATAATCCAGTCAGTTGAAGACCTATGTTTAGAATAATATAAGCCATAACTAGTGTTACCTAAATAATTAGGAAGCTAGGTTTTGGTAGCTGGAGACTCCTTGCTCAATACTAAAAACTCGATAAGTGATGCTCGACCTCTGGTATGTATTGTTTATTAAGTACTCTTACCGATATATGATTCATGTTTCTTTTTTAGATCTTACCACCACTCAGGATACCTATATAGTTTGAAGTAGGTTTTTCGAGTATGTTTAGGGTTCCCACCGTGGGTGCACCCTTCTTCAGCTCCTTTTATCTTTTTCTTTCTATTGCTCATGGGTGATGATCTAGCCTTTGACATCTAGAGACTCAGTGGATAAGTCTTATAACCTTTAAAGATCATGGTAGCACTTGGTAGCACTTGGTAGTATTGTCTCCATACCACTTAGCATAATAGCTTATTGAATATCCTCCCTTTGAACTTGAGCATAAGCTTGTTCAGCCATAAAGAATTGTCAAATCTACAGTACGTCACTCTAAACCTTTTCTAAGTGGTCATTTAGCTAGTCTAAAAAGGTATAGACTCTATCTTATTGAATATTGGCATTATAGATATAGATATCCTTAGCACAATTCATTAGGTTTAGTCTCTAAAAGTCTATCTCCCTCTATAATCCTTTAAGATTGTTGTAGCATGATTCAATAGGTCCTATTGCTTGCCTCATCCGAGCTACTTGCCTTTTTAGCATATACACCTGGGAAGTGTCTAATCCATCAAAAAGAGTGGTAGCAGTAGAGCTCTATACATGTTTGGCAGTTGGATATCGAATGAACTTGCCAATCAGAGATGGTTCCATTGAGTTTACCAACCATTCTTTTACAATGGCATTATCTGTACTTCACTTCCAAAAAGTTGGATCTATTAACTCAGGCTGAGAAGTGTCATTGAGGATATATTCGAGTTTATTTTTGCCCACTATGCACATGTCCATTACTTGAGACCAAAGGGCATAGTTTTTTCCATTAAGTTTGATACCCATTTAGGTACTAAAGTTATCATGATTTGAAGTTGATGGTATCAGGGTTTGGATTAATGCCTATTGCATCTTCATTGTTAGTTCATTTAGAATAGCATTATAAGGTTTCTCTTCTATCATCATTGGGTCTATCAATTCTGCCATTATTCTTGGTTTTATAGCCTTAGGATCGTCTGCTCTGATACCATGGTAACAATAAGAATTTGAGAGTAGAATTGAGGGAATATTTTTCTTTATATTTCTTTCTTCATAATTTAAACATATATATATATATATATATATATAGCATTTACATACATCTATCGTTGGTAGTATAAGCACTCATTTGTATCAATCATTTTTAATTTACATTAATCATTTCTTTAATTTCCTCCCTTAATCTTCTCACTTCCTAATTTTGTAATTATTCTATTCATACTATTTAATAGCACAAATATATTTTAAGATTTTGTTGATATAAATGAATCCATAGAATTTTATGAAATTTATTTGCATATGTATGTGTTTGCCTCTGCCCATTTTTTGTGATTTTATAAGCGTGCCAAGTGTATGATTGCATGTGTAATGATGCTATGGGTAAAGAGTGTTAGAGGTTTAGATAGCTCTTTATTGTTTACTTTTTCATATTCTTTTGCCCATTACAGGGTTGTTTTGTATTTGGATTATTTTTATTTTTAATAAATGTTGAAGACCTTAAGATGATGTTTGTACTATAAGGGTGCAAGCCTAGCTGGGATTCTTTAGTGCACTTCTAATTTAGATTTTCTTTTGCTTAAAAAAAAGGTGTGCTAGGTACACTAACCTAAGGATCTTGACTTCTAAATATAAAAATTTTAAGGGACTTAAAACTAGTGGGTTCTTAAAGGAACTATATGTAATTAACTACCTTTAATACTAAAAATGCTTGGAAATTAAAAAAATGAAATTAAAAACATTCAGGAACTTGAAACCAAAAAAAGAAAAGCTAAAAACTCTATTGGTGTGAACAAGGAATAGATATTGAACAAGAGTTGGATTGGTCAATGGTTAAATACATAAACAAACATTGAGATAAAGACTAAAATTTAAAGAGAAAAGTTTAAAGATAGTTGTTATTATTGAAGTTCTATCTATCTAGAGATTATGCATTCTTGATGAAGTTTGTTTGTCCCTATAAATTTATAGGTAGGTTCTCTTTACTAGTTCCCCTTCTTGCCAACTACTCCAACTCCTTCAGAAGCACACTCCACCTCAGCTTCTCTTTCCAATAATTGATTAATTAATTAATTAAAAATTCATTAATTCATCCATTCATTATTTATTCTTAGGCCTGTAAATCCTTAGGGCTCTATTTAAATTGTATTTTTAGTCTAGACAAATTCCCTCTGCATATAAATGGTTGAAAAGACCTATTTATATGCATAATAAAATATCAAAATATTTTTACTACATAACCCCTACAATATGTAAGACAAAAAATCTGATACTTTGACCTGGATTATCAAATTTGGAAGGAGAAACCTAAATTAAAGTGCCATACTTCTCCAATTTCTATGGGGAAAAATAAATCTCTTAAAAACCCTATAAATATTCAAGCTTCTCTTGCAAATTCATCTAATTTCTTTAGCTCAAAATTAATGAATACCAATCAAAACACCATGGTTACTCCAACATCAACAAATAATTCCAATCCAATTGAGCTCTCTTTAAACCAAATTACTTCTTCAACACCAAAAATTTTGTCATCAAAACCTTATTCTAGTTCTCCATTGGTCTCAACCAGTGCTCCTATTATGTTTAACAGTGAGCATTATGTTTCCAACTCACTACCCACTTCATTTTTATCTACTCCAACAACCGGATCTCTCACCACCTTCTCACCGTTCGCCACACCATCACCACTACCATTTTTATCATCACTGTTTCCTACAATGGCAATGGCTAGAACCTCTGATGCCTAAACTATTTTAGCAATCTTGAACATGGATAAACTAGTGTCACTTTCTTCATCCACACTAGTGCTGACCTCAACTGATTGCTTCTCAGTGTTTACTAACTCTTTTTAAGCTAAAGGTCCCTAATCTGGACATGAATGCAACTACTCTTCTAATGACCAACTCCTTATAAGGTAAGCCCACCCTTCTTTTTCTCTTTATTTACTAGTTTGCCATCAATTCAAAATAAAAATGTTTATGCATATGTACTTATATTTTTTATATAGATGCCTATCTTACTTTTACCTACTTAAAACTAGACCATTGAATATAATAATGAAAAGGAAAAACAAAAAAACAAATTTAACACTAAGCATAGATTTAAGTGAAAACTGTATGCACTATAATGATTGCATCATATGCAATATTTCTAAAACAACATTAAATGTAATACTTAAAATGCATAGTAAGACACAAATAAAATAAATAATGAGAATAATAAAAATAGGAACACTAATAAGGCTAATAAACATATATATGTTAGCATAAGTGGTATGCCCTAGAGGCCAATCATATATTTTGACATTGTAAAAATCCCAAATGACAATAAAGAATATTTTTTTTATCTAAAGTGTTTATTTAATTGAATATTCACCCATTAGCACATTGTTAAACAAATCTATTATCAAGAGTTAATAATATGAGTGACAGATTTATTTGGTACATATGCTATAAATTGTTCATAGTCGATTAATTAATATTTGGGTAATATTAATTAAACTATCACCTCTATCTATTTTCCTTAATTAATATATGATACTAATAGTGGGAGGTAGTAAGTTTTATAGTACTTGATATGATATATTATAATAGACATGTGGATACTCATGTGATGGGTGGATCTAACATGACATTGGATTTGTGATTTCTAGGATATTCATTTATAGTCAATAATCACAATCTAGGTCATGCATATAGTTCTTTAACCTGAGGTGAACCGATCATCCACATTTAAATGGTTAGTGTTTATTATTGCTTACATGCTTGTGTTAATTACACATGGGTATATGGCGTATAGTAGCTCTAATCGATTAAATATTGGGATGAGTATTTAACTAAGATGAGATTCATTGCCTAGAGTGAACCAGGTTAAGATCCTATGCTATCTCAATTTATTCTTAATGGCTAAGTTCCTAGCCAAGACAAACATAACATAGTCTGAAAGAGTTTCAGTGTTAGAAAGTTATTTCTAGTATTCATCATGTTTTATCAAGAATTAATACTTGAGATGAGGTCATACGATGTAACTACTAGAGTTTGACTAAACCATTACCTTAGGCTATACTAGGATCTTTTAATTAAGGGATTTTAATACATGGTAATTATGACCAAAAGGGTTCACATGAATCAATACATGCATTCATTTCTAATTGGGTAATTATGATATCGATGCTAAGGTTCACTCATAACTTATGAGAACTAATTGTGTATAATTGGGATTTTCACATTTAAACTTGAAAGGAGTTTCAAATAATTTTAAGTGTTGATGTTATCTTCTCATTACCAATTAAACATGAACCTAGTAAGTCACACCTAAATGAGTTTCACCAAATCACCATCAATATTAATCTAATTATCAATTAAAGTATGTAATCAAATAATTAAGATTAATGGAATTGGATTTATGCTTTAAGCAATGATTTTGGCATATCATGAAATCCAATTCAAATAAAAGGTTTAATTATTAA
Organism: Mallotus nudiflorus; assembly: GCA_947683625.1. Classification (NCBI taxonomy): domain Eukaryota; kingdom Viridiplantae; phylum Streptophyta; class Magnoliopsida; order Malpighiales; family Euphorbiaceae; genus Mallotus; species Mallotus nudiflorus. The sequence goes on along the minus strand of CANTUR010000771.1, from coordinate 525,477 downwards.
TTTATACTTAATTTATATGAGATATTAATTAAGGTATTAAATTAATAATATATGTTATTTCTAATTAGACTTGGATTAATGGCCAAAGTTGTTTAGGCCTAGGCCCAAAAGGTTTTTGGACCAAAGATTAATCTAAGATGTTGAGAAAGCCCATTGACCTAATCCAAGCCCATTTGTTGTATGGATTGGGCTTGAGCCAAGTATTGGCCTAATTGCTAAGCCCAAATCCATGTGAACATGACTTTGTCAAAATTTGTCATGATAGGCATGCCTTATCATTTATGTGTAGAATGTTGACTATAGGCATGATAAGAATTAAGCTTGGCTTATTAAGCTTGTCATGTTAGTCACACATTATCACTTAAGTGTAAAATGTTAACCATGGCAAATTTGTCATGTTAGGCACACAGTATCTCTTATGTGTATAAATCGGAATAAGGAAAATATAAGGATTAGGTTACATGATTAAGTGTAGAGAATGTATGTAAACATATACATGAGATGTATTAATTCTCTACATAATTCTTGGTGCACCAGATAAGTATACAAGTTGTACATTTATCATGATGAGTTATACACTCATCATGCAATAAGGTTTTGCTTTCTCTACTTATATATACATAACCTAAGATATGTTTGTGGGGTTAGAAAATTTTGTGTAGAGACACCAAAATAGAGAGAAATAACATACACTATAAATAAACCTAAAGTATTCATGCTAAAAGATTAAGCTAGTGCAAGTTTCTAAGGTTCAATAGAGAGGGCACTTGCTACTAAGCTCCATCTAAGCAAAAAGGTGATTGGAGAAACTTTGGTGTTTCAAGCTAGAGGCCTAACACTTAGGAGGCTAAGCATTTGATTCAAGATTTGAACAACATAATTCAAAGCTTGTAGAATACTTATGGTGTACATTAAACTTAGGAGATTGTAAGTATTCTTAAACCTAGACTTCCTAGTTTGTTGTTTTGCATATTAATGTATAGTTTAGCTATGTGTAAAATGAAAAATGGATTTATGGGAATGGAAATCTTCATGTGATAAAGGGTTATGTAAGGAAATTTTTTGAAATTTCTTTTCCACTACTCCATTCTATTGTGGCATATTAGGTCAAGTCAGCTACCAATGTATCTTGTAATCTTGTAAATACTTTGAGAACTCATGTGAAGTATATTTGCCCCCATTGTCAGTATGAAGGCAAAAAATCCTTCAATTAACCTCTTTTTTAGCTGACTCTTTATACTCTTTAAACTTGCTTAAAGCTTCATATTTCTCCTTCATAAAGTACACCCATATGTACCTTAAATAGTAATTTATATATCAAAAGCCACTTATGGATGGTTGCTTCACAAGGTTAAATACATATGAGTGAATTAGCTCAAGAAGTTCCTTTGCACAATACTCAGAATCTTTATATGGAAGTTAGTGTACTTTTCCTTACTAGCATCCAACACATACAATGTCATCTCGAACATCAAGTTAAGGAAGTCCTTTGAGCATAGATTTCTTCATCATCATCTTTAACTTATAATAATTCACATGTCCCAAGTGTGCATGCCATAGGTCAACTATCTCATTCGTTCTAGTCTTGTCTACATAAGTCGTTTATGCTGACATTATATAGATAGACTCTAGTTTTCATCCCTCTATAACCGGTGTGCCTATAATTTTTAGACTTTGATAAACCTTTAAATCTTCAAGCCTGAAAAGCACATAATCTTATGAGGATGTCAATTGTGGCAATGATATCCGGTTCTTCTTCATCCTAAGTACATGGAATACATTATTCAACTGAACCCTTCTTATATTGTATCAAGGAACTACCATCATCTTGCTTATATGAGTAATGGGTAGCCTTGAGTTGTTTATTTTGACATGCTTGAAAGTTTTCCTTTATCTCCTATTAGAGCACCCAGAATCTACTATCCAATAATCATTATAGTTTATGGATTTATCACTTACAGTGGCAAGTGCTTGCTCCTCTTTTGTGACAGATGGTGTAGCCTCACAAAACTTGCTTGTGACTGGCTCTATAATGGCACATGGAGCTTGAAACCCCTTTTATCTTCACTTTCAACTTAGGACTAGGAGGATGTTGTAACTTTTTCTTTGGCTCTCCTATACTGATAGTTTCAAGTATAGTGGCCTCATTTGCCATAGTTTTAACACTGGCCATTCTTATGGTGACTTGCTTTATCCTTCAATTGGTGGTTGTAATGAGCTCCCCGTTGTTTCCAACTCCTTCCTTATTGAATTTTTTCATCCTTCCTTCTTCAACTTGCCTCTAAAGTTTATTCTCACAGTCTTATAATCTTTACCCCTTTTATTACTAAAAAAGGCTTTCTCATCTTCTTTAATTGAGACTTTAGCCATTTGCATATTTAAAGCCTCTTGATTAGCCAATACATTCTCTAACTCATTTAGAGTTAGCTCCTTAGCCCATCTATGAGTTTTTGTGATGAGTTCATTAAACTTATGATGCAACCTATGGATTATGACCCTCCTTATTCTTATCTTTATGATTTGATTTTAAGGATCTAATTTTGAAATTTCTTGACATAAAGCTTTAACTTTAGTGAAATATTCACTCACTGTCATGCCTTACTGTGAGATTAATAATAACTCATTCTTGAGTTATTGGAGCTTGGCATCATTCATCCGAGCAAATAATCCAACAAAAATGTCTTAAGCCTCTTTAGGTGTCTTTGTTTCCTTGATGCGCTATAACAAATCATCCTCTACTGATATGGATAAAGCATACATTACTTTTTTGGCCCTAACCTTCCACTTTTTAAGATTACCTTAACTTATTGGAGATAAGGTCTCACTACCTCCAACAATCTCCCACAAATCTTGATCGAGCAAGTAGATTTGCATATGAGTACTCCAAGTGCTATAATTATTATTATTAAGCTTTTTAAGATTACTTACTAATGTAGTCATGTTCGCCATTATGACTTGGTTTATTAACTCTAATCAACCAAGTAAGTTTGGTCCTAGACCAATGAATTTTACAGTCTCGGACTGCACCCTATCAGCACCTTACTATAACATGATCCTCGACCTCTTGCTCTGAATGCACTTGTAGTCGATACCCGACTGCTAACTTTGATACCACTTATAGAATGTGTCAAGGATTGATTTATAATGAATTTACCTTTGTTATAACAAAGCATATTTAATACAAGATATACTTCTACATAAGAAACACATAAAATATACTCATAAAACACTTATATAAATAAGTGTTTATATTATACTCAAATGACTTTTTTATTTCACTTGGCACACACTCTTGCACATTCACTAGCTCACATACCTCACATGACACACACTTTAATTCTCATGTATAAGCACACCTCTCATGCACTCACATACCATGTATAACCCTCATGCATTCACTCATGTACTACGCACACTCTTATACCATGCATATAATGAAGTTAAGATATTACATATATTTATTGTTATTCAAAGTTGGTGATTGGAAGCTTGAAGAAACTTAGTGATTGCAGTGGATAACTTTGTCAACTTGTATGACCAATTTTGCCATATTTTTCCAATTTGTACATTTGTCCATCTTGCTTAGATAATTCTAAAGAAATATGGATAGAGAGTATTTCAGTGTATGTTTAACAAAGATTGGAAACCTCAAGTCACTAATAGTTCTTAACCTATCTAGGAAAATTTCATCATCCATTTCCCATCGTCACTTAGGAAACTAAAGGAGCTCAAGTCTTTAGACCTCTCTCAAAACTAACTTTTAGGGGAGACTCCTCAAGAACTCAAAAGTTTAACTTTCCTTACAATGAAAATTCTCTCATGTAATCAACTAGAGGGAATTATATCATAAGGCAACTAGTTTAATACATTTCAAATGCTTCTTTTAAAGGGAACTCAAGGTTATATGGATTTCCTTTATCAAGGAAATGTGGTGAAGTTCATGCTTCACTACCTTAACCAGTAAAAGAAAATGAGGATTCAATATTTGATTAGAAAGTTGTATTGATAGGATATGGATGTGGACTAGTTATTAGCATTTCCATTAGATACACAATACTGAATCAGATGGGAAATAAGTGGTTTCCAAGTCTCAAAAACCAAAAGAGAGAAGGAACTTGAGAAGTTCATGAAGCTGAAGTTGGAGCAAGTGATTGTAGTTCAATTATGTTTTTTTTTTGTCATAGCAGTAAGCCTGGTATACATTATTTACATGTGCTTTTCTCAAGTAATTATCATTGTCTTCATGTTTAATTAATTAGTATGTTGCATTTCAATGTACGATATCCATGGCATTTGTTAAGGAAGTTTTATGCATTTCAATGAAAGCATCAACTCATATTAGTTTTTGTTTAGAAGTTTCTCTTTTTATAGTAACAAGCAAACTTTAATAGAAGCTAACTAATTTTGCACTTTTTGGACTGAGGTAACTGAAAATAAGTTATGTCATTAAAAGACTCCTAAGAAGAGCAGAATCAAACATTAAAAAGGAGATAGAGGCCAAGCATGCAATAACAATGGAGAAAGAGTAATAGCTTAGTGGAACCATTCAGTGACGGGTATATAAGAAGGTACTGAACAAGAAGGAATAGCAATTGAACTATCATCATGTAATAATATGATTAACCAATTTAGGTAGTAGGATAGTAATTTAATCAAATAGAGTAGTGTTAGTAGGCTTTTCAAGTTTATCTTTGGGGAAGGGCAAAATCCAGGTCCATCAAACCGAGGACAAGTTCAATATTAAATTTCTAATCCATCTAGTTCTTGAAATCCAAATCATCAAATAATCTACATGGTAGAATACACATTCAATGCTACTACACTACTTGCTACCATTCAAAGGTAATGTATGAAAAAAATAAGAACATGAAACAACACATTGAATCCAAAATCTTGATCAATGGATTTTGTTTTATGAATGTTATCCCAAGAAGAAATCTTTTTCTAAAGTGAACTTGTGTATAAAGATGATTAAGGACTCTATATTACACTAAAAGAAGCCTATCATATGAAGGTTTAGACTTCACATATTCTGAATTAAGATGCCCAATTCCCAGTTTTATAAGTTATCTAAAGCAGACTAAAGAACTATGAAAAAGAGATCACCTACTATATACCCATCTCTACATGTTTCTAGAAGATTATTACTTTAGTTAACCAACTTAGAAGAAGTGACCAACTTCACTTTGAATCCTTAGTTACCAAAACCAATTTTTCCTTGGTTATTTGCAAGTTGTTTACAAGTTAATTTTGACAACTTGGCCTTAGTTGTCACAAGTTGGCTTTGACAATCTATTATGCTTAGCCCTTAAGGATTATAAGTGTGTCATTTATGGTAAGTGTGCCATGTGTGTCTTAGTGTATGTATAAAAGAGTTTGGGTGTCATAGAAGAGTTAATGTATGTGTGAAAGAGTGTGTCATGGGTGAGTTTAAATGAGAAAGTATCTTAAGTGTTTGTGAGAGTATTAATGTGTGAGTGTATGCAAATACTCTTAGATTAAAGGTTCTTTGATATAATAAAAGTCTATTTATTTCAAATTAGCCTCTACATATTCTACAAGTGGTATCAGAGTGGAACTGTCGAGGATCTAAAGGAGTTATTTAGTTTGAGATAGCAAAGTGTCCTAAAGGGTAATTATAGTGCACGATTGAGAGGTATTGTAAAGCCGATTACTTGCTTGGTTAAGAGAAGTCCTAAGTCATGAGATGGACCTCATAGTGGCCAATAAAAAGAAGTTGAATAATTATAACTATAGTATATGGTCAATATGTTTGGAGTCGTTTCTCCAAGGTTAAGATTTATGGGAGGTAGTCGGCGGAAGCAAGAGTACACCACCTTTAGAAGTGGAAGTAAATGCCCAAAAGAAGTGGAAATTCAAGGCTGGGAAGGCAATGTTTGTGATCAAGATATTGATTAAAGAAGAAATGTTAGAACATATCAGGTATGTTCTCACACCTAATGAAGTTTGGGATATTTTAAACTCATAATTTTCTAAGAAAAATGAGATAAGGTTAGAAAATTTTGAAAAGGAGTTAATGTATATTAAAAAAAGGGAGATATTAAATTTAAATCAATATTTTACAAAAGTTAAGTCTTTATGTCGAGAAATTTTGGAATTAGATTCTATGTCAAAAATTAGTGAAGATAAGATGAGAAGGATTATTATTTATGGCATTAAGCCAGAATATAGAGGGTTTAAAATTTTTGTTCAAGGCTGGCCTAAACCACCCACATTAAATGAGTTGGAGAATTTATTAGCCAATCAAGAGATGTTAGCTAAACAAATGGCTAGAGTTTCATTGAAGAGTGAGATGAATGAAGAAGCATTATTTAGTAGACATAGAAGAGGTCATCCTAGAGATTTCAATTCTAGAAGGTCCAATGGAGATGACAAGATCAATTCGGTGGCAGAAAGACATGAAATAAGGTGGAAAGGCCAAAGTCAATGTTCAAAGGGAGCTCAATAATGTCAAAACCAAGATGACATAAAAAAATAGAAGATATCACCAACGAGATGTGGAATGCTATAATTATGGCAAGAGAGGTCATTATGCTAGAGACTACTGATATAGAAGAGCCAAGGAAAGTGTTGTGACGTCAACACAATCTCAAGCTCAAAGTGAAGAAGAATGGGACTCCAATATTCAAGCATCATAAGCAATTAAAGAGCAAGTAAATAATGGTCCAAATGAATTCATAGAGGCATATGATAGTGAGAACAATTGGTATGTGCTAACAACATTTGCTATATTAGGATATCTTAAAGAATCCTATGAAAGTGAAGAAGAGTGGGATATGGAAAACTCAAATTTATTTGAAAATGTTCCATTAGAGGAAGAAATTCAAGAACAAATGAGTTCAACTACTGAATTTGAAAAGATATCTCTAAGTTTGGTTATGGAGAAAGAAGATATTTAAGATGTTGAATGCCAGGAAGAGAGTAAGATAGTGCATAGTAAGGGGGAGTAATTGGAAGAGAAGCATAAAGTCCAAAAGTAATAAAGGAATTGTTATGGACTTTAAATGATGAAGAATTTGAAGATGAAGCTTTAATGCAAAAGGAAGATCAAGAAAAGGAAGTAAAAGCAATACAAAAAGAACAAATGGCAAATCAAAGTGATAAAGACACTGACATGACATTGAGTAAAGAAAATGTTGAGAAATGCTTCAAAGGATACAAAAATAATTTTTGGAATAGCAAATGGAGGATCAAACACAATGATACGGTGAATTTAACAATGAGCAAAAGGATTAACATATAAGATGGAGGAATAGGATATGATGATCAAGATGGATGAGGAATTCAAAAGATCAACGACATAAGAGTTGGTGCTGAGTGGAAGTGTGAAGAATACATCACCAACTTTATACCTTTCTCTACATCTTTTTATAAGATTATTACTTTAGCTAACCAACTTAGAAGAAGTGACTAACTTGACTTTGAATCCTTAGTTGCCAAAACTAATTTTGCTTTAGTTATTTGCAAGCTATTTAAAAGTTGATTTTGATAACTTGGCATGGTTTTCATAAGTTGTTTTCAAGTTGGCTTTGACAATCTATTATGCTTAGCCCTTAAAGATAGTAAGCCAATAAATAGGCATGAGTGGTGATGGCCATTTGTGGTAAGTGTGTCATTTATGGTAAGTGTGTTATGTGTGTCTTAGTGTATGTATAAAAGAGTGTGTGTGTCATGGAAGAGTTAATGTATGTGTGAAAGAGTGTGTTATGGGTGAGTTTAAATGAGAAAGTGTTTTAAATGTCTGTAAAATTATTAATGTGTAAGTGTATACAAATACTTTAGTATTAAAGGTTCTTTGATATAGTAAAAGTACATTTATTTTCCTTCCATATATTCTACAAGAATAAAATATCTAGCTAAAAAAGGTAATAAACTTAAAATAAGAGCTTAGCAATTAAAAAAAAAGAAGAGCTTGGAATTTAGAAAACTAAGAATAGTGAATCTCACCTCCTTGAGTAGTTATATCATTGATTATGTTTCTTATCTCTACATGATCTTTAGTTAATAAAGCTAAGTTGACTTTAATTCTTTCAAGGATTCATTTAGTTTTTGTAATTGTAGCAAAGAGAGCTCTTCTTCAACTTTGGGTGGTTACTGGTAGGGATGCCTCTAAGATGGGCTTTATCTTCGGGTTGTTCGGTGATGCCATAAATGGGATCCGTATATAGAGACCTAAAATTTTGAATTTCAGGTTCCATTCTTCCATTTCTTTAGTGTTTTTTTCCTAAATTAAGATAATTTTTAAATAAATTTATGTCATAAGTATCCTCTTCCGCAGGTATTTGGTTATTTCTTTCTTTTTTTTAAAACAAAAAGATATTTTAAAAGTAATGTTAATTTTTTCAAATCTAATAAAAACTCAGAGGAGGAGAATAAAACAACATAACATAAGGGGCTATTTATAAGCAAAATCCTCTAAGAATCCATTAATAAGCTATATAGCAAAATTGAGTAAATTATAAAATTTCCACTACAAGAGTTTGAATAAAAAAACTCAAAATGTCTTAAATATTGGTAATGTTTAGTCTGAATACTCATTATGGCATCTTGTATAAAACCCTGCATCTCTCAGCCTATACCCTAAACTGGACGCTCTTAAAATGTAGAGATTATATAAGTGAAATCTCACCTCACTTTTCCATAGAAAAAAACTTACACTAAACTACATTAAATTTGTATTTTTTTATTTTCTCTATTATTGATGCAAAGCAATAATGTAGAGATTATATAAGTGAAATTTCACCCCCTTCGCCAAAGATATAAACTTAAACAGAACTACGTTAAATTTGTGTGCAAAGCAATAAGTTTCAAAGTTCTTAAAATGAGTTTAAGGAACAATGGATAAAATATATAATTTTTCATCATTATTATTATTATTATTATTTATTATTGTTGTTGTTGTTGTTGTTGTTATTGTTGTTGTTGTTAGGATTTGATTTTTATTCCTATTTTAACATTGATTCAAATTTTTACTTTTCAGTTAGAATTTTACTTTCCTTCATTGGCTGAGATTTGGAAACAATCTTTAATGAGCAATAAAATTTCTTTTATTTTTCAGTTTTTCTATTTTTATTAGAATTTTGAATTTGGATGTCTACTGTTTTGGTATTTGTTTGAATCAACAGACTAATAGAGATTGTTTAAAATTTTATATGTTATCTTTCTCATTAAGGTTTTTGCTACGTCAATTATTTATGCACTTGTTTATTATCTCAAATAATATTTTAATTTTCTTAAAATTTTGCAAGCCTAAATTTCCTAATATAGGAAGCTGGAGACTCTCTCCAACCAACTAATTTCATGTGAGAATAGATTCCTCAACAATACAACAGTCTAATTCATGAATCTCTAATACAATCAACTAAAGGGAAGCATATCATAATGCAATAAGTTTAACACATTTCCAAATGCTTCTTATGAAGCAAACTTGATGTTACATTGATGAATTTTAATAATGAAATATGGTGAAGTTCATAATGCAGTGCCTACACCATTGGAGGACAAGGATGTGTCAACTTATGGCGGTCCATTTGATTTGAAAATTGTAATGATAGGATATAGATGTGGATTGGTGGTTGTTTTTTTCATTAGATACATAAATATAGATCGAATGGGACACATGTGGTTTGCAAGTCTTCCAAGGTAAAAGGGAAAGCATAGGATGAGCCTTGGCGTGGGAGATTCAAAGAAGAAGTTGAAGTTGGAGCATGAGACTGCAATTAAATCGTGTTTTTAGGGGCATTTTAGCAGTAACCCTACCTAGTTTAATTACATTATTTGCATGTGCTTTTCACTAGTAATTGTCTATGTTGTTATGGAATTCCAGTTAATTTCCACCAATAATAATAAATTTGCCTTGAGAACAATTGCACATGTGACTAGAGTCTAAACGATTGTACTAAAAATCACCCCAAGGTAGATTCCCAGGAAAAAGTAGTGGGGTCATAATGGTCCCACTTAAAAACCACACTCCTTAGATAGAATTTTATGAAGACAAGTAATTTTAATAGCATAATAATTAACAACAACTATAGCCATCAATAGCTATTAAATAGACATAAAAGAGAACACCAAAATTTAACAAGGTTTGGCCAATTATTCCTACATCCTAGGACACTACCAAAATAATATTTCGCTAATTGGAGGAGATATTATAAAAGAAAGAGAATGAATACAAATAGCCTAAATATTGGAGAAGGCTAATATTTTTTGGGATGTGTTTAACTAAAGAGGGAGGAATCCATTTTATCCTAAGGACTCCTCCATTTTTTTTCTTCTCGATGTGGAATTTAATATTTTTTCCAAAACAACAAATCTCCACCTTGGAAAAATTTCATACAATTCTCTCTCAAATCCAACCTTTAGTAGTGTTTGCAAATTTCATATTTCAATTTGTAACAATATTGATCAAGTCTAAACAATGATTAAAATTGACCGCAGTTACCACTTTTGTCATCATATTAGTAGGATTCTCAGTAGTCTGAATCTTTTAGATTGTGACTCCACCTTCTTATAGCATCTCCCTTACAAAGTGATATTGAACATCGATATGCTTTATCCTTGTATGATAAACCTAGTTCTTTACTAAATGAATAGCACTCTGACTGTCAGAATGCACTTTGATGTGCTTCTACTCCATTCCTAGTTCACTAAGCAACCTTTAAAGCCAAATTGCCCCCTTTACATCCTCTATAACTACCATATACTGTACCTCTATAGTAGAAAAAGCAACTGTTACCTATAAGGTGGACTACCAACTGAATGGTGCCTTTGCAAAAGTAAACACATAACCAGTTATTGATCAATGCTTATCCAAATCACCAGCATAGTTAGAATCACAATACCCAACTACACACTGACCATCTTGTCTATCCTACTGAAATACGAAATCAAAATCTATAGTGTTCATAATATATTGTAGAATCCATTTCACAGCTTGCCAATGCTTCTTTCTAGGATCATACATATACCTACACACAACCCCAACTGTCTGTGAAATATTAGACCTCAAACACACTAGTGCATATGTCAAGCTACCAATAGCACTTGCATACAGTACTTTTGACATGTGTTCTCACTCTTCATCCTTCTTCGATGACATGGATGCACTAAGCTTTAAATGAGGAGAAAATGGTGTACTAACTGTTTTTAACTTTTCATTCATGCCAAAACATTTTAGTACCTTCCTCAAATTATCTTTCTTAGATAAATAAAGCCCCCCCAATTTCCTATCTCTGGATATTTCCATGCTGAGAATCTTCTTTGCTTTACCAAGATCCTTCATCTCAAACTTCCTATTCAATTGAGTCTTTAATTTCTCAATCTCTATCTAACTCCTAGAAACTATCAACATATCATCAACATAAAGAAGAAGATATATGTAAGATCTATCTTGTAGCTTATGAAAATACAACAATGATCATATTTGGTTCTCATGTACTTTTGCCCTATCATAAACTTGTCAAATCACTTGCACCACTATCTCAGAGATTGCTTCAATCCATACAATGATTTTTCTAATTTGCAAAACATTTTTCCTTTACCAATAACTTTGAATCTATCTGTCTAAGTCATGTAGATTTCCTCGTCTAAGTCTCCATATAAAAATTTAGTTTTTACATCCATCTGAACTAGTTTCAAATCTAACTATGCTACCAAAGCCAATAAAATTCTGATAGAGGAATGCTTTACAATTGGAGAAAATACTTCATTATAATCAATTCCCTTCATCTATGTGTAGCCTTTAGCCACCAATCTTACTTTGCAGTAAACATTATCCTTGTCAGGAAACCCATCTTTTTTTACATATACCTATTTGCACCCAATGGCCATTTTCCCTTCAAAAGACTAGCTAGTTTCCATATCTAATTCTTTTAAAGGGACTACATTTCTTCATTAATGGTAATCCTCCACTTTCATGTTATGAACTTCTGACTGCTTCATTATAAGTGGTAGGAACATCATCCATTACAATTGGTGATGTAGAAGAGACAATATCAGCATAGCGAGCAAGTTGTCTAATAGTCCTTTTTCCCTTATTTAATGCAATTGATTCATTTTTCTGTAGAGGTTCTTAGGTTTGAACCTCTTCTTCATTTGACTCTTCTTCTACCATAGAAGAGTCATCATCAATTTCTACATTGGCTAGCACAATTCTATTGCCATTAAATTCTACTTGTTTGGGATTACCATCTATCTGCTCTATTTTCTCTGAAGTCACCTTTCTCAACATGGTAGATTCACCAAAGGTAACATCCTTGCTAAAGATTACTTTCTTTTTTTATATACGCCAAAGACAATAGCCTTTCACACCATATGTGATCCCCATAAAGATTGCCTTCTTTACTTTTAGGTTCAACTTTGACTCCTTAACATGGTAATATATAGTGGAACCAAACACATGTAAAGAATCATAATCTGTAGTAGGTTTTTCAAACCATTTCTCCAATGGCATTTTACCACCAATAGCAGTTGATGGTAAGCAGTTGATAATGTGACAAGCATAGACTACAACCTCATCCCATAATTCTTTACCCAACCCAACGTTGGACAACATACACCGAACCTTCTCTAATAATGTCCAGTTCATTCACTCTACCACCTCATTTTATTATGGTGTATATCTAATGGTGAAGTGTCTAACAATACCTTCATCTTTATAGACTTTCAAAAATATATCATTTTTCAACTCTCCACCATTGTCTGTGCGAAGATGTTTGACTTTTCTGCCTATTTGAGTCTCCACCATTTTTTTCCATTTAAAAAAAAATTCCTAGCACCTCATCCATCATCTTCATTGTATACATCTAAAATCTTTAGGAAATATCATCAACAAAGGGAACATAATAGTGTTTTCCTCCCAATGAAGCATTCTTGGAAGGCCCCACACATCTGAATGAATATAATCCAGAATACCCTTAATATCATGGATAGCTATTCTAAATTTCACCTTTAATGCAATGCTCACAAAAATCCAATTCGCAAGCCCGAGTTCCTTTCAATAATCCTTTATCTATCAACAATTTCAAGAATTTTTCTCCACCATGCCCCAAGTGCATATGCCATAACCTAGTTGCTTCTGACTCCTGATCATTAGCAGAAGCTACTGCTACTGCTATCCCAATAATTGTACTACCTAGAAAGTAATGCAAATTATTTCTTTTTTGAATCCCTTTCATTATCACAAGTGCATTAGAGATTATTCTCATTATCCTATTTTTTGTCTTTACTTTGAAACCTTTTGACTCTAAGTTCCCATAGAAATGAGATTCCTCATCAAATCTGGCACATAATGGACATATGTTAAGGTTATGATTGATCCACCCTAATTTTTCAAGCAAATTAAGCCAATCCCATATGTGTTAAAAGGGGCATTATTCACTATGTAGACTACTCCACGTTTTAGTTCTTTAAAGTCAAAGAACCATTCTTGATTGGAAGTCATATGCTGACTAAAAGTTGAATCTAGCAACCATGAACTTGAACAGTTGGTTGATGGTGTAGCAAGAATTTAAAGATCTAAATCTGCATCATCATACTCAACTACATTTGAATTTAAGATAGCATTTCCCTTTCCAGGTTTGCCTTTGTCCTTTAGTTTAGGAAAATCTTTCTTGCAATGCCCTTTTTCTTAATAAAAGGCCCATTGATCTTTATTTAGTTTGGACTTTGACTTAGATCTCCCTCTCCTTTCTTTATTCTAGTTCTACAAATAGCCTCTAACAATAAAAGCTTTTGCTTCAACACTTGTATTTTCTTGCTTTTCTTTCTTTCACAATTCATAACTATACAAGGCTATAGTTACTTTACTTAGAGATACAGCAACCTTCGCATGAAGTAGAGTAGTTTCAAGATACTCAAACTCATCAGGAAGAGATCCTACCAATATCAAAGTTAAATCTTCATCATTAAAAGTCACATCCATATTCATCAATTCAGTTACTAGCTGATTAAAGCTAGTGATGTGATCTTTTGTCGTGGTACCTAGAACATAGTTAAAGTGGAACAATCTCTTTTTCATATAGAGTTTGTTATGACTGCTTTTCTTTAAGAATTTCTCCTTTAGTGCCTTCCATAATTTACTTGTAAAAGTTTCTTTAGAAAATGTATACTTCTGCTCTCTAGAAAGACATGAACAAAATGTACCACATGCCAATCCATTGATCACCTTCACTCTTTCTCCTCAACATCATATGGTTTCTCTCCTTCAAAAGTAATGTTAGACCCTACTAAAAGAGGACATCTAGAACCTCACTTTGCCATATACTAAAATGACCAGTGCCATCAAAAATCTCCACTGCAAATCTAGCATTTGTCACAGCATTTCTTGCCAAAATTGAAGATGAAGAAGTTATTGACGCCGATGTGGATACTTTTGTGTTGTCTGTTATTTCTATTACAAATTCTATTTAATAGTTGTCTATGCAAAATGCCAATTAGCCTAAGGATATTTTTTCTAATGTGGAAGATCAACCTAAGTCGCAACCATAGAGTATACTAAAATAAACTAAGAGCTATGATACCAATTATTATGGAATTCAGGTTAATTTCCATCAATAATAACAAATTCACCTTGAGAACTATTGTACATGTGACTAAAGTGTAAACGATTGTACTAAAAATCACCCTAAGGTTGATTCCCAAGAAAGAGTGGTGGCTCACAATGGTCCCACTTAAAAATTACACTCCTTAAATAGAATTTTACCAAGACAAGTAATTTTAATAGTACAATAATTAACAACAACAATACCCAACATTAGCTATAAATAGACATAAAAGAGAACACTAAATTTTAATGAGGTTTAACCAATTATGCCTACATTTTTTAACTCTACCAAAATAATATTTCACTAATTGAAGGAAATATTACAAAAGAGAAAGAAAATACAAATAGTATAAATATTAGAGAAGACTCATGTTTTGTGGGATGTGTGGAGTCCTTTTATAGTTTAAGGATGACTCCATTTTTTTCCTTCCCGATGTGGGATTTAATATTTTGCCAAAACAACATATATTGCATTTCGATGTAATCCTCCTTTTCCTTACTCCATTTCCTTCATAATTCCCATCACCAACTTTTTTCCTTATTCCATAGGATAAAGTTTTTTAGGTTATTACATTTGCATTAGTCTAGTCTCAATCAATCCTCACTTACCCTTTTGCACAATAAATGCCAATGGAATAGGATCAATGCCATATACTCTAAAGGAAGATAACAGGATCATACAAAGTCAATATGTGCGAGCTGTAATTTCTTTATTTTTTTTAATAATGAATCCGACCGAAGTGGAAGTACTGTCACTAAAGAATAAAATTCAGAGAAAAAAAGAGAAAATTCAAGGGAAATATTTTTCCATAATATTCAAAGAAGGGTTACACCCTTTATATATACACATAGGAATCCTAATCACAACCTAATTAGGAATATAATAACATCCTAAATAAAATAAAACTTTATTCCTAATTGTATATAAATATTTACTTCCTAATATATACAATAAAAATATTTACTTCCTTAACACTCCCCCTCAAGTTGGTGAATGTATGTCAATCATTCCTCACTTGCCAAGTGAGTTATAAAATGCTTTTCTAGATACAGCCTTTATGAGGATGTCAGCTAGTTGAGTCTGAGAAGAAACATATGGAAGATCAATTATTCCTTGGTTTAGATGATCTTTGATGAAATGTCTATCAACCTTTACATGCTTAGTCTGATCATGTTGAACTGGATAATTTGTAATTGTTATGGCTGCCTTGTTAACACAATGTAACAATATAGGCTTCAGATGTTTGAAGCCCAAATCATGAACAATTCGCCTTTCCCAGAGCAACTCACATACTCCATAAGCCATTCCTCTAAACTTAGCTTTAGCACTTGACCTTGCTATAACTTTCGGTTTTTTGCTTCTCTAAGTGACTAAATTATTTCCAACAAATGTAAAGTTCCCAAATGTTGATTTTTGTTTAGTTTAATCTCCAACCCAATCAGCATCAGCATAACTAGTAATTTCATAATCCTTATTCCTCCCAAAAAATAACCCTTTACCCAGAGAAGACTTTAGATATCTTAATACTCGGTATACTGCATCCATATGTTCATTACTCGAAGAATGCATGAACTGACTTACAACACTTACTGCATAAGAAAAGTATGGCGAGTATGAGATAGGTAAATCAACCTTCCCACCAACCTTTGATACCGATCTTTATCAGTTAGAACTTATCTCCTAAGACTGAAAGTCCATGGTTGACTTCAATTGGAGTATCAGCTGGCTTACAATCAAGCATGCCTATCTCTATCAGTAAATCCATTATGTACTTTCATTGGTAGAGGGAAATTCCTTGAGCTGATCTTGCAACTTTAATTCGTAAAAAATACTTTAAGTTACCCAAATCCTTAAGTTCAAACTCTGATGCTAACTGTCTTTGCAAGATTGTTGTCTCACTATGATCATTTCTAGTGACCACCATATCATCAACATATACAATCAGCGCGGTGATTTTACCTAACTTCTGTTTGATAAATAGTGTATGATCAGCATCACTTTGCTTATATTCAAGCTTCCTCATAAAAGTTAAGAGTCATCCAAACCATGCTTGAGGTGATTGTTTAAGTCCATACAATGCCCTTTTTAGTTTACATACTCGATTGGTAAATTTAGTTTCGGGTGGTGGATCCATATATACTTCTTCATCTATGGTTCCATTCAAAAATGCATTCTTCACATCAAATTGTCACAGCAGCTAGTCCAAGTTGGCAGCTAAGGAAATAAGGACTCGGATGGTTCTCATTTTTGCTACTAGGGCAAATGTATCTTTATAGTTAATTCCATACTTCTGAGTATACCCCTTTACCACCAACTGAGCTTTATACCAATTTATGCTTCCATCTGAATTGAGTTTATCAATGAATATACACCTACACCCCACCGTTTTATTTCCTTCCAAAAGAGGAACAAAATCATATGTCTGGTTCTTCTACAATGCCTCTATTTCATCATTCATAGCTTTCTTCCAATCCAGATCATCTAAGGCTTCTTGCACATTACTCAGAATAGATACAATAGATAATTGATTTATAGTAAGTGCATGTGAGTTAGACAAATGGTTGGTTGATATGAAGTTGTTGATAGGGTATTTAGCTTTGGTATGAAGGTCCGGATCATATTATTTTTTCGGAACTCCTCTATTGATTCTAGAAGGATAACAAGGCTCAATATTTGGAGGTACTAAAAGAGACAAGTTTACCTTATTGTGCACATTTTCATCTGGAGTTTCTTTAGCTTATGGTGTGGGTTAGGAAGATGGACTATCTTGATTACCCAATTTTCTTCTATGATCTGTCCGGGTGAGATGCTCAAACTTAGAACATCAAATGTTTATGAGATGATCCAAACATTTGGGAGACTCAGACTCGGAACACTCAAAATGTTATCTTCAACATTCAGACCACTCGGAATGGAATCTTCAAATTCAAAAAGGTTCAAATTTTTCTCCCCCTAAAGAGAGCACTCGGAGTGGAAAAAGAAAGGAAAATTTTCATGAAACCAAACATCCCGAGTGACATACATCTTCTTTGCATTCAAATCATAACACCGATATCCTTTTTGTAGATCCGCATAGCCAACAAAGACACATCAGATAGCTCGAGAGTCTAATTTGTTGAGTGTCTGATGAATGTATGCTAAACATCCAAAGACTCAGGGTTTGAGATTATTGAGGGGTAGAGATATGACAAGTTCCTAAATTTTCTGAATAGGGGTTTTAAAATCGAGTACTCTTTATGGTGTCCAGTTTATGAGGTACATAGCGGATCGAACAGCCTCTCTTTAGTATTCTCGAGGAACATTCATGTCAAATAATGATGCTCGGACAACTTCCAATAAATGTTGGTTCTTTTGTTCGGCTATACCATTCTATTGAGGAGTGTCGGCACAGGATGTTTAGTAGCGAATGCCCTTCTTATAATAGAAATCATTTAGAATTGAGTTAACATACTCCCCACCATTGTTAGACTACAAGACTCAGATTTTACTCTGGTATTATAGGTCCTGGAACTTAGTGCACACATCTCCTTTATTTGAAAGTAGTGATAACCAGGTCATTCAGGTACATTCATTAATAAACATTGCAAAATATTGAGCACCAGATAGAGTAGGAATCCGAGAAGGTCCCCATACATCAGAATGAATGGTCATAAATGGAATTGAATTTTTATTATAACTCGGTACATAAGAAATTCGGTGGCCTTTTGCCAATTCACAAATATCACACTTGAATTTTGAGTCTGTGTTGTTCAAAAATAAATTCAATTTTATTTGTCTAAGATAATGAAAAGAAAGATGAATAAGAAAACGATGCCATAAGATTACTTGGTCTTTACTCGAGCAACTTCTACCAACCCTATTAACTTAACTTAATTTCTAACTTGAATCATCATGCAACTCAAGATAGTACAACTTTCCACGTTTAACACCAAAGCCAAGAATCAAGTGCATTACAATGTTCTGAAATACACAATAATTAGCCAAATTTTGATAGTGTAATTCAAGGTTTCAATGATTTAGCCAACATATAGTAGATTACAAAAAAGAGATGGAACAATAAAAACAATATCTAGATTAAGAAATTCAGAGTTAGATATTGATCCTTCATGAGTGACTGGTGCTATGCCTCCATTAGCAGTCAAAATATTTTATTGGGTTGATGGGCGGATGGATGTAAGATGGTGAGTGGATTTTTTCATATGATCAGTAGCACTTGTATCAATAATCCATGTATTATTTTAAGTAAGATTTTTCATACCTGATGTTGCATTAAGATCACCACTTAGTTTAGTACCACTAGAGGTGGCAATTGCAGCCTTTCTGAGCTTTTTACAAGGCTTTCTATTGAAATCCCACCATTTCGAATATCCTATAATTTCATAGCACCATTCCTTAGAGTTTCCAACTTTGCCACAATGAGTACAGGTGTATGTGATGGACTTACTCGGTATTTTCCCTTTGAACTAGGGATGAGTTTGAGCTGCTACAAGTACAAAATGGTCTACTAGTATCTTTGGCTCTTCCATAGTATGTCACTGGTTGTTATCCCTTCGTACATATGCATAACTAAACTTGAGATCAAGAGGTGGATCCTTCCAGAGTATTTCACTTTGAGCATTATTAAATTTCAAATCAAGCCCGGTTAGAAAAATATGTGTTCGAAGACGGGTAATATGTTTATGGAGTGATACTACTCCATTAACATCCTCCTCTCATGCACACGTCCGGGCATTAATTTCTTGAAATATTCCAATCAGTTCATTATAGTACACAGGTAATGGCTTACCATTCTGACATGTTGTGAATGATTTCCAGTTCAATTCAAATAACTGAGTTTCTTCAGATCCATCATAGAAGGTTTTTGAGACAACATCCCATATCTCCTTTACTGTTGGAAGACAGATGTATCTCTGCATCAATGTTGGATTCATGGAGTCAATCAGCTAACTTTTGACTCAATTATTATCAAGAAGCCAAGTTTCCAACTCTTTAACTCTTATTGGTGGCTTTGGCATAGTGCCATTAAGAAAACCATATTATTTCTAGCTCCAATTCACAGCTCCATGATTTGTGACCATAGAGTATAGTTCGTATAATCAAGAATAATTCTTGAGGGAAAGGGAGAATTATCTTGAAGGGTTTGAATAAAATGGGTATTCCATAGGATACGATATATGTGTTTTTGGTAGTCATGATTTTAAAGATTCAAAGAATTTAAAAGAAGAAAAAATACGATTTCAAGAATTCAATAAAAAAATTCGATTTCAATGGGTAAGCTTTGATACCATGAAAAATAAAATTCAGAGAAAAAAAGAGAAAATTCAAGAGAAATATTTTTCCATAATATTCAAAGAAGGGTTACACCCCTTATATATACACATAGGAATCATAATCACAACCTAATTAGAAATAGAATAACATCCTAAATAGAATAAAACTTTATTCCTAATTGTATGCAAATATTTACTTCCTAATATATATAATAAAAATATTTACTTCCTCAACAGTCAGGTTCAGTTGTTCGATATTCTATACATTTTAAATGTATTTTCAAGTATAAATGGCATAATAATTTCTGAAAGTAGATTAATTTTTGTTTTTGACCTATTTTTTTAATTCGTATAAATATACTACATGAAAAATAATTTTATTTTTATTTTAAAAAATTGCAATTATTTTTTTGAGTAAAATATACAATTTTTGTATTGAAATGCTTAACTATTCAAAAACTTAAATTCATTAAATATAATATAATCAAAATGTAACACATATGTATTATATATGTATAATAAATTTTCATTAATTATAATATATCCAAAATGTAAGAATTT
This sequence comes from Mallotus nudiflorus, assembly GCA_947683625.1. Lineage (NCBI taxonomy): Eukaryota > Viridiplantae > Streptophyta > Magnoliopsida > Malpighiales > Euphorbiaceae > Mallotus > Mallotus nudiflorus. The sequence goes on along the minus strand of CANTUR010000771.1, from coordinate 505,079 downwards.
TTTTTAAAAAAATCATCATTTGCACTGGATTATTGGGTGTAAACAAGTTAGAAGAGAGAGATTATTCTTATCAATAAGATGAAGAGTTGTGCTCTCTAGTTTTATTATATTTAGAATATAAATAATATAGCAATTTTTCTTTATGCTATTATCTATTTTATTGGTAATTTTTTTAATTATCCCAAATATCAATTTTTTAAAATAAGCAGAATTTTTTCCAAAAATCGAATATAGAATTTATAATTTTTTTATATTTTTTATTATACTTGGAATTCTTCATTATCATATTTATGATAACTTTATATTTTTTTTAAGTATTAAAAACTATTTTTAAGAAAATTATAATTAAAAAATGAGTTTAAAATTTTAATTTTAAATTTATATATAAATTATTACATAATTTTGGTGAATTGATTTAAGTTCAATTTCTATCACAAATCTATCTCAAAATTGTGACGGATTTCTATCACTAATCCCTCACAATTATGTGAAGGAATTCTATCACTATTCCATCACATTTTTGTAACGGATTTCTATCACTAATTCCTCACAATTTTGTGACAGAATTTTGTCACTATTCCGTCACAATTTGGTGATAGAATTTTGTCACTATTTTGTCACAATTTGTGATGGAATTCTGTCACTATTCTATCATAATTTTGTGATGAAAAACACCTTTTCATTGACATGAATTTAGTGATAAAAATCATTTTCATCACAAAATTGTGACAGATTATCATCACAAATCACAATTTTATGACGAAAATACGTTTTTATCGTCATTGAATTTTTAGTTCCATCAAGAAATTATTTTCTATCACAAAATTTAGTGATGACTAATATTTTGATAACAAAAGTTCCATCATAAATCCGTCACTAAATTTGATTTGTGATGGAATTGTGACCAAAATTTTTGTTACTATTTTAATGTTTTCTTGTAGTGCGTGCCACACACTCTTACACATGCACTAACTCACATGACACTCATCACACACACTTTTTGCTCTCCACTAACTTTCATGCAGCACACCACTTTCACACTCTCACATGACACTCTAGTACCATGCACAACACGCTCACATGACTCTCACATACCATGCACAAAATGAAGCTAACATACTACATATATTTATAGTTGTATAAAGTCAGTTGTTGGAAATTTTATGAAACTTCATAGTTAGCACATATACTTACCAACTTGTCCATTTTACTTGGATAATTCTAGACATAAACAATTTGAATTAGAGACAATTATAGAGAAAGTAAGACGGTGCACTTGCTAAATAGTCCATAGTGTTTGATAACCATTTTATACATTTCGAAAATTAGCACGTTGCGTGCTTATATTATATTTGTAGCCCTATGGAAATGGAGGTAGTAGTACTCAGCTTCAGTTCTTATTAGAAATTCCGACCAACGTATTATATGCAATTTATTTATTTAATTTCTTTATATTTTATTCAGTGATTTGACAAATTTAAAAGTTTGTGCTCCAATGAATTACTGGATTAGTCATATAAAAAAATCCTATAAGATAATCAAGTTATTTCCTACACTTTAATAAACAATTATGGAAGAAATTGGCTAAAAAAATTTTTTTTCTTTTACCTGTATAAACATATTTTAAATTTGTGTTTAATATAAATGAATTTTTGTAAAATTTTATAAATTTTATTTGTATATGTATATTTGGTTTAAATAAATATTTTGTAAAAATTTATTTCCAATTTCTAATTTTTTAATTTGTAAAATTGAATATAACTGTAGACACCCGATTCGGTCAGCCTATGTTAGGGGATGAATTAGGGGCACTCAGTTTGACCAGCCCGTTGTCAAGCCCAATAATGAGAATGTGAAATTTGGATATGAGCATGAAACCTGAATCTCTAATGGAAAGTGGACTTGAAAACCCGAAGCCTAGAAAGCCCAAAACCTAGCCCAACTATCCAAAATCGGCCTAAGCCCGCCTAGCCCAGCACAGGTCTAGGCCAAAGGGGTGTCACCTCAGTGCAATGAGGCAATCAACTCTTTGGCAGTTGCCAATGAGGCGATCGCCTCATCATAGAGTCAATCGCCTCATTGAAGAGGCACTGCCTCTATGACAGCCCACTTGTAATTGCATTAAATGCAGCAGTAACCATGGTGGCCAAGTGGTGTGGGCCCCAACCTCCAAACCTAATTCTTGTGTGAGAAAGAGATTTTTGGGGAAGAGAAAAAGGCTATGGAGGCTCATGATAAGCTAGAGGGCTTAAGGTATAAGGAAGCTAGGGAATAAAAGAGAAAGAGAGATAAAAAGAAAGGGAGGAGGCCATTATTGAAAAAAAAAGGGGAAAATAAAGGGAGGAGCTCTGAAAAAAAATAGAGAAAAGCAAAGAAAAAATGTCCTCAAGGAAGAGGGAGAGATTAAAGTAAAGCAGTCCACATTTTCCTATGAGAAGAAGGGAGAAGCTTATGTCAAAAGTGGAGATCACATCCTAGCAAGGATCACAATCAAAAACATCTCTGAGGGTCTCTCATTTTGGTAGAAAACTTGCACTTAAACTTAACATGTTCTTCATTATGTGTGTTCTTGCTTTTATGCAACTAAGTCATTAGTCTATTTTAGGTATATTTCTAGTTTCTCTTGCTTAATACCTCATTTTATTGATGTGATCTTTGAAGACCTTTGCATGTAGTTGTAGTTTTGATGCTTGTAAAGTGTGTATGTGCATGTATTGTTACTTAAAGTAGAAGTCTGAACGTTTGAGAGTTAGAATAGGCTTGTTGATCAAGCAACACTCTTCACAGAGGAGTCGCCTCTTGTCAATGAGGTGATCACCTCATCAATAAGGTGATCGCCCTATTGACAAGCCTCTAGGAGGTTTGTCTCCTTTGTTCATGTGTGTTATATGTCTTTTTTGCCTTAGAAACACCAGGGGCCTCTGTTGATGAGGCGTCGCCTCATCAATGAGGCGATCGCCACATTGAAAAGTTGCCATGCTTTTAGCTTCATTTTTTATTAATGCTTGTCATGACATCCACTTTGGTATGTGCCTTTTTGACATTAAGTGTAGCTATATCATTGCATGATGATGACTATCTTGATTATTTAATGATTTCCTTAGTTCGTAACATGAATTCCCTTTTCTTTAAGAACATCTCTTTGTAAATATTATTATATATGATTTCATTTTTGGAGGGAAGGAATAATTGTGTGTCATTTGCAAGAATTACTTGATAATTTCCATCATTAAGTAGTCGCCTTCGTTAGCTATCTCTCTTATACCATTGTGTTCACTGTTTATATCGATTTACTTTCAGTATATGCTTGGTTTATTTTCTATATATTATTCTTTTATTTTTCCTAAAGCGTTGTAATCCTTAATCCCTTTCCTCTTTTGATTTTGAATATATGGTTGTAAATTATTATTTATTATATTTATGCTGAATGTTGGGACTCAAAAGCATGAAACTAAACTAATGTTCAAACTTGGACTTAACTATAAAATTTGGAAAGTAAATGAAGGCAAGTGCAACTTTGAATGTAAATGAGGAAATAATTAAATAATTAAATGGTAATAAACAATAAAACACAAACCAAGCCCAACCGCAAGGTTGGGTGAACATTCAAATGCTCATACCCAGCTTCCGAACCCAATCTCTGATAACGGCTTCTGGGAACCTCCATGGGATCCAGTTATTATACAATGTGTCTCAGCTTTTATCCAGATGGAAACTCCATCTCTAAATAGGCCCAAGACCTATATTGTATTTCCTAGTGGGCCTCGAGCCCACACAGTGCCATGGTTGCCAAATACTTAGGTGCACACTAAACCCCGCTGCCTACAGTGGCGACTCCACTAGGGATAGAGAAACTGATTCTAGTGTTTTGCATTTTATCATCTTTAATTATTTTCTTATTTCTTCCTGCATTTATGCATTGACTACACATTTTACACACAATGAGCACTTCAGTCCTGAATAAACCTGATAATAGTTAGTACTTCACTACCTACATTTCACTCAAACCTTGTGGTGGAATATTGGATTATTGTCACTCACGACAAGTACTAATCCACATTGTTTGACCCTTGAGTGGGGAGACGTAAATGGACGTATATCGTTATGGGAGCCAAAGCCCTTTACCCGAGACTCAAGCCCATATAATGACCTAGCAACTATCCTTAGGAATTTTCCCACATGCATGTGTATTATGCTATATAATGGACCCTTAAAATAAATCTCGTGCCTACCAATAAGCAGTCTAAAATAAAATAGGCCCTCATGTCCAACCAAATCCCATTATAAACAAACTAGTCAACAAAGGCCTCTCATGCCTACTCATAACCCATTTCAAATGGGCCTTGACAAGTGAGTTTATAATGTTAAGGATTTTTGCTCATAGGAAATGGACTCGAGCTTTATTCAAAGGACACATTACTTATTTGAATCATTTTGAGAGTTTTCTTGCATACGCCAGTTTTATTATCTCCTGTTGATAATTAAAACCTAGACCAAAAATCCTAGGACAAGATACTCACCATTGAATACGTGTGTGGGAGAAAGAAGGGCAGAAGTTTGCACGTTTAAGCTTCACGTTTTTGTCTTATGTATCTTTTTTGTGTGATTATTTATTTCTTAAATTCTTTAAATAAAATAGACTTGCATATCATGCATACACATCATGCATCATTCTAACCAATTGTTTTGTAGCACTATAGATCCTTCAAGCTCAGCAAGGTGGTCTAAGCTAGTTCAAGTTGCCTGATTAGGAATTCAGAAATAGGAATGGTAGGAGGGTTCGATCCAGAAGCATTTAGGGCATGGTTGAAAGAAGAAGTAATGGAAAAAACTCGGGCTATGATGAGAGAAATGATGGGAGAAATTACTAAGCTCATCACACAAAGTCAGCCAGCACAGCCACCTAATGCATTGCTAATTGATCTAGTGGACCTCAATAAGGAAATACCGGTTAGAGGTAGGGAAGAAGAAGATGTGATAGTGTTGGCCAATCTGACAAATCAAAGAAATGTTATCCCAACCAAAGATGTGGGTCAAACTAAATAGGCTAAGAACATAACCAAAGTAATGAACCAGATGCAAGTGATGATAAAGGAGAAGGGTATGGTCGCTCCTCTAGATTATGATCTGAATCTAGAAAAGGGTGATGAACCACTGCCTCATAAGTTTAAATTCCATGACATGAAGAAGTATACTGGCTCCAAGGATTCCCATTTGCATTTAAAGTAGTATGTGACATACATAAAGGCTACCGAGCTGACTGAGAGCAAAATTATCAAGTAGTTCCCTATTTCATTGGTGGGGGCACCAATTCGTTGGTATTACACCTTAGAACCACATGTTCAATTAGATTGGAAGGAATTGTGTGCTGCTTTTATCAAGTATACGGTCTTAATGTTCAACTAGAGGTGTCCTTAAGAGATCTAAAGAATACCAAACATAACTTTAACAAGCATTTTGCTGACTACCTTACTCGTTGAAGGGGAAAGTTGTCCTTAATGAGGCATAGGCCTGCTGAGTCAGACCAGTTAGTCCTGGCAATAGAAGGGTGTGCTCAAGCATTATCTAAGAAATTAAGAGATTAGGGAATCAGAAGCTTTGAAGAATTATATAGATTTAGGGTCCATAAGGAGTCAGATTTGGCTCAAGAGAATAAATTCTTTAGAAGAGGATCCAGGGGCAAAGAAGGGGCCAGCTTCAGCGGTAATGTTCATATTCATGCCATTCGACCACTAAGCAATAATGTACAAGTTAGTGTAGTTAGACAACCTTGAAGATTTTCAAATCTGGGATGTCCTATGTCCAAAGTCCTTAATAAGCTTATTGATAAGAACCTGCTACAGCATTTACCTTCACAATACCCTTTTCTTGGAGCCAACCCAAAAATTTTTTATAAATTTCATTAGACCATCGGACATGACACAGATAGCTATGCCTAATTAAAGCATGAAATCTAAGACTTAATAAACTTATGTAAAATTACCGACCCAAAAAACAGAAAACCAAACACACAAACCAACCCATTACCCAACTACTGAAATGTACCACCACCAAATGCACCCATTTTAATGGTTAACTCTGGCCTAACATAAGAGAAAGTCCTAAATTCCTTCATTGATGTCTCCCATAATTCCCTAAAAACCAATCCTAAAAATCCAAAACTAAATAAATAACTCATGGAGTTGCAGGTGCACATCTTGGACATATGGAGTTTCGATGATGAGAGTCAAGAACAAGTTGACTTATGGGACAATGAGGTGTGTGAGCCAAGTCAGTCTGTGGGGAAGGTCAAAGAAAAGAAAGAGGAAACTGAGGCTACCAAGTTTGGGCCTGAAAAGGTAGAAGGTGCAGAGAAGGGAAAGGAGATACAATAAAGCAAAGAGACCATTGCCAGTGTTTGGGAATTACTCATGCATTCTAGGGATCACAGGGAAGCCCTGGTCCTAGCACTAGATTAGAAAAAGATTTCCATTAATTCTACTCCAGAGCAGATGGTCCAATCACTAATGGAAACTCCTCAAGGGATGATAACATTTTCCAATGATGATCTACCTCTAAAAGGGAGGGATCACCACAAAGCTCTATTTATCAAAGTTGAGGTGAAAGGGAAAATGACCTACTGTGTGATGGTCAACAACGGTTCTACCATTAATTTGTGTCCATTAAAGATTCTACCAAAGCCAGGGTTTATAGTGGCTAACTTAAAGCCTTCTAAGGTAGTTATCAAGGCTTATGATGACACTAAAAGGTCTATGGAAGGAACTTTTAGGGCATTGGTTAAAACAAGACCTATAGAAGTCTGGGTTGACTTGTATATAATTGAGATCCCAGTGACATTTGCCATTTTCTTAGGGAGGCCATGGTTTCACCCTTTAGGTGGCATTCCATCCACTATTCATCAAAAGATTAAATTTCCATATGAAGGAAGGGTTGTCACCATCTCAGCTAAAACTACAGTCGCCATAGCTACACTGAAGTTGATCAGTAAGGAGATTTCCCTTAGCCCTAGTTTTGAAGCCTATGTGATCTATGAGGATGAGAACAATGAAAAGGTTCTAAGAATGATGCATTATATGAAATTTTTACCCAGCATGGGATTAGGGAAAAATCAGAGTGGACCTTCAAAGTTTGTAGAAAATAAAGTATCTATTTTGAAGCACAGGTTAGGGTTCAAAGAGGCTGACGGAGCTGGGGAAGAGGTAAGTGTGTGGGGCCAGTCTGAAGAGGAGGAAAAGGAGACCATGGCTGGAAAGAAAACTCTATGGGAAATCTTTGTAAAGGAAGGCATCGGGCACCTATACAGCGGTACTCTATAACCTCTCCTGATGGTTGGGGGAGTTATCTCGGGATTCAAAATTTTTGCTAAATTTGTGAATAAAGCCTATAGAGTCACTATTGAAAAAGCCCCTACTGAGGAGCTAGTACTGGCTAAAGAGGAGTTTAAAGAGGATAAAGCTACCTCAGAGTAGAAAGGCATTAATGATTAGAGCAAAGACCTTAACTTTGAAACCTACATCCTCAACTCTATCACAGATACCTCTTATAATGACTTTGATGTTTCTTATAATGACTTTGATGTTTCTTTTGCTTCTCTATTTGAGACTTATGATTTTTTCTTTTCAAAAGTGAATGCAATGAAGTCTGAGTTTGCTTATTAATGTGATGTGTTTCCTAATGGTTATTCTATTTGTGATGATCATTTCATGTATATGTTTGACATTAATTCCATGCAAACTGAGTCATTTCATTTAGGCATATATGATAATCCTAAAAATATATTGCTTGCTTCTAGTTTAACTCATGGTGAGAGAGAAAAAATGAAGGAAATATTAAAAAAGAGATAGAAAGTATTTTCTTGGAGTTATGAAGACATGCCCGGAATCAATAGAGAGATCTCTGAACATAGAATCCCCACATATCCTCACATAGCGCCAATGAAGCAAAAGCAAAGAAGGTTAAGGCCAAAATAGGCTCTTTTGGTTAAAGAAAAGGTCGAAAAGCAGTTGAAGGCTAAGTTTCTAGAAGTGGTAGCGGACACTCAGTGGTTAGCAAATATAGTTCTTGTTCCTAAAAAGGATGGAAGGGTCAGAGTATGTGTAGACTACCGAGATTTAAATAAAGCTTGCCCCAAGGATGACTTTCTGCTACTGCATATCGATACATTAATTGATAGTGCAGCTTCTAATGCAATGTACTCTTTCATGGATGGATTTTTAGGGTACAATCAAATTATAATGGCAGTAATAGATAAATTGAAGACATCTTTCATCATAAAATGGGGTGTGTACTGTTACCGAGTGATGCCTTTCAAGCTAAAGAATGCAAGGGCCATTTATCAGAGGATGGCAACTGCCTTGCTACACAACATGATCCATAAAGAGGTAGAAGTGTTTATGGATGATATAATGGTGAAGTCTGCAAATAGGGAAGGGCATTTCGAAGCACTAGACAAGTTTATAGCTAGGGCAGAAAAGTATAATCTCAGACTGAACCCGAAGAAGTGTGTTTTTGGTGTTACATATAGGAAACTATTAGGACACATTGTCAACCATAAAGGAATAAAGGTGGACCCAGATAAAATCAGGGCATTCAAGGATATGCCTGCACTAAAGAATGAAAAGGAGGTCTTAGGGTTTTTAGGGCATTTACAGTATATCAGTAGATTTATAGCCAAATTGACAGCCATCTGCAATCCCATCTTTAAGCTTCTAAAGAAAGACCAACCTATTATGTGGGATGAAAGATGTCAACAAGACTTAGAAGCTATCAAGGGTTATCTAATGAATCCTCCTATTTTACGGCCGCCAAGACCAGGTAAAGCCTTGACCTTGTATCTAGCAATTAAGGAAGACACAATAGGGGCAATGTTTGCACATGAAGGTGAAAAAAAGATAGAACATGCTATGTATTATTTGAGTAAGAAGCGTCTACCCTACAAAACTACTTATAGCCTGGTGGAGAAAACGTGCCTAGCAGTAATTTAGGCAACGAAAAAACTCTGAAACTATTTTCAATCTTATAAAGTGTAGGTGGTTTCTAAACACGATCCCCTCAGGTACCTCCAACAAACCCCGTCTCTTATAGGACAATTAACTAGGTGGCTCATTTTATTAACAGAGTTTGACATAGAGTATGTAACCAAAAAGACAGTGAAAGGAAGAGCGGTAGCAGACTTCTTAGCACAGAGTCTAGTGGATGACAACCGAGAATGGATGTTGGAGTTTCCTGATGAGCATCTAGGGGCGATAGAGATACAAGGTTGGGAAATTTACTTTGACAGAGCTGTCAATAACAAGGGGGTTGGAATAGGGGTAATTTTGGTTACGCCAAAAGGAGAAATGATCCCGATGGCAAAAAGACTTGAGTTTGAAGCAACTAATAACCAAGTAGAATACAAGGCTTGCATTTTTTGTTTAGAGGCATTACGCAGCATAGGGGTAAAAAATGTTACTATCTATGGGGATTCCATGCTAGTTAGAAAACAAGCCACCAAAGAATGGGAGATAAAAAAAGACAGATTACGGCTATATTGGGAATACTTGGCCACTATCCTATGCTCATTCTCTTAGTATAAGTTTGTCCACTTGCCAAGGGAAGGAAACCATGTAGTTGATGCCCTAGCCACACTGGCCTCCATGTAGGAAAGTGGGAAACAACCAGAAGCTAGGCCCTTAATTCTCATGAAGTCCTGAGTCCCCTATTATAAAAAGGTAAGAGTGACGCCAGTGGATGCTACTAAGAAACCTTAGTTCTATGATTTACAAAGGTATTTAAAAATAAGGTAGTTTCCAAATGACGCTGATAAGAAAGAAAGAAAGAATATCTTGGTAAATGTTATCTCGACAGTTTATAAGTCATAATGGGATGTTATAAAAAAGAATGCCAGTTGAGGTACACCTCAGGTGTGTTGATAAAGATGAAGCCTAGAAGCTTATGGAAGCGATTCATGAAGGGGTGTGCAGGCCACACATGAATGGAACCATCTTAGCAAAGAAAATAGCCCACCAAGGGTACTTTTGGCTCACCATGGAGGCAGATTGTGTTAGATTTGTAAAGAAATGTCATAATTGCCAAACTTATGGTGATGTTAGCCACTTACCATCTATGGAACTTCAAGGAATGAATTCTCCTTGGCCATTGTTTGTATAGGGGATTGACATCATAGGAGAGGTAAGGCCAAAAGCAACTAATGGCCATCGGTATATTATTGTGGCTATCGACTACTTCTCCAAATGGATTGAGGCTAAATCTTATACTACTATGGGGTCAAAGCAGATGTCAATGTTTATTGAAAATAATTTAATCTACAGATATGGTTTGCCACACCACATAGTTATAGACAATAGTGTTCAATTTCAAGTAGAAATGACCACACTGCTGAAAGACTATAAGATTGAGCACCACAGGTCATCTCCATATAGGCCGTAGGCAAATGGGTGGTGGAAGCAGCAAATAAAAATGTAAAAAAGATCTTGGCCAAAATACTAGAAAATTACCGAGATTAGGCCGATTACTTACAATTCGCATTGTAGGGGTATCGAACCACTGCTAGAACTTCGACAGGAGTCACTCTATACTCTTTAGTTTATAAGTGTAAGGCTATTTTACTAGTAGAGGTTGAGATAAGGTCATTGAGAGTCCTTCTAGAATCTAAACTCCCCTAGTATCAATGGGTTGAAAGTCGGTTGGCTCAGTTAACATTGCTGGATGAAAAGAGGATGAAGGCTATATATCATTCTCAACTGTATCAAAAAAGAATAGCCCATGCCTATAATAAGAAGATCAAGCCAGGCAAGATTTGAGAAGGGGATTTGGTGTTGAAACTTATAAGATCAATCATGACTGATCCTCGAAGAAAGTTTAAGCCCAACTAGGAGGGACTGTATCTGGTAAAGAAGTTATTTTTGAAAGGCATCGCCATTTTGTCTAACATTGAGGGAAACTAGTTCAAAGAGCCCATCAACCTAGACAAGCTCAAGAAATACTTTCTATAAAAAGTCTCACTAGGGAGAAAACCTCGAAAATAAGTTGTCTAGGAAAAAGTTAGAGACTAAAAATAAAAAAATAAAAAGGTCATGCTAGATCGAAAACCTCAAAAGAGGCGGCCCAAGCAAAATTTAAGGACATGTAAAAGGAGAGACAGAGACACAAAATGATTAGTTAGAAAACTTGCAAGGGCAAGCCAACTAATAACATGAGATGTACCATAAGTGAAATGTATATACGTTTTGTGCTTAAATGAAATGAAATGGATTGCTTTAAATATTGTTAAACATTGCATAATATGACCATTATAAGTCATTTAACTAGTACAGAAGGAAAATTACATCTAACAAAATGGGAAATGGCGACTTTATTTCATAAGCTAATTTTATTTTCTCTTCTTTTGTTGCCTACCTTGAGAACTTAACATTTGTAACTCTCTTGTCCTTTTGTATTTAATAAATTCATCTTTTTTTGTCTATTACAAATAAACCCATGCTTTGTAATGATCATTAGTAGTCTGATCTCCATCATAGATTAAATTTCTTTTAATGACTCTTCAAGGCCAAGTTTCCACCAAGTGGTCCAAGAAATTTTGAGAAAGGGGCCCTAGCTCAAACTCATGAACAAGCTCCATAATCAATTGTTTGTGATTGTATTGGTGGCAGAGGTGGGCTGGATTATAGAAAGTGGAAAAATGGAGACTGGCAATCGAGACACAATATGTGTAAGACCGAATGGTCACATGCTGCAATCCCTACTAGGGACACATCCAGCAGATTAGTATATTAGGGAATGTTGATAGCCAATTGTGAATATTTACATGAAGGGATGTAGTTTTCTTATTCGGTAATGCTTCACTTTGTAGTGTCTCATGTCTTGAGGAGGTTCGATCAGGCCCAACTTTTCATAAAACCACATCTGCGAGTTTGCAAATGATTAGACACAGATAGTATGATAGTTGGAAGTTAGGAAGGGACAATGAGAAATTTACCTCCAACAGGAATGGACTTCTTGAGAATCATCATGTCTTCATGAAGTCATCCAATCCGATGATAGTTTCTGCCAAGATAAGAGGGAAAGGATTGAACCCTAACTCCACTTGATCAAGGATGGAAAGGACCTTCAAATTGTAGTGTCCTGAGGAAGAAACCAACAAAAATTGAGCATACAAACAGAGGGCTATCATATGGGGCCAATAAGTTTCTTCTTTGTCCACATTCATGGTGGCCTCGAGAAAAGATTCTAGTTTGATTTCTAAACTGAGGATACAGTGAAGAGAAGACTGGGGTGAAAGGTTGAACATACATGCCATTTGGTGTTGAATGGAGTGAGAATCTGGGTTTTCAAGTCGGCAAGTAGAATCCATATGATGGCCAAGAATTGCCTCGAATTCCTCTAGCAGGGGACATATTTTTTTTGTATTGAATTGAAAGATGTGTTTATGGGGATCCTAAAATTCAACCATGGCATGGAGAAAAGGGAAGTTGATTCTCCTAGCATGGAGTGATTTGAAGACCGGAAGGTGAAAAGGTTCTAGCCTAGTATAAGACTTATTGTCTAAACCCTTCAGGATCAGTTGTAGCATCCACAAACTCCATTTAGTCATGATTGTAACTTGCAAAGGTGCTTAGAGAGAGAAATAGGAGGTTAGAGATGAAGGGAACTCAAGAAGTGGGCTAAACACAAGAATGTGGGTTTTTTTAAAAGGGGCAGGGTTGCCTGCAAAGAGGCAATCGCCTCATAGTTGAGGCACCTCCTCAACAACAAGGGGTGATCGCCTCTTCATCAAAATTCAATGAGGTGATCGCCATGGGCCATTACACTTCTTTAAATCGTGCATTTTCAATAGGTACAAATCAGAATATGGTGGGGGAGATATATATGTAATTAGTGAAACTAGCCCACATGTGAAAAATGAAAAAAAATTAAATGAATTTAATTGATGAGAATGATGAATTGTGCAAACATTATTTCTATAAATCAATAACCAAAATTTATGTGTTCACTATTCAAATACTACACAAGTTTCAACCCTGGTACATCAAGTATCTGATCTGGTACCCTCAGGGTCAGCCTCTCCTCAAGCACCGCTGCCACTCCTATCTTCATCCTTGTCATCCTCATCAATCTAAAATACATCAATCTAACACTCGAGGGTGGCAATCCTTGCCCTGCTAGCCTCATCCCGATCCTGTTCAGACAAATCACAAGTTAGTAAGCCATGCAAGCATGCATACATGTAGGAAATGAGGAGATTCTCACCCTCCACTGCTGGGTGATATCCAACATGTAGTCTCTCTAGGCCTCTATCATGCGATACATATATAGGCCTTACTCTATAGGAATCTATGTTATTGAAATAAATGTTAAAACTAAAGGATGGTTTGCGAATTATAATGAAAGCAGGTCAGAAAAAGAGCTTACATGAGTAGCACTACCAGGGGTGCATGTAGGGGTCAGGTCCTCATCCAAGGTCAAGAACTGATGTGATAATTCTCTAGGAGGAACCCCACATCAGGTTAAAGGGTCGGGGATGTGAATAAAGCTGCTTGGGATGAACGTAGAACTAAGGGCAGTAGTCGGCCCAACTTGCTCGCCAGCCGCAAAAGTCTCCTCCCTGCCCGAATCCAATTGATGCCTCAAGGGCTCTCTCTCCCATACTCGAGGCCTAATTAGGTCCACAGGTTTATCAGGTGTAGCTTAAAGACAATACAAGAGAAACATGTGAGAACGCAATCAATTCTCAAGGTGAGGAAAGACAATAAGGACATACCTGATAGGTAGAAGCAACATGGAAGGAGACTATCAATAGAAGGTGGGTACGAATGAACTCTGCATACAAGCTTTTCACATGAACTATGTGATCTACAGTTGGTGAGACTATAATAGCCTGAACGAGGTCATTACCCTCTAACTTATAAGCCCAAAGCATACTGTTAGGAGGAGACCTCGTAACCCGCCTCGCTCTAACGTCTGCCCTCCAGTTTAGGACCTACTCCCCCGAATACCAAGGTTGATACACAAGGCCACAGAGGAGTACCCTCTTCCAGGCTAAGGTTCTAGAGTGAGTCATCTCAATGGTCCAAGTATCCTTAGGCCCCCACAAGTCATTCCAAATCTGGAAAAAGGGAGATGTCAATATGTGAGTTAAATATGCATAATTTACTAATAAGAAAGTTTGTGCTTTGTAGGTACCACATCCTGTGTCAAAAAGTTCAGGTGCTGTTTGTGGATGTCAACTCACGCAAGGTGCCTCTTCACGATGCAGCTGGTGCCCCACCTACCGAGGGCTAGGAAGTGGTCCCCCACTCGTGTAATGCCCATAAGAAGCTTTAGCTCAAGAGCCCAGATCTAAAAAAATAAAACAGAAGAAGTTGAGAAAATCAATATAAATAATGGGGTTATAATAAGATAAGGAAAGGGAGGATCATGACGTACCAAGAAAGTGTGCCAAAAGCCACAGAATCTCCTGGCCCCTCGGACCACCTCGTCCATGATTTGATACAAGTACGCCAGAGCACAGCAACCCCAATTGAATGTAGGAACCTAGTCAAGATCCCGAAGAGTCGATAAGAACATCAGGTCGATGGAGCTGGCAGTGTCAGTAAAAAAGGTGGTACCGAGCAGATAGAGCAAGAAGGCCCTCACCACTTGGTCAATCTCATGAGGAGTAATCATCATCGCAGCCCACTCTCGGGTGTAAAAGCTCCTAATTGAGTCCAACTTAAGGGTATGAGTCCCCTTCATGTTAGGAGTCATCCTCAAAATTCGCTCGATGTATATAGCCTTATCCAGAGACAACTGATGTAGACTCGCATCAAAAGGGATGGGGTCCTCAGCATAAGCAATGCTCGTGATGGTGGCAAATGACACAAGGTCCAGAGTAAGTTCACTAAATGGGAGATGGAAAGTGTGAGTCATATAGAACCACTTCTCCATTAGAGCGTGTAGTGGCTAATAGTCTGTGTGCCCCTGCTCATAATGAAGCGAGAGCATGAAGTCCTCGAATCCAGTCTCCTGAATCTAATCCTTTTGATCGTCAATCAACTCACTGTAGAAAACTCAGGCTCCATGGAAATTCCTATTAGCCTTGAATGTCTAAGCGTCATGCTATAAACAAAGAGATAGGGAAGTGAAATTTATGCATTTTATGGTTTCAGAAAGAAATTTAGAATAAATGGGCATGTAAATAGTGTAGCTTGCCCTATTGATGAAGCGATCACCTCATCATAGAGGTGATCGGCTCTTTGAAGGGGCGATAGAAAATCACCTCTTTGCAGAAGTCGATCATCTCATTGATGAGGTGATTGCCTCTGTGAAGCGCGGACGGGGATGATTTTCAATGTTTGGCAATTAAAACACGAATTTCATGTTTGTTTAATTAAAAAATGCCCTAGAATGATAATTATGCAAGATTAATCATTGACCCAACATGATTTTGCAGGAAATTTTAGGGTACTAACCTCTCTAGATGCAGACGAGTATATATGGGACCCTAAGTCTGCCAAAGGGGAATTGAGTCTCCTCATGTCAATCCCAGACTCTTAGAAGCGCTAATAAAAGGTGGGATATGATCCCACTCAGGCACAGGGGGTGTTCTCTCGTTCTCCATTGACTGTAAAAAGAGGAAAGGTACATAGAGTACAAGAAGTTCAGGAGGAGGAAAGAGGAAAAAGAGAAAAGTGACAAAAGTAAAAGGGAAGGGAGATAAGGAAAAAGTTACTTTTATAGTGGGCAAAGGTGTAGGGTTTCTAAAAAAAAGATGAATGGAAAATAATGGTTATTATCGTATACTAAAAAGGCAGAATTTAAAGGTAGAGATTTCCAAAGTAAAGTTTCAGGAAGAGTGGGCTAGGAAAAGCCATGTTGTCAAAGAGAGGGCTGTTCAGGTTTGAATCCCTGAAGCTCAAAGAGAGGGCTATTCGAGTTTGAATCTCTGAAGCTTAAAGAGAGGGTTGTTCAGGTTTGAATCCCCAAAGCTCAAAGACAGGGTTGTTCGGGTTTGAATCCCCAAAGTTCAAAGACAAAGTTGTTCAGGTTTAAATCCCTAAAGCTTAAGGACATGGCTATTCAAGTTTGAATCCCCAAAACTTAAAGATCGAGATGGTTGTTCGGGTAGTATCTCCGAAGTCAAAAGCGAATGACAACTAGGCTAGGAAAACTTGGAAGTCTGTGTCCCTGGAGGAGTGATAATCGGACTAGGAAAATTTGAAAACCACATCCCTAGTGATAATCTGGCTAAGAAAACTCGAGAATCGAATTTCAGTGTTATGAGGATCGGGCCAGGAAAACTCAAGAATCGAGTTACAGTGGTATGAGGATTGGGCCAAGAAAACCTGAGGTTAATAGTTTTGAAATATCTTTATCAAATATTAATGAGTGGTTGATCAGGCTAGGAAACTCGAGGATCACGGTCATGTTTTAGAACTGAAGGATTCATCTCTCAGGTGAGACCCAAGAGTCAGGTATGTTACTCATCTTAATGTTTGTTGTTGTGCATGTGATTTTTTGAAAAAATGGTCATTGCATGCATTTGATTTTTTTTTAAAAATCAGGGGCCAAACTGTAGACACCCAATTCAGTCTGCCCATGTTAGGGGACGAATTAGGGGTGCTCGGTTTGATCGGCCCGTTGTCAAGCCCAATGATGAGAATATGAAACTTGGACATGATAATGAAACCTAAATCTCTAATGGAAAGTGGACTTAAAAATCCAAAGCTTAGAAAGACCAAAACCTAGCCCAACTATCCAATATTGGCCCAAGCTTGCCTGGCCCAGCGCAGGTCCGGGCCAAAGGGGCACCACCTCAGCTGCCAAAGAGGTGATCGCCTCATCGAAGAGGCATCGCCTCTATGATAGCCCACTTGCAGCTGCAACCATGGTGGCCAAGTAGTGTGGGCCCCAGCCTCCAAACCTTATTCTTCTGTGAGAAAGAGATTTTTAGGGAAGAGAAAAAGGCTATGTAGGCTTATGATGAGCTAGAGGGCATAAGGGCATGGGGAAGCTAGGGAATAAAAGAGAAAGAGAGAGAAAAAGAAGGGGAGGAGGCCATTATTGAAAAAAAAAGGGAAAATAGAGGGAGGAGCTCTGAAAAAAATAGAGAAAAGCAAAGAAAAAGCATTCTTAAGGAAGAGGGAGAGATTAAAGCAAAGGAGTCCACATTTTCCTATGAGAAGAAGGGAGAAGCTTGTGTCAAAAGTGGAGATCACATCCTAGCAAGGATCACAATCAAAAACATCTCTAAGGGTCTCTCATTTTGGTAGAAAACTTGCACTTAAACTTAATATGTTCTTCATTATGTATGTTCTTGCTTATGTGTTACTAAGTCATTAGCATATTTTAGGTATACTTCTAGTTTCTCTTGCTTAATACCTCATTTTATTGATGTGATCTTTGAAGACCTTTGCATGTAGTTGTAGTTTTGATGCTTGTAGAGTGTGTATATGCATGTATTGTTACTTAAAGTAGAAGTTTGAATGTTTGTAAGTCAGAATCAGCCTGTTAATCAAAGGATGCCTCTTTATAGAGGCGTCGCCTCTTATCAATGAGGCAATCACCCCATTGACAGGTCTCTAGGAGGTTTGTCTCCTTTGTTCATGTGTGTTATTGCCTTTTTTGCCTTAAAAACACCAGGGGCCTCTGTTGATGAGGCATTACCTCATCGATGAGGCAATCGCCACATTGATAGGTTGGCCTGCTTTTAGCTTTATTTTTTATTAATGCTTGTCATGACGTCCACTTTGGTATGTGCCTTTTTAACATTAAGCGTAGCTATATCATTGCATGATGATGACTATCTTGATTATTTAATGATTTCCTTAGTTCGCAACATGAATTCCCTTTTCTTTAAGAACATCTCTTTGTAAATATTGTTATATATGATTTCATTTTTGGAGGGAAGGACTAATTGTGTGTCATTTGCAAGAATTACTTGATAATTTCCATCATTAAGTAGTCGCCTTCGTTAGCTATCTCTCTTATACCATTGAGTTCACTGTTTATATCAGTTTACTTTCAATATATGTTTGGTTTATTTTTTGTATATTATTCTTTTATTTTGCCTAAAATGTTGTAATCCTTAATCTCTTTCCCCATTTGATTTTGAATGTATGGTTGTAAATTATTATTTATTTTATTTCTGTTGAATGTTGGGACTCAAAAGCATGAAACTGGACTAATGTGCAAACTTGGATTTAACTATAGAATTTGGAAAGTAAATGAAGGCAAGTGCAATTTTGAATGTAAATGAGGAAATAACTAAATGGTAATAAAATGTAAAACACAAACGGAGGCCAACCACAAGGTTGGGTGAGCATTCAAACACTCATAACCAGTTTCCAAACTTGATCTCTGATGACGGCTTTTGGGAACCTACGTGGGATCCAATTGCTGTACAGTGTATATGGGATTTTATCTGGGTGGCAACTCCATCTCTGAATAGGCCCAAGACCTATATCATATTTTCTAGTGGGACTCAAACCCATACAATGTCGTGGTCGTCAAATACTTAGACGTGCACTAAACCCCAGCGCCTATAATAACTAAGCTAAATTTTATCAAAATAGTTGGATTTCTAAAGGAATTCCATAACTTTTAAATCTATATTTTCAAATGATTAAAATTTCCTCACTATTTTTATTTTCAAAATACTTTTTTTTGTCGCTCTTATCTCTAAAAAGAAAATCCCTCTCTTGGATACCTCTCTCCATTTTAGTCTGCAGCACTCTCTATAGCACCCCAAGCAATGCCTTACATTTCTTTGACGCAATCAATGGCTTCATTTGTCCCTCTTGTTCCACGTCTTATTGCGTTGGTACTTGCTTCACTGTACTCTTCAATTCATCTTTTCACTTGCAAGTGTCTGTTTCTTCTTTTTCTTATCCTGTCATCACCCCTATTTTTTTTTTCTTATAACAAATGCATTAGTCACTCTTATTAGCTTACTACTAATAAAGCTATTAAAGTTGAATTTAATTTATGACATTTTGAAAACGTAATTAGAAAATAAATATTTAAAAGAATAGTTTTAACAAAATAAAATATTAATTTCAATTTTAAATAATCACACTTTAATGATTCAAAGTGAAATTTAAAACAAAATAATAAAAATCATAATTTATTTGAAAATGTATTTTTGAGCAAGAAAAAGATTATTTTGAATTATAGATTTATACTAAACATTATAATAAAATGTGAAATTCAAATGAATTTCACTAAATATTCATTTAATCAAACACACTTTATTAACAAGAATTCTTTCAAAAATTAATTTCTCTTTAATATTTATTTAAAAATGAAATGAATTTTTTTTATAGAAATGAAACAAAATTATTGCCCTAGTTTCACATTTAATGTATTTAAAGTATAAATGGTAAAATAATTTCTTAAACTACATTAATTTATTTTTAGATGGGAAACTGCCATTGTCATGAAGCAATTGCACAGGCCAGGAGGTTTTGGACATCGGAATTAACCTCATACATGATACCTTCCCATCTTGGTGTTAAGAAAATTAATAGAGTTAGTACAGCGAAATAATTTTTATAGAGACAAAATAAAATTAATACAGAAATAATCAAATAAATAAATAAATGGAGACAGTTAAATAGTTAATAAATTACTACAATAGACAGCAAAACCTGCCGTATAAATAATAAAAGTAATAATAATAATGACACAAATATTTTAATGTGATTCACCCTTAATTTTTAGGCTACATCCACGGAAAAAATCTAAGATTTTCTTCCACTATAAAAATAGTAGGTATAAAAGAGAGTTTTCTCTAAATCAACACTATAGTACACAATAAAAAAAATTCACACCAAAATAGTTGCACTCAAAGTGTTTCTCAAACACTCCAAAAATAATTATCTCACTATTTTGTCACTCACCCTTTAAGAAAAAAATTTCCAAACCTTTAAAACTCTTTCATACTCATCAAATCAAAATTGCTTTGGTTACCCTCATAAGCACACACCTCACTTTTGTTTCTCACTCATTGTTTGCTTGCATATATTCTTGTTCTCCATCCAAATGGCTATTTATAGCCATTAGACTTGCCTAAAGAATAACTAAAATTTCAAATTTTACAGCACTGAATTTGGTGATGCAAAATTTGACCTTTTTTTTTTAAATTGTGGGCTCCACTAAGAGGGACCCATAATAATTCTCCCCCTCCCAATTACATGGAGGTCATCACCACTATAGTGGCCAATCGACAGAATTCAAACTTCTCCTTTGATAAAGTCTTTGTTAACATGTTTGATCCATTTTCATCAATATAGATCTTCTCTAAATGCAATAGCTTTTTCTCTAATACATCCCATATCTAGTGATGTCTCACATCAATATCCTTTGACCTTGAATGAAAGGAAGAATTCTTACCAAGGTGGATAGCACTCTAACTATCACAAAATAGCTCATATTTATCTTGTTGAAAACCAAGTTTATTTAAGAACTTATTCATCCATAGCAACTCTTTAAAAGTGTCAATTGATGCAATAAACTCTGCTTTAGTGGTAGACAAAGCAATACATTTTTGTTATTTTGATTGTCATGATATAGCTCCCCTAGTAAAGTAATCAGGTAACCAAATGTTGATTTTCTTGAATCAACATCTCCTGCCATATCTACATCTGTGTATCCAAATAACATAGGTTTGACATCTCCAAAACACAAGTATATTTAAATGTTCCATAAAGATACCTAAAAATCCATTTCACTGCAACCCAATGCTCCTTTCCAAAATTTAAAAGGAACTAACTCACAACTCCAACTAAGTGTGCAATATCTGGCCATATACACACCATAGCATACATTAAACTATCAACTGCTAAAGCATATAGAACTCTATCCATCTCTTCCTTCTCTTTATCAATGGAAGGGCTTTGCTAAAAAGTCAATCTAAAGTGATTAACAAGAGGACAGCTAACCGTTTTAACATTGTACATGTTAAACCTCTAAAGTACCTTCTCAATATACTTCTCTTGTGACAACCACAGCTTCTTGATGCCTCTTTCTCCTATAATCTTTATGCTAAGAATCTACTTTACTGGTCCTAAGTCTTTCATAGTAAAAGACTTACTCAACTGCTTCTTCAAGCTGTTGATTCTGGAAACATTTCGACCAAAAATTAACATGTCATCCACATAGAGAAATAACATAATAAAGTCATCATTAGAGAATTTTTGAACAAATACACAATGGTCTAAAGTGGTCTTCTTGTATCCTTGCTCCCCTATAACAGACTCAAACTTCTTATTCCATTATCTAGGAGCCTATTTCAATTCGTACAAGCTTTTCTTTAATCTGCAAACATAGTCCTCTTTTCCTTTTTCTTTAAAATCCTCTAATTGCTCTATAAATATTTCCTCTTCCAAATCACCATAAAGGAAGGTAGTTTTAGCATCCATTTGTTTAATCTTCATATCAAAACTTGCTGCTAAACCTAACACAATATGGATGGATGTCATCTTCACAATTGGAGAAAAAATCTCATCAAAGTCGGTACTTTTTCTTTGGCTGAATCCTTTTACAACAAGTCTAGCTTTGAATTATGGCTAGAGACTGTGTTCTTCATGCTTGATCCTGAATACCCACTTATTCTTTAAAGCTCTCTTGCCTTCAGACAACTTTACTAACTCAAACTTCTTGTTCTCATGCAAAGACTTCATCTCATCCTACATGGCTTCAAACCATTTATGCTTGTGTTCATCATTTATAGCTTCTTCAAAGTTTTCTGGCTCTCCCCCATTAGTTAGTAACACAAACTGGTCTCTAGGATATCTGGCAAAAGGTTGTCTAATTCTATTAGATCTCCTCAGTCTTACTAGAGAAGCCTCATCTGCTAGTGGTTGATCATGAATACTATAATCATCATTTTTAGATGGAATCTTAATGGAAGCATCTTCATCACCTCCATCTAGCGGAATAATTTTAGTTTCATCTCCAACTTCGACACCATTGTTGGAGGAATTAACTTCAATTTTGAATCATCTTCAGAGTTGGGAATGTTCTGCTCAACTCTGACAATATCTTTGATTTTCTTATCTTTAATAAACACAACAGCACAGCTTCTGACAAGCTTCTTCTATATTGGATCATAAAATCTATAGCCAAGTTGATATTGACCATAGCCAATAAATACACATTATCGTGTTTTGACATCAAGCTTAGACCTTTCATCTATAAGAATATGGATAAAGGCTTTGCACCTAAAAAAACCCGTAGATGACCATAGGAAACATCTTTTCCTAACCACACCCTCTCTGAAGTGTCAGATTATAGAGGAACACATGGTGAAAGGTTCAATACATGCACTGCTGTAAAGTAAAGCTTCATCCTAAAATGTTTTAGGTAACTTTGAATGTGAGAGTAAAGATTTGACTCTCTCCATCAAAGTCTTATTCATCCTCTCAGCTAAATCATTCAATTATGTGTCTTAGGAGGTGTCATTTGATGTCTTATACCATGCTCTTTACAATAACCATCAAATGGTCTAGAATACTCTCCACCGTTGTTTGTTTGGATGCACTTCAGTTTCTTGCCAATTTGTCTCTCCACTAGAATGTGACATTTCTTAAAGATATTTAACACTTGATCGTTTGACTGCAAAGTGTATACCTATGTCTTTCGAGAATGATCATCAATGAAAGTCATAAAGTACTGATAACCACTAAATGACTTTAGCATTGTTCCACATAAGTCTAAATAAATTAAATCCATCACATTCTTCATTTTGCAAGGAGTAGAAATCCTAAAAGTAACCCTATTTTATTTTCCTGCAAGACAATCAGCACATTTCTCTATATGCACAAAATTTACTCTCAATAACACATTTTTCTTAGCCAGCACTGTTATCCCTTTCTCACTCATATGGCCAAGTCTTTTATGTCATAACTTAACTATACTATCTTTCTCCACTGCATTCACCATTTCTTTGGAGATATTTGCATGCATAAGTATAGTGCCGAGTCCTTTGTACTTTGAGCCACCACCAATGAGCCTTTAATGAGTTTCCATTGGTCGTTATGGAAGGTGTTGTAGAAAGCTTCATCATCAAGCTTGCCTGTTGAGATCAAATTCAGGTGAATATATGGAATATGCTTGACATTCTTCAATATTAGTCTTGTGTCATTCATTGTTTCTAAACACACATCTCCTTCACCATAAACTCTTGTTCGACTGCCATTCCCCATCTTCATAAATTTATAATCTCTTGGAGTGTAGGATAAGAAGAATTCTCTTCGAGATGTAGAGTAAATGGAAGCACCACTATCAATCACCTAGCTGGTCTCATGGGTAGTAAGATTAACAGTATCATAATAAAAATTACTTCATCATCATCACTGTTGTCATCTTTTCTCATATTTTTGCCTTTATTCTTGTCTTTGAACTTTCAATCAAACTTCTTGATGTGGCCTTTCTTTTTGCAGTAATGACATTCAATATTTGCATACTTGTTTGACTTTCCTCTACTCTTATCTCTTTACTTTGCACTTCAAGTCTCACTTCTTCCTTTAGAATTTACAACAAGGACATCTGAATGTGTTAAAAAGGCACACTTTGATATGCATCTCATCTCTTTATTTAGAAAACTGCTTTTGACAAATTCCATATTCACTACACTATTTAGTGAAAAGTTTGTAATTGAAATCTTCAAAATCTCCCATAACTCTGGCAGAGAAGCCAGCACCATAAGAGCAAGAATTTCATTATTAAAATTTATGCCCATTCCCGACAACTGATCCACGATCCCTTGCATTTCATTCAAATGATCGGTGATAGAAGAGCCTTCCCAATATTTTATCTGCATTAATTTTGTCAAATGAAATAGTTTATTATTGTCGATCTTTGAAGCGTACAGCTCCTCAAGCTTGCTCCACAACATCCATGCATGAGTTTCATTACAAATGTGGTTATACACATTGTCTTCAATGAATTGTCAGATGTAGCCACACACTTGCTCATGCTTAAATGCCTATTTCTCATCTGTCTTGCCTTCGGGTTTTGTTGTAAAAAAATCGATAGATGCAACTTCATGACAAACAGGAGATCTTTCATCTTGTTTCTCCATATGTAGTAATTTATGTCATTTAAGCTGATCATTTTGCTAGTATTAGCCTCCATCATTGAATTATTTAATAATGCCTCTAGAACACGAACCAACAACTCTGATACACACTTGTTAGGAAAATTAACAGATTTAGTGTAACGAAATAATTTTCACAGAGATAAAATAAAATTATCATAGAAATAATCAAAGAAATAAATAAATGAAGATAGTTAAACCGGCCAATGAATGAGTAAAATAGACAGTAAAACTTGCCATATAATAATAATAATAATAATAATAATAATAATGACATAAATATTTTAACATTGTTCACCCTTAATTTTCGAACTACGTCCACAAAAAAATCTAAGATTTTCTTTCACTGTAAAAATAATAGGTATAAGAGAGAGTTTTCTTTAAATCAACACTAGAGATATGCAATAAAAAAAATTTACATCAAAATATTGGCACTTAAAGTGTTTTCCAAACACCCAAAAAAAAAAATTACTTCACTATTTTATCACTTACTTTTTGAGAAAAAAAATTTCCGAACACTTAAAACTTTCTCACACTCATCAAAATAAAATTATTTTAGTTACCCTCAAAAGCACACACATCACTTTTGTTTCTCACTCATTGCTTGCTTGCATATATTCTTGTTTTACATCCAAATGGCTATTTATAGCCATGAGATTTGCCAAAAAACAATTAAAATTTCAAATTTTTCGATCCTACAAAATTTGACCTCTTTTTTTTTAAATTGTGAGCTCTACTAAGAGAGACCCACGAGACCTACACAAAGTTCCTTCTTTGGAGGTTCTTGCATTGCGAGGAAACAAACTGCATGGTCACATCGACCATCTTGCTGCTTTCCCGAGGCTGCATATATTGGACTTGTCTTACATTGAATTTACTGTTGAATTGTCAAAATATCTTTTTCAAAGTATAGTGGGACACAAGTGGTTTACTAGTCTTGGAAGGCAAAAGCGACAGTATAGGAGTAGACTCATTCAGCGCCGGGGGATTCAAAGAAGAAGCTGAAGTTGATGCAAATTATTGTGGTGTTGTAGTTCATATATGTTTACATTATTTGCATGTACTTTTGACAAGTAATTAATTAATATTGGCTTCGTCGTTAATTACTATGTTGCACCTCGATGTATGACATCCATTGCATTTTGTGACCAAATTTTATGCATTTCAACAGTTAGTATGTTGTTTAATTATATTAGCCTTTGTGTTTAATTTTTTTTTCAACAAGAAACTTTAGCAGAAGCTTACTAATTTTGCACTTTTTGGACAGGGGTAACTTAAAAAAAAAAAAAAGACAAACTTTTACATAACCTTTTAAAACTCTGTCATTAGAAGACTCCTAAGAAGAATCAAACATGAAAGAAAGGAGAGAAACTCAAAATTCTTGAATATTGGCGATGGTTAGCCTGAATATTTTAGTTATTTTGTTAAAGAAAGAATAAAAAGAAAAAAAAAAGTTATGATTTAATTTTGTCAATATTTTAGTTATTTTGTTAAAGACCAAAGTATGTATATTTATAATATTCAAATAGAATTTTTTTTTTTTTTTTAAGGAAGAATTGTCAGAATCTTCTACCACAGGAATAAACTCTATAATAAAAAGAATTTTTTTCTTTTGAATTCACTATGATAATAAAAAGAATTATGCTATAATCTCTATAATAATAAAAAGATATAATTATCTCTATGATATAATTATGCTATAATTATATTAATACTGTCTACCCCCGGCCATTCCCAATCCACATCATCATCAATCAGCCTCTGTAAGGCTGTCAAGAACAATAAAACTCGAGGGATTATAACTATAACCCAAAACCACTTGTAAGTTGCCTTATAGTATTCAATAAAAATACTTCAATTTTCAGAAAGTTCATAATATTTCACAAAATTTTATTTAAACTAAATATACTTATTTATTTCATTTTTAATTCCAATGTTTTAATGTTATGAAGTTATTTAAAACTAAATTAATTCTTATTAGTGAAGTATGTTTCTTCTAATTAAAAAAAAATAGATTTTTTTTTTTTAACAAAAGACATTTCATTCATAGCTCTAAGGCATTTAAGTACATCAAAGCATCCAAAGTTTGATGAATATTACAAATCTGAACAGGATTCGTCAAAAGAACATTAACATTTTGTGAAACCCAAACAGCTATTTTATTAGCATTCCTACTAATAAAACGAAAAATATAATTTGACTCCTTCATGCTAAAAGCTAAGATATCGTGAATATGAGCTTAAAGTTTCAAGGAGCTTCAACACTTTGCTTGCTAAGATAGTCCATAAATTGCTTAAAGTCTGATTCAAACATTACTTTTCGCAAATAGCAAACTTTAGCCATTAGAACACCTGTGAGAAGAGTTTGGGCTTCACAACAGCCATAAATGCTATACCATATAGCTTATCAAAACTAGCATCGGTGTAAATTGTAACTTCACCTGGACTAGAGAGACTCCAAGTAGAGGACTGATCAACATGTGTTGAATTTCTGCTCACCAAAGAAATTGATGAAGGAGCATCCCAGTATTGATTCTAGTACGAAAGAGCCACAAACTACCAAAAAGAACTTTAACCACCTCAAAGAACTTCCTTGATAGCCCAGAAATTCTCCATAAGAGGATAGCAAAAGCAACAAAAAGAAGAGACAAAAAAACCCTAGATTTGAAAGAACTATAAGCAAAAAAAAAAAAAAAAGAAGTGAAAATGTCCAATTTCCAGCCATAAAAGGGCAGAAATTGACATGTGAACTAAGGATAGGGAAGAAGATGAACAGTGAGAGAAAAAATTTAAAAAAGAGGAGAAAACTAAATGCAAACATAGATTTAATTTAAATAAATTTGAAATTCATTTGGTAAGTTATTGTACAGATATCTTTACAATTCTGATGCCAAACAACCTGCCGTAAAAACACTAAAAAGATAAATTGTGTCATTTCTCAAGGGTATCAAGGCACAACACCAGCTAAACAATCAAATATATTCTTTTCCATCATCATAAAGGTTAAGCGATTGCTTCTCTTCCATTTTTCAACCAAAGAGCTACTTCTAGTAGCCTTTTTGGGTTTGTCCTCAAGAAGAAGAGCATCCAACAGAAATTTGAGTAGGAAATGGTTGGAAAAAAAAAAGCATCTATTAAACGAATTATAAATTTGAATTTTAATTATTTTTTTATTCATTAAATATGTGATATATATTTTAAACATTTTATATATAATTAATAAAAAAAATACATGATTTATTTAAAATTATTGTCACGATCCAAAACAGGGGTTATGACCGACGCTAGGGAATGAAAATTCTTTTGAATCTAAAATCCGTAGCAAGCCTAAAAATAAATAAAAATACGAAATAGTAATAATAACATAAATAAAATATTTTGTAGTGGAAATAAAATCATAAATAAAAATAAAATAATAATCTGCCAATAAAATTAATTATACATCATCATCTTATATATAAATAATCCTTTAATACAAATTCCAGTTCAAATCCTTAAAATACATAACTCACACAAATATAATACATAAACCCCACAACTATTTACAACTACTGCAGTATCTAGATTATAAAATAAAACTCAGGTAAGCAGTTTACGTAGTGAAGTCAGGGTGGAATGGATTTGCTACTGAGGTATGAAGACGATGATTGTCTTGAAAAATAGTCAATGGAGGGGAGTCAGACCTCACTGAGTGAATTGTTATAATATATATACATGCATAGCTAAATGACAATGCACACATTCAATAGTATATATAATAAATATATATACAAGCAAATACATACAGATGCAACAAAATCATTTTATATATTTTACTGAAAATAATATCCATTTATGAAGGATCAAATAGAACCCTAGAAAATCATAACCTTAAACAGTGTTAGACAACACTCTAGTCATACAGGCTCACTTATTCCAAATAAATTCACTTGTTCCATTTGGACAGTAGATTGACCCCGAAACACTAAGTCAACCGAGCTCCAACAATCTGACTGTTAGTGTGATTGACCCTGAGACACTTGGTCAACCGAGCTCCAGCAATCACACTCCCAAATCATATCACACATCAAATCAAATTAATCCGATCAATATCCACAAATAGTTAGTAATGAGGCCTAAATGCTATCAGCGTACTGGTAAGTACTCGGTCCTAGTATTGCCCACTAGGTAGCACGTTCTATTGATATCCTTCATTTATTATATAAAATATACATTATTAAAACAAATGATGCATGATATTAAATAAAGTAGCAACATAAACTATATACATACTAGAAATATACCAAAAATAAACCAGGTATATTCTGAGTATATATACGTCAAATAAATTCAATTTAATTACAAAATGTACTAGAAATATACTTAAAAATATTTTAAGTATAAATCATTAATGAAACATGCATATAGTTTAAAATATACTAAAATATACCAAAAATAAACCTAAGTAATACTTAAATCATTTATGCATACTTTACTAAAATAAACCATACATCTCTAAAATATGCACCCTAAAACATATATATATAAAATAACAACTCAATGTTATTGCGCTCTCGAGACGAGTCCGATGTGCCTGGTCCATTAGATCTCGGTCTCGGTGCAACTAAACAAATAAACGATAATAGGAAATCAGAATAATTCTAACAAAAATTCTAAGGACTTGATCTAGAATCTTAAACGCAAAATCAGAATAGGAAATTCGACCAGACATCACATTTTATGAGAATTCTACCGAAAATCCGGTAGAACCTCCCATGTAAAATGGGCATCTCTCTACTCAAATAGTAGAGCTGATCCTGCAAAGAAATATACTTCGAATATACATAAAACACAATTCACAATCCCTCGGTCGGACTCCAAACTACAATTCACCAACTGAGGTCCACAATTCACAGAATAATACATAACACATGAAAATTCTAAAAATACCCTTCAATACTCAAAATATAGCAAATTTAAATATTCAAACACTAAAAATATTTATTTAACCGATAAATACACAAAAACCCTAATTTTAATAAAATATTATTAAAAATCGGTAATTCTCAATAAATTCATAAATACTAACCAAAATACATTTTATAAATCCAAATTACATAATTAACCCTAAAACTTACTAAAAATCGATAAAAACTCATTTATTTAGAAAAATTGTATATTATATATAATTTGAAAATAATTTACGAAAAATAGTTCTAATTAGTTAAAAATACTAAATAACTTGTAGAAATCATTTTTATACCTTAAATAACTGGTAAAACCAATTTAATTATATTTTTAGCCAATTTAGTGTAAAATTACCAAAATACCCCTAGTTTCGTAAATTCACTAAAATTAATCAAAAATTCACCAAAAATAGTATAATTACTCAAAATTAATTTTATCAACATATAATTCAATAATATCAATAAATATAGTCAATTAACTAATTAATTTCAATAAAACACATAATTAACCTAATTTTCCAAAAATTACATAAACTAAATAAATTCAAAATAAATATATAAAATACAAATAAATTTCTAAAATTCATTTCAACACCTATAATCACCATAAAAAACAATTTCATAATTTATTGAATTAATTTTCGAAAATTAGAAATATTAATAAAATAATAAAAAATTTACAAAAATCAAAATAATTCCAAAAAATTCCAAAAAAAATTTCATAGGTATATTAAGCTACAAGGATCAAATTTTGTGAAGGGAGTTTGTATGAATCATTCAAATTGAAGCTTAAAAAATTCAAGAACCCTAAATGGCCAAAAATGATAAATCGAAACCTAGAGAAATCTAGACTATTTCAAGTGAAACAAAGCTTGGAAATGGACTCACCAGAGCTCAAGGAGAAGATAGAGACTGGTGGTGTCAAATTTGGTGGTAGGAAACGTGCTGATCGATGGTGACTTCAAGTTTCGACTTCTCTTGGAAAATTCGACCAAAACATGCCGGAGAAGGAGGTAGCAGGTGGCAGAGCAAGCTGGAAGTGGTGGTGGCATGCCGAGAGGCACACCGACGGTGAAGAAACAAGACTTGCAGCGGTGGAAATGGAGGAAGGCGATCGGGAAGGAGGGGAGAAGGGTCGGTGGCACAAGTTGTAAATTTGATGAAGTTTATATATATATATATATATATATATATATATATATATATATATATATATATATATATATATATATATATATATATGCATGTATATGTATATTTGTTAATATGCAAAATATAATCATGCATGATAACATGCAATTTAATAAAACAAGCTAACGTAAATAATTATTTAGGTCTTATTTTTTCAAAAATGTAAATCTCAGAAAATTTTACATAAAGAACCTAAATTAATTAAAAATAATTAAAAATGTCTTTAATAAATATCAAACTCATTAAATAATTATGAATATATATAAAAATTAAAAACACTGTATATTCCAATACAGTTTAAAATTATCTAAAAATCCGGGATATTACAATTAAACATTTTATAAAAATATTTTTAATGTTAAAAAACTATGCTTTCAAATAATTAGTAATCGTATAAAAATAATTAATTGAAAATCAAAATTTATTTTATAAAAAATGAGTCTAACGATAATTAAAAAATTCACGTATAAGACATATGGTGTATATTAGTATTAATAAGTGTCCTATCTCGTTATACAGTATTCACTTTTAAAATCATACACATAAAATAATTAAATTTTGTAATTTTTATTTAAAATTTTTTAAAAAATCATTAACTTTTATTTTATTAAAAATATATAATTTTTAGTAACAACTATTTAAAATTTATATTTTTGTGTATTTTATTATAGATCAAACCCAATCTTATAAGATTTAAAATCTATTTTATTTTTATGTGTATTTTAAAATGGATAAAATTCCAATTAAATTTTATAAGATTTAAATTCTATTTAATAATAGGATTGTATTAGATTTTTAAACTCTATTTATTAAAGAATGAGTCTTTAAATAAATTAATTAATGAAAGCCATTATTTGCTTGGCCAAGCCGTCAAACCCCTGGTGGGTATTAGGCAGATCTTAGGTTCAAGACCTACTATTTCTCTTTCCCATTTGTAACTGACAAAAACAAAAACAAAAATAAAAAAACAAAAATCAATGAACAAAATTTAGATGATTATGCGGGCTAAACATGAGTTTTTGCTGTAACTCGACGAGATGCTGAAAAGAAGTCAGCAAGACCTGCAACGTTTTCCAGCTGAGCAAGAAATGTATCAATCTGCAACGAGGCGGAGCAAATTGCAGATTGATATTTTCCATCTCTTATTAAGTGAATGCTTTTATTGCTTCGCTAGCAGTAGCACCTACCAATTGGACACGCCTTCCCGTCAAGATGAAAATGAAAAATTTTGCAACGTACCTTTTGCTCTTCTCCCTTCTTTTATTTCACATACCTTTAGCTTCATCCTTTTCAACACCGGAAACTGTCCAACAGCACCCATGCCTTGATGACCAGAAATCTGCCTTGGTGAAACTGCAGCTGCAACAGCAACAGCAACAGCGCCTTTTTAACGCCTCAACTTTCCAACTCTGGGATTTGGGAACAGATTGTTGCTCCTGGGATGGGGTTACCTGTGATACTACGGGACATGTCATCGGCCTTGACCTCGGTGACAGAATGCCTATAGCTGGCCATCTTGACTCTCTATTCCATCTCAATCATCTTTTGCACCTTAACATTGCTGGTAACTTTTTCGGATCTATTCCCTCTGGCTTTAGCAAGCTTGGAAATTTGACTCATCTCAACCTTTCTCTTCCTTGTTTTTCTGATCAAGTTCTGTTGGAAATATCGCATTTGACATAGTTACAGTCACTTGATCTGTCGAATGCATATGACTGCGAGAGTAGCCTTAAAATCCAAATCCCAAACCTGAAAACGTTTGTCCAGAATTTGACTTCTTTAACCCAACTCTATCTCGATGAAATTGACCTCTCTGGACAGGGGAATAACTGGTGTGAAGTCCTCACCAGTGCGCTACCCAACCTTAGATCCTTAAGTATGCTCGACTGTGGTCTCTCAGGTCCTGTGTGTTCGTCAATCTCAGAGCTTCCTTTCCTGTCAGAGCTCCAACTTGATTATAACAATTTGTCTTCTCTGCCCCCCAATTTTCTGGCAAATTCTTCACATTTGATGTCTCTTAGTCTACGACTTTGTGAACTGCAAGGGACTTTTCCACAACATATTTTCTTGCTTCCTAAACTACAAAACATAAATATTTCAGATAATTCTCTCCTTAGAGGACAGTTTCCGGAAATTCACTTCACCACTGTCCTTCAATCTCTCCAAATTTCATCCACGAACTTCAACGGGAAACTGCCAGAGTCAGTAAGTAACCTCAAATTCCTAAGAAATTTAGAACTTCGAGATTGCCATTTCTTGGGACTGATCCCTCCTTAAATTGCAAACCTTACCAACATTGTGTACCTTGATCTTAGTTATAATAGTTTTAGTGGGTCCATCCCTTCTACAATTGCAAACCTTAGCAGCATTGTGGAAATCGATCTTCGTTCTAATAATTTTAGCGGTTCCATACCTGCATTCCATGGGGAAGTTGTTCCACATCTTGCAAAACTTTACTAGCCCAACAACCATCTGAATGGGATTGCAGAAACCTCTCTATTTACTCTCCCTTCTTTGAATGACTTAGATCTTAGCGAGAATCAGTTGACTGGTGAATTAAACCAATTCCGAAACGTGTCATCTTCGCTGTTGAAAAGATTGTATTTGAGTTACAAAAATTTAACAGGAGTAATACCAAACTCCATTCTTCAACTTCCAGCCCTTGTTAATCTGGCACGCAACAATTTCGTTGAAATTGAGGATATTTCAAATGCATCTTCGTCAATGCTGGAGAGTTTGTATCTGGAGCATAATAATTTGAGAGGGAGGATACCAATGTCAATCTTCCAACTTCCGAGGCTTACAGCCCTTACAGTGGGTGGGAACAAATTTACTAGGACGCTGAAGCTGGACATGCTTGAGAATCTCAAGAACTTGAGGACTGTTGACCTTTCTGAAATCAGACTGTCATTTAACTATGACAACGCAAGTGTCACCTTTCCACAGCTTAATGATATAAAGCTAAGCTCTAGCAACCTTTCCGAATTCCCAGAATTCCTCAAAGCACAAAACGTTTTGACATGTCTAGATCTTTCTAACAACCAGCTTCGTGGACAAGTACCTAGCTGGATATGGAAGAGCAATTTATTTTCGTTGGACCTCTCCTACAATAACGTTTCTTTTCCTGACCAACCTCAAGGAATTGAGAATACAAGTAAGCCAATCTTTAACACTCTTGCTATATATAATTATCAGCAAGATAAGATTGTTCAATTAGAAAATGATTCTAATCGGTAATTGCATCTTTAATTCTTAATCAATTAGTACAAACAAACAGCTAATTGTGCTCAGGTTCGCGAATATATCTCGATCTATCACGCAACAAAATTGAAGGCCCAATTCCCAGCTGGATATGGAATGACCGTCTATTTCGTGTCAATCTTTCTCATAACCATATTGATACTTTTGATCAGATTCCAGCTAATGTGTACCTTGCTTCATTGTGGATCTTGGATCTTCATGCCAATAAGTTACAAGGTTCACTTCCTGAACTGTTCTGTAATCTTAGCCTACTCTCTTTGTTTGATGCATCCTTTAACAACTTTTGTGGTCCAATTCCAACCTGTTTGGGCAGTAATGTAGCTCTCAATCACGTAGACCTACAGCAAAATAACTTTCAAGGAAGGCTACCAGATTTCAGAGAAGCTAGAATCCTAAGATCAATCAAACTCAATGGCAACACGTTGGATGGGGAACTGCCGATGGCAATTGCACTCTGCTGGAAGTTTGGACATTGGAAATAACCTGATACGTGGTACCTTCCCATCCTGGTTGAACAAACTTTCCGCTTTGGAGGTTCTTGTATTGCGGGGAAACAAACTGCATGGCCACATCGACCATCTTAATGCTTTCCCAAGCTTGCATATATTGGACCTCTCTTATAATCAATTACTGGTGAATTGTCAAAAGATTTTCTTCAAAGTTTAGTGGCAATGTGAACAGATAGCAACAACAAATCTAAGGGAAAGTATATTGGAGGTGGTAACCTCTACTACAAGGAGTCGGTGACAATTATGAGCAAGGGATTGGAAGTGAGACTAGGGAGAATCTTGACAATTTGTGCTTCTCTTGATCTATCTAACAACAAATTCCATGGAGAAATTCCAGAAGAGATTGGAAACCTCAAGTCACTGATAGTTCTCAACCTGTCCGGGAACAATTTCATCGGCCATATCCCATCGTCACTTGGGAAACTAAGGGAGCTCGAATCTCTAGACCTCTCTCAAAACAAACTTTCAGGGGAGATTCCTCAACAACTCAAAAGCTTAACTTTCCTTGCAATGATGAATCTCTCATGCAATCAACTAGAGGGAATTATAGCACAGGGCAACCAGTTTAATACGTTTTCAACTGCTTCTTATGAAGGGAACTCAAGGTTATGTGGATTTCCTTTAACAAGGAAATGTGGTGACGTTCATGATTCAATGCCTCAACCAGTAGAAGAAGATGAGGATTCAATAGTTGATTGGAAAGTTGTGTTGACGGGATATGGATGTGGACTAGTTATTGGCATTTCCATCGGATACACAATACTGAATCGGATGGGAAACAAGTGGTTTCCAAGTCTTGGAAAGCAAAAGAGAAAGAACTTGAGAAGTTCAAGAAGCTGAAGTTGGAGGAAGTGATTGCAGTTCAATTGTGTCTTTTTTTTTGGGTGTCTTAGCAGTAAGCCTAGTCTGCAGTATTACATGTGCTTTTCTCAAGTGATTATCATTGTCTTCTTGTTTAATTAATTAGTATGTTGCATTTCGATGTATGACATCCATGGCATTTTGTAAGGAAGTTTTATGCATTTCAATGAAAGCATCGACTCATGTTAGTTTCTATTTAGAAGTTTCTTTTTTTTTTTTTCAATAACAAGCAAACTTTAATAGTGTTGGAATCAGACAAAGGTAGCTTTTGCAATTACTAGCAGAAGTAACACAAGATTGCTAAGCCTTTTGAGAAGAGAAAAAATAGAAACAAAGCTGTAATTTTTTTATAACACTACTACACATTACACTTCCATTTACTTTGACATATAAAGCTTACAAAATAAAAGTCATCATTACATTCAAAGTTGTAGCACTTCTAATCAGTCACCTAATGCAGGCATCGAAGAACTTGCAATTCGGTTTATGGAAAATTATGAAAAATTGCATTAGTGGTATTTTCATAATTTTCAGCAACTTTGGAGATTCAGATTTTGGTGTGACATGAGCCCAATTTGATTGGAATTGGGCTAATGATCCCAAGTCATTAGCTTTACTTATGAGCTCCATTACATTTTGGGCAAATTCAATCATTTAGGCCTCCAAAATGATAATTTTCTTTTTTAGTTATTTTAGGGTTTTCCTATTTTATTTGGGATTCTTTTTGTTTAAGGTTCTTTCCCTATTTGTCATCGTTATGATTAATACAATTTTGAATTCCTTTCAATTTCCAAAATTCTTTGAATTTTGATGCATATTTCCAGACTTTGCAAATTACAAGTTATAGAAGATTAGTGTTTGGTAGTCGTGCATGATTCAACGAACATTAATTCCTTGTCTATCACTCTTCCATTACGTTAGTTTGGTATCAAAGCTATGATCCTCAGACAAGATGTCTCGCAAGCGACAATAACAACGTATTGAAGAGGTTTATAAGCACAATGACCTATGTTGCCTTGAACAGTGAATGGAGCAAATCGATTAACAGATTAACACCTTCACGGAGCAACTCATAGAGAGAATGGGCGAGCTGTCAGCCAATTAGAATAGGGGGTAGCCAAATCAATACCGGATCCCTAACGTTGATGATCAGAAAAACCCTTTTGCTAATTATAAAGATGACTATGGTGATGATTATGATGGTGTCCCACGTAGGAGACAGTGGGAGGTAGGAATGCAAGCTTCGTGGCACCTTACAACCAGAAGAATTCATTGATTAGTTAGCCGTAGTAGAAGAGATCTTGGAATTCAAGGGAGTGTCTGATGGCTAGCGAGTGCCATTAATGGCCATGAGATTTTGAGATCAAGCAATGGCTTAGTGGCAGCAAATTAAATAGACATGAGTCCGATTGGGGAAGTAAAAAATTATGACATAGGAGAAGATGAAGAAATAGATGCGTTCTATGTTCCTTCCCTTTAATTATTAACATTTAATGTATCAGCATCTACAAAATTTGAGGAAATTATTTAATTGATAATTACACCATTGAATTTTATCAGTTGATTACACGTAATGATGTGCATGAGATAGAGTACCAATTGGTCGCTCGGTATATTAGAGGGTTAAGGGAACAAATCATAGAGACATTCAACATGTTCAATCCTATGTCTATTTCTGCAGTGCACCAACAGGCATTACAGATCGAGAAATGGCGAACATGTGGTTTTATGCAAGCCTTTGATCGAGGGTCAAATTATAATACCCTAGTCTTTAGGACTTAGTATAGAGCAAGTAGGGTGTCGATCTACAGGGAATTTGGAGTAAATATTGTATTAATTGAATAGGTACTAAAATGGATAGGCAAATAAAATCACAATAATAATTAAGTAAGTAAATTATAAGCAAAATAACTACTCTAATACTAAAACTACAATTACTATAAGTTCTTATCAAAACATATGGAAGAATTACAATGATAATTAATAAGGATATGTAAATTAATTATTCTTGACTTAATGACTGGAAATTAGTGCGTATAATCTTTAAAAGCAACTCTCATTGTCAGATTAAAGTAAAGTTCCTAAAAGTAACTCTCGTTGTCAATTAGAAGTGTTCCCTCATAGAGTCTACAAGTTCTCTCGGTTCATTATAGAGATAGGAAGAAACCATAAATGACATTATACCAAACAAATCCTAAAAAGCAACTCTCATTGTCAGATTAGGATATTCCCATCTAAAGTCTACAAGTCCTCTCGGTTCATTGTAGAAATAGACAAGGAAACACAAGTAAAACTACTAAATATCCCTTAAGATGAATTCCTTGTCTCCAAGTGAATTCATTACTTAAATGAATCCAATTAAAGTTCCACCGAATTATTCCAACTCTCATTGTAAATAAAGCGATTTACAAGTTACATATGGTGATCAAGCATATATAACACAATTCTATACTAATTGAATTCAAATCAAACGAGCAAGTATGAGTATGTAATCCTTATTTAATCAACATTTCAATTCCTTTAAATACTTAGCCATTATGCATGGTTAATTAAATCAAAAGACAATCAAAAATAATATAGAAGAGAAGAGATTGAGTTTATACAACCCTTTTAATTTGTCTTCTAACCGAAAATTATCTCTCTTGCATAAATGATCTTCTTCCTTCTTTTTGAATAATAGACAAGATAATAGAAAAGAAGAATGAACTCTCATGAATTCTATCTTGAATTCTATATTGAATTCTATATGAATTCTATCTTAAATTCTATCTAAAATATATCTTTGTTCTCTCTATGTTCTATCTCTGTGTACAAGGCACTAATGACCTATATATAAACAAGTAAAATCACAAGTAAAATAAAAAACATAATTACTAAAATACTCCTAAATAAGTATGCATATTTGCGCTATATCAAACTCCCACATACTTAGACCTTGCTTGCCCTCAAGCAAGTGAAGATCCAAGATGAAAAAGCTAACAAAATTTTCATTTTACTCTAAATAAACGTAGCCACCATACCAAGCCAATTTAATTAAGAACAAAGACAGAAAAGATAATATACTTTCAATGCTCAATAATGATAGAATAAACAAGCCTCATAGTATAAGCAATAAGTTTACACAATTATCTCAATTTACTAAGAGTAAAATAAAAAATGCAAAGTCAAAATTCTAACTAAGCTATGTAGACCAAACAGTCATGTTTCAAACTTAGGAACTCTAGAGGCAAAAGTAAGTTTTGAGACAATTTTAAGCACACTCATTAACTTACTCTTCTCATGGCATTTTTAGATAAAAAAAAATTTTAAAGCAAATTTGTTGGATGTACTCTTTTTGAATGAATGCAAATGAGGAGCAAACACAAATGCACATAACTTACTCGAGAAACATCAACTTATGACATTATACATCTCTTTCTGAATGAATACAAGTAAGGAGCATACTCATTTGCACACAACTTACTCGAGATGCATCATATCACAAGCATTATTTACTTATTATTTTTTATTATTTTTTTATTATTTTTTAATAAAAAGTCCTCATCCATTATTGAAAAGTGAGTGTCTAAGTATTATGGCTATAGTTTCTCTAAAATTACTTAAGACTCTAAGAATACTTAGGTTTAAAATGTTACTAACTAGCCTTAAGCATAGTTAGCAAGTTGACTAATATATTTTTTAGATTTTAGAAATGATAAAAAGAGATAAAAGCATAAACTTATAACTTATACTACATGAAACTTAAACTTTCTACCAATTGAGCATTAAAAATTTAACAAAACATAATAACTTTGATCAAAATCAAAAATCTAATGTGGATGGCTACTATTATATATATATGAGCAAAATGAATGAAAATGATAGTGCAAACATGCAAACATGATAGAAAAAAAAACACAAATATAAAACACACAAAGTACAAACATATATATATATATATATATATATATATATATATGGCATCCTAATATATATAACTAGTATCCTTCCCCCCATACTTAAAACATGCATTGTCCCCAATGTATAGAAAAATAAAGAAGGAAAGGAAAAGAAGTACTTCCCTAGTCATCGATGGGAGTGGTAGGTGGAGAGTCAATGGAATAACTGCATTGAGCAAAATACTTGTCCAATTTGTACTCCATCCTGCATTGGCGACGATTTAGTTGCTATTGATGACGTGCTAAGACATTCAATTACCCTTACATTGAAATTTGGTTGTTCAGAATTTAATCCCACATAGGTGGGTGATCACTCGAAGAACTTGGTGCACTTGGGAGGGGGTATGTAAGGAGGGAAACGTCTCCAAAAGGTTGGTATTATGGAAGCTCATCTGCTTCCTCATCCTCCTCTTCCTCCTCTTCCATGGGTTGGTGGATTGGTTCCTCAACTCGGGTTGCCCTGGGAAGGCCTCGCCAAAAAGATCTTGAGCGAGCGGGAATGAATGTTAAACCTGCATCAACAACTTCTCCTCTTACGAGGGCATGGTTAGTGAAATAAGAACACTCGACTTTTCAAGTGTAATTTCCAAGATTGATACTCAAGGCTTTAGTAATAATTGTGACAACATGACCATGGGTCAAGGGTGCATCCTTACATGGTGCACAAGACAACAATTGGTTAAAAATCCAATTGGTCCAACAAACTTGTTTTCTTTTATGAATGCACCACATGAGAAACATCTCTTGTGTAGAGACCCTATTGAATTTAGATTTATGAAAGACAAGACAAGTAAGGACTTTATGTAGCAACCAATACTTCATATCCTTTATGAACATTGCTTTGGCTTTCTTGGGTTGAAAGGGAGTGTGCAAATCAGTCAAGAAAGTCCAAAACTCATTCAACTTAAAGTTAGAAGGAGGGTCACATAACCCATCCTTTTTGAATCCAAACACTCTACTCATGAAACTATAAGTGAGTTGGTGTTGTTTACCTTCAAACCTAAATTCCAGGATTTGTGAGTTGGTGGCATTAACATCAAGAGTGGTGTAAAATTCAGTGATTAAATCCACATATGTGTCCTCATGCATCGAAACAAACTTTTTAAGACCACATTGGTTAAGCATTCTATCAAACTCATCAAACATATCTATTCTAGTCAAGAGAGAGTTAGGCATATACTTACAAGCCAAAATTTCTCTGAATTTGATGTTGGTAAGCTTAGCCCCTTCCTCATGTGATAGGATGAGGAACTTGGCCTTGTAGGTCTTGCTTAGATTCTCCTCTTCCTCTTGAGGAAATTCTTTAACAAGAGGTCTCTTGGATGTTAATCCTCTACTCTTACCCATATTGCTAAACTTTCTTGAATAGAAGTAGTAATAGAAATGTAAAAATATGAAGATGATAAAAATAAAAATAAAGTAAAGAAAATAGAGAAAATGGAAAGGAAAGGAGTAGAGATTTCGGTTAGGGTCTTTGTGAAAAGAAAATGGAAAGAGTTTTTGTAGGGAGATCAGAGAATGGGGAAGATGAAAGAGTAAGAGTCTTATCAAAATTCGTATAGACTCTTAAGGGTGGGTTTTATAAGTGGTGATGGTGGTAAAAAGGGGGGTATATATAGGTGTAGAAGGTGTGTAAGATGTAGGGGTGTAAGATATATGAAAAGGTGTGTGAGAAAGGGTTAAAAATATATGTTTGAAGGTGAAAAGGTGTATGGGGAAGTGAAAATATATGACACCTCTTGAAAAATGAAACACCTTTTCATTTAATTTTGAATTAAAAATCAAATAAAAACTAATAAAAAGATGTTAAAAACACATATCCAAAATTGATAAATGTGTATGTGTGTGTAAAATCAAAAAATGGAAGTTAGTTACAAGTGGCACGACTCGGCACGGGTGGGACGAGTCATGACGCTTGCTTTCTGTAACGACTTGATCCACTAGAACGAGTTATGACATTTTGATTTGGGTTGTGTCGAGTCATTCCATGTGTAACGACTCGACACGATGGGTTACTGTAATGAATCGTTACGACGTAATGAGTCGTTACGCTCTCATGTAATTTGTGTCGAGTCGTTCCAAATGTAACGACATGGCATGATGTGTCTCTGTAATGACTCGTTACGGCGTAACGAGTAGTAATGGTATGAAAAAAAATGCAAAAATATTTCTAAGTCCTATTCTAAACAATATGTATAAAAGGAATGCATAAAAATTGTATCAAAAACCAAAAATATACTAATTAGAAACCAAATGTATACTAAAAGGAAAATAATGAAATTCTAATAATGAAATGCATATGAATAAGAAAAATTGAACTAAGAAAAGCAACAAGAAAAATGTGTAAAATAAAAATTTTGAAAACAAGTTCATGATAATGAAATGTGAAGTGAAATTGCTAAAAAAATGAAAATGAAATATAAACATAGAATAGAAATCATAATAAAGTAAAAATGTGTTAGTGAAAGTACCTTAATTCCTTTAAGTCTTAGAAAGGTATATAGTTTGACCTGAAGTAGTTGCCTCACCGATCAAGTAGGGTTTGAGGCAGTGTCCATTTACCTTAAATGTTTCACCCTTATCATTCGATATCTCGATGGCACCACAAGGATGAACTTTGACAACTTTAAATGGACTCGACCATCTAGACTTTAACTTGCCCAGAAAAAACCTTAATCTTGAATTGTAAAGCAAAATAGCCTCTCCTTCATGAAAGTCTTTCTTCACTAAATGCTTATCATGCCACAATTTAGTCCTATCCATACCATAAGGTAGAACTCCACTTATTAGATAATTGGCAATGTCGGTGAACCATGGAAGTTCTTTCGATGTAATATTCAAAAGATGTTCACCATGAAATGACTCACTGATTGGGACACCATCATCAAGTTCTCTTAATCCATCTTGGTCTAGCCTTGATAGATGGTCCACTACTAGGTTTTCACTCCCTTTTTTATCTCGGACTTCCTAGTCAAATTCTTGCAGCATTAAAATCCATCTTAAAATTCTAGGTTTTGCATCCTTCTTGCTCAAAAGATATTTAAGAGCAGCATGATCAAAATAAACAATCACTTTTTTACCCCACAAGCTATGATTTGAACTTGTTAATTGCATAAATAATAGCTAGTAACTCCTTTTCTGTAGTGGTGTAGTTGATTTGAGCTTCATCAAGTAGTTTACTTGCATAATATATCACATAAGGCTTGCCTTCCTTCCTTCGACCCAACACAACTCCCACAGTAAAATTGCTAGCATCACACATTATTTCAAATGGCTCCTCCCAATTAGGTGGTTGCAAAACAAGTGCATATACAAGAGCACTTTCAAGGTGTTAAATGCATCAAAACACACATCGTCGAACTCAAACACTGTATCCTTAGCAAGTAACTTACACAATGGCTTTACGATCTTTGAAAAATCCTTGATAAATCTCCTATAAAACCCTGCATGTCCAAGGAAACTTCTTATGTCCTTAACACATTTGGGAGGTGGTAATTTATCGATTACTTCTATCTTTGCTCTATCAACTTCAATGCCTTTCTCTAAAATTGAGTGACCAAGAATGATTCCTTTTTGTGCCATGAAATGACATTTCTCCTAATTCAAGACCAAACCATGCTCGATACACCTATCAAGAACTTTAGAGAGATTTTCTAAACAATGTGAAAAGTTAGTACCATACACACTAAAGTCATCCATAAAAACTTCTACACAATCATCAAGCAAATCACTAAATATTGAATACATGCATTATTGAAAAGTTGCAGGTGCATTACATAAACCAAAAGGCATATGCCTAAAAGAAAAAGTACCATAAGGACATGTAAAAGTAGTCTTAGGTTAGTCTTCAGGGTGAATAGGGATTTGATAAAATCCACTAAGTCCATCTAGGTAACAAAAATAAGAGAAATTAGCTAGCCTCTCTAAAACTTGGTCAATAAAAGGCAATGGGAAATGATCCTTCCTAGTTGCTTTATTCAATTTACGATAATCAATGCACATACGCCATCCAGTGACAGTTCGAGTGGGTATCAATCATTAGACTCATTCCTAATGACAGTTAAGGCTCCTTTCTTTAGAACAACTTGAATGGGGCTTACCCAATTACTATCACTAATGGAATAAATGATTCCATTGTCAAGCAACTTAGTCACATCTTTTCTTACCACTTCTTTAAGAGTGGAATTCAATCGCCTTTAGCCTTCAATGGAAGGTTTGGCATTATCTTCTAACAAAATTCTATGCATACATATTTTAGGACTAATTCCTTTCAAATCATTAATAGAATAACCAATAGCATTTTTATGATTATTCAACTTATCACACAAAGCATCAACATAATCATTAAGCAAAGATGAATTAACAAGAAAAGGATATTTAAGATTACAGTCAAGAAAAGCATATCTGAGATTTGATGGTAAAGGCTTGAGCTCCAACTTTACTTTTTCAGGTGATGCAGTAGCATCTAGATCATCTTCTCTCTTCAAAGATTCAAATCTTGATGTCCTTTGAAAAGATTGATATGGACTTATCTCCAAAACTTGCTCATTAGGCTTATGAACCTTATTTAGCTCCATAGAATTACTTTTTATACACTCATGAATCACCTCTTTATACACCCATCAATAACATCAAAAGCGTCAATATAATCAACTCTGCTTGCCACTTCTATAGGTGTTGACTTCACCATATTTAATACATCAAATTCTAAAGATTCGTTATCTACTTCCAATGTAATTTTCCCATTCTTCATATCTAAAATTGCTCCTGATGTCTGTAAAAACAGTCTTCCAAACAAAATTGGAATTTCAAGATCCTCTTCCATCTCTAACACAATAAAATTTGCTGGTATCATAAACTTACCTACTTTTGTTGGCACATTCTCTAATATTCCAAGTGGATATGTAATAGATTTATGCCAAGGAAAGAGACATGTTGGTAGGCTTAAGCTCATCTAAGTTAAGCTTTTTGTAAATTGAATAAAGCATAAGGCTAACACTAGCACCAATATCACACAAGGCTTTGTCGAAATGCGTACCTCCAATTGTACAAGGAACTGTAAATGAACCAGGATCCTTGAGCTTCTGTGGAGATTTGGAGTACATAGCTTTAGATTCTTCAACAAGAGTTACCAAACCATAGTCTTCAATCTTACTTTTATGGTTAACAATATCCTTCAAAAACTTACCCCATGCAGGCATATCCCTTATTGCCTCCACAAATGATATAGTGATTGTAATCTCCTTTAGATAGTCAAGAAATTTTCCAAATTGCTTATCCAAATTATGCCTTATTTACCTTTGAGGGAAAGGAAGAGTTCTAATATCCACCTTTAGTGATGTAGTATCTTCTTTCTTACTTTGCAACTTACTCTCATCTTTTTTTGTACCATTGACCTCCCCTTTTTTTATTCCTACCTCTTCATCATCAACCAATATTATTTTTTGACTAGAGCTTCCTTCAACTTCTTTACCACTCCTTAAAGTAATGGCTTGGCAAGTCTCTTTTTGTGCATACTTTGGTTGGCTTGAAAGCTTTCTTAAGGG
This sequence comes from Mallotus nudiflorus, assembly GCA_947683625.1. Lineage (NCBI taxonomy): Eukaryota > Viridiplantae > Streptophyta > Magnoliopsida > Malpighiales > Euphorbiaceae > Mallotus > Mallotus nudiflorus. The sequence continues at coordinate 460,752 of CANTUR010000771.1, read as the reverse complement.
TTTAACATTAGAGGAAGAAGCTTGTTGGGCATTTTGTGTTTCAAGGATTCGGTTATGAGTAGTAATTTGCTCAAAAGATATTTGTTTGAATAGCTCCTCATTTTGTTTATTGATGGCAATTTGTTGGTTGACAAATTGCTCAATAAGGTTCTCTAGGTTAGGTTTAGATTGGGGATGACTGAAGGGTTATTGTTTTGTAGGGAATCCAGGTGGGTTTCAAGGTTTAGTGTTTGGGTTAATTTTGGGGTTCAATTGGGAAGATGGGTTTGACTATGAGAATCCAGGATTGGTCCTCCATTGAGGGTTATATGTGTTTGAGTTAAGTCCTACTCTTTGGTTGATACCTCCTTGGATATAATTCAGATCTTCATTAGCACTCATATTACATTAAGAATATGAATGAGGTCCTCCACAAGTCTCACAAACAAGGTTAGTACATTCTAATTAATTAACTTGAGATTTACTTACCATTTTGGTGAGGGCATCCACTTTTTCACTAAGCTTGTTGATTGTATCAAGTTCCAAGATTCCTCTTGCCTTTGCCATAGTAGTTTCTTCACCCATGTACCCTTGAGATGCAAGTTACTCAAGCAATGTAATGGCCTCTCTAGCTATTTTGTCCATCCATTTCCCACCAAAAGCCGCATTAATGATTTTCTATTCTGATATGTCAACCCGTTGTAAAAGATTTGAGGGAACATCCATTCCGGCAAATCATGATTTGGACATTGCTATAATATCTCGTATTTTTAAATATTTTTACACACTATATCGGGATATGCAGTGTTAATAATTTTGAATATATATTACGATATTTTCATGAGTTGATATGTATTTAAAACCTATTTTAATTACTGTGTATTATTTACAGTGCTTTACGTAAAATTTTCCCGGGACTTGCATTTTTGGGGAAATTTTCACGTAAATAATTTATTATTAATTATTTTAAATATATTTTCGGACTTGCATGAACTCATACGTATTTTAAAAATATTAAACACCGTGTATATATGTAATTATTTATTAATTAGGGTTTAATATTACCCTAATATTTTATTAATTATTTATTAGTTTTATTGTTATTTAATTATTTTTATTTAGTATAAATTATTAAAATATTAAATTTTATGTGTGTGGTGTATATTTAATGTGTGTGATTTAATATTATTTTAATTTATAGTATAATCTATATATATATATACACATTATATATCAAAAAAATCAAACTTTGGAAAATTATAAAACTGCCCCCGAGCCTCCTTCTTCCCCGATCACCTTCCCTTCGCCGTCCGGACGCCTGTCGTGTCGTTCCCTTGCCGTAAGAGTGCCATCTGGTGTGCCACCACCTTCCCCAGCCTTCCTCGCCACCTGTGGTAGCCATTTCCGGTGCTTGGAAGCCATTTTTGGCCGGAGAAGCCGAAACTTTGGCCACCGTCGATCACGTCGATTCCGACCACCGTTTTTTACACCGCCAGTCTCTTTCTTCTCTTTGACCTCCGGTGAGTGTGATTCTAGCTTTGGTTTGAGCTTAAATGGTCTAGAATTGCTTAGGTTTCGAATTTTCAATTTCGGCCTATTAGGGTTTTTAATTTTTTTGAGCTTTGAATTGATTGATTCATGAAAACTCCCTTCACAAATGTTGATCCTAGTAGCTTAATCTACATGTATGAATTTTTATGGAATTTTTGGAGATTGTTTGGATTTTTGGGTATTTTTGAATATTTTAATATTATTTTCTAATTTTTGGAAATTAATTATTTAAATTATGAAATTATGTTTTATGGTTAAATTAGGTGTTTAAATGAATTATAGGAATTTATTTGGAATTTTTATGAATTTCTAAGTATTTATTTTGAATTATTGAAGTTTACGTAATTTGAGAAATTAGGGTTAAATGTGTTTTTATTTGAATTTAATTGGATAATTGGGTTTAATTATTGATATTATTGATAAATATGTTGATAAAATTAATTTTGGATAATTTTATAATTTTTAGTGAATTTTTGAAGTAATTTAAGTATATTTATATATATAGGGGTATTTTGGTAATTTTACCCTAAATTGGCTAAAAATGTAATTTAATTGGTTTTAATAGTTATTTAAGGTATAAAAATGATTTCTACAAATTATTTGGTATTTTTAACTAATTAAAACTATTTTTGTGAATTATTTTCAATTATATATATAATATACGGTTTTTCTAATAAAATGAGTTTTTATTGGTTTTTAATGTGTTTAAAGGTTAATTATGTAATTTCTACGTATAAAATGTATTTCAGTGATATAAGGGTATTTTTGGTATTTTCTAGAATTATTCTGTGTTTGTGGACCCCGGTCGGTAGACTATAGTTTGGAGTCCAACCGAGGGGTTGTGGTTGAGTGTTGAGCCTGTTTTTTTGAAGTGTGTTTCTTTGTAGGGTCGGCTCTACTCTTTTGAGTAGAGAGATGTCCGTTTTACAGGGGAGGTTCTGCCGAATTTTCGATAGAATTCTCATAAAACGTGATATTCGGTCGAACCCTAATTTCTGATTCTGTGTTTTATACTCTAGATCGAATTCTAGGATTTCTGTTAGGATTATTCTAATGTCTGTCGTTATTGCTTGTTTAGTTGCGTCGAGACTGAGGGCTAATGGACCAGGCCTGTCGGACCCGTCTCGTGGAGCGCACTAGGTGAGTTACTATACTATATATATATGCTTTAGGATGCATGATTTAGAAATATATGTTTTATTTTGATTAAAATGCATAAATAATATTATTTGTATTTAAGTATATTTTTGGTTTATTTTTGGTATTTATTAAATTATATGCATGTTTTGTAAATAAAATATATTTAAAATGTTTTTAAATATATTTCTAGTTTAATTTATAATTTGATTGGATTTATTTGACGTATATATACTCGAAATATACCTGGTTTACTTTTGGTATATTTCTAGTATATATATGGTTTATGTTGATATTTTATTGAACTTCATGCATCATTTATTTTTATGAATGAATGATTTATATTATTGATGAAGGATATCGATAGAACGTGCTACCTAGTGGGCAACACTAGGACCGAGTACGTACCGGTACGCCTATAGTATTTAGGCTATATTACTAACCATTTGTGGATATTGATTGATTATGATTATTTGATGTGTGAGATATGGTTTGAGGGTGTGATTGCTGGAGCTCGGTTGACCAAGTGTCTCGGGGCCAATCACACTGGCAGTCAGACTGCTGGAGCTCGGTTGACTTAGTGTCTCGGGGCCAGTCTACTGTCCAAATGGATTAAGTGGATATATTTGGAATAAGTGAGCCTGTGTGGCTAGAGTATTGTCTAACACTATCTGAGGTTTTCGATATCATAGGGTTCTATTTGATCCTTCATAAAATATGATTTTCAATAAGAAATATAGAAAATGATTTTACTGCATCTATGTGTATTTGCATGTATATATACATATTAGATATATATACCATTGACTGTATGCATTGTCATTTAGTATGCATGTATATATATTATAGTAATTCACTCAGTGAGGTCTGACTCCCCTCCGTTGACTATTTTTCAGGAGAGTCAACATCTTCAGACCTCAGTAGCAGGCCTGTACGTCGGATTTCTTCCGCCCTGGCTTCTTTGTGTAAATTATTTACTTAAGTCTTATTTTTATAATCTAGACACTGCAGTAGTTGTGAATTAAAATGTGGGATTTCATGTATTTTATTTAAAGAGATGTATTATATTGAAACTGGATTTTTATTTAAAGATATATATGTGATGAGTTGAGAATTGATTTAAACCCAGTGATGAGAATGTTATTATTATATTTATGATTTTTATTTCTGCTGCATATATATTACTATTATTGTTATTATTGCATGTTTTATTTTATTTTTAGGCTTGCTACAGGTTCCGGATTCGAAAGAATTCCCGTTCCCTAGCGCCGGTCATGGCCCCTGTTTTGGGTCATGACAATTGCCTTTGTAGTTCCTTAAACCTTTCATTCCAAGTTGCTTCAATAAATTTTCTCACTTCCATTTTGCTTGAAAGTAGTGATTTCATTCCAAAACTTGGCTGTCATATATGGTGGAAAATATTTATGGAGAAATGCTTGCTTTAATTGGTCCCATGTGGTAATTGATTCATTAGGCAAGCTTGCAAGCCATAGTTGTACCTTGTCCTTGATCGAAAATGGAAATAATCTCAGTCGTATTGCATCATCTATCACTCCATTTATCTTGAAGGTTGCACACATATTGAGAAAATTCAAAATGTGAGCATAAGGATCCTCTCCTTGTAAGCCTCCAAATTAATTTTTTTGCATCATCTGGATAATACTTGGCTTGATCTCAAAATTGTTGTTGGCAATAGCCGGAGCCACAATTCCACCAAAACTACTCAAAATATCGGGCATGGAAAAATCATCCAATATCCTTCTCTCTGGTTAAGACATTCTATTAAATTTTAATTGATTCTCTATCTTTCGCCTTTGTTCCCTGCACAAAGCACGTATGGTTAGATCAATTTCAGGATCAAAAAGCAGGTTACTATCACTAGCACTCTTAGTAAGCATATAGATTCATAATTAAACTATTAATGAAAATAAAATTTAAAACATAAATTAAAATAGAAACAAACAAAAAACAAATAAACACAAAAATAAATAAAAATTAAAACAAGGCATAAAACAACCTTTCTCTACCCTAAATTAATAAACATCACATATCAAATTCCTCGACAACTGTGCCAAAATCTGATCGAGGGTCAAATTCTAATACCCTAGTCTCTAGGACTTAGTATAGAGAAAGTAAGGTGTCGATCCATAGGGAATTCGGGGTAAATATTGTATTAATTGAATAGGTACTAAGATGGATAGGCAAATAAAATCACAATAATAATCAAGCAAATAAATTATAATTAAAACAACTACTCTAATACTAAAACTACAATTACTATAAGTTCTTATCAAAACACATGGAAGAATTACAATGATAATCAATAAGGATATGTAAATTAATTATTCTTAACTTAATGATTGGAAATTAGTGCGTATAATCTTTAAAAGCAACTCTCATTGTCAGATTAAAGTAAAGTTCCTAAAAGTAACTCTCATTATCAATTAGAAGTGTTCCCTCCTAGAGTCTATAAGTCCTCTCATTTCATTGTAGAGATAGGAAGAAACCATAAATGACATTATACCAAACAAATCCTAAAAAGCAAATCTCGTTGTCAGATTAGGATATTCTCGTCTAGAGTCTACAAGTCCTCTTGGTTCATTATAGAGATAGACAAGGAAACACAAGTAAAACTACTAAATATCCCTTAAGATGAATTCCTTGTCTCTAAGTGAATTCATTACTTAAGTGAATCCAATTAAAGTTCCACCGAATTATTCCAACTCTTATTGTAAATAAACCAATTTACAAGTTACATATGGTGATTAATCATACATAACACAATTCTGTACTAATTGAATTCAAATCAAATGAGCAAGTATGAGTATGTAATCCTTATTCAATCAACATTGCAATTCCTTCAAATACTTAGCCACTATGCATGGTTAATTAAATCAAGAGACAATAAAAAACAATATAGAAGAGAAGAGATTGAGTTTATACAACCCTTTTAATTTGTCTTCTAACTGAAAATGATCTCTCTTTCATAAATGATCTGCTTCCTTCTTTTTAAATAATAGACAAGATAATAGAAAAGAATAATGAACTCTCTTGAATTCTATATGAATTCTATATGAATTCTATCTTAAATTCTATCTGAAATCTATCTCTGTTTTATCTCTATTCTATCTCTGTGTACAAGGCATTAATGACCTATATATATAGGCCTTAGAAGTGGTTACAAGAGGTTACAAAATAGAAAGGTACCCTTTGACATGAAGGGTTACAACCCTATGCAGAATACATAACTTCCAGGAAATTTTTTTCCATCTAAATGACTCTATCTCTGGAAAGTCCCTTCATTAAAGTTCTAGATCTTTGAGTCATATTTCCAATATAACTTAAATCACCTCATTTGGATGTCTGTATAGAAATTTATGACCAAAATACGAAAATTGCTCAATCTAAAATCTTCTAGGCCTTTTGACCCTGTGCCGAGTCGTTCCAGGATGCCAACTCATTATGGAAACTTTCTGTAATGAGTTGTCCCATGTGTAATGACTCATGACAGTCTTGAATCCTTCAAGAGTAAGTCTTTTTGCCTTCCAACTTTTTTTAACCAAATCCAAGCCTTTTCCAATGATCATTAGACCTAAAAACACATCAAAACATACAAACAAACCTAAAATGCATTTGGAAGATAAAAATCATATAATAAGAACATAAAAACACAAAATCACAAGCAAAATAAACAACATAATTACTAAAATACTCCTAAATAAGTATGCATATTTGCGCTATATCAGCCTCTGGAATTAAAAGTGCAAGAGGCAATGACAATGTGAATTGTGCGATTAGAGGAATGGCCCAAGACAATGCTATAACCAAAGCTAGAGCAATACCAACCACTACACAGAAGGTTAGCTTGAGTAATAGTATTAACTATTTTTCTTGTGGAAAAGTAGATCATAGGCAGTCTGAATATAAGAAGAAAGGAAAGAGGGTAATGTTTGTTGATGCAGATGAGCAGTATAAAGATGAGGATGTAGCTTACCTAACTGGTGAGCTAATATTTAATCCAGATTCTATTGATAAGGAGATTGAGATTGGTGATGTAGGGGGTACTTTGGTTGTGTGAAGATTCTATCTAACATCCAGAGCTACTAATGAATGATTGGTTATGAAATAATATTTTTCGGTCTACCTGCACTATTAAAGGCAAAGTATGTACATTTGTTATTGATGGAGGTAGATATGAGAATATAATTGCAGTAAAGGTAGTCTAAAAATTAGGAATTCCAATTATAAAGCATCTTAAGCCTTACAAGTTAGCATGGCTGAAAAAATGGGGTGAGGTAACAATGTCAAAGTGTGCCTTGGTTTCCTTTTCTAGTGGTGTAAAATACAAAAATGATGTTTGGTATGATGTGATAGCCATGGATGCATGTCATTTGTTTCTAGGATGGCATGGTAATTTAATATAGAAGTAACTCATAATGGGAAGAATGACACCTATAGTTTCATGTTGAGGGTGTGAGGATCATGTTAGTGCCTCATAAGGATCGTGATCAGCCTGAACAGGTGTAGGAAGACAATAAAGGCGACATGAGTTTACTAACTCTGGTGCAATTTGATAGGGCAGTGTAGAAATTTGAAGTTGTTTTATGTATTATTTGGGAAGATGGTGGATAAGGAGGTAGTAGTTCCTGATGTATTTTTACCACTTTCCGGAAGAGTTCAGTGATTTATTTCCAGAAGAATTACCTAAAGGGTTACCTCCTATGAGGGATATCCAACATCAGATTGACCTTGAACTAGGAGTAGCCTTGCCAAATTGGCTACACTATAGGATGAGTCCTACTTAGCATGAAGAATTGAGGAGGCAAGTAAAAGAATTGCTAGCTAAAGGATACATTTGGGAGAGCTTGAGTCCTTGTGCTGTACTAGCCCTTCTAACACCAAAAAAGGATGCTTTCTTGGTGGATGTGCATTGATAGTCAGGCCATTAATAAAATAACTGTCAGGTATTGCTTTCCTATTCCTAACTGGATGACTTACTTGATCAGCTTAGTGGGGCTATAATTTTTACTAAACTACATCTAAAAAGTGGTTATCGTCAAATTCAAATTCGAGCTGGCGATGAATGGAAAATAGCCTTTAAGATAAGGGAAGGATTGTATGAATGGTTAGTTATGTGTTTGGGTTATCGAATGCACCAAGCACTTTCATGCGTGTTATGAAGAAGATTTTGAGGTCATGCATTATTAAATGCATTATTGTGTACTTTGATGATATTTGATTTATAGTGCTAATCCGGATGAGTACCTTAGTTAGTTACGAGATGTCCTCACTGTGCTGTATAAGGAGAAGTTTTATGCAACCATTAAGAAGTGTGTATTTTTTACTACTAGTGTGTTTTTTCTTGACTGTGTTGTGTTGGGTATGGGATTATAGTTGATAAATCAAAGGTAGAGGCTATGAAATGTTAGCCAAAACCTATACCATTACTGAGGTGAGGAGTTTCCATGATTTGGCTTCATTTATAGACATTTTATTTTTCTTTTTAGTAGCATCATGGCACCTATTACTGATTGCATAAAGAAAGTGGGAAAATTTATGTGGATAGATGAGGCAGAAAAAGGCATTTGAATTTATCAAATTATAATTACTACAACTCCTATTTTAGTGTTCTTAATTTCATCAACCTTTTGAATTGCATTCAGATGCTTCTACTGTAGGAATTGGGACTATTCTGAGTCAAATAACAAGGTAGTAGCATATTTCAGTGAGAAGTTTTCGGGGCCTTGTAAACTGCGAGGTTTAGTGCGCATCCAAGATTTTAGCAATCGCAACATTGTTTGAGCTCAAGGCTCTAAAGAACACACTAACCATTGTCATAAAGACATGGCATGGAGATGAGGAGTCGCCACCTAAGGTAGTAACCAGGACAAATTGAAAAGGTCAGACTTGATTCCCTAAATAAAAGCTAGCACTACAACTAGGAGATTCTAGATATGAATTACCAACTTCTTTTAGTCTCATGTTCTTTCATAATTACTGTATGCATTATTATCTTATCCTCTATTTACATGCAATTCCCTAAAAAACAATCAACTCCAAGGCAAACTAGTCATGAAAAATACAAGTAAATAATGCATTCAATAGAACATATAATCCCTAAGTTAGTCTAGTCTACATGAATTTAATTAAATAGGGTAAATGTACATGTTTTAATTCTAAAGTGATATAAAATCTACAAATTATGAAAAAGGCTTAAATTATGTGGGCTAAGTCCTAAATTAATTAAATTAAATTAAGTGGACCTATGTCTAATTTACTAAATGGGTCTAAGTTATCTCTAACCTAAAATCTAATTAATTATGGACCTAAGGATATATTTTAATCAATTAAACCCTATTTAATTATTAAGTGAGATTGGCTAATTAAAAGATGGGCTAAAAAGGAATCATTTAAACTTAAATAAATGAATTAAAACCTAACATGGGCTTAAGGCCCAAAACACATAAAAATAAATAAATAAGCCCTAAAAAAAATTAAATAAAACATGCCAAAATAATTAAATAAAATATCAAACAACTAATTAAATTAATTCCTTTTAAATCCTAATTTTAATTAACATGCAATCCTAAATTAATCTACTTCCACCATTGATTTTAATTAATTACCAAATTAAAACCCTAATTTTACTAACTAATTAATCAACATAAACATGTAATCATATATAATTCTACTATTCCCACTATTAGGGCTATTATAATAATCTATAGAAAATAATAAAACTAATTAATAGACCCCAAAAAATATAAATAAAAAAATTAAATAAAAAATAATAAAAACCTAGAAACTAAATCTAGCTACAAGGTCTTATCTATGGCATTCCATGGACTTCTATGAGTTTAGTCCTCCAAACATGATCATCATGTATTTTCCTCCATAATCACCATAAAAAGATAACAAAATTATGATTAGTAAATAAATTATAAAAATAATAAAACAAAATTAAAAATAAATCAATCAATCAATCAAATCAAATAGAATAAGGAGAAGATGATGTTTATGGATGATTTTAATGGAGTGCTCCTCAGATTTTGTAAAATCACTATTCTTAATAGGTTTTCAAATCTTGTTCTTCAAAATCTTCAATTAATCAATTAAGCAAAAGGAATTTTATGTAGAGAACACTTTTTTTAAAACACTAAATAAAGGAAAAGAGAGTTAAGAATGCTTTTTTTAAGAAAAAAAATCAACTAAAAAGCTAAAAGACAATTGGCGTAGAGAAAATATTAAAAAGTTAAGAATAATTGTACTACATCCTCCCAGATGCTCTTTCCTCTCCTCATTTTTTCCGTCCTCCCCTTTGAAGGAACCAAAGCCCCTCTTTTATAGTGAAAATCTACATATAAATTGATTCCTAAAAGACTTTTATTTCCTTAAAAACATTAGATAAATATCAAAAATAATTTTAAAAGAATTTGAATCCAATTAGGATTCAAGAAAAATACATTTTTATTTTTTGAAAATTCAAAAAACAGATAGAAAAGGTGTAATTCTGATCGGAATTATAGAATTCCAACCACTCTTTTTTTTAACTTTTAATTACAAAAAGGTCCTTGAAAGAATTTAAGTTTTTGCAATTAGGTCCTTAAAAAATATTGCAATTTAGTCCTTGAAAACATTAAATCCTTTCTTTGAAAAATACAATCAAACCTCTAAAGTTTCAAAGTTCAAGTATTGAAGACCTATTCATGACATTTTCATCATTGGAGTCCTTTATTGCATCCATAACACATCATCCTGAAATTGGGTGCTAACAGTTGCCCCCTTTGTCACTATTTGCTTGACAAATTATAGCAAAGCAAATTAGCACTCAATTTCTAAATTGAAAGTTAAGATACTTACCTACACTCCTTGAAGCTTTTGCTTATGAACTTGCTATACTAAGACGTATAGCATTGATTTGAAATGACACATCATACTTAGTTGTATAATATTGATTATACTCGGTCGTATAATCTTAGGTGAAAGGAACTCATTGCACTCAGTCGTACAATGTTAACTATACTCGGACATATATTCTAAATTGAAAAGGAACATCACACTCAGTCATATGATGCCAATCATACTCGGTTGTTAAAATTGATTGAAAATACATTATGCTCAGTCATATAATACCGACTACACTTGAACGTATAGTCTGACTTGAAAAGGAACATCACACTCAGTTATATAATGCCGATTATACTCGCTCTTATAATCTTGATTAAAAATACATTTTACTCGGTCATACAATGCTGACTACACTTAGACATATAGTTTGTATTGAAAAGAAACATTATACTCAGTCATATGATGCTAATTATACTCAGTTGTATAATCTTGATTGAAACTACATTGTACTCGATCGTACAATGCCGACTACACTCGGACGTATAGTTTGAATTAAAAAGGAACATCACACTCAATCATATGATGCCGATTATACTATATCATATAATCTTTATTGAAAATACATTATTCTTAGTCATACAATACCGACTACACTCAAACATATAGTCTGTATTGAAAAGAAACATCATACTCGGTTGTATGATGCTGATTATACTCAGTTGTATAATCTTAATTGAAACTACATTGTACTCGATCATACAATGCTGACTACACTTGGATGTATAGTCTGAATTGAAAAATACATTGTACTCCGTCGTACAATGCCGACTACACTCGGACGTATAGTCTAAATTGAAAATACATTGTACTCCGTCGTACAATGCCGACTATACTAAGACGTATAGTCTAAATTGAAAACACATTGTACTTGGTCATATAATGCTGATTATACTACCAAAAAATTTAATAATTCATTAGGAAACATTATAATTTATGACCAAATTGCAAGGAAAAGAGTGGACTTGAATGCAAACCAAAAGCTAAAGGACTAAAGTGGATATTTGCCATTTTAATATAAACATTTTCCTCTTTTGCCAATTGATTTTCTCTTCTTCCTATCCTTCTTCATTTTTTCTTTTCTCTTCCTTTTCATTTTCTCTTCATTTTCAAATTTTTTCCTTTCAATTATTCTTTCATCTAATGTCTAATTTTGAATCCGTCTAATCCTATGGCTCACCCACAATGCAAACTATTTGGGAGCACTTCCATATAATCAGATCCCATCACTTCACATCTGCATTTTCCTCAAAATGATTTGGGACTTCGTGAAGGTGAAGACATGTTTCCCCTATCTCATTTGCACCTCCATAGATGCTCTCAAGCTGGAGATAAGGTAAATTTCCTACCCCTATCTTTAATTCAGCAATAAACATATTTATTTTAGTATGTAAAATTAATATGTTCATGCATGCAATTATAGAATATTTGTTAAGAACATTAGATATAATTTATGAAAAATTGACAATTTAGAACCAAAATTTACAGAATATATTATAGGACTAATATAAATATGTTCAAATTTACTAAATTTCTCATCGGGATTCTGAATTCCATATTAGAATTCTCAGATTTCGAATCAGATTTCTCAGATTTTCGATCAAAAATTTGGAAATCCAATAGAAATTTTGGATTTCCAATCAAAAATCCAATTTTTCAATTAGATTTTTACTGAATTTTTTTAAATGTTAATGAAATAAAAATGACAATGTTAAAACAAAAATTAGAGATTTGGGAAAAAAAAAGGTTTGAATTTTTTAGAAACCACTAAAATTCTCGGGTTGCTTTCACTTGGCTCGAGAATTATTCTATGACTTGTCCAAAGAGGTAGTACAACATCTCTGGGCATCTGTCTTTTGACGCTTCATTGCTGCTTTACCAACTGCTCGAGGTAGGTCAGACCACTACTCACTTTTTGCTTTTGTCTAGAGGTGGATGGACACCACTCATACTTTTCACACATGAGTGGGTGAGCTGACTATTTTCCCAATGAGCTTCTTTGAGTCCCCTTTGATATCCATTTCTACACTCTTTCGAAGGATGTTAGGAGTTATTATGTTTGTGACTTGCTCAAGTTTGTTTTGACATGGAAGAATCAGAAAAATGTGCTTCTTTCTTCTCACATTCAAGGTTTTAGGAGATTACCTACCACTACACCTCACCAGATTCTTCAGAAGGCGAGATGCTTCTTGTTGATATTACTTGGCATTACTCTTTTTTGCAAGACTAGTCATGAGGTTAGCATCGCTCTTATTAGTCCCCTTTAGGATCTTGCTATGGTTGGTACTTTAGATTGGGGATCTGCAATGCTTGCTTATCTCTACTATAGAACGGATACTATTTACAGAGGCATTGTGACGATGTATGGTTTCTGGCACATCTTGCACGTATGTTTCCTATCCTTTTCAACTTTGCTTATTTTAACATTTTCCTCCTTATTTCTTTCATCTCCTCTCTTTTAGATATGGGGCATTGAGATTGGAGTGATCCCAGGCTTCAAAACCATTAGCTTTTATAAGAGTCTTCCCCTGATGCAAAGGTGGGGTTCCACTCATCTTGTTAGCATTAAGCATGACTTGCAGACTTATCGGGATTAACTAAACTCCTTAGAGTGGGACATGGTAAGACAAATTTGATTTTTGGTATTTCATCAATTGTAAAAGTTTAATAAACTTAAGTAAATGAGTTTGTAGGTAAACTCAGATTGGCTAGCTAGTGTTAAAGATATTCAGTGATATGACTTCATGACAACAATTATGAGGCTTAAGACTATAAGAGTTATGCTCCCTGGTTATGGCTGCCAGATGTGGTATCTTGGTGAGCATGTTTATCATTGGCATATGGGACCTTCCAAGAGATGTGTTCCTTCTTCTATTCCCTCCTCGATATTGCAAAGTAGCAGCATGACTGGTCCCAAGCTTAGAGCAGCTCTTGAGGGATATGATGCTTTGACTTTGCTTGAGCGTTCTTATCATTATCAGGAGTATATTCGAGAGAATCTCCTAGAGCAAGTTCCTACAAACCTAGTTGAGGTATGCTTTCTGTCACTACTTTACTTTAGCTCTTTCATCATTAAATATGACATTCACTTTTTCCACAGGTTGAAGAAGTCCCTAATATTGCTATGGAGGAGACTGAGCAAGAGGTTGAGCCTGCTCATTATAGTGAGGCTGCTCATGGTGATACTTCCTCGAGTACTATTTTGGGTGATGTTCCCCCATTTGATAGGTCTATGTATTATTGGGCTCCCATAGTGCAGACTCCTGTTGATCGACATATGTACTTTGATGCAACTCAAATTCCTAATTTCTCTCATATTGATGCTTCACATATAAGTGCAATTTTCTTTTGCTAACCTTGTACAAACTAGTACTTGTTGTTAAATTTGTAAACTTCAAAATTTATAGGTCCCTAGGACACAGGTAGAATATTTGTACAAACTTGCCTCTTCCTAGAGATTGTTTACTATGGAGATTACAGATACTTGGAGGGTTAGTATTTACACTAAATATGCAAATGTACACATGATACGTATGATATGCATGATTCTTACTACTATAAATGCAATAGAGTTATGACGGGGATCTAGAGTGTGAGAATAAGAGGCTTTGGCAACAACTTGCTGGTCTTGGTTTTGATAGTTATGATGTTGGGATTTATATGCCCCTAAATCAAAGTGATGATCTAGCTAGAGGATCAAGCCCTAGGCCAGATACTAGAGCTTAGGATGACTAATTTTCTTTAGGACTTGTGTTAGCATGACTATACTTTAGATACTTCAGAATTGTTTCCTCTTATGAATGAATTTTGGACTTTTATTTTGGATCAAGCTGCTTTTCTTTTCTTTTTATTTTTTTTTTTCTCGCCAAAAATGTTAGAAACCCAACTGGCATCATAGAATTCTAAAAATCTAGAATTTCAATTGGAATTCTGAATTTCCAATCGGAAATTCGACTCTGGCTTTGCATATTTTCCTGTTCTGACATGAGTTTGGTCTAAAAATGATCGAAACAAATCCTAATCTTGTCCATCTTTTGAAAACATATTTGAAAAAATCCTAATCCCATCGGTATCATCTTTTGAGGCTATTTAAGAGTCATAGATGAGACTATCGTGCATCCTTCTCTTTATTTCTTTTCATCATGACACAAGCTACTTTTAGTTTGATGAAGAAATTTCTCAAGACCATGAATGGAGATTATTAGAACATAATGCTACCTTTCCATGTCAAATCCTTAAAGTCCCTTTAACACTTGAAAATAGACAATAATTTCTTACATGCTGCTGACAAATTCTATGACACTAAGGATCATGTATTTAAATTCAATAGACAAGAGTTATGTCCATTAATTAAGGAATTTGCTGCTATTCTTGGATGTTTATTAGATTCAACTACTACAATTGCTCTCCTTGATCTTGCAATGGAATTTCCTAGTATACTTGTAGCACTTTTCAATATGCCTCTAGATGTCATCTACATGCATGCACACAATGCTGGTACTATTAGTCTTCCTTTTTTTATTACCTCTTGTGAAGCTAGAGACAAGAACAATGCTGCTTGGATCAAAACTGTCACCTTCTGCTTGTATGCTCAGTTTCTACTAGTGTCTTCTCATAGAGAAACTGGAACAAGTAGAAACTGAAACTATCTCTGGGTTAGATAATTTTAAGGTTCAGAACTGACTCTCAGGCAGTTTGTTTCTCCTTTTGGTATGTAACCCTTATTTTATTTTATTTTTTTAGATTTGGTTACAGGAGAAGTCAAGTCTACTTAATGCTCCTACCAATGCTTTAGTTTATCAACCTTATCAATTACAGTCTCTTCCTTTGAAGATAAGGGACAAGCACGATATAAACTTGATAAGTCGACATGACTATTCACGACAACTATAAAGCTTGGGTTGTCATGCAATTTGTAGAACCACTAGAATTTACTAGCTATAAAAGGACTCAAGTATTATCAAATGAGTCACAAAAGAAAAAACAAAAACAAAAATAGTGGTCTTATAAGTCTGATTTCTTATGTTTTATTTTTCCTTCAAGTCTTTATGCTTTGTAATAAAGATAGAATATGCAATATAATTTCAATTTATTTCATTAATTAAGGAAAAAATGAGTACATTTATTACATCATATGACATAACTCTTGTTATCAGCTAGTCCTTTCAAATTTTCTAACTGAACATTTTTTTCTTCACTTTTATCTCCCTACTTAATCAACCTTTTACGAGTTTTTTGGTCAACGGGATCATCTCTTTTATTTTATTCCCTAGTTTTTGCCTGCCAGCCCTTTGTGGGTTTTCTGAATAGCGAGAATGTCCTAACTTTTGCTTGACTAGTCTTTTCAGGTTTGTTAGCCAACAGACTTCTTTTTTTTTAGAGGAAGTATTTCTTAAGATGATCTAGATTGATTGGCTCAGTGAACTCTTTCCCTTCTAGATCGAATATATTTGTAGCTCCTTTGGGTAGGATTGTCTTGACTAAATATGGTCCTTCGCAATTTGGTCTAAATTTTCCCCTTGAATCAAACACCATCGCCCTTGCCTACTTTAATACCATATCTCTAGCTTTTATTTTTCCTGACTTAGCCCTTTTGTTGAAAGCTCTCGCTATTCTCTTCTGATAAATCTGAGTGTGAAATAAAGCATCTATCCTTTTCTCATTTAGAGATAGTAGGTGATCGAATCTCTTTTGTATCCATTCACTCTCAAGAATTTTTGCTTCCATAATGACTCTCAAGGATTTAATTTCCATCTCTATGGGTAAAACCGCTTCACAACCATATGCTAACGAGAATGGAGTTTGTCTCGTAGCAGTGCGTGTTGTAGTTTTGTATCCCTATAAGGAAAAAGGGAGATATTCAAACCAATCTTTATGCATTTTCACCATCTTGGAGAGAATCTTCTTTATATTCTTATTAGCCACTTCAACTACACCATTAGCTTGAGGTCAATAAGGCGAGGACTTATGATGATCAATCTTATATCTCTGTAATAATTCAATCACTTCTGCCTGGAACTGAATGCCATTGTCTATCATAATATGGTGTGGGATCCAATATCTATAAATGAGATTCTTCTCAATAAACCTTGCCATCTATCTAGCCTTTAAGGTACCAAAGGACTCTGCTTCTATCCATCCAGAGAAGTAGTCAATTGCAACTACTATATATTTATGCCCATTCGAAGCAGTTGGTTTTACTTCCCCTATTATATTTATTCCCTAGGCTGTAAAGGGCCTGGAGATGTTAAACTATTTAGCACTATAAGGGTAAGATGATTGAGGTTCCTGTTTACTTGACATTGATGACATTCTCTCACTACTCGGATACAGTCCCTTTCCATGCTCATCCAATAATACCCTTGCTGAATCATTTTCTTTGCCAGAATCATCCCATTCATGTGAGATCCATAAACCCTTGCATGAATCTCTCTCATTTCCTGTTTTGCTTCATCCTTCTTGAGACATCTCAGTTGTATTCCATTTGACATCCTTCTATATAATATCCCATTAGGACTTGCATAATGGCATGCAAGAACATGAAGAGCATACCTTTCTTTGGAAGTTTCTTCATCTAGATATTTCCTTTCCTCAATAAATCTCTGAATGTCATAAAAACACGACTTTTCTTCTGGCCGTATCTGGATACTCTTGACTTATTAGTCACTATAACATGGAGCTTTCATTTTCATTATTACCAAAGTCTTCATCATTGATCTTGTTAGTTTATCCCATATTAAAGAAAGCGTTGCCAAGGTATCCACCATTTGATTCTCATCTCTTAGTAAATGCATAAAGAGACATTTAGTGAAATTCCTTATTAGCTTTTTCAAATAGCAAATGTAAGGTTTCAACCTCTCTTCTTTCACTTCCCACTCCTCATTAGCCTGACTAATGACTAACATGGAATCTCCATAAACTAGTAGGTCCTTAGATCTAACTACTAGCGCTGCTTCCATGCCGTAGATGCATGCTTCATACTCAGCCATGTTATTTATGACCCTGAAGTCTAATTTCTTGGCCATTGGGATGGTTTCTCCTCCTGGTGTAATAAGAATTACTCCTAGCCCTACTCCTCTATTATTCACAACTCTATAAAAATAAAGCTTCCATTCACTTTATTCTATTACTGCTAAGTTCTCATATGGAAACTCTAGATTCCACTGCTCATTTCCTTTTATTGCATTATGGGCTAGAAATTCTACTACTACTCTTCTTTTGATGACCTTAGTAGTGACGTACTCTATATCAAACTCAGTTAAAAGTACCAGCCATTGAGACATCTTTCCAATCAAAGTTGGTGCTTGAAACAAATATCTCAAAGGATCTATTTTTGAAACAGCTTGTACTTTGTAAGACTAGAAATAATGCCTTAGGTTTTTTATAGCCCAGATCATGATCAAACATGTCTTCTCCACAAGATCACACTTTTCTTCATATGGTAGGAATTTTTTACTAAGATAATACACTGCATACTCCACCCTTTCTGGTCCTTCTTATGCCAACATTGCCCCCATTGCTTTTTCTTCTAAAGCCAAATATAAGATTAAGGGTTTACCTTGCCTTGGTGGTCTTAACATTAGTAAGGTGTTCCTTGATCCTATCAAAGCCTTTTTGACATTCTTCATTCCATTCCACTGACTAATTCTTCTTTGAAAACTTAAAGATTAGATTATAGACCATGGAAAGTCTCACAATAAACCTACTGATGTACTATAATTTTCCAATAAACCCTCACACTTCCTTCTCTATTCTTAGTGTTGGCATCTCTTGGATGGCTTTAATCTTGTCTGGATCGACTTTTATTCCTCTGTTATAACTATATGCCCGCCAATAACTTTCCAAAAGTCACCCTAAAGATGCATTTCTTCATATTAAGCCTTAGGTTATATCTTTTTATTCTTGCTAGGAACTTATCTAAAGCCTCAAAGTGTCCCTCTCTTGTTTCTAACTTAACCATCATATCATCGATATACACTTCCACTTCCTTATGCATTATATCATGAAATAAGGCAATGGCCGCTCTTTGATAAGTCGCTCCTATGTTCTTTAACCCGAAGGGCATCACCTTATAGCAATACATCCCCCATTCCATGATAAAAGCAGTTTTGATCTTGTCCATAACTTCCATCATTATCTGATTATAACTTGAGAACCCATCCATGAAGGACTACATTGCATTATATGTTGTGCTATCAATAATCACATCAATATGGGGTAAAGGAAAGCCATCTTTTAGACATGCCTTATTCAGATCTCTAAAGTCTACGTACATTCAAACTTCTCCATATTTCTTAGGAACTGGTACTATGTTTGCCAACTATTGAGGGTATTCCACGACTTCTAAAAAATTAGCTTGGATTTGCTTAGCGATTTCCTCCCTTATTTTTTCTGTCCACTCTGGCCTCAATCTATAAAGTTTTTGTTTAATAGGCTTAGCTTTTGCATATATTAAAATGTGATGCTCCATAATTTATCTATCTAACCCTTACATATCCTCATAGGACCAAGCAAATACTACCTTTCTTTTTGTTAATATTCTCTCAAATTTTTCTCTCTCTTTAGAAGTTAAATCATGTGATATAGAAATGTTTTTTGGTTGTTCATTTGTGTCCATGTTTAATGAATCTAATTGAATAGAATTAATGTCAAACATGTATGAATGATCATTATTAAAATGCACAAGACCATTAGAATCAACAGCACATAAGTAAGCCAAACCAAAATTCATATCATTGACCATAGGAAAAATAGAGTTTTCATCCTCAAACAAATTGAACATTATTACATCAATTTCTTTATAAAAAAGCATCACTAAAACTATTATTAATAATGCTAGCTAAATCCTGTGGTGGTTCTTTATTAAATGGCAGACAAAGCAGCTCTTCAATATCCTCAGCTTTCATCTTTTCAGCAACTGTCTTCATCATCTTGTCCTTATTGTCTTGTACTAGCCTCTCAACTATCTGATTTTTGAAGATCTCAAACCCAGGGATATCCACAGCAGTTACTTGGACAGGCTCCTTTTCACCCAAATAAAACTTCTCCTTCTTTTGTTTGACAAAGTTATCCTTCAAAGTTCCCACATTCCTTAGGAGGTTATTCTCATTGAAAAACCTTCTCCTTGCCCTTTTGCTGCCAACCTAATCCTCTTGTATCATCTTGGGTTTTGAAGTCTAGTAATTCTAAAATACCTTGCTCATTTTTTCCTAGTCCTTGTCCAGGCCCATAATTCATTTTCTTAATCATGCTTATAACCCTTGGATCCATCATAATTCCATCTGAGATCATGGCTATTTGGAAACCAGGAGGAGTAACTACCTACTTTTGAATATCCATAACCACGGACACAGTCTTGCCCATACTCGCATCTAAAGTTACAACTTCCCCCTCATTTAGCAATAGGAATTTCACCTTTTAATGCATAGTTAAAGGCACTCCTCCCAAAACATGATACCAAGGCCTACCCAATAACAAGGCATAAGTGACAGGAAAGTTTAGCATAGTGAATTCAACCATTGATTCTATAGGCCCAGTTTTACAAGAGGTACAAATGTTCCCTTTACATTCCTCGTGCTTGTTGGGTTTCGTGATTCATAAATGCGGCAAAAATTAAAACTTTTAATCACAAACCCTAAACTGGATCCAAGTAATTCAATTAATTAATTTAAAACTAAGATTTTCAAATCTTACCACAAATGTAGAAGAGGCAAGATTTTTGAAAGGCAGAGAGGAGATTCACTCCGGTGATACTTTACCTTAAGCTTTTGATTTTGGTAGTTCAAATCAAGACGTCTCAAAAACAATCCGTCCTCCACAAGCGTACACACGAACAACCATTAATTAAAATAAAAAACTTTGTGTGCTAGCACTTCTCTTGATTTCTCATAAATTAAGAACAAAAACACTTTGTGTTTTAGTTTTTCTAAAAGGAGAAAAATGAATTTTTGGTGGCTAATAATTAAGTTAGTGAAACCCTAGAGAATATAACATATTTATAGACCTCTAATTAGGGTTTCATTTACCAAAATAACTTTTTGGTAATTTCTCAATTATTATTGTTCTAATTTTATTTAAAATTAAATCAGAAATAATATTCTATTTATTTAAGATAACATTTATAAATTATTTATTTATTTCCACAGAGCATATTTGGGCTTCTCAAACCTATATCCATTTTTGGGCCTGTTCTAAGTATGTGACCCTATAGGTTCACATAATGTTGGCAGTGGGCCTTAAATATCTATTTAGGCCTACAAGTCATAAGTGGCCTCTAGCAAGACATTATGACTACCCAAGTCATATGAACTCAATAATCTGACATAACCTAATTTATAATAAATATTATAATCCCTTTGTCACATGATATCTTGAATGAATATAAGGCATAGTTTATATCATCTTTATATAATTCAATCATATTATTTCTTGACTTTAAGTAGACTGAGAATGATAACCCTTTATTAATTCATTTTAGCATGGCCAGACATTTTCCTTAGTCTCAAGAGGCCTATAGATATCTTACTCAGATTAAATGAGGGACAAATTCCTTCTCAATCACTCACATTCCTCATATAACTCATTTCATATCCAACAACAATCTATTTAATCATCATATTAAAGACAATGTTAGATTGTGTCAAAATATATAATAGTTATATAGAAATCCATCATGATTTCAAGGTTAAAGGACTAAATCAATATTATTATTACGAGAATTACTTATGACAATTATCTATGTAGTATTCTCATGATGGGTCAATCCAGTACATTATTTCCCAAATAAGTACCTATAAGTTGACTTAATATCTCATATTTATGATCAATAAAACATAATCATCAATCAACATCATACTAGCCATAACATATTATTATGACTAGGGATAATTTGAATAGAACTCATATTTAATCTAAGGGTTTTACTATCAAGTCATATACTTGATGACCTTAGTAAGAATTAATTATTCAAGTAATTATCATAACACAAAATGATAATGAAAAATGCCTCTTTATTAAATAAAATGATAAAGTTAAAACATGGTCATACATGATTGACCTAGTGCATATCACTAATAGTGCTATCATCATAAGCCCTAATTACAAGGTCTGACTTTGCCATATCCTCCACCTTTACTCTTAGATTGGGTAGGATTCATAGTGGGCAAACATTAATTATGGACCCATCATCCATCATCACATAATTGGTCCTTTTCCCTCTCACTTCAGCTGGAATGAACAGAGCTTTATTATGATTCCTTCCTTCCATAGGTAGATCCTCATAGAGAAAGTAATAACCCATGCTTTTTCTCAATAACCTTTGCCACCATTGCTTCAAAGGTAGCAGTAGTTTCAATATTTATCTTAGCTAGAGTCTTAACCAAAGCTTTTATGTGGCTACTTGAGTGCATCAAGAGCTCCCAAATGCTTACATTTGCTTTTGCTTTCTTGAGCTGTTCAAGAATTAGGTCATCGCCATGTTCATATGAGTCTTCTCCTTCAACAACTTCTTCTCTCTATATAGTTTTCTCTACTAGTTAATAACCCTTCCCACTTCTGGTAACATGACTAACTTTCGGATTATCAAGCCATACATTATATCCTTCAGTGCCTTCCTGATCAGAATTGTACCAAATATCAATAACCCTAACAATTTGATCCTTCTTTCCATCTTTCCATACTTCAACCATACATTTCTCCTTTTTTATTAGCAAATTTTCATCATCGAACTCATCACCCCATCCTATAGGCTCGATTGTATCAATGGATATATCAAAAGAAGGTGGTTTAGAATAAAACACCTTGTAATCAAACTTGCCTAAAGGCTGATCCAGTAAGTCTTCTACTCTTTCCACATTTTTAAGGGCACTAGGAGATTTCTCATTGGCTTTAAGGTTTAGATCCTTAAAAGAGTTTAGAAGTTCTTCCTTGCTTACTCTTGAGTTGATCATTATGGTGGTTGGGGGTGGCATATTTCAGTAATTTAGGAAAGGATTATTTTGGGTATTTGGATTCAAATTTGATTTCTCATGGTCTATGATTTTTTTAGAGTCTATGAGGTTTTGGATTTTATGTTTAAGGCACATGCAAGAATCAATTGGATGACCGGCAACTTAATGAAACTTGTAGTAACTGTTTGGGTTAAAGCCAGGGAGATTTAGGTTTGGTGGTCTAGAAGGGGTTAAGGGTCTAAGGAGGCCTTTTTGGGTCAAGCGGTCTAGGACTTTGGACAAGGGTTGGTTGAAGTTTGAAATCTCCTAGATTGTTGGATAGCATGAACTCCTACAACCCGACTAGTATTTCCTTGCTACGTACCCCTAGTTGGGTAATTTCTCACTCCATTATTCCTAATGACCTTCTTTTTCTCATTTTTGATATCTTCATCTTATAACCCATGATCGTAAAGATCTATAAATGTCTTGGGATTCATTATCTATAGCCTCTCAACTAGATTAGGTAGCACGTTTCGGACTATCATCCTAACTTGATCCTTCTCAGCCAACTTGTTCTTCATTAGTCCCACCTTATTCATGAACCTGGTTATAAAATATAAGAATGACTCATTGGGCTTCTGCATGGTCAGTTCTAGATCCCTAATGGCCACCTCGAGCCTAGTGTTATAGTTATATTTCTTTAGAAAAGCAGTGCACAACTCTCTCTAGTCTGCACAGATAGACTTCTCCAACCTATAATACCAATTGATAACTATACCCTCCAAGGATAGTACAAATAGCTTGGTAACCATAGACAAAGGATCCTTAATGGTGCTTATGGTAGTTGTGTATTGACTAAAGTGAATTCTCATGTCCCCAGTACCATCAAACTTCTACAGTTGTGGCATATTGAATTTGTCAAGCAATTTATCCTCCCCGAATTGCATCATATCATCAAAGTCAAATGAGTATCCAATTCCCTATCCTCTCATTAACTCCTCCATCTTGAATATCTTTTAAGTTAACACCTTCATCTGCTTGGATTCCAGCTCTTGAACTTGCTCAAGTGATTCCCTTTTCACCTTTTCAACCATGTAACTCTTAACATCCTCACGTTTCATTTTCCCAACATTGTCATTGTTAGCAAGTGGTGTATCCATAGTAGGTGGATTGGTCAAAATAGGTGGATTGGCCATAACATGAGGTGCAACAGCAGCAGGTGGTGGCATCAATTTGGCCAAAGCCTGTCTTAACTCATCTTGCATCATCGCTCTCATGTCATCCATCAATGCTCCTTTAACATCCTCTAGGGTCCAATTTCCTCCTTCTTGTTGTTCCATTCCTTTGGCTTATTTTGATTGTACAGATTCTAGGTAGAGTGGATTGATGGGACTCCTTTCTAGTTTGCTAAAGATCTCTTTCGCAACCGATTATGGACTCGAATCAATTCTCACTAGTCTGCCACCCTTTCGACTCTAAACATAGGAAGACCCAGATGAATCTATGATGGTTGAAAGATAAAATGTTAGTATGATGCATGAAATGCATGTATGCATGATGCAAGTGCTATGTAACAAGTAGCAAGTAACAAGTCAAATTAGGTATACAAACATCCTTCCAACCTTATTCGTCCCACAAACGTATTCAATGGCGAGTCTTTTTTCCTAGGATTTTTTATCTTGGCCTTAATATCAATAAGGGATATAAAGAACTAATGTGCATGCCAAATCTCTCAAAGCAGTAAAGCACAGAAATAGTATTTCTAGGTATAAAAGCATAGCCTAATCTTTATTAGTCTTGATAGGCTTCTAAAGTATGGGCTTGGGCTTTTATAGATAGAAATACCTCATGGCAACATTCACAAGTAATTTGGGTAATCCTAGGGGAAGTAACTAGGCCATTATATATGGTTAGGGTCTGGTAAAAAGTCAAGGTTCTCTTAGCAAGATGCCCTCCTTTAAGACTTGAGTTACAGGCCAAGGTTAGAGGGGCTCGACATCTTTTGCAAACTTGAGAGAAGACTACCCCCCCCCTTTTAGGACTTGGTTCATATAAGCCCGATAATCTCTCTTGAACTGAGTCAAGGCTAAGAGTGATGGTTAGCTGATTTACAATCCCATGAAGCTAATGGAATCATGGAACTATAAACCAATGCCATCAGTTAATAGGGGCATGCATAATGAATGCATGAATAAAATAATTCTAAAGAATATAAGTAGAATCAAGTATCTCTTATTCCCAGTGGAGTCACCACTGTAGATGGTGAGGTTTAATGCGTGTCCAAGATTTAGTAACCGCAACACTGTTTAAGCTCAGGGTTCTTGAGAATACACTAACCACTGTTACAAAGACATGGCATGGAGATGAGGAGTCGCCACCCATGATAATAACTGAGACAAATAAAAAAAGTGGTACTCGATTCCCTAAAAGAAAGCTAGCACCACAACTAGGAGATTCTGGATACAGAATACCAACTTCTTTTAGTCTCGTGTTCTTTCAGAATTACTTTATGAATTATTATCTTATCCTCTATTTACATGCAACTTTATATAAGCCCATAAAAAATAATCAACTCCAAGGAAAACTAATCATGAAAATACAAGTAAATAATACATTCAATAGAACATATAATCCTTAAGTTAGTCTAGTCTACATGGATTTTAATTAAATGGGCTAAATCTACATGTTTTAATTCTAAAGTGATATTAAATCTACAAATCATGAAAAAGACTTAAATTAAGTGGGCTAAGTCTAAATTAATTAAAATAAATTAGGTAGACCTATGTCTAATTTACTAGATGGGCCTAAGTTATCTATAACCTAAAATCTAATCAATTATGGGCCTAAGGAAATATTTTAATCAATTAAACCCTATTTAATTATTAAGTGATATGGGCTAAAAAAGAATCATCTAAACTTAAATAAATGAATCAAAACCTAACATGGGCTTAAGGCTTAAAACATATAAAAATAAATAAATAAGCCCTAAAAAAATTAAATAAAACATGCCAAAATAATTAAATAAAGGATCAAATAACTTATTAAATTAATTCCTTTTAAAATCCTAATTTTAATTAACAAGCAATCCTAAATTAATCTACTTCCACCATTGATTTTAATTAATTACCTAATTGAAAACCCTAATTTTACTAACCAATTAATCAATATAAGCATGCAATCACACATATAATATTATTCCCACTATTGGGCTATTACAATAATCTATAGAAAATAATAATAAAAATAATTAATAGACCCTAAAAATATAAATAAAATAATTAAATAAAAAATAATAAAAACCTAGAAACTAAATCTAGCTACAAGGTCTTATCCATGGCATTTTATGGACTTCTTATGAGTTTAGTCCTCCAAACATGATCATCGTGTGTTTTCCTCCATAATCACCATAAAAAGAGAACAAAATTATGATTAATAAATTATAACAATAATAAAATAAAATTAAAAATCAATAAAATAAATAAATCAAATCAAATCAAATAGAATGAGAAGATGATGCTTATGGATGATTTTAATGGATTGCTCCTCATATTTTGTAAAATCATCGTTCTTAATAGGTTTTTGAATCTTGTTTTTCAAAAATCTTCCAAAGATCTTCAATTAATCAATTAAGCAAAAGGAATTTTTTGTGGAGAATGCTTTTTTTAAAATACTAAACAAAGGAAAAGAGAGTCAAGAATGCTTTTTTTTAAGAAAAAATCAACTAAAAGCCAAAAGACAATTTGGCATAGAGAAAATATCAAAAAGCTAAGAATAATAGTACTGCTCCTCCTAAATGCTCTTTTCCTCTCCTCCTTTTTTCTGTCCCCGCTCCCCCTTTGAAGGAACCAAAGCCCCTCTTTTTATAGTGAAAACTTATATATAAATTAATTCCTAAAAGACTTGTATTTCCTTAAAAACATTAGATAAATATCAAAAATAATTTTAAGAGAATTTCATACCAGTTAGGATTTAAGGAAAAAACATTTTTATTTTCTAAAAATCTAAAAAATAGACATAAAAGGTCTAATTCCCATCAGAATTGTGTAATTTCGATCGGAATTAGTGTAATTCCTACTAAAATTACATAATTTTGACCAGAATTACATAATTCTGATCAAAATTATAAAAGTCCAACCATTCTTTTTTTAACTTTTAATTACAAAAAGGTCCCTAAAAGAATTCATGTTTTTACAATTAGGACCTTAAAAATGTTGCAATTTAGTCCTTGAAAATATTAAATCTTTTCTTTAAAAAATACAATCAAACCTCTGAAGTTTCAAAGTTCAAGTATTAAAGACTTATTTATGGCATTTTCATTATTGGAGTCCTTTATCGCATTCATAACACATCATCCTGAAATTGGGTGCTTACAGGCCCAGATTGCGATATAGCACCTATAATGTTGAATTTTATTGTGGTTCAGGCTATTAAGCATTGGCATCACTATTTGTTCAATAGGGAGTTTATATTATATACAAATCATGAAGCATTAAAGCATTTACACCAGTAAGATAAAATTTTTGTGAGACATGCTAGTTGGGTTGCTTACCTTTAGAGATTTACCTTTGTGGTGAAGCATAAGTCGGGTGTTACTAACAGAGTGGTTGATGCATTGAGCAGATGAAAGAGTTTCTTGGCTTAAATTTCCATTGAAGTACCTAGTTTTGATTCTTTTACAAAATTACTTGAGACTAACCCATATTTTTCTACTATTTTGGCTAAGGTTAAAGTAGGGGAGAGAATAGATTTCCTATCGCATGAGGGATTTCTGTTTAAGGATAAATAACTCTGTGTCCTAGATTGCGGCTTGCACTTAAAAATTATTAAAGAATTACATGGTGTAGGGCATATGGGACAAGATAGGACTGTTCAGTTGGTGTAGGCTCGTTATTTCTGGCCTACCATTAGCATTGAGGTAGAAAAAATGGTGCAGCAATGTCGGATTTGCCATGTTTTTAAAGGGACAACATCTAATATAGGTCTGTATATATCATTGCCAGTTCCTGTGCAGCCTTGGGTGGAGTTCAGCATGGATTTTGTGCTAGGATTACCATGTACACAGTGAGGTAATGATTTTATATGTGTGGTAGTTAATCAGTTTTCAAAAATGGTGCATTTTATTTAATATAAGAAAACCATAGACGATGTTTATATTGCTTAATTATTCTTTAAGGAGATTTATATATTTCATGGGTTGCCTACGTCTATTATGTCTGACCAAGATACCAGGTTCTTTAGTCATTTTTGTTATAGCTTATGGAAAATGGTGAATACACTGCTTAATTTCAACAGTGCCTATCATCCACGGACAGATGGGCAAACTGAGGTAGTGAATCAATCTTTAGGTAATCTACTAAGGTGTTTAGTGCATGAACATATGAAGAGTTGGAATCAGAAGCTATGTTAAGCAAAGTTTGCTCATAATCTTATAATCAATCAGAGCACTAAATTTAGCCCTTTTGTTGTGGTGTATTTTGTGGTACCAATAGGACCACTGGATTTAATTCCTCTTCTAAAAAGAATGAGGGTTCATGGCAAGGCAGAGGATTTTGTTAGTGGATTATAGGAAGTTCATAAGGCTGTCCATGACAGTTTAATCCAAGCTACCTCCAAATATAAGTAGACTATTGATAAGAAAAGGCAGTATATCAAGTTCGATGTGGGGGATTATATGTGGGCTATCCTTACTAAGGAGAGGTTTCCTACAAGCGCATATAGCAAGCTGTCTACCAAAAAGATTGGACCAATGAAAGTCATCGAGAAGATCAATCCTAATGCCTACCATTTGAAGTTGCCTAGCTACATTTGTACTGTAGATGTTTTTAATGTTAAGCATTTGATTCCCTATGCAGGTGATTCTTTAGACATGTTAGACTCGTGGGAAAATTTTTTCCACCTTAGGGAGAATGATGTGGGCATCGAAAAACTTACAATTCAATTTATAAAAAATTATGAAAATTTGCAATAGTGGTATTTTCATAATTTTTAGAAACTTTGGAGATTCAGATTTTGGCATGACATGAGCCTAATTTTATTAGAATCGAGCCAATAATCCCAAGTCACTAGCTTTGCTTATGAGCTCTGTTGCTTTTTAGGCAAATTCAATTATTTAGGCCTCTAAAATGGCAATTTTCTATTTTTAGTTGTTTTGGAGTTTTTCCTATTTTATTTGGGATTCTTTTTATTTAGGGTTTTTCCCTATTTAAGCTTTGTTTTGGAACTTTTTTCCATCATTATGATTAATAAAATTTTGAATTCCTTTCAATCTCCATAGTTCTTTGAATTTTGATGTTTATTTCCTGAGTTTGCAAATTACAAGTTATAGAAGATTAATGTTTGGCAGTCGTGTGTGATTCAACGAACATTAATTCCTTGTTTATCACTCTTCCACTATGTCACCATCTATGGAAGATTTGGTTTATTATTTAGAAACACGCATTTTGAAATTTAGGACCTAACCTTGACTAATTACGAACAAACAACTTTAGTTACTTTTAAATTACATATGAAAAGGACAAAATAGTTTTAAAAGATTTTCAAATTAGACTTCAGTAGTTGCTAGCTTCATTTCCATAAGCTTCTTGATCTCCAACAAAATCTCACAAGCTTCAATACTCCTCCTTAAGATTTTGGTTGGACATACCGAGCTTAGGCTTCAAGAATTCAAGCCTTGTTCTTGGTAAGGCTTTAGTAATCACATATGCAATCTGAAATTTAGAAGAGCAATAAATCAATTTAACCTTCACGTTCTTTTCTACTTCTCTAATGGAATGATACTTCACATTAATATGTTTTGTTCTCCCATGCTAAACTGGATTCTTAGTTATGGCTATGGCAGATTTATTATCATAAAACATCTCTATTTGTGAGCTTTGAACCATCCCTAATTTTACAAGAACCTTCCTTAGCCAAATAGCTTAATTAATCGTTACTACTATTGAAATATATTCAACTTCCATAGTAGATTAAGCAACTACTTCTTGTTTCTTTGCATTCCAGAAAATTACTCTTATTCCAAGAGAAAAAAACATAACCTGATGTGTTTCTCAT
Source organism: Mallotus nudiflorus (assembly GCA_947683625.1). Lineage (NCBI taxonomy): Eukaryota > Viridiplantae > Streptophyta > Magnoliopsida > Malpighiales > Euphorbiaceae > Mallotus > Mallotus nudiflorus. Next base: position 431,200 of record CANTUR010000771.1, on the reverse strand, counting down.
ATCATTAACACAACTTGCCCAATCACTATTTGTATACCCAATTAAGCTCACCTCACCAGACCTGGTGTACCATATCCCTTCATCAATGATACCTTTCATATACTTTAACACTCTTTTAGCTAAACGAAGATGCACATGACTTGGAGCACTCATATATCTTGATAGTAAGCTTGATGAAAACATCAAATCAGGTCTTATAGCAGTTAAATACAATAAACTTCCAACTAAGCTTTTATAACATGAAGGTTTTGCAAGCTTCTCACCATCATCTTTGGATACTTTCTCATTCTGAATCAGGGGAGTTCTAACCTCTTTGTAAGACTCTAATTTAAAAAATTTTAATATGTCTTCATCATATTTTTTATGTGAAATAAAAATACTAGCAGTGTGCTAATAAATTTCATTCTTAGAAAATAATTAATCAAACCAAGATCAGACATTTCAAAATGACTTTCCATTTCTAGTTTAAATTTAGAAACTAGTTGCTCATTACCCCCTGTAACCATAAGATCATCCATATATAATGAGACAATCAGTTATACTTCTCCTTCCTTTTGCTTCATATACGAAGTAGCTTCACTGTCAGTTCTTTTAAAACCATGTTGTGCTAAGTGTGCATCGATTCTACTATACCAGGCCATTGGTGCCTACTTCAATCTATAGAAAGCCTTAATCGACTTATACACTTTGTTTTCCATTCCCGCAACCTCAAAACCTTCTGGTTGTTCAATGCAAATGTCTTCATGAAGCATACCATTTAGAAAGGCAAATTTGACATCCAAATGGTACACTTTCCATCCAGCACAACTCTTCCATGAGTTGGACTTTAAAATTAACTAGTTGTGATTCCGCGCAATACGCAAACTATGAAATAAAATGATCATATAAATAACTTGAATGGAATAATAACTAAATAAATTTAAAAAATAATAAATAATATTTATTTTATTTTCTTTAATTTTTGTTGCCATAAACTTTTAGTTATAATATGATTTTTTTTTAGAATTTTTAGATTAATAAGATTTTTTTTTAGAATTATTAGATTTTTAGTTATAATAAGATTTGGTTTTAGAATTATTAGATTAATAAGATTTGTTTCTAGAATTATTAGATTTTTAATTATAATAAGATTTGGTTTTAGAATTATTAGATTAATAAGATTTGTTTTTAGAATTATTAGATTGGTATTGAAGTACGTATAATTACTGTAATTTTTTTAATGGTTTAAAAAATATATTTTGAGTGATTTAGGGTAAAAAAAATATATAATATATAAATAATTTTAGAATTTAAATAGTATTAAAATATGTATAATAGTGTTTTAGTTAAAAAATAATACTAAATAATTATTAAAAATATTTTATTTTTAATAACAAATTAGGATTTTTAATAGTTTAACACATTAGTTTTTCAAGTAAATACTTAAATATAAAGGTGGAAACTTGTCAAATTTTTTAGTTAATGACTTTAGGGCTCAACATTATATATATATATATATATATATATATATATATATATATATATATATATAGGAAATTTAGATTTAGACATAAATCATTTGTTAAAAAATAAATAAAAATATAAGTTATACGTAATTGTGTGATTTTTGTTCCAAATACATTTGTAAACATGTGTTTAGAAAAGTCTTCCGTCTATTATCATAGGAGAATGTATTAATGAAATTGTGTGTTTCAACGTGAGAGAGTTAATAAATAAATAAAAGTTTTACATGGTTGGACTTGATAGTCTATATCCAGAGTCACAAAATACAGTGTTATACTTCATTCATTGTTTGTATGTTGTTGTGTACATTAATACAGTATTATATTTTGTTTATTGTTTGTCTTGTTGGGTACATTAATAACAATGAATGTATATATAATTTTTTTAGAAAAAAAAATATCAAAAATTAAAAGTATATCTTAGTAAAAATGTAATATAAGTAAAACTACAATAAATAATACCAAAGCAAAATTTTACTATTGTAAAATTTTATGTCACTATTTTTCAATTTCAATGACGAAGTTTTTTAATTTTTAACTCAACAATTTACTCCATAACTTTAATTAGTCAAAAATTAATCTTTTGCTCTCTAATTAATCTAATTGTAAAAATATTAACAGAATTTCTATGATAGTTCATAAAAGAAGAGCATCACAAAAAGATAAAAAAATTCAATGAATGAAGATTCAAAAATTTTACTCAGAAATAAATAAGCATATCAGAGTTATATATTTATTCAATGTGAAAAAAATAAAATAAAGTAAATAAAATAGTAATATATAATAAGAGACTATCACTTATCTAATGGATGATCTACCAACATAAAATTTAAAATTTTTGAGAAAGAATAAAGAGAACAAAAAAACAGTTATGATTTAAATTTGTCAATATTTTAGCTATTTTGTTAAAGATGAAAGTATGTATATGCATGATATACAAATAGGGTTAAAAAAAAAAAGAATTGTCAGAATCTCTAAAAAAAAAAAATCACTATGATATCTGAAAAAATAACTTTGGGGGCAATTTCATTTTTGTCTCCGGTATTAATTAATTTTTTTTAATTTCAATTTTTTTTTTGAATTTTTTTTAAAATCTATAATATAAATTGCATATAAGTGAACCAATCGTATAAAGATTTAATAATTGTAATATATATATATATATATATATATATATATATTGTAAATAAAAAAATAAAGGGACATCAAGCAGCACCTGTATGGCTGTCAAGAAATGAAACTCGTGGAATTCTAATTATAAGCCAAACCCACTGGTAAGTTGTCATACAGTATTCAATAAAATACTTCAATTTTCAGCAAGTACGTAAACTTATTAATGAACAAAACCTTTCTCAAAAAACAAAATAATAATAATAATAATAATAATAATAATAATAATGAACAAACATGGATGAGAATACAGCATGTTAAACATGAATTTTTGCTATAGCTCGACGAGATGCTGAAAAGAATTCATTCAGTAAGACCTACAATAAAATGTTTTCCCCTATCACGAAATATGTGATTCATGCCCTCGGAGCAAAATACAACTTCATTTATTTATTTAATTCGATATGAAATTCAATATCAGTGGAACGAAAAAAGAATAATTAGTTTTTAAAGATAGATAAATATTGAACTCTTAATCTCTACAAATTTGTAGACTTTGTCCCTTTCATATTTTTTTATTTATTTTTTTATTAAAAATTATTATAATATTTTGTTTTCTTACCTCTCCTATGTGAAATTTATCATTCATTGACTTTATTTATTGGATACGAGATTTAGTTTCATCGAAATGTGGAGAGAGCATTTAGCAATTAATATTTTAAAAACTATATCCTCTCTCACCCAAGAGCAAAAAGCTTTTGTCACTTGAACTAACCTTTATCAAGCTAGTACCTAGTACCCACCAATTGTTAAACCACCTTTATTCGGAACAAAAGTGACTTTCGTCCATTTCATATTTAATTTCCTTTTGTTAAAAGTTATTATAATATTTTGTTTTCAATTTTTTTCACGTAATACATTATTCATTATGTCTCTTTGTATTTATCATTTTTTATCAGTTTGACATATCAATTTATAATTTTGTCATTTTAACACATGAACTCATCTAAAATACAACTTTAAAACCTCTGTCAGCATATATAGTATGAAATAGTAAATCAGCATATGCCACATATCATAAGTTTAATTGATCAAAAATTAAACTGAGAAAAAGTGACAAATATAAGGGTAATAAATGTATTATGTCATCAAATTAATGTAAATTAATGCATTTTAGACAAATTTAAGTGTTTAAATGATAAAATTGTAAGTTTATGTGTCAAATTGACAAATTATACCAAGTACAATAGACTACAAATGTATTTATGACTTTTTCTGTTTATTGATGAATTTTCACACTATCGGGCCGGTCGGGTGGGTTCTGGTATGTAGAACGAAAAACTGCATGGGTTTGGTAGGATAAATATGGGCACCGAACCGATGATAATAGAGAATGAAAATATGCAAGTTGGAAAATTGAAGTATTCGATTTTGATCTGATAGTCAAATCAAGTTGGACTTTTATGGATTGGGTCTTAAAATTAAAAGTTCAATAAAAAATTGAAACTTTTCGTTAAATTAGGCCGAACCCATTACGAAATATAAGGTACAACCCTTTAAATTACAAAATAAAATTATAAGGCCTTTGGCCCAAAAATAAAAAACAAGATCATTTCTATCTAATTATCTATTCTATTCAGAATCCAAAATCTAATTGGCCATTCATTCTTTGCCTTGCAAAATATACACATTATTTATGCCATTTATAAAAAATATATAACAAAATAAGTCATAACTTTGTCAATTTGCGTTTGTATCAAAAGTTAAGAACTTAAAAGAGATTTGCTATTGAACAGAGTCTACACAAGCAAAAAAAAAGGCAGAGTATAATCTTGTATTCACAGATTCATAAAAGATATACAACCTACAAAATTAAAAAGGGCAAATCAACTGAAGCATCAGAAAGACAATAATAACTAAAAAGTAATTAGCAACAAACAAGTGAGACTCATAATTATAATTGCCATGTCATTGGATTAATGCATGTTGAATTTCTAGCAACAAACTTCAAACCATTTGTTACCTAAGAAACACACAAGATTGCATTAAACCAATTGTTAAATAATTTAGTGAAAGTTTCATCATTTCCTCATATAATGAATAAGATTAAGGACTAAAACTAACATATACACTAAATTAGTGAATTGCAGCGCTTAATAATACACAACAACCACTTAAGGGTTTATATTTTGAAAAAACACAACCTTAACATCTGTTGTGTTTGTTATTAAAGAAGTTGTAACACAAATATGGCACAATAGGTGTCATAGACTAACAAAAGCATTTAATGCTAACAAATGGCAAGTAAACATGCTACAATAGAATTATAATCCCTACAGGCATAAGGCAATAGAAAGACCAACAATCAAAAAGTAACCAGTAGGCAATCAAAAAGCAATCAACAAGCAACTAAAAAGCAATCGACAAGCAACCAAAAAGCAACTAGCAAGGCAGTAAGTAACATAAAGTGAAAAGAAGTTCAAAATGTGTTACTGAGTGAGTGGCAATATTCTTTTTAGATATTTAAGGCAGAGCTTCAACTTAATTATTAGCAAAATTCTTCTTAGATAGGATAGGCATAACTTTCATTCCACTAAGTTAAACACTAATTAGCTAGCACTAGTTAAGGTAGCAAAAGGGTCAATAGGACCAATACCCAATGGAGGGATATTTGTTTTAAAAAACCAAAAAAAAAATTATAAGAATTGTAAAAAATATAGAATATGAAAATGAAACAAAATTAAAAAATTGCCTTTTTCAAAGTATTATAATTCTTTAAGTGATTCTTCAACTAAAATGTTTTATTGGTGAGGCTTTTTAAGCCGATCTTGATTGCAAATCAAGGCCTCAACAATTTTTGGTGTTAAACAACTTCGAAAGGAATCAAGCACTCATCCACCAATGCTAAAAGTTAATTTATATACAATTGTAGAAATTGGTATAGCTAAAACATCTCGAGATATACTTGAAAGAATGGAAAACCTCTCTGAATTGAGCTTCCACCACCTCAATAGATCAAATGTCCCCTCATATAAATCTTCTAACGCTAACTCAGATAAGTATGTATCAAGTTCATTCTTTCTGTTGCTTCCACCAATGCCACTAAGCACTCATACACTAGTGCTAAAAGTCAATTCATATGCAATTGTAAAAATTGGTATGGCTGATACATCTTGAGCCATACTTAAAAGAATGGGGAACCTCTCTAAAAAAATTGAGCTTCCACCACCTCAATACATCAAATGTCCTTTCATCTAAATCTTCCAACCCTGACTCAGATAAGTATGTATCAAGTTTATTCTTTCTGCTGCTTCCACTAGTGCCACTCTCTAATTTCTACTACTTAAATCTGGTTTTTAACATGGAAATAGATTTGGAACTTGATTGAACATCAGTTGAGGTCACATTTTGGCTTCCACTAGTTATGACATTAGAGGGACATGATGCTTCATGTGCAGTTTTATAATCCTCAAATAATTTATAAAGAGCATCTTTAACATGAATCAATAAATTGTAACCAACTGACTCCCCATAAATAGTATTTAAAGAAAACTAAAGAAAATATAATTTGTCTCTTGGATCCAGAATATAAGAAATGAAAATGAGATAGTTCATGTTATCTAGATCACCCTAGTATTTGTCAAATTTAGTTTTCATACAAAGTTCCAAGGACCTCATATACAAATCGTCAAATTGCTTCTAATAAGTGAGTATGCAAAATAGCTTAGTTATTTCAAAGAAAAAGGTATTGGCAGTCACATAATGAGAACTAGAGATTCTTAGTGTCATTTTGTAAAATTGTTCTAAGAATTAAACCAGATTCTTGGTACATTGCCAGTCAGAGTAATAAGGAATATCATCACCCAGGTCAGCCCTTAAACTTGATTCATTTTCTTTATATTCATCAAAAGTGTTTTCAAATTCACAAGCAGAATTCAACATCAAATAGGTGAAATTCCACCTAATTGCAACATCAAGGCAAAGAGCAGACTTAGATTCAATACCAATTAAGTCTGAAAATTTTTTAAATTTTTTTAATCTAGATAGTGAGCTCTTTATGTATCTAACAACCTCCCTAATTCTTTTAACAGATGCGTTTAAATCCTTTAACCCTTTATGCACAACTAAGTTCAAAATATAAGCAACACATCTCATATGAGCATATTTAACTATAACCCCACTAGCCACCTAACTCGGTAATTTTTTTTAAAAAAAAGACATGGTGTTAGGCAAATTCCATAAGTGCACAAATCACGCAAGTAGTAAACAGTGAGTATAAGTATCATTCCCACTAGGAGATTAATACCAAGTACCAGCCCTAATTATATTTCTATAATCTAATAAAATTGAATAATTGTAATGAAATAATAAATCAACGAACAAGAAAAGAAAACTAAGAGCTAAAATAATTCTTTTAAAATTCAGTAATTAAAAACTAGAGTCTGGATCTGCTTCACTAACTTTACTTGGATTATATGATTTTTTCATAAATTAATTTATTAACTCAGTCAAAGGTAAATCACTTAAATTACTTAGAGTCCCTTTTGAGTTCATCTAAGAATACCAAAGCTAATTACTTATGGTCATTAAGTTTGTTAGTGATTTATTACTTCCTGAAGGATTCGTCTACTTTTGTAATCAAGGTTCTTAAGTTTTAGAAGTCTACAAGCTAATAGATCATACAACTTTCGCTATCTTTAATTTATCCACATGCATGCAAACAATTAGGCCCTTAATTGAATACAACACATTAAACACAACTTATAAAATTGATTGAAAATTAATTCATTGAAAGGAAACAATAATCCAAATAAGTAATAGACTAGCTACATAAATCCAAACCCTTAAGAGAGTTTAGTTATGCATAATTGTGGCGATACAGAAAGCATAATTAAAGGAATTAAAAAAGAAGAATAAATAATGATTTTGGTTCTTGAATGTTACACAACTCATTCTTTAATCTCCTTTGAATGTATCTTTAAAAGTGTTTCTCTAAATAAGAATGATTTTGAATGATCAGGAATGAATAAAAACACTTTTTTATCCCCCTTTTATATTGCAAATTTAATGAAAACCTACTTTGACTTCAATTTTTGAGTTTCCTCCAAAAAGGAATGTTTTTCTACTTAACATAGCTTAAGCACAACTTAAGCATGGCCGTGTCACATCCTCACTTTTACGGTATAGCTTCAAGCATTGTCATGCTTAAGCCATGCAAAGCTTTCATATTCTCTTTAACTTGGACATAAGCGGTTACAGTTTCAAGCATGGACGCGCTTAAGCCATGTGGTCTTTTGTAGATTCTTCAAATTGCATAGAAGAGGGCACGATTTTAAGCATGCATGTGCTCCATCCCGTGTTACAACTCTTTCAATTCCATTAGTTGACATGGCTTCCAACATGGCAGTGCTTAAGCCATGCTGCCTTGATTCTTCTTTCAAAACGTGACATGGACACAAGCACGCCCATGTCATGGCCATGTTCAGCATTCGTTGACTATTTTAGACTTCCTTTTCAATCTTTCCTACAAAAAGGGGACGCTCTTATTAATATCAATTAAAAACTCCCAAATAAACTAAAAATAATAGGAAATTAAAATGAAGGTCCAACTTAAACAAATTCCTAATTAAACCTAAATTCTTCCTAATTATTACTAACTATTTATTCAAATTTCATTAAGATTCAACTCTAGAACATGTATAAAATTACACTTAACACATTGTAGTATCATTACTTTAAGCATTATCAAGAGTGATAGTAAAAACATTTTTCAAACCCTATTCAAGCAAAGAGTTCTCACAGGCATAAATGCAATAATTTTTTTATTGAGTTGCCACTTTTTGTCAATAAAATACTAGTTAAATTTTAAAGTCCCAATTACTCTAACATCAAGTTCAAATACATTAAAATCATATGCAAAGGTGAGAAGTGATTGTCATTTTTGCATATCATGAGGGTTTTTGGTACAGGTAAGCATGTGGTTCTTAAGTGATGAAGTGCCGTGTTTTTCAGGATAAGCACCAAGAACTTTACCACAATAAATGCATTGGCCTCTTACTAATAAATTGTTATCCCTTATTTGCTCAAAATGGTACCAGACTACTGATCTGGTTTCAATTTGCTTCCTTTTTTTATTGCTTCCCAAGCTGCTCTAATGAAGCAACTGATTGCTGATGAGTAGTAGACTACTCATGGGAATTTTTATTTGCTTTCACCTCATTATTAGGAGCCAGAGGTTCACCAATAGTAGTTGAATTGCCATTGACATCCCTGGGGGTGTCTATCACGACCCAAAATAGGGGCCATGATCAGCACTAGGGAATGGGAATTCTTTCAAATCCGGAACATATAGCAAGCCTTAAAATAAAATAAAAGCATGCAATATAAATAACAACATAAATAAAATATTTTGCAGCGAAATAAATATCATGAATAAAATAAGTATAATCCACTAACTCGTTTAAATAAACAAACTCATTCTCATATATGAATAATCTTTTAATGCAAAACCCAGTTCATATCTTTAAAATACAAGTCTCATATAAACATGATACATAAATTTCATAAACGACTATAACTACTACAGTGTTTAGATTATAAGATAACATCAAGTGAGCATATTACATAGTAAAGCTGGGGTGGGAGAAATCTGGCATAAGGGTCTGCTACTGAGGTCTGAAGACGAAGACTCTCTTGAAAAATGGTCAATGGAGGGGAGTCAGACCTCACTGAGTGAATTGTTATAATATATATATATATGCATAGCTAAATGACAAATGCACACATTCAGTAGTATATATAATAAATATATATACAGGCAAACTCACACAGATGTAGCAAAATCATTTTATATATATACTAAAAATAATATCCGATTATGAAGGATCAAATAGAACCCTAGAAAATCACAACCTCAAACAGTGTTAGACAACACTCTAGCCATACAGGCTCACTTATTCCAAATAAATTCACTTGTTCCATTTGGACAATAGACTGACCCTGAGACACTAAGTCAATCAAGCTCCAGTAGTCTGATTGTCAGTGTGATTGGCCCTGAGACATTTGGTCAATCGAGCTCCAACAATCACACTCTTAAATCACATCTCACATCATAACAATCAAATCCAATCAATATCCCCACATAGGTTAGTAATTTAACCTAAATTCTATCATCGTACCAGTACGTACTCGGTCCTAGTGCTGTCCACTAGGTAGCATGTTCTATTGATATCCTTCATTTATATTATAAAACATACATTCAAGAATAAATAATATAAAATGGCATTCAAAATGATCAAGTAAACCATATATATATATATACCATAAATATACCTAAAATAAACTAAGTATATTTCAAGTATATATACATAAAATAAATTCAGTTAAATCATGAAATATACTCAAAATCAACCAACAATATACTTAAACATAATTTGAATATAAATCAAAAGGAAAACATGCACTTATTTTAAAATATACCAAGAATATACTAAAAATATACCTAAAATATACTTAAGCATTTAATAAAACAATAATGCAAAATTTTACATTTAAAACATATAATTCTAAAACATGCAGTCCTAATACAACTATATATAGAATAACAACTCACAGTTATTGCACTCCTCGAGACGGGTCCAATGGGCCTGGTCCACTAGGCCTTAATCTCGGCGCAACTAAACAAACAAATGACAACATGAATCACAATAAATCTATCGACATTCTAAAGACTCAATCAAAGAATAGTGGACACAAAATCAGAATAATAATTCAACCGAATATCACGTTTTACGATAATTCTACTGAAAATTCGACAGAGTCTCCTTTGTAAAACGGACATCTCTCTACTTAAAGAGTAGAGTCGGTCCTGCAAAGAAACACACTTCAAAAATATACAGCCACAACCCCTCGATCGGACTTTCAAACTACAATTCTACCAACCGAGGTTCACAATTCATGAGATAATTACATAACACATGAAAAATACCAAAAATGCCCTTCAATACTCAAAATATAGAAATTTAGATATTTAAATGCTAAAAAATAATTATTTTACCGATAAATGCATAAAAATCCTAATTTTAATAAAATATTATTAAAAATAGATAATTCTCAATAAATTCATAAATATTGACCAAAATATATTTTATAACTCCAAATTACATAATTAACCCTAAAACATATTAAAAATCGATAAAATCCCATTTATTTAGAAAAATTGTGCATTATATATAATTTGAAAATAATTTACGAAAAATAGTTTTAATTAGCAAAAAAATACTAAATAATTTGTAGAAATCATTTTTATACCTCAAATAACTATTAAATCCAATTTAATTATATTTTTAGCCAATTTAGTGTCAAATTACCAAACTACCCTTAGTTATGTAAATTCCCTAAAATTAATCAAAAATTCACCAAAAATAGTATAATCACTCAAAATTAAATTTCATAAAATATAATTCAATAATATCAATAAATATACTCAATTAACCAATTAATTTCAATAAAACACATAATTAACCTAATTTTCCCAAAATTACATAAACTAAATAAATTCAAAATAATTATATAAAATTCACAAAAATTACAAATAAATTTCTAAAATTCATTTCAACACCTATAAACACCATAAAACACAATTTCATAATTTAATTAATTAATTTTCGAAAATTAGAAAATATTAATAAAATAATCAAAAATTCACAAAAATCACATTCCCAAAAATTCCACAAAAATTTACAGAGCTAGATTAAGCTACTAGTATCAATTTTTGTGAAGGAAGTTTGCATGAATCAACTAAATCGAGGCTCAAAAAAATCAAAAACCCTAGTAGGCCGAAAATGAAAACTAGCTAAAAACCTTACCAAATTGAGTTTTAAGCTAAATGGAAGCTTGGAATCATCTTCTATAGAGTCTAGGGAGTTCAACGGCACTAGAATCACATGATTTGGTGGCTGGAAACGTGAGGTACGGTGGAAGAAGCAACTCTCGGCCAAATCGAGTTTCTCAACTTCACCTGTGACAGAGAGGGTGGAAGAGAGTGGCGGAGCTGCTGGAGGAAGAGGGTGGATGTCCGGGAGGCATACCGACGGTAGTCAGTCGAAGTTGCATCAGGATGATGAGGAGATGGGCGTCAGGGGAGAAGGTTGGGGGTGAGGGCATGGATTGTAATTTTGCAAAGTTTATATATATATATATATATATATAACAAAACAAAACTTTAACAATTAATATTAAAATATACTAATATTATAACTAAAAAAAAATCCACACCACAAATAATAAATATATACATATACATATACATACACATATATCACACATGATTATATTATTAAAACTATAATATATACATAGTTAAATAATAATAAACCCTAATATATATATGTATATATATGTGTGTGTGCATGTATATGTATATATATTAATATGCAAAATACAATCATGCATGATGACATGCGATTTAATAAAACAAGCTAGCATAAATAAATAATTATTATTTAGGTTTTCTTTTCCCAAAAATGTAAATCTCGGAAAAATTTTACGTAAATGACTTAAAATAATTAAAAATGACACAAATTCATTAAATAATCATAAATATATATAAAAATTATTAACACTGCATATCCTGATGCAGTTTAAAATTATCTAAAAACTCAGGATATTACAGTGTCCATCTACACAAGTGAAATTCAAAAAACAAAGCAATTAACATGTAATAAATTAAGCTCGTTGAAACAAAAAAAAGGATAACATAGGAACATAACTATAAAACAAAATAGATAAATGGCAATAAATAAGTAATGACTTAAATCAATTAAATTACTTTATTTTATTTAAAAACATAAATAATTTTTTATTTTAATTATATTAAATAATTTATTTTTAAATAAACATTTATTTATTAATATATTTATATTTTTTTAGCATTTTAAAATATATAAAAAATAAAAAATAATTTTTTTAACTAGATATTAAATAAACATTATATTGTTTTGCATTTTAAAAATCTATTTAATATACAAATATTGGTACAAGTTATAAAATATATTAATATATTTTTAAACTAAGTAAAAAATAATGACAAAAATGTTATTTGATTAAAAAAATAATTTTTTTCCCAAATAAACACAAATACAACAAATCCATTAAGACCCATTTTGATCCACATAGATCCAAACAGTTTCAATATAAATGTGTATTAATATAGTAAAAAAAAAACAATTGAGAAATCATACCAACTATTTATGGGTGACAATAATTTAAGAGATTTAAGAGCTTCCACCATAGTTTGTGAATCACAAGGCATCCACCACTAATCCTAAAAATTAGGGTTTTCACCTTAAAAATCTCATGTTTCAAAGTTTATAAAACATGCAACCACATCAAGATAAAAAAAAAGTTAACGAAAATCCCAAATCACAATAGATCTATAAAAACAAACCTACATACAATCATTTCTTAAACAAAAAATTCATTATTACTAAAAAAAATCTTGAATCTATGTGATTTTTCACCCCTTAAATTTTTTTACATCAAAAGATATTAAAGATTGATGCTTGATGTCGATGGATAAGAAGGAGCATAACTGAAACTAGTTTAGTCTAGGACAGTACAATATCAAAGGTCGAAAATAATGCAAAGTAACACTTTAGATGAAGAGATTTACTGTTAAAATGAATAGATTTTGGGTTAAAATAAAGAGATTTGAAGATTAACTAAGAGATTTAGGGTTTACAATGAAGGGATTTAGGGTTAAAGGAGAGGGGTATGTAATATCCCGAGTTTTTAAATATTTTTATATTGCATCGGGATATGCAGTGTTAATAATTTTTTTTATATATTTATGACATTTTTAAGAGTTGTTATTTGTTTAAAACTAATTTTAATTATTTTATATTATTTTAAGTATTTTACGTAAAATTTTTCCGAAAATTATATTTTCGAGGAAATTGATACGTAAATAATTTAATACTATTTATTTTGACTAGTTTTACGAATTTTCATGAACTCATACATAATTTTTAAGTGCTAAATAAAACGTATATATGTGTATTTATTTAAATTAATTAGAGCTTAATGAATTTCCTTAATTTTATTATTTAATTTTTGTATTAATTAATTAATTTTAAGTGTATAAATTATTAAATATATTAAAATATTTGTGTGGTGAGTATTATTTGTGTGTGGGAATATATATATTACTATAATATAGTGTGGACATATATATATATATACAAATATACATAATTTTTAATCAAAATTATAAAGTTTACAAAAATTACGAAATTGCCATTCTGCCTTCTTCCTTCCTCCCGACCATTTCTTCCTCAACTCCGGCCACTGCAAGTCCGTTCCTTCATTGTCACTGTGCTTTCCGGTGTGCCATCTTCCCTTCCAGCCATTCCCGATGTCCCAAACTCCCATTTCCGGTGTTATTTGGCCGAATTTTCATCAAGAGGCCGAAAGTTGCTCCTAACTCCGATCAAGCACTTTCCGGCCACCAAATTTGATACCTTCAGTCTCTATCTTTTCCTTGAGCTCTGATGAGTGTGATTCCAAGCTTTGTTTCACTTGATTTGGTCTATAATTCCTTAGGTTTCAATTTCTTCATTTCAGCCATTTTGGGTTTTGAATTTTTTTAGCTTCAATTTGATTGATTAATGAAAAATTCCTTCACAAATTTTGTTTCTGGAAGCTTAATCTACATGCATTAATTTTTTTAGAATTTTTTGAATTTATTTTAATTTTTGTGAATTTTTTATTATTTTATTAATACTTTCTAATTTTCGAAATTAATTAATTAAATTATAAATTATGTTTTATGGTGATTATAGGAGTTGAAATGAATTATAGAAATTTATTTGTAATTTTTGTGAATTTTTATATATTTATTTGGAATTTATTAAGTTTATGTAATTTTGAAAAATAGGGTTAATTATGTGTTTAATTGAAATAAATTGGTTAATTGAGTATATTTATTGATATTATGGAAATATATGTTGAGAAGATTAATTTTGAGTAATTATATTATTTTTGGTGAATTTTTTATTAATTTTAGTAATATATATATATATATATATAGGGGTATTTTGGTAATTTTACAAAAAATTGGCTAAAAATATAATTAAATTGGTTTTAATAATTATTTGAGCTATAAAAATGATTTCTGCAAATTTTTAATATTTTTAACTAATTAAAACTATTTTTCGTAAATTGTTTTCAAATTATATATATTATACGATTTTTCTAAATAAATGAGTTTTTATCAGTTTTTAACGTGTTTTAGGGTTAATATGTAATTTGGATTTATAAAGTGTATTTTTATTATATAAGGATATTTTTGGTATTTCAGTAATATTCTGTGAATTGTGAACCTCGTTCGGTGAATTGTAGTTTGGAGTCTAACCGAAGGATTGTGGTTATGAATTTGGTGTTATTCCGAAGTGTGTTTTCTTTGTAGGACTGGCTCTACTCTTTGAGTAGAGAGATGCCCATTTTATAGGGGAGGTTCTGCCGGATTTTCAGTAGAATTCTCGTAAAACATGATGTCCGGTCAAATTCCTATTCTAATTCTGTGTCTAAAATTCTAGATCAAGTCTTTAGAATTTCTATTAAATTTATTCTGATTTCATGTTGTCATTTGTTTGTCTAGCTGTGCCGAGGCCTAACGGATCAGGCCCGCCGAGTTTGTCTCGTGGAGCGCTAACATGTGAGTTATTGTATTGTATATATATGCATTGCATATATGATACATGACTTAGGATTTTTATTTTTATTATATGTTTAAACAGTAATTTAATTGTAATATGATTTGGTATATTTTCGGTTTATTGTTAATATATCTTTATATATAAATGTTTGTATATTTTCTATATACATTTAATATATCACTGGTATATTTAGAATTTATTTTTGATATATGTATGTTAGATATTTAGGTTTATGTTGTTATAATTTAATATTTATACATGATTTAAATGCGCATCGAACCATAATTATTTTATTAAATGATTAGTATAATTTAGGTTTATTCTTAAATAATTGCATGCTATATTATAAACCTACACTTAAATTATTTTTAAGTTTATTTTTGGTATATTTTGAATTATTTCCAAATAAATACATGTTTTATTATTAAATTAAACCTAACACATTAGTGGTATATTTAGGGTTTATTTTTGATATATGCATGCTAGATAATTAGGTTTATTTTTAGTATTTTTGTGAATATATGTTAAACCTAAACACATATTTAAATGAATATTTATATATAAATGTTTTATTAAATGATTTGTGTACTTAGAGTATATCTTTTGTATATTTAAGTATATTTTTAAGAAAATGCATGTTATATTATTGTTACTCATTTAAATTGTTTTTTTACCATATTAATGATTTATCTTTAGTTTATTTCATATTTTATTTGACATATATATATATATATATATATATATATATATATATATATATATATATATGTTTCCGAAATATACTGGGTATATTTTTTGTATATATATATATATATATGGTTGGTTTTACTATTATGAATATTGTTCTACATTAATTATTTCCTGAATGAATGATTTATTTAAATGAAGGATATCAATAGAACGTGCTTCATAGTGGGCAGCACTAGAACCGTGTACATACTGGTACGATAGATAAGGGTTGAGTGAGAAATAATTATGGTGATTATAATTGATTTGATGGATTTGACTAAGATTAATGGTATGTTAGATAGTGTGATTGCGGGGCCAATCACACTGACAGTCATACTGTTGGAGCTCGGTTGACTTAGTGTCTCGGGGACAGTCTATTATCCATAAGTGAATTGAATGATCTATTAGGTTGATTGATATGTGAGGTGATAGTAGTGTGATTGCTGGAGCTCGGTTGACCAAGTGTCTCGGGGCCAATCACACTGACAGTCAGACTGCTGGAGCTCGGTCGACTTAGTGTCTCGGGGTCAATCTGCTGTCCAGATTGGAATAAGTGTTCTATTTGGAATCAAGTGAGCCTGTATGGCTAGAGTGATGATGGGATTGTTTGAGGTTGCTATTATTAAAGTTCTATGGATCCTTCATGAATTAAAATAAATGTTTTCTACATTTAGTATATTTATAAAGGCAGAGTTTGACATTCGTGTGAAATGTGTGTATATACATATATATATAAGAATGTCTGCTTGTTATGGTTTAGTTCGTGTGAAATGTGTGTATATACATATATATATAAGAATGTCTGATTGTTATGGTTTAGTTTGCATGTATATATAGTATAATAATTCACTTAGTGAGGTCTGACCCCCCTTAATTATTTTTTTTCAGGAGATCCCATATCATCAGACCTTGGTTATAGAGTTCCTCGCCGGTGTTCTTCAGTCCCGACTATTTTATGCAAACATATATTTTGAACTCTGATTTATATTCTAGAAACTGCAATAGTTGTGTTATTGTATTTAAGGAGCATTATTTTGTTTGGATATTAAATACTCTGAGAATTTGTATATGAACACTGTACGAATATGTATACATTTATGAAATGATTTGGAGAATTTATTTTATATATTGATTCAAAAAATTTTAATTATATCGCACTTTTTATTTATTTATTGTATGATTTTATTTTCTTAGGCTTGCTATGGGTTCCGGATTCGAAAGAATTCTCGTTCCTTAGCGTCGGTCATTACTCCTAGTTTGGGTCGTGACAGGGTGAGAGGTCATAGGCGACTGAAGAGAAGGAACAAGAGTGAGAAATGAATTACGTTAAGGGTTAGTTAATTTAAGATGTATTTATAGGGTCAATGGGTGTAGGGAAAAACAACAACATTTCATGTGTGTGTATTATTAAATAAAATCTTGGAAGTTTGGGCGGGTTGGGTTTTAAAAACCCTCAACTGAACTACTTCCCTCCATCCGAACTTGTCAATCCGCTTCAATTCTTTAGGTCAAGTTGGTGCAATTTTTCAATTTTGGGTGGTTTATGCACAACCCTAATTATAAATATTAGTGTTCAAAGGCTAGAGAGCTAACAAACTTTCCTACCTATGCACATGCACACATGGCTTCCCGTTAATATGAACATGAAAGATTTTACAACGTACCTTTTGCTCTTTTCCATGTTTTTACTTCACATGCCTTTTGCTTCATCCATTTCAACACTAGAAATTGTCCAACAACACCTATGCCTTTATGACTAGAAATCTGCCTTAGTGAAACTACAGTTACAATAGCAACAACGCCTTCTTAATAAAAATTGCCATTGAGGCTTCTTATAAGGCTTGAGAAAAGGAATTATATGAATTCTAAGAATTTTTGTTGTTTAAGACCAATAAGCAAAGAAAAGAGAAACATTGCATCCAAGTTGAAACGGTGAAATTTATTTACATTTTCCCCAAAATCTACTTATCTCCTTCCTTTTCTTGTTTTTCTTTCTTTCATTTTCTCAAAAATAAACACACGATTAAACCATAAGTTCTAAGAAACTTGCTATAATAAACCTTTTTTGTTGACTTCACAAGGGTATAGTGGAGCTCCAATTATGTTGCTCATGATGTTGCTAAATAGCCTATGATCATTTCCAACAGTCACCTCCGTGAACTTCCTAATTCCGGCACGTAAGTCCCCTACTATTAAGGAAATTGATTAAAAAAGAATTTTGTATTAACGATATATAGAAAAACTCCAGACTTTAAAACCATAAGGACCATAAGAATAATTTGCATTTGGGTTCAATTACCTTCAAAATTGGGAGGTCCGATCACACCTGGGGTTGTTGTGGTTTGATCCTGCCATTGTTGTCTATCAAAATAATATAAAGTTAAAAGCAATCAAAGCTCGAAACCCACTTGAAAAGTGCATTCAAACACCTAATATTTGTAAAGAAAAAACATAAAATGTAATGTGAAATACTCCCAAACAAGTATCCAATCCTATAAGAGAATATGATTACAAAGAAAAACATAACCTGTCTATTACTAAAAAAGGCCTTAAATCTTTCATGAAAATGCAGCATCATGACCATCATCATTATATTTTTCTTTGCCTCCGATGATTCAATGACACTTATAGTTAGAGCAATGGCTTAAGTTGCTGTAACTCTCATAACTGTCATCTCCACCATCACTCACCGTTGGTGGTGCCTTCATTGCCATAACCACCGAAACCCTAAGTAATTAAACATCGATTAGAGATCGAGACGAGGAGAGAGAGAGGGGCAGAGCTTAAGAAGGAGGAGAAGTAATGAGATGAGGAAGAAATGCTTCTACACTATCTTTTTTTTCTTTCTTTTTGATACCACACATGGTCCCACATAACACTTTTTTATTCATACATTTCAAAATTGATGGGATCCATAGACCACATGAGAATTGTTAACGACCAATTTTCAAAGTTGTAAACGGTGTTAAATGGAGGAGCCATTTTGTGTTATTTTGTTAACGTTAAGGGTTTATTTAAACTTTAAAAAATATTCTAGGAAAAATTAAATTTAGGGTAAAACAATAAGGGGGGTTTTTATACCTTTTCGCAAGATTATATAAGTGAAATCTCACCTCCTTGAGAGCTTATGCTAATGCTAGCATTCATCTGTATCTTTTAGTATTGATGCATATTTCTTTTCCCTTTCCCTATATTTCTAGGAGTCTAAAACCAATTTGTACGTTGATAGTTTTCTTCTACGCAACCATGAATACTGTAGAATGCGTGGAGCAACAATTATTATACCATGCATTCTTATCCATATTGAATATGAACCACACAAGTGTATTGGCAAAACACGTCTTTTCCCTTTTTTTTTTAAAAAATGTTGTTGGATGTTTTGGATGATATGATGAGTTAGCCACCTAAGAAATATACCCTTACACCAACCAATTGTAGCTCTTTGTAAGATGAATCAAAATTAAGATTTTAAAATCAAGATATATGATGCCAATGAACTTGCATAATATTAATAAATTTTCTTTTTTTTTATTTTAATTATTTTTTAAAAAATAATAGAAATGAAAAAGGCATTTTTTATCAAAATTTATTTTTTTTCCTTTTATTTTATTAATTACAGTGGTTGAATTTAATTTTTTTATTCATGATTTTAATCAAAATAAAAATTTTATTCATTAAAAAATTATTCAAATTTTTATTTTTTAATTATAATAAATAGAGTTTTACTTGTATTTTTATTTTTATTCTTTATTTTTAGATAAATAATATATGTTCATTACATTACTTAAATAATGTATATTTATAAGATAAAATATATAGGATTATTATTTAAATAATGCATGTTCATTAATTTTCACATGAATATTTATTAGGTTCACTTTTAATCTTATTAAAAATTAAAAAGTATTTTTTATTTATCAAAAAATTATTTTTTATTTTTATTTTATTAATTACAGTGGTTGAATTTAATTTTTCATTCATGATTTTAATCAGAATAAAGTTTTTATTAAAAAAATTATTCAATTTTTTATTTTTTAATTATAATAAATAGGTTTTACTTTTTTTTTTTTAGCTAAACAATATAGATTCATTATGTATATTCATAAAAAAAACATATAGAGTTATTTAGTAAATAATGCATGTTCATTAACCTTTATTTACATGTTCAATGAACTTGCTGATGAAAATCAATGAGATTTTTACCTTTATATTTATTGACATTCACATACAGATTCAAATTCATTTTCCTATAAGTTCATTCACCTTCATTTGCATGTTCACATTTAATCTCATTAAAAAATTTTAAAAAAAATTCTTTTTATTTTATTAATTACAGTGATTGAATTTAATTTTTTATTCATAATTTTAATCAAAATAAAATTCTTATTCATTAAAAATTTATTTAATTTTTAGTTACCGGTGGATCATGTTTTAGTTACCGATATTCTTGGTACTGGTGGTTTTTTTTATGATGTGATCCTCTCTTCTCCGGTCTGGGCAATCTTATCTGAGCAATCTTATTCATGGAAAATGCTCAAAAAAATAATTGTCTCATATATCAATCTTATCTGGGCAACATTATAACAGATATGTTGTCTCTGTATCTTGCAGGACCAATTGCTTTCTTCTTCTTTTTTTTTTTTTTTAAGATGCTTTCCATTATGGTCTTCACATAGAATAGATTCATTGTTTCGTTACAAAAAAATCCTCACTGTTGTCCAATCTACTTTATAACTGATTATAGCAGATGTGTTGTCTATGTTTCTTGTCTTGACCGTAAGATAAGAGAGGTTTCAAATAGCCACACTGATAAACAAATATATTTTGTTCGAAGATGTGCCAACAGAGAAAGCACCTGGAGAGACGAGCATTGGCACTGTGTAAAGACGATGCAACGTTATCTAAAAAAACATGTGTTTTTAATTCATGTGTAGTCAATTCTTAGTTGATGTTGCAATATGAAAATGGATGCATGATATAATTTGCCGTGAAGAAGAGAGCTCACTATGTTCGGCTTCTTGTTTTCCAAGCCAATTTGAAATTAAATGGGTTTAAAATAGGAAAATTAGTCCAAAATCACTTATCCAATAGAAGAGATGAGCGAAAGCGTATTTGAAATCTATTTATAAATTTAAATGAAATGTGTTTGATTTAAATGGATTTTATTTAAAATTTATTTATAATTTGAAATTTTTAAATATATAAAATTAGTTATAATTAATTAAATTTTATTAAAATAGTTGAAATTTTTAAATAAATTTTATAAATTTTAAATCTAAACTTTTAAATGATTAAAAATAAAATTTATACTAAACACAATATAATAAAATATAAAATTTATTTAAAATGAATTTCATAAATTATTTATAAAAATTAAATATATTTAATTAATAAAAATTCATTTAAAAATAAATTATATTTAGAATTTATTTAAAAATAAATGAATTTTGTGAACAAGGGTAAAAGTGACAGTATTGGCGCTGGAATATTAGGCACAGACAAGTCAGAAAGAGACTATAGCAAAAAAGCAATCAGCATCCCTACATGTCTTGACACTAAGCTCAGTCTTCACGTCATCTTGTCTTTCTAATGAATTGATGCACATAGTGGAAGACTTGAGCCCCGACTAAATCTAATGTGTACGTTACACTGCTGAAGAATGAAGATTATATATATTTATCAGGTTGCCTCCATTTTGTGTTTGGTGGATATAAAAATGAAAGATATTTACTCTAATGATTTTTTGTGTCATTTTATTATAAAAATCATGCTTTTTTTTTAAATAAATAATAACTTTATAATTTTTATTTCACAATAATTAATTGTAAAAAAATTAAATTTACTCATACGAATCCTCACATATTTATCTAATTATTGCATAATTTTAGTCAATTGATTTAAGTTCATTTTATAACTGAATGAAATAAAAATATTTTTCATTGGGGGTATAGTTTAATTGGATTGGTAAAATAATAATAATATAAAATAAAAATAATACATTTCTCAGCAATCAGCAACTCAGCATCTGTATGCCTTCTTGTATTTGCTGTTCTTAACTTGGTCTTTAAAGCAGGTTAGAAGTGATAATATTTGCGTGTCAATCTTTCTCGCAACTATATTAATGCGTTTGATCAGATTCCAATTAATGTGTCCCTTGCTTCATTGTCGATGTTGATCTTCATGCCAATAAATTACAAGGTTCACTCCCTAAAGTGTTCTGCAATGTTAGCCAACTCATGTTGTTGGATGCATCGTCTAACAACTTTAGTGGTTCAATTCCGAACTGTTTTGGCAGTAATAGGGCTCTCAATTACTTAATCCTACAGCAAAATAACTTTCAAGGGAGGCTACCAGATTTTGGAGAAACTAGAAGTCTAAGATCAATGAAACTCAATGGCAACAATTTGGATGGGGAACTGCCAATGTCATTAAGCAATTGCACGGAGCTGGAAGTTTTGGACATTGAAAATAACCTGATACGTGGTACCTTCCATTCTGGTTGAACAAACTTCCTGCTTTGAAGGTTCTTGCATTGCGGGGAAACAAACTACATGGCCGCGTCGACCATCTTGATGCTTTCCCAAGCTTGCATATATTGGACCTTTCTTATAATCAATTTACTGGTGAATTATCAAAAGATTTTCTTCAAAGTTTAGTGGCAATGCGAACTGCTAGCAATAACGAATCTGAGTCTAAGGTCCAGTATGTGTGGAGGCGATAGCCTCTACTACAAGGAATCGGTGACAATTATGAACAAGGGATTGGAGGTGGAGATGGAGAAAATCCTTTCAATTTTTAACTGCTATTGATATGTCTAACAACAGATTTCATGGAGAAATTCCAGAAGTGATTGGAAGCCTCAAGTCACTGATAATTTCTCAACCTGTCAGGAAACAATTTCATCGGCCATATCTCATCATCACTTGGAAACCTAAGGGAGCTCGAGTCTCTAGACCTCTCGCAAAACCAACTTTCAGGGGAGATTCCTCAACAACTCACAAGCCTAACTTCCCTTGCAGTGATGAATCTCTCATACAATCAACTGGAGGGAATTATACCACTTGGCAACCAGTTTAACACGTTTTCAAATGCTTCTTATAAAGGGAACTCAAGGTTATGCGGATCTCCTTTAACAAGGAAATGTGGTAAAGTTCCTGATTCCGTGCCTCAACCAATCGAAGAAGATGAGGATTCATTATTTGGTTGGAAAATTGTGTTGATAGGATATGGATGCGGAGTGCTCATTGGCTTTTCCATTGGATACACAATGCTGGATCGAATGGGACACAAGTGGTTTGCAATTCTTAGAAGGCAAAAGAGAAAGCAGAAGAGAAAATTCATTCAGCACCGAGGGATTCAAAGAAGAAGCTGAAGTTGAAGCAAGCGATTGCAGTGGAATTATATTTTCACTGCAATAAGCCTAATTTACGCTATTTGCATATGTTTTTCACAAGCAATTAACATTGGCTTCGTGGTTAATTAGTATATATGTTGCGTTTCGATGTATGATATATCCATAGCATATTGTGACCAAAGTTTATGCATTTCAATAGTTAATATGTTGCTTATATTAGTTTTTGTATATATATATTTTTTTCAATAACAAGAACACTGTTGGCTCCAAAACTCTGGCCATGTCTACTGCAACGTTTTCGTTTTTTCTCTTTCTCTATGTATTTTGTTTTTGCTCGTCTGCTTTGCTAACTTTGTTGGCCGTACCCCATCATCATTTGAGGACCCAAACCTGTGATTATTAGTTGATGAACTCTTATAACTATCACTTGGTTGTGCAGCTGGCCTTTAACAACGAAAAATGCAGTGAATTTCATGATTCAATATGATATTATCAATTAACGATGCATATTTGTAAAGTACTAGTATATTTGATTGAATGTTGGTGGGATATGCAGTCATGAACTAATTCTTTAAGTTATCAAGTGTAACAGGTTCTTGGAAGCATGAGAGGGAGAGATGCGAGTAGCAAAGAATAGCAGAACAGTGAGCAGAAATGGCACTACTAAACTATCTTACTATAGCATATAACTGTTAACCATTTCTGAAGTCAAGCAAAAGGCATGAAATGCACAGCTGAGAGACCTAAGTAACAAATGAGAGATTCGCAATTTTGCATAGTCTGCTGGAACTAGAACAAATGTGAACCTCCAAGATCAAAAAAGAAGAACAGAGAACATGTTCAGCTGCAATCTCTAACACTAGTACCTACCACTGATCTCGCTGCCGTCCCTAATAAGGTGGCCTGTCCTTCCACAACTATAGCATCAGAAATTCCTTGTCTTATTTCGTCTTTCTTCCAGCGATTCTCTGCCACTAGAAGCAGGACTATCCTTATTTTTGCTGTAGCGGTGTAGATTCTCTATTATAACCCAAGTACCCATCATCGAATCCAATCCTCGCACTTTCTTACCCGGTTCATATTCACGATATATATTAGTAAACAAAGGTAATGGAAGAGAATTTACCATTGGTTGAATCATATCTTCCCTTGTATAATACACTGCAGCTCTCAGCCTATACCCCAAACTGGACATTCCCAAAATGTGGTCGCTCACTCTCCCCTCACCATTGTATCGCATCTTCCGAAACTCATTGCCATATATGAGATTGCACTTGCATTCCTCAATCGCAGAAATATGCCTTCAATTGTAGCGAAAAATTGCTTAGCGTCACCACGGATAGACGGATAGACTTCGACGCAAGACCAACAAAACCATCAGACATCTTCTTTTGCATCATCATAAGGCTTAAGCGATTGCTTCTCTCCCATTTTTCATATATATCTTTCTCACCCAGAGAGCTACTGCTAGTAGGCTTTTTGGGTTTGTTCTCAAGAAGAGCAAAGTCCAAGTCCATCAAACAAGTACAAGTTTTGATATCAAGTTTCCGTTTCATCCACTTCTTGAAATCCAAATCATCAAGAATCTCCATAGCAGAATATACCACCACTACAAGCTCCCAGACAAAGACAAAGCTCCAAAAAAAAAACAAAACTCTTCAATGCTACAGCATTTTTTTGCTCAGTTGAATCATACAGATGTATCCAGTGTATAAAAAAAACCAATATGAACACAAATGATGAACCCTAATCTCAATCTTATTAGCAAATCTTTTGTTAGACACGGTTCCCAATCAATGCAACAAGATTGATCTACCAAGAACAAATCTTGACAAGATTTAAACTTTTAGAATGCCCAATTTTAGAACTTCTCTTGAAGTTGTAAAGAACAAAACCATCCAACAAATCAGAAAGAGTACACAGTTTTTTTTTTTAAAAGGAGAGAAGATGGTATTGAAAAAGGGAATACAAATTACTGCTTAACTAAAACCGACAAAGATTATATAAGTGAAATCTCACCTCCCTGAGAGCTTATCCCAATGCTAGCATTCATCTGTTTCTTTTACTATTGATACATATTTCTAAGCGCCCGAAACTAAACTGTACGTTGCAAGTTTTCTTCTACGCAACCGTGACTATTGTAGAATGTGGGAGCAGGGAGCTCACTCTGATGGGTTTCTTGCTTTTTAGGCCTATTTGAAATTAAATGGGGCTTAAAATGAGAAAAATAGCCCAACACTACCTATCTATCGGAAGAAAAGAGTAACAGTGAATTTGATACAAATAAATTTTATGAAATTGGTTCGTAAATCTAAATTATATATTGTTTTAAAATAATTTTATATGAAATTTATTTAAAATTTCAAATCTATAGAATTGATTATAATTACACCAAATTCTATTAAAATGATTGAAATTTTCAAATAAATTTCACAAATTTTAAATTTAAATTTTTAAATAATTAAAATAATTCTCATTATTTTTATTTTCAAAAATATCTTTATATTTAAAAGGATATTATAGACATATTATTCGATTGACCCATGATAGAAAATGAATTGTGAACGTTCAGTTTAATTGGCCCAAAATAAAATCCAATGATAAAAATTTAAGCAAAATAAGTTTAATAGAATAAAATCTAACTTTTTCTTTTAATGGGCCAAAAGCCCATTAAAATGTCCAAGCTCAAAATTATATATATATTACTAAAAAAAAAGGGCTGCATAGTGGAAACAATTGGTGTACATGTGCATATTCCATGATTATAGATGAGCCTTTTCAAAAGGGAAAATTTGAAAAATAATTAAAGGAGACTGGATTGAGAGAGAAAAAAAAAAGGAAGAAGGGAGGCGAGTTGTAGAGAAAAAAAGAGAGCGAGGGTGACTGGAAGAAAAAAAAGAGACAGAGGAGAAGAGCTGCAACTAGTAAGAAAAGAAAAAAAAAACAGAAGAAGAGCTGCAACAGAGGATACGAGCCACTGAGAAAAAAGAAAAGAGAGAAAGCTACAAAAAAAAAAAAAAAAAAAAAAATAGAGCCAAAGAGGAGAAGGCACTGTTGAGATTTACTTGTTTGAAGCAATTCTAAGGGCAAATTATTTTAAAATAGTAGGAGCATAATTATTAGTTTTTGTTACTTTTTTGTTTTTATTTTGTTATTTCATAAGTTTATGAATTTTTTAAGTTTTTGGGAAGATGATGAATAGTATCACTTAACACTATTTTACTATTCATCAAAAAGTTGTTTTGTAACTTCAAATTATTTTCAGTTTTAGTCATTTTGAATAGAAAGATGAGATGAACTTGACCGTATATTTGGTTTTCATTTATTTAATTTGATAGTTAAAATTTTATGTGATTGAAGTTATTTTTATAATTACTATTGAAAATTTTGTATTAGTTTTGCCCAATAATTGCTTGACACGTGGCAAATTCACAATCAACCCATGTGAATAGTAACACTCATGAGGAGACCAAACCTATAATTTCGGTTTAGTTCGATTTGATCCAGTTCAGTCTGATTCGGCCATATATATTTTTATATTTTTATTATTTTAAAGTATATTTGATTATGATTTCTTTTAAAATTTAAATGTGCATGTTTATCATTTTAATTTTCTTTATTGTATTAATGTGATTATTTAATTATTTGATCTATATTAATTTTGAATCTTATATATTTGTCCTTATATAATTTGTGTTTTTATGTGTTTTCTATATTTTTGTATTTCAATCTTTTTTGTGTAGTCATTTTATTATTTTGCTTCATTAAATATTTATATATTTATTGTCTTTATTATATTTATTTGGCTTATGAATTAACTTTATGGTTTCATTTTGTAGGATTTTATATATATTTGTGGGAGAATAATATCTTGTCTATTATAGGAATTATCTGAATGATTTTTAGTTATCAAATATTTATCCCTAATATTTAGATTTTTATCCTCCAATTAGTTTATTTATATTTATTTATAATTAGTTTTGCATGATTAAAAGGGTAGTAATCATTTCTCCTCCCTCCTTTCTTTGTGTACGCATTATTTATTTTATTTTACTTTTAATTGTATGATGAATTATAATCTCTAATCCTTTCCCCCATTCCTTTGGAATGTATGGTTGTAAATTAATATTATTTGTTTTGTTTATAATGTGTGTTGGGCTATAAGTATGAAATCGGACTAATGTGCACACTTGAACTTAATTGTAAAATTTAGAAATTGCTTTGGAAAAATTGTAATTTACATGTAAATAAAGAAATAATTAAATAATTATAGCTAATAAAACACAAAACGGAGGCCAACCGCGAGGTTGGGTGGACATTCAAAAGTCCATACTTAATTTCTGAACCCGAATCTCTAATGATGGCTTCTATGAATATCTGTGGAATCCGATTGCTGTACAGTGTGTCTTGACTTTTATCAAGATGGAGACACCATCTTTAATTAGGCTTTATGACTTATTTTGTATTCCCTAGTGGGCCTTGAGCCCACACAATGCCATGGTCACTAAACACTTGGACGCGCACCTAGCCTCATTGCATACATTAGCGACTCCATTAGGGATAGAGAAACTTATTCTAGTGTTTTGTGTTTTATAATTTTTAATTTTTTTCTTATTTTTTTTTTTGCATTTTTTGCATTCATAACACTTTTTCACACAATGTGCACCCTGTCTCGAATAACTCAACAATAATCTTTTCTTTGTTGCATGTATTTCACTCAAACCTGGTGGTGAAGTATTTGACTATCGTCACTCATAGCACGTACTTATCCATGTCATATGGTCCTTTAAGTGGGGAGACATAATGAAGGCATATCATTGTGGCAGCTGAAACTTATTGCCCGAGACTCAGCTCATGTAGTGACTTAACAACTTCCACTAAGTTTTTTCCCAAATGCATGCAATTTGTGCCATATAATGAACTTACAAATAAAGCCCAAGCCCATTGCAAATGGACATTATCCTAGTGGGCATCTCATGCCTATTTGATCCCATTATGAGTAAATCTTTTCAAAATAGGCCTTTTAAGCATATTCTTAGCCATTTCAAGGGGATATTGACCAAGTAAACTCTTAATGTTAGACTTGGCCCATAAGAATGGACTTTGAAATTATTTGAAGGAATTCCTAATTGTTTGCTACGTTTTGAGAGTTATTTTGCATCCGTCAATTTTATTATCCCCCGTTGATAACTAAAACCCAGAACAAAAATCCTATGATAAGAAACTCACCAGTGAATACACGTGTGGGAGAAATAAGGGTGAAGATATCGTTTGAAGTGCTTTATGCTTTTGCCACATTTTTTATGTATATAGAATATTTATTTACCTTTTTTTTCCTTTAAATGTTTAATAAAGCCATGCATGTCATGCATGTTTCTAATTCGCGATAATTGTAGATATAGATTTGCAACAGTCTTCTACCTGGAAGCGGTTTGACACTGGTCACCTAGTTAAAATTTTAAAAGATACAACAATGGTAGTTTTTAATTCTGAGGCTTTTGGGGATAAGTTGAAAGTAGAAATAACCGATCAAACCTGAGCAATTATGCGAGAGATGATGGCTGAAATAAGAAGACTAGTTGAATAGGAACTATCAACACCTCAACCTCAACCATTTAATTTTGATGCTAAAGACTCCAAAAGATGGGAAAGAGCGGATAGTCAGGAAACTTTGGTGGCAGAACTTATAACCAGATAGAATGTGAATGCAGACATTATAGAGAATATGGAAAAACTAGACTGGGCTAAGGATATCGCCATGACCATGGCTCACATGCAGCTGATGATGAAAGAAAAGGGGATAAATGCTCCGATGAATTATATTGATATAAAGTTGGACAAAGACGAAGACTACCTCCCCCGAAAGTTTAAATTCCCTGATATGAAGAAGTTTACTTGCATAAAGGATCCCCATCTACATCTGAAGTAGTATGCGAATCATATGAAAACAACCGAACTAACCAAGGCACAAATTGTAAAATAATTTCCTTTATCTCTGGAAGGAGCGCCCATTAGATGGTATTATACTTTAGAGTTCCATGTCTAAAATAACTAGGAAGGATTATATGCCACATTTATTAAACAATATAGTCTCAACATAGAGATGGAGGCATCTTTGAGAGATTTGCAGAATGTGAAGCAAAAATTCAATGAATCCTTTATAGATTATTTGATTTGGTGGGGAGTGAAGCTATCATAAATGAAGCACTAGTTTGCAGAATCTGATAAGCTAGTAATAGCAATAGAAGGATGTGTGCTCCTGCTCTTTAAAAAATTAAAGGATTTGGGAATTCAAAATTTTAAGGAGCTATATAAGTTTTAGGTGTAGAAAGAATCTGATATGGCATAAGAGAAAAAGTTCTTCAATGGAAGATCTATAAACAAAGAAGGAATAAGATCTGGCAGTAGAATTGGGCCGAGTAGTAATATACAAATTAATAATGTCAAATAATTCTAGAGGTTTTCCAACTTGTAAAGATCTCTCTCCAAAGTCTTAGAGAAGTTAATAGAAAATAACTTATTACAACCCTTCCCTAAAAGACCTCCTTTCCCAAATTCTGACCCAAAACTATACTGCAAATACCACCAAAATATCAAACATGATATCAATGGCTGCACTTGCCTGAAGCATGAGGTTCAAGATTTAATTGATTTAGGCAAAATAACTAACTCTGAAGCCAGAAACGTAACACCTAAAATAACCCTCCACTTAACTACCAGAATGTCCTACCACCCAATCCATGCATCCTAATAATCAACACCGACTTAATAGAGGAACAAGTCTTTAATTCCTTTATTGATGCCATACCCACACTACCAAAATTATAACCAAAAGACTTGAACCTGAACTAGCAACCTGTAGAACCCTATGTGAATGTACTTGATATTTGAAGTTTCAATAATGAAAAAAAGGGAGCAGTTGATCTGTGGAAGAACAATAAAGGGAAGACAGCTCAATCAGTTGAGAGATTAAAGAAGAGAAAAGAAGAATTGAAAGATGCTAAGTTAGAAAAAGAGAGAGTTGATTCAAAAGAAGAACTAGAGAAAGATGAGGAAACTGAGGAAACTACTGAGACCAAAAGAGATCATAAAACTTTTACTGGTGTTTGGGAGCTGCTTATGAACTCTTGAGCCCATCAGGAAGCACTGGTTATGGCCCTTGATCATAAAAAAATTCCCTCAGAGCATACTCCTGAGCAAATGGTGGATTCATTAATAGAAAGCTCTCAGGGGGCAATTATGGTTACAAATGATGACCCACCTATAGAAGGAAGGGACCATAGCAAAGCCTTGTTCATTAAGGTTAAAGTGAAAGGGAAATTAACTTGTTGTGTTATGGTTGATAATAGATCTACCATCAATGTGTGGCCTTTGAAGATCTTACCAAAGTTAGGGCTGATAGTAGCAAATTCTAAACCATCTGATGTGGTAATTAAGGCCTATGATGATACGAAGAGGCCGATTGAGGGAACTTTCAAGGCTCTTATCTAAACTGGACCTATCAAAGTTTGGGTCAACTTGCATGTCATTGATATTCCAGTCACCTTTGTCATTCTTCTGAGGAAGCCATGGTTTCATCCTCTGAGGGGAGTACGTTCTACCATTCATAAAAAGATTAATTTTTCATATGAGGGAAAAGTGGTCACTATAATGACAAAAATTGAGTCTGCTATTATTGCTTTGAAGTTAACCCCTACTGAAATCCCGATTAGCCCAAGTTTTGAAGTTTTTATGATCTATGAGGATGAGTTGAAGCTAAGGATTATGAGTATGATGAAGAGCACGAACTTTATGATTGGAATGGGATTGGGGAAGAATCAAAAGGGTTTGCCTGAGTTCATTAAACCTAAAATGCTAACTTTAAAGCACGGTGTAGGATATCCTATAGAGGACGAGTATGAGGATGAGGGTAAAACTAAAGAAAAGCTTGGGAAGAATAAAGTAAGAGCTAAGCTAAAGAAGAAGACACTATAGGAAACCTTTGTGGAGGAAGGCGCTAAGTACCCTTATCAAGGAGCTCCTAAGCCTTTGATGATTACTGAAAAGCTAGTCCCCAGGTTTGAAATCTTTGCTGAACATGTGAATGGGATAAAATTTTTTTGTTATGAAAGAGTTGATAGTGGAAGAACTAGTACTGACTCTAAAATCAGATGAGGACATTCCTACGATGGAGCTAAAAGATGTTGCTAACCAGGAAGAGGAATTCAACTTTGAATCTTTTATCCTTAATTCTATTATGGATGTTTTCTATGATGAAATTGATATTTCTCTTTCTAGCTTGTTTGAAACTGATGAAATTTTCCTTTCCAAAGTTAATATGATGATGTTAGATTATGCTTACTTATGTGATGTTTTTCTTAACTGTTATTTTGCATGTAATGATCATTTCATGTATATGTTTGACATTAATTCAATGCAAACTAAATCATTTAACTTAGGCACATGTGATAACCCTAAGAGAATACTTATGCCTAGGATTGATAGAGAGATCACTAAACATAAAATCCTTATGTATTCTCAAATCACACTGATAAAATAGAAGAAGAGGAGATTAAGATCAGAATGGGCTCTCTTGATCAAAGAAGAATTAGAAAAGTAGTTGAAAGCAAAGTTCTTGGAAGTGGTAAATGACACTCAGTGGCTAGCCAACATAGTTCTAGTTCCTAAAAAGGATGGGAGAGTTAAGATGTGTATAGACTATAGGGATTTGAATAAGGCTTGTCCAAAGGATGATTTTCCCTACCACATATTGACACTTTGGTCCATAATGCACCTTCTAGTACCATTTACTCCTTTATGGATGAATTCTTAGGATACAACCAGATTATAATGGTCATAATTGACAAGCTGAAGACTTTTTTCACCAAAAAATGGGGTGTTTATTACTATACAGTTATACCTGTTAGGTTAAAAAATGTAGGAGCCACTTATTAGAGGATGACTACCACCTTGCTACATGACATGATTCATAAGGAGACAGAGGTGTATGTGGATGACATGATGGTAAAGTCTCCAACCAAAGAAGGGTACTTTAATGCTTTAGATAAATTCTTATCGAGAGCTGAAAGTATAATCTTAAGTTGAATCAAAAGAAATGTGTTTTTGGGGTAACCTCTGGAAAGCTGTTAAGGCATATTGTCAGTCAGAGAGGCAGATCCAAATAAAGTGAGATCATTCAGAGAGATGTTTACAATGAAGAATGAGAAAGAAGTCAAGAGATTTATTGGATGGTTACAATACATTAGTAGATTCATAGCCAAGTTAACCACCATCTGTGAGCTTATCTTTAAGCTCTTAAAGGAGAACCAGCCGATCCTCTAGGATGATAAGTGTCAGTAAGGCTTTGAAACTATTAAGCAGTATTTGATGAATCCCCCAATCTTGCAGCCGTTGAGGCTAGGTAAGCTCTTAGTTATGTACTTGGCAATAAAGAAGGGTGTGATTAGCATAATATTAGCTTAGGAAGGGGAAGGAAAAGTGGAGCATACTGTGTATTATCTGAGTAAAAAGCTTATACCACGTGATTATAATATAGTAGAAAAAACTTGTTTGGCTGTAATTTAGGGAATGAAGAAGCTTCGACATTACTTTCAGTCTTACAAAATCTAGGTAGTCTCTAAGCACGACCCTCTTAGAAGTCTCCAGCAGACCCCGTCACTTATAAAGAAATTAGCTAGATGGTTAGTCCTTCTTACTGAGTTTGATATAGATTATGTGGCTAAGAAGGTCATAAAAGGAAGAGTTGTGGTAGACTTTTTAGCTTAGAATCTGGTAGATAATGGACAAGAATGGGAGTTGGAATTCCTGGATGAGCATTTGGGGGCAATAGATATCCAAACATGAAAAATGTACTTTGATGGTTAGTCGATTGTAGAGGAGCAGGCATTGGTGTGATTTTGGTTTTGCCAGATGGAAAAATGATTTCGATGGCAAAGAGATTGGAATTTAAAGTCACCAATAATCAAGCTATATATGAAGCCTACATCTTTGGTTTGGAAGCACTTAGAAATGAGGGGACATAAGAGGTTATAGTGTATGAAGATTCAATGTTGGTGGTGAAATAGATCTTTAGAAAATGGGAAGTAAGAGAAGATAAGCTGAGACCATATTGGGACTATTCAACCATGATTTTGTTATCTTTTAGCTAATACAAATTCATGCACTTTCCATGGGAAGAGAATTAGATGGCAGATGCTTCGGCTACTCTGACTTTGATATGGGAAGGAGGGAGATGAATGGAAGTGAGCCTCTTATTCTGGTAAAATCTTGGACTCCTTGCTACGATGAGATCAGAATAATGTTAATCGACCCTATGAAAAAGCCCTGGTTTCATGATCTAGAATAGTATCTTGAAATGGGGTGACTCATTGATGATGCCAATAGAAAAAAAGTATATCATTAAGGATGATATCTCGACAATTCATAAATCATAATGGGATATTGTACAAGAGAATGCCAATTAGAGTGCATCTAAGATGTGTTAATAAGGACAAGGCATAGAAAATCATGGAAGTAGTTCATGAGGGTGTGTGGGGGTCGCATATGAATGGAACAGTCCTCATTTAAAAGATAACTTATCAGGGATATTTCTAGCTAGCCATGGAAGCAGATTGTGTGAAGTATGTGAAGAAGTGCCATAACTGCCAAGTGTATGGTGATGTGAGCCATTTGCCTTCTATGGAACTCCAGGGGTTGACTTCTCTATGGCCCTTTGCCGTATAGGGAATTGATATCATTGGGGAGATAAGGCCGAAGGCATCCAATGATCATCATTATATTATAGTAGTAATCAACTACTTTTCTACGTGGGTTGAAGTAGAATCATTCATGATTATTAGAGCAAAAAAGATGGCAAGGTTCATAGAAAAGAATATAATCTATAGGTGTGAGTTGCCTTATCATGTCATCACTGATAAAGGTGTTCAGTTCAAGGCAGAGACGACCACTTTGTTGGAGGACTATAAGATTGAACATCATAGATCATCTCTTTACAAACCATAAGCAAATGGAGCAATAGAAGCAACAAATAAGAATGTGAAGAGAATCCTAGCCAAGATATTAGAGAATTACGAAGACTGGGCTAGTTACTTATGATTCACACTATGAGGTTATAGGACCACTACTAGAACATCAATGGGACCTACTCTGTATTCTCTAGTGTATGGATATGAAGCTATGTTGCTTATTGAGGTCAAGATTCAGTCATTGAGGGTTCTTTTGGAGTTTAGAATCCTTGAGTATTAATGGGTTGAAAGTTGATTAGCGCAGTTGGCACTACTAGATGAAAAGAGAATGAAAGCCATGTATCATTCTCAATTGTACCAGAAAAGGATAGCTCCGGCTTATAATAAGAAGATTGGGCCAAGTAAAATAAAAAAGGGTGACTTGGTCTTAAAACTCACTAAGCTAATCATTACTGATCCATGAGGGAAGTTCAAGCCAAACTAGGAAGGTCCATACTAAGTAAAAAAGCTATTTTCTAAGGGCGTTACTATTTTGTCTGATTTATAAGGGAACAAATTTAGAGAGCCCATTAACTTAGATAAGCTTAATAAATACTTTCTATAAAGTCTCACTAGGGAGAAAACTTTAGGAGAGGCTGCTTAGGCAAAAGATAGAGATAGTAAAGTGAAAAAGTAAAAAGTCCTGCTAGATTGAAAACCTAAAAGGTCATTCAGGCAAAAGTAAAGGACATATAAAAGGAGAGAGACAAAAAAAGGGTTAGTTGGAAAACTTATAAGGGTAAGCCAATTAATAACAAAAGATATGTAACAAGTAAGATGTATAGTCACTTTATGCCTAAATTAAATGGAATAGACTACCTTTATTATTGTTGAATGTTGCATTAAATGATTATTACACACTATTTAACTAGAAAGGGAATTCCACCCATAAAAAGCAAATATAAAAGGCTAAATTTCATAAACTAGTTTTATATGCTTATCTTCTAAATACTTAGGGCACTCGATGCCTATAAAGTCCTTATTCTTTTATTTCTTATGAATTCATCCTTCTTTGACTATTGTAGCTGAATCTATGCCTTATACTGGTCTTTAGTAGACTTATCTCGGCCATAGTCAATGAACCATAATATGATTATATGAGGCCAAGTAGTGACTAGGTTGTCTAGAAAGTTTTGAGAAAGAGGCCCTGACTCAAATTCATGCACTAGATCCGTAATTTGCTAATTTTGTCCATATTGCCTAGAAAGCTGAGTAGGATTATAGAAAGTGGTGGAGTGAAGATCGGTTAGAGGGATGCAGTAAGTGCAGGATCAAGTGGTCACATTCTGTAACCTCTACCATGGGCATATCCATTAAATTAGAGTATTAGGAAATATGGATAGCTAGCTCTGAAGGTCTTCTAGAATAGGGTAAAGCCTTATGGAACGATAGTATTTGGCCCAGATAATGTGTGATGTCTCTAGGAGGTTTGAGCAACCTCAACTTCTTATGAAACCATGCCTATAGAATGATGAATGGGTAAAAATGGCAGAAAAGCAGAAAATAATAAAAATGAGAAGAAGGCTAACCTCTAGCAGTAAGGGACTCCCTAAGAATCACCTAGCTTCAGTGAAATTGTCAAGCCCAATGATGCTCTCTGCCAGAATAAGAGGGAAAGGGTTGAACCTGACTTCCACTTAGTTTAGAATATGAAAAATCTTTGAGTCACAGTTGCCAAAAGATGAAACAAGCAGAAATTGAGCGTATAGGTAGATAGCGATCATTTGAGGCTACTAAACCTCATTCCTATCTATAACCACAACAATTTTAAGAAAAGAGCTTATCATAACTTTATTACCAAAGACATGGCGAACAGAAGAATGAGGAGAGATGTTGAATAATCTAGCTATTTGATATTGAATGAACTACAAATCTATGGTTTCAACCAAAGGAATTGCAATCTAATGAGCATATACTATATGAGAGCCCCAGATAGCTTCGAAGTCTTTAGGTAGGGGGCAAAATTCTATTGTGTTGAATATGAAGACATGTTTTTGAGAGTCCCAAAATTGAGCAAGAACATGAAGAAAAGAGAAATTGATCTTTTTAGCATGCATAGATTGAAAAACAGATAGATGAAATGGCTTTAATCTAGCCCATGATCCACCATCCAAGTTTTTTAGGATTGGTCATAGTTACTTGAGGCTACTTTCTATCATCTTTCTAAGGTTGGACGTGCTAAAATGGAAAAATGGAGTTGTAGGGCAAGGGAGACAAAATGTTATGTGTGGTTTTTATAGAAGAAATTAGGGCTACAAAAGGGAAACTTGCAAAATCAAGGCATTGAGGTAATATAAAGACATTTTAATATTGTCTTTTAGCAAAAAAATAATGCCCTAATAAAGAGGTGACACATTATTAAGAGGTAAGAAATCATAAAAGCATGCATACATATAGAAGTAGGAGATTATGTTATCTTCCACTATTGTGTCACATGCATCAGGTGGCCACACCGGGCCCCGATCAATCCATACATATACTCTCCTTGATCTCGAGGTACATGCATAATTTGTGAGCTGTTACTACTAACCTTTCTGTCAAGATAGTTTGAAAGAAAAGAGAGAATTGGAAAGTGAAAGTAAAGAGGTAATTGAAAAAAATTTAAATTAATTACCATTCCACTACTTGGGCATGCCCCAAAGTTGACATTAAAAAAGTTAAATATTTTCTGATCGAAGTGTCAGCAACAAAGAGGTGTATGGTC
Organism: Mallotus nudiflorus; assembly: GCA_947683625.1. Taxonomy (NCBI): domain Eukaryota; kingdom Viridiplantae; phylum Streptophyta; class Magnoliopsida; order Malpighiales; family Euphorbiaceae; genus Mallotus; species Mallotus nudiflorus. The sequence continues at coordinate 394,082 of CANTUR010000771.1, read as the reverse complement.
AGGTTTGAATCCTTAAAGTGCATGAAAGAACAAGCATATGGTCTGGTTTGAATCCCTGAAGTGCATGAAAGAAGAAGCATTTAATATAGTTTTAATCCTTGAAGTGCGCAAAAGAAGAAGCATTTGTTTAGGTTTGAATCCCCAAAGTGCATGAAAGAAGAAGTGTCTGGTCGGATTTGAATCCCTAAAATGTACAGAAAAATAGCATTTAGTCAGATTTGAATCCCCAAAGTGCACATCATAGGAGGTGTCTAGTCGGGTTTGAATCCCTAAAGTGCATCTTCCTTTACTGAGTGAAGTTTGGGCATGCTCGAGAATCACACCAAATTTATAATGAGTAGCTAATCAAGTTAGCTTAACCCAAGGATCATGATTACATTTCTCTTATATCCCTACTGAGTAAAGATTGGGCCATGCTCGAGATTCATGACAAATTTATAATGAGTGGATGATCGTGCCAAAAAAACTAAAGGATCATGGTCACGTTTTCATTTATCCTTTACTAACTGAAGATTGGGCCATGCTCGAGATTCATGATAAATTTATAATCAATAACTGATCAAGCCATGCTTGAGGAACACAATTATATTTCATCTTTTTATACTAAATGAAGATTAGGCCATGCTTAAGATTCATAACATATTTATAATGAGCGGCTGATTGGGCTAAGAAAACCCAAGGATCATGGTTATGTTTTCATCTGTCCTTTACTGAGTGAAGATTGGGCCATGCTCAAGATTCACAAAAAATTTATAATGAGCAACTAATCGGGCCATGCTCGAGCAACATGGTTACGTTTCATCTTTTTCTACTAAGTGAAGATTGGGCCATGCTCTAGATTCATGATAAATTTATAATGAGTAGCTGATTCAATTAGCTTAACCCAAATTTCTAAGAGTAGCTATGTTTCTCTTTTGTCCTTATTGAGTGAAGATTGGGCCATGCTCGAGATTAACAACAAATTTATAATGAGTAACTAATCGGGCCATGCTCGAGCAATATGGTTACGTTTCATCTTTTTCTACAAAGTGAAGATTAGGCCATGCTCGAGATTCATGATAAATTTATAATGAGTAGCTGATCGAGTTAGCTTAAAACAAATCTCTAAGAGTAGTTATGTTTCTCTTCTGTCCCTATTGAGTGAAGATTAGGCCATGCTCGAGATTCATGACAAATTTATAATGAGTGGCTGATTAGGTTAAGAAAACCTGAGGAATACGATCACGTTTAAAGTTGAAGAATTCACCTCTCGAGTGAACCTCAGAGGTTAGGTACATCCTTTACTTATGTTGTGCATGTGATTTTACAAAAAATTTTCATTACATTTAGTTTTTCAAAAAATTAAGGGGCAAACTATAAACATCTAGTTCGATTAGCCCATGATAGGGGATGAATTGTGGACACTAGGTTTGATCGGCCCAAAGTAAAGCCCAATAATGAAAATCTAAACAAAATGAGCTTAATAGTGCAAAGCCTAACTTTTTTCCTTGATAGGCCAAAATCCCATTAAAAAGCCTAAGCCTAAGCTCAAGCCCAAAAACATATATATATATATAAAGGGGTTACATAGTGGAGACAATTGGTGCACATGTCATGATTATAGGTGAACCTTTTCAAAAGGGAGAATTTGAAAAATAATTAAAGGAGACTGGAATGAGAGAGTGAAAAAAAAGGGAGAAGGGAGGCAAGCTGCAGAGAAAAAAAGAGAGAGGGGGGCAATTTGAAGGAAAACAAAGAGACAGAGGAGTGGAACTGCAACTAGGAAGAAAAGAAAAACAGAGAAGAAGAGATAGATAAAGGATACGAGCTACTGAGAAAAAAAAAGAGACAAAGCTACAAAAAAAAAAAAGAAAAAATAGAAGTAAAGGGGGAAAGATACTATTAAAACTCACTTTTGCTAACACTTTACAACAATTATGAGGGAAAAATATTTTAAAATAGTAAGAGTATAATTATTAGTTTTTTGTTAGTTATTATTCTTATTTTGTTATTCCATAAGTTTATGAATTTTTGAAGTTTTCGAGAAGAATATGAATAGTATCACTTGACACTATTTTACTATTCATCAAAAGTTGTTTCATAGCTCTAAATTATTTTTTGTTTTAGTCATTTTGAATAGAAGGATGAGAGGAACTTGCCTGTATATTTGGTTTTCATTTATTTAATCTGATAGTTAAAATTTTATGTGATTAAAGTTATTTTTCAAAATTACTATTAAAATTTTTTATTAGTTTTGATAATAATTGCTTGACACATGGAAAATTAACAATCCAACCCATGTGAATATAACACTCATGAGGAGACTGAATTGAAAACCGAACTGATACTTTTCAGTTCAGTTCAGTCCAGTTCAGCCATATATATTTTTATTATTTTTATTATTTTAAAGTATATTTGATTCTTATTTCTTTTAAAATTTAAATGTGTATGTTTGTCATTTTAATTTTCTTTATTGTATTAATGTGATTATTTAATTATTAGATCTATATTAATTTTGAATCTTATATATTTGTCCTTACATAAATTGTGTTTTTATGTGTTTTTTATATTTATGTATTTCAGTTTTAATTGTGCAGTCATTTTATTATTTTGCTTCATTAAATATTTATATATTTATTGTCTTTATTATATTTATTTGGCTTATGAATTAATTTTATGGTTTCCTTTTGTAGGGTTATATATATATTTATGGGAGAATAATATTTTGTTTATTGCAAGAATTGTCTGAATGATTTTTAGTTATTAAATATTTATCCCTATTAATATTTAGATTTTTATCCTGCAATTAGTTTATTTATATTTATTTATTATTATTTTTGCATGATTAAAGGATTGTAATCATTTCTCCTCCTTTCTTTCTTTGTCTGCACATTATTTATTTTATTTTACTTTTAATTGTATGATGGATTGTAATCCCTAATCCTTTCCCCCATTCCTTTGGAATGTATGGTTGTAAATTATTATTATTATTTGTTTTGTTTATAATGTGTGTTGGGCTATAAGCATGAAATCAGACTAATGTGCACACTTGAACTTAATTGTAAAATTTAGAAATTGCTTTGGGAAAATTGTAATTTGCATGTAAATAAAGAAATGATTAAGTAATTAATGGTAGTAAAACATAAAATACAAACGGATTCCAATCGTGAGGTTAGGTGGACATTCAAACGTCCATACTTAGTTTCTGAACCCGAATCTCCGATGATGACTTCTGCGAACCTCTTTGGAATCCAGTTGTTATATGGTATGTCCCTGCTTTTATACAAATGGTGACTCTATCTCCAATTAGGATTTATGACTTATTTTGTATTTCCTAGTGGGTCTTAAGCCCACATAGTGCCGCAGTCGCCAAACACTTGGTCGCACTCCGATCTCCATTGCCTATAGATATTTTTGATAAAAACTTGAATGCAAGATTTATAGCAACTGGATATAATAAAATATTAAATTCATTTGAAATGAATTTAATAAACTATTCATTTGAACCAAATACATTTAATTAATAAAAATTTATTTAAAAATAAATTTTATTTATAATTTATTTAGAAATGAAATGAATTCTTTGCGAAACTTAACCAAATAAGGGTAAAAGTGACATTATTGGCTTTGGAATATTAGGCATAGACAAGTTAGAAAGAGACTATACCAAAAAACCAATTAGCATCCCTACATGTCTTGACACTAAGCTTAGTCATTATGTCATCTTGTTTTTTAATGAATTGATGCATATAGTGGAAGACTTGAGACCCGACTAAATCCAATGTATATGTTACATTGCTGAGGTTGCCTCCATTTTATGTGTGGTGGATATAAAAATAAAAGACATTTATTCTAATGATTTTTTCATTTTATTATAAAAATCATTAGCATGTTATTTTTTTTAAAACAAATAACAACTTTATAATTATTAGATCATAATAATTAATTGTAAAAAAATTAAATGTATTCATAACACGCACAAATATTTATCTAGTTATTGCATAATTTTGATCAATTGATTTAAGTTCATTTTATAATTGAATGAAATAAAAATATTTTTCATAGAACGTATAGTTTAATTGGATAGGTAACATAAATAATAATATAAACTAAAAATAATACATTAAATATTGATTGGAAAATTTGGTCTACCCGATTTCTCAGTTATTAGCAACTCAACATTTGTATGCCTTCTTGTATTGGTTATTCTTAACTTGGTCTTAACCTTATCTTGTCTTCCTAATGAAAATTAATGAATATAATGCAAGTCTTTGTCTTCAAGGACTTGAGAGTTGACTCCAAAATGAATTTTTTTAGAGAAAAAAAGTAAGTAACTTGAAAGCTTAAAGTGAAACTTAACCACAATTTGCCTGCAAGCACATACCTATATACACATATACACAAAAACACCTTAATGTTAAGATGAACATGAAAGCTCTAAAAAACTACCCTTTACTGTTGTCTCTTCTTTTCTTATTACCTTTACTTCACATGCCTTTTGTTTCATCTTTTTATTCATCCAATATTGTCCAATAACACTGATGCCTTGATGACCAGAGATCTGCATTGATGCAACTATATTTGCAACAAATGGTTCAACTTTCAAATTTTGGGATTTAGGAACAGATTATTATTCTTGGGATAGGGTTACTTGTTTGTATAGGCCATGTCATTAGTCTTGACCTTAGTGATAGAATGCTTATAGCTGGCTGTTAGCCCCTTGAAGTTATAAGCATAAGTTGGTGCAAGGATTTGGGCATTGTTCCTTAGTATAACCTTGACATGATGTAGTAGCCATAAAACAATGCACGAGGGTTTGATGGTAGCATGTGGCTATATAGTCTGAGTGGGGGTGATGACTACTTGGATAGCATAAAGAGTGTGCAAGGTTGGCATTGGCACTTAGCCAAGCAGCTGTGTGATGGGCATGTAGAAATAACACATAGACATTGGCTAGTTGAGAAAGGATTTTGATTGGTTGATCAGACATGGCAGTTAAAGGCAGTTATGGCTGGTTCCTGATATCGTGGGATTCAAATTTGACACATGTGTATATTGCTAACTTGGAAAAGAAGGCTGTAAGGATGTGTTTAAATTATCCATATAGTAGTTGGGGGTGTCAACTGCCACCTTAGGATAAGAGGGAAGCAAAACTGCCCCTATGTAACCACCTTTGTATAACCATCCCTTATAAAATACAGTGTGTGTGCACGGGAAATTCTATAAAAGGAGTCCCATTATTTTATCCTAATTATTATGAGATTAATAATAGGTTGGGAGTGATTCCTGTAAAGATTCACGTTGCCTTTAATTCTGAATAAATTATGACTTAATTGTGTTCAAACTAGATAGCCTAAAATTTAGCTAAGCAATTAAACCTCTATGTGTTTGTGTGGCTAAACTAAGTGTGTGTAGACTTAGTGCCTTGCAGGCAAGATTTTGTTGGCTTGAAATTAGCCCTATAACAACTAGTATCAGAGCCCCAATTGAAGATGGCTAGGGGAAACAATGAGATTTGTTAGCGAGTGGCATGACTTGAGGCATTAATTGGTGTTGTTCCAGAAGTGGAAAATGATAAACCACTATTGGACAAACTTGCTAATCTTGATATAAAGATTAAAGGGATCCATAAGACTCTAATTGATGAGGCTTTAAAATTTCACAAGGATCATAGTGATCTTCAGTAATATGAAGGGTCATGGGTAATGTTGGGGAAAGCAGTGAGCAACGACCCAAGGTAAAAGTTATATACCTAAAGTGCTTTAGGGTGTAAGGAGTGCAAAGGAACTTGAGAATTTTCTATGGGATACGGGGCAATATTTTATGGTTGCAAAGGTGCTTGATTCAGAGAAGGTGATAATAACCAGTATATATCTATCTGGAGATGCCAAACTTTGGTGGAGAACTTGGTTGATAGATGAATCTAATGCTAGTAGGCCTAAGATTGATTCTTAGGAAAATTTGAGGAAGGGGATGAAGGATCAATTCCTTCCTAACAATGCATCTTGGCCTGTTAGGGATGGTTTAAAGCAACTTAAGCATACATGCACAGTGCAAGAAAATGTTAAGGAATTTAGTTCCTTGATGTTGGATATCCAAAAAATTATTAGAAGAGGACAAACTATATAATTTTATCTTTGTGTTACAGCATTGGGCATAAATGGAGATTCGAAGAAACAATGTCTAGGATCTTCCAAATGCAATTGCGATGTCTGAGTCTTCGATCAACTATAGAATTGACAAAGATAACTCTGATTCCTCTTCTTCTTTGAACCTTAAGAAAAATAAGGGCAAAGGGAATAATGGGAATTTGGGGAAAGACGACAAGAAGTAGGAGGGTGATAAGTGGAAGGTTGATGATGATATTGACTTGAATCACATCGAGGCAATAAGTAATATTACTGATGACTTACTTTTTGCTCATGCTCATGGTTATTTAATGCATGTTTCTATAAATGTTAATGGTAGGTAGATGAATGCAATACTAGATATGGGGGTGACGCACACATTTGTAGCCTCTAGAATTGTTCCTCAATATGGGCTACCAATATCTAATTGCCCAAGTTTCACCAAGGCTATGAATGCTAAGGCGTAGCCTATGGAGGGAATGTCCTATGGTGTGCCTATGACTATGGGTAGTTGAGATGGTAAGGTGAACATGCTTGTGATTTGATTGGATGATTTTGATTTTATTCTTGGCATAGATTTTATGCGTACTTATGCCACATCTTGATGGGGCGATGGTGATGTAAGAGTCGAGGCCCTGTTTTGTTCCATGTGTACATCCCTTTGGGAAGGAAGGGAAGAGAAAGGCTACAGAAATCTCTAGGGCTGTTATTGAGAAAGGCTTACAGCAAGGGGAAGAAATATACCTTGCTGCCTTATTGGAAGTTAAGGAAGACAAAGTCATGGAAGTACCTGATAAAGTGGCAGATGTGTTAAGGGAATTTGCTGATGTGATGCCTTCAGAGTTGCCTATAAATTTATCACCAAGGAGGGCGGTTGACCATAAGATTGAGTTGCTGCCTAGGTCTTCTCCACCTTCTCACCCACCTTATTGGTTAAATTAAGGAAATAATTGAATGAGTTGCTTGAAGCTGGGTATGTTCAACCATCTAAAGCTCCCTATGGTGCCCCTGTTCTATTTCTAAAGAAATAAGATGATAGTTTGCGGATGTGTGTGGAATTTAGAGCATTAAACAAGGTGATAATAAAAATAAGTACCTAGTCCCTTTGGTATAAGACTTAATGGACATGTTATGCAAAGCAACATGGTTCACAAAGTTGGACTTGAGATCGGGTTATTGGTAGGTTCATATTATAGACGGGGATGAGGCAAAAATAACTTGTGTGACTCGATATGGCTTATATGAATTCCTAGTAATGCCATTCAATTTGACTAATGCCCTTGCTACATTCTATAATCTTATGACTGATGTTTTGTATGATTTTCTTGATGACTTTGTAGTTATTACTTAGATGATATAGTTATCTATAGTAAAACTTTTGATGATTATTGGCTGCATTTAAAGATGGTGTTGCAAAGATTACAGGATCATAAGCTTTATGTGAAGATGGAAAAATGTGAGTTTGTAGTGCAAAAAATGAATTTCCTTAGTCATCTGGTTGGCAACCATGAGGTGCAGATGTACTTTAAGAAAATTAAAGCTATTGTGACTTGGAAAGCTTCTATAAAAGTTGCTGAATTGAGATCATTCTTAGGGTTGGCCAACTATTATCATAAATTCATTACTGGATACTCAAAAAGGGCTGCTCCTTTAACAGACTTGTTAAAGAAAGATGCCAAGTAGGTGTGGTCTGATGGATGCCAAGAGGTTTTTGACAAACTGAAGGCCACCATGGCATCACAGCCTATTCAAAGGCTACCTAACTTTGAGTTACCTTTTAAAGTGCACACTGATGCTTCAGACAAGGATGTGGGAGGAGTTCTTGTGCAAGATGAGCACCTTGTGGCTTTTAAAAGCTAAAAGTTGAATCTAGCATAGTAGAGGTATAGGGCTCATGAGAAAAAGATGGTTGTTGTGGTACATTGCTTGCAAATATAGTGAGTCTACTTGTTGGGCACCAAGTTCATTATGTGGACAGATCATTTGGCTAACAACTTCTTCAAAACTCAAAAGAAGCTATTGCCAAAGCAAGCCCAGTGGCAAGAATTATTGGTAGAATATGACTTTGTGTGGGAACATAAACTTGGCAACCACAATCAGGTGGTTGATGCTTTGAGCCAAAGGGAAGTTCTAAACACCCAATTTTGGGATAATAAAATATGGATGCGATAAAGGACTCCAATGATGAAAATGTTATGAGTAGGTCTTCAATACTTAAAGTTCGAATACATTTTCAAAAAGAGTTTCATTATTTTTTAAGGACTTAATTGTAATACATTTTTAAGACCTAATTGAAAATTTTAATTTCTTTTAGGGGTCTTTTTATAATTAAAAATTAAAAAAATTAGAATTATATAATTCCGATCAGAATTACACAATTCTGGTCGGAATTACACAATTCTGGTTGGAATTACACATTTTTCATCTATTTTTGTGTTTTTTATAGAAAATAAAAAATATTTTCCTGAGTTTGGATTGGTTTAAAATTTTTTTGTGGGATTTATCTACATCTATAGTAAATAAATTCCTTTTAAAATTAGTACTCTTCAGGAAAATAAGTCCTTTCAAAATTAGAACTCTTCATACATAAATTATGGTTTTTGTTTCTTTTCCCATGTAAAAGGAGAGCTTATTCTGTACAGAAAAATAAGGAAGGGAAAAAAAAAGGAAAAGGGAGGAGGAGACAAAAATAATACTAAAGACAAAAATACTGCTGACAAGGAGCAAAAGGTTTTTTTAGGAGAGAATAACAAGTTTTTGAAAAACTATTCAACCAATAAACAGTGATTTTACTAGTCTAAGGAGCCAACCACAAGCATCCATAAGCATTATTCTCTCTATACTTTCTTTTATTTTTCTTCTTTTGTTATAATTTTGATTTTTATTAAATTTCAATTTTACTTATTTTTATTATAATTTTATTCACTAATAATTGTTTTACCCTTTTATGATGGTGATTATATAGAAGATCACATAATGATCATATTTGGAGAATTAAATCTATGAAGGTCCATGGATGGAAATGTGTAGCTAAACTTAATTTCTAGGATTTTTATTTAGTTTGTTTATCATTATTTTATTTTATTTATTTATTTTGGGTTGTATTAATTTTCTTTTCTTTTTTTTTATTATTTCACATTAGTACATTGTAATAGCCCTAATAATGGGAATAATGAAATTTGGTGTGTGTGCTTGTGTATTTAATTTTAATTAATCGGTTAGTAAAATTAGGGTTGCAATTGGGTAATTAATTAAAATTAATGGTTATAGAGATCCTTAGCTTGTTTAATTAAAATTGAATTAGATTTAAGTGGGTAAAATTAGTTTTGCTTGATTGATTATTTTATTTTATTATTTTTGGTCATTTTAATTAAATTATGGTTTTGGAATATATTTAATTAATTATTTAATCTTTTATTTATGTTGGTTTTTTTTTATTATTTTTGGGCTTGTTTACTTGTGTTTATGTGTTTTGGGCCCTCGGCCCACATTAGACTTTAACCCATTTAAATTTAGGTGTTTTTTAGGGTTAATTAATAAAATACATCTTTAGGCTCATAATTAATTAGATTTAGGGTAGAGAGAACTTATGCCCATTTAGTTAATTAGACATAAGCCCACCTAATTTAATTTAATTAATTTAGACTTAGCCCATTTAATTGAAGTTGTTTCATAATTTGTAGATTTAAGATCACTCTAGACTTAAAACATGTAGAATTAGGCATACTAAATTAAATACTTCATAATTTGTAGATCTGGGCCCATATTTAAAATTAAAATAAATAGACTTAGGTTCGCTTAATTAAAAATAAATAAGGATTAGGTCCATTAGTCTTTAGGCTCACTTGCAAATTAAAATATGTAGATTTAGTTCATTTAATAAAAATCAATGTAGATTAGACTAACCTATGGATTTTGATGAATGCATTGTTTATTTGTATTTTTCATGATTAGTTTGCCTGGAGTTGATTGTTTTTGGGTTTATATGAAATTTCATGTAAATAGAGGATAAAATAGTAATTTATAAAGTAATTCTATAAGAACACGAGGTTGAAAGAAGTTGGTATTCCATATTCAGAATCTCCTGGTTGTGCTGCTAGCTTTTTTTTTTAAGGAATTGAGTACTTCCATTCTTTGATTTATCCTAATTATTACCCTAGGTGGAGACTCCTTATCTCTACATCATATCTTTATAACAATTGTTAGTGTGTTCTCTAGAGCCCTGAGCTCAAACATTGTCATAGTTACTAAGATCTTGGGCGCGCACTAAACCTCGTTGTCTACAGTGGTGACTCCACTGGGGATAAGAGATACTAATTCTACTTATGTTCTTTAGAATTACTTTATTAATTATTATTTTATTCTTGCATTAATTCTGCATGTCCCTATTAACCGATAGCATCGGTTTATGGTTCCATGATTCCACTAGCTTAATGGGATTGTAAATTGGCTAACCATCACTCTTAGCCTTAACTCAGTTCAAGAGAGTTACTGAGCTTATTTGACCAGAGTTTGTAACCCAAGTCCTAAAGGGGGGTAGTCTTCTCTCGAGTTTGCAAAGGATGTCGGGCCCCTCTGACCTTGGCCTATAACTCAAGTCTTAAAGGAGGGCATCTTGCTAAGAGAACCTTGACCTTTTCCACCAGACTTAACCACATACAATGGCTTAGTAACTTCCCCTAGGTTTACCTAAATTTCTTGTGAATGTTGCCATGAGGTATTTTTATCTATAAAGGCCCAAGCCCATACTTTAGAAGCCCATAAGGACTAATAAAGATTGGGTTATGCTTTTATACCTAGAAATACTATTTCTTTGCTTTACTGCTTTGAGAGATTTAAAATGCACGTAGGCTTTTGATATCCCCTGTTGATATCAAGGCAAAGACCAAAAATCCTAGGAAAAGAGACTCGCCATTGAATACATGTGTGGCAGGAATAAAGTTGGAAGGATGTATATACTTGACTTGATTGATACTTGTTGCTTAGTGCATGCCTCATGCATACATGCATTACATGCATCATACTAATAACTTGTCTTGCAACCATCATAGATTCATCTAGGTCATCCTGTGTTTGGAGTTGGAAAGATGGCAAACTAGTGAGAACTAATTCAAGTTTGCAATCATTTGCAAAAAAGATCCTTAATAGACTGGAAATGAGTCCCATCAATCTACTCTACCTAGAAGCTGCATAGCTTGAACAACTTAAAGAAATAGAACAACATGAGGGAGGAAACTAGATCCTAGAGGATGCCAAGGAGCATTAATGGATGACATGAGGGCAATGATGCAAGATAAGTTGAGACAAGCTTTGGCTAGGTTGATGCCACCACTTGTTACTGCGACCAATCCACCTATTATAGGTACACTACCCAGTAATAATGACAATACTGCTTGGAACATGCCTATTGTGGAAATGAAGTTGGAAGATGTTAAGAGTTACATGGTTGAAAAGGTAAAAAGAGAATCTTTTGAGCAAGTGCAAGAGCTAGAATCCAAGCAGATGAAAGCATTGACTCAGAAGATGGAGGAGTTGATGAGAGGACAAGGCATTAGATACTTATTTGACTTTGATGATGTGATACAATTTGGGGAGGACAAGTTGCCTGATAAATTTAAGATGCCACAGCTGTAGAAGTTTAGCGGCATAGGAGACCTAAGGATCCACCTTAGTTAATACAAAACTACTATGAGCACCACTAAGGCTCCTTTATTTATGGTTACCAAGTTGTTTGTGCTATCCTTGGAGGGTATGGCTGTCAAATGATATCATGGGTTGGAGAAGTCTATTCGAGCATACTAGAGGGAACTATGTATTGCCTTTCTGAAGCAATATGACTACAACACCAGGCTTGAAGTGTCCATTACGGATCTAGAATTGACCAAGTAGAAGCCTAATGAACCATTCTAAGATTTCCTGACCAGATTCATGAATAAGGTAGGATTAATGAAGAATAAGCTGGCTGAAAAGGATCAAGTTAGGATGATAGTCTAAAATGTGTTTCCCAATCTAGTTGAAAGGCTATAAATGATGAACCCTAAGAAATTTTTAGACCTTTACAATGGTGGGTTGTAAGCTGAAGAGATCAAAAGCGAGAAGAGGAGGATCATTAGAAGCACCAAAGAGAGAAATTACCCAACAGGGGGTATACAACAAGGAAATGCTAGTTGGGTTGTAGAAGTCCATGGTATTCAACGATCTAGGAAATTTTTAAACTTTAACTAACCCTTATCTAAAGTCCTGAATAGATTGATCCAAAAAGGCCTCTTTAAACCTTTAACCCCCTTTAGATCACCAAACCCAAATCTCTCTGGCTTTGACCTAAACAGTTATTGTAATTTTCACCAGGTTGCTCGCCATTTCACTGACTCTTGCATGCACCTTAAGCATGAGATCCAAAACCTCATAGATGCTGGAAAAATCATACACCATGAGAAATCCAATCAAAACCTAAACACCAAAAACAACCCTTTCCCTAACTATCAAAATGTACCACTCGCAACTACCATGATGATTAACTTAGGGGTTAGTGAGGAAGAAGTGCTTAACTTCTTTTAGGATCTGAACCTTAAAACTACTGAGAAATCCCTTACTGCCCCCAAAGATGAAGAAAGAATAGAAGGCCTGTTAGGATAACCTTCAGGCAAATTTGATTATAAGGTGTGTTATTCCAAACCACTTTCTTTCGATATACCTATCGAGTCAGTCATGCCTACAGCATGGGGTGAGGAATTTGATGATAAAAAGATGCCAGATAATAAAGAGAAGTGCATGGTTAAGGTATGGAGAGATGGAAAAAAGGAATGAACCATTGCGGTTATAGACATTTGGTACAACTCTGATGAAGAAGGCACTAAAGGTTATAATGTATGGGTGGATAATCCAAAAGTCAGTCATGTCACTAGAAGTGGTAAGGGTTATAAGCCAATGGAGAAGACCACGGAGAGGGAGGAGGTTGCTAAAAGAGAAGGCTCAGATGGACATGAGGATGACTTGATCCTTGAATAACTTAAGAAGGCAAAAGCAAATATGAGCATTTAGGAGCTCTTTATGCACTCAAGTAGCCATAGGAAGGCTATGGTTAAGGATTTAGCCAAGATGAATATTAACACTATTACAACCCCCGAAGTAATGGTGGCTAAGTTACTGAGAAGAAACTTGGGGTTATCACCTTTTATGATGAGAATTTACCTATAGAAGGGAGAAATCATAATAAAGCTCTGTTCATCCCAGCTGAAGTCAGAGGGAAGAAGACTATTTATATGATAGTGGATGATAGGTCTACCATTAATGTTTGCCTGCTATAGATTCTGCCTAATCTAGGGGTAAAGGTGGAGGATTTAACAAAATTTGACTATAGAGACAATAGTGGAGGTCACTGTGCTGGATATCCCTATCACCTACACTTTGCTTTTGGGTAGGCCTTGGTATCATACTTTGGGAGGAGTGCCTTCAACTATACATCAAAAGGTGAAATTCCTATTCGATAGAGAAGTTGTGACTTTAGATGCTAGTGTGGACAAGACTATGTCTACAGTTATAGATGGTCAGAAACAAGTAGTCACCCCTCCTAGATTCCAAATAGCCATGATTTCTTATGGAATTGGGATGGATCTAAGGGTTATGAGCATGATTAAGAAGATGAATTATCGACCCAGAAAGAATGAGCAAGGAAGTCCAAAATTCTTAGATTTTAAAGGACAAAATGATACTAAAGGATTGGGCTATACAGAGGCTAGACTTAGCACTAAAGGAGCTAGAAGAAGGATCCTTGATGAGAACAACTTCTTAAGGAATGTGTGACCGCTATAAGATAACTTTGTCAAAGAAAGGAAAGAGAAGTTCTACCTGGGTGAAAAGGAGCCTATCCAAATAGCTAGAGTGAATGTTCCTAGGTTTGAGATCTTCAAGAAGCAGATATTTGAAGGTTTGGTACAAGGCAACAAAGACAAGGTGATGAAGAAAGTTGCTAAAAAGATGGGGATTGAGGCAATTGAAGAGCTGCTCTGTTTGCCACTTGACGAAGAACCACTATAGGATTTATCTAGCATTATTAATAATAGTTTTAATGATGTTTTTTTTATGAACAAACTGATGTAATAATGTTTGGTCTATTTGAGGATGAAAATGCTATGTTTCCTATGATTAATGATATAAACTCTAGTTTTGCTTATTTATCTGATGTTGATTCTGATGCTCTTGCACATTTTAATAATGATCATTCATGCATGTTTGAAATTAATTCTATTCAATTAGATTCATTAAACATGGGCATAAGTGAATAACCAAAGCATATTTCTATATCACATGATTTACTCCTGAAGAGAGGGAAAAATTAGAGAGAATATTAGTAAAAAGAAAGGCAGTATTCGCTTAGTCCTATGAAGACATGCCAGGTTTAGATAGAGAAATTGCAGAGCATTGCATTTTGATATATCTAGAGGCTAAACCTGTTAAGTAAAAACTTCATAGGTTAAGACTAGAGTGGGCAAAAAAGATAAGGGAAGAAATCGCTAAGCAAATCTAGGTCAATCTCTTAAAAGTGGTAGAACATCCTCAATGGTTAGCAAACATAGTACTTGTTCCAAAAAAAGATGGAAAAGTTTGAGTGTGTGTAGATTTCAGGGATTTGAATAAAGCATGCCCAAAAGATGATTTTCCTTTACCCCATATTGAAGTAATTATTAATAGTGCAACATCTAGTGCAATGTACTCTTACATGGATGGGCTCTCATGTTATAACCATATAATGATGGCAATTATGGATAATATCAAAACTAATTTTATCATGAAATGGGGGACATACTTCTACAAAGTGATGCCATTTGAATTGAAGAATGTAGGAGCAACCTATCAAAGGGCAGCAATAACTCTATTCCATGACATGATGCACAAAGAAGTGGAAGTGTAGGTCGACGATATAATGGTCAAGTTGGGAACCAGGGAAGGACACTTTAAGGCTTTAGACAAGTTTTTAGAAAGATACAATATGAGGCTTAATATGAAGAAATGTATCTTTGGGGTCACTTTGGAAAAGTTGTTAGGGC
The DNA here is from genome assembly GCA_947683625.1 of Mallotus nudiflorus. Lineage (NCBI taxonomy): Eukaryota > Viridiplantae > Streptophyta > Magnoliopsida > Malpighiales > Euphorbiaceae > Mallotus > Mallotus nudiflorus. Next base: position 378,928 of record CANTUR010000771.1, on the reverse strand, counting down.
ATATTGTCAGCAATCAAAGAATAAAAGTTGATATAGATAAGATTAAGGCCATTCAGGAGATGCCAGTACCAAGAATAGAAAAGGAAGTATGAGGATTTATCGGGAAGTTGCAATACATTAGCAGGTTTATTGCAAAACTTACCATGATTTGTGATCCAATTATTAAGCTCTTGAGGAAGAATCAACCCATGGAATGGAATGAAGAATACCAAAAAGGCTTTGATAAGATTAAAGAATACCTTACTAATTCATCTGTGTTAAGGCCACTAAGACAATGTAAACCTTTAATCTTATATTTGGCTTTAGAAGAGAAAGCAATGGGGGCAATCCTAGCACAAGAAGGACCAGAAGGGGAGTAAGAAGTTCTTGCCATATGAAGAGAAGTATGATCTTGTGGAGAAGATGTGTTTGATTATGATATAGGCCATAAGGAAGCTAAGGCAATATTTGCAGTGCTACAAAGTACAAGCTATTTAAAAAATTGATCCCTTAATGCACTTGTTTTAGGCATAAGCCTTAACTGGAAAGATGTTGCGATGGTTGGTGCTTTTGACTGAGTTTGATATTAAGTACGTCAATACCAAAGTAATCAAAGGAAGAGCAGTGGTAGAATTCTTGGCATAGAATGTAGTTGATGAAAATGAGTAGTGGAATTTAGAGTTTCTAGATCAGAACTTAGCAGTAATAGAGCGACGAGAATGGAAGCTTTATAGGGCCATGAATAATAGAGGAGTAGGAATAAGAGTGATTCTTGTCACACCTAGAGGAGAAACCATCTCAATGGCTAAGAAATTGGACTTTAAGGTCACAAACAATATGGTTGAGTACGAGGCATGCATCTATGGGCTAGAAGCAGCACTAGCAGTAGGAGCCAAAGACCTACTAGTTTATGAAGATTCCATGTTAGTCATTAGCCATGCTAATGAGGAATGAGAAGTTAAAGAAGAGAGGTTGAAGCCTTACATCTGTTATTTGAAGAAGTTAATAAGGAATTTCACTAAATGTCTCTTCATGCATTTACCAAGAGATGAGAATCAAATGGCGGATGCTTTGGCGACGCTCTCATTAATATGGGATCAATTGACGGGATTGATGATAAGGCCTTTGGTGATAATAAAGATGAAAGCTCCATGTTATGATGAAGAATTAGTTATGAGTATTCAGATAGGCCTATAAGAAAAGCCATGGTTTTATGACATTCAGAGGTTCATCAAGGAAAGGAAATACCCAAATGAGGCAAATTCCAAAGAAAGATATGCCCTTCATGTTCTTACACGTCATTGTGCAAGTGATGATGGGGTACTATACAAAAGAATGCAAGATAGAATATAGTTGAGATGTCTCAAGAAGGATGAAGCTAAATAGGCGATGAGCGAAATTCATGCAGGGGTTTGTGGGTCTCAAATGAATGGGATGATTCAGATGAAGAAAATTATCTGACAAGGGTACAATTGGATGAGCATAGAAAAAGACTATATCTAGATAGTAAGATAATGTCATCAATGCCAGATACATGGAAACCTCAACCATCTTCCCTTTACTGAGCTAAATATTTTAACATCTCTATGGCCCTTTGCAGTATAAGGGATAAATATAATAGGGGGGATAAGACCAACTGCCTCAAATGGGCATAAATATGTAGTAGTGGTGATCAACTATTTCTTTAGATGGATAGAAGCATAATCGTTCAGTACTTTGAAAGCTAGACTGATGCAAAGATTCATCAAGAAGAATCATATTTGTAGGTACGGGATCCTACATCACATTGTGATGAACAATGGTGTTTAGTTTCAAGCAGAGACAGCTAAATTATTGTAGAAATACAAGGTCGAGCATCACAAATTCTCACCTTATCGACCCCAAGCTAATAATGTAGTTGAAGTGGCTAATAAGAATATAAAGAGAATCCTCTCCAAGATAGTGAAAACACATTATAGATGGCGGGGTTTAGCGCGCATCTAAGATTTTAGCAACAACGACATTGTTTGAGCTCAGGGCTCTAGAGAACACACTAAACACTATCACAAAGACATGGCATAGAGATGAGGAGTTGCCACCCAGGGTAATAACAGTGACAAATAAAAAATGTGGTACTCAATTCCCTAAAAGAAAGCTAGCACCACGACCAGGAGATTCTAGATACGGAATATCAACTTCTTTCAGTCTCATTTTCATTTAGAATTACTTTATGAATTACAATAATATCCTCTATTTACATGCAATTTCATATAAATCCTTATTCTAGGAATTAACTCCAAGGCAAACCAGTAATGAAAATACAAGTAAATAATGCATTCAATCAAACATATAATCTCTAGTGAGTCTAATCTACATGGATTTTAATTTAATGAGCTAAATCTACATGTTTTAATTTACAAGTGAGCTAAGGACTAATTCCTTTTAATTTTAATTAAATGAACCTAAGTCTATTTATTTTAATTTTGAAAATGGGCCTAAATCTACAAATTATGAAGTATTTAAATTAATGAGCCTAGTTCTACATGTTTTAATTCTAAAGTGTTCTTAAATCTACAAGTTATGAAAATAGGCTTTAATTTAAGTGAGCTAAATCTAATTAATTTTATTACATTAGGTTGGCCTATGTCTAATTTACTAAATGGGCCTAAGTTATCTCTAACCTAAAATCTAATTAATTATGAGCCTAATGATGCATTTTAATTAATTAAACCTAAAAAACCTAAATTTATTTAAGTGGATTAGAATCTAATATGGGCTTAAGTCCCAAAACACATAAGAATAAATAAACAAACCCATAAAAAACAAATATAACATATTAAAACAATTAAATAAAAGATCAAACAACCAATTAATTGTTCCTTCTAAAATTCTAATTTTCATTAACATGCAACCTAAATTAATCTACTCCTACTATTGATTTTAATTAATTACCCAATTGAAACCTTAATCTTACTAACCAATTAATTAAAATAAACAAGCAACCACACACATAATTCCACTATTCCCACTATTGGGGCTATTATAATAATTTATGGAAAATAATAATAAAAATAATTAATACACCCGAAAACATAAATAAAAAAAGCAATAAAAAATAAAAAATAAAAAATAATAAAAAACCCTAGAAACTATATCTCTAAAAGGTCTTATCCATGGCATTCCATGGACCTCTTATGGATTTGATTCTCCAAGTATGATCATCATGTGTTTTCCTCTATAATCACCAATATAAATAAAACAAAAAAATGATTAGATTATATATAAAATAAAAATAAAAATTAAATAAAATTAAAATCAAACTAAAAATCAAATAAAAAAAAGAGTAGAAGAAAGGATGAATGAACGGATGTAGTATTGATTAGCCCCTCAAAGTGTTATCAATCACTGTTGCTTTTAATGGATCTTTAAAACTTGATGTCCTCCTCTTCAAAATCTATTGCTCTTGCTTTAAAAAGAAAGAAAATCTTAAGAAAAAAAAAATTGTAAAGCAAAAAATATGGAGAAGAAATATAGAGAGATTTTTTTAAAGCAAAAAAAGAGAGATTATCTCAAAACCCTCTCCTTCAAGAGCCTAAACCATTCTTATATAGGAAAAGAGCCAAAAACCCTAATCCTACATACTTAAAGAGTTCCTATTTTAAAAGGACTTTATTTCCTGAAAATCTTGAAAATAAATTTTAGAAAATTTTTAACCAATCAAAATTCAAGAAATATATTTTTAAAAATTAAAAAAATTGGAAAAATAGTGTGGGACCTGATCGGAATATTACAATTCTGATCGGAATTGTATATTTCTGATCTGTAATTTTTTTTACATTTAATTACAAAAAACCCTTGAAAGAATTTAAAATTTTCAATTAGGTCCTTAAAAAGTATTACACTTCAGTCCTTGAAAAATATTAAACCCTTTTTTTGAAAATGCATATAGACTTTTGAGGCTTCATACTTCAAGTATTGAGGACCTATTTATGATATTTTCATAATTGGACTCTTTTGTTGCATCCATAATTCATCATCTAGAAATTGGGTGTTTACACGCATAAAGACTAGTTTGTGTATCTCCCTTTTGCCTTGTGGGGATATAGAACTACAATGTGTACTACCATAGGATAGACACCATTCTTATTAGTATATGGTTATAAAGCTATCTTGTTCATAGAGATGAAAATTAAATCTTTGAGGGTTGTTATGGAAGTGAAAGTCCTCGAAAGTGAATGGATGCAAAAGAGATACGACCACCTCGTGTGTCTAGATGAGAAAAGGATAGAGGCTTTATTTCACACTCAGATTTATCAAAAAAGGATATCGATAGCCTTTAACAAAAAGGTTAAAATCAGAAAGATAAAGTTTAGAGATATGGTGCTAAGGCAGTTTAGGGTAATGGTGTTTGATCCAAGAGGAAAATTCAGACTAAATTGGGAAGGCCCGTATCTAGTAAAAAAAATCCTACCTAAAGGAGCTGCAAGGATATCATATTTAAAAGGGAATGAGTTTATTGAGCTAATTAACCTGGATCACCTTAAGAAAAACTACCTTTAAAAAAAAGGTCCACTAGCTAGAAAACCTGAAAAGGCTAGTCAGGCAAAAATTAAGACATTCCCGTTATTCAAAAAACCTGCAAAGGGCTGACAGGAAAAAATTAGGGAATAAGATAAAAGAAGTGATCCTGTTGATTAGAAAACTCACAAAGAGCAGGTCAAGCAAAAATTAGGGTAATAAGAGTGAGAGAAAAATGTTCAGTTAGAAAATCCGAAAGGACTAGCTGATAATAGGAGTTATGTCATGTGATGTAATAAATGTACTCATTTTGGCCCTAATTAATAAATAAAATTGAAATGATTTTTTTTGAATATTGCATATTCTATATTTATTACAAAGTATAAAGGCTTATGAGATTAATATACTATTTTTATTTTTGTTTCTTATTTTGTGACTTATCTAGCAATACTTGAGTCCTTTTGTACTTTGCAAATCCTAGTGGTTTTATAGCTTACATGAAGACTTGTAATTATCATCAGTAGTCATATCAGCTTCCAAATGCATGTTCTACTCTAATGCTTTGCGAGGCAACATGTTCTTCATTTTGTCCAAGAAATCTTCCCTCATAGGAAGGCCTTCAAAGCTAGGTATAACAGTCATAATAAATTGTGGATGACCGTACTGACAGCAAAAGCATGATAGGGAAAAGAACGTCAAAAAGTGTAACCCAGGAATAGGAACACAGTAGTTGTACAAGTTGATGGTCACAAACTTCAACTTCCACCAAGGATAAATCCATGTAATCTCAGTGTTGATAATGCCTTTCATCTAATCAATCCAGTGACCTATAGTACGCTTTTCCTTCACCTTCAATAGATAAGATTGTAAATGATAAGGTTGATAAATTAAGGCATTAGTGAAGGGACTAAGTAGACTCAATTTTTCCTGTAGCCAAATCTAAAAAAAAAAAGCTAAGTTGAAAACCTGAAAGGCCAGCTTAGGCAAAAAAAAAAGAAAAAAGAAAAGGCTGTATACCTGAAGGAGAAGTAAACTTCCTAAGAGTAGATTTTGAACCCTAAAATTTTCTAACCCATTGATAGTTTTAATGAGTATGATAGGCACAGGGTTTGCCCTAACTTTTACTTATTCTAAAATATTAACAATTCTCATGTCAACATCTCAATGAGAAGCCATTAGTAGAAAATGAGCATATAAGCTGAAAGAGATAGTCTTAACCCTGGTCATATTGCTCTTATCCTTAGTTCCACAAGAACTTATCAGAGAAGAAAGGTTGATAGCCCCATAGTGATGTGCGTACATATAGATGTCACTTAGGGGCATATTAAAGAACATCACTAATCTATCAGGAAATCACATCTCAATATCTGGAAGAGCAATCAGAATAGTTGAGTCCAAAGAATAGCCAAGGATAGCAATAAACTCCTAGACTAGTGGACATAGCTCTTGTCCGTTGAACCTAAATACATGGTCTTTGATGTCCCAAAAGGAGATGGCAACATAAAGAAAATGATGATCTATTCTTAGATGCTAAAGGGATTTTAAAGATTTGACATGATAGGGTAGCAGTTTGTTCCAGTCATCTCCATTAAGGTTCTTAAGAAACTTCTTCATCAAATTAAGGGTGACTTAGGCCATAATTAGGCAAACAACATACAAGAATGGGTGACTACAATTTGATAATGCTATTTATACATGCATAAAGACTTAATCTGGATGGGATTAGGATTTTATATGTACGGATTGAACTCAAATCATAAATCGGAATGAAAAAGGGCGAAGAGTAGAAGTCAAATTTCCAATTGGAATTCTAGAAATTTAATAAGAAATCTAGAATTTGATCAAAATTCAAGAAATCTAATCAGAATTTAGAAATCCAATCAAAAATCTGTAATCTTAATAGAATTTTCAAGATTTTTGACAAAAAAAAAGAGTTCCTTAAACCTTACGGGTCGATCCAAAACAAAAATCTATAATCCATTTAGAAAAGGGAGAACAATTCATAGAAAAAGGGAAAATACAATCATGAAAGAACAAGTCCTAAAGATGAAAGATCAGTCATCTTGAGCTCTAGTGTCTAGCCAAGGACTCCATCCTCTAGCAGGATCATTACTCTGATCTGGGGGGTGTAAAAATCTTAACATCATTACCAACAAAGCCAAGACCAGCAAGCTATCTGTGAAGCCTCTCATTCTCACTCTCTAGATCACCAATGTAACTCAATCATAATGAGGATAGTTAAAATCATGTATATCATGCATACATTTGCATACTTTTTGTAAATACTAACCTGCCAACTATCCATGATTTGTATAGTAAATAATCTTTGGGATGAGGTGAGTCCATATAGATACTCAGCCTATGTCCGAGGGATTTGTAAAATGACATATACTAATTCAACGACAAGTGTCAATTTATGCAGGAGTGGGAATGCAAAAATACAATTACATGTGAAGCATCAGGAGGAGAAAAGCTAAGAATTTGAAACATATTAGGATACATATGCTGCTCAATAGGAGTATGCACCGCAGGAGCCTAATAGTACATAGACTTATTGAGCAGAGGAATATCACCCAAAATGGTACTTGAGGAAGTATCACCTCAAGCAGCTCTTCTATGCTGAGTAGGCTCAACCTCCTTCTTAGTCCTCTCAGTGTCACCATTAGTCTCCTCCTCTATAGCGACATCAACAACATCTTTAACCTGCACAAAAAATAAATGTCATCCACAGCAACGAAGGAGAACGAACTGAGATAGTGATAAGGAGGAATAGTGATAATTGCACTTTACTATTAAAATTTACACTCTTTAGTATTTGATTTTATTTAACAACATTCCATTTTAGTTGCATAATTTTCCATTTTCTGCATAATAATTAATAAATTTAGCATTTAGATAATTTTAGGACATTTAAATGTAATATAGATATAATCATGCATTAATTAAATAAATTAGGATTTTTATATTCTTTGTTTAATTTTTGTATTCTTCTCACTGAGTTGTTTTTTTTATAGAAATTAAATGCCTTAAGAAAAGTCAAAGATTAAAAAAAGTCAGAGAAAGGAACATGGGTGTGCATTGATCATGCATGGCCATGTGATGGAAAACACGACCATGCTAACATTTTGGAAGGAAGGAGCACAGCTATGTAAGATGGAGCATGGCTGTACCATTCTAAAAGAGAAAAGAAGAATGACCATGTAAGCTAGGGAACGAGCGTGCCATTTCGCAAGAGGAAAAGAGCACAGTCGTGCAAGGCTCAACACAGTCGTGCCAAATCTAAGGCCAAAAGTGGCATGACCATTCACTCATTAACATGGCCGTGCCACATTGAAGGCAACAAAGGCATGACCATGCCATAATTTCTAAAGGCAAGGACACACCCATGCACTCGTCAACAAGGCTGTACAAAGAACTTCATATGAAAGTGCATGGTCGTGCAAGTCTAGCTATGCTTGTACATTTAAGGAATTTGAACTCGGACACATGCGTCACATGTAACCCTAATTTTGAGGATTTAAGAAATCATAAACTCATGGATAGGGTGGAGGCAATAGAGCAAAGGGAAGGATGAATAGAGGAAGGAGAGCAAAAATAGAGAGATAGAACAAAACAGAGGATTGAAGAAACAGAGACAAGAAACAAATACTATATTCTCCAGACTCTTTTTCTTATATTCATTTATTCTTGTCTTTAATAATTTACATTATGTATAATTAAAATCCTTTAGAATTTGGATTCATGTAGCCAGGATTACTGCTTGTCTGGATATTATTTTATTATAGTTAATTATCATCGATAAATTTCTTAGGTTTTGCTTTATTAATCTTGTGTTTAATTTAGGCCTGATTAAATGTATGCTTGTGGATAAATTTATGACAATGAAAGTTGCTTGATTTGTTAGCTCATAAAACCTGTGATTCTAGGGATCCTTGATCACGAAAGTAGACAAGACCGTAGGGGATTAATAGACTGTTAAGGAACTTAATAAACCTAAGTAATTCATTAAACCATGAGAATAGGCTGTGTTTGCTTTAGGTATGCCTGAGTGACTTTGAAAGAAGCCTTAGGAATTTATGAACAGCCTACCCTTGACTGAGATTTATTAACTGAATTAACAAAATCCTGTAATTCAAGCAAGTCCTTAGTGAATGAATCCAAGCTGTAGTTTTTAAATCTTGAATTTCTTTAAATATAATCTATTTACATAAGCATTCTGTTTATTTAATTTTCTAATTTAAAATCATTCATTCTATTAGCTTGTAGAAGGCAAGATCACACTTAGTGCTAGAATTTCTCATCTCCCTGTGGGAATGATACTCACTCATTATATATTACTTGTAACAAACTATACACATGCGAAAATTGCCTAACAAGTTTTTGGCACCATTGCTGAGGAGATTGGTGAATGCCTACATTAGGATAGACTTTTGTTTCTATAAGACTAGTAGTTTTATTCTTATTTTATTAGTTGTGTTTAATTTTTTTCATTTCAGGAACTTGATTCTTGTTTATGCAAATAAGGTCCCAGAATCATGAATTAGAAGAGCTTGATCTAGAGATTGAAAAAACTTGCAAAAAAAATAGGAGGAGATAAATACTCATAGCAATGGTAGGACAGGGAGCTCTAGCTAGAGCTTTGGAAGAATATGGTGTACCTAGTCTGACGAGAAGCCAAAATTGCATAGTGAAACCCAACATCGAAGCCAACACCTTTGAAATCAAACCAGCCTACATCCAGATGGTTTCATAATATCAGTTCGCAGAACTACCTTTAGAGGACCCTAATGCCCACTTGGCTTCATTCTTGGATATCTGTGACACCTTTAGGATGAATGGAGTCAGTCCAGATGTAATCAGACTCCAATTGTTTCCATTTTCCTTAAGGGATAAAGCCAAGTTATGGTTGAGTTCATTAACCCCAAATTCAATTACTTTATAGGACCTTATCTCTATGGCTTTCCTAAAAAAGTATTATCCACCTAGAAAGATTGCTAAGTATCGTTAGGAATTGGTTAGATTTAAACAGCAACATAGTGAATCATTGTATAAAGCCTAGGAGAGATTCAAAGATTTACAGAGAAATTGTCCTAACCATGGAATTCTAGATTAGTTATTAATGTAGACTTTTTACTAGGCACTATCAGAATCTCTACATATTACAATAGATGCCACTACTCAAGGCTCTTTTATGACACCAGTAGATGCATACACACTTTTGGAGAAGATGGCATCCAATAACTACCAATGGCATGGAGAGAAAAACCAACCAAGAAAAGTTGTTGGACTTTATAAAGTCAATGGTTTAAGCATGGTGAATGCCAAATTGGACTCACTTACAAAAAAATTGGAGAAGCTAAATTTTACAAGGCATCCATCTCAGGTACTTTGTTATGAGGTATGCAGAGTAGGGCATCCATCTCAGGTACTTTGTTGTGAGGTATGTAGAGTAGGGCATGCTATAGTAGACTGTTAGCAAGGCGATCCTTACTCTCAGGGCTGTTCAATTAAGCAACTCAATGCTTTAAACAATTACACTAGCAGACCCCAAGGGAACCTTTACTCCAACACTTATAATCTAGGGTGGAGAAATCACTCGAGTTTTTCATGGACAAATCAAGGTGGACACTAAGCTCAAAATATACAGTAGGGATATAAGCCTCCACCCCTACCAGGTTTTTAATAAAAGAGCATGGCTTCTCAATCTGAACCTAAATCCAATATGGAACTGATGATGGAAAATTTCATCCAAACACAAAACAAGGTAATGTAGATGGTTCAAGACAACATTAAACATCATGAGGAAAATTTCAATCGGTATGATGCTAGGATGGAACAGTTGACCACAGATGTTAAATTACTAGAGAATCAAGTTGCTTCTCAAGCAAGTTCCTCCAATTTTTGCCAACTAGGTCACTTTCCAAGTTAGCCTTAAAACCCGAGAGAACAAGCCCTAGCAGTAACTCTGTGAAGTGGGAAGAATCTACCAGAGACTAAATCTAAGAATAAAGAATAGGAAGTTGAACTAGAGACCACTCAGCAACCACAGGTAGAAGCATAGGAGCCAAAGACAGTCAAGAATCCTTGCTTACCATTCCCTTAGAGGATGCATAACTTTACTTTAGATAAACAATTCTAGAAATTCTTAAAGGTGTTTAAAAAACTGGACATCACCATTGCTTTCTTGGAAGTAGTTACTCAAATGCCCATGTATGCCAAATTTTTGAAAGACATTATGTCTAATAAAAGGAAATGGGATAATTATGATACTATTCCAATAAATGAGGAGTGTAGTGCAGTGATTGGAAATAAGCTTCCCCAAAATCCTAAGGATCCAGGGAGTATCACTATACCTTGTGTTATTGGTAAATTTTATTTTAGTAGAGCTCTTTATGATTTAGGAGCTAGTATCACTATAATGCCTTTATCTCTCTACAGGAAATTGAACATAGGTAAACCCAAATCAACAAATATTTCCTTACAGCTAGCTGACAGATCTATTGTCTACCCTGAAGGGATCTTGGAAGATATACCAATCAAGGTTGGAGAATTTTATGTGCCCTATAACATTGTGGTATTAGAGATGGAAGAAGATTCTCAGACTCCCATAATTTTGGGAAGACCATTCTTAGCCACTGCTAGTGATATAATTAATGTGAAGCGGGGTAAAATCAAACTCAAAATTGGAGAAGACACAGTTAAGTTTGATGTCTTCCAAATAATGAAAGATCCTTCGTTAACAAAGACTAGATTAAAAGTAGATGTTATCCAAAGCTGTGTAGAGAAAATATTCAGGAAAAAATACCTTGAAGATCCATTAGAAGCAAGCCTCACCAGAGATACAGATTCTAAAGAAGAAGTTCCTAAGGTAGCAGCTTTCATAAACACCCTGAATGCCTCTCTTGCACTACCTAAAGGTAAGTCAGTAAGGTATGACCCCTTGCCCACTCATGATTTCTATGCTGTCTATGCTTTAAAAGAGGAAGATGCACCAAAAGTTGAACTTAAACAACTTCCTCCAAATTTAAGGTATGCTTTTCTAGGACCTAATTGTACTTATCCGATTATTGTTAATGCATAGTTAAATGGTGAACAAGTGGATAATTTGTGTAGAAGAGTCAAAGACCATAGGAAGATCATAGGGTATACCATCAATGACCTTAAAGGGATTAGCCCTTCCTTTTGCATGCATAGGATCCATTTAGAGGAAGGTTGTTCACCCTTCATTAAGCATCAAAGAAGACTTAATCCTAACATGAACGAAGTGGTTAAAAAGGAAATAATGAAATTGTTAGATGTTGGTATAATTTACCTAATCTTTGATAGTAATTGGGTTAGCCCTATCCATGTGGTCCCGAAGAAAGGTGGTATAACTTTGATTAAAAATGAACATAATGAATTGATCCTTATGAGGATAGTTACAGGATGGAGGATATGTATAGATTATAGGAAACTGAACAAGGCTACTAGGAAAGACCACTTTCCTCTTCCTTTCATTGACTAACTTTTAGAGAGACTTGCACAACACTCATTTTTCTATTATCTAGATGGATACTCTGAATTTTTCCAGATTCCTATAAACCCTAAGGACCAAGAAAAGACTACATTCACATGTCCCTATGGCACTTTTGCTTACAGACGCATGCCCTTTGGGCTATGCAATGCCCCTATAACCTTTCAAAGGTGCATGATGGAAATCTTTTATAAATTTATTGAAAATATTATGAAAGTGTTCATGGATGACTTCTCTATATATGTTTCTTCATTTGATGATTGCCTTAACAATCTATCTAGAGTTTTGTAGAGATGTGAAGAGGTCAATTTGGTTATGAACTAGGAGAAATGCCACTTCATGGTCACAAAAGGATTTGTTTTGGGACACTTAGTATCTGACAAGGGCATAGAGGTCGATAGAGCAAAATTTGAAGTCATTGAAAAGCTTCCACCTCCTAGTAGTGTTAAAGGAATCCGTAACTTCCTAGGACATGCAGAGTTTTACAGAAGATTCATCAAAGATTTCTCAAAGATTGCAAAACCCTTTACTAATCTACTTGTTAAAGATGCCCTATTTGTTTTTAATAAAGATTGTTTGAATCCATTTTGTAGGATTAAAGAGGCTTTAATATTTGCTCTAATTCTGCAATCACCTGATTGGAACCTCCCTTTTGAAGTAATGTGTGATGCTAGCGACTGTACTATTGGTGTTGTTTTAGGGCAGAGGATAGACAAACAGGCATATGCCATTTACTATGCCAGCCACACCCTGGATGAAGCTCAACTAAATTATGCCACCACTGAGAAAGAGCTTTTTGCTGTGATTTTCACCATTGACAAATTTTTCTCTTATTTGACAAGCAGCAAAGTGATTGTGTTCACTGATCATGAAACTTTAAAGTACCTCCTCTCCAAGAAAGATGCCAAACCTCATTTGATAAGGTGGATACTATTCCTGCAAGAATTTGAATTGGAGATTAAGGATAAGAGTAGAGCAGAGAATATTATAGCTGACCACCTGTCTAGGTTGGAACTACCAGGGAAAGGTTTTGAATTGCCAATTGATGACTATTTCAAAGTAGAATAGTTGATGCAAATGCAAGTTTTAGTACCCTGGTATGCATATTTTGTCAATTTCTTGGTATGTGGAGTGTTACCACTTGATCTTACCTACCAACAGAAGAAATTTTTTTTTCTGATGTTAAGTATTATTATTAGGAGGACCCTCTTCTATACAAGAGATATGGAGATGGAATAATTAGAAGATGCCTTCCAGAGGATGAGATTCAGGTCATCTTAACACATTGTCATTCCCTCGAATGAGGAGGAAATTTTAGCTCCACTAAGACAGTAGCCAAGGTCCTCCAAAGTGGTTTTTACTAGCCAACTCTTTTCCAAGATGCCAGATGGTTTGTGGTGAGTTGTGATAGATGCCAAAGAATGGGGAACATAGGAAGAAGGAATGAAATGCCTTTGACTGGAATACAGAAAATTGAAATTTTTGATGTTTAGGGACTAGATTTTATGGGGCCCTTTCCAAGCTCACTAAGGAACAAATATATATTAGTTGGGGTGGACTATGTATCTAAGTGGGTGGAAGCTTTAGCATCCCTAACTAATGATGCTAGGATAATAACCAAATTTCTCAAAAAGAATATATTTTCCATATTTAGGACACCAAGGGTAATTATTAGTGATGGGGGTACACACTTCTGTAACCACTAGTCTGAGAGCTTATTGAAGAAATATGGTATTACTCATAAAGTTGCTACTCCCTATCACCCTCAAACTAGTAGATAGGTTGAGATTTCTAATAGAGCCATCAAGTCCATTTTGGAGAAGACAATATCAACATCAAGAAAAGACTAGTCTTCTAAGTTAGATGATGCTCTATGGGCCTACAGAACTGCATTTAAGACCCCCGTTGGTGCTTCTCCATTCAAACTCCTCTATGGAAAATCTTTTCATCTACAAGTGGAATTGGAACACATAGCTTTTTGGGCTACAAAATTTTTAAACTTTGATCTGCAGAAGGCTGGCACTCAGAGACTCCTCCAGCTGAATGAACTTGAGGAATTCAGACTGACTTCTTATGAGAATGCCAAGATTTATAAAGAAAGAACAAAAAGATGGCATGATAAGCATATTATGAAAAGAGAGTTCAAAGTAGGAGACCAGGTTCTATTGTTTAACTCTAGACTGAAACCATTCCCAGGAAAGTTGAAATCAAGGTGGTCAGGACCTTTTACAGTTAAACTGGTCTATCCATATGGAGTAGTAGAGATATGGAGTCATAACTCTGGTTCATTCAAAGTCAATGGCCAGAGGTTGAAGCTTTATCATCAATATGAGGAAATTCCAGCAAGAACATCCTTTGCACTTTTGTTACCTACTTGACCTCTGCTGCATAAAGTTGAGCTTATGAATTTAAACAAAGCACTTCTTGGGAGATAACCCAAGTGTTATTTATTTGTTCTTTTCAAAATTTTTTAGTTAGTTTGATTTCCCTGAGGAACTCTATTCATTATGTAGCTTTTTGAATACCTAGGAGATACATAGAGCAAAGACTATTCTTAAAATATCAGTGATATCAAGAATTCAAATTATTGCAACATCAGGAAATAAATTGGGGAAGTTTTCTTTACTTTTGTTTTTATTTATATTTTTATTTTGTGTGTGTGCTTAAATGTTTTATTGACATTGAAAATATTTGGAGTGATTTTGAATGATAATTTTAAGTAGGCACATATTTTACTATATTTCATGTTATATGTATGCATATTGAAGGCCAAGCTTTATAGACGTAACATAGGCATGCCATAAAATGACACACCTATGCAAATGGGTACCAAAACATGGTTGTGCCCTCACCAACATTGCCATGCCATTTTGTCCCTTCAGTCAACATGGTCATGCCCTATCCAACACGACCATGCCATTCTCGTGCCTTACTAAACACGATTGTGTGATTTTCAAGCTTCTAATGTGCACGGGCATGTGCATTATCCATACATTCACATGTAGCATGGGTGTGTGGATTTTAGAGGCATGTGACCTTTCAATTTTATATGAACCATCAAACATCCTTTTTGACCTTCACTGTCACAAAAGCTCCAAAACACTTTTTCAAATTCTTTTTATGTCGGCTTTTCATTTTTTCATTTTTTATTTTTTTTATTATTTATGTTTTCTTTTCATAGATTCCAGCCACATCCTTTCAATTATAGTGCCACATTGAGGACAATGTAAAATTCAAGTGTGGGGGAGTATTTACTCGCTTTATCTTTTTAGTATTTTATCTTATTAATTTTGAGTAATTTGTTATTTATTTATTGCATTTCTAAAAAAAAAATAATAATTTCCCACACTTTTATTTTTTGCTAACTGTTATAATTATAAGCTTTAAATATTAAAATTAAAATTAGCTAGTTTAGTTGATCCAGTATGTGGTTAATTCTTGTAGAATATAGTTTAAAGCTTTGTTAATATTTGAGAATTAGACTTTTTAACTTTTAATCAACCTAAATATATACCTCTCTTTTGTTTTATTTGAAAAGGAATTTTGGATTAAAGTTTTGCAATCAAGAGATTTGGATAAATTTTTATTATTAGGAAAACCTTTTTCTATTATATGATAATTTAGTTGCTTCAAAAAAAAAAAAGAGGGATTAGAGGATAAAAAATCTCCATTATACTCCAATGCTCAAATTGAGTATGAGTAATCCAAAGGTACCTAATGGCGGTATTCATGCTTAGCAATACATGAACTCTAGGGAATACCAAAGTTGGGAAGGATTCTAATCCAACATAAATAAATAAAAGATAATAATAAAATAAAAATTTAGCTGGTTATTATATTTAGCTTAAGGGTTGACTAATGATTTAAATATGTTTGACTTTCCTTAGTTTATAAGTTATAGTTCATAAATTCTTATGAATAATTCATTTGAGAGGTATGCTTCACTGGATAATATTTGCAGTCTTTTTCTCTATTTATTAATTTAATTTTGCTAAATAATACTTGTATTAACCCGTTACTGTATTGATTAAACTATCTATAATTTTATTTTAATATGCTTATACTATTGTTATAATAAGGTTCTTGCTTGAGGATAAACAAAAGTTCAAGTGTGGGGGTATTTGATAATTGCATTTTACTATTAAGATTTACACTCTTTAGTCTTTGATTTTATTTAATAACATTCCATTTTAGTTGCATAATTTTCCATTTTCTGCATACTAATTAATAAATTTAGCATTTAGATAATATTAGGACATTTAAATGTAATATAGATATAATCATGAATTAATTAAATAAATTAGGAGTTTTATCTTCTCTGTCTAATTTTTGTATTCTTCTCACCGAGTTGTTGTTTTTTTCTATAGAAATTAAATGCCTTAAGAAAAGTCAAAGATTCAGAAAAGTCAAAGAAAGGAACATAGGTGTGCATTGAGCATGCACGACCTTGTGATGCAAAACATGGCCGTGCTAACATTTAAGAAGGAAGGAGCATGGTTGGGTAAGATGGAGCACAGTCGTGCCATTCTAAAAGAGAAAAGGAGCACGACCATGTAAGCTAGGGCATGGCCGTGCCATTTCATAAGAGGAAAAGAGCACGACCGTGCAAGGCTCAACACGGCCGTGTTAAATCCAAGGCCAAAAGTGGCATGGCCGTGCACTCATCAACATGGTCGTGCCACATTGAAGGCAATAAAGGCATGGTCGTGCCTTGACTCATACGACCGTGCCATAATTTCTAAAGGCAAGGACATGCCTGTGCACCCATCAATACAGCTGTGCAAAGAACTTCATACAAATGTGCACGGCCGTGCAAGTCCAGCTCTGCTTATACATTTAAGGAATTTTAACTCGAATGCATGCATCACACATAACCCTAATTTTGAGGATTTAAGACATCATGAAAAGGGCAGAGGCAGTAGAGCAAAGGGAAGGATGAATAGAGGTAGGAGAGCAAAAATAGAGAGACATAACAAAACAAAGGATTGAAGAAATAGAGACGAGAAATAGAGACTATATTCTCCATATTCTTTTTCTTATATTCATTTATTCTTGTCTTTAATAATTTACATTATATGTAACTAAACTCCTTTAGAGTTTGGATTCATGTAGCCAGGATTACTGCTTGCTTGGATATTATTTTATTACAGTTAATTATCATTAGTCAATTTCTCAGGTTTTGCTTCATTAATCTTATGTTTAATTCAGGCATGATTAAATGCATGCTTATGGATAAATTTATGACAACGAAAGTTACATGATTTGTTAGCTCATAAAACCTGTGATTCTAGGGTTCCTTGATAATGAAATTAGATAAGACCTTAGGGGATTAATAGACTATTAAGGAACTTAATAAACCTGGGTAATTCATTAGACCATGAAAATAGGCTATTTTTGCTTTAGGAATGCCTAAGTGACTTTGAAAGAAGCCTTAGGAATTTATGAATAGCCTACCCTTGACTGAGATTTATTAACTGAATTAACAAAATCCTATAATTCAAGCAAGTGCCTGGTGAATGAATCCAAGCTATAGTTTTTAAATCTTGAATTTCTTTAAATATAATATGTTTATTAAATTTTCCAATTTAAAATCATGCATTCTATTAGCTTGTAGGAGGCAAGATCACACTTAATGATAGAATTTCTCATATCCTTATAGGAACCATACTCAGTCATCATATATTACTTGTAACGAATCATACACTTACGAAAATCGCCCAATAAATAGTGATAGGAAGCATACCTCAGCTAGATCTAGGGGAACCTGCTCTAGGAGATTCTCTCAAATATACTCCTAATAGTGGCAAGAATGCTTGAGTAGTGTTGAAGCATCGTATCCCTTAAAAGTTGCTCTAAGCTCAAGTCTAGCCAAGCTATAACTCTATAGCATGGAAGAGGGAATAGAAGAAGGAACATGCCTCCTAGAAGGCCCCATATGCCAATGATAAACATGCTTGCCTAGATACCACATATGGAAACCATAACCAGGAAGCAAAATCCTCATAGTCTCAAGCCGCACATCAGCTGTCATAAAATTGTATCACTAGATGTCTTCAACACTAGCTAACCAATCTGATCTGACATGCAAATTTGTTCAAATAAATTTTATTTAACTTTTACAATTGATAAAATGTTAATAGTTAAATTTATCTTACCAGGTCCTACTCTAAAGAGTTCAGCTAGCCCTAATAAGTCTGTAAGTCATACTTGACACTAGCAACAAGAAGAACCCCATCTTTGCATTAATGGAAGACTCATGTCAAAGCTAATAGCACTAAAACCTCGAATCAGCATGATCTTAATGCCCCAGATCTAAAAAGGAAAAGATAGCTGAGTGAAAGAAAGCTAAAAACAAGCAAAAATTAAAAAGGTGTAGAAGACACAAAAGAGGCATACATGCAAAATGTGCTAGAAGCTGCATATCATTATAACACCTTTACAGATAGTATCTAGTTTATAGTAGAGATAGGAAAGAAATGCGAATTCCTTGTCAAAGTTAACTACTTTAGCAAGATCCTGAAGAGGATCAAGAAGCGTAATGCTAACCTCATGACCAATCTTACATAAAAGGGAAGTACCTAACAGTATCAATAAGAAGCATCTCAGCTTTTGAAGGATCAGACAAGATGTGGTAGTGGGCAATCTCCGAAAACTCTGAACAAGAGAAGAAAGAAGCATGTTCTTTTGATTCTTCCATGTTGAAACAAACCTAAGCAAGTCATGAACATAACGACTCCTAGCATCCTTGGTAAGAGTACAGTAATGGATATCAAAAGGAACCAGGGTACCTTCGAAGGTGATCCCAGTGATAGTAGAGAAGCTCATGGGATGAATAGTTAGCTCTCCCACTCGCATGTGAAAGGTGTGAGTAGTATCTATCCACCACTCGATAATGGAAAAACCAAAAATAGTGATCTGACCTACCTCAAGCAGTTGGCAGGTTGCTAATAAATTGTTAGAAGACAGATGCCTAGATGTGTTGTACTACCTCTCTCAATAAATCATGAAAGAGTTCTTGAGCTAAGTGATAGTAACCCGAGAATTTCAGTGGTTTCTAAACAAAATTCAGAAAATGATAGGATTACTTTTATTCCTAACTTTTAATTTTTGTTTATTTTTAGTCCTTTTAAAAAAAGAGGATCAGAAAACTAGATATTTGATAAAAAATCTAGAATTCCGATTGGATTTCTAGATTTTCGATTGGAAATCTAGATTTCCAATCAGTATTTTTGGATTTCTTAAGAATTTCAATCCAAAATTCAAATTTTTGACTGAAAATTCAAAAATTAGACTAAATTATGTTTGTCCTCTGACGTGTTAAAACCAATTTTGTAAAATTTTATTTTGAAATTGACAATTTCATGTAATTTTGTCTAATTTGTATAAGCTATATTCTATAATTGCATGTATAAATATGTTAATGTATTAATAAAAATATATTTTTTTGTAGAGTAAAAGACATAAGAGAAAATTTCCTCATCGCTAGCCTTTGAGCATCTATGAAGGTGCAAGCAAGTCAAAGGGAGCACCTCTTCCCCTTCATTGAGCCCCAAATTTTTTTGAGGGAAATGTAGTTGAGATATGACTGGATCTTACTAACTGGAACTGCTCCCACATAACTTGTGTCCTAGGTGAGCCATAACATCAGACAGATTTGAAATTGGAGATCAGATGAAAGAATAATTGAAGAAGCAAGATTTCAACATCAAGAGAAAGAAAAAGAAAAAAAGTAAAGACAAATGAAAGAGATGGGAAATGAATCAACAAAAGCAAGGTATATATTAAGGTGGCAAATGTTCACTTTAGTCCCTCAACTTCATTTACAATCAAGTCCAAAGCTTTTTTTGCAATTTAGTCCTAAATTGTAAAGTTACATTAATTTGATAATTCCTTCAAGTATTAAATTATTAAAATAAAAGAAATTAGACTATACAACCGAGTGTAGTTGACATTGTACAACCGAGTCCAACATATCAATTCCATTCAAACTATACGACTGAGTGTAGTCGATATTGTATGACTGAGTGTAATGTATCTTTTTAAATTAAACTATATAATCGAGTGTAGTCGGCATTGTACGACCAATTGCAATGTTTCTTTTCAAATTAGACTATACAACCAAGTGTAGTCAGCATTGTATGATCAAGTGCAATGTATCATTTCAAATCAGAGTATACAACCAAGTGTAGTCGGCATTGTACAATTGAGTGCAATGTATCAATTCCATTTAGATTATACGACTGAGTGTAGTCAACATTGTACTACTAAGTG
This sequence comes from Mallotus nudiflorus, assembly GCA_947683625.1. Taxonomy (NCBI): domain Eukaryota; kingdom Viridiplantae; phylum Streptophyta; class Magnoliopsida; order Malpighiales; family Euphorbiaceae; genus Mallotus; species Mallotus nudiflorus. The sequence goes on along the minus strand of CANTUR010000771.1, from coordinate 358,668 downwards.
CAATGTATCTTTTCAAATTAGACTATACAATTAAGTGTAGTCGGCATTGTACGATTGAGTGCAACGTATCAATTCCATTCAGACTATATGACCGAGTGTAGTCAGCATTGTACAACCGAGTGCATTGTATCTTTTCAAATCCGACTATACAACCAAGTGTAGTCGACATTGTATGACCAAGTGTAATGTATCATTTCAAATCTGACTATACAACTAAGTGTAGTCAGCATTGTATGACTAAGTGCAATGTATCATTTCCATTTAGACTATATGATTGAGTGTAGTCGACATTATACGACCGAGTGCAATGTATCAATTCCATTTAGACTATACGATCGAGTGTAGTTGACATTGTACAACTGAGTGTAATGTATCATTTCAAGTTTGACTATACGATCGAGTATAGTCAACATCACATGACCGAGTATGATATATCCATCCAAATCAACATTGTACGTTTGAGTATAGAGTTTCCTCAAGTGTTTTAAGTTTATGCTTAGTGTTGTACGACAACATAAGCATTTATCATGAACCAATGATCAATGCCTCAAGGAGCACAGGTAAGTACTCAAACTTTGTTCAAAATAAATTATGTGTTTATTTGCTTTATTGTAATTTGTCAAGCAAATAGCGACAAAGGGGGGCAACTGTAAACACCCAATTTTGGGATAATAAAATATGGATGCGACAAAGGACACCAATGATAAAAATGTTATGAGTAGGACTTCAACACTTGAAGTTTGAAACCTCAAAAGTTTGAATACATTTTCAAAAAGAGTTTCATTGTTTTTTAAGGACTTAATTGTAATACATTTTTAAGACCTAATTGAAAAATCTAATTTCTTTTAGGGGTCTTTTTGTAATTAAAAGTGAAAAAAATTGGAATTATAGAATTTCGATTGGAATTATGCTTTTTTCATCTATTTTTTGTGTTTTTTTACAAAAAATAAAAATTATTTTCCTGAGTTTTGATTATTAAATTTTTTTTATGGAATTTATCTACATCTATAGTAAATAAATTACTTTTAAAATTAGAACTCTTAAGGAAAATAAGTCCTTTCAAAATTAGAACTCTTAAGGAAAATAAGTCCTTTCAAAATTAGAACTCTTAGTACGTAAATTAGGGTTTTTGTTTCTTTTTCCCTATAAAAGGAGAGCTTAGGCTCCGGAGAAAAAAAAGGAAGGGAAAAAAAGGGAAAAGGAAAGAGGAGAAAAAATAATACTAGAGACAAAAATACTGTTGGTAAGGAGCAAGAGGTTTTTTTTAGGAGAGAATAATAATTTCTTGAAGAACTATTCAACCAATAAACGATGATTTTACTAGTTTGAGGAGCCAACTAAAAGCATCCATAAGCATTATCATCTCCCTACTTTCTTTTATTTTTCTTCTTTTGTTATGATTTTGATTTTTATTAAATTTCAATTTTACTTATTTTTTTATAATTTTATTCATCAATCATTATTTTGCCCTTTTATGATAGTGATTATGGAGGAGATCAAATAATGATCATATTTGGAGAATTAAATCTATGAAGGTCCATGGAATGCCATGGATGGAAACGTGTAGCAAAACCTAATTTCTAGGGTTTTTAATTTAGTTTGTTTATAATTATTTTATTTTATTTATTTATTTTGGGTTGTATTAATTTTATTTTATTATTTCACATTAGTACGTTGTAATATCCCCAATAGCGGGAATAATAAAATTTGGTGTATGTGTCTGTGTGTTTAATTTTAATTAATTGGTTTGTAAAATTAGGGTTTTAATTAGGTAATTAATTAAAATTAATGGTTATAGAGATCCCTACATTGTTTAATTAAAATTGAATTAGATTTAAGTACGTAAAATTAGTTTTACCTGATTGATTATTTATTTTATTGTTTATGGTCATTTTAATTAAATTAGGGTTTTGGAATATATTTAATTAATTATTTGATTTTTTATTTATTTATTTTATTTATTATTTTTGGGCTTGTTTACTTGTGTTTATGTGTTTTGGGCCTTAGGCCCACATTAGGCTTTAACCCATTTAAATTTAGGTGTTTTTTTTATTTAATTAATAAAATACATCTTTAGGCCCATAATTAATTAGATTTAGGGTAGAGATAACTTAGGCCCATTTAGTTAATTAGATATAGGCCCACCTAATTTAATTTAATTAATTTAGACTTAGACAATTTAATTTATGTTTTTTATAATTTGTAGATTTAAGATCACTTTAGACTTAAAATATGTAGAATTAGGCCCACTAAATTAAATACTTTATAAGTTATAGATCTAGGCCCATATTTAGAATTAAAATAAATAGACTTAGGTTCACTTAATTAAAAATAAATAAGGATTAGGTCCATTAGTCTTTAGGCTCACTTGCAAATTAAAATATGTAGATTTAGCTCATTTAATAAAAATCAATGTAGATTAGACTAACTGAGGGATTGTGATGAATGCTCATGACTAGTTTGCTTGGAGTTGCTTGTTTTTGGATTTATATGAAAGTGCATGTAAATAGAGGATAAAATAATAATTCATAAAATAATTCTAAAAGAACACAAGATTGAAAGAAGTTGGTATTCGGTATCCAGAATGTCCTAGTTTTGGTGCTAGATTTCTTTTAGGGAATCAAGTACCACCATTCTTCGATTTATCCTAGCTATTACCCTAGGTGGAGGCTCCTCATCTCAACACCATATCTTTATGACAATGGTTAGTGTGTTCTTTGAAGCCCTGAGCTCAAATAGTGTCACAGTTGCTAAGATATTAGGCATGCGCTAAACCCCATCATCTATAGAAGTGTTTGCTGCTTTGTATGCTATTTCAAGGTTGGAATCTAACATGCTAGAATGCATTAAAGAATGTATTACTGCTGACAATACCTATGTTAAATTGGTTGCCCAAGTTAAAGAGGGGACAATCCGTCAGTATTTGATTGAGGATGGTCTCCTCATGGTGAAGGGGGGAGACTTTTTATGCCTTCTATTAAGGAATTATAAAGGGAATTGCTAAAAGAAAGTCATGATCCGGTGTGGGCTGGACACCTTAGTGTGGATAAAATGCTTACTTTATTGTTCTGTTCTTATTTTTGGTCAAAGATGGAGTCTGATGTAGAGGCTTATGTGGAAACTTAATTGGTGTACCAGTAAGACAAAGTGGAGGAAAAAAAGGAAGCAGGTTTGCTTCAACTGCTTCCAATTCTAGAAAAGCCGTGGACTTCTATGTCCATGGACTTTATTGGTGGGTTTCCCAAAGTTGATGGCATGTCTTCTGTCATGGTGGTAGTGGAAAGGTTCTCTAAATATGTTGTCTTTATTGCTGGCCCCTTTACATCTACTTTTGAAGTTGCTACAACTTTGTTTTATTGATATGTAGTGAATTACTTTAGCTTGCCTAATGATATTATGAGTGATAGGGATGCGAGATTTATAGATGGGTTTTGGACCTCATTATTCAACATGATCGGTATTGACTTGAAATTTTCCATAGCAAATCACCCATAAACTGATGGGTAGACTGAAAGAATCAACCATTTGCTTGAAGAGTACTTGCGAGCTTATGTTACAGCAAGTCAAAAAATTGGTTGGAGCTATTGGACAGTGCACAACTTTGCTACAACTTGCATAAATCCCCAGCCACTAAGATGAGTCCCTTTGAGCTTGTGTTAGGACAACATCCTAATACTGTTAGTGATATGCATTAGGTCAATCATTTGCGATTATGTATTGACTTTCTTATTTTATTAATAAAGAGGTATTTCATTATCATTTGATGTTATGATAATTATATGAATGGTTAATTCTTACTAAGGCCATCAAGTATGTGACTTGATAGTAAAACCCTTAAATTAAAATAAGATTTCTATTCTAATTATCCCTAGCCATTTATTCATTATATATAAATATTAAAGTATTAAGGCTAGTATGAAGTTGATTGATGGTTATGTTTTACTAATCATGAATATGAGATATTGAGTCAACTCATAGGTACATGATGAGAGATCATGTATTGGATTGACCCACTATGAAAATACTATATAGATTATTTTCATAAGTATTTCTCATCATAATAATTTTATTTTGGTCCTTTGACCTTAAAATCATCATGGATTTCTACATAGCTATTTTTATGTTTTAACACATTTTAACATTGTCTTTAACCGGATGATTAAATAGGATGTTGTTGGATATGAAATTAGTTATGTGAGGAATATGATTGATTTAGAAGGGATTTATTCCTCATTAATATGAGAAAGATATCTATGGGCCCCTTGATGAGATAGACTGAAGGAAAAATCCATGGCCATGCTGAAATGAATTGATAAAGAGTTATCATTTTCAGTCTACTTGGAATCAAGTCATAATATTGAACTATATAAGGATGACATTCTATGCCTTATGTTCAATTAAGATATCATGAGATAAAGGGATGATAAAATTCATTATAATTAGGTTATGTCGGATTATTGATTTCACATGACTTGGGTAGTCATAATGTCTTGCTAGAGGCTGCTTATGACTTATAGGCCTAAATAGAGATTTAGGCCCACTACCAATGTTATGTGAACCTATAGGGTCACACACTTAGAAAAAGCCCAAAACGAATATGGGTTTAATAAGCCCAAAAATAAACTCTGTGGAAATAAATAATTAAAGTGTTTTATTTATTTATTTGTTTATTTATTTATTTAAGATAAATGTTATTTTAAATAAATAAATAAGATATTATTTCTGATTTTTTTTTAAACAAAATTAGAATATAATAAATGGAAATTACCAAAAGGTCATTGGTTGGTGAAACCCTAATTTGGAGTCTATAAATATGTTATATTCTCTAGGGTTTCACACACTTGTTTTTCCTGCCTCCAAATTCATTTTCTTTCTTCTTAGAAAACAAAGACAAAGTTTTTCTTTTGTTCTTGATTTGTGAGACAATCAAGGAGGTTGCTAGCACACACACTCCAATTCATTTTGTGAAGGGCTATTCGTATGGATACCTATAGAGGACGCATCCTTTTGGAGACTTCTTGATCCAAACAACCAAAGCAAAAGGCTCGAGGTAAGGTGTCACCGGTGTGAACCTCCTCTCATCCTTCCAGAAAATCTTGCCTCTTCTGCGTTTTGGTGAGATTCTTGAAATCCTAGATTTAATCAAGTAGTTGAATTACATGGATCCAAGTTTGGGAATGTGATAAAATTTTAATTTTTCTACTGCATTTGTATCACGAAACCCAATAAATACTCCCATTGAAGTTGCTAAGTAGCAAACTGGTCAAAAGTGCCCAACAACATATAGATATGGTAGAGAAAAGTAAGAGATGCTTGAGAAAGCCTAAGACAGTTTAAGAAAAGCTGCTAAGAGGATGAAAAAGTATGCTGATTGAAAGTGACATCCACTTGAATTTTGTGTGGGAGACAAAGTGCTATTCAAACTTACTCCCTAAATGTAGAAGAAGAACAATATCAAGATGGTGCATAGAGGGTTAATCCCAAAATATGATGGCCCTTTTGAGATTATGTCCAAAGCAGGTAATGTTGCCTACAAGCTAAAGTTGCCAAAATGGTTCAAGGTGCACCTTACCTTCCATGTGAGCTTCTTACATCCATTTCATAAGGATGTAAGTGACCCTACAAGAAGCCAGGCCAAGAGAGCTCCACTAGTTGTGAGAAAATAGTTTGTTGATGATATGGAAAAGATTTTGGATCATAGAATTTTTAGCCAAAGAAAAAAAATCGTAGGACTGAGTTCCTAGTGTTATGGAAGGGCAAGCCCAAGGCTGATGCCACTTGGGAGAGGGACGTAGCTCTTTGGTAGTTTGAGAAGCAGATTCAAGATTACCTCACTAACTTCACAAGGATGTTAAATTTTTTAGATGGGGGTGGTTTGTCAACCCCTTGAAGTTGTGAGCATAGGATGGTGTAAGGATTTGGGTGTTGTTCCTTGGCACAACCTTGACATGATGCAGCAGGCATAAAACAATGCATGAGGGTTTGATGGTAGCATGTGGCTGCATAGTTTAAGTGGGGGAGATGATTACTTGGATAACATAAAGAGTGTGCAAGGTTGGCATTAGCACTTAGCCAAGTAGGTGTATGACGAGCATGCAAAATTAGCATATAGACATTGGCTGGTTGAGCAAGGATTCTGGTTGGTTGATTAGGCATAACAGTTAAGGGCGGTTATGGCTGGTTCCTAATATTGTGGGATTTGAATTTGACAGATATGCATATTGAAAACTTGGCAAAGAAGGCTATAATGATGTGTTTAAATTGTCCCTATAGCAGTTGGGGGTGTCAATTGCCACCTTAGGATAAGGGGGAAGCAAAAATGCCCCTATGTAACCACCTTTATGCAACTATCCCTTATAAAAGGCAGTGTGTGTGCATGGGAAATTTTGTAAGAGGAGTCCTATTATTGTATCTTGATTATTATGAGATTAATAATAGGTTGGGAGTGAATCCTGTAAAGATTAATATTGCCTTTAATTCTGAATAAATAGTAACTTAATTGTTTTCAAACTAATCAACCTAAAATTTCACTAATTAATTGAACCTCTGTGTGTTTGTGTGGCTGAACTAAGTGTGTGTAGACTTAGTGCCTTTCAGGTGAGATTTTGTTGGCTTGAAATTAGCCCTGTAACCTTGGCCATTTTGACTCTATCTTCCATCTCCATCATCTCTTACACCTTCACATTATTGGTAATTACTTATTTCGATCTATTCCCTCTAGCTTTGACAGGCTTAGGAATTTGACTTATATCAATCTTTTGAGTTCTTGTTTTATGGAAAAAGTTATATTACAAATATCACGTTTGAAAAAATTATAGTCACTTGACCTATATTTTGTGTATGGCTATAAGGATAAGATTGGAATCCAAATCCCAAACTAGAAAACATTTGTCTAGAATTTGACTTCTTTATCCCAACTCTTTCTTCGTAATGTTGATCTCTTAGTGCAGGGGGATAACTGGAGTGAAGTCTTAACCAATGCACTACCCAGCCTTAGATCATTAAGTTTGATAGATTATCATCTCTCAAGTCTTGTATGCCCTTCAATCTCACAACTTCTTTTCCTATAAGAACCTTGATTATAGCTATTTGTCTTCTTTGCCACCCAATTTTCTAGCAAATTGTTCACATTTAATGTCTTTTAGTCTAAAATTTTATGAATTGTATAGGACTTTTTGGCAATATATTTTCTTACTTCCTTAACTATGAAACATAGATATTTCATATAATCCTAGCCTTATAGGTTAGTTTCTTAAATTGCCCTTTACTAGTGTCATTCAATCTCTCGACATTTTTGACACTTACTTCAACTAGAAAGTTTCCATAGTCAATTAGTAATCTCAAATTCCTAACAAATTTATTACTTAGACAATGCAATTTCAAATCTTACCAGCATTGTCAAAATTGATCTTCGTTCTAATAGTTTTAGTAGTCGCATCCCTCCATTCCATGGGGAAGTCATTCTACATCTTGCAAACCTTAAATTGTTCGACAACCAATTGAATAGCTAAATAGGATTGGAGAAACCTCTCTATTTACTCTTCCTTCTTTAAAGAACTTAGATCTTAATAATAACCTGTTGGATGGTGAACTGAAAAATTTCCCAAATGCATCCCTTTCGTTAATGGAAATTTTGAGTTTAGATCATAATAATTTGATAGGATTAGTACTAAAATCCTGTTTTAAACTTCCAAGGCTTATGAATCTTCAACTGAATGCCAACAATTTCATTCAAATTGAGGTATTTCAAACTCATCTTTATAGATGCTGGAGAGATTGTATCTAGATGATAATAATTTAAGTGGGAGGATACCAGTGTCAATTTTCCAACCCTTAAAGCTTACAACTCTTAGAATGGGCGGTGATGGTTCAAAATCCTTTTTCCTTAGCTACAACACTCGCACTTATGTTGAAAGATTTGGAGGCCATATGCTTGAGCTCTATGAATTTGAATGTAGAGTTCTTGAAAGGATAAAGTGTCTATAGAGATTTTTCCTGAAAAGATTCTAGGTAGGGTTTTAATAACCCAAAACCCCTCTAATGCTTAAGGTAATGTTTTGATCAATATAAAAAAGGCTTGGGAGCCTGAACATTGAAGAAAAATGTGAAGAAGATGATGAATAATAGTGTTCATATGTATGATATGAATAGTGGTTGTCAGTAAATAATAAATAGAGAGAAAAATGAAGAAGGAGAAGAGAGAAGGTGGAACCTCTTTTAAGCAGCTAAAGGAAGCCTTTTATAAACTTAGCAAGTAAGAATGGATGGCCAAGATCATTTATCTTGGGATATGGAGTGGCAAGTGTAATAAGTATATTTCTTAGAAAGATAATCCTGTTAACTACAATGACTGATGGGATGGTGTTTAGCAGGAGAAGTTTCTCAACTGGTAAGAGGATTTATTTAGAGAGGGATCTCACTCTAAGGACTTTGAGCAATTTCCTGAAAAAGATTTCCTGAGAGAGATACTCCATTTGGGTATCATGACTTAGTGTCCTTAGTAGGAAATTCCCTCTGGTGATGTTCAACTTTGACTTAAATCTTGAATGTTAAAAAGTTAAATAGTTAAAAGTAGTCTGATGTGGCATATAATACATGGTTCTTCTTCATATATCAAGCATTTATTGGAGGTGTATTTTTTTATGTATCATCAGTAGTCCCCTCACTCTAAGTCTATAAAGTTCTAGACTTAGAGTATAGTTGGGTGATTCTTCTTTGATTCTCTTATTTAAGACATTCCTAGCTTGTATAAGATCTAAGGATCCAATTTTATTACTTTTCCTTAAAGAAGTTCTTACCTGGTGAGGCTCTTAGGATCTAGGAGCATTCCTAGTATTGGGATGTTGAAAGCTTCCCTAGGAAGGAAGATTTGTATCTAAGTAGGATATCTTCATATGAAGTCCTTAGGGATATAACTTTCTAATTCAACTGATTCTCCTTAGGGAGGATATTTGTACCATAAGTCCATGGGGACATAGGATTCTCACTTCTAAAGAAATTTTAATTTCTAAATTTAATTGATTCTCCATATGAAGACCGTCCTTGATGAGGTTGATTAGTGCTTAGGGAGGATTTATGCTCTTGAAGTCCTCATGGCATGAATTTTCACTTGAGAATTAAATTAGAATTTAGAGGGATTGGTCCCTCTATAATTTGGAGATCATGATTTCTTGAGAAGGCATTCCAACGGAGGAAATGTTATTCCCATGGGGAGTTAGATAATCATTATTAGATATTTCCATTAGATTTCCTATGAAGAAATCTTTGCTCTTATAGGAGAGGTAGAAGTCTTTAACTAAGAATTTCCTTTGAAGGAAATTTTGCTCCTATGGGGAGTTAAAATATCTAAGAGGATATTTCCATTAAGGTAAATTTATTCCCTTCCTCAAATAATTAAGTGAATGTTGAACTTCTTTCTTTGTAGGAGAGAGTTGTTTTATTTTAAGATAACAATGTTGGGAATATTCCTATTATGATTTCTCACTAAGTACTTTGCCCGACACTATTTTCAAGTGGTGATGCTATTAAATGCATTTTCTTATAAGTTTCCCATATGTTTATTTTGATGTTGACTAGCATTATTTTTTTAAATACTTTAATTGAGATCTTATATTTTTGAGATTCTTCAAGTGTTCTTCTACTCTCATACATTCCTTTATTCTTTTTGCTTGAATAGAGATCATGAATGAGGAGTCATACATTTAGAATAAACCTCCTAGGTAGATGAAGTGTTTGGTTGTTGTTTATAAGAAGTTTACTAGCTTCTCATCATGAGAAATTTTGATATTTGATAAGATCCTCTTGAGGAAGTTGTGATTCTCAATCAATTCCTCAAGGGAGGATTTTTGTAAGGGTAGCCTCCATTGTGGAGTATGGTAGGGGATGTTTGATTAATTCCCTTTTAGGATTCTTAAGAGAAAGTTCTCACTTATGGAGAATATCCTTATTAATTCCCTTATAGGAAGATTACTATACAGGTGCTCATATTGGATCAATTAAGTTCATCTCACTTCTGGAGATTTTGTGTGATTGATAGATTTTGAATGCATTCTTTTTGGTTCACCTCACTTTTGGAGGTGTTCCTTATAAGATGAGGAATTTCATTTGTATAATGTTCCTTTATAGGAAGCTCTTATAGTATTTTTCCTCATAAGTTAATTTTGAGTATAAGACTCCAGATTATGTATCATAGTGTGATAGCTTCAAAGTTTGCAATTTCTAAAATGAGATAAGTAGGAAAGCTTTATTGTAAGAGAATATCTCCTTTTGAAGGATATTTAAGCATGACCATGTATATAAAGAGAAATACAAAAGAAGAGGATGCCTTTATTTCAAAGTGATGCTTAACAATTATGCCATATAGATATAGTAGTTTCAATATAGATAATTCCTTCCTTCATAAAGGATTGTGTAATAAATTTATAAAAAACAATATAGATAATAGGTTTTCTTTAGAGCTTACTAGTGAGTAAGTTCCTGCTCTGGCAATTTAGAAAATCCTGAATAGGCCATCCCAAGTAGGAAATATTTAGCATTTATTATCAACTCCTCACCATTCCAGTAAGAGTTTTATGGGAAATTTTATAAGCTCATAAGATATCAGTTGGTCTCTTTGTATCACTTTTTATTCATTCTATTCTTTCTTTTAACCTTTGTAGGATAATCTAATCAAACATTTTTACTTGCCAATAAGTCTCAAATCAATATACAATATTTCTCTGGAGGAAAATAATAGTTTCTTGACAAGCATTACGACAAGCAATTCCTGCTAGGTAATGCTTGTCAAGGTCTTGGACTTTACCCATTTGGTTAAATAATCCATTGCTAGATTTGTGCCCAAATGAATTTGCTTTTTTAAGAGATAAGCATTGATAATGGAGGTGTAAACACCCAATTTTGGGATAATAAAATATGGATGCAACAAAGGACTCCAATGATAAAAATGTTATAAGTAGGTTTTCAACACTTGAAGTTTGAAAACTCAAAAGTCTAAATGCATTTTTAAAATAAGAGTTTAATGGTTTTTTTAAGGACTTAATTATAGTACTTTTTAAGACCTTATTGAAAAATTTGAATTCTTTTGGTGGTCTTTTTGCAATTAAAAGTTAATTCTGCAATTTCGATTGGAATTACATAATTCTAATTATCAGAATTACACCTTTTCCATCCATTTTTTTATATTTTTACAGAAAAGAAAAAATATTTTTCTTGAATTTTGCTTGACTAAAAATTTTCTTAAATTTAATTTTGGGATTTATCTAAATTTTCAAGAAATAAAGTCCTTTTAAAATTTAAAATCTTCAGTACATAGGACCTAGGGTTTTTTTTGGCTTTTTCCTATAAAAAGAGAGTTTTAGCACTTTGTCACGTCCCAAACCAAGGGCCATGACCGGTGCTAAGGAATGGGAATTCTTTCGAATCTGGAATCCGTAGCAAGCCTTAAAAAATAAAAACATGCAATAAATAAATAAAAAGTACGACTAAATTAAAATTTTTTGAATCAATATATAAAATAGATATTCTAAATCCTTTCATAAATAAATATATTCATACAATATTCAAATACTCTTTTGATACAATAACACTACTACAACAGTTTCTAGAATACAAATTAAAGTTCAAAATATACATTTACATAAAATAGCTGGGACAAAAGAACACCGACGAAGAACTCTACTACTAAGGTCTGACGATATAAGATTTCTTAAAAAAAATAATTGAGGGGAGTCAGACCTCACTGAGTGAATAATTATACTATATATACATGTAATCTAAACCATATCCAGTTAGGCATTCTTATATATATATATGTATATACATGCATTTCACACAAATGCCAAACTCTGCTTTTATAAATATAATAAATGCAGAAAACAGTTATTTTTAATACATGAATGATCAAATAGAACCCTATTAATCACAACCTCAATTAACCATATCACCACTCTAGCCATACAGGCTCACTTAAATCCAAATAGATCACTTATTCCATTTTGGACAGTAAACTGGCCCTAAGACACTAAGTCAACCAAGCTCCAGCAGTCCGACTATCAATGTGATTGACCCCGAGACATTTAGTCAATCAAGCTCCAGCAATCACACCATCAATCACATCACATCTCAATCAAATCATTATCAATCTCAATCAAATTATAATTTACCACAAGTTATCCTCACTCAAACCTAAATCCATCACACCGGTACGTACACGGTCCTAGTGCTACCCACTAGGTAGCATGTTCTATTGATATCCTTCATTTAAAAATTAATCATACATCCAAAAAACAAATAATGTAGGATGACGTTCATACTAGCAAAATAAACCATATATATACCAAAAATATACTTAAAATAAACTAAGTATATTTCAAGTATATATATGTAAAATAAATTCAAATCAATTATGAAATATACTAAAATGAATCCATAATATACTAAAAACATGTTAGGTTTAAATCAATAATAAAACATGCATTTATTTGGAATTATATAAAAAATATACCAAAAATATACTTAAAAACAATTTAAGTATAAATCAATAATTATGGCATGCATTTATATAGGAATATACCTAAAATATATTAATCATGTAAAATATATTGAAAATATACCTAAAGTATACTAATAATGTAATAAAACAATTATGAATAAATATACATTTAAAACATGTATATATACTAAAATATACTAAAAATAAACCTAATAATTTAGCATGCATATATAAAAAATAAACCCTAAATATACCAAAGATATAGTAAATGTATATAGAAAATATGTAGACATATACATTAAAATATACTAAAAATAAACTGGAATCATACCAAATCATATTATAAATTAAATCACTTTTAAAAACATATAATGAAAATGAAAAATCCTAAGTCATGCATTATATATATATATATATATATATATATATATATAATAACTCACTGATTAGCGCTCCACGAGACAGACTCAACGGGCCTGGTCCGATAGGCTTTGGTCTCGGCGCAACTAGAAAAATAAAATAATAACAACCATAAGAATAAATTTCTAACTCTATGTTTCTAAGATTACTATAGAAAGACTCAATCAAAAATTCAAAACTAGACATGGATCGGTTATCACATTTTACGAAAAATCTACCAAAATTTCGACAAAGTCTTCTTTGTAAAATGGACATCTCCCTACAAAAGTAGAGCCGATCCTGCACAAAAAACACATTTCTAAAATCGCAAAGCACAAAACCTCGAGTTGGGACCCCAAACTCCACAAATCCCAATCAAGGTTCACAATTTACAACCCAACAATATTAAACAGTAAAATAATAAAAGTCATAACAAACTCGTAAAAAATATTTAAAACATTTATTTTCCAATTAAAATATAAAAGTCTAATTTAAATAATATTTGATAATAAAAATTCATAAATGGAATAAAATTCCCATTTTACAATTAAATTAACATAAATTGTAAATAATATTTAAAATAACAATTTAACATCACAAAAATAACAAAAACAATAAAATACACATTTATCCTCAAAATAATAAATACACTAATTATTTACATAATATTCTAAAATTATCACAATTAACTAATAAAATCTCAAATATTATATAATATTAATAAAAATTCAACTTTTACAATTATTTAACATAACATAACAAAATTCACATTTAATTGCTTAAATATTTTAATTACATAATAAAATTAGTTTAAAGCTCATTTTATTTCCAAAATAATATATAATATATGATTTGAAAATAATTTTTTGAAAAATAGTATTAATTAATAAAAAATAGTAATTAATTTTGTAAAAATCATTGTAATACCTAAAATAATTATAAAACCAACTAAAACATAATGTTTAACTATAACCTTAATAAAATTACATATTTAACCCTATAATACAAAATATCCAATATACTCAATGATTTCCTAAAAAATTATAGAAAATCATTAAAATTATTTAATCAACATATAATATACTAATATCAACCAAAACACATATTTAACCAATAATTTCAATAAAAATACTATTTAACTTAATAATTTAAAATACTCATAAATTATATAAATTCCATAAAAATTATATAATTACATAAAAATTATTTTCTCAACATATATATTACTAGTATTAACTGAAACACATATTTAAACAATAATTTCAATAAAAACCCAACTTAAACCTAATTATATAATATTGACATAATATAAAAATAATTATAAAAATTACATAAAAATCACAAAAATTATAATCTCATCTCTAAAATTATTGAAAATTAATAATAACTCCAAATATACCAAATTTGTAATTTTAATAATTAATTTACAAAAATTAATAAAATAATATTAAAATATTCAAAAAATCACAAAAATTAAAATAAATTCTAAAAATTAAATTTTTTTTGAAGAGGTAGATTAAGCAACTAGAATCAACATTTGTAAAGGAAGCTTTTCTAGATCAACCAAAATCAACCTAAAAAAAAAATCTGAAAAGCTCAAAATCAAAAGTCAAGAAAAATTCACACATGGTTGGATTAGAGCTCAAAAGAAGCTTGGAATCTTCTTGGTTGGAGCTAGGGGAGTCAAATGGCACCAGAATCGTGAAGAATGGTGGTCAGACAAAGGAGAAACGGTGATGAGCTCAACTAGCTGCTACTGCCATTTTTTGCTGCTATGGCGATGCTCCGACATGCAGGTGACAGTGGAAAGGCTGGAGAAGAAGGTGGTGGCCTATTGGAAGAGAGGGAGGCACTCCGACAGTAGGGGTACGGGTTGCAGCGGGAGGGAGAGAGGGTTGACAGTGTTTTATGGTTTTTGTTTTCTTGATAATGTATGTGTGTGTGTGTGTGTATATATATATATATATATATATATATATATATATATATATATATATAATACATAAAATAATAATACAAAGAATAATATAATTTAATAACAAAATAAATAATGAAATTTGATAAAACATTAATAGAAATAATAATGAAATTTAAATGTTCAAAATAATGAGTTTCAAAATAATATACTTATGTAGAACATATAATTAAACATAAAATAATAATGATTATTCACAAAATACTAAAATAAATAGATAAACTTTCAAATTTATTAATACTGCATATCTCATTAAATATTAAAGTAATTTAAAAACTAGGGTTATTACACTCCTAGAAGAGGGAACTCTAGACTCTCAGCACTGAACCATCAACTTTTTTTTTTGCAATTATTTTTACCTCTTTTCTTCTTAAAGCTCTTTAGACTTTTCTTTAGACAGTACTCAAAATTTTTTTTTGTGATTTATTCATTTAGTGAGCAAGGTGCAGGAGATTTTTTAAAAGAAGAATAACAAGTTTTTGAAGACTTACTAAAAGAAAACAACAGTGATCTCACTAGTATGAGGGGTAATTTATTCTAAATCCATAAACATTATCTTATTCCTACCTTCTTTTATTTTCTTTTTTTTTATTATTTTGATTTTATTGAATTTCAATTTTATTGAATTTTTTATTGCAATTTTATTCACTAATCATTGTTTTACCCTTTTGTGATAGTGATTATGGAGGGGATTACATGATAATCCTACTTAGAGAACAAAATCTTTGGAGGTCCCTAAAATGCCATGGATTTGAATCTTGTAGCTAAATATAGTTTCTAGTTTTTTTATTTAATTGTTTATTATTGTTTTAGTTTGTATTTATTTTTGGGATTGTATTAATTTTTTTCTTATTATTTTTTAGTAGATCATTATAATAGCCCAAATAGTAGGAATAATGAAATTTGGTGTGTGTGCATGTGTTTTTTATTTTAATTAACCAATTATTAAAATTAGGGTTTTAATTAGGTAATTAATTAAAATTAATGGCTATAGAAATCATTAGGTTGTTTAATTAAAATTGAATTAGATTTAAGTGGATAGAATTAGGGTTGCATGTTTTATTTTATTTCATTTTTGTTTAAAGTCACTTCAATTAAATTAGGATTTTTAGCATAAGTTTGATTAATTGTTTGATCTTTTATTTGATTGTTTTGACATATTTTTATTGTTTTGGGCTTCTTTGTCTATATTTATGTGTTTTGGGCCTTGGGCCCACATTTGACTTTAACCCATTTAAATAAATTTAGGTTTTTTTTAGCTTTAATTAATAAAATGCCTCTGTAGGCCCATAATTAATTAGATTTATGGTAGAGACAACTTAGGCCCACTTAGTTAATTTAGACATAAACCCACCTAATTTAATTAATTTAGACTTAGTCCATTTAATTTAAGCCTTTTTCATACTTTGTAGATTTAAGATCACTTTATAAATATGTAGAACTAGGCTCACTAATTTGAATATTTCATAATTTGTAGATTTAGGCACATTTTAGAATTAAAATAAAAAACTTAGGTTCACTTAATTACAATTGAATGGGAATTAGGCCCATTAGTATTTAGGCTCACTTGTAAATTAAAACATGTAGATTTAGCCCATTTAATTAAAATCATTGTAGATTATACTAACTTAGGTATTATGAATTTAAATTAATGCATTATTTACATGTATTTTTCATGACTAGTTTGCCTGGAGTTAATTATTTTAATAAGGGTTTATATGAAATTGCATGTAAATAGAGGATAAGATAATAATTCATAAAGTAATTCTAATGAACACAAGACTGAAAGAAGTTAGTATTCCATATCCAGAATCTCCTAGTTGTGGTGCTGGCTTTCCTTTAGAGAATTAAGTACCACTATTTTTTTATTTGTTCTAGTTATTACCCTAGGTGGCAACTCCTCATCTCCACACCATGTCTTTGTGACAGTGGTTAGTGTGCTCTCTAGAACCCTGAGCTCAAACAGTGTCATGGTTGCTAAAATCTTAGGCACGTGCTAAACCTTGCCATTTATAATGGCTACTCCACTAAGGATAAGAGATACTGATTCTACTTACGTTCTTTAGAGTTATTTCATTAATTATTATTTTATTCTTGCATTTATTCTGCATGTCTCTATTAACCAATGGTGTCTGTTTATGGTTCCATGATTCCATTAGCTTCATGGGATTATAAATTGGCTAACCATTACTTTTAGCCTTAACTCGGTTCAAGAGAGATTACTAGGCTCACCTGACTAAAGTCTGTAACCCAAGTCCTAAAGGTGGGGTAGTCTTCTATCAAGTTTGCAAAGGATGTCGGGCCCCTCTGACCTTGGCTTGTAACTCAAGTTTTAAAGGAGGGCATCTTGCTAAGGGAACCTTGACCTTTTAACTAGACTAAGCTCATGTAGTGGCCTAGTAACTTCCCTTAGGATTACCCAAATTGCTTATGAATGTTTCCATGATGTATTTTTATTTATAAAGGCCCAATCCCATACTTTAGATGCCTATTTGGGCTAATAAAGATTGGGCTAATCTTTTATACCTAGAAATACTATTTCTATGCTTTACTACTTTGAGAGATTTGGTATGCACATCAATTCATGATATCCTTTGTTGATATTAAGGCCAAGACCGAAAATCCTAGGAAAAGAGACTCACCAATGAATATGTGTGTGAGAGTAATAAGGTTGGAAGGATGTATATACCCTTGATTTATTACTTGACTTGCTACTTATTACATAGCACATGCATCATGCATACATGCATTACACACATCGTACTAACACTTTCTTTAACGACCAACATAGATTCATTTGGGTCTTCCTATGTTTGGAGTTAAATAGGTGGCAGACTAGTGAGAATTGATTCAAGCCCATAATCAATGGCAAAAGAGATCCTTAGTAGGCTAGAAAGGAGTCCCATCAGTCCACTCTACCTAGAAGTTGTATAACCTAAATAAGCTAAAGAAATGGAACAACAAGTGGGAGGAAACTGGACTTTAGAGGATGTCAAAGGAGCATTGATGGATGACATGAGAGCGAGGGTGCAAGATGAATTAAAACAAGCTCTGGCTGGATTTATGCCACCACCTACTGCTGCTGAACCTCTCATTGTGGCCAATCCACCTGTTGTAGGTGCACCACCTGCTAACAATGACAATCCTGCTAGGAACATACCTATTGTGAAAATGAAGTTAAAGGATGTTGAGAGTTACATGGTTGAAAAGGTAAAAAGGGAATCACTTGAATAAGTTCAAGAGCTAGAATCAAAACAAATGAAAGCACTTACTTCGAAGATGTCCAAAATGGAGGAATTAATGAGAGGACAATGATGTGATGCAATTTAAGGAAGATAAGCTATCTGACAAGTTTAAGATGTCACAGTTATTGAAGTTTGATAGTACAAGAGACCCAAGTATCCACCTTAGTCAATACACAACCACTATGAGCACTATTAAAGCTCTTTTGTTTGTGGTTACCAAGTTGCTTATGCTATCATTGGAGGGGATGGTTGTCAATTGGTATCATGGATTAGAGAAATCTATTCGAGCAGACTTGAGGGAACTATGTATCACTTTTCTAAAGTAATATGACTATAATACTAGGCTTCATTAATCATGGATTAGAGAAATCTATCCGAGCAGACTTAAGGGAACTATGTATCACTTTTCTAAAGTAATATGACTATAATACTAGGCTTGAAGTGTCCATTAGGGATCTAGAATTGACCAAGCAGAAGCCTAATGAATCATTCTTATATTTTCTAACTAGGTTTATGAATAAGTCAGGATTAATGAAGAACAAGCTGGTTGAAAAGGATCAAGTTAGGATGATAGTGCGAAATGTGTCACCCAATCTGGTTGAGAGGTTGTAGATGATGAACCCTAAGACTTTTATAGACCTTTATGATGATGGGTTACAAGCTGAAGATATCAAAAGCAAGAAGAAGAAGATTTCCAGAAACACTGGAGCGAGAAATTACCCAATTAGGGGCACACAACAAGGAAATGCTAGTTAGGTTGTAGGAGTCCATGCTATTCAACAACCTAGGAGATTCTCAAATTTTAACCAACCCCTATCCAAAGTCCTAAACTAATTAATTCAAAAAGGCCTCCTTAGACCCTTAACCCCCTATAAACCATTAAACCTAAATCTCCTTGGCTTTGACCCAAATAGTTACTATAAATTTCACTAAGTTGTTGGCCATTTCATTGACTTTTGCATGTGCCTTAAACATTAAATTCAAAACCTTATAGACTCTAGAAAAATCACAGACCCTAAGAAATATAATCTAAACCTACACTCAAAAAATAACCTTTTCATAAATTATCGAAATATGCCACCCCTAACTACTATGATAATCAACTAAGGAATAAGTAAGGAAGAGGTGCTTAACTCCTTTGAGGACCTAGACCTTAAAACCAATGAGAAATCTCCTAATGCCCTAAAAAAGAGGAAGGAGTAAAAGACTTATTAGGAAAACCTTCAGGAAAATTCAACTATAAGGTGTGTTATTCCAAACCACCTTCTTTTGATATATCCATTAAGTCGATCATGCCTATAGGATAGGGTGATGAATTTGATAAGAAAGAGAAATGCATGGTTGAGGTATGGAAAGATAGAAAAAAGGATTAGACCATTAGGGTTATAGGCATCTGGAACAACTCTGATGAAGAAAGCACTAAAGGCTACAATGTGTGGGTTGATAATCCAGAAGTTAGTCATGTTACTAGTAGTGGTAAGGGTTACAAACCAATGGAGAAAACCATAAAGAGAGAAGAAGTTGCTGAAAGAGAAGACTTGGATGAGCATGAAGATGACTTGATACTTGAATAACTTAAGAAGGCAAAAGCAAATGTGAGCATTTAGGAGCTCTTGATGCAATTAAGTAGCCACATGAAGGCTCTGGTTAAGGCTTTAGCTAAGATGAACATTGACACCACTGTAACCTTTAAAGCAATGGTGGCTAAGGTTATTGAGAAGAAGCATGGTGTTATCAACTTTTTTGATGAGGATTTACCTATGGAAGGGAGGAATCATAATAAAGCCCTATTCATCCCAACCAAAGTTAGAGGAAAAAAGTCCAATTATATGACGGTGGATGATGGGTCTGTAATTAATGTTTGCCTGCTATAGATCCTACCTAATCTAGGAGTGAAGGTAAAGGATTTAACAAAATCAGACCTTATAATCAAAGCTTATGATGACAACATAAGGAATGTGGAAGGAACATTCATGGCTCTTGTAAATGTTAGACTTATAGAGGCAATGGTGGAATTCACTGTGCTAGATATCCCTGCCACCTATGCTTTACTTTTGGGCAGGCCTTGGTATCATATTTTAGGAGGAGTGCCTATCAAAAGGTGAAATTCCTATTAGACAAAGAGGTTGTAATTTTAGATGTTAGTATGGGCAAGACTGTGTTTGCAGTTATGGATGGTTAAAAGTAGGTAGTTACCCCTCCTGGTTTCCAAATAATCATGATTTCTGATGGAATTGAGATGGATCCAAGGGTTATAAGCATGATTAAGAAGGTGAATTATTGACCTAGACAAGGACTGGGAAAGAATGAGCAAAGAAGCCTAGAGTTCCTAGATTTCAAAGGATAAAATGATATTAGAGGATTGGGCTATACAGGAGTTAGGCTTGGTAGTAAAGGAGCTAGAAGAAGGTTTTTTTATGAGAACAACTTCTCAAAGAATGTGGGACCATTAAAGGATAGCTTTGTCATAAAAAGGAAAGAGAAGCTCTACCTAGGTAAGAAAGAGCCTGTCCAAGTAGTTGGAATAAATATTCTTGGGTTTGAGATCTTCAAGAAGCAAATAGTTGAGGGTTTGGTGTAAGACAACATAGATAAGGTGGTGAAGGAAGTTATTGAGAAGATAGGGATTGAGGCCATTGAAGAGCTGGTTTGTCTACCACTTAATGAAGAACCACCACATGATTTAGCTAGCATTATTAATAATAGTTTTAATGATGTTTTTTATGAAGAAATTGATGTAATAACGTCTGGTCTATTTGAGGATGAAAACCCTATTTTTTCTGTGATCAATGATATGAACTCTAGTTTTGCTTACTTGTGTAATGTTGATTCTGATAGTATTATGCACTTTAATAATGATTGTTCATGTATGTTTGACATTAATTCTATTCAATTAGATTCATTAAACATGGGCACAAATTAACAACCAAAGCATATTTTCTATATCACATGATTTAACTCCTAAAGAGAGGGAAAAATTTAAGAGAATATTAATAAAAAGAAAGGTAGTATTTGCTTGGTCCTATGAGGACATGCTAGGTCTAGACAGAGAAATTGTAGAGCATCACATTTTGATATATCCAAAGGCTAAACCTATTAAGCAAAAACATCGTAGGTTAAGGCTACAGTGGGCATAAAAGATAAGGGAAGAGATTGCTAAGCAAATCCAGGCTAATTTCCTAGAAGTGGTAGAATATCCCCAATGGTTGGCAATATAGTACCAGTTCCCAAGAAAGATGGAAAATTTTGAATGTGTATAGATTTCAGAGATCTGAATAAAGCATGCCTAAAGGATGACTTTCCTTTACCCCATATTGATGTGATCATTGATAGTGCAACATCTAGTGCAATGTACTCTTTCATGGATGGGTTCTCAGGTTATAATAAGATAATGATGGTAGTCATAGACAAGATTAAGACTACTTTTATCATGGAATGGGGGACATATTACTACAAAGTGATGCCATTCGGGTTGAAGAATATAGAAGTAACCTATCAAAGGGCAACAACCGCTCTATTTTATAATATGATGCATAAAGAAGTGAAAGTGTACATCGATGATATGATGGTCAAGTTAGAAATGAAGGAAGGACATTTTAAGGCTTTAGATAAGTTTCTAGTAAGAATAGAAAGATAAAACATAAGGCTTAATCTAAAGAAATGCATGTTTAGGGTCACTTTTAGAAAGTTGTTAGGGCACAGAGTCAGTAATAGGGGAATAAAAGTTGATCCAGACAAGATTAAAACCATTTAGGAGATGCCAGCACCAAGAATAGAGAAAGAAGTATAAGGGTTTATTGGGAAGCTATAGTACATTAGTAGGTTTATTATGAAACTCACTATGGTTTGCGATCCAATTCTTAAGCTCTTAAGGAAAAATCAGCTTGTGGAATGGAACGAAGAAAGCTAGGCTAATAAAGAATGGGAAGTAAAAAAAGAGAGGTTGAAACCTTACATTTGTTATTTGAAGAAGCTAATGAGAAATTTCACTAAGTGTCTCTTCATGCCTTCACTAAGAGATGAGAATCAAATGGCGAATACCTTGGCAACGCTTTCTTTAATGTGGGATGATGATGAAGCCCTTGGTGCTAATGAAAATGAAAGCTCTATATTATGGTGAATAATCAGTTATGAGTATTTAGATAGGGCCAAAAGAAAGCCATGGTTTTATGACATTTATAGATTCATCGAGGAAAGGAAATACCTAGATGAGGTGACTTCTAAAGAAAGATATGTCCTTCATGTTCTTATACGCCATTATGCAAGTCATGATAGGATATTATATAGAAGAATGCCAGATGGAATACAACTGAGATGTCTTAAGAAGGATGAAGTAGAATAGGCAATGAAAGAGATTCATGCAAGGGTTTGTGGGTCTCATACGAATGGGATGGTTCTAATGAAGAAAATAATTCGATAGGGGTATTATTGGATGAACATGGAAAGAGACTGTATAAAGATAGTGAGACAGTGTCATCAATGCCAGATACATGGGAACCTCAACCATCTTCCCCCTATAATGCTAAATAGTTTAACATCTCTATGGCCCATTGCAGCATAGGGGATAGGTATAATAGGGGAAATAAGACCAACTGCCTCGAATGGGCATAAATATATAGTGGTGGCGATCGACTATTTCTCTAGATGGATATAAACATAATCCTTTAGTACCTTAAAGGCTAGACAGATGGCAAGATTCATTGAGAAGAATCTCATTTATAGGTATGGGATCCCACATCATGTTATGATAGACAATGGTGTTTAGTTTTAGGCAGAGATAGCTGAATTGTTATAGAGATACAAGATTGAGCATAATAAATGATCACCTTATTGACCTCAACCTAATGGTGCAGTTGAAGCAGCTAAAAAAATATAAAGAGAATCCTCTCTAAGATGGTGAAAATGCATAAAGATTGGTCTAAATATCTTCCTTTTGCCTTTTGGGGATATAGAACTACAACACGTATTACTACAAGACATATGCCATTCTCATTAGTATACGATTATGAAGTAGTTTTGCCCATAGAGACGAAAATTAAATCTTTGACGGTTGTTATGGAAGTAAAAACCCCTAGGAGTGAATGGATGCAAAAGAGATACGACCATCTTATGTCTCTAGATTAGAAAAGGATGGAGGCTTTGTTTCACACTTAGATTTACCAAAGAAGAATAGCGAGGGCCTTTAACAAGAAGGTTAAACCTAGAAAGATAAAGGCTGGAGATATGGTGCTAAAGTAGTCAAGGGCAATGATGTTCGATCTAAGAGAAAAATTCTAACCAAATTGGGAAGGGAAATATTTAGTCAAGACAATCCTATATAAAGGAGCTGCAAAATATCAGATTTAGAAGGGAATGAGTTTACTGAGACAATCAACTTGGATTGCCTAAAAAAATACTACCTTTTAAAAAAATTCCACTGGCTAGAAAACATGAAAAGGCTAGTCAAGCAAAAATTAGGATATTCCAGCTGTTCAAAAAACTTGTAAAAGGCTTATAGGCAAAAATTAGGGAATAAGGTAAAAGAAGTGATCCCACTGATAAGAAAACTCACAAAGAGCTGGTTAGGCAGAAATTAGGGAAATAAAAGTGAGGGAAAAATGTTCAGTTAGAAAATCTGAAAGGATTAACTGATAGCAGGAGTTATGTCATGTGATGTAATAAATGTACTTGTTTTATCCTTAATTAATGAATCAAATTGAAATGGAGTTTTTTTTGAATATTTCATATTCTCTCTTTATTACAAAGCATAAAGATTTAAAGGAAAAACAAAACATGAGAGTCTAAAAAAACATACTTATGAGATCACTATTTTTGTTTTTATTTCTTCTTTTGTGACTCATCTAGGAATACTTGAGTTCTTTTGTACTTAGCAAATCCTAGTGGTTCTGTAGCTTTCATGGTAACCCAGGTCTTTTAGTTGTCATCAGTGGTCATATTAGCATCCAAATACATGCTTTGCTTTAACGCAAGGCCACAGATTCTTCATTTTGTCCAGGAAATCTTAGCCTTCAAAGTTAGATATAACATTCATAATAAATTATGGACAACCATACTGATGATAAAGGTGTGAATGGGAAAAGAAGGTCAAAAAGTGCAACCTAGAAATAGGAACACAATGGTCATATAGGTTGATAATTATAAACTTCAACTTCCACCTAGGATAGATCTATGTAATCTCAATGTCAATAATACCTTTTAACCAATCAATCCTTTGATCTTGGTATGCTTGTCCTTCATCTTCAACGAATGATACTATAGATGATGAGGTTAATATTAAGGCATTGGTGGGAGGATTAAGTAGACTTAATTTCTCTTGTAGCCAAATCTAAAAATAAAAGCTAAGTTGAAAACCTGAAAGGGCAGCTTAGGTAAAAAAAAAAGGCTACATACCTAAACTAAAAGCAAACTACTTGAGAATCTATTTTGAACCTTGAAAATATCTAATCCAATGATATTTTCAGCAAGTATGATAGGCACAAGGTTAGCTCCAACTTCTACTTGTTCTGGGACACTAACAATTCGTGTGTCAACATCTCTATGAGAGGCCACTAGAAAAAACTGCGCACATAAATAAAATGAGATAGTCCTAATCCAGGCTGCATTGTTCTTGTCTCTAGTCCTATAGGAAGTAATCAAGGAAGAAACATTGACAGTCCTAGGATTATGTGCATACATGTAGATGTCACTTAGGGGCATATTAAAGAATGCCACTAGTCTACCAGGAAACTACATCTCAAGATTAGGAAGAGCAATCATAGTAGTCGAGTCTAAAAAATAGCCAAGGATAGCAGTGAACTCCTTGATTAATGGACATAACTCTTTTCCACTGAATCTAAATACATGGTCCTTGATGTCCTAAAAAGTGGCAGCAACATGCAAGAAATTATAGTCTATTTTTAGATGTTGAAAGGATTTCAATGATTTGACATGATAGGGTAGTATTCTATTCCAAAAATCTCCATTAAGGCTCTTAAGAAACTTCTTCTTTAAATCAAAGGTGGCTTGTGTCATGATGAAAGTTAATAAAAAGAAAGATATGAGATAATCCTTTTGGTAGGCCCTTTATATAGGCATAAAAGGATAATTTGGGTGGGATTAGGATGGAAAAGGAGAGAAGAGTTAAAGGTGAATTTTTGATTAAAAATGCAGAATCCTAATTAGAAATTTAGAATTCTAATAGAAATTTTAGAAATCTGATTGGAAATCCAGAATTCCAATTAAAAATCTAGAAATCCGATAAAAAATCTATAATCCTAATCAGATTTCCAAGATTTCTAACAAAAAAAGATTAATTAATGTCTAGGGTTTAATAAAAAAAAGTGCATAATCCATTCAGAAATGAGGGAACAGTTTAGAAGAAAAAGGGAAGATAAAATACAGTCATGAAAGCACAAGTCATAAAGATAAAAGATCAATCATCCTAAACTCTAGTGTCTAGTCGAGGACTCCACCCTCTAATTGGATTGTTTCTTTGATTTAGGGGCATAGAAGTTCCAGCATCATGATCGTTGAAAGCAAGACTAGCAAGCTATCAATGAAGCCTCTCATTCTCACACTCCAGATCTCCAGCATAACTCTATTGCATTAAGAATAGTTAAAATAATGCATATCATGCATAACATACATACATTTGCATACTTGTTGTAAATACTAATCCCCCAACTATTTGTGACATGCATAGTAAATAATCTCTAGGATGAGGTGAGTCCATACAAATACTCTGCCTATGTCCACAGGATCTATAAAAGGGCATATAGTAATTCAGTAACAAGTGTCAGTTTGTGTAGGATTGGAAATGGAAAATGCACTTACATGTGAAGCATTAGGAGGAGAAAAGCTAGGAATCTGAGCTACATTAAAATACATGTGCTACTCAATGGGAGTCTGCACTATAGGAGTCCTATAGAACATAAACCTATCAAGGAGGGGAACATCACCCATAATGGTACTTAAGGAAGTATCACCTCGAGCCGCTCCAATATGCTGAGTATGCTCAACCTCATGCTCAGTCTTCTCAATGTCACCCTCAGTCTCCTCTATAGCAACATCAATAGCTTCTTCAACCTGCACAGAAAATAAATTTCATCCATAGTGACAAAAAAGAATGAAGTAAGATGGTGATAAGGAGGAATGGTGATGGAAAGCATACCTCAGCTAGGTCTGTAGGAACCTACTTTAGGAGATTCTCTTGAATATACTCCTGATAGTGGCAAGAATGCTCGAGTAGAGTCAAAGCATCATATTCCTCAAGAGCTGCTCTGAGCTCAAGCCTAGTCATGCTATAACTCCTCAACATGGAAGAAGGAATAGAAGAAGGAACACTCCTCCTGGAAAGTCCCATATGCCAATGATAAACATGCTCACTAAGATACCACATCTGGCAACTATAACTATGAAGCAAAATCCTCATAGTCTTAAGCCTCATAGCAGTAGTCATGAAACTGTATTGCTAGATGTCTTTAGCACTAACCAACCAATCTAATCTGACATGCAAATTCATTTAAATAAATTTTATTTAACTTTTACAACTGATCAAATACTAATAATTAAATATATCTTACCATGTCCTACTCAAAAGAGTTCAGCTGGTCCGGATAAGTTTGTAATTCATACTTGACCCTAACAAGATGAGAAGAACCCTATCTTTGCATCAGTTGAAGATCCTTGTCAGAGTTAATGGTGCTAAAGCCTCGAATCACCCCGATCTCAATGCCCTAGATCTGAAGAGAAAAGATAGTCAAAATGAAAAAGGGTAGTGAAAAAACAAAAATTAAAAGGGGTAGAAGACACGATGGAGACATATATGCAAAATGTGCTAAAAGCCACACATCATCACAACACCTCAACAAACAGTATCCAGTCTATAGTAGAGATAAGCAAGAGCTGTAGATCCCTAATAGAAAGTAGTGACTCTAGCAAGATCCTGAAGGACCAAGAAGCACAATGCTAACCTCATGACTAGTCTCACAGAGGAGGGTAGTGCCTAATAGTATTAATAAGAAGCATCTCACCTTCTGAATGATCTGGCAAGGTATGGTTGTTGGTAATCTCCTGAAACCCTGAACAAGAGAAGAAAGATGCACATTCTTCCAAATCTTCCATGACAGAACAAACAAAAGCAAGTTGCTAACATAGTGACTATTGGCATCCTCTGGAAGAGTGCAATAGTGAATATAAAAAAGAACCAGGGTACCCCCAAAAGTAATCCCAGTGATAATAGAGATGCTCATAGGAGAAATAGTCAGCTCACCCACTTGCGTGTGAAAGGTGTTAGTGGTATCCATCCACCTCTCAATAAAAGCAAAAAATGAATAGTGATTTGACCTACCTCGAGTAGTTCGTAAAGTAGCAATGAAGTGTTAGAAGCTAGATGCCCAAATATGTTATACTACCTCTCTAGATTAATCATCAAATAGTTCTCAAGCCATGTGAAAGCAACCCTAGAGTTTCAGTGGTTTTTGAATAAAATTAAAAAAAATGACAGGATTATTCCTTTACAAATTTTCATTTTTTTGTCTATTCTCATTTTTATCTTTTTATTAAAAAAAAGAGATCGAAAGACTAGATTTTCGATCGAAAATCCATAATTGCGATCAGACTTTTGGATTCCCAATCGAAAATCTAGATTTTCAATCAGTATTTCCAAATTCTTAATCAAAAATCCAAAAATTCTGATCTGGAATTCAGATTTTTGACTGAAAATGCAGAAATCTAACTAAATTTTATTACTCCTCTTACATGCTAAAACCGAATTTGTAAAATTTTGCTTCAAAATTGATAATTTTAGTAATTTTATAAGAGATATTCTATAATTGTAGAAATGAATATGTTAATATATTGATAGGAATATATTTTTTTACAAAATCAAAGACAAAAGAGAAATTTACCTCATCTCCAGCCTATGAGCATCTGTGGAGGTGTAAGCAAGTCAAAGGGAGCACCTCTTCCTTTCATGGAGCCCCATATTTTTTTGAGGGAAATGTGGTTAAGATATGACTAAATCCGATCATCTGGAGCTGCTTCCATATAGTCTGCAATGTGGATAAGCCATAGGATTAGATGGATCTTAATTTGGAGGTCATATGAAAGAACAATTGAAGAAACAAGATTTGAAAATCATGAGAAAGGAAAAGAAAAACAAAGAAAATGAAAGGAATAGGAAATGAAGAAATGGATTGGCAAAATGCAAAGCTTATAATTAAAGTGGTGAACATCCACTTTAGTCCCTTAACTTCATTTGAATTTAAGTCCAATATTTCTCTTGCAATTTGGTCCTAAATTTCAATGCTATATGATTTGATAAATTCATTGAATTATTATATTATTGACATAAGAGAAATTAGACTATACGACCAAGTATAGTCAACATTGTATGATTGAGTACAATGTGTCATTTCAATTCATACTATATGACCAAATATAGTTGACATTGTATGATTGAGTACAATGTGTCATTTTAAATGAAGTATTCGTTCATTTTGTACTCCATCCTCCTTTGGCGTCGATCTAATTGATAATTAAAAGCTGCCATGCCATTTAATTGGCATTTCATTTCCCTTTGGTTTGTAAGAACTTGTTCCTAAATGTGAGATTGACCACTTGAAGACTCATTAGCATCTCCTTGCATGGGGAATGAAAAAGAAGGGATATTGACATTATCATGGGGAACTCCTTCTTATGAATCCTCCTCGGCCTCATCTTCTGCTTCTTCTTTGTCCTCCTTTCTATAGGTGGGGGGAGTGCCAAGCCTCTCTAATAAGACCTAGACCTTGCTGGTATAGGATGGAATGCAGTATCGATAACTCATTTCTCACAAATACTTGTTTAGTGAAATATGAGCACTAAATAACATGAGTAAAATAAGTAAGATTAACATTCAAAACCTTAGTAATAATGGTAACAATATGACCATGGGTTAATGGGGCATCCTTACGTGGAGCACAACTCAACAATTGATTAAAAATCTAGTACGTCTAACGTACTTATTTCTTGTTATGCATGCACCACATAAAAAACAATTCTTGTGCAGAAACCCTATTAAATTAAGACTTATGAAAAACCACACATGCAAGCACCTTATGCAATAACCAAAATTTTAAGTCATTTATGAACTTGGCCTTACCCTTTCATTCCTGGAATGGTGTTTGTAAGTCTATTAAAAAGGTCTAAAATTCATTAACTCAAAAAGTTGTAGGGGGGTCACATAAGCCATCTTTTTTAAAGCGAAATACACGTTGCATAAAGAAATAAGTAAGCTTATGTTTATTCCCTAGCAATCAAAATTCCAGAATTCAAGTGTTGGTTGCATTTACCTCCAAGGTAGTGTAAAATTCTATAATTAATTCTATATAGGTATCTTCATGCATGGAAAAAAATATCTTAAGGCTAGAGGTTATCAACATTTGATTAAAAGAATCATACATGCCTACATCTCTAAAGAGAGAATGAGGAATATACTTACAACCAATTATTTCTCTAACCTTTAGAGTTGTAGATCATGCACCTTCCTCATGGGAAAAGATTGGAAATTTAGCCTTGTAAGTTGGTGCAAGATCCTCCCCTTTAGGATCTTCTTCTTATGGTCTCTTAGATTGAGAGATTTGAGATGCTTCAGCCTTTGTTCTTCCCATGGAAAATGAAATGAGATGAAAAAAAAATGCAAATTTTCTATAGAGGGTGAGTGAAGAGATTAAAATGCAAATGGGTAGAGTGAAGAGAAGAAAAATAAAGGACTAGAAAAAGGGATATGGGTTTTGGTTGATGTAGACTTGTAAGGAGAGATATAAACTATAAGAAATGAGATGTGGGTGAAAAGTTGTAGAGAGAATGAATAGGTAGTAAATATATACAGAAGGATAAACAGTAGTGAAAGGTTTGAAATGTATGGGAAAGGGTACAAAATAGCAAAGAAAAGAATAAAAAATGAATGGTTAGTCAAAGAGATATAATTATGAAAGAGAAATGTAAGTTACTAAAAAAGAGAAAAGGCATGACTATTGGTGGGAAAAGACATGATATAGGAAATTAAATTAATAAGTATCCATAAAAAAATTAATTAATTAAAGGAAATAAAATAAAAATAAAAAAAGAAATTAATTAATTAATAAAAGGAAATAAAATAAAAACTAAAAAATAAAAAAAATGTGTGTAGTGGTGATTCATTGTGCCGACTCGGCGGCTCAAGTTTCTATGAAGAGTCGAATCGAAGTGCCAACTCGGCACTTCAAGCTGCTATGATGACTCGAACCGAAGTGCAAAGTAGGCACATATATTTAATGTATATATATTTAGTTAATGAAGGCATACACACACACACACACACACACACACACACACACACACACACACACAAATAAATAAATTAAATAAGAAGTAAACAATGCGTATAAAAATATTATATACAATATAATTAATCAGTATAAAGTAGAATAAACTAAGGTTAGGAGAGACTTATATATTAATGCTAATATATGTAATGAAGTGAAATAATAAAATAGAATAAATATCAATAAAATAATAAACACTATAATGTGGTTTAACTTAATTCAACAATAAGAGATAGAATTTAATGTGTAACTATAATATAACAGAAATATACTAATTAATAAAGAAAAAATAGAAATATGGTAGAATACCTTGCTACATTTAACTGTTGATAGTTAGACCGTATACCTTTGTAATTCTAAGGTGAATAGAGAGAGAACGATTCCCTAGGAAGAACTGTTTCACTCACTAAGTAAGGTTTGAGATGATGGCCATTCACTTTGAAGATCTCTCCCTTATCATTAACAACATCCACAACACCAAAAAGATAAACTTTCATAATTTTAAAAGGACCGGACCACCTTGACTTTAACTTACCAGGAAATAGCTTCAACCTAGAGTTGTAAAGTAGGACCAATTCTCCCTTATGAAATTCTTTCTTATATATATGCTTATCATGCCATAATTTAGTACAATCCTTATACAACTTTGCATTCTCATAAGCATTCATCCTTATTTCCTCTAATTCATTCAACTGAAGTAACCTTTTTATGCCCGCCTTCTTTAAATCAAAATTCAAAGCCCTTGTTGCCTAATATGCCTTATGCTCAAGTTCCATGGGTAAGTGACAAGACTTCCCATAGATCAATTGGTAAGGAGTTTGATGTTTTAAAAGCTATCCTCTATGCCCATAAGGCGTCATCCAACTTCAATGCCCAATCTTTCCTAGAAGAAGACACAGTTATTTTTGAGAATCCATTTGATCTCTCTATTGCTCACTATGACTTGACCACTTGTTTGTGGATGGTATGGAGTAGCAACCTTGTGGTGATCCCATATTTCTTCAAAAGATATTCTATTACATGATTGCAAAATTGTGAACCTCCATCATTGATCAATGCTCTAGGTGTACTAAACCTAAATAATTTTATTGAGCATCTTCTTAACAACCTTGGCATCATTTGTAACGGTCGGAATTACTTTCACCCACTTTGAGACATAATCAACCATAACTAATATATACTTATGGCTTAAAGAACTAGGTAAAGGGCTCATGAAGTTTATGCCCCAAACATAAAAAATTTCAACTTCTAGAATTCCTTTCAAGGGCATCTCATGCTTTTTAAATAAATTGCCCATTCTTTGGCACCTATCACATGTAAGCACAAATTCTCTAACATCCTTAAATAATGTAGGCCACCAAAAACCATATTGAAGTACCTTTGAAGTTGTCTTTGATGCACCAAAATGTCCTCATACATCCAAAGAACAACAATGTCTCAAAACATTCTAAACTTCATCTTAAGGAATACATCTTCTAATTAAATTGTCTCCACATCTCTTGTAAAGCAATAGTTCCTCCCAATAGTAGAACTTGATATCATGTAGAAATTTCTTCTTTTATTTATAATCCAACCCATAAGGGAGGACGCCACTCATAAGATAGTTTGCAAAATCCGCATACCATGGAATCTCCTTTAATGGCAAAGTAAAAAGATGTTCACCATGAAATGACTCATTAATTGGCACACCATCATCATTCTTATGCAATCCTTTAGATCCAATCATGATAAATGATTCATAACCAGGTTCTCATTACCTTGTGTGATTGTTCATCTTTTAATAACTAAATATCTTGCTTCAAATTAATAAGCAAGGGGTTTAGCTCCATCAATACAACCTATCCTTGATGATCCTTGGGCTAGATTTCAAAGTTGGATGCGTATTCTATCTTTGTTATACTACAACCTATCCTTGATGATCCTTAGGCTAGATTTCAAAGTTGGATGCGCGTTCTATCTCTGTTATATGAAAATTCCAAGATTTCAAGGCAAGAGTGATGCTAAAGCCTATTTGGAATGGAAGAAAAAGGTGGAGTTCATTTTTTACTGCCATTAATACTCAAAAGAAAAGAAGGCAAAGCTAACTGCCATAGAGTTTATCGATTATGCACTTGTTTGGTGGGATCAATTGGTGATTAGTAGAAGAAGGAGCCATGATAGACCTATTGAGACATGGGAGGAGATGAAGGAAATCATGCGCAAGAGGTTTGTTCTTGTACACTATTATAGAAATTGTATAATAAACTTCAAAACCTTGTATAAGGATCTAAAAGTGTAGAGGAGTACCATCAAGCAATGGAGATAGCTATGATTAGAGCAAATATTAATGAAGACTGTGAGTCAACAATGACGAGGTTTTTGCATGGGCTGAATAGAAACATAGCCGACTTGGTGGAATTACATCACTATGTTGACATGGATGATATGTTGCACATAGCAATCAAGATTGAGAATCAATTGAAGTTTAAGAATTCCAAAGGCAATTCAACTTCTTCTAGTTCTTCATGGAAGTCAAATTCGAAGAATGGAGATAAAAGCTTTACTAAGGCAAAATTTGACAATAATAAAGGAGGAAACAAAGGGGGGAACTAATGCAAATCCATAAGTATACAAGTCAAGTTATAGAATAGGATTGTAAATCCAGATATCAATTCCACAGGGAAGAGGTTAAGTACTAGTTTGCTTGATTTATGTGCTTGTCTAAACAGATCAATTTTTATGTTGTAAAGCAATTAAAATTAAAACTAAATTAATTTTTTTATGAAAAATAAGTAGTGTGTGGTATGTATTAGAGTTTCTCTTTTCACTTGGATCTTTATTAATTTTAAATCTAATTTATATAATCTCTCATAGTCATGTTTAAGATGCTACCACTATGACTCTCATAAATCTCTCTCAAGCATTTACAAGGTAAACTTATTATTTCAAATATTAATTCGAATAAAGGGACTTTGCCTCATAAAAGTCTAATCAATAGATCCATAACACACTTAAGCTCTAAAGGTAAAATGCAATATTAACTCTTAATTGGTATCTCTACTCAAATTAAGATTTAATAGTTTTTATTCTAGATCCCTCAGTGTAAATCTCCTCTCGGTCTCAAAACTCATAGCATAGGATAACTCAATATAAACATTACAACTACAGGTATAAATCTCCTCCCAGTCTCAAAATACCAACTAGGCTAATTGAATCATTCATGAAGCATAATAATAAAAACCATAAACATGACATGAACTTATATTATATTTAAAAAGAAATGTGAGTTTAATACATCTTCAGGTTACATAGATAAGTCTAGTGAAAAATGAGATTAAGCTACCATATTCATACAGAGAATAAGAAAACAATTAACAGATGTAGCAAACATAATCAAGATACAAGATGAGAAAAGAGAAAACTCCCTAATCCTTGTCAATGTAGCTCTAGATTGCTTACCTCTTTATTGTCTACTTGTATTCTGATGCAGATGAATGAGCTTCACTCTCTATCCTCTATGTGATTCTCTCTTATTATTCTCTATTTCTCTCAGTCTTTCTATTTGTAATTCTATTATTCTCCCCTCCTTTTCCGCTTTTCTATTTTATGATGCTTTTATATCCTCAAAATTAGCGTTGCGCATGGTGCATGTGTGTTTCTTTAAATGTGCAAGCATGGTCATGCTTTTCTTTAGGCAATTCTTGGCACGACCATGCTTGGCATTGCATGGTCATGCATACCTTCAAGCAAATTTTGGCATGGCCATGCTTGGCATTGCTTAGCCATGTATAATCAATGCACACCCGTGTTCCTTTCTTTGACTTTTCTTGATCTTTGACTTTTTTGCATGGTTGTGATGCATATTGCATGCCTGTGTATTTTAATTCCTACATGCAAAATAAAAACTTAATGAGGAGAATACAAAGATTGGACAGAAAATATAAAACTTCTAATTTATTTAATTAATGCATGATTTTGTCTCTATTTTATTTAAATGTCCTATTATTTTCTAAATGCTAATTCTATTAATTATTATGCAAAAAATGGAAAATTATGAACTTAAAATAAGATATTATTAAATTAAAATGAGCCTAATTTTTAATAAGAAAAAGCAATTATCAAATACCCCCACACTTGAAAATTTGCTTGTCTTTAAGCAAGAACCTTATTATAACAATAATATAAGCATATTAGAATAAAATTAAGGATAGTTTAATCACTATAGTAATAGGTTAATACAAGTATTATTTAGCAAAACTGAGTTAGTAAATCAACAAAAAGACTGAGAATATTACCAAGTGAAGCATACCTCTCAAATGAATTATTCATAAGAATTGATGAACTAAAACTTATAAACCAAGGAAAGTCAAACATATTTAAATTATTAGTCAACCCTTAAGCTTAATATAATAACCAGCTAAATTTTTATTTTATTTTATTTTATTATTTATTTATGATGGATTAGAATCCTTCCCAACTTTGGTATTCCCTACTGTTCTTGTACTACTAAGTATGAATACCACTATTAGGTACCTTTGGATTACTCATACTTAGTTTAAGCATTGGAGTAAAACTGAGCTTATTATAGGCTTTAAAAGTTTTTTTCCTCCTCTAATCCTTTTTATTTACTTAGCTAAATTATCATATATTATAAAAAAGCTTTTTAAAAGCTTTTTTGCTCCTCTAATCCTTTTTATTTACTTAGCTAAATTATCATATATTAGAAAAAAAGGCTTTCCTAATAATAAAAATCTATCAAAATCTCTTGATTACCAAAAAGTTTATCCAAAAATCCTTTTAAATAAAACAAAAGAGAGGTATATATTTAGGTTGATTAAAAGTTAAAAAGTCTAATTCTTAAGCATTAAGAAAGCTTTAAACAGTATACAATAAGAATTAACCACATATTACATTAACTAAACTAGCTAATTTTAATTTTAATATACAAAGCTTATAATTATAACAAGTTAGCAAAAATAAAAGTATGGGATATTATTATTATTATTATTATTATTATTATTATTATTATTATTATTATTATTATTATTATTATTATATTATTTTTTTAACATGAACTACAATAAGTAAATGACAAATCACTCAAAATTAACAAGATAAAACACTAAAAGGTAAAGTAAGGAAATACTCCTCCCACACTTGAATTGTACATTGTCCTTAATGTGCTGTACTTCAAGTGGATTGAAATGACAAAAAGAAAAATAAAGTAATAGACAATAAAATATAAAATGAAAGAAGTCACATAAAAAGACATATTTATTAAGAAATAAAAAGACAAAAGTACATTATTTTAAAATTTGACATTGAACTAAAACACATTAAAAGGTGTTTGGATGTTTTGGGAAAATGGAAGTCAAAAAAGGTGTCAGATGGTCCACATAAAGATCTAAAGTCACCTGCCTCTTGAAATGAATCTACATGCCCATATTATATGTGAATGCATGGATCATGTGCATGCTTGTGCACATTAGAAGTTTGAAAATTGCATGGCTATGGTAGATGAAGAATGGTCGTGCACTTTGTAAGCATTAAAATTGCATGATCGTGCTAGGTAAAGTACGGTCGTGCACATTTTGAGCATGAGAATTGCATGGCTATGCTAGGTGAGGCACGATCGTGCACAAAGGTGGCTTAAAATGACATAGCCATGCTAGGTGAGGCACGACCATGTTTTAGTGCCCAATTGCACGGGTGTGTCACTTAGTGGCACACCCATGCTACTTTTTTGAAGCTTGGCCCTCTTTATGCATGCATACATCATGGAATAGTAACATATATCCCCACTTTCAAATTTTCATTCAAAGTCACTCCAAACATTTTCAAATTCAATCAAACATTCAAGCATATAAACAATTATAGAAGTTTATAAATAAAGACAGAAGTAAAGAAAACTTCCCCAATTTATTTCCAGATGTTGTAGTACTTTGTATTTTGAACATCACTGATGACTTGAGAAGGGTCTCTACTGTATATATATCCAGGGTATTCAAAAAACTGCATGAAGAATAAAGCTCCTTAGGGGGCATCAATCTAACTAAAAAAAATTAAATGAGTAAATAAAGAACACTTAGGTTATCTCCCAAGAAATGCTTTGTTTATGTTTGGTCCTAAGCTTAACTGTGGCCATATGGTTCTTCATTTCTCTAATGAAGGCATAGTCTCCTTCATCTTCATTACAGGTGATGGTTATTGTGTTGCACCTTGTAGACAATGGAGTTTAGCATGCATCTTAAGATTTTAGCAACCGCGGGTAATAATTGGGACAAATCAAAAAGGTAATAACTACCACAAAGACATAGCATGGAGATGAGGAGTTTCCACCCAGGGTAATAACTGAGAAAAATTGAAAAGGTGGTATTCAATTCCCTAAAAGAAAGCTAGCTCCACAACCAGGAGATTCTGGATATGGAATACTAATTTCTTTCAGTCTTGTGTTCATTTAGAATTACTTTATGAATTACTATCTTATTCTCTATTTACATGCAATTTCATATAAACCTTAAAACAATCAACTCCAAGGAAAACTAGTCATGAAATATACAAGTAAATAATGCATTCAATAAATCACATAATCCCTAAGTTAGTCTAATCTACATGGATTTTAAATAAATGAGTTAAATCTACATGTATTAATTTATACATGAACTTAAAGACCTAATTCCTTTCGATTTTAATTAAATGAACTTAAGTCTACTTGTTTTAATAAAAAAAGGGCCTAATTCTACAAATTTTGGAATATCTAAATTAGTGGGCCTAATTCTACATGTTTTAATTAAATGGTGATCTTAAATCTACAAATTATGAAAAAAGGCTTAAATTAAGTGGGCTAAGTCTAAATTAATTAAATTGAGTTACATGGGCCTATGTCTAATTAACTAAATGGGCTTAAGGATATTTCTAATCTAAAATCTAATTTATTATAGGCCTAAAGGTATATTTTAAATAATTAAACCTAATTAATTATTAAGTGAAATGAGCTAAAAGAAAATAACCTAAACTTAAATAAATAAATCAAGACTTAAAATGGGCTTAAGGCCCCAAAAGCACATAAAAATAATAAATAAGTCCAAAAATAAATAAAAACATAAAAAAAACAATTAAATAGGATCAAAAAAATAATTAAATTAATCCTTACTAAAACCCTAATTTTATTATCAAGCAATCTAAATTAATCTACTTCCTCCATTTATTTTAAATTATTACCTAATTGAAACCTAGTTTTACTAACCAATTCAATCAAGATAAGCATGTAACCACATATAATTTCACCACTCCCTCTATTGGGGCTATTACAATAATTCGTAAAATACTTAATAAAAAAAATAAGGCATTAAATGAAATGAAATAAAATAATAAATCCCTAGAGACTATGTCTCTACAAGGTCTTATCCATGGCATTCCATGGACCTCTTATGGGTTCATTACTCTAAACGATGGTCACCATGTGTTTTCCTCCATAATCACCATAAAAAAGAAATAAAAATATGATTAATGAATACATTATAATAATAACTCAAATAAAAAAAATAATCAATAATATAAAAAAGAAATAAATAAAAATAGAATAATAAGTAGAAGATGATGCTTATGATTGATTGACATGCTCCTCATATTTGTAAATCACCATTCTTGATAAGTCTTCAAATCTTGCTCTTCAAAAATTCTCGAAAGATCTTTAATTAATTGATAAAATCAAGAGGATTTTGTAGAGAAAAACAAAACAATTCTTCAAGCATGTAAGTTAGAAATCCTTTTAAGAATAAAGAATGAATGAAAAGTCTTTTTTTACCAACAAACAAAATCCAAAGCTTAAAAAAAGTATATTGCTACCTCTCCAAATTTCTTTTCTCTAAAATTCCTCCCCTCTATCTCTTTCTTACTGCCCTCTTTGTATAGCAAAAAGAAAACTTAAAACCCTAGCTCCAAAATTCCATTCTAACGTGATTCTAATTCCTAAAAATATAAGATTAATACTTAAAATGACATTTAGGAATTTTAGACCAATTAGGATTGAATTAAAAGCAATTTAATTTCCTAAAAAAGACAATAAAAGAGACAGAAGAGTCAAATTCCAACCGGGATTGTGCAATTCCGATCGAAATTTCATAATTTCGATCGGAATTAGTATAATTTCGACAGGGTTTTTTTAATTACAAAAAGACCCTTGAAAGAAAGATTTTAAGTTTTTCAATTAGGTCCTAAAAAATACTGCAATTTAGTCCTTGAACACAATAAATCCTTCCTTTAAAAGATACATTTAGACCCTTAGAATTTTAAAGCTTAAGTACTGATGACCTATTCATGATATTTTCATCATTAGAGTCCTCTATCGCATTCATAACTCATCCTCCCGAAATTGGGTGTCTACACACTCGTCTCAACTGTAGGTGCCTCTTATAAGTCCTGATTACTTATGAGTTGTGATATCTCCTCCCTAAAATACAACTTAAGTCATTGTCCATTCACTTTAAAGGGTTTACCTTAATTGCTTTGAATTTCCACTGCTCAATGGGGAAATACTTCCATTACTGTAAAAGGACCAGACCATCTAGAATTCAGCTTTCCAAGGAAGAGTTGAAGTCTTGAATTTAACAAAAGAACCTTGTCCCCTTTTTAAAAGTGCTTTGGCTTAATCATTGTATCATGCCATCTTTTAGTCTTGTCCTTGTAAAGTTTGGCATTCTCATAAGCCATATTCCTAATTTCCTTTAGTTCATTAAGTTGGGGAAGCTGCCTCTCCCCTGCTTTCTTGTAATCCATATTCAGGGATTTGATAGCCTAGTATGCTTTATGCTTGGGCTTTGATAGCTCCACTAGAAGATGACAGGCCTTATCAAACACTAAACAATATGGTGACATTTCGAGTGGAGTCTTAAAAGCAATTCAATAGGCCCACAATGCATCGTCAAGCTTAAATGCCCAATCTTTCCTATAGCTGTTCACTATCTTTTCTAGAATCTTCTTAAGTTCTTTATTACTCACTTTAACTTGCCCATTGGTCTATGGGTGGTACGGTGTAGAGATTTTATACTTTACATTATATCTTGCTAGGAGGACTCTAAACCATTTGTTGCAGAAATGACTTCCTCCATCACTTATAATGACCCGAGGAGTCATAAACCTTATGAATATCTTTTTCAAGAACTTGCATACCACTCTAGCATCGTTAGTAATACAAGCCTGAGCCTCAACCTATTTTGACACATAGTCAACATAAACAAGAATGTATCAACTCCTAAGAGAGGAGGGAAATGGTCCCATAAAGTCTATACCCTATACATTAAAGAGTTCAACCTCTAGAATTCCATATTGTAGCATCTCCTCTTTCCTTGAAAGTCCCTCATTACACTGACACTTATCAAAGTTCATGACAAAGTTTCTTGCATCCTTAAATACAAAATGTCAATATAATCCACTTTCAAGTATTTTGCCATTATCTTGTTTGGTCCATAGTGTCCACCATAGCGAGAATTATGATAGTGATGTATCATATCATATATCTTTGAGTTAGGAATGCACCTTCTCACCAACCCATCATTGCATAATTTCCACAAATAAGGATCATCCCACACATAGCTCTTTGTGTCATGTTTGAGCCTCTTTCTTTGATGATATAAGAAGTTCTTAGGGAGTTGCCCACATGAGAGAAAATTAGCCAAGTCTACATACCAAGGGAGAAATGCAAGTGCAAATAGTGTCTCATATGGAAAAGTCTCCTTGATGGATGCTTTATCATTGTTCCCCTTTTCTAAGTGAGAGAGGTGGTCATCTACTAAGTTCTCTGTGCCTTCTTATCTTTGATCACCATATCAAACTCTTAAAGTAGAAGTACCCATCAAATCAACCTTGGCTTAAAATCTTTCTTGGATAATAAATATTTGATAACCGCATGATCTGTGTACACTATCACTTTCGATCCTATAAGATAAGATAAAAAATTATCAAAAGCAAACATAATAGCTAACATCTCTTTCTTTGTTGTGGTATAGTTTTTGTCTTTATGCTGCCCTATAGCAGCTCCTATGGCTTAGTCATTGGTGTCGCACAGTAGTTTGAATGGAAGGCTCTAATCTAGTTGTACCACAATGGGTGCTAATGTAAGTTCCTTCTTTAACTTGTCAAAAGTAGATTTACAATCATTAGTGACCTTAAAAAGAACATTTTTTTCTAATAATTGAGAAAGATGTTTACAAATTTTAGAAAAATCCTTGATCAAGCGTCTGTAAAAGCCGACATGTCCAAGGAAGCTTCTAACACCCTTTACATTCATTAGATAACTAATATTTTCAATTGTCGCTATCTTGGCTCGATCAACCTCTATTCCCTTTGCTAAAATCTTATGTCCCAAGACGATTCCCTTATCCACCATAAAGTGTCATTTTTTCTAGTTTAATACTAAATTAGTTTCCTCACATCTTGCCAATACCTTTTCCAAATTATTGAGGCAGCCATCAAATGAATCTCCAAACACTGAGAAGTCATCCATGAAAACCTCCATAATATCCTCAACTAAATCAAAGAAGATGGCTGTCATGCAATGTTGAAATATGGCAGGGACGTTGTAGATGGTAGGGTTTAGCGCACGTTCAAGATTTTAACAATCACGACACTGTTTAGGCTCAGGGCCTTAGAGAACACACTAACCACTGTCACAAAGACATGGTGTGGAGATGAGGAGTCACCACTCAAGGTAATAACTGGGACAAATTGAAAAGGTGGTACTCAATTCCCTAAAAGAAAGCTAGCACCACAACCAAGAGATTCTAGATATGGAATACTAACTTCTCTTAGTCTTGTGTTCATTTAGAATAATTTTATAAATGATTATTTCATCCTCTAATTACATGCAATTTTATTAAACCCTATTTGACATCCATCTAACCCTAGGCATCTAGTCAATAAAGTCACATATAAAAAATGCACTCAAGATCGCGTTGTCCCTAAGTCTAAACTATATTAATTTTATTAAAAAGTTAGTTAGATTTACATTTTATTTACAAGTGAGAAAGAAACTAAAAGAGGGCCTACATTTGTAATTAGTGAGCCTAGATCTACTTATTTTAGTTTGTCTATGGAATGAGCTTAAGTCTATTCAATTTTAAAGGAAAATTAATAGGTCTAAGTCTATTTTGGTATGTGAGCCTAGGTCTATTTATTTTAAAATAAATGAATTTAAGTAGGCCGAGCTAAGTCTAAACTAGTTTTAATTAACTGAGTAGACCTAAAATCTAATTAACATAATGGGCCTAAATTAATTTTAATTATTTAAAATCCTAAATCATTTTTACACCTATTTATTAAGTGGGTTAGACCTAAACGTGGTTGGGGCCCAAAAGGATAAAAACATAAAAAAAACAAGCCCAAAACAAATAAAAAAAAATGGATCAAACAAACATTATAGTGATTTTCTAGAAACCCTAAATTAATTACATGCAAACCCTAATTTAAGCTACTGCCACCATTAATTTTAATTGATTTTT
Organism: Mallotus nudiflorus; assembly: GCA_947683625.1. Lineage (NCBI taxonomy): Eukaryota > Viridiplantae > Streptophyta > Magnoliopsida > Malpighiales > Euphorbiaceae > Mallotus > Mallotus nudiflorus. The sequence continues at coordinate 316,756 of CANTUR010000771.1, read as the reverse complement.
ACCCAATTGAACCTAATTACTAATTGATTAAATGCAGAAAATTAAATCTTTTACTATTCCCACTACTGGGGCTATTACAAACTATGTGCAAAAATTAAAATTAAACAATTATACACCCATGAATTAAAATAACTACACAGAACACAAAAAGGCAAAATAAAAATTAAAACCTTAATATCTATTGGAAAAAGTACAAATTATTCCATGGTATTCCATGGATCTTCTGTTCATGTGAACATAAGCAGTATCCTCCACAATCCACAATCGAACATCAAAATAAAAAACACAAAAAATTAGATTAGTGAAATTTAATACTCAAATCAATAACAAAAAAAAAATCATTAAGGAAAGAAAAAAAACACTGTGATGATCATAGATGCTGTGAAAATGCCCTTTTTAGCCCCTCAGACTAGGATTTCCACAATTAAAATTGAAGTACTATTGATTCTGGACTGGGATTTGATTGCTTTCGAAGACACTTACAGTATCCAAAATTAGGGTTTTTTGAAAGACAAGGGTGTGTGCGAGGTATTCTTCACATCTAAATTTTTAGGGTTTCTGGTTTTTTCTCTCTGTCTGTGTATGTAAAAAGCTCTTTGTCTGTGTGTTAGTCTCCAAAAAAATTCCCCCCATGCACACAGGCTCTTTGCTTTTTAAAGCAGAGTTTGCATGTATTGACTTCCTCCTTTGGAGGAACAGAATCATCTCCTCAAAACAGATAGATAAGGATTTGATTTTTGAAAGTTATTTACATGTTTTTAATGCGTCAAAATCTTTTTCAGAAAAAACAATAATAAAATTCAATTTTTAACCAATCAAAACATTAAAAAATAGACGAAATAATGAAAAAATATGCAAAAAATTGAAAAAATAAGACTTGCTACGCGTTAGCATTACGCCAATGCCGATCCTAAATTTTTTAAACTTTTAATTACCAAAAGACCCCTAAAAAATTGACTTCCTTGTAATCAAACCCTAAAAATATTGCAATTTAGTCCCTAAAGTCCAAAAAATTGACAACCAAGTTCAATTTTTGAATAAATTTCATCATAGGGGCTTACGTCGCAATTATGCACAATTGCATCCTGAAATTGGGTGCTTACAGGTGTTGTATAACCCAAAAGGCATTCTCCTATAGGCATACATGCCATAAGGATAAGTGAATGTTGTTTTTTGTTGGTCCTCTAGAGCTATAGCAATATGGTTATAGCCTGAGTAGCCATCAAGGAAGTAGCAGAAAGTATGTCCTACAATTCTCTCAAGCATATGGTCAATGAATGGTAAGGGAAAGCGGTATTTTCTTATGGCATAGTTCAACTTCCTATAATTAATACACACCCTACAGCTAGTAACAACTCTTGTTGGGATTAACTGTCCTTCATCATTCTCCACTATGGTCATCCCTCATTTCTTTGGAACACATTGAATAGGGCTAACCAAACTAGAGTCTGAGATCAGGTACATAATACTTGCATCAAGAAGCTTCACGATCTCCTTTTTTACCACATTCTACATGTTTGGATTCAATTTCCTCTACAATTCAATGATAAGTTTGCACTCATCTTCCATCAATATTTATGCATGTAGTAGGATGGGCTTATTCCTATGATGTCAGAGATCTGCCACCCAATGGCTTTCACCCTTCTCCTTAGCATATCCATAAGTAAGGTTTCTTCTTCAAATGTGAGTTTAGAAGAGATAATGACTGGTAAAGTTTGGTTATCTCCTAGGAAGGTATATTTAAGGTGAGATGGTAAAGGTTTCAATTCAAGTGAAGGTGGTGAAATAATGGAAGGCTGTGTGGGTTGAATATTTAAAGTCAATGGTGTATGCCTCCAAGGATAGTCTGTTTGAGAAGGTTTAAGTTCAGAAGTTTCTTTCAAATTCTCCTCCACTTGTAGAGAATCTTTAGCTACTTGTAGTTGAGTATGGAAAACCTCATCCATATATTTATCTACTACCTCCAAGCACATGTAAAAATCTCCATCAACAGGCCGTCTGCTTGCTTTATAAATGTTGAATACACATTTTTCTTCTCCTACTCTCAATATGAGAGTTCCTTCATGCATATCAATCAAGGCTTTGGCAGTGTATAAGAATGGCATGCCTAAGATTAGAGGCACCTCCTCATCTTCTTTAAAATCCAGAATAATAAAATCAATAGGGAATATAAACTTGCCCACTTTTACTAATCCATCCTCAATAATCCCTAGTGGTTTCTTAGTAGTACAATATACTAGTTGAAGAATCATATTTATGGTCTTTGTTTCCAAATTTAGTTTCCTAAAAATGGATAGCGGCATAAGGTTTATGGAGGTCCTTAAATCACAGAATACTTTATGGAATTGCATACTCCCTATCTTACAGTGGATGGTTAGGGTTCCAGGGTGCCTAAGCTTGCTTAGAAGCTTGTTTGAGATCAGGGCACTGCATTCCTTTATTAAAGTCACCATCTCTAGTTCTTTAAGCTTCTTTTTATTAGAGATCAAATCTTTGAGAAATTTTGCATACTTCGGCATCTGAGCAATGGCCTCTATAAAGGGTATGTTAACTTGGACCTTTTTAGGCATGTCTAAGAATTTTGAAAACTGAGGATCAAGCTCTGTTCTCTTCAACCTCTATGGAAAGGGAATGGGTGGCTCGTACACTCTTTCTTTACTCTCTTTGGTTCCCTTAGATTCTCCCCTATTTTTTGCTTCACTAGAGCTTTCTTAGATAGTGGTTTTGCCTTGTTTGCTTAAGTTGGACTGTATAGGTAGTTCCATTTCTTCACCACTTCTTAGGGCCATAGTTTTCACTTTCTCCCTTGGATTTATCTTAGTATTTCTTGGTAAATTTCCTTGGTTGCATGATGTTAATGCATTAGATATCTGGCCATTTGCACTTCCATATTGTGAAAGGAAGAAGAATGGTTCTTGAACATCAACTGAGTATCTTTCTGAATCTGGTCCACCTTCACCTCTAGCTTATAGTTCAAATCTTCTTAAAGATTCATCCTTTTGTCCATCATCTCCATGATCATGTCTGGCTTGCCTTCAAGAGATGAGTTTTGGTTATGTTGAGTTGGTTGATGCAGGTTCTAAAAAGTTAAGTTTCCAAAACCAGGTGGTGGTTGTCTATTCTGCCCTTACTCCCTTTTATTTTTCCATGAGAAATTAGGGTGGTTCCTCCAAGATGAGTTGTAAGTATTTTCATATGGGTTGCTTTAGTTTTTTACATTATTGGCATGCTCCATGTTTTGTGTTAGAATGCACTCACTAGTCCCATGCTCCCCTTGACATAACTCACAGTTTAAAATGGAAGTTGTTGACAAAGCATTAACATTTATCTTTTTTAGTTCATGGGCTAAAGTGTCTAGCTTAGCAGTGACCATAGTTAACCCATCAAGTCCTATAACACCCTGTTTCTTTGTTATCATGGCTCGTTCATTATTCTACAGGTGTTGAGCTGTAGCAATCTCCTCAAACAAATTAATAATCTCCTTTAAAGTTTTATTCATGATAGGGCCTCCATAGGCTGCACCTATATTGCACCTTACCATCAGATTAATGCCCTTGTAAAATGATTGTACCAAATACCAAGTAAGAATTAAGTATGAAGGACATTGTCTCTGTAAGTCCTTGAACCACTCTCAAGCTTTAAAAAATGCTTCATCATCTCTCTAGTAAAAGGAATTAATCTCACTTCTAATTCTTAAATCTATAGCAGGGAAAATATTAATTAAAAAAGATTATGTACATCTCATTCCAAGTTCTGATGGAGTTTGGAGGTAACCCAACAAACCACCTAACTGCCTTGTCTATGAGAGATAAGGGAAACAAAGTAAGGCAGATGGCTTCTGAAGATACTCCATTCATTCATAGAGTTCCATAATACTTTATAATTCAATGCGTATGTGCAATAGGCTCCTCTAAGGGTAGTCCATGAAACTGTGAACTTTGGATTGTCTGAATCATGACAGGTTTGATCTCAAAGTTGTTTGCTACAATTGTCAGAGGCATAATTGGATTCTAATCTTATTGCATATTAGAGTTTAGACACTCTCTTATGGTTCTGTTGGCCATTTGGTACTGGTTAAGGAGATGATTTGCATTATTTTGATTATTAATATTGTTGGCTCCTTCTCCACTATTGGTGTTGTTAGGCTCGTTTCCTTGATTCATGGCTGCTTGCTACTCTCTTCTCCTTCTATGGAATGTTTTATCAATTTTCGGATCAAATGCTTCAAGCTCTTCATCAAGGCTTCAAGTTATGTGCATACACTTAGTTTCTATAATAGAAAAGAAAATAAAATAAAAAAGTTTAAATCCAATAGTATCAAACTACTTTTGATATTAAACTCTTCCCTGGCAACGATGCAAAAACATGATGTGAATTTGCAAGTACACGGGTCAAGTTATACAATAGGACTGTAAGTCCAGATATCGATCCCACAGGGAAGAGGTTAAGTACTAGTTTGCTTGATTTATGGGCTTATCTAAACAAATCAATTTTTACATTGTAAAGCAATTAAAATTAAAACTAAATTAATTTTTTTATAAAGAATAAGTAGTGTGTAGTATATACTAGAGCTTCTCTTTTCACTTGGATCTGTATTAACTCAAAATAATTTACATAATCTCTCTCAAAGTCATGTTTAAGATGTTACCACTATGATTATCATAAATCTCTCTCGAGCATTATAAGGTGAGCTTATTATTACAAATATTAATTTGAATAAAGGGACTTTTGCCTCATAAAACTCTAATCAATAGATCCATAACAAACTTAAGCTCTAAAGGTAAAATGCAATATTAACTCTTAATCGGTATCTCTACTCAAATTAAGATTTAATAGTTTTTATTATAGATCAATAAGTGTAAATATCCTCTCAGTCTCAAAACTCTTAGCATAGGATAACTCAATATAAACATTACAACTGTAGGCATAAATCTCCTCTCGGTCTCAATATACTAACTTAAATAATTGAATCATTCATGAAGCATAAGAATAAAAACCATAAACATGACATTAATTGAGGTTATATTTAAAAAGAAATGTGAGTTCAATACATCTCCAAGTTACTCAGATAACTCTAGTATAAAATGAGATTAAGCTACCATGTTCATACAAAGAATAAGAAAACAATTACTAGACATAGCAAACATAATCAAGATACAAGATGAGAAAAGAGAAAACTCCCTAATCCTTGTCAATGTAGCTTTAAATTGCTAATTTCTTTGATGTCTACTTATACTCTGATGTAGATGAATGAGCTTCACTCTCTATCCTTTCTGATTATTCTCTATTTCTCTCTGTCTCTCTATTCGTAATTATATTATTCTCCCTTCATTTTCTTCTCTGCTAGTTTATGATACTTTTATATCCTCAGAATTAAGGTTGCACGTGGTGCATGCAAGCTTCTTTAAATGTGCAAGCATGGCCATGGAAGTCTAGTTGGTGTGTTGGCCTTGCACAACTATGCACTTTTTTTGGAGTGCATGACAAGGTTGTGTTGTGCCTTCCATGGCCATGCTCTTCTTTAGGCAATTCTTGGCACGACCATGCTTGGCATTGCATGGCCATGCATAACTTCAAGAAAAATTTGGCATAGCCATGCTTGACATTGCATGGTCATGCATGTCCTTAAACAAAGTTTGGCATGGCCATGCTTGGCATTGCATGGCCGTGCATAATCAATCAATGCACACCCGTGTCCCTTTCTTTGACTTTTCTACATGGTTGTGATGCATATTGCATGCCTATATATTTTAATTACTACAAACAAAATAAAAAATTAGTGAGGAGAATACAAAGATTAGACAAAAAATATAAAGCTCCTAATTTATTTAATTAATGCATGATTTTGTCTCTATTTTATATCCTATTATTTTCTAAATTCTAATTCTATTAATTATTATATAGAAAATGGAAAATTATGCACCTAAAATGAGATATTATTAAATTAAAATGAGCCTAATTTTTAATAAGAAAATTCAATTACCAGGAATGCTAAGACCAAAGACAAAGGTGATACTCAAACTAAATGATCTCATGATGTTCAATGTTTTAAATGTTTGGGTTATGGGCATATATCTTCTAACTGTCCAAATAAGTGCACCATGACTATGAGGCGTAGTGAAGTCTTTAGTGAAAGTGATGATGACGAGTATGATTTAGAGATGCCCAAACTTAAGGATGCAAGTGATGATGAGGCTGTACAAAGTCCATCACATGGTGGATTGCTTATTATAAGGCAAATCATGAATATGCAAACTAAAATGGAGGATGAGGCACAACGTGAGAACATCTTTCACACTAGATGCAAGGTGCAAGGTAAGGTATATGTTGTATGATCATTGATGAGGGTAGTTGCACAAATGTAGCTAGTACCATGTTAGTTGAGAAATTGCATTTATATACCATGAAGCACCCTAGACCTTACACATTACAATGGTTGAATGATTATAGGGAGATAAAAGTGACTAAACAAGTAAAGATAGCATTTTCCATAGGAAAATATAAAGATAAAGTATTATGTGACGTAGTGCCTATGCAAGCTTGTCATATACTTTTGGGGCGACCTTGGCAATATGATAAGAGGGCTAATCATAATGTGCTTTCTAATAGATATTCTTTTATAATGAATGATGTACCCATTACCCTTAAACCTTTAACCCCTAAAGAAGTGTTTAAGGACCAAAAAGTCCTAAAGCAAATATTTAAAGAGTTTGAAAAAGAAAAAGCAACAAAAAGAGAGAGAGAGAGAGAGAGAGAGAGAGAGAGAGAGAGAGTTTACATAAAAAAGAAAAGGAAAACAAGAAAAAGGAGCGCTGTGAGAAAAGAAATTAGTGGAGTGAGCAAAGAGTGGAAAAAGGAGAGCTTGAGGGGATGCACAATAATAAAAAGAAGAGTGATGCATGAGAGTTGAGTATGAATAAGGTAAAATAAGAGAGAAAAGCAAGTTTTTATGCAAAAGAAAAAGATGTGAGGAAAGCTTTCCTTTTAAGGCAGCCTATGCTTGTACTTATTTACAAGGAATCTTATTTAAGCTTTAATAATTTTGACCCTTCTTTGCCTAGTTTTTTTATGAGATTATTGCAGGAATTTCAAGATGTGTTTCCCAATGATATTCCTAATAGTTTGCTACCAATAAGAGGAATAGTGCATCAAATTGACTTTGTACCCAGTTCTATAATTCCAAATAGACCTGCATATAAATGCAATCCTAAGGAAACCAAGGAGTTATAAAGGCAAGTTGAGGATCTTATGAAAAAAGGTTACATCAGAGAAAGCATGAGCCCATGCACCATTCTGGTTTTACTTATGACTAAAAAGGATGGAACTTGGAGAATGTTTGTTGATTGTTGCGCAATCAATAAAATAACAGTAAAGTATCATCATCCTATTCCTAGGTTAGATGATATGCTTAATGAGTTGCATGGGGTTGTTATATTTTCGAAGATTGATTTGAAAAGTGGTTATCATCAAATTCACATAAAAGAGGGTGATGAGTGGAAAACTACATTTAAAACAAAATATGGTTTATATGAGTGGTTAGTCTTGCCTTTTGGTTTAACAAATGCACCTAGCACTTTGTTAGATTAATGAACAATGTCTTGCATGCCTTTATTAGAAAATTTATGGTTGTTTATTTTGATGATATACTTATATATAGTAAATCTTTGGAAGAGCATATTGAACATGTGCATTTGGTTTTGGATGTGCGATGTAATGAATGTTTGTAATGTAATATCAAAAAGTGTAGTTTTTGCACATATAAGCTTGTTTTATTAGGCTTTGTTGTTAGTGGAAAAGGAATAGAGGTAGATGAAAAGAAGGTCAAGGCAATTAAAGATTAGCCTATGCCTAGAGGAGTTGGTGATGTGTGAAGTTTTCATGGTCTTACAAGCTTTTATAGGCAAATTATGAGGGATTTTAGTACCATTACAAAACCATTGACTGAAGTCATCAAGAAAAATGTTGGCTTCAAGTGGGAAGCACAAGAATAAACATTTAACATGCTTAAGGATAAGTTGGCATATACTCCTTTACTCTTCAGGTTTAAGAATTGGAGCTATTCTAATGCAAGATGGACAACCAATTGCTTATTTTAATGAAAAGTTAAATGGTACAAGCTTGAAGTACCCCACTTATTACAAGGAGATGCATGCCTTAGTTTGCACTTTGGAGACATGGCATCATTATTTATTGTCTAAAGAGTTTGTGATACATACTGATCATGAATCCTTGAAGCACTTGAAGGGGCAAAACAAGCTTAATAAATGACATGCTAGGTGGAGTGAATTCATTGAGTCATGTCCTTATGTCATTAAATGCAAGCAAGGTAAAGAGAATGTTATGGCTGATGCACTTTCAAGAAGGTATACTTTACTTGCTTCTTTAGATGCTAAATTGTTAGAATTTGAATAAATAAAAGAGTTGTATGATAATGACAGTGATTTTGGTAATATTTATCATGCATGTGAAAATATTGCTTTTAAAAAGTTCTATAGGCATGATGGTTAATTGTTTAAAGAGAAATGGTTGTGTGTTCCTAATTAATCTATGCATGAATTGCTTATTCGTGAAGCACATGAGGGTGGTTTAATGGGACATTTTGGTATAGCCAAAACTTTGGATGTTTTACATAATCACTTTTATTGGCTTAACATGAAAAAAGATGTTGTTAGAATTTGTGATAATTGCATTATGTCTAAATAAGCTAAGTCTAAGTTAAAACCACATGGTTTGTATATGCCTCTACATATGCCTAGTTCACCTTGGATTGTTATTTCCATGGATTTTGTGCTTGGTTTACCTAGGACTAAATGAGGACATGATTCAATATATGTTTTTATGGATAGGTTTTCCAAAATGGCTCACTTTATGGCATGTAGAAAAACTAATGATGCACAACATGTTGCGGATTTATTCTTTAAAGAGATTGTTCGTTTGCATCGCATGCCGAGAACAATTATGAGTGATAGAGATGCGAAATTTTTAAGCTAATTTTAGAAGACTTTATGGGGTAAATTAGGCACTAAAATTTTATTTCCTACAACATGTCATCCACAAACTGATGGGCAAACTGAGGTAGTTAATAAAACTTTATCTTAATTACTAAGAACCATGGTTAGGCATAATTTGAAGTCATGGGAAGATTGCTTGCTAGATATTGAATTTTCTTATAATCATAATGTGCATTCTTCTACCAATTTTTGTCCTTTTAAAATTGTTTATGGTTTTATTCCATTGAGTCATTTAGATTTGATTGTTTCACTTTTAAGTGAACAAGTAAACCTAGATGGAGAGAAGAAGGTAGAATTTATGAAGTCCTCGCATGAAAATGAGTGAGGAAATCTTGAAAGAAAGAATGAGCAATATGCCAAACATGCAAACAAAGGGCATGTAAAAGTTGTATTTGAACCAGGTGATTAGGTTTGGGTACATTTACATGAAGAAAGATTTCCCACTCAAAGGAAATCTAAGTTGATGCCACGTGGTGATGGACCCTTCCAAGTGTTAGAACTCATCAATGACAAGTGATTAACTTACTTGGTGAGTATGGTGTAAGTGATTTTTTAATGTTGCTGATTTATCTCCTTTTGATTTTAATGTAGGTGCTGATTCGAGGATGAATCATCTTAAGGAATGGGGCAATAATGCAACCAAGCTAAGCAAGCCCATCAAACTAAGTGATCCATTGCTTTATAAGGGACCAATGACAAGATCAAGGACAAAGAAGTTCAAACAAGCATTGAATTTGCTTATCTTTCATATTATAAGAAAGTTAGTGGATTCGACTACAAGTACAAGCTTGAAGCCTCATGATGAAGAATTCAAGCTAATTAGCTTAATTTTCTATTCTGAAATTAATTAGCTTGAATTGGAAGAATTTTTAAGTTATTTTTCTATTTTGGAGTCAATAAGGAAGATTCTAGAAGATGTGAGAAGATTTAAGGATTTTCCAAGTCAAAGTCAAGGGTCAATGGTCAACATCCTACATGGCATGCTATAATGCTTAGTTGTCATGAGTTGCCATTTTGTTTAGTTGTCATGAGTTGTCCTATTTTAAAGGAAATCTCCTTAATTAAGGATTTTCCTATATAGGCATCTTTGGGAATAAGGAAGAAAACCTTTTCTTCAAGGATTAGGTTGTTTACATACCTATATAAAGGCTAACCATATGAAAAATGAATTCGTATTGAAATATTAAAAAGTTAGGTTTTTCCTTACACTTTGTTCTTTTGAAACTTTGCAAGTTTATTTGAATTGTTTCAAATCTACCTTTCATTACAATTGCTAGGTTAGACTTAGAATTGTTTGATTGTTCATTTTTTAATAGCTAAGTATCTTGCTTCAATTTAATAAGTAAGGGGTTTAGCTCAATCAACACAACCTATCCTTGGGCAAGATTTCAAAGTTGGATGTGCATTCTATCTCTATTATAGGTAAGGTTCATATAGTTGTCATATTTTGAAGGAATCTCCTTAATTAAGGATTTTCCTATATAGGTATCTTTAGGAATAAGGAAGAAAACCTTTTCCTTCAAGGGTTAGGTTGTTTACATGCCTATATAAGGGCTAAACATATTTTGGATGAATTTGGGATGTATTATTTGACAATTTTAATCAATTAAGTGAGGTTTTCCCTTAACTTTGTTCTTCTGAAACTTTGCAAGTTTACTTGAATTGTTTCACATTTACCTTTCATTACAATTACTAGGTTAGACTTAGAATTTTGTGATTGTTCATCTTTTAATAGCTAAGTATCTTGCTTCAATTTAATAAGCAAGGGGTTTAGCTCCATCAATACAACCTATCCTTTTTAGGCTAGATTTCAAAGTTGGATGCGCGTTCTATCATAATTATTAAGGATCATCAAGGATAGGTTTTATTAATGGAGTCTCTTACTTATTAAATTAAAGCAAGATACTTAGCTATTAAAAGATGAACAATCATACAAGGTAGTGAGAACCTGGTTACAAATCATTTATCATGATTGGATCCAGAGAGATTGTATAAGAATGATGATGGTGTGTCGATTAATGAGTCATTTCATGGTGAGCATCTTCTTACTTTGACATTAAAAGAGATTCCATGGTATGCGGATTTAGCAAACTATCTTGTGAGTGGTGTCCTCCCTTATGGGTTGGATTATAGACAACATAAGAAATTTCTACATGATATCAAGTTCTACTATTGGGAGGAATTGTTGCTTTATAAGAGATGTGGAGAATGTTTCATTAAAAGATGTATTCCTCAAGATGAAGTTCAAAATGTTTTGAGACATTTTCATTCCTTGGATGTATGAGGACATTTTAGTGCATCAAAGACAGCTTTAAAGGTACTTCAATATGGTTTTTGGTGGCCTACATTATTTAAGGATGTTAGAGAATTTGTGCTTACTTACGATAGGTGCCAAAGAATGGGTAATTTATCTAGAAAGCATGAGATGCCCTTGAAAGAAATTCTAGAAGTTAAGATTTTTTATGTTTAGGGCATAAACTTCATGGGCCCTTTACCTAGTTCTTTAGGCCACAAGTATATATTAGTTATGGTTGATTATGTCTCAAAGTGGGTGGAAGTAATTCTGACCATTACAAATGATGCCAAGGTTATTAAGAAGATACTCAAGAAAATTATTTTTCCAAGGTTTGGTACACTTAGAGCATTGATTACTGATGGAGGTTCATAATTTTGCAATCATGTAATAGAATCTCTTTTGAAGAAATACCCCACCACATGTTTGCTACTCCATACCATCTATAAACAAGTGGGCAAGTCATAGTGAGCAATAGAGAGATCAAATGGGTTCTCGAAAAAAACTATGTCTTCTTTCAGGAAAAATTGGGTATTGAAGTTGGATGATGCCTTATGGGCAAAGAGGACAACTTTTAAAACACCAATTGTCCTTACTCCTTACCAATTGATCTATAGGAAGTCTTGTCACTTACCCGTGGAACTCGAGCATAAGGCATATTGGGGAATAAGGGCTTTTAATTTTGATTTGAAGAAGGTGGGCATTAAAAGGTTACTTCAGCTGAATGAATTAGAGGAATTAAGGATGAATGCTTATGAGAATGCAAAGTTGTATAAGGATTATACTAAATTGTGGCATGATAAGCATATACATTAGAAAGAATTTCATAAGGGGGATTGGTCCTTCTATAGTTATTGCTAATGATAAGGGAGAGACCTTCAAAGTGAATGGCCATCATCTCAAACCTTACTTGGTGAGTAAAACAGTTCTTCCTAAGGAGTTGATCTCTCTCTATTCACCTTAGCATTACAAAGGTATACGGTCTAGCTATCGACCATTAAATATAGCAAGGTATTCTACCATATTTCTATTTTTTGCTTTATTAATTAGTATATTTCTAGTATATTATAGTTACACATTAAATTCTATCTCTTATTGTTGAATTAAGTTAAGCCACATTATAGTGTTTATTATTTTATTGATATTTATTCTATTTTATTATTTCATTTCATTATATATATTAGCATTAATATATAAGTCTCTCCTAACCTTTTTTTATTCTACTTTATACACATTAATTATATTGTATATATTAGTTTTATACGCATTGTTTACTTCTTATTTAATTTATTTATATATATATATATATGTGTGTGTGTGTGTGTGTGTTTGTGTGTGTGCGTGTGTGCGTGCGCACTTTCATTAACTAAATATTTATACCATTAAATATTTGTGCCTACTTTGCACCTCGGTTTGAGTCATTACAGCAGCATGAAGTGCCGAGTTGGCACTTCATTTCGACTTGTCATAGAAACTTGAGGTGTCGAGTCGGCACAATGAGTCACCACCATACACATTTTTTATTTTATGTCCTTTAATTAATTAATTAATTTCTTTTTTATTTTTATTTTATTTTATTTTATTTCCTTTAATTAATTAATTTTTATATATACTTATTAATTTAATTTCCTATATCATGTCTTTTCCCATTAATAGTCATGTCTTTTCTCCTTTTTAGTAACTTACATTTCTCTTTCATTATTCTATCTTTTTGACTAACCATTCATTTTTTATTCTTTTCTTTTCTATTTTGTACCTATTCCCATATGCTTCAAACCTTTCATTACCCTTTATCCTTATATATATTTTTACTACCTATTCATTCTCTCTATGACTTTTCACCCACATCTTATTTCTTAAAGTTTATATCTGTCCTTACAAGTCTACATCAACCAAAACCCATATCCCTTTTTCTAGTCCTTCATTTGTCTTCTCTTCACTCTACCCATTTGCATTTTAATCTCTTCACTCACCCTCTATAGAAAATTTGAATTTTTTTTCATCTCATTTCATTTTCCATAGGAAGAACAAAGTCTGAAGCATCTCAAATCTCTCAATCTAAGAGACACAAGAAGAAGATCCTGAAGAGGAGGATCTTGCACCAACTTACAAGGCTAAATTTCCAATCTTTACCCATGAGGAAGGTGCATGATTTATAGCTCTAAAGGTCAAAAAAATAATTGGTTGTAAGTATATTCCTCATTCTCTCTTTAGAGATGCAGGCATGTATGATTCTTTTAATCAAATGTTGACAAACTCCGGCCTTAAGAAATTTTTTTCCATAAATGAAGATACCTATGTAGAATTAATTATAGAAATTTACACTACTTGGGATGTAAATGCAACCAACACTCAAATTCTAGAATTTTGATTGTTAGGGAATAAACATAAGCTTGCCTATTTCTTTATGCAATGTGTATTTGGCTTTTAAAAAGATGGCTAATGTGACCCCCCCCCCCCCTTACGACTTTTTGAGTTAATGAATTTTGGACCTTTTTAATAGACTTACAAACACCATTCTAACAAAGAAAGGGTAAGGCCATGTTCATAAAAGACTTAAAATTTTGGTTATTGCATAAGGTGCTTGCATGTGTGGTTTTTCATAAGTATGAATGTAATCGGGTTTCTACACAAGAATTGTTTTTGATGTGGTGCATTCACAACAAGAAACAAGTATATTAGACTTATTGGATTTTTAATCAAATTTTGAGTTGTTCTCCATGTAAGGATGCCCCATTAACCCATGGACATATTGTTACCATTATTGCTAAGGCTTTGAATGTTATTCTTACTGATTTTATTCGTGTTGTTTAGTGCTCATATTTTAATAAAAAAGTATTTATGAGAGGTGAAGTTACTGATACTACATTCCATCCTATACCGGCAAGGTCTAGGTCTTGTTAGAGAGGCTTGGCACATCCCTTACTTGTAGAAGAGGAGGATGAAGAAGCAGAAGAGGAGGCTGAGGAGGATTCATAAGAAGGAGTTCCCCATGATAATGTCAATATCCCTTCTTTTTCTTTCCCCACGCAAAGAGATGCTAATGGATCTTCAAGTGGTCAATCTCATATTTGGGAACAAGTTCTTATGAACCAAAGGGAAATGAAATGTCAATTAGATGGCATGGCAGGTTTTAATTGTCAATTAGATCGGCACCAAAGGAGGATGGAGTACAAAATGAACCAATACTTTGCATGACACACTTAATAGGCCGAGAATGACATTAAGGCCTTACCTTGTCATGATCCATTTCAATGGGCCAAAATGGGCACAAAAAGCCCATTTTAACAATGCTTATTTAAAAATGGGCTAAGAATAGGCATAAAAGGCCCATCTTGATAAAATATTTGTAACAAGCTTGAGTTTTATTTCAAAGATCCATTAAAGGGCATAAAACACATGCAATTGGAAAATTCATACAAGAAGTTGCTAGCCCCTACATGGGCTGAGTCTCAGGTGAAAAAGACTTCAGCTCCCACGATGATATACATCCATATACATCTCCCCACTAAAGGGTCTATGCGACGTGGATAAGTATATATTGTGAGTGACAATAATCAAATATTCCACCACCAGGTTTGAGTGAAATGTAGGTAGTAAAATAATGATTATTATCATGTTAATTGGGACTGAAGTGCTCATTGTGTGCAAAAAGTGCAGTGAATGCATTAGAAGTGCAAAAGAAATAAAAGAATAGTTAAAGATGATAAATTACAAAACACTTGGAATCAATTTCTCTCTCTAGCGGAGTCACGACTGTAGGAAGTGAGGTTTAGCGTGCGCCCAAGCATTTGATGACCATGACACTGTGTGGGCTCGAGGCCCACTAGCAAATAAAAAATAGGTCATAAAGTCTAATTGAAGATGGAGTCACCACTCGAATAAAAGCAGGACACACTTATATAACAATTAAATTCCATGAAGGTTCCTAGAAGCTATCGTCGGAGAACAAGTTTGAAAATTGGTATGGGCTTTTGAATGCCTACCCGACCTTATGATTGGACTCCATTTGTGTTTTATAATTTATTACCCTTAATTATTCAGTGGTTTCTTTATTACCATATGAATTATAATTTCTTTCAGACGATTGTCTCATTTTATAATTTAGCCTGAATTTGCACATTAATTTTATTAATGCAATTGGTCCTAACATTCACCATAAATAAAATAGAAATTATAATTTACAACCGTACACTCCAAACCAAATGGGGGAAGAATTAAGGATTACAATGTTTTGTGCAAAACAAAGTATAATAAACTAAAAATAAACTACTTAAATTAAATAAAAACTATCAAGAAATAATTAACGGGATAAATACTTAATGATTGGAAATCATCGATAAACCCTTTCAGTAGAAAAAATGTTAGTTCCCAAAATATATAAAGATCCTACGTAAAAATCCACAAGATTAGCTAATGAATTAATTTAGTACAATAAAAGAAACAACACAATAAGAGAAATAAATGATAAACTTCAATTGAATAACATAGTAGAGTGACATTACAAAATAGACCTAAGAACGCTAAGGTATGTACATTCATAGGAATCATACATTATTTATATAAAAAATGAGACAGGGTCATGTAAGACCCTATTAGAGTGGTAATCGCCTCTGACATAAGGCAATTGCCTTTCTGCTATGAAGTGATCACCTTATGGCAAAGAGGTTTTGTCTCTTAGTAAAGGTGATCGCTTGATCATTAGATGCATATGACTCTCAAAAGCAGTAAAATGTGTTCTCAAGCAAGCATCAACTAGTACAAATAAGCTAGATACATAACTACACCAAAACTCAGTGAATCATGCTAAAGACATGGCATATCACACATAATGATCACAAGAAACAAGTAAAGCAAGTAAGTTAGGATTTTAATAACACTAAGCTTCAATATTGAAAGAAAATAAGGATCATTACTGATTCAAAAGCTTTTTCTGAAACTGATGATCCCTCAGAGGTAAGTATGGATTTAATCTTCACTTGAATGCTAAATTCCCCTTTTTCTTGTCAAGAAAATGAACCTCTAAGCTTTCTTTCTCCCTTTCAATAACATTTTTTCCTTCCTCTTTTCAAAGGTATTGAAACCTCACTTTTTTTGTTCCTAATTGCTAAAAAGTCTGTTCTTTCTTTCTCTCTCCTTCCTCCTTTTATTCACACCACTAGCCATTTCCCTATTACTCTCCTTCATCATTTCTTTTTCTATCCCTTTTCTTTTCCTAAAAATTTCTTTTTTAGACCAAAGGATCAACTCCAGTCAAGATGGGCCAACCATTAACCACCATTGGCACTTGTCTCTATAGTTAATGTAAAGGCAAATGGCAAGGTGTATAGGCAGTGCCTATATAATGAGGCGATTGCCTCTTCACTTGCTACTATAGAGGCAATTGCCTCTTCATAAATGCATCACCTCTTTGGCTTCCCCTTCACTAGGCCTAATGGGCCAATGTAATAAGTTTGCCTTACGAGGGTTTTAGGCTTGGGTTTATAAGTTTCCAGTCCTCGGGCTCATTTTTTAAAAGATGTTGAGTTTTCCTCTTGCATTCAAATTCTACATTTCTCATCATCAGGATATGTTGTGGCTCGACCAATTTAAGCATTTACAGTTTGCCCTTATCATAGGATGATCGAACTAGGTGTCTACATGTATTAATTTTTTTTATTGTATAAATATGTATATTATAGCTAATTGTGAGTGACCAAGTCTTTACTTCTCCTCCCTCACTTTGGAATGAGTAGAGTAGAGTGGAGATCTAGGATTTTATTTTTTTGAGGGACATGGCAACTTTATTGAATAGGGACAAATGGTTGGTCTCAAGAGGAATGAGATGCTTTTTGATTTATAGAGTAGCCACTCAATTTTTAGAAAATGGAGAAAAGAAAGGGGCAACATTGGGTCACTCAATAAGTATTGCCCCCAACAGAGATTTTCAGGTTTGGGGGATCACATATACTTTTTAACTATTTTTCATTATATGTATTCAATGTATAGTTACTACAACACCTTAGTTTTGATAAAGACATTTTATATGGAATTCACAGAATACATAAGATAATTAGAGGCAATAAAGCTAAATTACTATTGCATCGCTTTCCTAATAAAATATATATAAAAGGAGAAAAAAAGGATTATGGAAAAGTAAATATAGCTTATATATAATAAACTTATAAGGTCAGCATAACTATGCACGTAGCTTGCTCGATCACATGAATAATATGATAAGTGATGGACACTCAATCATTTAAAAGAGTAAGTGAAATGTATATAATCATGCATTTTGTAGTGATTATTATGCTATGACGATATATGATGATGATATAAGGGATGCATGATGATATCATTGGATTGGGAATAGGATGACTCTAGTTTGAAACATGACCTTTTCACATTATTGATATGCCTAGTGTGATTTCATGTTTTAAAACTAAAGGATGCAGAATGATGATATGATATGAGCCATATAAAGCATAAATTATTCATATAGCATGCAAATTGTTAGTCTCATCATGCAAGCACACTAAATTTCACAAATGCTAGTGATAATAAAGTAAAATGTAGTGCTATAAAATAAACATGCTAAAATAATTATGTGGTCCTTAGATTCAACTAAGCTTGTGTGAGTTTTAAAACTTTAACTTCAAGGAATTATCAAGCTTTCCTCATTGAGATGTTAAGTTAACGTGTAGAATTATGCTAGTTTATATACCTTTGAAGCGTGCTTTAATAAAGATGAGGCTAGGCTTAGTGGAAAGGAGATCTAATAACCTAAGAAAAATGTGATGGAAGAGTTAAAAATATCTAGAAGTGGGTTTCCTACATCTTCAAACGGATGGATTTTTGAGTGTCGTGTGTTTTTCTTTTACTTCCTACCCAAAATGAGGTGTGGAGATCCCTATTTATAGTGTATAATGTGAGGTTTAAGGGGGCACCTATGTGGTCACGTATATGTCCCTATAACGGAGCACATGGCCATGCAAAGTCCGAGTGACTGCACACTCATGCATGGTCACGCAGACCTTCATATGATGCTAGTGCAATTTAAGGCTCTTTTAGGCTATTATAAGGTCCATGTTTATGAAGTCCATTTTGTCTAATTTGGCCTCGATTTTAATGCGTGACACCTAGGGGTATTTGTGGCTATATGTACACTTCTAAATGACCTATGCTATTCCTCAGTTTATTTTTTACTATTCCAGAACCACTTCGGGGGTTTTAAAGCCTTTCAGACGTGTTTTTAAAGCCCATTTTATTAGAATCAATTACTATTTTTTCATGAAGTTGGGTTCTGCCTTGGTGAAATGAATACTAGCTCAACATGCTACACATTTTAAGAGGATGTTCTAAAACTAAGCCTCTTATTATTATGATAGTTTGTATTTCATCAGGTTGGAGCATAACTTAATGGCTCAATGATTTAATTTGCACAAAAGTGGAATCATTTAGGATTTTTAGGGTTGAACACTTTGAAGGTGTTATGAATGACCAGACTCTAGTCACTTCAAAGATTCATTTCATCATTAGTCCTTTTTTTTTGGGACAGTCAAATTTAAGGTATGACAATTGTAGAGGGCGGGGTTTAGAGCACGCCCAAGATTTTAGCAATCGTGACACTATTTAAGCTCAAGGATCTAGAGAACACACTAACTATTGTCATAAAGACATGTTGTGGAGATGAGGAGTCACAACCCAGAGTAATTATTGGGGCAAATAAAAAAAATGGTGGTACTTAATTTCGTAAAAGAAATCTAGCACCATAACTAGGAGATTCTGGATATGAAATACTAACTTCTTTCAGTCTCATGTTCTTTTAGAATTACTTTATGAATTACTACTTTATTCTCTATGTTCATGCAATTTCATATAAACCCTTATAAAAAAATGAACTCCATGCAAACTAGTCATAAAATATACAAGTAAACAATGCATTCATCACAATCCCTAGGTTAGTCTATTCTACAATGATTTTAGTTAAATGAGCTAAATCTACATATTTTAATTTATAGGTGAGCCTAAAGACTAATAGGCCTAATCCTTATTCAATTTTAATTAAATGAACATAAGTCTATTTATTTGAATTCTAAAAAAGGGCCTAAATCTACAAATTATGAAGTATTTAAATTAATAGGCCTAATTGTACATATTTTAATTCTAAAGTGATATTAAATCTACAAATTATGGAAAAGCTTAAATTAAATGGGCTAAGTCTAAAATAATTAAACTAAATTAAGTGGGCCTATGTCTAATTAACTAAATGGGCCTAAGTATTTCCAACCTAAATCTAGTTAATTATGGGCCTAAAATGCATCTTAATTAATTAAACCTAAAAGAATTAAACCTAAGTGGGTTAAAGTCTAATGTGGACCTAGGGCTCAAAGCACATAAACATAAGCAAACAAGCCCAAAAAAATGAAAAAACATTAAAAACAAAAGATCAAACAACTAATCAAACTTATTTTACTAAAAACCCTAATTTAATTAAAGTGACCATAAACAAACGAAATAAAATAATCAATCAAGAAAACTAATTTTACCAACTTATATCTAATCTAATTTTAATTAAGCAACCTAAGGATTTCTATAACCATTAATTTTAATTAATTACCTAATTGAAAACCCTAATTTTACTAACCAATTAATTAAAATTAAACACACAAGCATACCCACCAAATTTTATTATTCCCAATATTAGGGCTATTACAACGTGCTAACAAAAAAAATAAAATTAATACAACACAAAATAAATAAAAAAAATAAAAGAATGATAAACAAACTAAATAAAAACCCTAGAAATTAAGTTTAGCTACACGTTTCCATCCATGGCATTCCATGGATCTTCATATATTTAATTCTCCAAATATGACCATTATGTGATCTCCTCCATCATCACCATCATGAAAGGGTAAAACAATGATCAATGAATATAATTATAAAAAATTAAGTAAAATTGAAATTTAATAAAAATCAAAATCATAAAAAAAGAAGAAAAATAAAATAAAGTAAATAAAAGATAATGCTTATGGATGCTTGTGGTTGGCTCCTCAAACTAGTAAAATCATTATTTATTGGTTGAATAGATCTTCAAAAACTTGTTATTTTCTCCTCAAAAAAACCTCTTGCTCCTTGCTAAGGGTAGTTTTATCTTCAGTGTTCTTTTTTCGTCTTCCCCCTTTTTCCTTTTTTCTTTATTCTTCTAGGAGCCTAAGCTCTCCTTTTATAGGGAGAAAAAACAAAAACCCTAATTATATACTAAGAGTTCTAATTTTGAAAGGACTTATTTCCTAAAGAGTTTCAATTTTAAAAGGAATTTATTTCCTATAGATGCAGATAAATCCCATAATAAATTTAAAAAATTTTAAAGTAATCAAAATTCAGGAAAATATTTTCATTTTCTATAAAAAAATATAAAAATAGATGGAAAACATGTAATTCCGACCGGAATTTCATAATTCTGGAATTTTTTTTTTTGTAACTTTTAATTACAAAAACAACCTTACAAGAAATTATATTTTTCAATTAGGTCTTAAAAGGTATTACAGTTAAGCCTTTAAAAAAGAATGAAACTCTTTTTAAAAATGTATTTGAACTTTTGAGGTTTCAAACTTCAAGTGTTGAAGACCTACTCATAACATTTTTATCATTGGAGTCCTTTATCGCATCCATATTTTATTATCTTACAATTGGATGTTTACAATAGTTTACCCTGCTTTGCTTGTATTGCATAGCCACCTAGCACTAGTGTCAACAAATATGAAGCAAATGCAACGATGCAAAAATTGTTTAGTAGGGACAAAGGTGCTTACCTATAGGTCATCTTTAGTCATCTTGTTGAGATTTGACTGGTGTTATTGTGTCATAATTAAACTTATTGCTCTTTAGTCACCATGCAAGATGCAGTTTTATGCAAGGATGTGATTTCAAAATCCATACAAGGTACGTATGTTGTTCATGGAGAGATGTAATATCTATATGAATGGTGTGTGTGCAATGAGTGTGCATCTATAACCTCCTTAGGTGTTTTGCAAATGAAGATGCTTATAAGCCAAAAGAAATGTGTCTATAAACTTCTTAGGTGTCATATAAATGAAGATGCAAAATGCTACTAAGCAATCTGAAGATGTGATTATAACCTTTTTAGATGTCATGCAAATAAATATGCTACTAAATAAAATAAAGATGCGACCATAACCTTTTTAGGTGTCACACAAAGGAAGATGTGAAATGCTACTAAGTAATGTGAAGATATGAAGATGCGATTATAACCTTCTTATGTCTCATGCAAATGAAAGTGCTTCTAAGTGAAAAGAGAAGCGACTATAACCTTCTTAGGTGTCACCCAAATGAAAGTGCTTCTAAGCAAAAGGAGATACAACTATAACCTTCTTAGGTTTTATGTAAATGAAGACGTAACTATAACCTTCTTAGGTGTTATCATACCTTAAATTTGACTATCCCTAAAATGGTCCAATGATGAAATGAATCCCCACAATGACTAGAGTATGCTTGTTCAGAACACCTATGAAGTGTTCAACCTTAAAAACCTAACTGACCCTACTAGTGTGCAAAATCGATCACCAAGCCATTAAGTTATGGCTCGACCTTGCAAAATATGAATTATCAAAACAATAAGAGATTTTTTTTGAGAAAACCTCTCTCAAAATACTCAGCTCGTTGGGCCGGTGCACATTTTGTTAGACCGGGACCCAGCTTCATGAAAAAATAAAAATCAATTTTGATAAAATATACCTTGAAAACACATCTGAAAGGCCCCAAAACCCCCTGAAGTGGTCCCAAAATGGTCCAACACAACCCAAGGATCAACGCATATCACTCAGAAGTGCGTGTAAATGCCCCTATGTGTCATATACTAAAATTGAGGCTGAATTTGGCAAAATGGACTTTAGAAATGCATCTGGAAGGCCCAAAAACCTTAGGAGCCTATAGACGACGGGGTTTAGCACGCATTCAAGATTTTAGCAACCGTGACACTATTTAGGATTAGGGCCTTAAGGAACACAATATTATGTCACAAAGTCATAGCGTGGAGAAGAGGAGTCACCACCCAGGGTAATAACTGATACAATTTGACTAGTGGTACTCGATTCTCTAAAAGAAAGTTAGCACCAAAACCAGGAGATTCTGGGAACGGAATACTAACTTCTCTTAGTCTCATGTTCATTTAGAATAATTTTATAAATGATGATTTCATCCTCTACTTACATGTAATTTTATTTAAACCCTATTTGACATCCATCTAACCGTAGGCATCTAGTTAATAAAATTACACATAAAAAATGGACTCAAGAACGTATCTATGTTGATTTTATTAAAAAAGTTATCTAAATTTACATTTTATTTACAAGTGAGAAAGGGAATAAAGGTGGGCCTACATTTTTTATTAATTAGTGAGCCTATATCTATTTATTTTAGTTTGTCTAAGGAATGGGCTTAAGTCTATTCAATTTTAAAGGAAAGTTAACTTAGTGGGCCTAAGTCTAACTTGGTTTTATTTAGAATGAGAAGTGGGCTTAGGTTTAATTATTTTAAAAGAAATGAAATTAAGTGGGCTAAGTTAAGTCTAAACAAGTTTTAATTAACTAAGTGGGCCTAAAATCTAATTAACCTAATAGGCCTAAATTGATTTTAATCATTTAAAGTCCTAAACCATTTTTTAAGCCTATTTAAAGTGAGTTGGATCTAAGCGTGGGCTTGGGGCCTAAAATAATATAAAAACCCAAAAATACAACCCAAAATAAATAAAACATAAAAAAGGATCAAACAAACATTTTAGTGATTTTCTAGAAACCTAAATCAATTACATGCAAACACTAAATTAAGCTACTGCCACCATTAATTTTAATTAATTCTGACCAAATTGAACCTAATTACTAATTGATTTTAAATGCAGAAAATTAAATCTTTTCACTATTCCCACTACTAGGGCTATTACATACTACGTATAGAAATTAAAATCAATCAATTACACAACTATAAATTAAAATAATTACATAAAATACCAAAATGAAAAATAAAAACCCTAAATTCTATTGGAAAACAACACAAATTCTTCCATGGACCTTCTATTCAGTTTAAACACAAGCAACATCCTCCCCAATTCACATTTGGACATCAAAATAAAAACAAAAAAATAATAATATTAGTAGCAAAATTGAATAATAAAAAAATAACAAAATAAAATAAAAATCACAAAAAGAAAGAAAAGAAAAAAATGAATGTTGTGCATATGCTTTGAGATAGCCCCTCAGATTGAGATTGTCATCGTTGTTTTTGACTCGTTGTTTGATTCTGGACAGAGGCTCAATTGCATTCCAAACATAGAATGTTATTTTCAAAGCTTTAAAGAATAATATTAAGAAATTAGAGTTTTAGATAAGATGAAAGAAATCAAGATTTTCTTGTGCAGTAGGATTTTATCGTGCAGTTTTCTGGATGT
Organism: Mallotus nudiflorus; assembly: GCA_947683625.1. NCBI lineage: Eukaryota > Viridiplantae > Streptophyta > Magnoliopsida > Malpighiales > Euphorbiaceae > Mallotus > Mallotus nudiflorus. The sequence goes on along the minus strand of CANTUR010000771.1, from coordinate 293,004 downwards.
TTTCTCTTTTTTTTTTGTCTTTTTCTTTTTTTTTTTCCTCTCGTTGTGTCTTTATGTTTTTTTAGCCTCTCTGTTCATCCATCCCCCCTCTCACACACATGTAGACTCTTTGCTTTTTAAAGCATAGTTTGCGCATGCTGACTTCCTCCTTTTGAGGAACAAAATACATCTGATAGCATTTTTTTATTTCAAAATCTTCTTATGCATTTTGAACGCGTAAAAAAATTTATCAAATAATAATAATGAAAAATTGAATTTTCAACTAATAAAAACATTGAAAAAATTGATAAAGAATAAAAAAACACAAAAAAAAATGGGACCTCTCTCAAAATTGACTTCTTTATAATCAAATCCTAAAAAACATTGCAATTTAGTCCCTGAAGTCTATAAAATCGATAGCCAAGTTCAATTTTTTAATAAATTTCATCATAGAGGCTTATATTGCAATTGTGCACAATTGCATCCCGAAATTGGGTGCTTACAGAGCCAACTATGGAGCAATGTGCATACAACCCGAGAAGTTTGCATGGAAGGCCAAAGTGCGTATGCATACTATTCACGACCATAAACACTTGGCATGGCCATGTGCAAAATCCTCAATATGCATGCATGACCATGCCCCTCCCACTCTATTCTACCTAATTTTCCCTATAAATAGACCCCTTTACACCCCATTGTGGAGGGGGACCAAGTGGAAAAACATATACACTCAAAAAACCAATATGATAGAAGGCGCTGGAAACCCCTTTCTAGATAGCTTTTGCTCTCCCACAACCTTTCTCTTAAATTGTTAGATCCCTTTTCCACCAAATCAAGGTTCATCTTTGTTAAATCATGCTTCAAAGGTATACAATCTAGCATCATTCTATTGTCATTTTGAACCTCTCGACAAGGAAAGCTTGATAATCTCTTGAAGTTAAAGCTTCAAAACCCACACAAGCTCAGTCGAGTCTGAGCACCATACAATTATTTTAGCACATTTATTTTATTTCATTCCATTTTATTTTACTATCTCTAGCATTTGGGAATACTATTGTGCTTGAGTGATGATATTGGCAATCTTATATGCTACGTGAATAATATATGCTTTATTATGCTCATTTTATATCATCATTCTGTATCCTCTATTTCTAAAATCATGAAATCACATAGTAAATTCTAATAATGTGAAAAGTTCAAATCATAGAATAGAGTCATCATGCTCTCGATCCAGTGATGACCTCATGCATCTTTTATATTATTGTCATACATCATCATGAATAATCATTGCAAGCATGCATGATCACCCTATTATTTATGAAATCCAGCAAGTTGTGTGAATGATTATTTAATCTTGCAGATAAATCACAATCCAATTTTGATTTACTTTTTTATAATCTTTTCCTTTTCATATATATTTTATCAGGAAAGTGACGTAATAATTAAATTATCAACTTTATTATCTTCCACTATCTAATGTACTGTGTGAATGTTATACAAAATGTCATTACCAAAACTAAAGTGTTACAGTAGTTAGATATCAACTATAATATAATGAGAAATAGTCAAATAGTTGACATGATCCCCTGAACCCAAAAATCTCTACTAAGGATAATACTTACTGAGTGACTTAATTTATTCCCTTTCTTTTCCCAATTTTCTAAAAATTGGGTGGCAACTCTACAAAATTAAAAGCATTTTGTCCCCCCGAGACCAATCATTTGTCCCTATTTGGTAAATTTGCCATGTCCCACGGAAATGGAAAGACCCACACAATGTCCCATAAAATCATATCGCTAACCAAAAGTGACAGATGGTTGCTCATAATGGCAACTCCACTGGAGACTTCTAAGTAAGAGGGATCAACTCGAAAATGACTATTTCTCATTATGCAATACTCAATCGTATAGAGCCCCTCACTACTGCATTTGCACTACAAATCACACATACACCACTTGTCCTTAAAAGCCTTGCTAATACTAAATGACATTGCCACCATCATTCCACTTGAGTCATAAGGTGATGAAGATACGATATTATCACCTTTAGTCTTTACTCATGCATTCGCCAGACTCATATGACTAGAGTCTGTAACCCAAGTCCTTATAGGAGGTGACCAAGTTATCAAATGAATGCTAGACTCATTGAATGAATTTTGTAACCTTAGTCATATGGGGGCATTCCCGCTAAAGGAACCCTTAGCCTTTCACTTTGGCTTAGCTCATATAGATAAACCAATAGTAACATCCCCTAGGATTCAACTAAGCTATGCATGCTATCTTTATCCTAACGCTGTATGTTTGACTTGATACTCATAAATGACATGGCCCTCCTAATGTCTATCATCGAATGACATCATAATGTCAGTTTTCATAGAGAATTTATGCTTAGGACCATATGATTGTCATCTACTTTATTCAAGCCTGAAGCATGAGGAATGATAAGAATCATGTACCTTAGCTTGAATAGTCTATGTAAATTAACAAATAATGACATCCCTGATAGAACCTACAAAAATTGTTAAATTATCCTTATTAGATCAATGAATGGGTTAGGAACCCAACTAGATTATGAACCTTTATGTCAACAAAATCATACTGTAAACTATCAAATGATACATTCATGACTAGGTAAACATATCAAATATCAATATGGGGGCAAGAAACTCGAACTCCTTTTGATCGACCTTAGTCCTATACATATGGGCACATGTGGGCTTTGGACATCATTTAAAGCCTTTGACATCATATGATTGCCTTAAGCACATTTGAGTATCATTCCTCAGTTTACCCTTTGGTTTTGACCAACAAAAATTGAAATAACCTAGTTTAGAGAGCACAACCATAGGTTTAAAACCCACCTAGGAAAGAGATTGAATGACCTTGTGGAGAAATAAGGTTGGAAGCGAGAGCTTGCTTATGATTGGGTTGTTAACTATGTAAGACAATTAACCAACTTCCATCATGCATACATAACATACATATAGATAGCATGTGCTAACCACTATTTCTTCTATGGGAATAATCATCTTTGATTTTAGGATTTTGCATCCACTCTATGCATACATGCTCACCCTTTTCTTTTACAAGCACACATCATGCATCATTCATTTATCTATTCCTAATAAATGTACAGGAATACAGTATAAGTGACCAAGAAGATACCTTTTGTCAATAATTCGAAGACAAGCTAAAAGAGGGGATCCAAAAGTTGCTCGCTGATGGAACCACAATTGAAATCTTCTAAGCCCAAATGAAAGCCAAAAGTGCCTGAGATGGGAATAGCACATCACTGAATAAAGACTCTGTATCTATTCAACTGAGGGTAGATAAGGCAAAGGGAATTCCCTATACTATAGTTCAAGCTAATGATGATAATGGCTACTATTAAGATCTCAGGAATGCACCAAAAGCTATAAAAATTAATGACATGACCAAGCTTAAATTGATAGGGGAGGTTAAACTATTCACCAACGAGATGGCTTAGTTGGAATTTGCCTTTAAAGATAAGGGAACTCATGATTCCAAAAGCTTTACTGAGCTAGCACTATTCAAAGATGAGCCACTTCCATATAATTTTAAGCTACCAAACTTCGCTAAGTTTGACAAGACAGGGGATCCAAGGGTCCATCTAAGGCAATATGCTACCTTCATGGCTACCACAAAGCTTGTAGAATCATATATTGTTCAATTCTTCTTCACATCATTAGAGGAAGGACTAAGGGCATGGTTCTTTGACCTTGAAGATGAAATCAAAAGCAAAATGCTACTGCTAACTCAAAAGTTTATCAAGTATTATGAATACAACAGTCAATTAAACATCCCTCAAAGGGACATTAAGACTAAAAACTAGAAACCTGATGAAGCTTTATCTTATTATGTTATAAGATGGTAAGGAAAGGCAGTCAAGATGAGAAACCATCCTCCTAAGAACGAACAAATAGAGCTAATAATCAAAGGGGCAATACCACACTTCAAAAATAGGTGATCTTTGCTCATTATCTTGACTTCATAGCTCTTCACTAGGCTAGGATCAGAATTGAGGATGAGGAACCTCAGCAAGCTAGAAACACTTTTCAACATAATACCAAACCAAACATCCATAACACCTTCACCCAAGCTACAGAAATAAACATGATCCAACCCACCACCCATAACTCACCATCTATCATTGTCATCAAACCACTAAGAAAATTCTAAAACTTTAACCTCCCAATATCTAAAGTAATCCAGAGGCTTCAACAAAAGAACCTCCTATAGCCTTATGAGCCTAGGCCTCTTCCAAACCCAATACCACCTCAGATTAACCAAAACTTATTCTGCCACTTTCACTAGATGCCGAGCCATACCACTGATACATGCAAAACTCTTAAAAATGTAATCCAATACCTCATTGACTCTAGATAAATTGATGACCTAAAAAAATGACCCAGTATTGAAACTAATCCTCTTATAAACTACTAAAACATGCCTCCACCAACCATCAGCATGATCTCCTCCAATCTATTAGAAGAACTTATTGAAAAATCAATCCAAGCCATACAAGAAACCCAAGATAAGCCCTTAGAGGATAAACCCTCGAATCCTATTCTTAATCTTTATTATTTTTGTTAAGATGAGCAATGCCCTTCTACCTTTGAATACATTATAATGCCTAAGGAATTCCTTCCCCACGTGATGATGCAAAAAAAGCCAAAGACACAACTCTCCCTATAAACAGTGGATTGATTAATTGCCCTTACTTATAAGAAGCAGACACAAACAAAAATCTCGACAGTGACCATAAGATATGGGATTTACTAGGCCAACCATTTGGGAAGTTCGACTATAAAGTTAAGTATACACCATCCACTACTACACACACTCTTAGATGGCATAGTACCCTCAGGATGGGGAGAAGAATTAGACAATGAAGATGGCATGGTCAGTACTATTCAGCCTTAGAACTTGCAAGTCATGGGGATAAACAAATGGTATAACTCTGATGATCCTGAAATCATTGTCTAGGCCAAGAACAACAATATAAAAATACATAAGCAAGCAGTTAAGAAGCCCTCACTAGCGGTCAATCATGTAACTCACAGCTGGTGGGTATATCAACCTCCTAAGAAAGAGAAGGAACCCTCTAAAGAGAAAGAAGTAGCAAGAGATGGTAAAAAAAGAAGATACTATCCTTAATTAGCTTAAGAAGATTCAGGCATAAACTAGTACCTAGGACCTACTCATAGCCTCTAAAAAGCATAAAGATGCCTAGTCAGAGCATTAGATAAAGCAAAGTTTATCACTGATGCCTCACCTTGCGAGATGAAAGCTCCTTCCAATGCAATCACCTTTTTAAATGAAGATTTACCCCATGAGGGAAAGGCCCACAATCATCCTCTCTTTATATAGGCAATTTTCAGGTTTAAGAAGACTTAATGTGTTATAGTAGATGATAGGTCTGCCCTTAATGTTTGCCCCCTCAAGTTGCTATATAAGTTTAGGATGAATGTGAAAACTTGAAAGAATCCAATGTGGTTATAGGAGCTTATAATGATTCAAAGAAGCCAGTCATTAGTACTTTTAAAGTAGTAGTTATAGTAGGGGATATCGAATCAATAATAAAATTTACCATCCTAGACATCCTTTTAACTTTTTCCTTGCTGCTAGGAAGATTTTAGTTCCACCCACTAGGGGGCATACCTTCCACTATGAATTAGAAGATCAAGTTTCATATGAATGGAAAGGTTGTTACCATCACTGTTGAAAAAAATAAAATTAATGCATGTCTGAATATGGTCCTACCAAGATTCAAGGTTTTTGTGTTCAGTAAGGGTCATGTCATTCCCAAAGTTTTCATTATGATGAAGAAGATTCAATATCTGCCTAGAATAAGATTAGGAAGAAGAAACATTAGAGTCATAGAATTCCTTAACTTTTGAGAACAGACTAATAGAAATGGTCTAGATACTAAGGCTAAGAAGTTAACCTCTTTTATGGCTGAAAGCTCAACCCAAGTCTATCAAGGATAAGTTGAGGAGTGAATGAGCAATGAAATCAAGAAACTAGGGTTTGAGATCATCCATGACACCCTCAAAGAGAAGCACTAACTAGACATGATCATTGAGACTGATATTTGTGAGCTAATGAAAAACCTGGACATAGAATCTGAGAGTGAGGCTATCAATCATGCTCAAGCTATTGCCATCCTCAAATTGAGTATTTATGACATCCTATTCGAAGACATTGCTAATGATGATCTCTGTATGGTGATCTTTGTACTTTTTCTTAGTTTGAAATGATAATGTAATGAACTCTAAGGTTAATGTAATGAAATCTAATTTTGTGTAGTTGTTTGATGTCTTTCCTGATGGTAGTGTGCATTGCATTGATAAAAACATTAGCATATTTGACATTCATTCCATATGCACTGAATCATTTAACATTGGCACAGAATCTAAACCATGCATTTTGCATATTTTGAAAGATGTTACCCCTAAAGAGAGGATAGAAATTGAAAAAATATTAATAAAATATTCAAAATTATTTGCCTAGACATACAATGATATGCCTAGTATTGATAGAGACATTGCTCAATAGTTCATTCCAACCAAAGAAGGGTGTAAATCATTAAAGTAGAAACTAAGAAGACTCAGACTAGAATGGGCCAAACTAGTGAAAGAGGACATCGAGAAACACATTAAGGAAAAATTCATAGAGGTAGTAGACTATCTAGAATGGTTAGCAAATGTGGTGCCAGTGCCAAAGAAAGATGGAAGGTTTAGAATCTGCATCAACTACAAAAATCTGAACAAGGCTTGCCCGAAGGATGATTTCCCACTACGTCACATAGATGTATTGGTTGACAGTGCTGCCAAATGTGCAATGTACTCCTTTATGGATGGATTCTCTAGGTACAATCAGATCCTAATAGCCATTATTAATAAAGCAAAGACAACTTTCATAATAGAATAGGGTACTTACTGCTACAGAGTATTGCCTTTTGGACTAAAGAATGCAGGGGCAACCTACTAGAGAATGGAAACTACAATGTTTCATGACATGATACACACAGAAATGATAGTATACATCGATGACATGATGGTCAAGTTCCTCAGAAGGGTTGAATAGTATAATCTCAGGCTAAATTTGAAGAAATGCATATTCAAGGTCACTTCAAGAAAGATGCGAGGTTATGTCATCAGTTAGAATAGGATTAAAATGGATCCAGACAAAGCAAGAGCCATCAGAAAGATGCTAGTGCCAAAAACATGTAAGAAAATCATATGTTTTCTAAGGAAACTATAGTTCATCAGCAGATTCATCACTAAGTTAATAGCAATGTGTGAACCGATCTTCAAGCTACTCATAAACGATGAACCAATTGAATGGAATGAACAGTGTTAGCTAGCATTTAACAAGATCAGAAGCTACCTAGCCAACCCATTGGTTCTAAGACCACCTAAACTGGGGATACCTCTAACCTTGTATTTAGCCATCCAATGGAATGCAATTGGTGCAATGTTAGCCTAAGATGGAGAAACAAAAGTAGAACATGCAGTCTACTACTTGAGCAAGAAGATGCTACCATATGAAAAAAAGTATAGCCAAGTTGAATAAATATGCCTAATAATGGAATGGGTAATGAAGAAACTCAGACACTACATGAAATCCTACAGAATTCAAGTTGTGTCTAAAATGGACCCAATAAAGTACCTCTACAAAACTCCTTCTCTAGCGGGGAAACTTGCCAAATGGCTCATATTGCTAATAGAATTTGATGTGCAATATCTGACTAAGAAGGCAATAAAAAGGAAAGTAGTAGTAGAATTTCTAGCTCTCAACCCCATTCAAGACTCTGAAGAAATCCAATTGGACTTCCCAGATGACCTCAGCTCAGCCATTAAGATCCAAGGATGGAGCATGTATTTTGATAGAGCTGTCAATTAGTTTAGTGCAGGAGTCGATGTCATACTACAATCTCCAGAAGGTGAAGTAGTACTAATTGCTAAAAATCTCAAGTTCAAAATCACAAATAATGAAACATAATATAAGGCATGTGCACTCAGAATAGAAGCACTGATAGCCCTAGATATCATAGAAGTTAAAATCTTTGGAGATTCCATATTAGTAATCAACCATGCCATGGAAGAATGAGAACTGAAAGAGCATCACTTAAGGCCTTACTTGAATCACTTGAGGCTACTTACCATGACCTTTCGAAAATGCAGATTCATTCATCTCCCTAAGAATCACAATCAAATGGCAGATGCACTTGCTTCCCTAGCATCAATATGGGATGGACTATCCAAAATGCCTATAAAGCCTCTGATTCTACTCAAATAAGGACAACCTTGTCATAAAAATTGCAGAATAGCAAAGATAAAAATACTTGAAAAACATTGGTTCTCTGACATCCAAAAATATCTAAAGGAATGAGCCTATCTTGATCAAGCAGATGAAAAAGACAAAGTAGTCATTTGAGAACTAGCATTAAAATTCATATTCCTCTAGGGTGTATTATATAGGAGAGCCTCAGATGGTTTATAACTCTGATGTCTAAATGAAAATGAGGCTGTAAGAGCAGTAAAAGAAGTACACGATGGTATTTGTGGTTCACACATGAATAGAGCAATCCTAGCTAAGAAGCTAATATGATAAAGGTTCTTCTAGATTATGATAATGGAAGACTGTATTAAAATTGTAAAAGAAATGCCACAAGTGTCAGATCCACAGGAATGACAGTCATCTTCCCTTAGCAAAACTACACTTCATGTCCTGTCTGTGGCCCTTCTCAGCTTGGGGACTAGACATAGTTAGGGAAATCCACCCAACAGCCTTAAATAGACACAAGTTAATCCTAGTGGTAGTAGACTACTTCACAAAATGGGTCGAAGTAGAATCATTCGCAAGGATAAGAGCTAAGAAAGTGGCTAAGTTCATTAAAAGAAATTTCTTTTATCGATATGGGATCCCCCATCACACCATGTCTGACAACAGCGTCCAATTCCAAAGGGAAGTTAGGAGCTACTAAGGAGTTATAAGGTGGAACACTACAAATCATCTCACTAACCACAAGTAAATAGGGTCATCGAAGCTATGAACAAGAATATTAAAAAGATATTATTAAAGATGACTCAGACTTACTGAGATTAGGCAGACAGATTACCACATGCCTTATAGGGGTACTGAACAATAGTTAGAACTTCAATAGGAGCAACTCCTTTTTCACTAGTATATGGATCAAAAGTAGTTCTTCTAGTCAAAATAGAGATCAAATCTTTTCAAGTAGCAATCGAATATGAATTGCCAAAAGTATAATGGGCTCAATAGAGACACGATAATCTCACTCTCTTGGATAGCTAAAGGCTCAAGGCTCTATACCACACATAATTGTTTCAGACTCGACTAGCCAAGACCTTCAACAAAAGAGTAAAGTTCAAGAGTATGAAAGCATGCGACTAGGTGCTAAAGCAAACAAGATAGAACATTCCAAACGCTAGAGGGAAATTCAGACCAAACTGGGAAGGCCCATACCTTGTCAAACATGCCCTATCAAAAAGAGCAATCAAGCTAATGGATTCTGAAGGCAATAAATTCTTCGAACCTATCAATATAGACCAACTGAAGAGGTACTACGTCTAAGGAAAAAAATCATCATCCCACTTAGTTGAAAACCTAAAAATGGCAGCTCAAGCAAAAGTTAGGGATTTCCCATTGAGTTGAAAACATAAGAACGACAACTCAAGAAAAATTAGGGAAAGAGAGAAAATACTTAACTAAAAAACCTGAGAAGGATAATTAAGGACATGGGTAACCTTAAGTTCAAAATTTGTACAAATGCACCTATGCTTTTCTTAAATAATTACAGTGAAATGAGAATGGTTTCCAAATTATGCAAAATTTCTTTGAAAAGTGCAACACATTTTATCATCATGAATTGCATTAAGCATGTTTTTCATTACATGACCATAATTCATACCATCCTCTCTGAGCTCTCTCTTAAAGATTAGCCATTATTGTCAAAGCCAAAAAAAAAAAGCCTAGCTAGGCATGAAAAGCTCCAAAGGGAGACACCCTAGGCAAAAAAGGGAAGAAAAAGAAAACTCAACTAAGTGTGAAAAGCTCCAAAAAGGAGATGCCTTAGGAAAAAAGGGAAAAGAGGAAAACAATAGTAATGGCAAACATCATCATCAATGATACACAACAACAAGTATATACAATCATAATTGTACAAGCATCATACAACATGCATGACAAATGCCTAAATACAACACCCATAGTCCATAACCTAGGGAAAATAATACAGTAAAGCAAACCATAGGCCAAAAGTCCTACACCTAGCTCCTAAAATAACTACATTAGTCATGGTTGCCATTAGAAGTAAGCACTAATCATGCTCAAGCATCCCCCTCATCTGATCATGACTCATCATTGTTCATCGAAAAGGATGCTAGCAATGACTTTAGCTCACTTATGTAATCACAATAAGCTACACACTCTCACTCCCATTCACAACTAGTGAGATGGTGCTCAACCTACATTACATAGTGCCTATCATACACTTACACATAAAATATGTGCATAAAATAAGCAAGTACAATAAAGAAGGCAAACCCTCTAAGTAGTAGCAAACTCCAAAAAGCACTATTGCACACTCCATGCAACAGTATACCAGTACTGACCAGAGGAGATATGACTATACAAAAGCAAGTAAATAAGTCAACCACCACTCACCAACTAAATGAAACATAGGCAAGAATAATTGGAGAACATGAACATGGGTAGCATCAACAAGAGTAACACCTGACTGAGGAATGCTAGGTCTAGGCAAATCAAAACTCACTACTCTACCAAGGATATCCATCCTAAGCAAAGAGAAAGATGGTTGAGCTGTATAGTCCCCAAGAGTAGCACTATCAGAAGCCATACCACTAGCATGGGCAGTTGCCTCAGTATGGAATGTGCCCTCATCCTCCTCAAAATGAGATCCATATCTTCTTTGATGTTGTTATAGATAAGTTCTCACAACTCCTATCAATTATAGCTTATTAATAATAAAGTTTGCTATATGCTTGCACCAAAGTAGGAATAAAAGCTTACCACCTCGATGACCTGCGTGATGGCCTAATCCTCAAACCTAAAGGATGAGATGCATCTGCCTGAGAAGGTAAAGGTGGAGGAAAGATCCCATTAGCTATAACATCAATCATTTGAGGGATCAATACATAAACATAAGGCAAACCCACACTCTCTAAAAGGCTCTCAAAGGGGAATCCTATCATAATAGCAGTAAGATCATCACCACAAAGCTCATGGCCCTATAACATGTCACCAGGAGGAGGGATAAGAACTCTCCTCATATATAGGCTATCCCACCAATGATGGACTTGCTCGCCCAAATACCACACTCTACTGATGAGGCCAGAGAGCGAAACTTGTCTCTCCATCAGCTGTTATGTTGTAGATGGTAAAGTTTAATGTGTGCCTAAGATTTTAGCAACCATGACATTGTTTGAGCTTAAGGCTTTAGAGAACACACTAACCACTATCACAAAGACATGGCATAGAGATGAGGAGTCACCACCTAGGATAATAATCGGGACAATTTGAAAAATGATGGTACTCGATTCTCTAAAGGAAAGCCAGCACCACAACCAGTAGATTCTGGATATGAAATACTAACTTCTTTCAGTCTTATGTTCATTTAGAATTACTTTAGGAATTATTATCTTATCCTCTATTTACATGCATTTTCATATAAACTCTTATTAAAAAAATCAACTCCAAGCAAACTAGACATGGAAAATACATGTAAATAATGCATTCATTTAAATTCATAATCCCTAGGTTAGTCTAATCTACATCGATTTTAATTAAATAGGCTACATGTTTTAATTTATAAGTGAGCCTAAATACTAATGGGCCTAATTCCTATTCAATTTTATTTAAGTGAACCTAAGTCTTTTTATTTTAATTCTAAAATGGGCCTAAATCTACAAATTATGAAATATTCAAATTAGTGATCCTAGTTCTACATATTTATAAAGTGATATTAAATCTACAAATTATGAAAGAGGCTTAAATTAAATGGGCTAAGTCAAAATTAATTAAATTAGGTGGTCCTATGTCTAAATTAACTAAGTGGGCCTAAGTTTTCTTTATCCTAAGTCTAATTAATTATGGGCCTAAAAAGGCCTTTTTATTAATTAAACCTAAAAAACCTAAATTTATTAAATAGGTTAAAGCCTAATGTGGGCCTAGGGCCCAAAACACATAAAAATAGAAAAACAAGCCCAAAACAATCAAATAAAAGATCAAACAATTAATCAATCTTATTCTAAAAACCCTAATTTAATTAAAGTGACTTTAAACAAAAATAAAATAAAACAAGCAACCCTAATTCTATCCACTTAAATCTAATTCAGTTTTAATTAAACATCCTAATGATTTCTATAGCCATTAATTTTAATTAATTACCTAATTTTACTAACCAATTAATTAAAATAAAACACATAAGCACATACACCAAATTTTATTATTCCTACTTTTGGGGCTATTATAATGATCTACTAAAAAATAATAAGAGAAAAAAATTAATACAATCCCAAAAATAAATAAAAAATAAAATAATAATAAATAATTAAATAAAAAACCTAGAAACTATATTTAGCTATAAGGTTCAAATCCATGGCATTCCATGGTCCTTTATAGATTTTATTCTCCTAGTAAGATCGTTATATAATCCCCTCCATAATCACCATCACAAAAGGGTAAAACAATGATTAGTGAATAAAATTATAATACAAAATTTAATAAAATTGAAATTTAATAAAATCAAAATAATAAAAAAAGAAAAATAAAATAAGGTAGGTATAAGATAATGTTTATGGATGCAAAATAAATTGCCCCTCAGACTAGTGAGATCATCATTGTTTTCTTTTAGTAGGCTTTCAAAAACTTGTTATTCTTCTTAAAAATCTCCTGCTTCTTGCTTACCAAACGAATAAATCACAAAAAAATTTTGTGTACTGCCTAAAGAAAAGTCTTGAGAGCTTCAGGAAGAAAAGAGGTCAAAAAAATTTACAAAAATGACTAAGGGTTAAGAGTTAAGAGTCCACAGTTCCCTCTCCCCGTGTTCCCCTTCCAGGAGCTTAAACTCTCTTTTTATTAGAAAAAGCTAAAAAACCCTAAGTCCTACGTATTCAAGAGTTTCAATTTTAAAAGGACTTTATTTCCTAAAAATTTAGATAAATCCCAAAAATAAATTTAAGAAATTTTTTAGCCAATCAAAACTTAGGAAAAATATTTTTTATTTTTTGCAAAAATATAAAAAATGAACGAAAAAGGTGTAATTCTGATTTGAATTATAGAATTCTAATCAGAATTCTATAATTCCAATTTTTTAAAATTTTAATTACAAAAAGACCCCTAAAATAATTCAAAATTTTCAATTAGGTCTTAAAAAGTATTACAATTAAGTCCTTAAAAAACCATTAAACTCTTTTTTGAAAATGCATTTAGACTTTTGAAGTTTCAAACTTCAAGTGTTAAAGACCTACTTATAATATTTTCATTATTGGAGTCCTTTGTCGCATCCATATTTTGTTATCCCAAAATTTGGTGGTAACAATTGCCCCCCTTTGTGGCTGTTTGCTTGAAAAATTACAGCAAAGCAAAAAATCATACAAATTTTTAAGAGTAAAGTTTGGGTACTTACCTATGCTTCTTGAGGCTTTTGTCTATAAGTAATCATTTGTTCATGATGAATGCTTGTGTTTTGCATACAACACTATGCATAAACTTAAAACATTTGAGGAAACACAATACTCGGATGTATAGTATTAGTTTGAAAGAATACATCACACTAGGTCGTATAATGTTGACTATAGTCAGTCATATAGTTTGAATTGGAAGGATGCATTGTATTTAGTCATACAATGTCGACTATACTTGGTCGTATAGTCTAGGTTGAAAGAGGTGCATCATACTCAATCATACAATGTTGATTATACTCAGTTGTATAATCTTAATTAAAATGGCACATTGTACTCGATCATATAATATTGATTACACTTAGTCATATAGTCTGAATTGAAAGGATACATTGTACTTGATTGTATATTGTCGACTATACTCGATCGTATAATGTCGACTATACTCGGTCATATAGTTTTGTTTGAAATGGCACATTGTACTCGGTCATACAATGTCAACTACACTCAATCGTATAATCTAAATTGAAAGGATACATTGTACTCAGTCATATAATGTCGACTATACTCGATCGTATAGTCCTAATTGAAATGACACATTGTATTCGGCCATACAATGTCGACTACACTCAATCATATAGTTTGAATTGAAATGACACATTATACTCAGTCATACAATGTCAACTACAGTCAGTCGTATAGTCTGAATTGAAATGACACATTGCACTCAATCGTACAATGTCAACTATACATGGTCATATAGTCTGAATTGAAATGACATAATATCCTCAGTCGTACAATGTCAACTATACTCAGTCATATAGTCTGAATTGAAATAACACATTATACTCAGTCGTACAATGTTGACTACACTCGATCATAGAGTCTGAATTGAAATAACACATTGTACTCAATCGTACAATGTCGACTACACGTGGTCGTATAATTTGAATTGAAATGACACATTGTACTCAATCGTATAATGTCGACTATACTTGGTCGCATAGCCTGAATTGAAATGACACATTGTACTGGGTCATATAATTTCGACTATACTTGATCATATAGTCTAATTTCTCTTATGTCGACAATTTAATAATTTAATGAATTATCAAATCATATAGCATTGTAACTTAGGACTAAATTGCAAGAGAAATATTAGAATTAAATGCAAATGAAGTTAAGGGTCTTACAGTGTCGACTATACTCTATCGTATAGTCTGAATTGAAATAACACATTGTAATCAATCGTACAATGTCGACTACACTCAGTCATATAATATGAATTGAAATGACACATTGTACTCGATCGTACAATGTTAATTATACTCAATCGTATAGCCTGAATTAAAATGACACATTGTACTAAGTCATATAATTTTCTCTTATGTTGACAATTTAATAATTTAATGAATGATCAAATCATATAGCATTGTAATTTAGGACTAAATTGCAAGATAAATATTAGAATTAAATGCAAATGAAGTTAAGGGCCTTACAATGTCAACTATACTCTATTGTATAGTCTAAATTGAAATAACACATTATACTTAGTCATACAATGTCTACTACACTCGGTCACATAATCTTAATTAAAATGACACATTGTACTCAATCATACAATTTTGACTATACTCGATCGTATAGTCTAATTTCTCTTATGTCAACAATTTAATGAATGATCAAATCATATAGCATTGCAATTTAGGACTAAACTGCAAGAGAAATATTGGACTTAAATGCAAATGAAGTTAAGGGACTAAAGTGGATGTTTGCTACTTTAATATAAGCTTTACATGTTGTGGATCCATTTCTTCATTTCCTATCCTTTTCTTTTTCTTTGTTTTTCTTTTCCTTTCTCTTGATTTTCAAATCTTGTTTCTTCAATTATTCTTTCATCTAACCTCCAATTTAAGGTCCGTTTAATCCTATGGCTCACCCACAATGTAGACTACATGGAAGAAGCTTTAGATGATCACATCTGATAATATCTCAACTATTTATAAAAAAAAATCTAGGGCTCCATAAAAGGGAAGAGGTGCTCCCTTTGACTTGCTTGCACCTCCACAAATGTTCATAGGCTAAAGATGAGGTAAATTTCTCTTTTGTCTTTGATTCTGCAAAAAAATATATTCCTATTAATATATACACATATTTATGCATGTAATTGTAGAATATCTCTTATACAAATTAGATAAAATTACATGAAATTGTCAATTTTGAAGTAAAATTTTGCACAATTTGTTTTAGCATGTTAGAGGACTAGAGAATTTAGTCAGATTTCTAGATTTCTGGTTGAAAATTTGAATTCCAGATCATAATTTTTGGATTTTTGATAAGGAATCTAGAAATACCAATTGAAAATTTAGATTTTTGATCAAGAATCTAAAAATCTAATCGAAATTATGGATTTTATATCTGAAATCCAATTTTTCGATCTCTCTTTTTTTCAACCTAAAGATAAAAATGAGAATGGACAAAAAAAATAAAAGTTTATGAAGGAATGTAATCCTGTCATTTCTTGAATTTTATTAAAAAACCATTGTAATTCTAGGGTTTCTTTCACTTGGCTTGAGAACTCTTTCATTATTTATTGGGAGAGGTAGTACAACTTATTTGGGCATCTGGCTTCCATCACTTCATCTTTTCTCTATTGACTGCTCGAGGTACATCAGATCACTATTTACTTTTTGCTTTTATCAAGATGTTGATGGATACTACTCACACCTTTCACACATAAGTGGGTGAGCTGACTATTTCTCCCATAAGCTTCTCTGCTACCATTAGGATTACCTTCAAGGGTACCCCAATCTTTTTTATATTCACTATTGCACTCTTCCAGAGGATGCCAAAAGTCACTAGCGTTATTGCACTCTTCCAGAGGATGCCAAAAGTCACTATCATTATTGCACTCTTCCAGAGGATGCCAAAAGTCACTATATTCGTGACTTGCTTGGTTTGTTCCAATATGGAAGAATCAGAAGAATGTGCTTCCTTCTTCTCATGTTCAAGGTTTCAGGAGATTACCCACCACCGTACCTTGCCATATCCTTCAGAAGGTGAGATCCTTGTTATTGATACTGTTAGGCACTACCCTCTTTTATAAGACTAGTCACGAGGTTAGCATTGTGCTTCTTGGTCCCCTTCAAGATATTGCTAGAGTCACTACTTTCGATTGGGGATCTATAGCTCTTGCCTATCTTTACTATAGACTGGATACTATTTGTAGAGGTGTTGTGGTGATGTGCGACTTCTGGCACATTTTGCTTGTATATCTCCTTCGTGTTTTCTACCCCTTTTTAATTTTTACTCTTTCAGTACCCTTTTTCATTTTGACTATTTTTTCCTTTCAGATATGGGCATTGAGATCAAGGTAATCCGAGGTTTTAGTGCTATTAGCTTTGACAAGAGTCTTCCATTGATGCAGGGATGGAGTTCTTCTCATCTTGCTAGTATTAAGTATGACTTACAGACTTATCAAGACTAATTGAACTCTTTAGAGTGGGACCTAGTAAGATAAATTAGTATTTGATCAGTTGTAAAAGTTAAATAAAATTCATTTGAATGAATTTACAGGTCAAATTAGAGTTTTTAGTTGGTGCTAAAGACATCCAGCTATACAATTTCATGACTGATGCTATGAGGCTTGAGACTATGAGGATTTTACTTCCTGGTTATGGTTACTATATGTTTTATCTTGGTGAGCATGTTTATCATTAGTGTATGGGACCTTCCATGAGGCATGTTCCTTCTTTTATTCCCTCTTCCATGTTAAGGAGTTGTAGCATGATTGATATTGAGCTCAAGGTAGCTCTTGAAGGACATGATGCTTTGACTCTACTCAAGCGTTCTTGCCACTATCAGGAGTATATTCGAGAGAATCTCCTAGAGCAGGTTCCCATAGACCCAGTTGAGGTATGCTTTCTGTTACCATTCCTCCTTATCACCACCTTACTTCATTTTCTTCTATTGCTACATATGACATTTATTTCTATGCAAGTTGAAGAAGCTATAGATGTTGCTATGGAAGAGGAGACTGAGGGTGACATTGAGAGGATTGAGTTGGAGGTTAAGCATACTCAACATACTAGCACAGCTAGAGGAGATACTTGCTCGAGTACCATTTTGGGTGATGTTCCCCTACTTGATAGGTCTATATACTATTGGACTCCTACGGTGCAGACTTCCATTAAGCAGCATATGTATTTTGATGCAGCTCAGATTCATAGCCTTTCTCCTCCTAATACTTCACATGTAAGTGCATTTTACATTTCCAATCCTACACAAAATGACACTTGTTTCTAAATTATTATATGTCATTTTGTAGATCCCTCATACACAGGTAGAGTATCTGTATGGACTCATTTCATCCTAGAGATTATTTACTATACATATCACAGATAGTTAGAGGGTTATTATTTACAACAAGTATACAAATGTATGTATGATATGCATGATTTTAACTATTCTTAATGCAACAGAGCTATATTGGAGATCTGAAGCATGGGAATGAGAGGCTTCACCGATAGCTTGCTGGCATTGTTTTTGATGATCATGACATTGAAAATTGTATGCCCCCATAATTTCTTGCATGTTGCTACAACCTTCTAGGACATCAAGGATCATGTACTTAGATTAAGTGGACAAGAGTTGTGTCCATTAATCAAGGAGTTTGAGCTATCCTTGGCTATTTTTTAGACTTGACTGTTGTGATTGCTCTACCTAATCTTAAAATGCAATTTCTTGATAGACTAGTGGCATTCTTTGATATGCCCCTAAGTGACATCTACATGTATGCACATAACCTTGGGACTATTAATAATTCCTCTCTGATTGCTTCTTGTGCGACTAGGGACTAGAACAATACCTCCTAGACAAGGATTGTCTCCTTTTGCTTTTATGCTTAATTTATACTAGTGGCTTCTCATGGAGATGCTGACATAAGGATTGTTAGTATCTTAAAACAAGTTAAAGTTAGAGTTAACCCTGTTCCTATCCTACTTGTTGAAACTATCATTAGGTTAAATCATTTTAAGGTTTTAAATTGATTCTTAGGTAGTTTGCTTCTCCTTTACGTATGTAGCCTTTTTCTTTTTTTTTTTACTTAAGCTGCCCTTTCAGGTTTTAAACTTAGCTTCTTCTTCTTCTTCTTCTTCTTCTTCTTCTTCTTCTTCTTCTTTTTCTTTTTCTTCTTTTAGATTTGGCTATAAGAAAAATTGAGTCTACTTGCTCCTCCCACCAATGCCTTGATTTATCAACCTCATCATCTATAGTCTCATCCATTAAAGATGAAGGACAAGTGTACCATAGATCAATGGATTGATTGGATGAAAGGCATTGTTGACACTGAGACTACATGGATTTGCCCTTGGTGGAAGTTGAAGTTTGTAATCAACAACTTGTATGACCACTGTGTTCCTATTCCTGGGTTGTGCTTTTTGACCTTCTTTTCCATTTCATGCTGTTGCTGTCAATATGGTCATCCATAATTTATTGTAACTATCATATCTAACTTTGAAGGCTTCCCTCTGAGACAAGATTTCTTAGACAAAATAAAGAACCTATGGCCTTACAGAGCATTAAACCAGAACATGCATTTGGATGTTGATATGACTACTGATGACAACTACAAGAACTAGGTTACCATGCAAGCTATAAAACCATCAGGATTTGCTAAGTACAAAAGGACTCAAGTATTATTAGTCGCTTCAACTGTACCATTAGCTTGAGGTCAATAAGGTGATGATTTATAATGCTTGATCTTGTATCTCTATAATAACTTAGTTGTCTCTGCCTGAAACTGAACACCATTGTCTGTCATAACATGATGTGGGATCCCATACCTGCAAATGAGATTCTTCTCAATGAATCTTACCATCTGTCTAGCTTTCAAAGTACCAAAAGGATTATGATTTTATCCATATGGAGAAATAGTCGATTGCCACCACTATATATTTATGCCAGTTCGAGGTAGTTGGTTTTATCTCCCCGAGCTGCAAAGGGCTATGGAGAAATTAAAATATTTAGCATTATAGGGAGAAGATGGTTTAGGTTCCCATGTATCTAGCATTGATGACACTATCTCGCTATCTGGATACAGTCTCTTTCCATGCTCATCCATTATTACCCCTATCAAATTATTTTCTTCATCAGAACCATCCCATTCATATGAGATATATAAACCCCTACATGAATCTCTCTCATCACCTATTCTACTTCATCCTTTTTGACACATCTCAATTGTATTCCATCTATCATTCTTCTATATAATACCCTATGAGGACTTGCATAATGGCGTCCAAGAACTCGAAGGGCATATCTTTCTTTAGAAGTCGCCTCATTTGGGTATTTGCTTTCCTCGATTAATCTCTAAATGTCATAAAACCATGGCTTTTCTTCTTACCCTATCTAAATACTCATAACTAATTCTTCACTATAACATGGAGCTTTCATTTTCATTATCACCAAAGGCTTCATCATGAACCTCATCGGTTTATCCA
The DNA here is from genome assembly GCA_947683625.1 of Mallotus nudiflorus. Classification (NCBI taxonomy): domain Eukaryota; kingdom Viridiplantae; phylum Streptophyta; class Magnoliopsida; order Malpighiales; family Euphorbiaceae; genus Mallotus; species Mallotus nudiflorus. The sequence continues at coordinate 272,832 of CANTUR010000771.1, read as the reverse complement.
ACATTGAAGAAAGCATTGCCAAGGGATCTGCCAATTGATTCTCATCTCTTGGTAAATGCATAAAGAGACACTTCATGAAATTTCTCATTAGCTTCTTTCAATAACAGACATAAGGTTTCAACCTCTCTTCTTTCACTTCACATTCCTCATTAGCCTAGAAAATGACTAACATGGAATCTCCGTACACCAATAAGTCTTTAGCTCTAACTGCTAGTGTTGCTTCTAACCCATAGATGCATGCCTCATACTCAACCATGTTATTTGTCACTTTGAAGTCTAATTTCATAGACATAGGGATGGTTTCTCCTCCTGATGTGATAAGAATCACTCCTAGCCCTGCTCCTCTATTATTCATAGCTTCGTCAAAATAAAGCTTCCATTCACGTCGTTTTATTTCTACTAAGTTCTCATTTGGAAACTCTAAATTCCATTGCTCATTTCCTTTGACTACATTTTGTGCCAGGAATTCTTCTATTGCTCTTCTTTTAATAACCTTGGTAGTGACATACTCAATATCAAACTTAGTCAAAAATGCCAACCATTGCGACATTTTTTAATTAAAGCTGGCACTTAAAACAAGTACCTTAAAAGATCTATCTTTGAAATTGCTTGTGCTTTGTAGGATTGGAAATAATGCCTTAGCTTTCTTGTAGCCTATATCATAATCAAACATGTCTTTTCCATAAGATCATCATACTTCTCTTCATATGGTGGGAACTTCTTACTAAGATAATATACTGCGTACTCCAACCCTTTTGGTCCTTCTTATGCTAGCATTGCCCCCATTATGTTTTCCTTTAAAACCAAATATAAGATTAAGGGTTCACCTTGTCTTGGTGGCCTAAACCCAAGCAGATTAGTAAGATATTCTTTAATCTTATCAAAGGCCTTTTGGAATTCTTCATTCCATTCCATGGGCTAATTCTTCTTTAAGAGCTTGAAGATTGGATCACAAACCATGGTGAGTTTCATAATAAGCTAATGTATTGTAGCTTCCTGATAAACCCTTGTACTTCTTTCTCTGTTCTTAGTGTTGGCATCTCCTAAATGGCTTTAATCTTGTATGGATCGACTTTTATTCCCCTATTGTTGAATTTGTGCCCTAATAACTTTCCAGATGTGACCCTAAAGATGCATTTCTTTGGATTAAGTCTTAGGTTGTATCCTTTTATTATTGTTAGAAACTTATCTAAAGTCTTAAAATGTCCTTTCCTCATTTTTGACTTGACCATCATATCGTCGATGTACACTTCCACTTCTTTGTGCATCATATCATGAAATAGAGCAGTTTCTACCTTTTGATAGGTTACTCCTACATTTTTTAACCCGAATGGCATTACTTGGTAGTAATATATCCCTCATTTCATGATAAAAGTAGTCTTGATCTTGTCCATGACTGCCATCATTATCTAATTATAACTTGAGAACCCATCTATGAAAGAGTACATTGCATTAGATGTTGCCCTATCAATGATCACTTCATATAGGGTAAAGGAAAGTGATCCTTTGGGCATGCTTTGTTAAAATCTCTGAAATCTACACACATTCCAACTTTTCCATCTTTCTTGGAACTAGTACTATGTTTTCGAACCATTAGGGATATTCTACCACTTCTAGGAAATTAGCCTGGATTTTCTTAGCAATTTCTTCCCTTATCTTTTATACCCACTATAGCCTTAACCTATGAAGTTTTTGCTTAACATGTTTAGCCTCTGGATATATCAAAATGCGATGCTCTATAATTTCTCTATCTAGACCTGGCATGTCCTCATAGGTTCAAGCAAATACTACCTTTCTTTTTATTAATATTCTCTCTAATTTTCCCCTTTTTTCAGGAGTTAAATAATGTGATATAGAAATGTGCTTTGGTTGTTCATTTGTGCCCATGTTTAATGAATCTAATTGAATAGAATTAATGTCAAACATACATGAACGATCATTATTAAAATGCATAAGACCATCAGAATCAACATCTCACAAGTAAGTAGAACTAGAGTTCATATCATTGATCACAGAAAAAATAGAGTTTTTTTCCTCAAACATACCAAACATTATTACATTAGTTTTTTCATAAAAAAAACATCATTAAAACTATTATTAATAATGCTAGCTAAATCATGTGGTGGTTCTTTGTTAAGTGGCAAACAAAGCAGCTCTTCAATGGCCTCAGTCATCATTTTCTCAATAATTTCCTTCATTATCTCATAATTGTTGTCTTACACTAGACCCTCAACTATCTACTTCTTGAAGATCTTAAACCTAGGAATGTTTATTCTAGTTACTTGGACATGCTCTTTCTCACCCAGGCAGAGCTTCTCTTTCCTTTCTTTGACAAAGCTATCCTTCAGTGGTCCCATTATAGACGACGGGGTTTAGCGTGCATTGAAGATTTTAGCAACCGCGACACTGTTTGAGCTCAGGGCTCTAGAGAACACACTAACCACTGTCATAAAAATATGGCGTGGAGATGAGGAGTTGCCACCCAAGTAATAATTGGGACAAATCGAAAAGGTTGTACTTGATTCCCTAAAAGAAGACTAGCACCACAACCTGGAGATTCTGGATATGGAATACCAACTTTTTTCCATCTCATGTTCATTTAGAATTACTTTATGAATTACTATATATCCTCTATTTACATGCAATTTCATATAAACCCTTATTCTAGCAGTTAACTCCAAGGTAAACTAATCATGAAAATATAAGTAAATAATGCATTCATTTAAACATATAATCCCTAAATTAGTTTAATATACATGGATTTTAATTAAATGAGCTAAATCTACATGTTTTAATTTACAAGTGAGCTAAAGAATAATTCCTTTTAATTTTAATTAAATAAACCTAAGTCTATTTATTTTAATTCTAAAAATAAGCCTAAATCTACAAATTATGAAGGTATTTAAATTAGTGGACCTAATTCTACATGTTTTAATCCTAAGATGATCTTAAATCTATAAATTATAAAAAAGGCTTAAATTAAGTGGGCTAAATCTAAATTAATTAAATTAAATTAAGTGAGCAAATGTCTAATTTACTAAATAGGCCTAAGTTATTTCTAACCTAAATCTAATTAATTATGGGCCTAAAATGCATTTTAATTAATTAAACCTAAAAGCCTAAATTTATATGGGTTGATTAGCATCTAATATGGCTTAAGGTCCAAAACACATAAGAATAAACAAACAAGCACAAAACATATAAAAATAAATAAACAAGCCTAAAAATAAAATAAACAGGCCTAAAAACAAATAAAACATATTAAAACAATTAAATTAAAGATCAAACAACTAATTAAATTATTTCCTTCTAAACCCTAATTTTCATTAGCATGCAACCTAAATTAATCTACTTCTTCCATTGATTTTAATTAATTACCCCATTGGAACCCTAATTTTACTAACCAATTAATCAAAATAAACAAGTAATCACACATAACTCCACTATTCCCACTATTAGGGCTATTACAATAATCTATTAAAAATAAAAATAATAATTAATACATCCCTAAAAATAAATAAATAAAATAAAGTAATAAAATAAAATAGCAATGAAAAATCCTAGAAATTATATCTCTACAAGGTGTTATCCATGGCATCTCATGGATCTCTGTGGATTTGATTCTCCAAGTATGATCATCATGTGTTTTCCTCCATAATCACCATAAAAAAAAATAAAAATTATGATTAGTGAATAAATAATAAAACAAAAATAAAAATTAATAAAATAAAAATAAATAAATAAATCAATCAAATAAAAGCAAATAAAGAGAAAGTGATGATTATGGATGTTTCTTAATGAAGTGCTCCTTAGATTTGTAGAATCATCGTTCTTGATAGGAGTTCGAAAATTATTCTTTAAAAATTCTTCAAAGATCTTTTAATCAAGCAATTAAGCAAACGAAATTTTATAGAGAATAAGATTTTTTTTCTCTTTTTTCTTCTTTCTTTTCTTCTCATTTTTCCTTCTTCTTTTTCCCTCCTTCTTTTCGATTTTTTTCTATTTTTTCCTCTACCTTTTTATTTTTTTCCTCCCCTTTTCAGAACAAAAACCCTCCTTATATAGGGACACATCTTGAAATCCTAGTTATAAATTGATTCCTAAAAGACTTTTATTTCCTTAAAAAACATTATTAAAATAATTTTAGGAGAATTTTAGACTAATTAGGACTCAATTTATCTAGATTCAAGATTTATCTAGAAAAATCAAGAATTTTTTTAAGGAGTCTAATTTTGACTAGAATTGTGTAATTCCGATTGAAATTTCATAATTCCGATAGGAATTACGTAATTCCAATCACCTTTTTTTAATTTTTAATTACATAAAGGTCCTTGAAAGAATTTAAGTTTTACAATTAGATCCTTAAAAAGCATTACAATTTAGTCCACAAAAATATTAAATCCTCTTTTTAAGAAAATGCACTAGGTCGTACAATGCCAACTACACTCGGTCATATAGTCTTAATTAAAGATACATTGCACTTAGTCATACAATACTGACTACACTCGGTTTTATAGTCCATTTTGAAAAGAAACATTACACTCGATTGTGTGATGCCGATTATACTCGATTGTATAATCTTAATTGAGGATACATTGCACTTGGTCATACAATGCTGAATACACTCGGTCGTATAGTCTGTTTATGTTGCAATCCATTCATTACTTGCCTTTGATAATGCTGACTAACAAAATTAATAATTCATTGAATTATTAAATTAGGAGACATTGCATTTCATGATTAAATTGCAAGGAAAAGAATAGACTTAAATGCAAACTAAAAGCTAAAGGACTAAAGTGGAACTTTTCCTTTTTAATATACACACTTTTTCCTTTTGCCGATTCATTCCCTCTTCCTCCTATCCTTCTTCATTTTTTTCTTTTTCTCTTCTTGTTCATTTTCTCTTGATTTTTAAATTTTTCTTTGTCAATTATTCTTTCATTTAAAGTCCAATTTTGAATCTGTCTAATCCTATGACTTACCCACAATGCAGACTACATGGGAACAGTTCCAGATAGTCAAATCCCATCACTTCACATTTGCATTTTCCTCAAAATGATTTGGGACTCTATGAAAGTGAAGATGTGCTTCCTTTAACTCATTTACACCTTCATATATGCTTTCAAGTTGGAAATGAGGTAAATTTCCTATATGTGTCTTTAATTCTACAATAAACACATTTATTTTAGTATGTAAAATTAATATGTTCATGCATGCAATTATAGAATATTTGTTAGACTGATTAGATATAATTTATGAAAAATTGACAATTCAAAATCAAAATTTTAAAAATATTTTCAAATTTGCTAAATTTCTCATCAGGATTTTGAATACCATATTGGAATTCTTAGATGTCCAATCCGATTTCTCAGATTTTCGATCGAAAATCTAGAAATTCGATCAGAATTTTAGATTTTTGATTAAAAATCCAAGAATCCGATCGGAAATCTGGATTTCTAATTAAATGTTTAAAAAATTAGAAAATTGGATTTCTTATTTTTTAAAAAAAATTTAATTAAAATAAAAAATGAAAAAAATAAAAAATTTAGGAAAAGAAAAAATAATCCTATAATTTTCTGAATTTTTTAGAAACCACTAAAATTCTTAGGTTGCTTTCACTTGGCTCAAGAACTATTCCATGACTTGTCTGGCGAGGTAGTACAACATATCATAGTGTCTGGCTTTCATTGTTGCTTTACCGACTGCTCGAGGTAAGTCAGACCACTACTCACTTTTTGCTCTTATTAAAAGGTGGATGGACACCACTCACACTTTTCATACACGAGTGGGTGAGCTTACTATTTCCTTAATGAGTTTCTCTGCTATTACTGGGATTGCATTCGAAGGTGCCACATTCCCCTTTGATATCCATTACTGCACTCTTTTGGAGGATACGAGGAGTCGCTACATTCGCGACTTGCTAGGGTTTATTCCAACATGGAAGAATCGGAAGAACATGCTTCTTTCTTTTCTCGTTTAGGGTTTTAGGAGACTACCTACCACTACACCTCGCTAGATTCTTCAAAAGGTGAGCTGCTTTTTATTGATATAACTTGGCACTACTCTCTTTTGCGAGATTGGTCATGAGGTTAGCATCGCTCTTTTTAGTCCCCTTCAAGATCTTGCTATGGTCTCTACTTTAGATTAAGGATCTGCAGTGCTTGCTTATCTCTACTATAGATTGGATACTGTTTGTGGAGGTGCTGTGACGATATGCAATTTTTGGCATGTTTTGCATTTATGTCTCCTATCCTTTTCAACTTTGCTTATTTTCACATTTTCCTCTTTATTTCTTTCATATCCTCTCTTTCAGATTTAGGGCATTAAGATTGGAGTGGTCCAAGGCTTTAGTGCCATTAGCTTTGATAGGAGTCTTCCCTTGATGCAGAGGTGGGATTCCTCTTATTTTGCTAGCATTAGGCATGACTTGTAGACTTATCGAGATTAGCTGAACTCCTTAGAGTGGGACTTGGCAAGACAAATTTGATCTTTAGTATTTCATAAATTATAAAAGTTCAATAAACTTAAATAAATAATTTTGTAGGTCAGATCAGATTGGTTGGCTGGTGCTAAAGACATTTAGTGATATGATTTTATAAGAGCAGCTGTGAGGCTTGAGACTATAAGAGTTCTACTCCCTAGTTATGGCTGCCAAATGTGGTATCTTAGTGAGCATGTTTATCATTAGCATATGGGACCTTCCAGGAGGTGTGTTCCTTATTTTATTCCCTCTTCTATGTTACAGAGTAATAGCATGACTAGTCTCGAGCTCAGAGCAGCTCTTGAGGGATATGAGGCTTTGACTCTGCTCGAGCGTTCACATCATTATTAGGAGTACATTCAAGAGAATCTCCTAGAGCAGGTTCCTACAGACCTAGCTAAGGTATGCTTTCTATCACTACTTTATTTCATCTCATTCATCCCTTTGTATGACATTTAATTCTTGCACAGATTGAAGGAGTCCTTAATGTTGCTATGGAGGAGACTGAGATGATACCGAGGAGACTAAGTAGGAGGTTGAGCCTACTCATCATAGTTAGGCTGCTCATGGTGATACTTCCTTGAGCACTATTTTGAGTGATGTTCCCTCCTTTAATAGGTCCATGTATTATTGGGCTCCCATGGTGTAGACTCCTGTTGAGCAGCATATGTACTTTTATGCAGCTCCAATTCCTAGTTTCTCTCCTCTTGATGCTTCACATGTGAGTTTGATTTTCCATTCCAACCCTACACAAACCAGCACTTATTACTGAATTAGTAAACTTTATTTTATAGGTCCTTAGGACACAGGCAAAGTATCTATATAGGCTTGCCTCTTCCCAAAGATTATTTACTATCTAGATTACAGATACTTGGAAGGTTAGTTTTTTCAACAAATATGCAAATGTATGCATGTTATTTATGATATGCATGATTCTGACTATTCTAAATGCAACAACGTTATGCAGGGGATCTTGAGCATGAGAACGAGAGACTTCGACAATAGCTTAATGGTCTTGACTTTGATAGTCATGATGTTGGGACTTCTATGCCCCTAGATCAGAGTGACTATCCAACTAGAGGATGGAGCCCTTAGCTAGATACTAGAGTTGACGATGATTGATTTTCTTTAGGACTTGTGTTAACATGACTGTACTTTGGATGCTTCAGAATTGTTTCCTTTTATGAGTGAATTTTGGACCTTTATTTTAGACCAAACCCCTTTTTTCGTGCTAAAAATGCTAGAAATCTAACTGGCATTCTAGATTTTTTATCAAAATTTCCTATTTCCTATCGGATTTCTAGAATTTTGATTGCGAATTCATCCTTTATTCTACATATTTTCCTATTCTGATACGAGTTTGGTCCAAAAATGACTATAACAAATCCTAATCTTATCCGTCTTCTACAAACACAATTAGGAGAATCCTAACCCCATCAACATCATCTCTTTTTTGAAGTTATTTAAGAGTCGCATATAAGTCTATTATGCATCCCTCTCTTTATTTCTCTTTATCATGACACAAGCTACTCTCAGCTTGATGAAGACATTTCTTAAGACCATGAACGAAGATTATTGGAACAGAGTGCTACCTTTCCATGCCAAATCCCTAAAATCCCTTCAATAGCTAAAAATAGATAGCAATTACTTACATGTTGCTGCTACACTTTGGGATGCTAAGGATCATGTATTTAGATTCAATGGACAAGAGTTATGTCCGTTAATTGAGGAATTTGTTACTATTATTGGATGCTCATTAGATTCAACCACTATAATTGCTCTCCCTGATCTTGCAATGGAATTTCCCAATACACTAGTAGCATTTTTTGATATGCCCCCGAATGTCATCTGCATGCATGCACACAATATTAGTACTATTAGTCTTCCTTTTCTGATTACCTCTTGCAAAGCTAGGGATAAGGACAATGTTGCTTGGATCAAAACTGTCACTTTTTGCTTGTATGCTTAGTTTCTGCTAGTGTTTTCTCATGGAGATGTTGATGTAAGAAATATCAGTATCTTAGAATAAGTAGAAATGGGAGCTAATCCTATACCTGTCATCCTTACTGAAACTATTATTGGGTTAGATAATTTCAAGGTTCAAAGATGACTCTCAGGCAGTTTGCTTCTCCTTCAAGTATGTAACCCCCTTTTTTTAGATTTGGTTATAAGAGAAGTTGAGTCTGCTTAATGCTCCTCCGATTGTTTTAGTCTATCAACCTCATCATTTATAGTCTTATCCTTTAAAGATAAGGGACAAGAATACTATAAATCAATGGATTGATTGGATAAAAGGCCTTGTTGATATTGAGATTACTTGGATTTGTCTTTGGTAGAGATTGAAATCCATGACCATCAACCTGTATGCCAACTGTGTTCCTATTCTTGGGTTGCACTTTTCAACCTTTCTTTCTCCCTCAAACCTTTTCCGCCAGTATGGTTGCCCCTAATTCATTGTGGCTGTTACAACTAACTTTGAAAGCTTCCCTTTGAGACAAGACTTTCTAGACAAAGTGAAGAACTTATGGCCTCGCAGAGCCTTAGAGCGGCTTATGCACCTTGATGTTGACATGACTACTGATGATGACTACAAAGCTTGGTTGTCATGCAATCTATAGAGCCACTAGAATTTACTAGCTACAAAAGGACTCAAGTGTTATTAGATGAGTCACAAAAGAAAAAATAGAAATGACAATAGTGGTCTCATAAGTTTGATTTCTTATGTTTTATTTTTCCTTCACCTTTATGCTTTGTAATAAGATAGAATATGCAACATTTGACAGAAATATTATTTCAATTTATTTCATTAATTAAGGAAAAAATGACTACATTTAATACATTATATGATGTAACTCCTGTTATCAGCTAGTCCTTTCAAATTTTCTAACTAAACATTTTTCCTCACTTTTATTTCCCTAATTTCTGTCTAATAAGCCCTTTGCTAGTTTTCTTATTAACGGGATCATTTCTTTTATTTTATTCCCTTATTTTTTCCTGCCAGCCCTTTGCAGGTTTTTTGAACAGCGGGAATGTCCTAACTTCTGCTTGACTAGCTTTTTTAGGTTTTCTAGCCAACAGACTTCTCTTTTTTTTAAAGGTAGTATTTCTTGAGATGATCCAGATTGATTGGCTCAGTGAACTCATTCCCTTCTAGATCGATTATCTTTGCAACTCCTTTGAGCAGGATTGTCTTGACTAAATATGGTCCTTCCCATTTTGGTATGAATTTTCCTCTTGGATCAAATACCGTCACCCTTGTCTACTTTAACACCATATTTCCAACTTTTATCTTTCTCAACTTAACCCTTTTATTGAAAGCTCTAGCTATTCTCTTCTGATAAATCTGAGTATGAAATAGAGCATTGATCCTTTTCTCATATAAAGAAACGAGGTGATCAAATCTCTTTTGTATCCATTCACTCTCAAGAATTTTTGCTTCCATAACGACTCTTAAGGATTTAATTTTTGTCTCTATAGGAAAAACCACTTCACAACCATATACTAATAAGAACGGAGTTTGTCCCGTAACAGTGCATGTTGTAGTTATGTATCCCCATAAAGCAAAAGGGAGATATTCATACCAATCTTTATGCATTTTCACCATCATAGAGATAATCTTCTTTATGTCTTTATTAGCTACTTCAACTGCACCATTAGCCTGAAGTCGATAAGGCGAGGACTTATGATGCTCAATCTTGTATCTCTACAATAATTCAGCCATTTTTGCCTCGAACTAAACACCATTGTCTGTTACAACATGATGCAGGACCCCATATCTATAAATGAGATTCTTCTCGATAAACCTTGCCATCTGTCTAGCCTTTAAGGTACCAAAGGACTATGCTTCTATCCATTTAGAGAAGTAGTTAATTGCAACTACTATATATTTATGCCCATTCAAAGTAGTTATTTTTACTTCCCCTATTATATTTATTCCCCAGGCTACAAAAGGCCACAGAGATGTTAAATTATTTAGCACTGTAGGGGAAAGATTATTAAGGTTCTTGTGTACTTAACACTGATGACATTCTCTTACTACTCAGATACAGTCCCTTTCCATGCTCATCTAGTAATATCCTTGCCAAATCATTTTCTTTGCTAGAATCATCTCGTTCATGTGAGGTCCACAAACTCCTGCATGAATCTCTCTCATTGCCTATTCTGCTTCATCCTTCTTAAGACATCTCAGTTGTATTCCATTCAACATCCTTCTATATAATATCCCATCATGACTTGCATAATGGCATGCAAGAACACGAAGAGAATATATTTCTTTGGAAGTTGCTTTATCTGGGTATTTCCTTTCCTCAATAAATATTTGGATGTTGTAAAACCATGGCTTTTCTTCTGGCCCTATCTGGATACTACTAACTTATTCCTTACCATAACACAAAGCTTTTATTTTCATTATTAATAAAGGCTTCATCATTAATCTAGTCAGTTTATCCCATATTAAAGAAAGTGTTGCCAAGGCATCTGCCATTTGATTCTCATCTCTTGGTAAATACATGAAAAGACATTTAGTGAAATTCCTCATTGGCTTTTTCAAATAGTAGAGGTCAGGTTTTAACCTCTCTTCTTTTACTTCCCAATCCTCATTAGCCTGACTAATGACTAATAAGGAATCTCCATAAATTAGTAGGTCTTTAGCTCTAACTACTAGCGCTACTTCCACACCGTAGATGCATGCCTTGTACTCATCCATGTTATTTATGACCTTGAAGTCTAATTTCTTGGCCATTAGGATGGTTTCTCCTCTTAATGTAATAAAAATTACTCCTAGCCTTGCTCTTCTATTATTCACAGCTCTATCAAAATAAAGCTTCCATTCATGTTCTTCTATTGCTACTAAGTTCTCATATGAAAACTCTAGATTCCACTACTCATTTCCTTCAACTACATTTTAGGCTAGAAATTCTGCTACTGCTCTTCCTTTGATGACTTTAGTAGTGATGTACTCTATATCAAATTTAGTTAGAAGTACTAGCCATTAAGACATCTTTCTAGTCAAAGCTAGTGCTTGAAACAAGTACCTCAAAGGATCTATCTTTGAGATAGCTTGTACTTTGTAAGACTAGAAATAATGCCTTAGCTTCTTTGTAGCCCAGATCATTATCAAACATTTCTTCTCCACCAAATTGTACTTTTCTTCATATGGCAAAAACTTTTTACTGAGATAACACACTACATATTCCACCCTTTTTGGTCCTTCTTGTGCTAGCATTGCCCCCATTGCCTTTTCTTCTAAAGCCAAATATAAGATTAAAGTTTTACCTTACCTTAGTGGTCTTAACATAGGCAGGTTAGTAAGGTATTCCTTAATCTTATCAAAGGATTTTTGACATTCTTCATTCCATTCCAGTGGCTGATTCTTCCTCAAGAGCTTGAAGATTAGATCACAGACCATGGTAAGTCTCGTAATAAACCTAATGATGTATTATAGTTTTCCAATAAACCCTTGTACTTCCTTCTCCATTTTTGGTTTTGGCATCTCTTGGATGGCTTTTATCTTACCTAGATTGACTTTTATTCCTTTGTTGCTGATCATGTGCCCTAATAAATTTTTAGAAGTTGTTGGGTTTCGTGATACAAATGCAATGGAAAAATTAAAAATTTATCACATTCCCAAACTTGGATCCATGTAATTCGACTACTTGATTAAATCTAGGATTTCAAGAATCTCACCAAAACGCAGAAGAGGCAATATTTTCTGGAAGGAGGAGAGGAGGTTCACACCAATGACACCTTACCTCGAGCCTTTTGCTTTGGTTATTCAAATCAAGACGTCTCCAAAAGGATGCATCCTCTATAGGTATCCATATGAACAGCCCTTCACAAAATGAATTGGAGTGTGTGTGCTAGCAACCTCCTTGATTGTCTCACAAATCAAGAACAAAAGAAAAACTTTGTCTTTATTTTCTAAGAAGAAAGAAAACGAATTTGGAGGCAGGAAAAACAAGTGTGTGAAACCCTAGAGAATATAACATATTTATAGACTCCAAATTAGGGTTTCACCTACCAATGACCTTTTGATAATTTCCATTTATTATATTATGATTTTTTTTTAAAAACAAATCAGAAATAATATCTTATTTATTTATTTAAAACAAAATTTATCTTAAATAAATAAATAAAACACTTTAATTATTTATTTCCACAGAGTTTTTATTTTGGGCTTATTAAACCCATATTCATTTTAGGCTTTTTCTAAGTGTGTGACCCTGTAGGTTCACATAACATTGGTAGTGGGCCTAAATATTTATTTAGGCCTACAAGTCAGAAGTGGCCTCTAGCAAGACATTATGACTACCTAAGTCATGTGAAGTCAATAATCCGACAAAACCTAATTACAATGAATTTTATCATCCCTTTATCACATGATATCTTAATTAAACATAAGGCATAGAATGTCATCCTTATATAGTTCAATATTATGACTTGATTCCAAGTAGACTGAAAATGATAACTCTTTATCAATTCATTTCAGCATGGCCATGCATTTTCCTTCAGTCTGTCTCATCAAGGGGCCCATAGATATCTTTCTCATATTAATGAGGAATAAATCCCTTCTAAATCACTCATATTCCTCACATAACTAATTTCATATCCAACAACATCCTATTTAATCATCTGATTAAAGACAATGTTAGAATGTGTCAAAACATAAAATAACTATGTATAAATCCATGATGATTTCAAGGTCAAAGGACCAAGATAAAATTATTATGATGAGAAATACTTATGATAATAATCTATATAGTATTTTCATAGTGGGTCAATCCAGTACATGATCTCTCATTATGTACCTATAAGTTGACTTAATATCTCATATTCATGATTAGTAAAACATAACCATCAGTCAACTTCATACTAGCCTCAATACTTTAATATTTATATATAATGAATAAATGGATAGGGATAATTAGAATAGAATTCTTATTTTAATTTAAGGGTTTTACTATCAAGTCACATACTTGATGACCTTAGTAAGAATTAACCATTCATATAATTATCATAAAATTAAATGATAATGAAATACCTCTTTATTAATAAAATAAGAAAGTCAATGCATAATCGCAAATGATTGACCTAGTGCATATCACTAACAATAAGAATAATAAAATAAAAGCCCACTACGTTGAAAACCTAAAAGGGCAGCTTAGGCAAAAGTTAAGGCAAAATAAATAAAAGTGCATACCTGAAGAATAAGTAATCTACCTGAAAAATGGTTATGAGTCTCAAAACTATCTAGCCCAATGATGGTCTCAGCAAGGATAACTAGCATAGGGTTAGTCCCTAAGCTCCACCTATTCCAAAATAGTGACAATGGATGTATCGACACCACCATGGTGAGAAACTAGCAAAAATTGAGTATATAAGCAGAAAGCAACTATTCTAGTCCAAAAAGCAGTGTTCTTATCCCGAGTCCCATAGATGGTGATTAGAGAAGAAAGATTGATGGTCCCAAGGTATACCTATACATGTAAATATCAGCTGAGGGCAAATTAAAGAACGCAACCAATCTGCCAGGAAACTGCATCTCCAAATCAGGAAGGGCTATTATAGTAGTTGAGTATAATGTGCATCCTAGAATAGCAGTAAACTCTTTAATCATTGGACAAAGCTCTTGCTTATTAAACCTGAATACATGGTCCTTGACATCCCAGAAGGTAGCAGTAGCATGTAGGAGATTATTATTGATAGTCAGGTGCTGAAGAGATTTCAGGGATTTGATGTGGAAAAGTTAAACCTTATTCCAATCATCACCATTGAGACTTTTAACAAATTTCTTCATTGTTTGAAGAGATGCTTGAGTCATGATGAAGGTATAGAGAATGAAGGAGAATGCCTCTTATATGGTCTTATATAGGGAAAGAAGATGAGTTAATATGGGAAAAGGATTTTGCTAGCAAAGAAAGATGTGGATAAGGTGATAGAATCTGAGAAGGATCGGGATAAATAGATAATTGGGAAGATAATCCATTCTTTTAATTATTTATCCAATATTATCCATCTTAGAAAAGGATTAAGATAAATGGATAATTAATTAAAAAGGATAATGTTCATTAACTATCTTTTTTAAGTATTTATTTATAAAAAAAATTCATTAAGATGCAAACACTATTTCAGTTCTATCTACCAGTGTTCGAGACAATGCAGGAATAAAAATAACAGTACAATAGAGAGCAGTCGGATACAGACCCACAGAAAGTCAGGAATACAAAAACTCTAAATCACTCATCTCATGCTCTGGTATTAGGGTATAGGCTCCATCCTCTAGTAGGGTCATAATGATGATATGTGTCTGGAGGTCTAGCAAATGAAGTCCCAACACTATACGAATTAAAGCCCAAGTCTACAAGCTACCGATGAAGAATCTTGTTCTCCCGCTCTAGACCTCTGGAATAGCTCTGCATACATAGAAAACATCAGATTATAAGCATTACATGCATAGCATGCATACATTTGCATTTTCTCATTGTAGGTGCTTACCCGCCAACTGTTTGTAACCTGCATCGTGAATAATCTCTGAGATGAGGAAAGTCCGTATAGATACTTTGCCTATGTCTAGGGAATCTGTTTTGTAAAATGTTTACTAACATCAATGTCAAGTGTACATATCCATATAAGAAATAAGTCAAATAGACTCACATGAGAAGCATTTGATGGACAAAAGCTAGGAAGTTGAGCATCACCAAACTGCATCTGCTGCTCAATTGGAGCCTAAATAGCGGGAGCCCAGTAGAAGATAGACTTGTCTGGAAGAGAGACATCACCAAGCGTAGCGCCGACAGAGGCCCCATCAGGCTAGTCCCAACATACTATGGACTGGACCTGGACTCAAACCTCTCAGTGTCAGGGCCGGTCTCAAGATCAGGGATAGTCTCAATCTCTTGAACAGTCTTAGTCTCTACCTCCTCCGCTTCAACAAATAAGAGAGCAGATCTCTTCAAACTAAAAAAATAAAGTTATTCACAAATCCCAGAAAGATAATTGAAATCATTAGGAGATACCTCAACATCACTAATGGGAATATGCTCTAAAAGGTTCCCTTGGATATACTATCAATAATGGCAAGATCGCTCAAGCAAATTTGAAGCATCATACCCTTACAGTGCCTCCCTCAACTCTAATCTAGCAAGATCATAACTCCATAGCATAAAAGCAGGAATACCAAAAGGGGCACGTTGCCTAGTAGGTCCTACAAACCATCAATATACTCACTCTCCAAGATACCACATCTTGCAACCATATCCAGGAAGTAGAATCCTTAGTGTCTCTAGCCTCACTGCACCAACCATGAAGTCGTATCACTGGAAATCATCAGCACCTTCCAACCAACTAGGATCAACCTACAAATTTTCATTTTCATTAGCTGAATTAAGTTTCACTAACTAATACTAATGATTCTATTATTTTTCTTACCAGATTCCATTCTAGAGCATTCAGATGGTCACAGTACGTCTGAAGTGTGTTCCTGATACTAGCAAGGCAAGATGAACCCCATCTCTACATTAAAGGCAGGCTCCTGTCCAGACTAAAAACACCAAAACCTTGAACTAGCCCAAGCTCAATACTCTAGATATGAGAAAGAAAAGGAGTTAGTAAAATCAAGAGAGGGATTAGTAAATATGCAAAATTAAAGGCAAATAAGAACATACATGTAATGCATGCCAAAAGCCGCACATGGTCACTATGCCTCTATAAACAATGTCGAGTCTGTAGTAGAGATAAGTAAGTGCTACAGATCCCTAATCAAGAGTGACAACCTAGTCTAAGTCATGCAGGGGGCCCATAAGAGCAATGCTCACCTCATGACTAGTCTCATAGAAAAGAGTAGTGCCTAACAAGATGAGGAGGAAACATCTTGCCTTCTAAGCAATCTGGCGAGGAGTAGTAGTGGGTAGACGCCTAAAGCCCTTAACCAAAGAGGAAAGAAATACGTTCTTATGGTTCTTCCACGTTGGAGCGAACCCAATCAAATCTCACATGTACTGACTCTGTCTATACTCTTGAAGACTGTAGTAGCTAATGTTAAAGGGTACAAGAGTCCCTCCAAATGTGATACCAGTAATAGCAGAGAAACTCATAAGTGTTATCATCAACTCACCTACAGGTGTATGGAAGGTGTGAGTGGTGTCCATTCACCTCTTAATCAGTGCAAACAAGGAATAATGATCTTATCTACCCCGAGTAGTCAGAAGAGCAGTAATGAAATGTCTAAAGCTCGAGGCCCAGATGATCTATGTCACATTCTCTGGCAAACCATGGAACAATTCTCATGCCAAATGGAAGCATCCCACAAATTTTAATGGTTTTTGAACAAAATTCAGAAACCAAAAATCATTCTCTACATTTTATTCAGAAACCAAAAATCATTCTCTACATTGCTTTTATCTATTTAATTTATTTGTTTATTTATATGTAAAAAAATAAAAAAATAAATTTTTTTCTTGAAATTATGGATTTTCGATCGAAAATCCATAATTCTGATAAAAAATCTAGATTTTTCGATCAAAAATCCAATTTTTCGATCAGCAATCTAGAAAATCGATCGGTCATGCAAGCAATTCTGATGACTCATAACTATTTTTCAATATTTAATTTGAATTTTTTTTTACATATCCTAGTTAATTTTTAAATTTAATTTAGTTAGTCTGCATGTAAATTTTTACACAGTAAAAATTAATCATTATAGCTAATTATTTGAATTAATCTTGTAGAATGAAGTAGAAGGGACAGAAAATACCTTATTGCCAGTCTGTGAAGACCTATGAAGATGCAAATGGGTCAAAGGGAGGATGATATCACATTCTCGTAGTCTAAGTCTATTCTGTGGAAAATGTGGACTCATAATAACTGGATCTGCTTGCATATCTGCTCTCCCACGTGGCCTATGTTGTGGGTAAGCCATTAGATCAGACAGATGGAAAATCAGACCACAAATGATAAATAAATCAAGAAAAAATTGTGAATCAATTGGAAAGAAAAAAAAAAGGAAAAGAATAGGAAGAGAAGGGAAGTGATCGACAAAAGGAATGGGAAGGGTATATAAAATAGAAAATATCCATTTTAATCCTTCCAATTTAATTCTTTGTATTCATCTTTTATTTCTTGCAATTTGATCCATAATTGCATTTGGATTAGGAACATGTTCCTAATTAAATCATGACATTCATCAAATTAATAATTCATTGAATTATTAAAACTGCACAATCAATTTGTGATTCTAAATTTTCTATCAAGTACAGAATATAGAACAAGATTATAGAATTCATTTTTTGCATTTTACATGCATTATTTCAATCAAAGGATTCATATACTGCACAATAGCTATGATATGAATTTCAAATGATTATATTATGTGCTACACAGTAGTCATAACCTTCATTATGTTATGTACTGCATAGCAGTTATGACATAAACTTTTAAATTCATCATTGCTAGACGTTCCACAGGAACTATAGCAAGTTTTCAATTTATCATCACTAGACGTCCCACAGGGAATATAGTGTGCATCATTAGATGTCCCACATGGAATATAATGAAATTCATCAGTGCTAGATGTTCCACAAGAACTATAGCAGATTTTCAATTCAACTACACTAAACGTCCAATAGGGAATATAGTGTGCATCATTAGACATCCCATAGGGAATATAATGAAATTCATTATTGCTAGATGTTCCATATGAAATATAGCAAGTTTTTGATTTATCAACACTAGACGTCCCATAGGGAATATAGTGTACATCATTAGACGTCCCACAGGGAGTATAATGAAATTCATCATTGCTTAATGTTCCATAGGAACTATAGCAAGTTTTCAATTTATCAACACTAGACATCACATAGGGAATATAGTGTGCATCATTAGATGTCCCATAGGGAATATAACAAAATTCATTAGTGCTAGACGTTACACATGAAGTATAGTAGATTTTCAATTCAACTACACTAGACGTCCCATAGAGAATATAGTGTGCATCGTTAGATGTCCAACAAGGAATATAACAAAATTAATCATTGCTAGACGTTCCACAGGAACTATAGCAAATTTTCAATTCAACTACATTAGACGTCCCACAGGGATTATATTGTACATCGTTAGACATCCCACAGGGAATATAATGAAATTCATCATTGCTAGACATTCCACAGGAACTATAGCAAGTTTTTGATTTATCATCACTAGACATCCCACAGAGAATATAGTGTGCATCGTTAGACACCCCATAGGGAATATAATGAAATTCATCATTGCTAGACGTTCCACAGGAACTATAGCAAGTTTTTGATTTATCAACACTAGATGTCCCACAGGGAATATAGTGTGCATCGTTAGATGTCCACAGGGAATATAACAAAATTCATCATTTTTAGATGTTCCACAGGAACTATAGCAAGTTTTCAATTTATCATTACTAAACATCCCACAAGGAATATAGCAAAACTCATTTGCATAAAGTCCACTAGACGTTCAACAAGAAATATAGTGAGACTTGCCAAACATCATACTTTGCTTAGTAATTTGAGCATCAATCTATCACTTAGGATATAATCAGGTGTTCTAATTTCTTCTTTCGAAATTGTGTACTTCTATTGCTTTGCCGCAATTTGTCAAGCAAACAATGACAAAGGGGGGCAACTGTAAGCACTCAATTTTGAGATGCAATTGTGCACAATTATGACATAAGCCCCTATGATGAAATTAATTCAAATATTGAACTTGGTTATCGATTTTCTAGACTTTGAAGACTAAATTGCAACATTTTTAGGTTTTGACTGTAAATAAGTTAATTTTTAGTGGTCTTTTGGTAATTAAAAGTGAAAAAAATTGGAAATCAAAATTATGGATTTTCGATTGAAAATCCATAATTCCGATCGGAAATCCAATTTTTTTATCAGCATTGCACAATACCGATGTGTAAAAGTCCCATTTTTTTAATTTTTTGCATATTTTTTTCTTCTTTTTGTCAATTTTTTTGTGTTTTGATTGGTTAAGAATTCAATTTTTATTATTAGTTTTATTTGAAAAAAGATTTTTGACGCATTAAAAAACACACAACTTTCAAAAATCAAATCCTTATAAGAGGAGATGAGTCTATTCCTCTTGATAAGGAGATGAGTCTGTTCCTCCAAAGGATGAAACCAGTACTCGTAGACTCTGCATTTAAAAGTAGAGTTTGCATGCGCACAGGGAGGAGTTTTTTGGAGAAAATTTTTGAAGACTTACAGAGAGAACCGCGTAAAAAAAAACCCTAAACTCAAAAAGCTCCTAAGAACACCCTTTCTAGTCCATAATCAATAGCCATTCAATTTCAATGGTTATAATCCAATATGAGGGACTCAAAAGGGCATTTGCATAATATCAGTGTTCTTTTTCTATTTCATTTCTTTTCTATTATTTTCTCTTTGTGATTTTTTTATTTTTGTTATTGTTTTGATTATTCAACTTCTCTAATAATCTAATTACTTTTTTTTTTGTTTTAATGTCCACATGTGGATTGAGGGCGATATTGCTTGTGTTTAAACTGAATAGAAGGTCCATGGAATGCCATGGAAGAACCTGTATTGTTTCCTAGTAGAATTTATGGTTTTATCTTTTTTATTTTCATGTTTTATGTTTTTTATGGATGTATAATTATTTAATTTTAGATTTTGTACGTAGTTTGTAATAGCCCCAGTAGTGGGAATAGTAAAAGATTTAATTTTCTGCACTTTAAAATTAATTAGTAAAACTAGGTTCACTAGGTAAAATTAATTAAAATTAATGTTGGCCTTAGTTAATTAAGGTTTGTATGTAATTAAATTAGATTTTTTTAAAAATCATATGTGAATATATTTTGATTTGATTTTGTGATGTTTTTTTATGTTTTTGGGCCCCAAGCCCACGTTTAGATCTAACCTACTTATAAATAGGCTTAAAAATGGGTTAGGACTTTAAATAATTAAAATCAATTTAGGCCCATTATGTTAATTAGAATTTAGGTCCTCTTTGTTAATTAAAACTTGTTTAGACTTAGCTCAGCCCACTTGAATTCATTTCTTTTAAAATAAATAGACATAGTCCCATATTTCACTTAAAATAAAACCAAGTTAGACTTAGACCCACTAATTTAACTTTCCTTTAAAATGGAATAGATTTAAGCCCATTCCTTAGATAAACTAAAATAAATAGATCTAGGCTCACTAATTAATAAAAAATGTTAGCCCACCTTTAGTCTCTTTCTCACTTGTAAATAAAATGTAAATCTAGCTAACTTTTTAAATTAACATAGTTTAGACTTAGGGAAAACACGATCTTAAGTGAATTTTTTATGTGTAATTTTATTGACTAGATGCCTAGGGTTAGATGGATGTCAAATAGGGTTTAATAAAATTGCATGTAATTTGAGGATGAAATAATCATTTTTAAAATTATTCTAAATGAACACGAGACTAAGAGAAGTTAGTATTCTATATCCAGAACCTTTTAGTTGTGGTACTAGTTTTCTTTTAAGGAATCAAGTACCACCATTTCGATTTGTCCTAATTATTACCCTGGGTGGTGACTCCTCATCTCTATGCCATGTCTTTATGACAGTGGTTAGTGTGTTCTCTAAGGCCCTGAGCCTAAACAGTGTCGTGGTTGCTAAAATCTTGGATGCACGCTAAACCCTGCCATCTACAGTATCCAGAATCTCCTGGTTGTGGTGCCAGCTTGCTTTTAAGGAATCAAGTACCACCTTTTCGATTTGTCCCAATTATTACCCTGGGTGGTGACTCCTCATCTCCATGCCATGTCTTTGTGATAGTGGTTAGTGTGTTCTCTAGAGCCCTGAGCTCAAACAGTGTCGCGGTTGCTAAAATGTTGGATGAGTGCTAAATCCTGTCGTCTATAGTGGTGACTCCACTAGAGATAAGACATATTGATTCTACTTGTGTTCTTTAGAATTATTTTATTAATTATTATATTATTCTTGCATTCATTCTGCATGTCCTTATTAACTGATGTCATTGGTTTATGGTTCCATGATTCCACTAGCTTCATGGGATTGTAAATTGGCTAACCATCACTCTTAGCCTTAACTCAGTTCAAGAGAGATTACCGGGCTACTCTGACTAAAGTTTGTAACCCAAGTCCTTAAAGGGGGTAGTCTTCTCTCTAGTTTGTAAACGATGTCGGGCCCCTCTGACCATGGCCTGTGACTTAAGTCTTAAAGGAGGGCATCTTGCTAAGGGAACCTTGACCTTCTTACCAAACCCTAACCACATATAATGGCTTAGTTATTTCCCCTAGGATCTACCTTAATTGCTTGTGAATGTTGCCATGAGGTATTTCTATTTATAAAGGCCCAAGCCTATACTTTAAAACCCCATTTCGACTAATAAAGATTGGGCTAATCTTTTATACCTAGAAATACTATTTCTATATTTTACTACTTTAAGAGAGATTTGGCATACACATCGGTCCCTAATATCCTCTATTGATATTAAGACCAAGACCAAAATTCATAGGAAAAGAGACTCACCATTGAATATATGTGTAGGAGGAATAAGGTTGGAAGGATGTATGTATACCTAACTTGTTACTTGCTCTCTGCTGCATAGCATGTGCATCATGCATACATGCATCTCATGCATCATACTAACATTTGTCTTCCAACCATCATAGATTGATTTGGGTCTTCCTGTGTTTGGGGTCAAAAGGGTGGCAGACTAGTGAGAATTGATTCAAGTACACAATCGATTGCGAAAGAGATCCTTAGCAAACTGGAAAAGAGTCCCATCAATCCACTCTACCTAAAATCTACACAACTGAAACAAGTTAAAGAAATGGAAAAATAAGAAGGAAGAAACTGGACATTAGAGGATGTCAAAGAAGCACTGATGGATGACATGAGAGTGATGATGCAAGATGAGTTAAGACAGGCATTGGCTAAATTAATGCCACCGCCTGCTACTACACCTCCTATAGCCAATCCACCTATTGTGACCAATCCACCTGCTATCAATGACATTACTGGGGAAATGAAACTTGAGGATGTTGAGAGTTATATGGTTAAAATGGCAAAAAAGGAATCATTTAAGCAAGTTCAAGAACTAGAATCCAAGCAGATGAAAGCACTAACTCAAAAAATTTCCAAGATGGAGGAATTAATGAGAGGATAGGGCATCGGATACTCATTTGATTTTGATGATATAATCCAATTCGGGGAGGACAAATTGCCTAACAAAAACAAGATGCCACAGTTGCAGAAGTTTGATGGCACTGGGGACCTGAGAATTCACCTTAGATAATACATAACTACCATGAGCAACACTAAGGATCCTTTTTCATGGTTACCAAGCTATTTTTACTCTCATTGGAGGGCATGGCTATCAATTGGTATCATGGGTTAGAGAAGTCTATCAGTGCAGATTGGAGAGAACTATGCATTATTTTTATAAAGCACTGTGACTGCAACACTAGGCTCGAAGTGTCTATCAAGGATCTAGAACTAACCAAGCAGAAGCCCAATGAGTCATTCTTAGATTTTCTAACTAGGTTCATGAATAAAGCAAGACTAATGAAGAACAAGTTGGTTGAGAAGGATTAGTTTAAGATGATAGTCCAAAATGTGCTACCTAATCTAGTTGAGAGGCAGTAGATGATGAATCCCAAGGCATTTGTAGATTTTTATGATGATGGGTTGCAAGCAGAAGAGATAGAAAATGAAAAAAAAAAGGTCATTAGGAGCATTGGAGTGAGAAATTACCCAATTGGGGGCACACAACAAGGAAATACTAGCCGGGTTGTAGGATTTCATGCTATCCAATAACCTAGGAGATTCTCAAACTTCAACCAACCCTTATCTAAAGTCCTAGATTGTTTCACCCAAAAAGGCCTCCTTAGACCTTTAAACCCCATTAGATCACCAAACCCAAATCTCCCTGGCTTTGACCCAAATAGTTACTTCAAGTTTCATCAAGTTCCTGGTCATCTGATCGATTCCACCTCAAACATGAAATCCAAAACCTCGTAGATGTTGGAAAAATTACAGACCCTGAAAAATCAAATCCAAACCCAAACAACCAAAATAATCCTTTCCCAAATTACCAAAACATGCCACCTCCAACAACCATGATGAATAACTGAGGAGTAAGCGAGGAAGAAGTGCTAAACTCTTTTGAGGATCTAAACCTTAAAGCTGATGAGAAATCTCCTAGTGCCTTTAAAGATGTGCAAGAGTATAGGACTTGCTGGGTCAACCCTCAAGCACGTTTGATTATAAGGGGTTTTATTCTAAACCTCATTCTTTTGACATATCCGTTGATACAATCGAGCCTACAGGATGGGGTGATGAGTTCGATGATGAAAAGTTGTTAGTCAAAAAGGAGAAATGCATGGTTGAAGTATGGAAAGATGGAAAGAAGGATCAGATTATTGGGGTTATTGATATTTGGTACAATTCTGATGAGGAAGGCACTGAAAGATATAATGTATGGCTTGATAATCCCGACGTAAATCATGTTACCAGAAGTGGGAAGGCCTATAAACCAATAGGGAAAACTACAGAGAGAGAAGAAGCTATTGAAGGAGAAGACTCAGATGAACATGGTGATGACCTAATTCTTGAATAGCTAAAGAAAGCAAAAAAAAATGTAAGCATTTGGGAGCTCTTGATGCACTCAAATAGCTAAAAGAAAGCTCTAATTAAGGCTTTAGCTAACATAAACATTGAAACTACTGCTACCCCTAAAGCAATGGTGGCCAAGATTACAGAGAAAAAGCACGGGGTTATTGCTTTCTCTGATGAGGATTTACCTATAGAAGGAAGGAATCATAATAAAGCCTTGTTCATTCTAGTTGAAGTGAGTTGGAAAAGGACCAATTATGTGATGGTGGATGATAGGTCTACAATTAATGTTTGCTCACTATAGATCCTACCCAATCTAGGAGTGAAGGTGGAGGATTTGGCAAAGTCAAACCTTGTAATAAGGGCTTACAATGATAGCACGAGGAATGTAGAGGGAACATTTGTGGCTCCTGTGAAGACTGGGCCTATAGAAGCAATGGTGGAATTCACTATGCTAGATATTCATGTTACTTATGCCTTATTGTTGGGCTAGCCTTGGTATCATGTTTTAGGAGGAGTGACTTCCATTATGCATCAAAAGGTGAAGTTCCAACATGAAAGGGAGGTTGTAACTTTAGATGTGAGTATAGGTAAAACTGTGTCTATAGTTATGGATAGTCAAAAGCAGGTAGTTATTCCTCCTGGTCTCAGAGGGAATTTCGATAGATCCAAGGGTTATGAGCATGATTGAGAAGATGAATTGTCGACCTAGACAAGGACTAAAAAAGATGAGAAAGGTATCTTAGAAATGCCAGACTTCAAAACCCAAGATGATACAAGAGAATTGGGCTATACTGGAATTGGATTTGGCAGCAAAATGGCAAGGAGAAGGTTTTTCAATAAAAATAACCTCCTAAGGAATGTGGGACCTCTGAAGGACAACTTTGTCAAACAAAGGAAGAAGAAGTTCTATTTGGGTGAAAAGGAGCCTGTTCAAGTAACTGGTGTGGATATCCCTAGGTTCGACATCTTTAAAAAGCAGATAGTTGAGAGGTTGGTACAAGACAATAAAGACAAGGTGATGAAGACAATTGCTAAAAAGATGAAAGCTGAGGATATTGAAGAATTGCTTTGTCTGCCACCTAATGAAGAACCACCACAAGATTTAGATAGCATTATTAATAATAGTTTTAGTGATGTTTTTTATTAAGAAACTGATGCAATAACATCTTATTTGTTTAAGGATGAAAACTCTATTTTTCCTGTGGTCAATGACATGAATTCTAGTTTGGCTTACTTGTGTGATGCTAATTTTGATGTTGATTTTGATGGTCTTATGCATTTTAATAATGATCATTCATGCATGTTTGGCATTAATTCTATTCAATTAGATTCATTAAACATGGTCACAAATGGACAACCAAAACACATTTCTATATCATATGATTTAAATCCTGAAGAGAGAGAAAATTTTGAGATAATATTAACAAAAAGAAAGGTAGTATTTGCTTGGTCCTATGAGGATATGCCATGGTTAGACAGAGAAATCATGGAGTATTACATTCCAGTATATCCAGAAGCTAAACCTATTAAGCAAAAACTTCATAGGTTGAGGCCAGAGTGGATAAAAAAGATAAGGGAGGAAATCGCTAAGCAGATCCAGGCTAACTTTTTAGAAGTAGTGGAATACCCTCAATGGTTGGCAAACATAGTACCAATTCCTAAGAAATATGGAAAAGTTCGAATGTGTGTAGACTTCAGAGACCTTAATAAGGCATGTCCAAAAGATGACTTTCCTTTACCCTATATTGATGTGATTGTTGATAATGTAATGTCCTCCTTCATGGATGGATTCTCAGGTTATAATTAGATAATGATGGTAGTTATAGACAAGATAAAAATTTCTTTTATCATAGAGTGGGGGACATATTGCTACAAGGTGATGCCCTTCGGTTTGAAGAACGCAAGAGCAACTTATCAAAGAGCAACCACTACCTTATTTCATGATATGATGCATAAGGAAGTGAAAGTGTACGTCGACAATATGATGGTTAAGTAAGAAACAAGAGAGGGACATTTTGAGGATTTGGATAAGTTCCTAGTAAGAATAGAAAGATATAACCTAAGGCTTAATCTGAAGAAATGCATCTTTTGGGTAACTTCTGTTAGTGATATGCACTAGGTCAATCATTTGCGATTATGTATTGACTTTCTTATTTTATTAATAAAGAGGTATTTCATTATCATTTGATTTTATAATAATTATATGAATGGTTAATTCTTACTAAGGCCATCAAGTGTGTGACTTGATAGTAAAACCCTTAAATTAAAATAAGAGTTCTTCTAATTATCCCTAGCCATTTATTCATTATATATAACTATTAAAGTACTAAAGCTAGTATGAAGTTGACTGATGGTTATGTTTTACTAATGATGAATAAGAGATATTAAGTCAACTCATAGGTACATGATGAGAGATCATGTATTGGATTGAACCACTATGAAAATGCTACATAGATTATTGTCATAAGTATTTATCATCACAATAATTTTATTTAGTCCTTTGACCTTGAAATCATCATGGATTTCTACATAGCTATTTTATGTTTTAACACATTCTAACATTGTCTTTAATCGGATGATTAAATAGGATGTTGTTGGATATGAAATTAGTTATGTGAGGAATGTGAGTGATTTAGAAGGGATTTATTCCTCATTAATATGAGAAAGATATCTATGGGCCCCTTAATGAGATAGACTAAAGGAAAAATGCATGGCCATGCTGAAATGAATTGATAAAGAGTTATCATTTTCAGTCTACTTGGAATCAAGTCATAATATTGAACTATATAAGGATGACATTCTATGCCTTATGTTCAATTAAGATATCATGAGATAAAGGGACGATAAAATTCATTGTAAATTAGGTTATGTCGGATTATTGACTTCACATGACTTGGGTAGTCATAATGTCTTGCTAGAGGCCACTTATGACTTGTAGGCCTAAATAGAGATTTAGGCCCACTACCAATGTTATGTGAACCTACAGGGTCACACACTTAGAAAAAGCCCAAAACAAATATGGGTTTAATAAGCCCAAAAAAAAACTCTGTAGAAATAAATAATTAAAGTGTTTTATTTATTTATTTATTTATTTATTTATTTATTTAAGATAAATGTTTTTTTAAATAAATAAATAGGATATTATTTTTGATTTGTTTTTAAACGAAATCAGAATATAATAAATGGAAATTACCGAAAGGTCATTAGTAGGTGAAAACCTAATTTGGAGTCTATAAATATGTTATATTCTCTAGGGTTTCACACACTTGTTTTTCCTGCCTCCAAATTCTTTTTTTTTTCTTCTTAGAAAATAAAGATAGAGTTTTTCTTTCATTCTTGATTTGTGAGACAATCAAGGAGGTTGGTAGCACACACACTCCAATTCGTTTTGTGAAGGGCTATTCATGTGTCACCGGTGTGAACCTCCTCTCATCCTTCCAGAAAATCTTGCCTCTTCTACGTTTTGGTGAGATTTTTGAAATCCTAGATTTAATCAAGTAGTCGAATTACATGGATCCAGGTTTGGGAACGTGATAAATTTTTAATTTTTTCGCTATGTTTGTATTACGAAACCCCAATAGTGGTATTAGAGCCACTTGTAATTTGGTTAATTGATTCTGTGTATATGTGATATATGTTAGGGTTTATGATTCATTTTGAAAAGGTTTTTCAAAATTATCAAAAGGGGTTTTGATTTGTTTTGTGACAATTCTTAGTAATCTATTTGAAAACGGAATTAAACATTAATTTGATTAATGTTTGTAATGGTTTAATGTGATCAAACTAAAAGCAATTTTTGATTTTATGAATTAAGAATGTTGTTTCATGAAAACGTATTTTGTATGATGTTTTTATGAAAAATGAATTAAGTATAATGTTTTATTAATATGATTTAATGAAAAAGAAATTATGTTTTCTAAAACCTAATCACTTAAGGATTTAAATATGTTATGTATTCTATTTTGATTAATATGATTAATTGAAACAGCATATTTGTTTCCTGTTTTAATTAGGAAAATCATTTTCTATTTTAATCAGGAAAATAGTTTTTGATTAAATCTGAAACATAAATTTTGTGATTTTGCAGATTATGTGTTAAGGGCAATCTATTTAAATGTTAAACCAATTATGCAGATGGATATGTTTTATACAGATTCGTTCAAGCTGTAATTTTGATTACATAAATTAGGGTTTTCTTAATGGATGCATCTGTTTAAAAAAAATATTATTTTTGATCTATTTTGAATGGATTTTTCAAACTCTAAAATGTTTACAGAAAGTGATGTTTTTAGGCAACAACTGATTCAGTAATATGATTATGAAAATTGGTTACTTGCTTCCTTGATGCAAATTAGGGTTTTAAGGTGGCTATTTTAATTGAGCATTTTTGTCTATTTTTGAACAAATTGATTTTATAGTAATTTGATTATGAAAATTCATTAATGTTCAGAAATTTGAAAGGCAATTCACCGAAGAGCTAAGGTAAAGTGTTTACCGTTGAACTCATTGACTGGCCAGTAAGACCGCCACCAGGGGCGCTGCCCCTTGGACACCGCCAAGGGACGATGCCCCTTGGAACCCCACTAGGGGTGCTGCCCCTTGACCCCAAAAGAATTGTCACATTATTTTATTTTTAACATAATAATTGATTTAATAACTAAATAGATTATTATGTTATACATGTTTGTTGTTTTATGCATGGTGCATAGCATGGCCCTTAGACCAATGTGATTGGATTTTATTTTTATGGGTTGTAATTTTAAATACGGCCTGCATGTCATTTTTCTTTTATTGTATTTATTTTATTAGAATAATGTAGAATAAATTACAACAATTTTTGTAAATCAAGACCCATGGTGCAATTCAAGTTGGAGGCCCAGGATGGAGATCCAAGGTGGGAACCAAAGAAGGAGATCCATGGTAAAAGATGGAGATCCAAGTTGGAGGCTCAATTTGTAATTGTAATATTACCTAGGTTTGACCTTTGATCTTCATATTGGCTTATAAAGATCAACTTAGATTTGGGCCATGCTATGTTACATTTATTTTTGTTGTTATGTATGTGATGCCATGTGATGCCATATGATGCCATGCAATACAACATAACAATAACTAAATACGATTAAACAAAGATAAACCCTCATTTAATATTAAGTCATTATAATGCCTTCTATAAAGTTCAACACTTGTCAAGCCTTAGATTATTATATATAAGCCTGCCTAAGCAGGGTGTATAAATTTATCTAGGGAAGGCAAGTTGGATAATGGTGCTATCCAAACATTTGATATGGTTTGACTTAACTAGGTTATCAAAATGGTTTTGGACCTAGGGCATTAGATGGGATTTTTAGCCATGACATGTGATGTCAAATCCCATACCATCCAAGAGTTACATGAGATGTAATTGATAAGAGTTATCTACCTAAATAACCATATTTTAGGCGATGAGCCAAAGCTCACTTAGAGTATGGTGAAATATGGATCTTGGCCCACTAAAATTTGTAAAATTAACTTAGAGGGTTATTGATTTGAGTAAATTTAGTGGGATTTTTTATTATGCCTCATACATATTTAATACTGAATGGACTTTGCATATATTTGTTGTAGATAATGACTTCAAACACTACACCTACCATGTCACTGCGATCAATCCTTGAGAAGGATAAGCTCAATGGGACTAACTTTCTTGACTGGTACAGAAACCTAAGAATTGTTCTTAGGCATGAGAGAAAGGAATACATCCTTGATCAACCCATCCCTGAGGAACCAGCTGCCAATCCTCCTAGAGCACAAAGGGATGCTTATACCAAGCATCTCAATGATTCTACTGATGTCATTTGTGTTATGCTTGGATGTATGGAGTCTGAGCTACAAAAGCAGCTGATGGAAATGGAGGCTTATACTATGATAGGCCATCTCAAGGAAATGTTCCAAGAGAAAGCTAGAATTAAAAGGTTCAATACCATCAGGGCATTGCTTTCCTACAAGTTGACTACTGGTGGCTGTGTCAGTCCTCATGTTCTCAAGATGAAGGGTCATCTTGATCACTTGGACAAGCTTGGTCCCAAGATTGAACAAGAACAGGCTGTGGATATTGTTCTCCAATATTTGCTTAAAGCTTATGATAGCTTTGTTATGAATTTCAATATGCATAGTATAGAGAAGACTGTTTTAGAATTGCATGGGATGCTGAAAACTACTGAAAAGAACATCAAGAGTAACACCAAGGATTTTCTCATGGTTAATAAGGGAAAGGGGATGAAAAGGGTTGGAAAGGGCAAGGGCAAGGTTCTTAAAGGCTTTCAAAAGCCCAAGCCAAAGCCTAAGCCCAAATCCAAAGTTGAACCCAAAGCAAAGGAAGGAATTTGCTTTTTTTGTAATGAGCCAGGCCATTGGAAAAGAAATTGCAAGCTCTATTTGGATAATCTGAGAAGAAAAAGGGTGGTTAGACTACCTCTTCAGGTATTCATGTTATAGAATTAAATTTATCTACTTCTAATTTTGATTCTTAGGTATTAGATACTGGATCAGGATCTCACATTTGTACAAATGTGTAGGGTCTAAAAAGGAGTAGATCATTGGCAAGAGGCGAAGTGTACCTATGAGTTGGCAATGGAGCAAGAGTTACTGCTTTAGCTGTAGGAACTTATGAGTTACCTTTGCCTAGTGGACTTGTTTTATCTTTAGAAAATTGTTATTATGTTGCTAAAATGTGTATGAATATTATTTCTGTTTCTTGTTTGGACAAGAAAGGGTTTGAATTTATTATTAAGAATAATAAATGCAGTATTTATCAAGATAACATTTTCTATGGATATGCTCCACGCACTAGTGGACTTTATGTTTTAGATGTTAAAGACACTAATGAAATTCCAATCTATAACATAGATACAAAGTCTAAATCTAATGATTTAAACTAAACCTATCTCTGGCATTGTCGTTTAGGCCATATAAATGAGAAATGCATTTCAAAGCTACACCAAAATGGGCTTTTAAATTCATTTGATTATGAATCATTTGATACATGTGAATCTTGTTTACTTGGAAAAATGACTAAAACACCTTTTACTGGACAAAGTGAGAGGGCTAATGACTTATTAGGCCTAATACATTCTGATGTATATGGACCATGAAGCTCAACTGCTTGAGGAGGTTTTCAGTACTTTATAACTGTCATGGATGATTTTAGTAGATATGGTTATCTCTATCTAATGAAACATAAATCTGAATCTTTTGAAAAGTTCAAAATTTTCAAGAATGAATTACAAAATCAACTTGGTAAAAATATTAAAACACTAAGATCTAATCAAGGTGGTGAATATTTAAACCAAGAATTTATAGATCATCTTAGAGATTGTGGGATTGTTTCACAATTGACTCCTCCAGGTACACCACAATGGAATGGTGTGTCTAAACGCATAAATTGGACTCTATTGGATATGGTTCAATATATGATGAGTCAATCTAATCTTCCAATCTCTTTTTGGGGATATGCTTTAGAAACTGCTGCATTCATTTTGAATAGAGTTCCATCGAAGGCAGTTGAAAAGACACCATATGAGATATGGACTGGAAAAACTCCCAGTTTGTCTTTTCTAAAGATTTGGGGATGTGATGCTTTTGTCAAGCATCAAATCTCAAATAAACTAGCACCCAAATCTGACGAATGCCTTTTTGTGGGATATCCTAAAGAAACTAAAGGATATTACTTCTACAATGCATCTAAGAACAAAGTGTTTATGTCTCGGAATGGTGTATTTATGGAAAGAGAGTTTATTTCCAAAGGAACCAGTGGGAGCACAGTGCAACTTAAAGAAATTCAAGGCCCATAAAATAGCATTGTACCTAATATGGAACCGCATCTGAATCAACAAGAAGTTGTTGAGCTTGCACAAGTACCAGAAGGCCCAAGGAGGTCTGATAGGACACGTCAAATCCCCATGAGATATGGATTTCTTATAACCAGTGATAATGATGTGTTAATTGTGGATCAAAATGAGCCAACATCCTATCAGGAGGCCATAAATAGTCCTGACTCTGAGAAATGGCTTGAAGCCATAAGAACAGAAATGCAATCCATGTATGATAATCAAGTATGGACCTTGATTTACCCAAATGATGGTTTAAAAACTATTGAGTGCAAATGGGTTTTCAAAAGGAAAACTGACATGGATGGCAATGTGCATACCTTTAAGGCAAGATTGGTTGCAAAAGGTTTCAAACAAACACATGGTATAGACTATGATGAAACCTTTTCACCAGTGGCTATGCTAAAATCTATTCAAATTCTCCTTGCCATAGTTGCATACTATGATTATGAAATATGGCAAATGGATGTCAAAACAACATTTCTCAATGGAAACTTACTTGAGGATGTGTACATGACATAGCCAGAGCGTTTTGTTAGTCCTGAGAATTCTAGAAAGGTATGCAAGCTTCAAAGGTCCATTTATGGATTGAAGCAAGCATCTCGGAGTTGGAATCTTCGTTTTGATGAAATAGTCAAAGAATTTAGCTTCATTAAAAATGAAGATGAACCTTGTGTATACAAGAAAGTGGGAGTGCTATTGTGTTTTTAGTGTTGTATGTGGATGACATACTACTCATTGGAAATAATATCCCTATTTTACAAAATGTTAAATCATGGTTAGGGAATTATTTCTTAATGAAAGACTTAGGTGAAGCTGCTTATATATTAGGCATCAAGATCTATAGAGATAGATCTAAAAGGCTTATTGGCCTAAGTCAAATCACTTATATTGATAAGGTATTGAATAGGTTTAATATGCAAGATTCCAAGAGAGGATTCTTGCCAATGTTGCATGGCATTAGTCTCAACAAGACTCAATGTCCTATGACATAAGATGAGCGAGACCGCATGAGTAAGATTCCATATGCTTTTGCTATTGGATCTATCATGTATGCAATGTTGTGTACTCGACCTGATGTTTCATATGCCTTAAGTACAATGAGCAGATACCAATCAGACCCAGGTGAAAGTCACTGGACAGTAGTTAAAATATCCTTAAGTACTTGAGAAGAACTAAGGATGCATTTTTACTGTATGGTGGTCAGGAAGATGAGCTAGTTGTAAATGGTTACATAGATGCCAACTTCCAAACTGACAAGGATGATTTTCGATCATAGTCAGGATATGTGTTTTGTTTGAATGGAGGTGTAGTGAGCTAGAGGAGTTCCAAGCAAGACATCATTGCTGATTCTACAACAGAAGCTGAGTACATAGGTGCCTCATAAGCAGCTAAAGAGTCTGTTTGGATCAAAAAGTTCATAACTGGACTTGGTGTTATTCCTAGTATATCAGATCCAGTGAACTTGTATTGTGACAATAATGGAGCTATAGCCCAAGCTAAGGAGCCCATATGACATCAAAGATCCAAACACATACTCAGGCCCTATCATCTCATTCGAGAAATCATTAAGAGAGGAGACGTCAAGATATGCAGAGTACCTACAAATGATAATGTTTCTGATCCACTGACTAAGGCTCTTCCACAACCAAAACATGAGAGTCATACTAGGTTCATGGGTATTCGATACGATGTTGATTGGGCCTAGTGCAAGTGGGAGATTGTTAGTGATATGCACTAGGTCAATCATTTGTGATTATGCATTAACTTTCTTATTTTATTAATAAATAGGTATTTCATTATCATTTAATTTTATAATAATTATATGAATGGTTAATTCTTACTAAGGCCATCAAGTATGTGACTTGATAGTAAAACCCTTAAATTAAAATAAGAGTTCTCTTCTAATTATCCCTAGCCATTTATTTATTATATATAAATATTAAAGTATTAAGGCCAGTATGAAGTTGACTGATGGTTATGTTTTACTAATCATGAATATGAGATTTTAAGTCAACTCATAGGTACATGATGAGAGATCATGTACTGGATTGACCCACTATGAAAATACTACATAGATTATTGTCATAAGTATTTCTCATCACAATAATTTTATTTTGGTCCTTTGACCTTGAAATCATCATGGATTTCTACATAGCTATTTTATGTTTTGACACATTCTAACATTGTCTTTAATCAGATGATTAAATAGGATGTTGTTGGATATCAAATTAGTTATGTGAGGAATGTGAGTGATTTAGAAGGGATTTATTCTTTATTAATATGAGAAAGATATCTATAGGCCCCTTGATGAGATAGACTGAAGGAAAATGCATGGCCATGCTGAAATGAATTGATAAAGAGTTATCATTTTCAGTCTACTTGGAATCAAGTCATAATATTGAACTATATAAGGATGACATTCTATGCCTTATTTTCAATTAAGATATCATGTGATAAAGGGACGATAAAATTCATTGTAATTAGGTTATGTTGGATTATTGACTTCACATGACTTGGGTAGTCGTAATGTCTTGCTAGAGGCCACTTATGACTTGTAGGCCTAAATAAAGATTTAGGCCCACTACCAATGTTATGTGAACCTATAGGGTCACACACTTAGAACAAGCCCAAAATGAATATGGGTTTAATAAGCCCAAAATAAACTCTGTGGAAATAAATAATTAAAGTGTTTTATTTATTTATTTATTTATTTGTTTATTTATTTAAGATACATGTTATTTTAAATAAATAAATAAGATATTATTTCTATTTTATTTTTAAACAAAATCATAATATAATAAATGGAAATTACCAAAAGGTCATTGGTAGGTGAAACCCTAATTTAGAGTCTATAAATATGTTATATTCTCTAGGGTTTCACACACTTGTTTTTCCTGCCTCCAAATTCATTTTCTTTCTTCTTAGAAAACAAAGACAGAGTTTTCTTTTGTTCTTGATTTATGAGACAATCAAGGAGGTTACTAGCACACACACTCCAATTCATTTTGTGGATACCTATAGAGGATGCATCCTTTTGGAGACGTCTTGATTCGAACAACCAGAAAATCTTGCCTCTTCTATGTTTTGGTGAGATTTTTGAAATCCTAGATTTAATCAAGTAGTCGAATTACATGGATCCAGGTTTGGGAACATGATAAATTTTTTAATTTTTTTACTACGTTTGTACCATGAAACCCCAACATTTATATCTTTTTTTTTAGATTTTGTTATAGGAAAAGCTGAGCTTGCTTAATGTACCCCTCAGTCCTTTGACTTATCAACCTCATCAGCTAAAATTTCGTCCTTTGAAAATGAAGTACAAATGTTCTATAGACCAATGGGTTGACTGGTTAAAGAAGATTTCAGATGCTGAGATCACTTGGGTCTACCTTTGGTGGAGATTGAAGTTCATGACTATTGAGCTATATGATCACTGTGTTCCTATTCCAGGGCTGCACTTCTCTACCTTTTTTACCCCTTTGCACCTTTGCCATCAGTATGGTCACCCTCAGTTCATTATTAGTGTTCTGACTGACTTTGAAGGCTTTCCTCTAAGATAAGATTCTCTAGATAAGATTAGGAGCTTATGGCCTTATAGAGCTCTTGAACAGAACATACACCTGGATACTGATGTGACTACTAATGATGATTACAAAACTTGGATTGTTATCCAAAAGATAGAACCACTAAGATTTTCTAGGTATAAGAGGACTCAAGATTTGTATGATGCGTCATAAAGGAAGAAACAAAGACAACACTATAATGGTCTCATAGAGCTAGTCTTAGGCTTTCTTATGTTTTGTTTTCCCTTCAAGCACTTATCCTTTATAATAAAGAAGGACATGCAAAGTTTAACAAAACTTCAATTTCAATTTCATTCAATAATTAGGGCCAAAATGAGTACATTTAATACATCACATGACATAACTCCTGTTATCAGCTAGTCCTCATGGATTTTCTAACTGAATATTTTTTGCTCATATTTTATTTCCCTAATTTTTGCCTGACTAGCCCTTTACGAGTTTTATAATCAGTGTGACCATTCTCTTTTTATTTATTTCCCTAAATTTTTCCTGTTAGCCCTTTG
This sequence comes from Mallotus nudiflorus, assembly GCA_947683625.1. NCBI lineage: Eukaryota > Viridiplantae > Streptophyta > Magnoliopsida > Malpighiales > Euphorbiaceae > Mallotus > Mallotus nudiflorus. The sequence continues at coordinate 236,788 of CANTUR010000771.1, read as the reverse complement.
CAGATTTTATGAACAGTAGGAATGTCCTAACTTTTGCTTGACTAGCCTTTTTAGGTTTTCTAGCCAATGGACTTTATTTTCTTTATTGTACTTTTATTCATATTTTTTACAGGTAGTCCTTCTTAAGGCAATCCAGATTAATAGGTTCCATGAACTCATTTCCTTTAAGATTTGATATCTTAGTAGCTCCTTTAGGTAAAACCGATTTGACCAAGTACGGTCCTTCCCAATTCAATCTAAATTTACCTCTCGGATTGAACACCATGACTCTAGACTATTTTAGCACTATATCTCTAGCTTTGATCTTCCCAGGTTTAACCTTCTTGTTGAATGCCTTTGCTATCTTTCTTTGATATATCTGAGTGTGGAATAAAGCATTCATCCTTTTCTCATACAGAGATACGAGATTATCATATCTCTTCTACACCCATTCATTTTTAGTTATTTTAGCTTCCATGACTACTCTTAAGGACTCAATCTCAATTTCTATAGGCAAAACTGGCTCACAACCATATACCTATGAGAATGGTGTTTGGCCTGTAGTAGTTCTAGCTGTAGTCCTATACCCCCATAAGGAAAAAGGAAGATATTCAGACCAATCCTTGTAAGTTTTGACCATCCTAAAAAGGATTTTCTTGACATTTTTATTAGTCGCTTCCACTACTCCATTAGCTTGAGGGCGATAAAGTGAAGATTTATGGTGCTCAATCCCATACTTTTGTAACAACTCTGCTATTTTTGCTTGAAATTGAGCCCCATTATCTATCACAATATAATGTGGAACCCCATATCTGTAAATAAGGCTCTTCTCGATGAACCATGCCATCTTTTTTGCTTTCAGAGTGTTGAAAGATTCTGCCTCTACCCACCTCAAGAAGTAATCGATTACCACCACTATGTATTTATGCCCATTTAATGTTGTCGGTCTTATTTCTCCTATGATATCAATTCTCCATACTGTAAAGGGCCAAGGGGATGATAAACTATTCAACACTATTGGAGGCATGTGACTAAAATTCCCATGGATCTAACACTGATGGCATTGTCTTATTGTCTTGACATAATCCTTTTCCATAGTCATCCAGTAATACCCTTGTATGAATATCTTTTTAGCTAGAATTATCCTGTTCATATGAAAATCGCAAGCCCTTGCATGAATCTCTTGCATCACCTCCTCAGCTTCATCCTTTGTGAGACACCTGAGCTGCATCCCGTTCAGCATTCTTTTGTATAATACTCTGTCATGACTTGAATAGTTACGTGCAAGAACACGAAGAGCATATCTTTCCTTTGAGGTTGCTTCATCTAAATAAATTCCTTTTTTGATGAATACCTAGTTTCACTATCCCACATTAAAGAGAGGGTTGCCAGTGCATCTACCATTTGATTATCATATTTGGATAGATGGATAAAGAGACATTTGGTGAAATTCTTCATTAAGGCTTTCAAATAGTAGATATAAGGCTTTACCTTTTCCTCATTTACTTCCCATTCTTCATTAGCCTGATTGATGACTAACATTGAATCCCTATAAACCAATAAATCTTTCGCTCCAACTGCCACAGCTGCCTCAACTCCATAGATACATGCTTCACACTCAGCCATGTTATTTGTGACCTTGAAATTGAGTTTCTTTGCCATTGGTATGGTTTCTCCTTCCAGTGTAACAAGAATCACTCCTAATCTAGCTCCTTTGTTGTTTGCAGCTCCATCAAAGTAAAGTTTCCAGTCTCGGTGCTCTACAACTGCTAAGTTATCATCTGGAAACTCCAAATTCCACTGCTCTTCACCTTCGATCGCATTCTGAACTAAGAATTATGCTACTGCTCTTCCCTTGATTACCTTTATAGTAATGTACTTTATATCAAATTCAGTTAAGAGTACCAACCATCGAGACATTTTTCTAGTTATAGTCGATGCTTGAAATAGATACCTTAGAGGGTCTATTCTTGAAATAACTTGAACCTTATAAGGTTGAAAATAATTCCTCAATTTCCTCGTAGACCAAATTATAATCAAATATGTCTTTTCTACTAAATCATATTTTGCCTCGTACGGAATAAACTTCTTGCTCAGGTAGTACACTGCGTGCTTTATTCCATCTAACCCTTCTTATGCTAACATTGCCCCCATTGCATCCTCTTCTAAAGCCAAGTACAAAACCATTGGCTTACCCTATCTAGGTGGTTTCATAACAGGTGGATTAATAAGATACTCCTTGATCTTATCAAAAGATTTCTGATAATCATAATTCCACTTAACCAGCTGATCTTTCCTTAAGAGCTTAAAGATAGGATCATAAATATTAGTGAGTTTTGAGATAAACCTACTAATATACTGTAACTTGCCAAGGAATCCTCTTATTTCTTTCTCCGTCTTTGGTGCCGGCATTTCCTGGATGGCTTTCACTTTATCCGGATCCACTTCAAGTCCTCGACTACTCACTATATGCCCTAACAACTTCCCTAAAGTAACCCTAAAAATGCACTTCTTCAGGTTGAGTCTCAAGTTGTACCTCTCAATTCGGGCTAAGAACTTGTCTAAGGCTTCAAAGTGTCCTTCTCTTGTCTCTGATTTGACCATCATGTCATCTACATACACTTCAACCTCCTTATGTATCATATTATGGAAAAGTGCACTAACAACTCTTTGAGAAGTTACACCTGCATTCTTCAGTCCGAAAGGCATCACCTTGTAATAATAGGTCCCCCATTCTATGATAAAAGCTATCTTAATCTTGTCAATGACTGCCATCATTATCTAGTAGTACCCAGAAAATCCGTCCATAAAAGAATACATTGCACTTGATGCAGTGCTATCCACTATTACATCAATATGAGGTAACAGAAAGTCATCTTTTGGACAGGCTTTGTTCAGATCCCTAAAATCTACACATATATGTACTTTGCCATCTTTCTTAGGAACAAGTACTATGTTTGCTAGCCATTGAGGGTAGTCTACTACTTCTAGGAAGTTAGCCTATATTTGCTTGCCAATTTCCTCCCTTATCTTTTTTATCCATTCTGGTATTAATCTGCACAATTTTTGTTTAAATTGCCTAGTTTCTGGATGAGTTGGAATGTGATGCTTTGCTATTTCCCTCTCCAAATCTGGCATATCTTCATAAGTCCAAGTAAATAATACATTTCTTTTTGTTAATATTTTCTCAAAATTTTTCCTCTCTTCAAAAGTTACATCATATGATATAGAAATGTTCTTTGGATTATCATTTGTGCCCATGTTAAATGAATCAAATTGAATTGAATTAATGTCAAACATGCATGACCGATCAAAATTATAATCCACGGAACTATTAAGATGCACATCACACAAGTAAGCAAAACCAACATTCATATCATTAACCATAGGAAAAACAACATCTTCATCCACATAAAGACCAGACGTTATTACATTAGTTTCTTTATAAAAAAAACATCAATAAAACTATCACTAATGATAGTAGCTAAGTCCTAGGGTGGTTCCTCCTTAGGTGGTAGACACAACAGCTCCTCAACAGCATCATCACCCATCCTTTTAGTTACTTGCTTCTTGACTTCCTCTTTGTTGCTAGCTACTAGGTTTTCCATAATCTGGTCCTTAAAGATCTCAAACCCAGGGACATCCTCTCTAGCCATGTTAACAGATTCTTTGGTGCCTAGATAATACTTGCCCTCCCCTAGCTTGATGAAGTTCTCACTTAGTGGTCTAATTCTTCTGAATGGCTTATTTCTTTTTTTATTTCTCCTTGTTCTTTACTCTTCCCCTAGCTAGTCCTACCTCAGTATATCCCAAACCCTTCGTATGGTCCTTGGTCTTAATGTTTGGGGGCTTAGGACTTCCTAGTTCATTCTTTCCAAGCCCCTGTCTAGGTTGATAATTCATGCTTTCCATCATTTTTGCTACTCTTGGATCCATTTCAGTCCCATCAAATGTTCCAGCAACTTGAAAACCAGGCGGAACACACATTTGCTTCTGTTTATCAAGTATAGCTACCACAGTTGCATTGGTTCCAGCTTCTATTGTCATGACATCTCCTTTATGGGGGAATTTTATTTTCTGGTGCACAGTTGAAGGTACTCCTCCTAGGACATGGAACCACGGCCTTCCCAATAATAGGGCATAGGTTACAGGGATGTCCAGCACAGTAAATTCAACAGTCGACTCTATGGGCCCTGTTTTGACTAAAGCCTGAAATGTTCCCTCCACATTCCTAGTATTGCATTATAAGCTCTTATTATGAGGTTTAAAGCCATCAAGTCATCTACTCTCAGACCCAGATTGGGCAGGATCTTTAACAGTCATACATTTATAGTTGAACCATAATCCACCATTACAAAGTTGGTTCTCTTCCCTTTTACTTCAGCTGGGATAAATAATGCCTTGTTATGTTTTCTTCCCTCCAAAGGCAAGTCATCATATGAGAATGTTACCTGACCATGTTTCTTTTTTGTCACCTTTGCTACCATAGCCTTAGGCGTAGCTGCCATTTTAATGCTCATATTTGACAAAGCTTTAACCATAGCCCTTCTGTGACTACCTGAATGCATCAGTAATTCCTAGATGCTCACACTCACTTTAGCCTTCTTGAGTTGTTCTAGGATCAGTTCTTTTTTCTGTCCTTCCTCTACTTTTGCATCTTCTATTTCTTCCCTTTCTACAACCATTTCATTTTGCTTTTCTACTGCCCAGTAATTCCTCCCGCTTCTAGTAACATGATTCACATTTAGAGTATCACTCCATACATCAACTCTAGTGGTTTTTTCTTCATCATAATCATACAAGATGTCAATAACTCCAATGATTAGGTCTTTCTTCCCATCTTTCCACACTTCCATTATGCATGTTTCCCTCATTTTTAGATCTTCCATATTGAGCTTGCCTAAGTGTTGGCTTAGCAGCTCTTCAGCCCTTCTTGGGACAGTTATGGGGTTAAGAATTCATCTTCTTAAAACTCATCACCCCATCCTGTCAGCATGATCTCTTCCATGGGTATGTCAATAGAAGCAGGTTTAGAATAAAATACTCTGTAATCGAACTTTCCCAAAGGTTGTCCCAATAAATCTTTAACTCCTTTTATTGACTGCTCAGGAATTTCAGGCTATTCTTTTATTGACTTATCATCAAACTCATCTCCCCAACCTGAGGACTTAATTGATTCAATAAGGATATCAATAAAGGGTGGTTTCAAGTAAAATACTCTGTAATCAAACTTGCCTAAGGGCTAGCCTAGTAAATCTTCTACTCCTCTCTGTGGCTATCCAAAAGGTTCTTCATTGGGTATAAGGTTAAGGTCCTCGAAGGAGCTTAGCACTTCTTCTTCGCTAACCCCTGAGTTGATCATCATGGTGGTTGGTGGCGGAATATTTCAGTAGTCTGGGAAAGGGTTGTTTCTAGTGTTTAGGTTGGAATTGGATTTCTCAGGGTCAATGATTTTTCCAGAATCTATCAGGTTTTGGATTTCGTGTTTTAGGTGAATGTAGGTATCTATGGAATGACCAGCTACTTGATGAAACTTGTAGTAACTATTTGGATCATAGCCAGGGAGATTTAGGCTTGGTGGGTTAGAAAAGGTTAAGGGTTGAAGTAGACCTTTTTGGATTAGCCTCTCTAGGACTTTGGAGAGTGGTTGGTTAAAGTTGGAGAACCTTCGAGGTTGCTGAACTGCATGCACCTCCATAGCTCGGCTAGTACTTCCTTGTTGTATGCCCCCAGTTAGGTAGTTTTGAGTTCCCATGCCTCTAGCAGTTTTCTTTTTATCACTCTCAATTTCCTCAGCTTGTAACCCATCATCATACAAATCAACAAAGGTTTTTGGTATTCATCATCTATAGCCTCTCAACCAAATTAGGTGACACATTACGAACTATCATTCTAACTTGATCCTTCTCAGCAAGCTTGTTTTTCATTTCATCCCTACTTTATTCATAAAATGAGCTAAGAAATTAGAAAAAGACTTATTTGATTCCTGTTTAATCAACTCTAAATCCCTAATGTATACCTCCAACCTGGTATTGTAATCATATTGTTTCAAAAAAGCATTACATAGTTCTTTCCAGTCAACTCTAATAGACTTTTCTAACCCATGGTACCAGTTCATAGTCATTCCTTCCAGAGACAGCACAAACAACCTAGTGACTACCACTATAGGTGCTTTTATAGTGCTCATGGTTATTTTGTATTACCTTAAATGAATTATAGGGTCTCCTCTCCCATCAAATTTCTGTAGTTGAGGCATTTTGAACTTGTCAGGCAGCTTGTCACCCTCCATTTGCAGCAAATCATCAAAGTTGAAAGAATATCCTATTCATTATCCTCTAATCAGCTCTTCCATTTTCTGAGTCAGTGTTTGCATCTGCTTAGACTCAAGGTCTTCAACCAATTCAAGTGATTCTCTCTTCGCCTTTTCTACCATGTAGTTTTCAATGTCTTTCAGTCTCATATAAGTAGCAGGCACATTTCTAGTGGTAGGTTGCCCCCCAGCTTTGTTAGTAATAGGTGGAGGAGCTACAGCAACAGGTAGAGCTCCTACAGCAGGTGGCTTTTCAATAGTAGAAGTAGGTGGTTGTTCAATAACAGTAGCAGGTGGTTGTCCAACAACAGGTTGCACTAGTCTGACTAAAGCATGTCTTAGTTCATCTTGCATCATAGCTCTCATGTCATCCATCAAAGCTCCCTTAATTTCCTTTAAGGTCCACATCTCTAGTTGTTGTTCCATTTTAGTCTGTTCAATCTAAGCTGGTTCAACTGCTAGGAATAGTGGATTAATTGGACTCCCCTCTAGTCTCTCCAATCTGTAAAGAATGCCTTGAGCTATGGACTTCAGACTTAAAGCAACTCTGGTCAATCTGCCACCTCTTCATCCCAAACACGAGAAGACCCAGATGAATCAATGATGGCTGTAAAATAAGGTATTAGTATGATGCATGGACTGTATGTATGCATGATGCATGTGTTTATGCAACAAATAGCAGGCAAGCACTTATCACATAGCAAGTATCAAGAAATAACCAACAAACCATCATGCAGGTAAACCTTCCAACCTTGTTTCTCCCACACACATATTCAATGGCGAGTCTCTTTTCCTAGGATTTTTTGGTCTTGGCTTTCATATCAACAGGGGATATTAAGAGCTGACGTGCATGCCAAATCTCTCTTTAAAATAAAAAGCATAGAAACAACATTTCTAAATATAAAGGTCTAGCCTAATCCTTATTAGCCTAAATGAGCTTCAAAGGTATAGCCCTAGCCTTTTATAAATAGAAATACCTCATGGCAATTCAAACAAAAAAGAATTTTGGGTAAAGATCCTAGGGGAAGTAACTAGGCCATTATATATGGTTAGGGTCTAATGAAAAGTTAAGGTTCCCTTAGTAGGATGCTCTTCATTATGGACTTTGAGTTACTGGCCAAGGTCAGAGGGGCCTAACATCCTTTACCAACTCAACAAAAGATTACCCTCCTCAAGGACTTAGGTTACAAACTCTGGTCAGATGAGCCCGGTAATCTCTCCTGAACTGAGTTAAGGCTAAGGTGATGGTTAGCCAATCTATAACTCTATGCAGCTAGTGGAATCATTGAATCATAAACCAACTCCATCAGTTTAGTAGGGACATGCAGAATGAATGCAAGAATGAAATAATAATTGATAAAATAATTCTAAAGAATACAAGTAGAATCATTATCTCTTATCCCTAATGGATTTGCCAATGTAGACAATGAGGTTTAGTGCGCGTCTAAGATTTTAGCAACCATGACACTGTTTAGGCTCAGGGCCTTAGAGAGCATACTAACCACTATCACAAAGATATGGCGTGGAGATGAGAAGTCGCCACCCATGGTAATAACTCGAACAAATCGAAAAGGTGGTACTTGATTCCTTAAAAGAAAGCTAGTACCATAACCAGGAGATTCTAGATACAGAATACTAACTTTTTTTAGTTTCATGTTCATTTAGAATAATTTTAAAAATGATTATTTCATCCTCTAATTACATGCAATTTTATTAAACCCTATTTGACATCCATCTAACCCTAGGCATCTAGTCAATAAAATTACAAATAAAAAATGCACTCAAGATCATGTTATCCCTAAGTCTAAACTATATTAATTTAAAAAGTTAGCTAGATTTACATTTTATTTACAAGTGAGAAAAAGACTAAAGGTGGGCCTACATTTTTATTAATTAGTGAGCCTAGATCTATTTATTTTAGTTTATCTAAAGAATGGACTTAAGTCTATTCAATTTTAAAGGAAAGTTAAATTAGTGGGCCTAAGTCTAACTTGGTTTTATTTTAAGTGAAATTGGGTCTATGTCTATTTATTTTAAGAGAAATGAATTTAAGTGGGCTGAGCTAAGTCTAAACAAGTTTTAATTAACTAAGTGAGTCTAAAATCTAATTAACCTAATGGGCCTAAATTGATTTTAATTATTTAAAGTCCTAAACCATTTTTAAGCCTATTTATTAAGTGGGTTAGACCCAAACGTGGGCTTAGGGCCCAAAAACATAAAAAAACATCACAAAATCAAATCAAAATATATTCACATATGATTTCTTAAAAAACCTAATTTAATTACATACAAACCCTAATTAACTAAGGCCACTATTAATTTTAATTAATTTTACCCAGTGAACCTAGCTTTATTAATTAATTTTAAAGTGCAGAAAATTAAATCTTTTACTATTCCCACTACTAGGGCTATTACAAACTATGTAGAAAATCTAAAATTAAACAATTATACATCTATAAAAAAAATATAAAACACCAAAATAAAAAAGATAAAACCCTAAATTATACTGAGAAACAATACAGGTTCTTCCATGGCATTCCATGGACCTTCTATTCAGTTTAAACACAAGCAATATCCTCCTCAATCTACAAGTGGACATAAAAAAACACACAAAAGTAATTAGATTAGTAAAGAAGTTGAATAATCAAAACAATAACAAAAATAAAAAAAAATCATAAAGAGAAAATAATAGAAAATAAATGAAATAGAAAAAGAACACTGATGCTATGCAAATGCCCTTTTTAGCCCCTCAGATTGGATTATCACCATTGAAATTGAATGGCTATTGATTATGGACTAGAAAGGGTGTTGTGAGGAGCTTTTTGAGTTTAGGGTTTTTTTTTACGCAGTTCTCTCTATGAGTCTCCAAAAATTTTCTCCAAAAAAGTCCTCCCCGCATACATGCAGACTCTGCTTTTAAATGTAGAGTCTGCGTGTACTGGCTTCCTCCTTTGGAGGAACAGACTCATCTCCTTATCAAGAGGACCAGACTCATCTCCTCTGATAAGGATTTGATTTTTGAAAGTTGCGTGTTTTTTTATGCATCAAAAATCATTTTCAAATAAAAATAATAATAAAAATTTAATTTTTAACCAATCAAAACACTAAAAAATCGATAAAAAAATAAGAAAAATATATGCAAAAAATCAAAAAAATGGGACTTTTACATGTCGGTATTGTGCAATGTTGATTGAAAATCATGATTTACGATCGAAATTGTGGATTTTTGATCGAAAATCCATAATTCTAATTGGCATTATGGATTTTCTATAGGAAATCCATAATTTTGATTTCCAATTTTTTTACTTATAATTACTAAAAAACCCCTGAAAATTTGATTTATTTGCAATCAAATCCTAAAAATGTTACAATTTAGTCCAAAAAAATCGACAACCAAGTTCAATTTTTTAATGAATTTCATCATAGGGGCTTACATCGCAATTGTGCACAATTGCATCCTGAAATTGGGTGCTTACAGATACGAAATACCAGCTTCTTTCAGTCTCATGTTCATTTAGAATTACTATATTATCCTCTATTTACATGCAATTTCACATAAACCCTTATTCTAGCAATTAACTCCAAGGCAAATTAGTCATGAAAATACAAGTAAATAATGCATTCAGTGAAACATATAATCCCTAGGTTAGTCTAATATACATGGATTTTAATTAAATGAGCTAAATCTACATGTTTTAATTTACAAGTGAGTTAAAGACTAATTCCTTTTAATTTTATTTAAATGAACCTAAGTCTATTTATTTTAATTCTAAAAATAGGCCTAAATTTACAAATTATGGAGTATTTAAATTAATGGGCCTAATTCTACATGTTTTAATTCTAAGGTGATCTTAAATCTACAAATTATGAAAAATTCTTAAATTAAATGGGCTAAGTCTAAATTAATTAAATTAAGTGGGCCTATGTCTAAATTATAAAATGGGCCTAAATTGTCTCTACCCTGAATCTAATTAATTATCAGCCTAAAGTGCATTTTAATTAATTAAACCTAAAAACCTAAATTTATTTAAGTGGATTAAATTTTAATATGGGATTAAGGCCCAAAACACATAAGAATAAACAAATAAGCACAAAACATATAAAAATAAATAAACAAGCAAAAAAAACATATTAAAACAATTACATTAAAGATCAAACAACTAATTAAATTATTTCCTTCTAAACCCTAATTTTCATTAACATGCAACCTAAATTAATCTACTTCCACCATTGATTTTAATTAATTACCCAATTAAAACCCTAGTTTTACTACCCAATTAATCAATGTAAACATGCAACCACATATATAATTCCACTATTCCTACTATTGCGCTATTACAACAATCTACAGAAAATAATAATAATAATAATTAATACAACCCCAAAAATTAATAAATAAAATAAAGTAATAAAATAAAATAATAATAATAATAAACCCTAGAAACTATATCTCCATAAGGTCTTATCCATGGCATTTCATGGATCTCCTATGGATTTGATTCTCCACGTGTGATCATCATGTGTTTTCATCCATAATCACCATAAAAAAAAGAATACAAAATATGATTAGTGAATAAATTATAACAATAATAAAAAAATTAAAAATCAAAAGAAATAAAATAAAATAAAATAAGAAGATGAAGATGATGTTCATGGATGATTTTAATGAAGTGCTCCTCAGATTTGTAGAATCACCGTTCTTGATAGGACTTCGAATATTATTCTTCAAAAATTCTTCAAAGATACTTCATTAATAAATAAAGCAAAAAAAAATTCATAGAGAATAAGATTTTCCTATTTTTTCTCTTTTTTCTCTCTTTCTCTTCTCGTTTTTCTTTCTTTTCTTCTCTTTTTTTCTTTTGCTTCGTTCATTTTTTCTCTTTTTCCTTTCTTCCCTTCATTTTTTCCTTTTTTTTCCCCTACTTTTTTATTTTTTAATCCCTTTTTTCATAGCAAAAGCCCTCCTTATATAGGGATACATCTTGAAACCCAAGTTATAAATTGATTCCTAAAAGACTACTATTTCTTTAAAAAAACATTGTCAAAATAATTTTACAAGAATTTCATACCAACTAGGACTCAATTTATTTGGAAAATTCAAGATTTATCTAGACAATTCAAGAATTTATAAAAGAAGTCTAATTTCGACTGGAATTGTGTAACTTCGATCGGAATTAACGTAATTCTGATCAAGATTAGCGTAATTCCGATCGAAATAAGGCTATTTCCGATCACTTTTTTTTACTTTTAATTACATAAAGGTCCTTGAAAGAATTTAATTTTTGCATTTAGATCCCTAAAAAGCATTGCAATTTAGTCAATGAAAACATTAAATCCTTTCTTTAAAAAATGCAATTGTTGAAGTTTCAAAGTTTAAATATTGAAGACCTATTTGTGACATTTTCATTATTGGAGTCTTTTGTCGCATCCATAACTCATCATCCTAAAATTGGGTGTCAACATAATTCCTTTTAATTTTAATTAAATGAACCTAAGTCTATTTATTTTAATTCTAAACATGGGCTTAGATCTAAAAATTATAAAGGTATTTAAATCACTAGCCTAATTCTACATGTTTTAATCATAAGATGATCTTAAATCTATAAATTATGAAAAAAGGCTTAAATTAAGTGGGCTAAATCTAAATTAATTAAATTAAATTAAGTGGGTATATGTCTAATTTACTAAATGGGCCTAAGTTATTTTTAACCTAAATCTAATTAAGTATGGGTCTAAAATGCATTTTAATTAATTAAACCTAAAAACCTAAATTTATATGTGTGGCTTAGTATCTAATATGGGCTTCAGGCCCAAAACACATAAGAATAAACAAACAAGCACAAAACACATAAAAATAATTAAACAAGCCCAAAAATAAAATAAACAAGCTCAACAACAAATAAAACATATTAAAATAATTAAATTAAAGATAAAACAACTAATTAAATTATTTCCTTTTAAACCTTAATTTTCATTAGAATGCAACCTAAATTAATCTACTCCTTCCATTGATTTTAATTAATTACCCCCATTGAAGCCCTAATTTTACTAACTAATTAATCAAAATAAAAAAGCAATTGCATATAACTCCACTATTCCCACTATTAAGGCTATTACAATAATATATTAAAAATAATAATAAAAATAATTAATACATTCCAAAAATTAATAAATAAAATAAAGAAATACAATAAAATAATAATAATAAATCCTAAAAATTATATCTCTATAAGGTGTTATCCATGGCATCCCATGGATCTTTTATGGATTTGATTCTCCAAGTATGATTATCATGTGTTTTCCTCCATAATCACCATAAAAAATAAAAATTATGATTAGTGAATAAATAATAAAATAATAAAACAAAATTAAAATTAATAAAATAATAAAAAGAAAGAAATAAATCAAATAAAAGCAAATAAAGAGAAAGTGATGCTTATGGATGTTTTTTAATGAAGTGTTCGTCAGATTTGTAGAATCACCATTCTTGATAGGACTTCGAATATTATTCTTCAAAGATCTTTTAATCAAGCAATTAAGCAAAAGAAATTTTGTAGAGAATAAGATTTTTTTCTCTCTTTTCTTCTTTCTTTTTTTCTCGTTTTGCCTTCTTCTTTTTCCCCCCCTTCTCTTCATTTTTTTTATATTTTTTCCTTTGCCTCTTTATTTTTTCCTCCCCTTTTTCAAAGTAAAAACCCTCCTTATATAGGGATACATCTTGAAACCCTACTTATAAATTGATTCCTAAAAGACTTCTATTTCCTTAAAAAAACATTATCAAAATAATTTTAGGAGAATTTTATACCAATTAGGACTCAATTTATCTAGAAAAATCGAGCTTTATCTAGAAAATTCAAGAATTTACAAAAGGAGTGTAATTCCGACTGGAATTGTGTAATTTCAACTGGAATTGTGTAATTCCGATCGGAATTGTGTAATTTCGATCGAAATTGTGTAATTCTGATCGAAATTGTGTAATTTCGATCGTAATTACATAATTTCGATCAAAATTAGTGTAATTTCAACTAGAATTATGAAATTTCGACTGGAATTACGCAATTCCAGTATAATTCCGATCGAAATTAGTGTAATTTCAACTAGAATTATGAAATTTTGACTGGAATTACGCAATTCCAGTATAATTCCGACCAAAATTAGTATAATTTCAACTAGAATTATAAAATTTTGATCGAAATTACATAATTCCAATCGGCATTAAGGTAATTCCGATCATTTTTTTTAACTTTTAATTATAAAAAGGTCCTTGAAAGAATTTAAGTTTTCCAATTAGATCCCTAAAAAGCATTGCAATTTAGTCCATAACAACATTAAATCCTCTCTTTTAAAAAAATGCAATTTGACCCTTAAAGTTTCAAAGTTTCAAATATTAAAGACCTATTATGACATTTTCATCATTGGAGTCTTTTGTCGCATCCATAACTCATCATCCTGAAATTGGGTGTCTACACCCACATTCTTTAAGAAGTTGTTCTCATTAAAAAACCTTCTTCTAGATCCTTTACTACCAAGCCCAACTCCTGTATAGCCTAATCCTCTAGTATCATTTTGTCCTTTAAAATCCGAGAACTCTAGGCTTCCTTGCTCATTCTTTCCCAGTCCTTGTCTGAGTCGATAATTCATCTTCTTAATCATGCTCATAACACTTGGATCCATCTCAATTCCATAAAAATCATGTCTATTTAGAAACCAAGAGGGGTAACTACTTGCTTCTGACCATCTATTACTACAGACACAGTCTTTCCCATACTAGCATCTAAAGTCACAACTTCTCCATCCAATAGGAATTTCACCTTTTGATGCACTATTGACGGCACTCCTCCCAAGATATAGTACCAAGGCCTACCCAAAAGTAAGGCATAAGTGACAAAGATATCTAGTATAGTGAATTCCACCATTACTTTTATAGGTTCGGTCTTTACAGGAGCCATAAATGTTCCTTCTACATTCTTATGTTATCATTGTTAGCTTTAATTATAAGGTCAAATTTTATTAAATCCTCTACCTTCACTCCTAGATTAGGTAGGATTTGCAACAGGTAAACATTAATTACAGACCCATCATCCACCTTCACATAATTGGTCTTCTTCTCTCTGACTTGAGCTGGGATGAATAGGGCTTTAATATGATCCTCCCTTCTACATGTAAATCCTCATCAGAAAAGGGGATAACACTATGCTTCTTCTCAGTAACCTTGGCCACCATTACCTCAGGGGTTGTAGTGGTATCAATATTCATCTTAACTAGAGCCTTCCTATGGCTACTTAAGTGCATTAAGAGCTCCTAAATGCTCACATTTGCTTTTGCCTTCTTAAGCTGTTTAAGGATCAAGTCATTATCATGTTCATTTAAGTCTTTTCTTTCAGTAATTTATTCTCTCTCTATAGCCTTCTCCATCAGTTTGTAACCCTTAACACTTCTAGTAACATGATTGACTTTTGGATTATTAACCCACACATTATAGCCTTCAGTGCCATCTTCATCAGAGTTATACTAGATGTCTATAACCCCAATGGTTAGGTCCTTTTTTTTCCATCTTTCCATACCTTAACCATGCATTTCTCTTTCTTATCAAATTCATCACCCCATCCTGTAGGCATGATCGACTTAATGGATATATCGAAGGAAGGTGGTTTGGAATAACACACCTTGTAGTCAAATTTGCCTGAAGGTTATCCTAGTAAGTCTTATACTCTTTCCTATTATTTGGGGGAATTAGGAGATTTCTCATTAGTTTTAAGGTCTAGGTCCTCAAAGGAGTTAAGCACTTCTTCCTTACTTACTCTCGAGTTGATCATCATGGTAGTTGGGGGTAGCATGTTTTGGTAATTTGGGCAAGGGTTGTTTTTGGTGTCTAGGTTTGGATTGGATTTCTTAAAGTCTATGATTTTTTCAGAGTCTATGAGATTGTGAATTTCATGTTTAAGGCGCATGCAATAGTCAATGAAATGGCTAAAAACTTGGTGAAATTTACAGTAATTGTTTGGGTCAAAGCCAAAGAAATTTGGGTTTGGTGGTCTATAGGGGGTTAATGGTCTAAGGAGGCTTTTTTGGATTAATCGGTCAAGGACTTTGGATAGGGGTTGGTTGAAATTTGAGAATTTCATATTTTTTTTAATAGTATGGACTCCCACAACCCGATTAGCATTTCCTTGTTGTGTGCCCCTAGTTGGGTAATTTCTCGCTCCAGTGTTTCTACCAATCTTCTTTTTCTTGCTTTTAATCTCTGTAGCTTGCAACCCATCATAATAAAGGTCTACAAACATCTTGGGGTTCATCATCTGTAACCTCTCAACCAAATTAGGTGACACATTTTGGCCTATCATCCTAACCTGATCCTTTTCAGCCAATTTGTTCTTCATTAATCTCGCCTTATTCATAAAATTAGTCATAAAATTTGAGAATGATTCATTAGGCTTCTGATTGGTCAATTCTAGATCCCTGATAGAAACTTCAAGCCTAGTATTATAGTCATATGACTTCAGAAAAGTGGTACATAGTTCCCTCCAGTCCACTCAGATAGACTTCTCCAACCTATGATACCAATTGACAGCCATACCCTCTAAGGATAGCATAAAAAACTTAGCAACTATAGACAAAGGAGCCTTAGTGGTGCTTATAATAGTTGTGTATTAACTAAGGTGGATCCTCAAGTCTCTAGTACCATTAAACTTCTATAGCTATGGCATCTTGAACTTGTCAATCAACTTATGTTCCTCAAATTGCATCACATCATAAAAGTAAATTGAGTACTCAATGTTGTGTCCTCTCATTAATTCCTTGTAAGCACCCAATTTTGGGATGCAATTGTGCACAATTGCGATGTAAGCCCCTATGATGAAATTTATTCAAAAATTGAACTTGGTTGTTGATTTTCTAGACGTTAAGGACTAAATTGCAATGTTTTTTAGGGTTTGATTACAAATAAGTCAATTTTTAGGGGTCTTTTGGTAATTAAAAGTTTAAAAAAGTTTTAGGATCGGCACTGTACAATGCTGGTCGACATTGCACAGTGCTGATGAGCAATAATTCCTTTTTTTTTTATTTTTTTTGCCTATTTTTCCTTATTTTTATCAATTTTTTTCAATGTTTTGATTGGTTGAAAATTCAAATTTTATCTGATAAGTTTTTTTTTAAAAAAAACGCAGAAGCTATTTTTGAAATAAAAACAAATGCTATTTGATCTTATCATATAGGTCTATTCCTCCTTTTGAGGAAGTTCAGTACGAGTAGGCTCTGCATTTAAAAGTAGAGTCTGCATGTGTGCGAGGGGGAGGCATGGCTAGAGGACTTTTTTTTTCCTTTGGTTTTCAAGAGGATTTTTTGGGGAGGTACACAAAGACATAGTGAGAAAAAAAGAGAGACTACGAGCATAAAACCCTAATTTTCGATTCTGAAATTTCTGAAGGCAATAGTCCAAAATCAATAATATCTTAATTTTAATTATGATAATTCAATCTGAGGGGCTCAAAAAGGGGCATTTGCACAACATCTCCAGTGCTATATTTCTATTTCTTTTATTACTCTTTTTAATTATTTTCTTTTATGTTTTTTTCTTTTATTTTTGTTATTGTTTTGATTATTTGATTTCATTGCTAATTTGCTTTTTCTTGTTTTGATGTCTGTGTGTGGATTGAGGAGGAGGATACCGCTTGTGTTGAATTGAATAGAAGATCCATGGAATGCCATGGATGAACCTATATTGTTTTAATAATAGTTCTTAGGATTTTTATTTTTGTTTTGCATTTTGGTATCTTGTGTAGTTTATTTTAATTTTTGGGTGTATAATTACTTAATTTTAATTCTGTATGTAGTTTATAATAGCCCCAGCAATAGGAATAGTGAAAGATTTAAATTTCTGTACTTTAAAATTGATTAGTAATTAGGTTCAATTGGGTAAAAAAAATCAATTAAAATCAATGGTGGTAGTAGCTTAAAATAGGGTTTGCATGTAATTAATTTAGGGTTTTTTTTAGAAAATCATTGTAATGTTTGTTTGATCTATTTTTTGTGTTTTATTTATTTTGGCCTTTTTTTATTATGTTTTTACGTTTTTGGGCTCCAAGCCCACGTTTAGGTCTAACCCACTTAATAAATAGGCTTAGAAAATGATTTAGGTTTTTTAAATAATTAAAATCAACTTAGGCCCATTAGATTAATTAGATTTTAGGCCTGCTTAGTTAAATAATATTGTTTAGACTTAGCTCAGCCCACTTAATTTCATTTCTTTTAAAATAAATAGACATAGACCCACATTCCACTTAAAATAAAACCAAGTTAGACTTAGGCCCACTAATTTAATTTTTCTTTAAAATTGAATAGACTTAAGCCCATATCTTAGAAAGACTAAAAAATAGATTTAGGCTCATTAATTAATAAAATGTAGGCCCACTTTTATTCTATTTCACTTGTAAATAAAATGTAGATTTAGCTAACTTTTTTTAATAAAATTAACATAGTTTAGACTTAGGGACAATGTGATATTTAGTGCATTTTTTACTTGTAATTTTTTTGACTTATTGCCTTTTTGGGTAAATGGATGTTAATTAGGGTTCAATAAAATTGCATGTAATTAGAGGATGAAATAATCATTTATAAAATTATTCTAAATGAACACGAGACTAAGAGAAGTTACTATTCCGTATCCAGAATCTCCTGGTTGTGGTGCTAATTTTCTTTTAGAGAATCGAGTACCACCAATCAAATTGTCCTAGTTATTACCCTGGGTGGCAACTCCTCATCTCTATGCCATGTCTTTGTAATAGTGGTTAGTGTGTTCTTTAAGGCCCTGAGCCTAAACAGTGTCGCGGTTACTAAAACCTTGGACGCGCACTAAACCCCACCGTTTACATTCCTCCATTTTGGACATCTTGTGAGTAAGTGCTTTCATCTATTTGGATTCTAGCTCTTGAACTTGCTCAAGTGATTCCCTTTTTTCCTTTTCAACCATGTAACTCTCAATATCCTCCAACTTCATTTCCACAGTAGGTATGTTCCTAGCAGCATTATCATTGTCATGGGTGGTGCACCTACAACAAGTGGATTAGCCACAATGGGAGGTGCAGCAATAGTAGGTGGTGGTACCAAATTAGCTAGAGCTTTTCTTAATTCATCTTGCATCATCGCTCTCAAGTCATCCATCAATGCTCCTTTGACATCCTCTAAAGTCCATTTTCCTCCCTCTTGTTGTTCCATTTCTTTAGCTTATTTAGGTTGTGCAGCTTCTAGGTAGAGTGGATTGATGGGACTCCTTTCTAGTCTGCTAAAGATCTCTTTTGCAATTGATTACGAGCTCGAATTAGTTCTCACTAGTCTTCTACCTTTCTAACTCTAAACAAAAAACACCCAGATGATTCTATGATAGCTATTAAAGAAAGTGTTAGTATGATTGTGTAATGCATGTATGCATGATGCACGTGCTATGCAATATGTAGCAAGTCAAGTAACAAATTAAGGGTATATACATCCTTCCAACCTTATTACTCCTACACACATATTCAATGGCATGTCTCTTTTCCTAAGATTTTTTGTCTTGGCCTTAATATCAATAGGGGATATCAAGAACCAACGCACATGCCAAATCTCTTAATGTATTAAAGAATAAAAACAGTATTTCTAAGCATAAAAGATTAGCCCAATCTTTATTAATCCAAATGGGCTTCTAAAGTATGGGCTTGGGCCTTTATAAATAAAAATACCTTATGGTAACATTCACATGCAATTTTGGTAATCCTAGGGGAAGTTACTAGGCCAGTACATAAGCTGAGTCTTATAAAAAGGTTAAGGTTCCCTTAGTAAGATGCCCTCCTTTAAGACTTGAGTTATAGGCCAAGGTCAAAGGGGCTCGGCATCCTTTGTAAAATCGAGAGAAGACTACCCCCTTTTAGGACTTGGGTTACAAACTCTAGTCAGATGAGCTTGGTAATCTCTCTTGAACTAAGTTAAGGCTAAAAGTGATGGTTAGCCAATTCACAATCCCATAAAGCTAGTGGAATCATGGAACCATGAACCAACACCATCGGTTAATAGGGACATATAGAATGAATGCAAGAATAAAATAATAATTAATAAAATAACTCTAAAAAACACAAGTAGAATCAGTATCTCTTATCCCCAATGGAGTCACCACTATAGATGGCGGCGTTTAGCACGTGCCTAAGATCTTAGCAATTGCAACACTATTTTATCTCAGGGCTCTAGAGAATATACTAACCATTATCACATGGACATGGAATAGAGATGAGGAGTCACCACCCAGAATAATCAATGGGACAAATAAAAAATGGTGGTACTCAATTATTTAAAGTAAAGCCAGCCATAACCAAGAGATTTTGGATATGGAATACTAATAGTTGAGGGTTCAGAGTTGATAGTCTAGAGTTCCCCTTCTAGTAGCTTAAACTCTCTTTTTATAGGAAAAATCCAAAATACCCTAGGTCCTACGTATTGAAGAATTTCATTTTTAAAAGGACTAAGATTTCTTGAAAATTTAGATAAATCCCAAAAATAAATTTTAAAAAATTTTTAGTCAATCAAAATTTAGGAAAAATATTTTTTATTTTCTGTAAAAATATAAAAAAAGGATAGAAAAGGTAAAATTCTTATTGGAATTGTGTAATTCTTATTGGAATTCTATAATTTTGATTTTTTAACTTTTAATTACAAAATGACCCCTGAAAGAATTTAAATTTTTCAATTAGGTCTTAAAAAGTATTATAATTAAGTCTTTAAAAAAACCATTAAACTCTTTTTTTGAAAATGAATTTAGACCTTTGAGGTTTCAAATTTCACGTTTTGAAGACCTACTTATAACGTTTTTATCATTGGAGTCCTTTGTCACATCCATATTTTATTATCCCAAAATTGGGTGTTTACAATTGCCCCCCTTTATTGTTGTTTATTTGACAAATTATGGGAAAGCAACTAAGCACACAATTTCTTAAGAACAAAGTTTGGGTACTTGTGCTCCTTGAGGCTTTTGTCCACAAGTAATTGTCAATTCACGATGAATGCTTGTGTTTCTATACAACACTAGGCATAAACTTAAAACATCTAAAGAAACACTATACTAAGACATATTGTATTGGTTTGAAAGGATAAATCGCACTCGATTGTATGATTTTGACTATACTCGATCGTATAGTTTGAATTAGAAGGATGCATTATACTCGATTGTACAATGTCAATTATACTCGATTGTATAGTCTGGGTTGAAAGAGGTACATCGTACCCTATCGTACAATGTTGACTATACTCGGTCGTATAGTCTAAGTTGAAAGAGATACATTGTACTCAGTTGTACAATGTTGGCTATACTCAGTTGTATAGTCTGAATTGAAATGACACATTGTACTCAGTTATACAATGTCGACTATACTCGGTTGTGTAGTCTGAATTGAAATGACACATTGTACTCAGTTGTACAATGTTAACTACACTAAGTTTTATAGTCTGAATTGAAAGGATACGTTGTACTTGGTCGTACAATGTCGACTATACTTGATCATATTGTATAGTCCTTATTGAAATGACACATTGTATTTGGTTGTACAATGTTGACTACACTTGGTCATATAGTCTGAATTGAAATGACACATTATACTCAGTCGTGCAATGTTGACTACACTCAATAGTATAGTCTGAATTGAAATGACACATTGTACTCGATCGTTCAATGTCTACTATACTCAATTGTAATGTCTGAATTGAAATGAGACATTGTACTCAATTGCACAATGTCGACTACAATCAATCGTATAGTTTGAATTGAAATGACACATTGTACTCGGTCGTACAATGTTGACTATACTCAGTTGTATAGTCTAAATTGAAATGACACATTGTACTCGGTCGTACAATGTTGACTATACTCAGTTGTATAGTCTAAATTGAAGGGATACATTGTACTCGACCATATAATGTCTACTATACTCAGCCGTGTAGTCCTGATTGAAATGAGACATTGTATTCAGTCATACAATGTCGACTACACTCTGTTATATAGTCTGAATTGAAATGACACATTATACTTAGTTGTGCAGTGTCGATTACACTTAGTCATATAGTTTGAATTGAAATGACACATTGTACTCGGTCGTACAATGTCTACTATACTCAGTCATAATGTCTGAATTAAAATGACACATTTTACTCAATTGTACAATGTTGACTACACTTAGTCATATAGTTTGAATTGAAATGACACATTATACTCAGTTGTTCAATGTCGACTATACTCAGTCGTATAGTTTGAATTGACATAACACATTGTACTCGGTCGTACAATATTAACTACACTCAATCATATAGTCTAAGTTGAAATATCACATTGTAATCAGTAGTACAATGTCAACTATACTCAGTCATATAGTCTAATTTCTCTTATGTCGACAATTTAATAATTCAATGAATTATTAAATCATATAGCATTGTAATTTAGGAATAAATTGTAAAAGAAATATTGGACTTAAATGCAAATTAAGTTAAGGGACTAAAGTGGAATTTTGCCACTTTAATATAAGCTTTGCATTTTATCGATCTGTTTCTTCATTTCCTATCCCTTTCATTTTCTTTGTTTTTCTTTTCCTTTTTCTTGATTTTGAAATCTTATTTCTTCAATTATTTTTTAATATGACCTCTAATTTGAGATCCATCTAATCCTATGTCTCACCCATAATACAGACTACTTAGAAGCAACTCTAAATGATCATATACGATCATATCTCAACTACATTTCCCTCATAACAATATAGGGCTCCATGAAAGGGAAGAGGTGCTCCCTTTGACTTGCTTGCACCTCCATAGATGATCATAGGCTGGAGATGAGGTAAATTTATCTTCTGTCTTTGATTCTGCAAAAAAATATATCCTTGTCAATATATTAACATATTTATGCATGCAATTATAGAATATCTCTTATACAAATTAGATAAAATTACATGAAATTGTTAATTTTGAAGCAAAATTTTCAAAATTAGTTTTAGCTTGTTAAAGGAATAACATAATTTAGTCATATTTCTAGATTTTTGGTCAAAAATCTAAATTATGGATCATAATTTTTGGATTTCCAATTGAGAATTTGGAAATACCGATTGAAAATCTAGATTTTTGATGGCAAATCCAGAAATCTAATCAAAATTCTAGATTTCCAATCGAAAATCCAATCTTCTAATCTCTCTTTTTTTTAAACCCAAAGATAATAATAAGAATAGACAAAAAAAAAGTTTGTAAAGGAATGTAATCCTGCCATTTTTAAAATTTTATTCAAAAACCATTGAAATTCTCGGGTTGCTTTCACTTGGCTCGAGAACTCTTTCATGATTTATCGGGAGAGGTAGTACAGCATATCTGGCATCTAGCTTCCGACACTTCATTGCTACTCTACCAACTACTCAAGGTAGTTCATATCACTATTCACTTTTCGCTCTTTTTGAGAGGTGGATGGATACCACTCACACCTTTCACATATGAATGGGTGAGCTAAATATTTCTCCTATGAGCTTCTTTGCTATCACTAAGATTACCTTTAAGGGTACCCTAGTTCTTTTTTATATCCACTACTACGCTCTTCCAGAGGATGCTGAGAGTTGTTATTTTTGAGACTTGCTTCAGTTTGTTCCAACATGGAAGAATCATAAGAATGTGCTTCTTTCTTCTCTTGTTTAGGGTTTCAGGATATTACCCACCACAATACCTCTTCAGATCTTTCAAAAGGTAAGATGCTTGTTATTAATATTGTTAGGCACTACCCTCTTCTATGAGACTAGTCACGAGGTTAGCATTACGCTTCTTGGTTCCTTTGAGGATCTTGATAGAGTGGCTACTTTCAATTAGGGATCTACAACTCTTGCCTATCTTTACTATAGACTGGTTACTATCTATAGAGGTGCTATGACGATGTGTGGCTTTTGGCATAGTTTGTACATATGTCTCCTTCGTGTCTTTTACCCCTTTTTAATTTTTGCTCTTTCACTATCCTTTTTCATTTTAACTATCTTTTCTTTTTAGATATGGGGCATTAAGATCAAGGTGATCTGAGACTTTAGTGCCATTAGCTCTGATAGGAGTCTTCCACTGATGTAGAGATAGGGTTCTTCTTGTCTTACTAGTGTCAACTATGACTTATAGACTTATCGAGACCAGTCAAACTCTTTAGAGTGGGACCTAATAAGATACATTAGTATTTGATCAATTTTAAAAGTTAAATAAAATTTATTTAAATGAATTTATAGGTCAAATCATATTGGCTGGTTGGTGCTAAAGACATCCAGTGATACAGTTTCATGACTGTTGTTGTGAGGCTTGAGACCATAAGGATTTTACTTCCTAGTTATGGTTGTTGTATGTGGTATCTTGGTGAGTATGATTATCATTGGCATATGGGACCTTCTAGGAGGCCTATTCCTTCTTCTATTCCCTTTTCCATGTTGAGGAATTATAGCATGCTTGTTCTTAAGCTCATAGTAGCTCTTTAGGGATATGATGCTTTGACTCTACTTGAGCATTCTAGCCACTATAAGGAGTATATTTGAGAGAATCTCCTAGAGCAGGTTCCCACAGACCTAGCTAAAGTATACTTTCCATCACCATTCTTCCCTATCACCATCTTACTTCATTTTATTTCGTTGTTGTGGATGAAATTTATTTTCTATAGAGGTTGAAGAAGCTACTAATGTTGCTATGGAGGAAGAGACTAAGGGTGACACTGAGAGGACTGAGCAAGAGGTTGAGCATACTCAGGATAGTGGAGTAGGTTAAGGTGATACTTCCTCAAGTACCATTCTAGGCGATGTTACCCTACTTGATAAGTCTATGTACTATTGGGCTCCTGCGATGCAAACTCCCATTGAGTAGCACATGTATTTTGAGGTAGCTTAGATTCCTAGCTTTTCTCCTCTTGATGCTTCATATGTAAGTGAATTTTGCATTTCTAATCCTGCATAAACTAGCACTTATTATTGAATTAGTATATGTCATTTTACAGATCCCTTAAACATAAGTAGAGTATCTGTATGGACTCGCCTTATCCCAGAGATTATTTACTATGCATATTGCAGATAGTTGGAGGGTTAGTATTTACGTCAAATATGCAAATGTATGTATCCTATGCATGATTTTAATTATTCTTAATGCAATATAGCAATATTGGAGATTTGAAGCATGAGAATGAGAGGCTTTGTCGATAACTTAATGGTCTTGGTTTCAATGATCATAACACTGGAAAATTTATGCCCTCAGATTAGAGTGACAATCTAGCTAGAGGGTGGAGTCCTTGGCCAAACATTGGAGCTCAGGATGATTGATCTTTAATCTTTAGGACTTGTGCTTTCATGACTATATTTCCCTTTTCCTTGTGGCTTGTTCCCCCTTTTTTGAATGGATTACGAAATTTTATTTTAAATCAAAACCTAGACTTTAATTAATCTTTTTTTTTTGTCAAAAATTTGATCAGGATTATAGATTTTTGATTGGATTTCTAGAAGTTCGATCCGAATTTTAGATTTCTAGAATTCTAATTGGAATTCTAAATTTTTTATCGGGATTCTAAATTTTTTATCAGAAATTTGGCTTCAGCTCTTCGCTTCTTTTCCATTATGATTTCTAATTTCTAATTTGAGTTTGATTTGTACACATAAAATCTCAATCCCACCTAGATTATCCTTTATGCCTATATAAAGGGCCTACCAAAAGGATTGTCTCCTATCCTTCTTTTTATTGGCTTTCATCATGACACAAGTCACCCTTAATTTGATGAAGAAGTTTCTCAAGAGCCTTAATGGAGATGATTGTTATATACTACTACCATATCATGTCAAATCTTTGAAATCCTTTCAGAATCTAAAAATAGACCATAATTTCTTGCATGTTATTGCCACCTTCTGGGACATCAAGGACAATGTATTTAGATTCAATAGACAAGAGTTGTGTCCATTAATCAAGGAGTTCATTGCTATCCTTGTCTATTTTTTAAACTCAACTACTGTGATTGCTCTTCCTGATCTTGAGATACATTTTCCTTATAGACTAGTGGCATTCTTTAATATGCCCCTAAGTGACATCTATATGTATGCACATAACCTTGGGACTATTAGTCATTCTTCTCTGATTGCTTCTTGTGGGACTAAGGACATGAATAATACTGCCTGGATAAGGACTATCTCTTTTTGCTTATATGCCCACTTTCTACTACTAGCTTATCATGGAGATGTTGACACAAGGATTATCATTATCCTAAAATAAGTGCAAGTTGGAGCTAACCCTGTACCTATCCTACTTGCTAAAACTATCATTGGGTTAGATAATTTCAAGGTTCAAAATTGAGTCTCAGGCAGTTTGCTTCTCCTTTAGGTATGTAGCCTTTTTTGTTTTTTTTTTGCCTAAGCTACCCTTTTAGGTTTTCAACTTAGCTTCTTCTTCTTCTTCTTCTTCTTCTTCTTCTTCTTCTTCTTCTTCTTCTTCTTCTTTTAAGATTTGGCTACATGAGAAATTGAGTCTACCTAATCCTCCTAGCAATGCTTTTATTTATTAACCTCATCATCTACAGTCTCATCCATTGAAGATGAAGGACAAGCATAGCATAGATCAATGGATTGATTGGATGAAAGGCATTGTTGACACTAAGATTACATGGATCTGTCCTTAGTGGAAGTTAAAGTTTGTAACCATCAACCTATATGACCACTGTGTTCCAATTCCTATATTATACTTTTATACCTTCTTTTCCCCTTCATGCCTTTGTCATCAGTATGGTCGTCCATAATTTATTATGACTGTTATATCTAACTTTGAAGGCTTCCTTCTGAGACAAGATTTCTTTAACAAAATAAAGAACATATGGCCTCATAGAGCATTAGAGTAGAACACCCATTTGGATGCTGATATGACTACTAATGACAACCACAAGACCAAGGTTACCATGCAAGCTACAAAACCACTAGGATTTGCTAAGTACAAAAGGACTCAAGTATTGCTAGATGAGTTACAAAAGAAGAAATAAAAAAATAGTGATCTCATAAGTCTATTTTTTAGACTCTTATGTTTATTTTTCCTTTAAGTCTTTATGCTTTGTAATAAAGATAAAATATGCAATATTCAAAAAAAAATTCCATTTCAATTTGATTCATTAATTAGGGCCAAAATGAGTACATTTATTACATCACATGACATAACCCTTATTATTAGTTAGTCCTTTCGGATTTTCTAACTGAACATTGATATAATGCAAATATGCATAGTTATCTAGGGTAGTTTAGTTGTTATTTCATATGATTTTTGTTATTTTTATGTGTTTATTTGATTATGCAATTGTTATTTTTACTTCTAAGTGTCTTTATTAGTTGCTTGTGTGTTTCATACATGTTTTTAGCCTTAATTGGGGCGTGAAAAGAGTCTTAGACTTGTTAGAATAAGAATGAAGCTTTTAAAGCCAAAGGAAGCAAGTTGGAAGCCTTCAAAAGTCCTCACCACCTTCACGAGTCATCACTGAATCCTTCTATGATCATTCATCAAGCATTCACCAGTCGTTACCATGCATTACTTCTACAAAGGGTTGCAACTTTTCAACTTTGAGCAGTTTTCGTATTTCAGCCATAACTTTGTCTACCGATGTCTAAATTTAGTGATTCAAGTTGTTATGGAAATATAACATAGATTTATATAACTTTCATGAAGGAAATTTTCAGAAATAAAGTCATTTAGATGGATGAAAATGCCCTTGAAGTTACAGTATCTGCATAGGATGTTGACCTTTGGTGTCAAGTGGTGCCTTTCCAAGTTCAATAATATTCTAGACACTTCCTGAAGATTTTAAAAATGATATATATGCATCAATTTATGAAAAATAAAAAAAAAAGAAAAAAAGAGAGGAAGAACAACAAAAGAAGAGAAAAATAATAATAGAACATATTAGAACAAAAAGGGAAAATTTGACTAGAAGAAAAAGTGAAGAAGTAATAAGAGAAGATATTCTACACCAAGCAAGTATTAGAAGATTATAAAGGGTTTTATCCATTCACTTTCTTTTCTATCCCTTTTCTAAGTTGTATTTGATTTCCTCTCTTTGTTCTTTAAGTATGTATCTTGGCTAAATCTTGTATGAGAATTGCAATTATGAATTAAATAAGAACTACATTTTCTTATTTTATTTATGATTTAATTTCAATTAGTGCTTAATCATGTTGTGTATGCTTGATCACCATATGTAACTTGTTAATTGAATTACTTACAATGAGAATTGGAGTAATTTAGTGGAAGTTAATTGAAATTACTTAAGAATTGAATTTAATTTGGAGACAAAGGAATAAATTAGTATAATGTGTTGTATAATTCTCTCTTGTCTTTGCATTGCCATGAGAATGAATATAAACTCTAAGAGGAAATATCTTTAATAGATAATAAAAGTTACTTTTAAAGAGGAATTGACTTTAATTGACAATGAGAATTGCTTTTAAAGATTATATACTAATATCCAATCAATGTGTTATATGATGTAATTTTATAAGTTCTTATTTATATTCTAAATTGTGATTCTTCCATATACTTGTTATAACATTTGTTTAGTGTTCTTAGAAATAATTAGTTTTTAGATTTTCTTAATTATTGTAATCAATATTCCTATTCTAATTTATTTTTCCTATCCATCTAATTATATATCTGATTCATATAAAATTTTACCAAATTCCCAGTGTTCGACACCCTACTACTCTATACTAAGCCCTAGAGACTAGGGCATACAATTTGACCTGCATCAAACATTTTTCTCTCACTTTTATTTCCTTAATTTTTGCTTGACCAGCTCTTTGTGAGTTTTCTAATTAGTAGGATCACCTCTTTTACCTTATTCCTTAATTTTTGCCTGTCAGCCCTTTGCGGGTTTTTAAAACAGTGGGAATGTCCTAATTTTTGCATGACTAGCCTTTTTAGGTTTTCTAGCTAGTGGACTTTTTTTAAAAAAGGTAGTATTTCTAGAGGCAATCCAGGTTTATTGGATCAATGAACTCATTTCCTTCAAAATCCGATATCTTTGCATCTCCCTTAGGTAGAATTGTCTTAGTTAAATATAGCCTTTCCCAATTTAGTACAAATTTTCCTCTTAGATCGAACACCCTTGCCCTTAACTGCTTTAGCACCATATCTCCAACCTTTATCATTTCAGGTTTAACCTTCTTGTTAAAGGCCCTCACTATTCTTCTTTAGTAAATCTAAGTGTGAAACAAAGCCTCCATCCTTTTCTCATATAGAGACACAAGGTGGTTGTATCTCTTCTCTCAAGGGTTTTTGCTTCCATAACAACCCTCAAAATTTGAATTTCCATCTCTATAGGCAAAATTGCTTCACAACTGTATACTAATGAGAATGGCATCTATCCTATAGCAGTATGTGTTGTAGTTTTATATCCCAACAAGGTGAAAGGAAGATATTCAGGCCAATCTTTATGCATTTTCACCATCTTAGAGAAGATTATCTTTATATTTTTATTAGTCGCTTCAACTACACCATTAGCCTGAGGTCGATAAGGTGATGATTTATAATGCTCGATCTTTTATCTTTGCAATAATTCAGTTGTCTCTACCTAAAACTCAATGCCATTGTTTTTCATAACATGATATGGCATCCCATACCTAAAAATGAGATTCTTCTCGATGAATTTTTCCATCTATCTTGCCTTTAAGGTACCAAAGGATTTTGCTTCTATCCATCTAAAGAAATAGTTGATCGCCACCACTATATATTTATGCCTGTTCGAGGTAGTTGGTCGTATCTCCCCTATTATATCCATCCCTCATGCTACAAAGGGCCATAGAGATGTTAAAATGTTTAGCATTGTAGGGGGAAGACGGTTGAGGTTCCCATGTATATGTCATTGATGACACTGTTTCACTATTTGGATACAGTCTCTTTCCATGCTCATCCAATAGTACCCCTGTTGAATTATTTTCTTCATTAGAATCATCCCATTCATATGTAATCCATAAACCCCTACATGAATCTCTCTCATCGTTTGTTCCGCTTCATCCTTCTTGAGACATCTCAGCTGTATTCCATATGGAATTCTTTTATATACTACCCTATCATGAATTGCATAATGGTGTGCAAGAACACGAAGGGCATATCTTTCTTTAAAAGTCATCTCATTTGGGTATTTCTTTTCCTCGATGAATCTCTGAATGTCATAAAACCATGGCTTTTCTTCTTGCACTGTCTAAATACTCATAACTAATTCTTCACCATAACATGGAGCTTTCATTTTCATTATCACCAAAGGCTTTATTATCAACCCCATCGATTTATCCCACATTAAAAAAAGCATTGCTAACACATCCGCCATTTGATTCTCATCTTTTGGTAAATGCATAAAGAGACAATTACTAAAATTTCTCATTAGCTTCTTCAAATAACAGATGTAAGGTTTCAACCTCTCTTCTTTCACTTCCCATTCCTTGTTAGCCTGGCTAATGACTAACATGGAATCTCTATAAACCAGTAGGTCTTTAACTCTAACTAATAGTGTTGCTTCTAACCTATAGATGCATGCCTCATACTCAACCATGTTGTTTATAACTTTGAAGTCTAATTTCTTAGCCATAGGGATGGTTTCTCCTCCTAGTGTGATAAGAATTGCTCCTAGCTCTGCTCCTTTATTATTCATAGCTCCTTTAAAATAAAGCTTCCATTCATGTCATTCTATTACTGCTAAGTTCTCATCTGGAAACTCTAAATTCCACTACTCATTTCCTTCGACTGCATTTTGTGCTATGAATTTTGCTACTCCTCTTCCTTTAATAACCTTGGTAGTGACGTACATGATATCAAACTCAGTCAAAAATACCAACCATCATGACATCTTTATAG
This sequence comes from Mallotus nudiflorus, assembly GCA_947683625.1. Taxonomy (NCBI): domain Eukaryota; kingdom Viridiplantae; phylum Streptophyta; class Magnoliopsida; order Malpighiales; family Euphorbiaceae; genus Mallotus; species Mallotus nudiflorus. The sequence continues at coordinate 206,631 of CANTUR010000771.1, read as the reverse complement.
TTAAAGCTCGTGCTTAAAACAAGTACCTTAAAGGATCTATCTTTGAAATAACTTAATACTTTGAAGGATTGGAAATAATGCCTTAGCTTCCTTGTAGGCCATATCATAATCAAACTTGTCTTCTCGATAAGATCATACTTCTCTTCATATGGCAGGAACTTCTTATTAAGATAATACAATGTGTACTCCACCCCTTCTGGTCCTTCTTGTGCTAGCATTACCCCCACTGACTTTTCCTTTAAAGCCAAATATAAGATTAAGGGTTTACCTTGTCTAAGTGGCCTAAACATAGGTAGATTAGTCAAGTATTTTTTAATCTTATTGAAGGCTTTTTGGAATTCTTTGTTTCATTCCATGAGCTAATTCTTCCTTAAGATCTTAAAGATTAGATTAGAAACCATGGTGGGTTTCATAATAAACCTGTTGATGTATTGTAGCTTCCTAATAAAACCTTATACTTCTTTCTCTATTCTTGGTGCTAGCATCTCCTGAATGGCTTTAATCTTGTCTGGATCGATTTCTATTCCCTTATTGCTGACTATGTGCCCTAATAACTTTCTAGAAGTGACCCCAATAATGCATTTATTCATATTAAGCCTTAGGTTGTATCATTATATTCTTGCCAGAAACTTATCTAAAGTCTCAAAATGTCCTTCCCTCATTTCTAACTTGACCATCATATCATCGACGTACACTTCCACTTCTTTGTGCATCATATGATGAAATAGAGCGGTTGTTGCCCTTTGATAGGTTGCTCCTGCATTCTTCAACCTGAATGGCATCACTTTCTAGCAATATGCCCCCCATTCCATTATAAAAGTAGTCTTAATCTTGTCCATGACTGCCATCATTATCTGATTATAACTTGAGAACCCATCCATGAAAGAGTACATTTCATTAGATGTTGCACTATCAACAATCACATCGATATGGGGTAAAGGAAAGTCATCCTTTAGGCATGCTTTGTTCAAATCTCTAAAATCTACACACATTCAAACTTTTCCATCTTTATTGGGAATTGGTACTATGTTTGCCAACCATTGGGATATTCAACCACTTCTAAGAAATTAGCCTAGATTTCCTTAGCAATTTCTTCCCTCATCTTTTAGGCCTACTCTGGCCTTAACCTAAAAAGTTTTTGCTTAATAAGTTTAGCCTTTAGATATATCAGAACGTGATGCTCTATAATTTCTCTGTCTAGACCTGGCATGTCCTCATAGGACTAAGCAAATACTACCTTTCTTTTTATTAATATTCTCTCTAATTTTTTCCTCTTTTTAAAAATTAAATCATGTGATATAGAAATGTTCTTTGGTTGTTCATTTATGCCCATGTTTAATGAATATAATTGAACAGAATTAATGTCAAACATGCATCAATGATCATTATTAAAATGCATAAGACCATTAGAATCAACATCACATAAGTAAGCAGAACTAGAGTTCATATCATTTATCACAGAAAAAAAAAAGTTTTCATCCTCAAATAGACTGGATGTCATTACATCATTTTCTTTATAAAAAACATCATTAAAACTATTATTAATAATGCTAGCTAAATCCTGTGGTGGTTTTTCGTTAGGTGGCAAACAAAGTAACTCTTTAATGGCCTCAGTCCCTATCTTCTCAACAACTTCCTTTATCACCTCATCTTTGTTGTCTTGCACCACTAGACCCTCAACTATCTACTTCTTGAAGATCTAAAACCCAAGAATATTTATTCTAGCTACTTAGACAGGCTCTTTCGCACCCAAGTAGAGCTTATGTTTCCTTTTTTTAACAAAGTTATCATTCAGTGGTCCCATATTATTTGAGAAGTTATTCTTGTCAAAAAACCTTCTTCTAGCTCCTTTATTGCCAAGCCCAACTCATGTATAGTCTATTCCTCTGGTATCATTTTGTCCTTTGAAATATGGGAGCTCTAAGCTTCCTTGCTCATTCTTTCCTAATCTTTGTTCAGGTCGATAATGCATCTTCTTGATCATGCTCATAACCTTTGGATCCATCTTAATTCCATAAGAAATCATATCTATTTAGAAACCAATAGGGGTAACTACCTACTTCTGACCATCTATAACCGCAACCACAGTCTTGCCCATACTAGCATTTAAAGCCATAACTTCTCCATCCACTAGGAATTTCACCTTTTGATGCACTATTGAAGGCACTCCTCCTAAGATATGGTACCAAGGCCTACCCAAAAGTAAGACATAAGTGACAGAGATATCTAGCATAGTCAATTACACCATTGCTTCTACAGGTTCAATCTTTATAGGAGCCATAAATGTTCCCTCTACATTCCTTGTGCTATCATCATAAGCTCTTATTATAAGGTTAGATTTTATTAAATCCTCCACCTTCACTCCTAGATTAGGTAGGATCTGTAGTGGGCAAACATTAATTACAGACCCATCATCCACCATCACATAATTAGTCTTCTTCCCTCTAACTTTAGATGGGATGAATAGGGCTTTATTATGATTCCTCCTTTCCCCAATTAAATCCTCATCAGAAAAGGTGATAACACCATGCTTCTTCTCAATAACCTTGACCACCATTGCTTCAAGGGTTACAATGGTGTCAATGTTCATCTTAGCTAGAGCCTTAACTAGAGCCTTCTTATGGCTACTTGAATGCATCAAAAGCTCCTAAATGCTCACATTTGCTTTTTCCTTCTTAAGTTATTAAAGGATCAAGTCATCATCATGTTCATCTAAATCTTCTCTTTCAGCAATTTCTTCTCTCTTTATAGCCTTCTCCATCGATTTGTAACCCTTACCACTTTTATTAACATGACTGACTTCTGGATTATCAACCCACACATTGTAGCCTTCAGTGTCTTCTTTATGAAAGTTATACCAAATGTCTATAACCACAATGGTCCAATCCTTTTTTCTATCTTTCCACACCTCAACCATGCATTTTACTTTCTTATCAAATTCATCACCCCATTTTATAGGCATAATGGAATAACACACCTTGTAATCAAATTTGCTTGAAGGTTATCCCAACAAGTCTTCCATTCTTTCATCTTCTTTAGGGGCATTAGGAGATTTCTCATTGGTTTTAAAGTCTAGGTCCTCAAAGGAGTTAAGCACTTCTTCTTTACTCATGAGTTGATCATCATGGTAGTTAGGGTGGCATGTTTTGATAATTTAGGAAAGGGATATTTTTGGTGTTTAGGTTTGGATTGGATTCCTTAGGGTCTGTGATTTTTCTAAAGTCTATGAGGTTTTGAATTTCATGTTTAAGGTGCATGTAAGAGTTAGTGAAATGGCCAACAACTTTTTGAAATTTACAGTAACTGTTTGGGTCAAAACCAGGGAGATTTAAGTTTGATGGTCTAAAAGGGGTTAAGGGTCTAAAGAGGCCTTTTTGGATCAATCGATCTAGGACTTTGGATAGGTGTTGGTTGAAATTTGAGAATCTCCTAGGTTGTTGAATAGTATGGACTCCCACAACTCAACTAGCATTTCCTTATTGTGTGCCCCCAGTTAGGTAATTTCTCACTCTAGTGTTTCTAGTAATCTTCTTCTTTTGACTTTCAATCTCTTCAGCTTGCAACCTATCATCATAAAGGTCTACAAATGTCTTGGGGTTCATCATATGCAACCTCTTAACCAAATTGGGTGACACATTTTGGACTATCATCCTAACCTGATCCTTTTTAGCCAGCTTGTTCTTCATTAATCCTGCCTTACTGTTGAACCTGGTCAGAAAATCTGAGAATGATTCATTAGGCTTCTGCTTGGTCACTTCTAAATCCTTAATGGACACTTCAAGCTTGGTATTTTAGTTATATTGCTTTAAAAAGTGGTACAAAGTTCCCTACAGTCCACTTGAATAGACTTCTCTAACCCATGTGTAGACAGCAGGGTTTAGCACGCACCCAAGATTTTAGCAACCAAAACATTGTTTGAGCTCAGGGCTTTAAAGAAACACTAACCATTGTCACAAAGACATGGCATGGAGATGAGGAGTCACCACTCAGGGTAATAATTGGGACAAATAAAAATGGAGTACTCAATTCTCTAAAAGAAAGCTAGCACCACAAATAAGAGATTCTGGGTATGGAATACTAACTTCTTTCAGTCTCGTCTTCTTTTATAATTACTTTATCAATTACTATCATAATCTCTATTTACATGCAATTTCATATGAACCCTTATTAAAACAATCAACTCCAAGCAAACTAGTCATGAAATACACAAGTAAACAATGCATTCATTTAAATCATATTGATTTTAATTAAATGACCTAAATCTACATATTTAAATTTACAAGTGAGCCTAAAGACTAATGGGCCTAATTTACTATTTAATTTTAATTAATTGATCCTAAGTCTATTTGTTTTAATTCTAAAAAGCAGGCCTAAATCTATAAATTTTGAAGTTTTTAAATTAGTGGGCCTAATTTTACATGTTTTAATTCTAAGGTGATCTTATATCTAGAAATTATGGAAAAAGGCTTTAATTTAATGGGCTAAGTCTAAATGGGCCTAAATTGATTTTAAAATTAAACCTAAAATTTAATTAAAAGCCTATTTATTAAATGGGTTAGAGCCTAAACGTGGGCTTGGGGCCCAAAACAAACAAAAATAAACAAAAAACCCAAAAACTATAAAAAATTAAAACAAACAAACAAAAAAGATCAACCATGCAATTAAGTTATTTCTTCTAAAAAAAACTCTAATTTTAATTAACATGCAAGCTAAATTAATATACTGTCTCCATTGATTTTAATTAGGGTTTACCAAATTAAACCTAATTTACTAATTAATTTTTAAGAACAAGAGAACTAAATTTTCATTAATCCCACTATCAGGGCTATTGCAAAATCTACCAAAATAATACATAAAATTAAATTAAAATACAACACTTAAGAATACAAATTAAACAAATTCAAAAACTACAAAAATAAACTAAACTAAACATAGCAAAATTAAATTAAATTTGGGATATTCACTCTTGGCTTTCATTCATGGATTCTCCATAAGTTTCCTTGATTCAATCATGTATTCATCACTAAAATTACGAAACACAAAGAATAAAAAATAAATAAATAAATAACATTAGAATTAATGAACAAAGAAAACAAAATAATGAAAATAAAACCTGAATAAAAACACAAAAATAATAAAATAATAAATAATATAAAAGAAAAGAACTAATAAAAAGAAAGGAGTAGAAGATGAGAAATATTGTGTAAATGTTGTTTAAATGCCCCTCAGAATGGGATTTCACCATTTTTTAGAAAATTGTCTCTACGCTTTCTTGATTTCTAGACTTCTAAAAGAATATACTTAGTTTATTTTTTTTAATAAATAAAGGTTTTTTTAATCACAGTATCATGTTAGGTCTCCTCTCTTTTTTCTCAATCAAATTTTTTACGCATTAGAGATTAGGGTTTTTTTTCCTTTTTTTCCAATCCTTTTTTCTTTTTATATCTCACTCCTAAGCTAACCACTCAAATGATATTCGGAGAGGCAACTCTGATCCTCCCTCTCATTTGAAAAAAAAAGCCAAGATAAGGATTTTAATTTCAAAAAAAATATACGTGTAACAGACGTGTAGTGGACGCAGAACCCCTACAAATAAATACCAAGATTAATTTATTTATTAAAAATAAATTAAATTTGGACTAATCATAATTTAAAATTTGAGAAAACAAAATTAGTTTACTGAAATTGTAGTGCCTCGGCATTCTAGAATGCTGACCAACATTGTATATTATTGATTGGCGTTATGTAATGCCAATTGGCATTACATAGTGTCGATCAGCATTGTTTAAAGCTGATTGGCATTACATAATGCCGATTGGTATTGCATAATGCCAATTGGAATTATGTAATGTCGATTGGCATTACATAATGCTGGTTGCACATTTCTAAATATACCCCTACAAAAGTCAATTTTTTACAATTAAACCCAAAAAAAGTTGAAAATTTAGTCCTTGAAATTGCGAAACTTAACACCAAAGGTCAAGTTTTTATTAAATTGTCATCATAGAGGATTTCATCACATTCATGCACAATTGCATTCTAAAATTGGGTGCTTACAGTTGCCCCCCTTTGCCGCTATCTGCTTGACAAATTACGGCAAAGAAAATAAGCACACAATTTCTAAGTAAAGAGTTAGGATACTTACCTGTGTACCATGAGACTTTTACTTATGAATAATCGTTGGTTCACAATGAATGATTATGTTGCCATACAACACTAAGCACAAATACCTAAGGAAAACATTATACTCAGACATATAACATTAATTTGAAAGAAATAATACATTATACTTAGTCGTACAATGTCGACTATACTCATTTTTATAGTCAGATTGGAAGGATACATCATACTCAGTCATATGATGTTGACTACACTCAGACGTATAGTTCATATTAAAAGGGATACATCATTCTTGATCAAATGATGTTGACTATACTCAATCATATAGTCTAGATTGAAAAAGGTACATTGTACTCGGTCATACAATGTTGCTTTTATCCTTCCTCAACGTAGGCTTTATGCTGCTGCAATCTATAATTGCTGGCAAGTTTTGAATAGCTACAACTCTTTTGTTGTCTACCTTTGATTTTGTAGTCCGCAACTACTATGAATTCTTATTTTATTGCAATCCTTTCATTTCTTTATCGATGATTTTGATCAGCTGCAACCTGTCATTGCATGCTAGCTTTAATAAGCTACAACCCTCCTGTTGCTCACCTTTTAATTTTGCAGTCCATAACTGCTCAAGGATTTCGATCAGCTGCAATCTTTTCCTTGCTCACTAATGATTTAAATAAACTACAACCCTATTATTGCTCACTCTCAATGCTACAATCCATAATTGCTTATAATTTTGATTAGCTACAACCCTTTCATTGTTAGCCCTTGATGCTATAGTCCATAACTGTTCACGGTTTAGCTACAACTCTTACATTGCTCGCCTTTGATAAAGGTACAACCCATAACTTCTCATGATTAGCTATAAACCTTCCATTGCACACCTTTAATGATACAGTCTGTAACTACTCATGATTAGTTGTAACCCTTTCATTGCTTACTAATGATGCTACAATCCATAATTGCTCACGATTAGCTATAACCTTTTTAATACTTACTGATAATGCTGCAATCCATAATTGCTCATGATTAGCTATAACCCTTTTGTTGCACATTAATGATGTTACAATGCATAATTAGTCATGATTAGTTATAACCCTTTCATTCCTCATCGATGATGCTACAATCCATAATTACTCGTAATTAGCTACAATCCATAATTACTCACAATTAGTTACAACACTTTTATTGCTTACCAATGATGCTGCAATCCATAATTGCTCACAATTAGCTGCAACACTTTCATTGCTCACTGATGATGCTACAATCCATAATTGCTCGCGATTAGTTGCAACCCTTTCATTGCTCACTAATGATGTTGCAACCCATAATTACTCAGATTAGCTATAACCCTTTCTTTGCTTACTGATGATGTTGTAACCCATAATTGCTCACTATTAGCTGCAACCCTTTCGTTGCTCACTGATGATGTTGCAATCCATAATTTCTCATGATTAGTTACAACCTTTTCATTGCTTACCAATGATGCTGCAATCTATAATTGCCCGTGATTAGCTACAACCATTTCCATTGCTCACTGATGATGTTGCAATCCATAATTGCTCATAAATTGGCTATAATCCTTTCATTGCTCACCTTTAATGCTACAGTCTACAACTATTGGCTGACTTCAATTAACTGTAACCCTTTCAATACTCGCCTTTAATGCTACAGTCCATAACTGCTCATGATTTTTATCTTTGGTTGTTTGAGTCGAATGCTTTGAATTCTTTGTGTTAACTAATTAGCATTTTTATTGAATGGCTTTGAATTTCATTGTATTGACTAATTGACTAATTTTAATTCTGCTGTGTTAACCAACTCTACAAGTTGGGTGCACTTCCTTCCAGATTTGCAATTCCTACAGACTTGTTAAAGTTAGTTTCAACCATGATGAATGTACAAAAGTATATTATAATGTCAAAAATTTATGAGAAAATTCATCACTTCTTCACGAGATAGCGTGCACTCAATGAGTCTCACTATTTTTTATTTTCATGACTATCATTTATTTGCCATTTACAAAGGTCAGAGGCATCGTTAACCATTTTATGCTGAGAGCATATCTTTTACTAAGTAAAGAGCTTACTTCCACACCTACTTTTAGGGAGAATTTGCTAAAGAAAACTTATGATAATTAAGCATAAAAAGATCAAAGTTTGAGTATCAAAATAGCCTTTGAATTATTTTTGTGTGTTTCTTCCTTATCTTAGTATTCCCCGCCTTTCTTATATTACTCAGTGTGGATACCATTGGAAAGGTCCTTTGGACACTTATACTATTATAGAGCATTGGAGCAATTAGAGAAGTTTTTGGCATGGTCCTCTTTTAACATTCCCTTGACTTTCTTGTATTACTCAGTGTGGATACCGCTAGAAGTTTCATGTTAATACTTTTACTCATTTATGAGCATTAGAGTACATCATGCTTGCTCTTATTTTGTTTCTCCTCTTAATATTCCCTTTCCTTTCTCATATTACTCAGCTTGGATACTGTCAAGGGATTTTGTACTTATACTCATTTTTTAGCATTAGAATATATTATATGCACATTTCATCATTCGAAAGACTGAAATGATACTTTGAAATTCAAGCAATTTATGCTTCATATCCATAGATTTTATTTTTTGCATTTTCTTCCCCTCATGTAGGTGCAAAGCAAGAATTAGATTGATTATTATAAACTCTCAACACAAAATTGTTAATTGAACATTTGAATTCCGCGAGGCTAATAAAAGAAAGCTACTATGATCAAAGGTCATGAGATAGGCTTTTTGCACATGATCTCATGAAGTGGATGAATTTACTTTTAATTTATGAATTTTATGATTGAGATTATGCTTTTATTTTAGAATATAAGGAAATAAGGTTTTATTACTTCCCTTGATTATTTTGATGAGTGTTTGGTAAGTTGTTTGTCACACAAGGTGATACTCTGATGAACGATTAGTATTTGTAATGTTGCTTGATCTTACTAATGTATCGGTTCCTTTCCCCTTCTTTATTCATTTTTTTTTTCTTTACATAAAATACCATATGTTAGTATGGTCTATTTGCAAGTGAAGAAATTTTGTCAAAATGCAATATTATTCTTTTTGCATTCTTCCCTTTTGATTGTGATAACGATATCTCTAATCATAAAGGTCATGATACTCTACCATTAAAGTTATAGGTTTAGGCTGTATTTGTATTTCTGCCATTGCATTAATGCTATAGTAGAAGGCTTCATTCCTCTTATTAATATCTCCTACAAAAAAGGTTTAGGAGTTAGAGATCTTATTTCATGATCAAATAATTTTCCAAAGTGCATTCTTTTTAAGTTTTGAGTGCGTTCTTCCCTTTTATAAGGTTGACGAATGTATTGCTAACATGTTGGACCTTCTCATCACTATATTCCATACCCTACATTGGTCTAACTATTATGGAGAGATGTTTTAGATAATGCTCCTGATAAGACTATGGAGATGGATATTGAGTTTGAGGAACCTAAAATTCCTATCCAACCTTTTGAGGTTGCTAGGATGACGCTTTCATAAATATCACTATCAATGATATTCCCTTACTGGATAGGCCCATAATTAATTAGGCTCCTATGATCTAATGTCTTATTGAGCATCAGGTTCACTTGAATAGTGTCACCCTTTTTCCTTCAGATGTTTCACATATGAACATTCTAACTACCTTTCTGTGCATTTACAACAATAATGTTGAATGTTAGTAGCAAAGTGTTTGCATAATCTTGCCTATGCTCAAAGACTTTATTATGCAAAGCAAGTATTTCATAACAAATATATGCAAGTGTATGCATGTTATGTACGACATGTATGATCCTAATAGGTCTTTTATTTGGAACAAAGCTATGTTTGCAACTTAGAGTGTGAGAACGAGGTGCCTCATCAACAGTTTATAGGTTTAAGCACTAGATGCTTTGTTGTTGGTACTTTTGATGTTAGAGCTTCTGATATAGCTTGTCTAGTAGATAACCAGGCTAGCAAGTGGGGTCCACGGCTCAATAGTAGAGCTTGTGATTGACTGATGTACTATTGAACTTTTTCTTTTTACAATTACTTTTATTGTATGATAACCAGTGTATTTGTATGCTTCTTTTTACCTTGAGATCTCTTATACTGGCTCTTATACTTTAGTGTTCCATCTTCACTCTTTGAATGCAAACTTACTATTTTATAATTTTCCCTAAGAATTACATTTTTCCCCAGATTCATTCTGGATTTATTCACTCTATTATAGTAATCTTTTTCATTTTCATGTGCAAAAGACCTAGTTTGTTCACTACTGTTGTTGATCCTTTGACTTACTAACCTTATTAGTTGTAATCTCATGCATTGAAGATGTAGAGGAGTGGGTAAACTAACTGAAGTGAGTTCTTAATGATGAAATCAGTTAGATTTGCACTTCGAAGGACTCTTGAGTAGAATATGAGACTTGATGTTAATGCAATGATTGATGACATTTACAAAGCAAGAGTTATAATGCAAGTTACTGTGCCACTTAAATTTCCTAAGTATAAGGGGACACTAGACTTACAAGTAAAATCACAAAGGGGTGGTAAAAAAAAACATAACTAAAATAGTGATATCATAGCTCTGATTTTTCTTTCATTATGTATTGTCTTTCCATTTATATACTTATGTAATACGATAAAGATGAATATGCGATATTTGAACAAAAATTTCAAACTTAATTTTAATAATTCATTAGGGCAAAAATGAGAATATTCATTACATCATATGATACAACTCCTGTTATCAGCCAGTCCTAAATTTTTTCTCTTTAAATTTTACGTTAGCATTCTTTTCTTCTTTTCTCCTTTTTTCTCTCTTTGTTTTCACTTTTCCTTTCTCTCAAATTTCCTATCCTCAGAAGTTACATCATGTAATATATGAATGTTCTTTGAATTTTCATTTGTGCCTATGTTGAATGAATCTAATTGAATTGAATTTATGTCAAACATGTAGATACTATTAATATCATAATGCACAATACCATTAGGATAACAATACATAAGTAAGCATGATCTAAATTCATATCATCAATCACTAAAACAAAAAAAGTTCTAAGAAACTAAAATTTTATTCAAAGAAGACAATAAGAAAATTTATTTCCTACTATAGATGTTAGGGATGTTGGGTCTTATAGTGGTTGTCCATCAAGCGGATGGCATAACAACTATTCTTGCATCTTCTTGCCAACTGTCTCCATGACTTCATCTTTTTATACCTCAAATGTGCATTTTAATTTCTTGTCTAGCAGCTTCTCATCATCAGACTCATCACTCCATCCTATAGGCACAATCAACTTGAAGGGTATGTCAAAAGAAGGTGGTTTAGTATAAAACACCTTATAATTAAACTTGCCTGAAGGTTGACCCAATAAGTCTTCTACTCCTTCCTCATCTTTAGGGGCATTAGGAGATTTCTCTTTGGTTTTAAGGTATAAGTCCTCAAAGCAACTTAGCACTTCTTCTTCACTAACTCTTGAGTTGATCATCATAGTAGCTGGGCGTAATGCATTTCAGTTGTTTAGGAAAGGACTATTTCCAATGCTTGGGTTTTCAGGGTCTGTGATCTTTCTAGAGTCTATAAGGTTTTGGATTTTATATTTGAGGTGGATGTAGTTATCTGTGGAGTGTTAGAGGTTTTGATGGAATTTGCAGTGCTTGTTTGAGTTATAGCATGAGGTGTTTAGCTTTGGTGGGTTTGGATTAGGTAAAGGTGGAAGTAAGCCTTTTGCATTAGGCATTTTAGGACTTTTGACAAAGGTTGGTTAAAATTGGAGAATCTCCTTAGTTGTTGAATAGCATGCACTTCCAAAATTTGACTAGTGATTCCTTACTGTATGCCCCAATTGGGTAATTTCTCGCTCCGGTGCTTCTAACAATCTTCTTCTTCTCACTTTCAATCTCCTCAGCTTACAACTCATTATCATAAAGGTCTATAAATATTTTGGAATTCATCATTCGAAATCTCCTAACCAAATTAGGCGACACATTATGGACTATCATCCTAACATAATCTTTCTCAACCAACTTGTTTTTCATTAATCCTACCTTATTCATAAATCTAGTTAAGAAATCATAAAAGCATTCATTTGATTTTTGCTTGGTTAGTTCTAAATCCATGATGGACACTTCCAATCTAATGTTATAATCATACTATTTCAAAAAAGTAGTACATTATTCTTTCTAATCAGCCTTGATAGACTTTTTCAACCCATGATATTAGTTTACAGCCATTCCCTCTAAAGATAATACAAATAACCTAGTGATCACTGCTAATGGGGCCTTAGTATTGCTCATAATTTTTGTGTACTGACTGAGATGAATCCTAGGATCTCCAGTTCCATCAAACTTCTATAGCTAAGGCATGTTGAACTTCTTAGGTAGCTTATTACCCTCTGTTAGTAGCATATCATCAAAGTCAAATGAATATCCCATGCCTTGTCCTCTAATCAGCTCTTCCATTTTAGACATTTTTTGTGCTTGCATCTGCTTAAACTCATGATCTTGTACTAGTTTAAGTGATTCTCTCTTTTTCTTTTCTATCATGTAGTTCTCAACATCCTTAAGCTTCATAATAATAATAGGTGGGTTTCTAGAAATAGGTTGCCCCCCAAGATTATTGGCAATAGGTGGAGCATCTGTAGTAAGTGGGATAACTACAATAGCAGGTGGTTGCTCATTTGCAGGTGGTGGTATGATAGTAGCAGTAGGTTGCATCAATCTAGATAAAGCCTGTCTTAGTTCAACTTGCATCATAGCCCTCATGTCATCCATCAAAGCTCCCTTGATGTCTTCTAAGGTCCAATTCCCTTATTATTGTTATTCCATTTCTATATGCTCGGTTGGAGTTGGTTCAAATTCTAAGTAAAGTGGATTGATAGGACTCTTCTCTAATTTGTGAAGGATCTCTTTTGATATGGCTTTAGGACTTAAATATGTTCTTCTTAGTCTACTACCTTTTCGTCCCTAAATACGAGAAGACCCAAATGAATCTATAATGGCTGGAAAACAAAGTGTTAGTATGGTGGATGAAATGCACGTATGCATAAATGCATATGCTATGCGACAAGTAGCAAATAGCAAGTATCAATCAAGTGAACAACATTCATCCTTCCAACCTTATTCCTCCCACACACGTGTTCAATGGTGAGTCTTTTTTCCTAGGATTTTTTGTCTTGGCCTTAATATCAATAGGGGATATCAAGAACTGACGCACATGCCAAATCTCTCTTAAAGCAATAAAAGCATGGAAATAATATTTCTAGGTATAAAGGTCTAGTCCAATCTTTATTAGCCCATATAGGCTCTTTAATGTATGGGCTTAGGCTTTTATAAATAGAAATACCTTATGGCAACATACATAAGCAATTTGGGCAATTTTATGGAAAGTAACTAAGCTATTATATGTGGTTAAGGTCCGGTGAAAAGTCAAGGTTCCCCTAGCAAGATGCCCTCCTTTAAGACTTGAGTTATAGGCCAAGGTCAAAGGGGCCTAGCATCCTTTGCAAACTTGAGAGAAGACTACCCCCATTAGGACTTAGGCTACATACTCTAGTTAAATGAGTGTGGTAATCTCTCCTAGACTGAGTTAAGGCTAAAAGTGATGGTTAGCTAATTTACAAGTCCATGAAGCTAGTGGAATGATAAACCAACCCCATTGGTTAATAAGGACATGCAAAATGAATGCAAGAATAAAATAATAATTAATAAAATAATTCTAAAGAACACAAGTAGAATTAATATCTCTTATCACCACTGGAGTCACCACTATAGATGGCGGGGTTTAGCATGTGCCCAAGATTTTAGCAACCCCGACACTATTTGAGCTCAAGGCTCTAGAGAACACACTAACCATTGTCACAAAAACATGGCATGGAGATGAGGGGTTGCTGTCGAGGATAATAATTGGGACAAATAAAAATGGTCATACTTGATTCTCTAAAAGAAAGCTAGCACCACAACCAAAAGACTCTAGGTACGAAATACTTACTTCTTTTAGTTTCGTGTTCTTTTAGAATTACTTTATGAATTACTATCTTAATCTCCATTTACATGTAAGTTCATATAAATCCTTATTAAAACATTTAACTCCAAGCAAACTAGTCATGAAATATACAGATAAATAATGCATTCATTTAAATCACAATCCCTAGGTTAGTCTAATCAAAATTGATTTTAATTAAATAAGCCAAATCTACATATTTTAATTTACAAGTGAGCCTAAAGACTAATAGGCCTAATTTACTATTTAATTTTAATTAAGTGATCCTAATTCTATTTGTTTTAATTCTAAAAAGTAGGCCTAAATCTATAAATTATGAAGTTTTTAAATTAGTGGACCTAATTCTACATGTTTTAATTCTAAGGTAATCTTATATCTACAAATCATAGAAAAGGGCTTTAATTTAATGGGCTAAGTCTAAATGGGCCTAAATTGATTTTAAAATTAAGCCTAAAAATTTAATTAAAAACCTATTTATTAAATGGGTTAGAGCCTATACGTGGCTTGGGACCCAAAACACACAAAAATAAACAAAAAACCTAAAAACATAAAAATCAAAATAAACAAATAAAAAAAAAGATCAACCATGCAATTAAATTATTTCTTCTAAAAAAAACCCTAATTTTAATTAGCATGAAACCTAAATTAATCTATTACCTCTATTGATTTTAATTAGGGTTTTACCAAATTGAACCTAATTTACTAATTAAATTTTAAGAACAAGAGAAATAAATTTTCATTATTCCCACTATTAGGGCTATTACAAAATCTACCAAAATAATACATAATTAAAATACAACCCTCAAGAATACAAATTAAACAAATTCAAAACCTAATAAAATAAACAGAGCAAAATAAAATTAAATTTGGGATCTTGACTCTTGGCTTTCATTCATGAATTCTCCATGAATTTCCTTGGTTCAATTATGTATTCATCACCAGAATCAAGAAACACAAAAAATAAAGAAAAGAAAAAAAGATTAGAATTAATGAACAAAGAAAACAAAGTAATGAAAATAAAACTTGAATAAAAACACAGAAATAATAAAATAAAAAATAATAAAAAGAAAATAATGATATAAAATAAAAAACTAATAAAAAGAAAGGAGTAGAAGATGACAAATGTTGTGCATATGCTATTTGAATGTCCTCAAAATGGGATTTCACCATTTTTGAGAAAATTGACTCTGCGCTTTCTTGATTTTTGGACTTTTAAAAGAACATAATTAGTATCTTTTTTTTTAAAGCATTTTTTTGAAATCACAGTATCAAGTTAGGTCTCCTCTCTTTTTTTTCAGTCAACTTTTTTAAGCAATAGAGGTGAAGGTTTTATTTCCTTTTTTTCCAGTCCTCTTTTCTTTTTATATCTCATTTCTAAGCTAACCACTCATATGATCTTCAGAGAGGCAGCTCTAATCCTCCCCTTTATTTGAAAATAAAAGCAAAATAAGGATTTTAATTTTAAAAAAAATTATATGCGTACTAGACACAGAACCCTTACATATAAATACCAAGATTAATATATTTATTAAAAATAAATTAAATTTTAACTAATTATAATTAAAAAAATTAAGAAAATAAAACTTTTTTGCTAAAATTTTAATGCATTAACTTTCTAGAATGCCAACCGGCATTATGTAATGCCACTGGGCATTACATAATGTCAATTGACATTGTGTAATGTCGATTGGCATTACGTAATGCCGATCGGCATTGTGTAACGCTTATTGGCATTACATAATGTTGATCAACATTACGTAATGCCATTTGGCATTGCATAATGTCCATCGACATTATGTAATGTTGATTGGCATTACATAATGTTGGTTGCACATTTCTAAATATACCCTTGTAAATTTCAATTTTTTACAATTACACCCAAAAACATTGCAATTTAGTCCCTGAAATTGTGAAACTTAACACCAAAGGTGAATTTTTTATTAAATTGTCATCGTAGAGGCTTTTGTCGCATACATGCACAATTGCATCCTGAAATTGGGTGCTTACACCATGACAGCCATACTCTTTAAGGATTCCACAAACAACTTGGTAACCATAGACAAAGGATCCTTATGTATTAACTAAGGAGGATCCTTGGGTCTCCAGTAACATCAAACTTCTACAGCTGTGGCTTCTTGAACTTATCAGGTAGCTTGTCTTCCTCAAATTGTATCACATCACAAAAGTTAAATAAATACCCAATGCCTTGTCCTCCTATTAATTCCTCTATTTTGGACATCTTCTGAGTAAGTGTTTTAATCTGTTTGGATTCTGGCTCTTGAACTTACTCAAGTTATTCCCTTTTTGCCTTTTCAACCATGTAACTCTCAACATCCTCAAACTTCATTTCCACAACAAGTATGTTCCTAGCAACATTGTCATTATTAGCGGGTGGTGCACCTACAACAGGTGGATTGGCCGTAATGGGAGGTACAACAACAGTAGGTGGTGGCATCAATCCAGATAAAGCTTGTCTCAATTCATCTTGCATAATCGCTCTCATGCCATCCATCAATGCTCCTTTGATATCCTCTAGAGTCCAATTTCCTCCCTCTTATTGTTTTGTTATGACTTCTGTTTTTAAATTATTATATATTATTTAAGATGTGCAGTGTTAATAAAATTTGGAAATTTCATTTATTTATTTTCATTATTTATGATTTTTAATTTTCATTTTATGTTAAAGTATATATTTTATGTAAATATGTATTTTAGAAGCTATTAATTAAATATTAGGGTTTATACTATTAATGTTATTTTTGAATAGTATTATTTTAATGATATTATTTTTAAGTACTAATATTATTTTATTAATTCACATGATTTTGAGTATTATTTTTTATTTAATTATTCCATAAATATTGTTTATTTTTATCATTATTATTATTATTTTTCAAGGTTATTTTATGTATTATAGTAATATATAATTAGGGTTTGTGTATTTAATTATATGTGTATATATATGATTATGTAGTGTGTATTATATATTTAGTGTGTGTATATATACATGCTGACTAAAGTATTAATTTGACCAAAGATTTTAACTATACTTTATAATATAATATTATAATATAAATATAAACACATATACACGCAAACACTTACACAAAAACACAACATACATATAAACACATACACTGCACACACACTGTAAAAATAAAACACAAGACCACCGTAGCTAACTCGCCTCCCACCTCTGCTCACCGTCGCCTCTTCCTTTTCCGCCACCTCTTCATATGTTTCTAATGTCTATCGACTCCTCTAGCTCTGGTGAGCTTGAATCTAGCTTTGGTTTTAGCTCTAATTCTTCATTTCCTGGGTTTTTCTTGATTTTAGTTTTTGAGCTTTAGGGTTTTCTAATTTTTTTTAGGTTGATCTTGAATTATTTGGTTAATCCACTTTAACAAATGTTGTTCCTAGATGTTTAATCTATATGAAATTTTTTTAATTTTAGCAATTTATTTGAATTTCTGTTAATTTTATTATTATTTTATTTATTTATTTATTTTTCATAAATTAATTATTTGAATTATGATTTTGGTGAAATTAGTGTTATTATATATTTTTATTAATTTTAGTGTCGAGAAATTAATTTTGAGAATTTTATGTAATTTTTAGAAATATTTTTATATTATGTAAATATTGGAAAATTAGGTTAGAGTTTAGTTTTTAATGAAATTAATGTTTAATTATATGTTTTAGATAATATTAGAATATTATTTGTTGATAAAATAATTTTTATGATTTTATATAATTTTAGTGGAATATTATATATATTATGTGTATTTTGAATTATTGGGTTAATTGTGTAATTTTGTGAAAATTATAGTTAAATAATATGTTTTAAATGGTTTTAGAATTATTGAAGGTATTAAAATGATTTTTACAAATTATTTACTATTTTTAACTAATAAATAATAATTATTGAACATTATTTTCAAATATATATTATTTACTAAAAATGGGTTTAAAATTAATTTTATTATATAATTAAACTATTTACATAGTTAATTGTGAATCTAACCATTTTAGGTTAATTATTTGAAAAAAAATTGATTTTTTAATATCTGAGATTTTATTAGTTAATTTGTGATAATTTTGGAATATTATGTAAATAATAAATTCATTTATTATTTTGATCTTAAATGGGTATTTTATTCTTTTTATGATGTTAAATTGTGATTTTAATAATTATTTGCAATTTATGTTAATTTAATTATAAAATGGGAATTTTATTCCATTTATGAATTTTATTATTATATATTATTTAAAAACTAGAATTTTATGTTTTAGTTGGAAAATAAAGGTTTTTAATATTTTTATGGATTTTTGATGATTTTTATTATTTTATTATTTAATATTGTTGGTTTGTGATTTGTGAACCTCGGTTGGGATTTGTGTTGTTTGGGATCCCAACTCGAGGTGTTGTGCTTTGTGATTTTAGAAGTATATTTTTTTGTGCAAGATCGGCATACTTTTGTAGGGAGACATCCGTTTTACAAAGGAGACTCTACCAAATTTTCGATAGATTTCTCGTAAAATGTGACAACCAGTCCGAGTCTAATTTTGAAATTTTGATTGCGTCTTTCTATAGTAATCCTAGAAGCGTAAAGTTAGAAGTTTATTATGATATTATATTATTATTTATTTTTCTAGTTGCGCCGAGAATATTGCCTATCGGACCAGACCCGCTGAGTCTGTCTCATGGAGAGCAAATCAGTGAGTTATTATACTATATATATATGAATTGCATTTAGGATGCATGACTTAGTATTTTTCATTTTCATTATATGTTTTAAAAGTGATTAGTTTATAACATGATTTGGTATATTTTCAGTGTATTTTTAGTATATTTCAATATATATATATTTGCATATTTTCAATATACATTTAGTATATCTTTGGTATATTTAGGGTTTATTTTTTATATATGCATGTAATATAATTATGTATATTTTTTATATATTTCAAAATAAATGCATGTTTTATCTTCGATATAGACTTAGCATGTTTTAGTATATTATTGATATATATTTGGCATATTTTATGGTTGATTTCAAATTTATTTAGCATATAATATATATTATATATATATATATATATATATATATATATATATGGCTTATTTTGTTAATATGATCATTATATGCATTATTTATTTTCCCATATGAATGTTTAATTTTAAATGAAGGATATTGATAGAACATGACACCTAATGGACAACACTAGGACTGAGTACGTACCAGTTGAATTACTAACTTATTTAAGGAAATAATGATTTGATTGATTGATTTAAGATTGAAGTGATTGAGTAGTATGATTGCGGGAGCTCAGTTGACTTAGTGTCTTGGGGCCAATCACACTGACAGTCAGACTGATGGAGCTCAGTTGACTTAGTGTCTCGGGGCCAGTCTACTATCCATATGGAATAAGTGAATTTATTTGTAATTAAGTGAGCCTGTATGGCTAGAGTGATATTCTTGATTGATGTTATGATTAAATAAGGTTCTATTTGATCCTTCATGTATTAAAATAAATGTTTTCTGCATTTATTCATATATAAAAGCAAAGTTTCACATTTGTGTGAAATGCGTGTATATGCATATATATAAGAATGCCTAACTATATATGTTTAGGTTACATGTATATATATTATAATAATTCACTCAGTGAGGTCTGACCCCCTTCAATTATTTTTTTTCAGGAGATATTATATTGTCAAACCTTAGTAGTAAAGCTCTTCGCCGATGTTTTTTCATCCTGGCTACTTTATGTAAATTTATATTTTAACTTTGATTTGTATTTTAGAAACTGCAGTAGTAATGTTATTGTATAAGAATTGTATTGTTTTATTTTTTATACTTTATATCTAGTATATTGTATTAATATCTTTTATTTATTTACTACATGTGCTTTTATTTTTAAGGTTTGCTACGGGTTCCGGATTCGAAAGAATTCCAGTTCCTTAGCGGCGGTCATGACTTCCTGGATTGGGTCATGACTTCCCAGATTGGGTTATGACATGTTCCATTTCTTCAACTTATTTAGGCTGTGCAACTTCTAGGTAGAGTATATTGATGGGACTCCATTCTAGTCTGCTAAGGATCTCTTTTGCAATTGATTACGAGCTCGAATTAGTCCTCATTAGTCTGCCACCTTTCTGACTCCAAACACAGGAAAACCTGGATGAATCTATGATGGTTGTCAAAGAAAGTGTTAGTATGATGCATGTAATGCATGTATGCATGTATGCGTGCTATGCAAAAAGTAGCAAGTTAAGTAACAAATCAAGGGTATATACATCCTTCCAACCTTATTACTCCCACACATGTATACATTGGTGAGTCTCTATTCTGAGGATTTATTGTCTTAGCCTTAATATCAACAGGCGATATCAAGAATCGATGCGTATGCCAAATCTCTTAAAGTAGTAAAGTATAGAAACAATATTTCTAGGTATAAAAGATTAGCCCAATCTTTATTAACCCAAATAGGCTTCTAAGGTATGGGCTTGGGCCTTTATAAATAAAAATACCTCATGGCAACAATCACAAGTAATTTAGGTAATCCTAGGGGAAGCTGCTAGGCCACTACATGAGCTGAGTCTGGTAAAAAGGTCAAGGTTCTCTTAGAAAGATGCCCTCCTTTAAGACTTGAGTTATAGACCAAGGTCTGAGGGGCCCGGCATCCTTTGCAAACTCGAGAGAAGACTACCCCCCTTTAGGACTTGGGTTACAGACTATGTCAAATAAGTCTGGCAATCTCTCTTGAATTGAGTTAAGGCTAAGAGTGATGGTTAGCCAATTTACAATCCCATGAAGCTAGTGGAATCATGGAATCATGGAACCATAAACTGACACCATCAGTTAATAGGGGACATGTAGAATGAATGCAAGAATAAATTAATAATTAATAAAATAACTCTAAAGAACATAAGTAGAATCAATATCTTTTATCCCTAGTGGAGTCGTCACTATAGATTATAGGGTTTAGTGCACGCCGAAGATCTTAGCAACCGCAATACTATTTGAGCTCAGGGCTCTAATGAACACATTAACATTGTCATAAAGACATGATGTGGAGATGAGGAGTCACCACCCAAAGTAATAACTAGGACAAATCAAAAATGGTGGTACTAGATTCTCTAAAGGAAAGCCAGCACCACAATTAGGAGATTCTAGATATGGAATACTAACTTCTTTCAGTCTTTTGTTCATTTAGAATTACGTTATAAATTATCATGCAATTTCATATCAACCCTTATTAAAATAATCAACTCTAAGTAAACTAGTTATGAAAAATACATGTAAATAATGCATTCATTTAAATTCATAATCCTTAAGTTAGTATAATTTACATTGATTTTAATTAAATAGGCTAAATCTACATGTTTTAATTAACAAGTGAGCCTAAATACTAATGGCCTTAATTCATATTCAATTTTAATTAAGTGAACCTAAGTCTTTTTATTTTAATTCTAAAATGGGCCTAAATCTATAAATTGTGAAATATTCAAATTAGTGAGCCTAGTTATAATATTTATAAAGTGATTTTAAATCTACAAATTATGAAAGAGGTTTAAATTAAATGGGCTAATTCTAAATTAATTAAATTAGGTGGGCTTATGTCTAAATTAACTAAGTGGGCCTAAGTTATCTCTACCCTAAATCTAATTAATTATGGACCTAAAGAGGCATTTTGATTAATTAAACCTAAAAAAAACCTAAATTTATTTAAATGGGTGAAAGCCTAATATGGACCCAGAGCCTAAAACACATAAAAATAGACAAACAAGCCTAAAATAATCAAATAACAATCAAATAAAAGATCAAACAATTAATGAAACTTATTCTAAAAATCGTAATTTAATTAAAGTGACTTTAAACAAAAATAAAATAAAATGAAATGAAATGAAATGAAACATGCAACCCTAATTCTATCCACTTAAATATAATTCAATTTTAATTAAAGAACCTAATGATTTCTATAGCCATTAATTTTAATTAATTACTTAATTAAAACCCTAATTTTGCTAATCGGTTAATTAAAATAAAACACATAAGCACACACACGAAATTTCATTATTCCCATTGTTAGGGCTATTACAATGATCTACTAAAAAATAATAAGAGAAAAAAATTAATAAAAATAAATAAAAAATAAAACAATAATAAACAATTAAATAAAAAAGCCTATAAACTATATTTAGCTACAAGGTTTAAATCCATGGTATTCCATGGACCTCAATAAATTTTGTTCTCTAAGTAAGATCGTCATATAATCCCCTCCATAATCACCATCACAAAATAGTAAAACAATGATTAGTGAATAAAATTACAATAAAAAATTGAATAAAATTGAAATTTAATAAAATCAAAATAATAAAATTAAAAGAAAAATAAAATAAGGTAGGAAGCAGATAGTGTTTATGGATGTAGAATAAATTACCCCTCAGACTAGTGAGATTACCGTTGTTTTCTTTTAGTAGGCCTTCAAAAACTTTTTATTCTTCTTCTCAAAAATCTCATGCTTCTTACTTACCTAATGAATAAATCACAAAGAATTTTTTGTGGACTACCTAAAGAAAAGTCTAGAGAGCTTCAGGAAGAAAAGAAGTCAAAAAAATTTGCACAAAAATATGAGGGTTTAGAGTTGAGAGTCCAGAGTTCCCTCTCCCTGAGTTCCCCTTCCAAGAGCTTAAACTCTCTTTTTATAGGAAAAGGCCAAAAAGCCCTAGGTCTTAGGTAGTAAGGAGTTTCAATTTTAAAAAGACTTTATTTCCTGAAGATTTAGATAAATCCCAAAATAAATTTAAGAGAATTTTTAGCCAATCACAATTCAAGAAAATATTTTTTGTAAAAATATAAAAAAAAGGATGGAAAAAGTATAATTCCGATTGGAATTATGTAATTATGATTTTTTTAACTTAAAATTACAAAAATACCCAATTCAAAAGTTTTAATTAGGTCTTAAAAAGTATTACAATTAATTCCTTAAAAAAACCATTAAACTCTATTTTGAAAATGCATTTAGACTTTTAAGGTTTCAAACTTCAAGTGTTGAAGACCTACTTATAACATTTTTATCATTGGAGTTCATTGTCGCATCCATATTTTATTATCCTGAAATTGGGTGTTTATCGTTGCCCCCCTTTTTCATTATTTGTTTGACAAATTATGGCAAAGCAAATTAACACATAATTTTTTAAGAATAAAGTTTAGGTACTTACTTGTGCTTGAGACTTTTGTCTGCAAGTAATCATCATTTCATGATGAATGCTTGTGTTGAGGTGCGACACTAGGCATAAGCTTAAAAAATCTAACGAAACATTATACTCAAACGTGTAGTATTGGTTTGAAAGGATACATCATACTCAGTCGTATGATGTTGAATATACTTGGTCATATAGTCTGAATTAGAAGGATGCATTGTACTTAGTCATACAATGTCCACTATACTTGGTCGTATAGTATGGGTTGAAAGAGGTACATCGTACATGATTCTATATTGACTATACTCAGTCATATAGTCTAGGTTGAAAGAGATACATTATACTCGGTTGTACAATTACAACTATACTCGATCGTATAGTCTAAATTAAAATGACACAGTGTACTCGATCGTACAATGTCGACTATACTTGGTTGTATAGTCAGAATTTAAATGACACATTGCACTCGGTCATACAATATCGACTACACTCAGTCACATAGTCTGAATTAAAAGGATACATTGTACTTGATCATACAATGTCGACTATACTCGGTCGTATAGTCCTGATTGAAATGACACATTGTAGTCAATCGTACAATGTTGACTACACTCAGTTGTATAGTCTGAGTTGAAATAACACATTGTACTCGGTCGTACAATGTCGACTATACTCAGTCATGTAGTCTAAATTGAAATAACACATTGTACTCAGTTGATGGGTTTCCGCAAGTATACGGATTCGTACAAGTAGTAATTAAATATCGATCCCATAGAGATTGCAAATTAACTACAGTGATACTAGTTGTGTTTGTTTGTTTAAACAATGAAAAAGGGTATTCTTAATTAAACTAAGACAAAACATAAAAAATCACAATGAAATAACAATCACTTTAGAGAGCTAGGGTTCTTATTACTAATTTAACCTTTATTTAAAATCAATTTACTGCTAAACCATACCTAACCTTAATCCAATTTAAGGGTTTCCCTAAAATCATAGGCTTTCCTCCTAAGACAACCTTATGATTAACCAAGTAAATTGACGTTCTTAGATTTAAAGCTCTCGCCTACTAAGCATTTGGTTAACCCAGTTTAAG
Organism: Mallotus nudiflorus; assembly: GCA_947683625.1. Lineage (NCBI taxonomy): Eukaryota > Viridiplantae > Streptophyta > Magnoliopsida > Malpighiales > Euphorbiaceae > Mallotus > Mallotus nudiflorus. Next base: position 182,187 of record CANTUR010000771.1, on the reverse strand, counting down.
CACCAACCCTTAATCAATATTAGTTGCTTAAGTGTTTCTCAACTAAGAAAGCATCTAACAGGTTATTGTTTAAATCCAATACAACCCATCTCTCGATCAAGTTTTATTGTGTATATTCAATTAAAGGGCGATCAATCCTAAGAATACATTATGTTCAACAATAACCAAAGGATCTAGATTAATGGCTTAAGTTTAATTGTGATTAGCCTATGGTTGAATAGCAATAAGAACCTTAACTAAGAATTTAACTACTCATGTTAATTTTAAGAAATAAAGAAGAATAATAACAGAAAATAGACATCATCATTGAATTAAAATTAAGAACGAATAAAAACAATTGAATAAAATAAACCCCCTGTTAAATAGGAAGCTTGATGTTCTTCAATTTTTATTCTCCAATCTCCAAACTAACATAAGCAAGAAAAAAATCCTTGTTTTCTCAAAACTACTCTAAGAAAAATTGTATCTCTAAAAAGTGATGATAAGAAAAAGAATCCTCCTTGTTTCTAGTAGCTGCCCTCTTATAAAACCCTAATTACCAGCCCTAGAGTCATATCCGTGTGAAATCTCCCCCTTGTCCTTCATGAGTCAAAAATTAAATTTGCCTCTGACTTTCCTAATCACCAGGTCGCACAGCCGTGTGCAATATGCGCATGGCCGTACACATCATTTTTTCAGCATTTCAACATATTGATCTCCATTGCTTTTTAGGCTCACTTCAAGTTCTTATGGCTCCCATATAACCTTCCTATACTATTCTTTGACTTCCCTAAATACATAAAAATCAACCAAAAATAAACCAACTAATATGTAAAAATAAATAAACACATAAGACATGCAGTAAGTACCCAACTAAATAAAAACTGAATAAAAGAAACATAAACTTAACTGAAATTGAATTTTTCCTAAAACAAAGACTACTTAATGAAATGCATTTTTCACACTCATCATCAGTCATACAATGTCGACTACAGTTGGTCGTATAATCTGAATTGAAATGACATATTGTACTCAATCGTATAATGTCGATTATACTCAGTCATATAGCTTGAATTAAAATGACACATTATACTCAGTCATACAATGTCAACTATACTCAATCGTATAGTCTAATTTTTCTTATTTCAATAATATAATAATTCAATGAATTATCAAATCATATAGCATTGCAATTTAGGACTAAATTACAAAAGAAATATTGGACTTAAATGCAAATGAAGTTAAGGGAATAAAGTGGACATTTGCCACTTTAATATAAGCTTTGCATTTTGCCGATCCATTTCTTCATTTCCTATCCCTTTTATTTTCTTTGTTTTTTTTTTCCTTTCTCTTGATTTTCAAATCTTATTTCTCTAATTATTTCATCTAACCTGTAATTTGAGATCCGTCTAATCCTATGGCTCACCCACAATGTAAACTATATAGAACTAGCTCTAAATGATTAGATCCCATCATATGTTAACTACATGTTCCTCAAAACAATATGGGGCTCCATGAAAGGGAAGAGGTGCTCCCGTAGACTTGCTTGCACCTCCATAAATGCTCACAGGCTAGAGATGAGGTAAATTTCTCTTCTGTCTTTGATTCTATAAAAAAAATATATTCCTATCAATATATTAACATATTCATGCATGCAATTATAGAATATCTCTTATACAAATTAGATAAAATAACATTAAATTGTCAATTTTGAAGCAAAATTTTTCAAATTTAGTTTTAGCATGTTAGAGGACTAACAAAATTTAGTCAGATTTCTAGATTTCCAGTTGAAAATCTAAATTTTGGATTGGAATTTTTGGATTTATGATTGGGAATCTGGAAATACCAATTGAAAATATGGATTTTCAATTAGGAATCTAAAAATCCAGTCTTTCGATCTTTCTTTTTTTAACCCAAAGATAAAAATAAGAGTAGATAAAAAAAGTTTATAAAGGAATGTAATCCTGTCATTTTCATAATTGTATTCAAAAACCTTTGAAATTCTTGGGTTGCTTTCACTTGGCTTGAGAACTCTTGGCTTGAGAACTCTTTCATGATTTATCGGGAGAGGTAGTACAATATATCTAGGTATCTAGCTTCTAGCACTTCATTAATGCTCTACCGACTACTCGAGGTAGGTCATATCACTATTCACTTTTTGCTCTTATCAAGAGGTGGATGGATACCACTCATACCTTTCACACACAAGTGGGTGATCTAACTATTTCTCTCATTAGCTTCTCTACTATCATTGGGATTACCTTCGGGAGTACCCCGATTCCTTTTTATATCTACTATTGCACTCTTCCTGAGGATGCAAGGAGTTGCTATGTTTATGACTTGCTTAGGTTTGTTCTAACATGGAAGAATTGAAAGAATGTGCTTCTTTCTTCTCTTATTTAGGGTTTTAGGAGATTACCCACCACCATACCTCTCCAGATCCTTCAAAAGCTGAGATGCTTTTTATTAATACTATTAAGCACTACCCTTTTCTATGAGACTAGTCATGAGGTTAGCATTGCACTTATTGGTCCCCTTCAAGATCGTGTTATAGTCGCTACTCTCGATTAGGGATTTATAGCTCTTGCCTACCTTTACTATAGACTAGATACTATCTGTAAAGGTGTTATGACAATCTGCAGCTTCTAGCACATTTTGCATGTATATCTCCTTCGTGTCTTCTACCCCTTTTTATTTTTTCTTTTTCATTACCCTTTTTCATTTCGACTATCTTTTCTTTTCAGATCTAAGGCATTGAGATCAGGGTGATCTGAGGCTTTAGCGCCATTAGCTCTGACATGAGCCTTCCACTGATGCAGAGATAGAGTTCTTCTTGTCTTGCTAGTATCAAATATGACTTACAAACTTATCAAGACTAGCTAAACTCTTTAGAATGGGACCTGGTAAGATAAATTAGTATTTGATCAGTTGTAAAAGTTAAATAAAAATTATTCAAATGAATTTGTAGGTAAAATTAGATTGGCTAGTTGGTGCTAAAGACATTCAGTGATATAGTTTTATGACTGCTATTATGAGGCTTGAGACTATGAGGATTTTGCTTCCTGGTTAAGGTTGCCAGATGTGGTAGCTTGGTAAGCGTGTTTATCATTGGCATATGGAACCTTCCAGGAGGCATGTTCCTTCTTTTATTCCCTCTTTCATATTAAGGAGTTACATCATGACTGGTCTTGAGCTCAAAGCAGCTCTTAAGGGATATGATGCTTTCACTATGCTCAAGCATTCTAGCCACTATCAGGAGTATTTTTTAGAGAATCTCCTAGAGCAGGTTCCCACAGACCCAGCTTAGGTATGCTTTTTATTACCATTCCTCCCTATCACCATCTTACTTCATTTTATTTCATTATTACAAATGACATTTATTTTCTGTGCAGGTTAAAGAAGCTACTGATGTTGCAATGGAGGAGGAGAATGAGGATGACACTGAGAGGATTGAGCATGAGGTTTAGCATACTCAGTATAGTGGAGCAGCTTAAGGTGATACTTCCTCGAGTACCATTCTAGGTGATGTTCCCCTACTTGATAGGTCTATGTACTATTGGGCTCCTGTAATGCAGACTCCCATTGAGCAGCATATGTATTTTGATGCAACTCAGACTCCTAGCTTTTCTCCTCCTAATGCTTCACATGTAAGAGCCTTTTGCATTTCCAATCCTACACAAACTGACACTTATTGCCGAATTAGTATATGTCATTTTACATATCCCTTGAACATAAGCAAAATATCTATATGGACTTGCCTCATCCCATGGATTATTTACTATGTAGATCACAGATAGTTGGAGGGTTAGTATTTACAACAAGTATGCAAATGTATGTATGTTATGCATGATATACATGATTTTAACTATTCTTAATGCAATAGAGCTATGCTAGAGATCTGGAGCATAAGAATGAGAGGCTTCGTCAATTCCTCATTAGCCTGGCTAATGACTAACATGGAATCTCTGTAAACTAGTAAGTCTTTAGCTTAAACTACTAATGCTGCTTCTAACCCATAGATGCATGCCTCATACTCATCCATGTTGTTTCTAACTTTGAAGTCTAATTTCTTAGTCATGGGGATAGTTTCTCCTCCTTGTTTAATAAGAATCACACCTAGCCCTACTCCTCTATTATTCACAGCTCCATCAAAATAAAGCCTCCATTCACATCGTTCTATTACTACTAAGTTCTTATCTAGAAACTCTAAATTCCATTGCTCATTTCCTTTAACTGCATTATGTGCCAGGAATTCTGATATTGCTCCTCCTTTAATAACCTTGGTAGTGACATACTCAATATCAAACTCAATTAAAAGTACTAACCATCACGACATCTTTCCAATTAATGTTGGTGCTTGAATCAAGTACCTTAAAAGAACTATCTTTGAAATGGATTGTACTTTGTAGGACTGGAACTAATGCCTTAGCTTCCTTTTAGCCCATATCATAATCAAACATGTCTTCTCCACAAGATCATACTTCTCTTTATATGGCAGGAACTTCTTACTAAGATAATACACGGTTTACTCCACCCTTGTTGGTTCTTATTATGCTAGCATTGCCCCCATTGCCTTTTCCTCTAAAGCTAAATATAAGATTAAGGGTTTACCTTGTCTTGGTGGCCTTAACATAGGCAGATTAGTAAAGTATTCTTTAATTTTATCAAAGGCTTTTTATAATTCTTCATTCCATTCGACAAGTTGATTCTTCCTTAAGAGCTTGAAGATTGGATCACAAACCATGGTGAGTTTCACAACAAACTTACTAATGTACTGTAGCTTCCTGATGAACCCTCGTACTTCTTTATATGTTCTTGGTGTTGGCATCTCCTTAGTGGCTTTAATCTTGTCTAGATCGACTTCTATTCCTCTATTGCTAACTATATGCCCCAATAATTTTCCAGAAGTGACCCCAAAGATGCATTTCTTTATATTAAGCCTTAGGTTGTATCTTTTTACTTTTTCTAAAAACTTATCTAAAGCCTTAAAATGTCCTTCCTTCATTTATGATTTAACCATCATATTATCAATGTACACTTCCACTTCTTTGTGCATCATATCATGAAATAAAATGATTACTGCCCTTTGATAGGTTGCTCTTGCATTCTTCAACCCGAATGGCATCACTTTGTAGCAATATATCCCCCATTCCATGATAAAAGCAATATTGATCATGTCCATGACTGCCATCATTATTTGATTATAACTTGAGAAACCATCCATGATAGAGTACATTACACTAGATGTTGCACTATCAACAATGACATCAATATGGGGTAAAGGGAAGTCATCCTTTGGGCATGCTTTGTTCAAATCTCTAAAATCTACACACATTCAAAATTTTCCATCTTTCATAGGAGCTGGTACTATATTTTCCAACCATTAGCGATATTCTACCACTTCTAAGAAATTAGCCTGGATTTGCTTAGCAATTTCTTCCCTTATCTTTTCTACCACTCTGGCCTTAACCTACGAAGTTTTTTCTTAACAAGTTTAGCCTTTGGATATATCATAATGCGATGCTCTGTAATTTCTCCATCTAGACCTAGTAGTCCTCATAGGACCAAGCAAATACTACCTTTCTTTTTATTAACATTCTCTCTAATTTTTCCCTTTCTTCAAGAGTTAAATCATGTAATATAGAAATGTGCTTTGGTTGTTCATTTATGCCCATGTTTAATGAATCTAATTGAATAGAATTAATATCAAATATGCATGAACAATCATTACTAAAATGCATAAGACCATTAGAATCAACATCATATAAGTAAGCAGAACTAGAGTTCATATCATTTATCACACAAAAAATAGAGTTTTCATCCTCAAATAGACCGGAAATTATTACATCAATTTCTTCATAAAAAACATCATTAAAAATATTATTAATAATGCTAGCTAAATCCTGTGGTGGTTCTTCATTAAGTGGCAGACAGAGTAGCTCTTCAATGACCTCAATCCCCATCTTCTCAACAACTTCCTTCATCACCTCATCTTTGTTGTCTTGCACCAAACCCTCAACTATGTGCTTTTTAAAGATCTCAAACCCAAGAATATTTATTTCAACTACTTGGAAAAGCTCTTTCTTATCTAGGTAGAGCTTCTCTTTCCTTTCTTTGACAAAGCTATCTTTCAGTAGTCCCACATTCTTTGAGAAGTTCTCATCAAAAAACCTTCTTCTAGCTCCATTACTACCAAGCCCAACTACTATATAACCCAATCCTCTAGTATCATTATATCCTTTGAAATATGGGAACTCTGGGCTTCCTTCCTCATTCTTTCCCAGTCCTTGTTTAGGTTAATAATTCAACTTCCTAATCATTCTTATAACCCTTGGATCCATCTCAATTCCAATAGAAATCATGGCGATTTGAAAACCGTGAGGGGTAAATACCTGCTTCTGACCATCCATAACTACAGACACAATCTTTCCCATACTAGCATCTAAAGTCACAACTTCTTGATCCAATAGGAATTTCATCTTTTGATGCAATGTTAAAGGCACTCCTCCTAAGATATGGTATCAAGGCCTACCAAAAAGCAAGGCATAAGTAATAGGGATATCTAGCATAGTGAATTCCACCATTACTTCTATAGGTCTGGTCTTTACAAGAGCCATAAATGTTCCCTCTACATTCCTTGTGCTATCATCATAAGCTCTTATTATAAGGTCAGGTTTTATTAAATCCTCCACCTTTACTCCTAGATTAGGCAGGATCTAAAGTAGGAAAACATTAATTGTAGACCCATCATCCACCATCACATAATTAGTCTTCTTCCCTCTGACTTTAGCTGGGATGAACAGGGCTTTATTATGATTCCTCCCTTCCATAGGTAAATCCTTATCAGAAAAGGTGATAAAACCATGCTTCTTCTCAATAACCTTGGCCACCATTACTTCAGGGGTTGTAGTTGTGTGAATGTTAATCTTAGATAGAGCCTTAACCAGAGCCTTCCTATGGCTACTTGAGTGCATCAAGAGCTCCTAAATGCTTACATTTGGTTTTGCCTTCTTAAGCTGTTCAAGGATTAAGTCATCATTATGTTATTTAAGTCTTCTCTTTCAATAATTTCTTCTATCTCTACAACCTTCTCCATCAATTTTTAACCTTTACCACTTAAAGTAACATGGCTGACTTTTGGATTATCAACCCACACATTATAGCCTTTAGTGCCTTCTTCATCAAAGTTGAACTAGATGTTTATAACCCTAATGGTCCAATCCTTTTTCCCATCTTTCCACAACTTAACCATGCATTTCTCTTTCTTATCAAATTCATCACGCCATCCTATAGGCATGATCGACTTAATAAATATATCGAAAGAAGGTAATTTGGAATAACACATCTTGTAATCAAATTTGCCTAAATATTGTCTTAACAAATCTTCTACTCTTTCCTTTTCTTTGGGGGCATTAAGAGCTTTCTCATTAGTTTTAAGGTCTAGGTCCTCAAAAGAGTTAAGCACATCTTCCTTACTTACTCCCGAGTTTATCATTATGGTAGTTAAGGGTAGCATGTTTTGGTAATTTGGGAAAGGGTTGTTTTTGGTGTTTGGATTTGGATTGGATTTCTCAAGGTCTGTGATTTTTCCAGAGTCTATGAGGTTTTGAATTTCATGTTTAACATGCATGAAAGAGTCAGTGAAATGGCTAGCAACTTGATGAAATTTACAGTAACTGTTTAGGTCAAAGCCATGGAGATTTGGGTTTACTGGACTAGAGGGGATTAAAGTCTAAGGAGGCCTTTTTAGATCAATCGATGTAGGAATTTGGATAGGGTTTGGTTGAAATTTGAGAATCTCCTGGGTTATTGAATAGCATGGACTCCTACAACCTGACTAGCATTTCCTTGTTGTCGGCCCCCAGATGGGTAATTTCTCTCTCTGGTGTTTCTAGCAATCTTCTACTTCTCACTTTTGATCTCTTCAGGTTACAACCCATCATTATAAAGGTCTAAAAAAATCTTGGGGTTCATCATCTACAACCTCTTAACCATATTGGGTAACACACTTCAGACAGTCATCCTAACCTGATCCTTTTCAGTTAGCTTGTTCTTCATTAATCCTACCTTATTCATGAACTTGATCAGAAATTTTAAAAACAATTCATTAGGCTTCTGCTTGGTCAATTCTAGATCCCTGATGGACACTTTAAGCCTAGTATTATAGTCATATTTCTTTAGAAAAGTGGTACATAGTTCCCTCCAGTACGCTCAGATAGACTTCTCCAACCTATGATACCAATTGACAGCCATGCCCTCCAAGAATAGCATAAAAAACTTGGTAACCATTGACAAAGGAGCCTTTAGTGGTCTTTATAGTAGTTGTGTATTAACTAACGTGGATCCTTAGGTCTCCAGTATCATCAAACTTCTGCAGCTGTGGCATCTTGAACTTGTCAGGTAGCTTGTCTTCCTCAAATTGCATCACATCATGAAAGTCAAATGAGTACTCGATGCCTTGTCCTCTCATTAATTCCTCCAATTTGGACATCTTCTGAGTAAGTGCTTTCATTTATTTGGATTCCAGCTCTTGAACTTGTTCAAGTGATTCCCTTTTTGCCTTTTCAACGATACAACTCTCAACATCCTCCAACTTCATTTCCATAATAGGTATGTTCCTAGTAGCATTGTCATTGTTAGTAGGTGGTGCACCTACAATAGGTGGATTGGCCACAATGGGAGGTGCAGTAGTAGTAGGTGGTGGCATCAATCCAGCTAGAGCTTGTATTAATTCATCTTGCATCATCGCTCTTATGTCATCCATCAATGCTCTTTTAACATCCTCTAGAGTCTAGTTTCCTCCCTCTTGTTGTTCCATTTATTTAGCTTGTTTAGGTTGTGTAGCTTTTAGGTAAAGTGTATTGATAGGACTCCTTTCCATTCGACTAAGGATCTCTTTTATAGTTGTTTACAGGCTTGAATCAATTCTCATTAGTTTGCCACCTTTCTAACTCTAAACACAAAAAGACCTGGATGAATCTATGATGGTTGTCAAAGAAAGTGTTAGTATAATGCATGTAATGCATGTATGCATAATGCACATGCTATGCAACAAGTAACAAGGCAAGTAACAAATCAAGGGTATATACATCCTTCCAACTTTATTACTCCCATACATGTATTCAATGGCAAGTCTCTTTTCCTAGGATTTTTGGTCTTGCCCTTAATATCAACAGGGGATATCAAGAACTAACATGCATGTCAAATCTCTTAAAGTAGTAAAGCATAGAAATAGTATTTCTAGGTATAAAATATTAGCCTAATCTTTATTAACCCAAATGGGCTTCTAAAGTATGTGCTTCGGCCTTTATAAATAAAAATACATCATGGAAAAATGCACAAGCAATTTGGGTAATCCTAGGTAAAGTTAGTAGGCCACTACATGAGCTGAGTCTAGTAAATAGGTCAAGGTTCCCTTAGCAAGATGCCCTTCTTTAAGACTTGAGTTAGAGGCCAAGGTTAGAGGGGTCCAACATCCTTTGCAAACTAAATAGAAGACTACCCCCCTATAGGGCTTGGGTTTTATACTCTGGTCAAATGACCCCGGTAATCTCACTTGAACCAAGTTAAGGCTAAGAGTGATGGTTAGCCAATTTACAATCCTATGAAGCTAGTGGAATCATGGAACCATAAATTGACACCATCGGTTAATAGGGACATGCAGAATGAATGCAAGAATAAAATAATAATTAATAAAATAACTCTAAAGAACATAAGTAGAATCAGTATAACTTATCCCAGTGGAGTCACCACTATAGACGACGGGGTTTCCCCTTCCAAGAGCTTAAACTCTCTTTTTATAGGAAAAGCCAAAACACCCTAGGTCCTACGTACTTAAGAGTTTCAATTTTAAAAAGGACTTTATTTCCTGAACATTTAGATAAATCCCAAAAATAAATTTATGAAAATTTTTAGCCAATTAAAATTCAGGAAAAATATTTTTATTTTCTGTAAAACTACAAAAAAAAGACATAAAAGGTATAATTCTAGCCAAAATTGTGTAATTCTGATCAGAATTCTATAATTTTGATTTTTTTAACTTTTAATTACAAAAAGACAATTGAAAGAATTCAAATTTTTCACTTAGGTCTTAAAATTTATTATAATTAAGTCCTTAAAAAAACCATTACACTCTTTTTTGAAAGTGCATTCAAAATTTTGATGTTTCAAACTTCAAGTGTTAAAGACCAACTTATAACATTTTCATCATTTGAGTCCTTTGTCATGTCCATATTTTATTATCTCGAAATTGGGTGTTTACACATGCTGTCACCATCTTTTTCATACAATGATACCTTGCCACCCACTAATAAAGAAAAATCTACTCAAAGGGCAAAAATGAACAAAAGATCCCTAAGAGAGAAATAACCAACACATTAGGAATCATACATACCTGATCAAGGGATATCTTCCCGATATGGTCTCGAGCTACATTGCAATCCTCAATCAAATCAATAGTCTTCTTGATCCAACAAGAATAATAAGGAAGCCATCCTCTTGGAAATGCTCGATGGACAAATAAGGGAGAATCCTAAATTCATATGCCTATATTTATCAAAATCATTGGGTCAAAAATAACAAACTAAAAGCAAAAGAACAAACAATAGAAATCCTATTGATGTCCAGCATGAACAAGAATCCATAGATCCTTGAGCCACCTCAACATGCTGCGTCAAGGGCTAAGTACATATGAGCAAAGGCAGTAGTGTCCCAGTAATAGCTCGGCAAGCCATCTAGATCTCTCAAGACAAAAAGTAATCACAAATCACCCATACCTGAAGGGTTCAAGAAGATAACAACACTTAGCAAATAAAACAAAAGCATCGAGCCAGCTGCTCTATTGAAACAAGACCATCATCATATAAAGTATGCACAGAAGAAACAAACTCCATGTAAAGAGCAAGATTTGAGCAACAAGGCTTCATAGGTGTGACCACCCTAAGCAAATCCATCATGAGGCACCTCCTTGCCATAGCAGTAGAACACTCATCCTCACTGAAAGGAACATGCTCTCTAAAAAAGCTCAAGCCTGTGATAATGGCAAAGTCCAAAGGGGTAATAATCATCTCCCTAATAGGAAGATGGAAAGTATGCATCGTGTCTATCCATTGCTCTATCAACGCATACATGGCAATCTGAATCGATGTATATGAGTCATAAGATAATGCAGTAATAACTCCATCGAAGCCCTTCCTAATAATCATCTACTTCACACAGATCAGGAGACCTTAATAATACCTGCTGACTCTATTGAAACTACTAGGCAGTATAGTAACATACCTACAAGGCTACAAATAATAGATACACTATCAAACACTTGCACAGCTACTAAATACTAACACATCTCTCTCTCTATCATTTGATAGGAATAAACAATGAAAAAAGCTTAAAAGAAAAGCATCATGGAAATCACTAGCAGACAATTATGAAAAGAAAATAAAGCAAGAGTTATCAGCCACTAGCATTTATAATAAAGCTATGACTTAACAGATAATTATAGCAAGAACTATAGAGCTATAACTATAACAACTTCATATAGCAAAATGAATAGCAAAACAACCAACAAACAAGCTTTAAAAAATAAGGGCAAAGAAGGACCTACCTCACGATGATGATGCAACCAAGCATAAGTCTCCAAACTATAAATAATAAGGATCGAATCTCCCCAAGAAAGCCTGGATATCTGAGAACTATGAGCACCATATATGCTAGTCCCTCTAACGGACGTCTAGCTCCAGTGGCCCCTGTAAAGTCACCCTCAACATCAATATAAACATCAACAAAAATATCCCCCAAACCCTCAAGAATGTCAAGGAACTCCATTTTATGCAGAAGAAAGTACAAAAGCAAAAACAAAGCAGATAGCACCAAAAACACAAAAAGGGTCAAGAAAAGTTAGGAAACACTCAAAGAAGTCCAGAAAAAGCCTACCAAAACCTCTAAAATGGCCATCTAAATAGGCCTAGAGAGGAGGAAGCATGTGACCATATGCCAAGTGCATGACCACACCTAATCATATGCACTTCCCCCTTCCACATGCTCTTCTATGGTTTTATTTGTACTTCAAGACTTTGCACACTCATTTTTATGATCCTAAACTTCTATTTGAGCATAAGACATGCACCAAACTCATATAAAAATACATTGAGGTGGACTCCACCTATCTAAAGACACTGCGTGCACACTACCTTTTTTAAAAAATTCAACACCACATGAAAGAAGAAGAGTAAGTAAAATTCATTGTAAGGATATCTCTTTCCAAATCATTAAAATACTAAACCCATCACCTCATCATTGTTGCATCACTATTGCATTATTACTGCATCATCACTACTACCTCATTCATATTGCTTAAAAGCACTCACTCATTGCTCAAAACCACTCTCACATTATTTAGAAGCACTTTTATTACTTATAAGCACTTTCACATTGCTTAGAAGCACTCTTATTGCTAAAAATACTTTCACTGCTTAGAAACATACTCACATTACTTGGAAGACTAGAAGCATCTTCTCATTACTTAAAAGCAGTTTCACCACTTAGGAGCATCTGCACCACTTAGGAGCATTCTCATTTGCTTAGTAGCATCTTCATTCACGTGACACCTAAGAAGATTATAGATGCATGTTCATTCGCGTGACACCTAAGAAGGTTATAGTCATATGTTCATTCACGTGACACCTAAGAAGGTTATTGTAAACACCCAATTTTGAGATAATAAAATATGGATGAGATAAAGAACTCCAATGATGAAAATGTTATAAGTAGGTCTTCAACAATTAAAGTTTGAAACATCAAAAGTTTGAATACATTTTCAAAAAGAGTTTCATTATTTTTTAAGGATTTAATTGTAATACCTATTTAGACCTAATTGAAAATTTTAATTTCCTTAAGGGGTTTTTTTATAATTAAAAGTAAAAAAATTAGAATTACAGAATTTTGATCAGAATTATGCAATTCCAGTTGGAATTACATGTTATTCGTTTTTTTTTTTTTGTATTTTTTACAGAAAATAAAAATATTTTTTCCTAAGTTTTGATTGGTTAAAAAAATTTTCTTAAATTTATTTTTGGGATTTATCTAATTCTTCAGGAAATAAAGTCCCTTTAAAATTGGAACTCTTAGTACGTAAAACTTAGGGTTTTTTTGTTTTTTCCCTCTAAAAGGAGAGCTTAAGCTCTTGGAGCAAGGGGAATACTAGAGTACTCAATTCTTAATACTGAGCACTATTTTCCATAAAAAAACTCTTTGTGATTAATTCATTTGGAGATTTTTTAGAAGAAGAATAATAAGTTTTGAAGGCCTACTAAAAAACAATAGTGATCTTAATAGTCTGAGTATAAATTCATTCACAAGCATCCATAAGCATCATCTTCTCCCTACTTTATTGTATTTTTTTCTTTTATTATTATTTTGAATTTATTGAATTTTAATTTTACTTAATTTTTTATTGTAATTTTATTCACTAATCTTACCCTTTTATGATGGTGATTATGGAGGTGATCACATGATGATCATACTTGGAGAACCAAATCCATAGAGGTCCATGGAATGCCATGGATGGAGCCTTATAGCTAGATGTAGTTTCTAGGTTTTTTTATTTAATTGTCTTATTTTTATTTATTTTTTGGATTGTATTAATTCTTTTAATTATTCTCAATAGTTCATTGTAATAGCCCCAATAATAGAATAATGAAATTTGGTGTGTATGCTTATGTGTTTTATTTTAATTAATTGGTTAGTAAAATTAGGGTTTTTAATTATGTAATTAATTAAAATTAATGGTTATAGAAATCGTTAGGTTATTTAATTTAAATTGAATTATATTGAAGTTGGAAAAATTAGTTTGCTTGATTGATTATTTTATTTCATTATTTATTATCATTTTAATTAAATTAGGGTTTTTTTTAGAATAAGTTAAGTTAATTGTTTGATCTTTTATTTGATTGTTTTTTATTTATTATTTTTGGACTTGTTTACTTATGTTTATGTGTTTTAGGCCCTAGGCCCACATTAGACTTTAACCCATTTAAATAAATTCAGGTTTTTTTAGGTTTAAGTAATAAAAATGCATCTTTAGGTCCATAATTAATTAGATTTAGGTTAAAGATAATTTAGGCCCATTTAGTTAATTAGACATAGGCCCACCTAATTTAATTTAATTTAATTAATTTAGACTTAGCCCATTTAATTTAAGCCTTTTCATAATTTATAGATTTAAGATCATTCTAGAATTAAAACATGTAGAATTAGGCTTATTAATTTAAATACTTCATAATGTATAGAACTAGACCCATTTTTAGAATTAAAATAAATAGACTTAGGATCATTTAATTAAAATTAAATAGGAATTAGGCTCATTAGTCTTTACACTCACTTGTAAATTAAAACATGTAGATTTAGCCCAATTTAATAAAATCAATGTAGATTAGACTAACCTAAGGATTATGATGAATGCATTATTTACTTGTATTTTTCATCGCTAATTTGCTTGGAGTTGATTTTTTTAATGGTTTATATGAAATTGCATGTAAATAGGGAATGAAATAGTAATTCATAAAGTAATTCTAAAAGAACACGAGACTAAAAGAAGTTGGTATTTCATATCCAGAATGTCTTAGCTGTGGTGTTGGCTTTCTTTTAGAGAATCGAGTACCACCATTTTCTATTTGTCCCAGTTATTACCCTAGGTGGTGACTCCTCATCTCCATGCCATGTCTTTGTGACAGTAGTTAGTGTGTTCTCTAAAGACCTGAGCACAAACAGTGTCATGGTTGCTAACATCTTGGGCATGCGCTAAACCTCGCCATCTACAGTTATAGTTGCATTTTCATTGCTTAATAGCATCCTCATTTTGCATGACACCTAAAAAGGTTATAGTCGTATAACTTTTTGCTTAGTAGCATCTTCATTTATATGACACCTAAGAAGGTTATAGTTGCATAAATCCTAAGGCACTTTGCATAAGCTTGCATATGTCCTAAATAGCACCTTGCGTGACAACCAAGTCATAGAGCAACAACAACAAACAAAACACAACAATAACAATCAAATCTTAATAAGACATCTAAAGACAACCCATAGGTAAGTACCTCTCTCCCTACTATAACATTTTTTACATCTTTGCATTTGCTTCATATGTATTAACACTAGTGTTAGGTGGCTATACAACACACGTGAAGTAGGAGGCAACTGTCACACCTTAAATTTGATTGTCCCCAAAAAGGTCCAATGATGAAACGAATCCCAAAGATGACTAGAGTCTGCTCATTTGTAGCACCTCTAAAGTGTGCAACCTTAAAAACCTAACTAACCTGACCAGTGTGCAAAATCGATCACCGAGTCATTAAGTAGTGTCCCAACCTTACAAAATACAAATTATCAAAAAAATGAGAGGTTTATTTTAAGAAAATCTCTCTCAAAATACTCAGCTCATAAGGCCAATGTGCATTTTATTAGACTGAGACCCAGCTTTATAAAATTAAAAATTGATTTTGATAAAATGGACCTTAAAAACACAATTGGAAGGCTCCAAAACCTTCAGAAGTGGTCCTAGAATGATCCAACACAATCTAAGTATTAGTACGTATCGCTCAAAAGTGCGCATAAATGCCCCTAGGTGTTATGTGCTAAAATTGAGCCTGAATTTGGCAAAATGAATTCTAGAAACATGTTTAAAAGGCCAAAAAACCTTAGGAACCAACCATGGAACAACGTGCAAAAAACACGGGAAGTGTATGCAGAAGGCCAAAGTGTGCATGGATCACGTACGTGAGTGTGTGATCATGTGCACACTGTGCGTGGCCATATGCACTTTGCATGGCCACATGTAAAATCCTTGATATACATGTGTGACCATGCCCCTTCCACCTTATTCTACCTAATTTTCCCTATAAATAGACCCTTTCATACCCCATTTTAGAGGGGAGAACAAATGGAAACACACACACTCAAAAAATTAATCCAATCAAAGGTGCTAAAAACCACTTTCCAAATAATTTTTCTCTCCCACAACCTTTCTCTTAGGTTGTTAGATCCCTTTTCCACTAAACCAAGCTTCATCTTTATCAAAGCACGCTTTAAAAGGTATACAATCTAGCATCATTCTATTATCATTTTGAACCTCTTGATGAGGAAAGCTTGATAATCTCTCAAAGCTAAAGCTTTAAAACCCTTGCAAGCTCAGTCGAGTCTGAGGACCATATAATTATTTTAGCACATTTATTTATTGCATTACATTTTATTTTACTATAACCAGCATTTAGGAATATTTTTATGTTTATGTGATGAGACTGGTAATCTTACATGCTATGTGAATAATATATGCTTTATTATGCTCACTTCATATTTTCATTCTACATCCTCTATTTCTGAAATTATGAAAATCACCTGTGAGAGATGGTCACTCACAAATGTCACATAAATGAAAGTTCTTCTAACCAAAAAGAGATAGGACTATAACCTTCTTACGTGTCATGCAAATGAAAGTGCTTTTAAGTGATGTGACTATAACCTTCTTAGGTGTCATGCAAATTAAAGTGTGACTATAACATTCTTAGATATCATGCAAATAAAGATATGATTATAACCTTCTTGGTGTCATGTAAATTAAGATACGATTATAAACTTCTTGGGTATCAAATAAATGAAAATGCTTCTAAGCAATGTGAAAATGCTACAGAGCAATGCAAATGATCCTAAGCAATGTGAAAATGCTACTAAGCAATGCAAATGCTCCTAAGCAATGTTGATGAGGTATAATTATGATGTAATAATGATAAGGTGATTATGTCATCACTTGTCATGTTATAGATGTTATTTTGATGATTTTGAGTAGTATATCCTTATAGTAATTCTTCCATATTTTTCTTCTTTCAAAAGGTGTTGAGTTCTTTGTAAATGATGAGGCCACACATAGTGTCTTTGGATAGGTGGAGACCATATTAGTGTTCTTTTATGTGATTTTAGTGCATGTCTCATGCTCAAAAAAAAGGTTTAGGACTAGAGGAATGAGTGTGCAAAGTCTTAAAGTGCACGTGTAATTACACAAGAGAATGTGGAGGGGAGAAATGCACGTGGCTGCACGTGTGGAGCGTGTGGCCACGTGTTGAGCACATGATCATACGCCTAGCATGTGGTCACACACCTTCCCTCTCCTAGTCTATATAAATGTGTGTTTTTAAGGCTTAGGGAGGCTTCTTTCAGTCTTCTCTAAGTGTTTTTTTCCTTTTATTGATCCCTTTTGAGTTTCATATGTTTTCTGCTCCATTTTATCTTTTGAATTTTTCTTTTTTTTATATAAGATGGAGTTCCCTAATAATCTATAGGGTATAGAGGATATCCTTATTGATTTGGATGTCAAGGGTGGCTTCACAAAGGCTACTAAAGGAGGGACTTCCACTGCAAGGACTAGTACTGATGGTCCATTCGATACTTAGGGTCATTGGCCGTCTAGGCTTTTTTTACGAGGTCTGATCCCTATAGTTCATAGCCTGGAGACCAAAACTTATTTTCATCATCATCACCCTTTTTCCTTTATTTCTTCTAAAATTATTTAACTGTTTATGCTACTTTGTTATTTGTTAGCTCTCGTTGTACTTATTATGCTAGGTTTTGTATGTAGCTCTATAGTGCTTGTTATAACTATCTGTTTGCACTTACTGCAATGTTCTTCATGCCTTTTGTTATTATTATTATTATTATTTAGTATTGTTAAATGATAGAGAGAAATGTGTGTTGGCATTTGGTAACTGTGCAAATACTTGATAGTGTAACTATTATTTATAGCCTCACAGGTCTGTCACTATATTGCTTAGTAGTTTTAGCAAGGTTAGCACATACTATCAGGGTATCCCACTGTGTGTGAAGTAAATAGTTACTAGGAAGGGCTTCGATGGGATTATTGCCATATTATCTTATAACTCATATACATCGAGTCAGATTGCTATGCATACATTGATTGAGGGGTGGATGGATATGATGCATACTTTTCAGTTGCCTGTTAGAGAGATGACCATCACTCCTCTAAATTTTGCCGCTATCATGGGCTTAAGATTTTACGGGGAGACTATTCCATTTAGCAAGGAGGAGTGTTCTTCTACGATGGTGAGGAGGCAACTTACTATGGAGTTTCTTAGGGTGATTACACCTATGAAGTTTGGTTATTTGTATCTCACTTGTTACTCTGAGTTTATCTCTACTGTAAGGATGATGTATGACATTGATCTTGCTTCATCAAAGCAGTTGGCCCGTTGCTTCTTGTTATACTCACTGAGTATTGTCATCTTCTTAAATCCATTAGGTATGGGTAGTCTATAGTTGTTGCCTATTTTGAAGGACTTGGACAGCTTATCAAGATACAGCTAGGGTATTGTAGCTTTCAACCATATGTACTCAGGTTTAGATGCAGCATATAGAGGTGGCTTAAGGATTTGTGGATGCTTATTTGTGCTAGATATGAGTAAGAGCTCTTTTTTATGTCCTTTTATTTTTTGACTTTTGCTTTTTTTTCTAACTCTCTAGGTTCAAATTCTAGTAGATATGGGCTTATAAGTTAGGGTTGTTCCTTGTCCAACTATCAAGCATCTTTTGGAGGATGGTTTTCCTCATTATCATGTTGGATTAGGAAGACCACTAACTTACTTAAGGATTCTGTAGAGGCTCGAGACTACATGGGTAAGTTGTCCCCTAAACAAGTATGCTTAATTCCTACTGTGTTGGCTTTTTCATTTTTTGGAGATTCTTTATTCATTTTTTTACTTTTTAAGCAAATTCTTCTTTGTTGATGGGCGACGGGATCACATTAGTTGGCAGAGTTAGTGACAATGTGGCAGCTAACAGAGAGGTGAGTGCTGCAACCTCATATTGCTAGCAAGGTATAGTATTTAGGTGAGCGAGTCCATCATTAGTAGGATGGTCTATTTTTTAGGAGAGTCCATATTCCTCCTCTTGGTGACATATTCTGAAGTCATGAGCTTAGTGCAAACAAGCTTGCTACTACCATGATGGGATATCCTTATGAGAGTCTCCTAGAGGGTATAGGCTCTCATTATGTTGATGTGTTGAGTCCATAGTTCATTGATGCTATGGCTAGTGGCTTTATTCCTCCACCTCTACCTCCTCAAGTGGATATCCCTCGGATTCGAGGACTGGGGCATTATGCGGATCGTCGAGAGTTGCTTCTTTTGACCCAATTGGCTTTTATTCTTGTATTGTACAAGTATGTAGCAGACTTTGTTAGTAATAAACTATAATTGATATGGTTATGGGGACTTATCTATAGTGACGGGGATATCACCGAAAGATATCAAGATCCCACCTTGAAGAGGATGAGGGCACGTTCCATACTGAGGCAACTACTCATGCAAGTGGTGTGGCTTCAAGCAATACCCTTCTTGGAGATTTAACAGCTAGATCATCCCCGATTTTATCTAGGATGGACACCTTTAGTGGATGAGTGTAGTTTAATTTGCCTCATCTCGGTTATCCTCAGTCAGACGTTATCCTTCCTGAAGCTTCCCATGTTCGTGCTTTATTTCACTTATCTTACCTTTGTTTTGTTTGTTTGATGGCTGGTGCTTAACTTATTTACTTGTTCTTTATAGATCCCCATCTTTTCTGGTTAGTACTAGCATACTATTATATGGAGTATGCAATAGTACTTTTTAGAGTTTACAAGTAATCAAAGGGTGCACCTTCTTTATTGTACCTGTTTATTTATGTACATGTGTAGACACCCAATTTCAGGATGATGTGTTATGGATGCAGCAAAGGACTCCAATGATGAAAATATCATGAATAGGTCTTCAATACTTAATCTTTAAAATTCTAAGGGTTTAAATGCATCTATTAAAGGAAGGATTTCATGTTTTTAAGGACTAAATCAATGTTTTTTAGGACCTCATTGCAAAACATAAATTCTTCCAGGGGTCTTTTTGTAATTAAATATTAAAAAATACCTATCAAAATTCCATAATTCCGACCGAAATTATGTAATTCCAGTTGGAATTACACCAATTTCGATCGGAATTGCACAATCCTGGTCGGAATTGAATTCTTCCGTCTATTTTTTATTTTTAAATTCAATCCTAATCGGTTTAAGACTCCTAATTGGCTTTTAACTCAATCCTAATTGATCTAAAATTCTTAAATATAATTTTAAGTATTAATCTTACATTTTTAGGAATTAGAATCACGTTAGGGCTAGGCTAGGTTTTCTAGTTCTTTTTCACGTTAGAGCAAGAGGAAAAAAAGAGGAAGGCGGCGGGAGAAGAAAGGAAAAAGGAGAAACGTGTTTTTGAAAAGGGTTTTTTTTTATTTTTTTTCTAATTTTGTACAAATTTCCTTTTAATTCATCAATTAATTCAAAATCCTTGAAGAATTTTTGGAGAAGAAAGTTCGAAGACTTATCAAAAACGGTGAATTACAAATATGAGGAGTACCCCAAATCATTCATAATCATCATCATCTTCTTCTTATTATTTATTTATTTATTTATTTTTATATTATTAATTATTTTTATTCTTTCGAGGTATTATCATAATTTATTCTTTTTTTTTATGGTGATTATGGAGGAAAATGCATGGTGATCATGTTGGAGGGATGAATTCATGAGAAGTCCATGAAAAACCAGGGATAAAGCCTCGTAGAGACTTAGTTTCTAGAGTTTTTATTTTATTTTATTTATTACTTTATTTTTTATTTTATTAACTATTTTATGAATTAATGTAATAGCCCCAATGGTGGAAGTAGTAAAATTATGTGTGTGGTTGCAGGTTTATTTTAATTAAATTGGTTAGTAAAATTAGGTTTTCAATCAGGTGATTATTTAAAATCAATGGAGGAAGTAGATTAATTTAGGTCGCATATTAATAAAATTAGGGTTTTAGTAAGGATTAATTTAATTATTTGTTTGATTTTATTTAGTTGTTTTTTTTATGTTTTTATTTGTTTTTGGGCTTATTTATTATATGCTTTTGGGGCCTTAAGCCAATTTTAGGCTTTGATTTATTTATTTAAGTTTATTAATTCTTTTAGCCTGTCTCACTTAATAATTAAATAGGTTTAATTAATTAAAATATATTTTTAGGTCCATAATTAATCAGATTTTAGGTTAGAAATATCCTTAGGCCCATTTAGTTAACTAGACATAGGCCCACGTAACTCAATTTAATTAATTTAGACTTAGCCCACTTAATTTAAGCCTTTTTTCATAATTTGTAGATTCAAGATCACTATTTAATTAAAACATGTAGAATTAAGCCTATTAATTTAAATATCTTCATAACATGTAGAATTAGGCCCATTTTTAGAATTAAAATACATAGATGTAGGTTCATTTAATTAAAATAAAAAGGAATTAGGTCTTTAGGTTCACTTATAATTTAAAATATGTAGATTTAACTCATTTATTTAAAATCCACGTAGATTAGACTAACTTAAGGATTATGTGATTTATTGAATACATTATTTACTTGTATATTTCATTACTAGTTTGCCTTGGACTTGATTGTTTTAGGGTTTATATGAAATTGTATGTAAATAGAGAATAAGATAGTAATTCATAAAGTAATTCTAAATGAACACAAGACTGAAAGAAGTTGGTATTCCGTATCCAGAATCTCTTGGTTGTGGTGCTAGCTTTCTTTTAGGGAATCGAGTACCACCTTTTCAATTTGTCCTAGTTATTACCCTGGGTGGAGACTCCTCATCTCCATGCCATGTCTTTGTGATAGTGGTTAGTGTATTCTCTAGAGCCTTGAGCTTAAATAGTATCACGGTTGCTAAAATCTTGGATGCACGCTAAACCCCACCGTATACAACATGTTTTATGTATACGTGTATGATATGAAATTTTCATTTAATGCAGGTTGAACATCCCATGCTAGTCACAAATGGGAGTAGGAGCACACAGCTTATCATGATTGCATTGGTGAGTTTTAGTCACAGCTAACATCATTTAGGATGAATGATGAGGAGCCTGGATCGGATTATGGGGATGCTTAAGCAGGATTGATCCTTGCTTCTGATGGTAGCCACAACTAATGTAGTTGTTTTAATGGCTAAGTGTAAGGCTTTTTGGCTTATAGTTGCTTTCTTGTATTATTTTCCCAAGGTTATGGACTCTAGTGTTGTATTTGGGCATTTATCTCATATGTGTTATATGTTACATGTATGATGATGACTTATAGTGTTTATGTTTTTTATTATGCCTAGTGATGTTTTTAATTGCTATTGTCTACCTCTTTTATTTTTCTCTCTTTTGCCTAAGGCATCTCCTTTCAGAGCTCTTCGCACTTAGTTGGGTTTTTTTTTTGCTTATAGTGTCTCCTTTTAGAGATCTTCACACATAGCTAGGCCTTTTTTTTAGGCTTTGACGATAGTTGTTGATTTTGAGGAGAGAGTTCAAAGAAGATGGTAAGAATCGCAAACATGTAATGAATGAAAATGCAAAGCATGCTTGATGCAATTCATTATGATAAAAATGTATTGCACTTTTCAAAGACATTTCATATAAATTGGCAATCATTCTCATTTTACTAAAATCATTTAAGAAAAGCAAAAGTGCGTTCATACAAATTTTGAATTTGACGTTACCCCAGCCCCTAGATAGCCTTCTCAGGTTTTCTAGTTAAGTATTTTCTCTCTTTCCCTAATTTTTTCCCAAGTTGCCCGTGCAAGATTTTTAACCTAGTAGGAAATCCCTAACTTTTGCTTAAGCTGCCATTTTTAGGTTTTTAACTCAGTGGGTTGCTCTAGATGTAGTAATTTTTTAGGTGGTCTATATTGACAGGTTTAAAGAATTCATTACCTTCATAATCCATTAGCTTGACTGCTCCTTTTGATAAGACATGTTTGACCAAGTAAAGACCTTCCTAGTTTGGTATGAATTTCCCTTTAGGTTTGGAACATTCTACCTTGCTTGCTTTAACACATAATCTCCTGCTTTCACACTCTTGTGTTTTACCTTTCTATTGAAGGTTTTAGCTAGCTGAGCTTAATACAACTGTGCATGGTATAGAGCCTTAAGCCTTTAATTGTCTAAGAGGGTGAGATTATGATGCCTTTGTTGAGCCCATTATACTTCTAGCAATTCAGATTCAATTTCCACCTGAAGAGACTTGATTTCTATTTCAACTATGAGTACTACTTCTGACCCATATACTAGTGAGAAAGGAGTGCTCAAGTTAAAGATCTGACTATCATTCAATACCCCCATAAAGCATATGGCAATTTGTCTACCAAATCTCAATGATTTTGAGTCATTTTTGATAAAATCTTCTTAATGTTCTTGTCTATGGCTTTAATGGACCCATTTGCTTATGGTTGGTAAGGAGAAGATTTGTGATGTTATACCTTATAACTCCTTAGTAGTTCTCTAACTTTCCCTTGGAATTAAACACGGTTGTTGGATATAATATGATGAGGGATCCCACATCAACATGACATATTTCTTTTAATGAACTTAGCCACTTTCTTGGCTCCTATCCTTGTGAATGATTCTACTTTGATCCACATTATGAAGTAATCCACTGCCAGTAAGAAGAACCTATGTCTTTTTGAGGCTATCGAGTGAATTTCCCTAATTATGTCTAGTCCTTATGCTAAGAAGGGCCATGGAGAGGAGATGTAATGTAATTTTGTTATAGGAAGGTGATTAACATCCCTATAATTTTGACACTTGTGATATTCTCTTACAAATTTGATACAGTCTTCCATCATCATCATCTAGAAGAACCTTTATATGATTAGCTTATTAGTGAGGGTTGCTCCATTCATGTGTGGACCACAAACACCTTCATGTACCTCTTCCTTTGCTTTTTACAGCCTCTGTTTTATATAGGCATCAGAGTTGTAACCCATCTAAAGTTTTTTTATATAACACACCCTAGTGCAATTTGAATTTTGATGCTAATCATCAGATGACTACCTTATCTTTTTCATTTTCCTGATCGAGACAGGTTCATTTTCTCAGATATCTCTAGATGTCATAGAACCAAGGTTTTTCAGTCATTTCTATCTTTGGTATTTTATAGTTCTTATAACAGGGTTGTCCTTATCTGAGTAGGATTAAAGGCTTTATAGGCATTTTAGATGGTCCTTCCTATACCGATGTTAAGGAAGCAAATGCATCTGCCATTTGATTATGGTTCCTAGGGAGATGAATGAATCTACATTTTTAGAAGGATATGGAAAGTAACCTTAAGTGATATAGGTAAGGTTTTAAGTGTTGTTCCTTCAATTCCTATTCTTCTATGGTGTGATTGATTATAAGTATGGAATCTTCAAAGATTTTGACTTCTATAACATCAAGCGCTATTAGTGCTTATACCTTGAGTGCACATACCTTATATTCTACTTTGTTATTTGTTACTCTAAACTTAAGCTTTTTGGCAATCAATACTACTTCACCTTCTGGAGATTTTAAAATGACCTTGACTCTTGTGTTGAACTGATTAATTGCTCCATCAAAATACATCTGCCATCCTTGAGTCTTGATGGCTAAATTGAGGTCATCCACAAAGTCTAGTTGGATTTCTTCTGTGTTTGGAATAGGGTTAAGAGCTAGAAATTTAGTCACTGCTTTTCCCTTTACTTCTTTCTTAGTCAAATACTGCACATCGAATTCTATCACTAACATAAGCCACTTGGCAAGTTTTCCCACTAGAAAAGGGGCTTCATTGAGGTATTTCTAGACACAGCCTGAATTCTATAGGAATGAAAGTAATGTCTGAGTTTCTTCATTGCCCATACCATTTCCAAACATACATGCCCTACTTGGTCGTACTTTTTCCTCATGTAATAACATCTTCTTACTTAAGTAGTAGACGACATGTTCTGCTTTTGCTTCTCCTTCTTAGGCTAACATTGCACTGATTGCATTTCCTATAATGGAAATTTTATTAAAGGTATCCCATGTTTAGGCAATTTCAGAAGTAGTTGGTTAGTTAGGTAGTTTCTGATCTTGTTGAATGCTGATTGACATTGTTTGTTCCACTCAACTGGCTAATATTTTCTCAATAGCTTAAAGATCGGCTCACACACTACTGTCAACTTGGCGATGAATATGCTGATGAATTATAGTTTCCTTAGAAACCCTATGATATTTTTTTTGTTATTGGCACTGGCATCTCTTTAACTACTTTTGCTTTGTTTGGATCCATTTCAATCCCATTCTAACTGACAACATATCCTAACAACTTTCCTAAAGTGACCCCAAACACTCACTTCTTTGAATTAAGCCTAAGACTATATGTTTTGACTCTTTTGAGGAATTTTTCAAGATCGAACGGGTGTTCTTCCCTAGTTTTTTACTTGACCATCATGTCACCAATGTATACTTCAACTTCTTTATGTATCATGTTATAGAACATTGTAGTTACCATTCTTTGGTAAGTTGCTCCTATATTCTTTAAACTGAAAGGCATTTCTTTATAGCAATAAGTGCCACATTCTATTATGAAAGCTATCTTTGCTTTGTCGATAATGGTGTAGACGGTGGGGTTTAGCGCTCGTCCAAGATTTTAGCAACCGCAACACTGTTTGAGCTCAGGGCTCTAGAGAACACACTAACCACTGTCATAAATACATGGCATGGAGATGAGGAGTCACCACCTAGGATAATAACTGGGACAAATCGAAAAGGTTGTACTCGATTCCCTAAAAGAAAGCTAGCACCACAACCAGGAGATTCTAGATATGGATACCAACTTCTTTCAATCTTCTGTTCAATTAGAATTACCTTATGAATTATTATCTTATTCTCTATTTACATGCGATTTCATATAAACCCAAAACAATCAACTCCAAGGCAAACTAGTCATGAAATATACAAGTAAATAATGCATTCAACAAATCACATAATCTCTAAGTTAGTCTAATCTACATGGATTTTAATAAATCAGCTAAAGTCTACATGTTTTAAATTATAAGTGAACCTAAAGACCTAATTCCTTTTGATTTTAATTAAATGAACTTAAGTCTACTAATTTTAATAAAAGTGGGCCTAATTCTACATGTTTTAATTAAATAGTGATCTTAAATCTATAAATTATAAAAAAGGTTTAAATTAAGTCGGCTAAGTCTAAATTAATTAAATTAAATTAGGTGGACCTATGTCTAATTAACTAAATGAGCCTAAGAATATTTCTAACCTAAAATCTAATTAATTATGGGCCTAAAGGTATATTTTAATTAAATAAACCTAATTAATTATTAAATGATATGGGCTTAAAAGAATTACCTATACTTAAATAAATAAATCAAAGCCTAAAATGGGCTTAAGGCCCCAAAAGCATATAATAAATAAGCCCAAAAATAAGTAAAACATAAAAAAAAAAATAATTAAATAAGATCAAACAAATAATTAAATTAATCCTTACTAAAACCCTAATTTTTATTAACATGCAACCTAAATTAATCTACTTCCTCCATTGATTTCAAATAATTACCTATTTGAAACCTAATTTTTACTAACCAATTTAATCAAAATAAATATGCAACCATACATGTAATTTCATTACTCCCACTATTGGGGCTATTACATTAATTCATAAACAATTAATAAAATAAAAATATAGCAATAAATAAAAATAAAGATAATAAAAATAAATAAAACCCTAGAAACTAAGTCTCTACGAGGCTTTATCCACAATCTTCCACGGACTTCTCATGAATTCATCCCCCACGTGATCACTATCCATTTTCATCCATAATTACCACAAAAAAATAAAATAAAATAATGATTAATGAATAAATTATGATAATAACTTGAAAGAATAATAATATAAAAAATAATATGAAAGAAACAAATAAACAAAAAATAAGAAGAAGATGATATGATTATGAAGGATTTAGGGTGCTCCTTATATTGGTAGTTCACCGTTCTTGATAAGCCTTCGAATCTTCTTCTTTAAAAATTCTCTATAAACCTTGAATTAATTATTAATAAAATGAATTTTTTTAAAAATTCAAGAGAAAATCACGTCTTTCTTCCTCTCTTTTCTTCCTTCTCTTCTCTTTCTTTGTCTTTCTCACCGTTTCTTTTCTTTCTTCTTTTTCTCTCTTTTTCTTTTCACCTGGCCTCTTTTCCTTCTTCTTTTTTCTCTCTTTTTTCTCTTCACCCTTTCCCTTTATATAGTGGAACTAGGAAGTTTAGCCCTAATCCTAATGTGATTCTAATTCCTAAAGTATAAAAGTAAAGCTTAAAATTATATTTAGGAATTTTAAACTAGTTAGGACTGAATTAATTAGGAATTTTAAAGAAATTAAAACTGAATTAAAATAGAAAACAGACACCGGAAAAATTCAATTTCGACCGGGATTGTGTAATTCCAATCGAAATTATGTAATTCCAACCGAAATTACATAATTCCAATCGGAATTATGGAATTCTGACACTTTTCTTTTTTTAACATTTAATTACAAAAAGGCCCCTGAAAAATTTAAATTTTACAATTAGGTCCTAAAAAGAACTTTGCGATTTAGTCCCTGAAAACATTAAATCCTTCCTTTAAAAGCTGCATTTAAGCCCTTAGAATTTTTAAAGATTAATTATCGAAGACATTTTCATCACTGGAGTCCTTTACTGTATCCATAACATGTCATCCCAAAATTGGGTGTCTATAAATGGCCATTATGATCTTATTGTACCTAGAGAATCCATCCATGAAGGAGTACATTACACATGTGGCGGGTACTATCAACCAGTATATCTATATGAGGTAGTGGGAAATCATCTATTAGGCAGGCCTTATTCAAATCTCTGTAGTCAATGCAAATTCTAACCGTTCCATCTTTCTTTAGTACTAGCACCACATTCGCTAACCATTCCAGATAGTCTACTACATCTAGGAATTTTTCTTTGATATGCCTCTCAATGTCTTCTTTTACTAGTTGGGCCTATTCTGGTCTAAGTCTTCTCAACTTCTGCTTTACTGGTTTGTACCCATCTTTAGTAAGAATGAAGTGTTGAGCAATGTCTCTATCAATGCCAGGCATATCATCATACATTCAGGAAAATACTTTTGAATATTTTTTCAATTTATCTCCTCTCTTTAAAGGTAACATCCTTTGAAATATACAGAATGTGTGGTTTAGATTCTATGCCAATGTTAAATTATTTAGTGTATATGGAATGAATGTCAAATATGCTAATGTTTTAATCAATGCAATGCACACTACCATCAAGAAAAACATCAAACAAATAAGTAAAATTTAATTTCATTACATTAAATTTAGAGTTCATTACATCATCAATTTCAAACAAAGAAAATGTATAGAAATCATTATCAACAGTGTCTTCAAACAGGATGTCATTAATGCTTGATTCGAGGATAGTAACAGCTTAGGCAAAATTAAGGGTCTTATTCTCATATTCTAGATCTAGATTTTTCATCAGCTCATTGATGATTTTAGTGACCATATCTAGTAAGTGCTTTCCTTTGAGGGTGTTATTAAAGATCTAGAATCATAGTTTCTCGATTTCACTACTTACCCACTTCTCAATTTATCCTTGGTAGACTCAGGTCAAACTTGCATCCATAAAAGAGATCAACTTCTTAGTCCCAATGTTTTTTTAGGATCTTACCGTAGACCATGTTTATTGGTCTATCCATGGAAGTCAAGAAATTTTATCCCCATTGTACCTTCCTCCTAATCCCATTCTAGGTAGGTATTGCATCTTCTTCATTATGGCAACAGCTTTAGGATTAACATGATTGTCATTGATTATAGAAACTTTCCTTCATAATGTTTTTTGTTTCAACAGGGATGGTAATAACTTTTCTATTCAGTCAAAACTTGATCTTCTAAGGTACAGGGGAGGGCATGCCCCCTAGTGGGTGGAACTAAAGTCTTCCTAGCAGGGAGGGAAAAGTTAAAGGAATGTCCAAGATGGTAAATTCTATTACTGATTCGATATCACCCACCATAACTACTGCTTTGAAAGTCCCAGTGATTGGCTTTTTTGAATCATCATAGGCTCGTATGACTATATTAGATTCTTCTAAGTTTTCAACATTCATCTTGAATTTATATAGCAGCCTCAAGGGGCAAACATTAATAGTAGATCTATCATCCATCATAACTCATGGAGTTTTCTTAGATATGACAATTGCTTATATGAAGAGAGGGCAGTTGCACACCCTTCCTTTGAGGGGCAAATCTTCCTCTAAGAAGGTGATTGCATTAGAGGGCACTTTCATTAAAGAGGCTATCATCTTGCAAGTCGAGGAATTAGTGGCAAAATTTGCTTTATTTAGTCCTCTAACTAGGGCATCCTTGTGCTTTTTAGAGGCTCATGGTCTTAGATATTGGCTTGTGCCTGAGTCTTTTTAAGTTGTTTAAGGACAGTGTCTTCCTCTTTGATTGGAGCTTCACCACTTGTCACTTCTTTTCCTTTAGGGGGATCTACTTTCTCTTTCCTAAGAGGTTGATATACCCACCCGCTATGAGTTACATGATTTATTGCTAGTATGGACTTCTTAATTGCTTACTCATTTGCTTTTGTATTATTATTCTAGTCCTAGACAATAATGTCAGAATCATTAGAGTCATACCATATATCGATCCCCATAACCTATAGATTCTGAAGTTGAATAGTATTGACTACCCCATCTTTATTTTCAAACTCCTTTCCATCAAGAGGGTACTATCTTCTAAGTGAATGTGAGTAGTAGGGGGTGATATGTACTTGACTTTGTAGGCAAACTTTCCAAATGGTTGGCCTAGTAAATCCCATACTTTATGGTCACTGCTGAGAATTTTGCCTATGTATGCTTCTTGCGAGTAATGGCAATCAATCACTTTACCGTTCATAAGGAGAGCTGTATCCCTGGCTCTTTTTTTTATCATCAGGTGAGGAAGGAATTTTCAAGGCATCTAAATATATTTGAAGGCAGAAGGGCATTGTTCATCTTCACTAGAGTCATAAGGTTCAAGAATAAGGCTTGAAATTTTTTTCCTAAGATAATCAAGAGTTCTTTTCATGGGTTTCTTGGATGGTTTGGATTAATTGTTTAACAAGAGCTTCTGGTAGGTCAGAGGAGATCATGTTGATGGTTGGAGTAGGCATGTTTTGATAACTTGGGAGATGATTAGTCTTGGTGCTGGGTCTTTTTTTGGGTCCTAGATTGCATTCTCAAGGGTTCTACAAACATCAGTAGTGTGATCGGGCATCTAGTAAAAATGGCATAATAGGTTTTAGTCAATCTAAGGAGGCAATGGATTTGGAAAAGGCTTGAGCTCTCGAGGTTATAAAATTTTCTTTTATTAAAGTCTTTGGAATACTTTGGATAGTAAGAGGTTAAAGCTTGAGAACTTTTGCATTGATTTAATGGCATGAATAGATGGTGGATTATGAATGTTGGGTTAGACAAGTTTATTTTTGCAACTCAAATGAAGGTATTTTAGATGTTTGATTAGGTATTACAATAAAAGGTGTTTCTAGGTTCCTAATCTTCAATTATGATCACAGCTTGATGGAGAGCTTTGAAGTCATGATGGTGGAAAAAGATCATCTACTTTCTGAAGTATGGTAATGCTCCTTTGATTATCATCTCTAATTGTTCATCTTTAAAAGGATGGTTCCTTATTTTAACTACTTTACCCCTACATCTTATGATGTAATCAGAGAATGCTTCAATGGGTTTCTGTCTTGTGGTCTAAAGATCACTGCGAGTGATGTTTAACTACGTGTTGTATTCATAGTACTTAATGAACTTTTGAGTTAGCAATAGCTAATGATTTTTAATTTCATCTTCAAGGTTAAAGAACCATGCTCTTGGCCCTTCCTTTAGTGATGTGAAGTAGAATCGAACAATCTATGATTCTATAAGCTTTGTAGTAGCCATAAAGGTAGCATATTGCCTTAGATGGACCCTTAGATCCAAAGTTTTATCAAACTTAGCAAAGTTTAGTAGTTTAAAATCATCTAAAAGTGGTTCATCTTTGAAAAATAATAGGTCAATTAAGTTTTTAGAGCCATCAACCCCTTATCTTTAAAGGTGAATTCCAACTGAGCCATTTTGTTTACCAATAATTTAACCTCCCCTGCCGATTTAGGCTCGATCATGTTAACAATTATTGCAACTTTTGGTGCATTTATGGGATCCTGATAGTAGTCATTATCATCATTAGCTTGAACTGGAGTGCGGGAGATTCCTTTGCCTTATCTACCTTCAAGTGAACAAATATGGAAGCTTCATTCAATGGTGTATTATTCCCATCTCAAGCATTTATGGCCTTGATTTGGGCTTGGAGGATTTTGGCTATAGTGCCATCAATGAGTAATTTTTGGATCCCATGTTTTAGTCTATTTTCAAATTATTGACAGGAAGTATATTTTTCATCACTTATGTTTAAATTTCATATTCCTATATATTTATTAAGATTAGCTAAATGAATGATACATGATGTGTGCCTATAAAAGAAAAGGATGAGCATGTATGTATGGACTGGATGCAAAATTCTATAATGAAGGATGATCATTTCTATAAGAAACAGTGGTTAGTATATGCTATCTATATGTATGTTATGCATGCATGATAAATTTAGAAAGCTGGTTAGTTTTTCCTATACGGTGAATAAACTAATCACAAGCAAGCTCTTGCTTCCAACATGAGGTCGTTCAGTCTCTTCCCTAAGTGGGTTTTAAACCTATTGATGAGTGTGAAATATGCATTATTTTAAGTATTCTTTGTGTTAGGATTATATGCAATTTCAGTTAAGTTTTTGTTTCTTTTATTCAGTTTTTATTTAGTTGAGTGCTTAATGCATGTTTTGTGTGTTTATATATTTTTTAAGTATTACTTGGTTTATTTTTGGTTGATTTTTATGCATTTAGGGAAGTCAAAGAACAATAAAGGAAGGTTACATGGGAGCCATGGGCACTTGGAGTGGGTCCAAGAAGCAATGAAAGCCGATATGCCAAAATGCTGAAAAAATGATGTGCACGGCTATGCGTAACATGCACACGATTGTGCGACCTGCTGATTGGGAAATTTAAAGTCAAATTTAATTGCTAACTCATGAGGGACAAGATGGATATTTCACATGGTTGTAACCCTAAGGCTAGAAATTATGGTTTTATAAAAGAGTAGCCACCAGAAACAAAAGGGGATATTCCGTCATTTTTTTTATGTACTTGTCTTTGATCAATTTTAGAGAGAACATGGATTTTTCTTGTTTATATTAGTGTTAGAGATTAAGAATAAGGATTGAAGAATAATAAGCCTTCCATTGAACATGCGGTATTTCTCTTAATAGATGTTATTGTTTTTTTTCTCTTAATTTTGATTTAATGATGATGTCCATTTTCCTTTATTCTTCATCTCTTTGTCTTTCTCTTATAATTAACATGAGTGGCTAAATTCTTAGTTAGGGTTCTTGTTGCAATTCAACCATAGGCTAATCACAATTAAACCTAAGCCATTAATCTAGATCCTTTGGTTGTTATTGAACTTAATGTATTCTTAGGATTGATCACCCTTTGATTTAATGTACACAATAGAACTTGATCGAGAGATGGGTTGTATTGGATTTAAACAATAACCTATTAGATGCTTTCTTAGTTGGGAAACACTTAAGCAACTAATATTGATTAAGGGTTGATGCTTAAACTGGGTTAACCGAACACGTAGTAAGTGAGAGCTTTAAATCTAAGAATCTCAATTTACTTGGTTAATCATAAGGTTGTCTTAGGAGGAAAGCCTATGATTTTTTGGAAACCCTCAAATTGGATTAAGGTTAGGTATGGCTTAGCAGTCAATTAATCTTAAATAAAGGCTGAATTGGTAATTAGAACCCTAGCTCTCTAAATTAATTGTTATTTAATTGTGATTTTTGTGTTTTGTCTTAGTTTAATTGGAAGTACTATATTTTTTTCTCTTTTGTTGTTTAAACAAACAAACATAATTAGTATTACAGTAATCAATTTGCAATTTCTGTGGGAATGATATTTAATTACTACTTGCATGATTCCATACACTTGTGAAAATGCAGTAAGAATTTGGTGTCGTTGTCGGGGATTGCCAAATTGATATTATTGAGAATTTTGTGTTGTTTGATTTAGACATCATTTTTACTTTTGTTTTTGGTTTTTGGTTTTACAAGAACTCTTATTATTGTATGCACACAACACATGAAGCAAGCAGACAGGGGACCTAGTTAATACCACTTGATTTAGAGCTTAATAGAACTATTCATAGAAGGAGAAAATAGAGCAAAGATAGGATGAACGAAGGGGAAGATGAAATAAACCTGCCTCTAGCGAGTAGGGGAGCACATAATGGACAAGATAGCCAAAATGGGTAAGGTGCCCACAGAACTATGAGGGATTTTATGAGTCTCAATGTCCAAGGTGACCGAACTCCGATTGTGAGGCAGTCGGTTGCTGCAAACAACTTTAAGATCAAACCCGCCATGATCTAAATGATTCAGAACTCATAGTTTAATGTATTACCACATGAGGATCCAATTGGTCACATGACAAGATTTTTGGAGTATTGTTCAACCTTGAAAATGAATGAAGTATAGCCAGAAGTAATCAGGCTCATCCTTTTTCTATTTTCATTGATGGATAGAGCAAAAAAAGGGTTTACCAGTTTGCCACCAAACTCTATCAACACATGGCATGAACTGTACACAACCTTTTTTAATAAGTACTTTCCACCAACTAAAGTACTCAAAATAAAAAATGAAATCAATTCTTTCTACCAAAGAGATGATGAAAATTTTAATGAGTTCTAGGATAGATTCAAGGATCTTCAGTGACAATGTCCACCATAACTAATTCCTTCAAGGGATTTGGCACAATCTTTTTATAAAGGTGTCAATCCAGCAATGAGAGCAAACATAGATGCATCAGCAAGAGGAACTATCATGTCTAAGACTCCAGAAGATGCCTTAGAGCTTTTTAAAGAAATGGCTAATACCCAAAGCCTCTGGTCCAGTGAGAGAACTATTCCAAAGAGAGGGGAAGCACTTGAAATTGAAAGTTTAACAATGTTAAATGCAAAGATGGATGTTTTATCTAAAAGAAAGGATAAAATGAATATGATGCAATATTTAACTTGTCTTCCTCTTATGAATTATATTAGGGTAGTCATCCAACTATAGAGTGCTAAATGATGCAAAGCTTGTCCATGGAGAATGTAAACTTTATGAACAACTTTAAAGGACAACAGAACCAAGTACATGGCAACACCTATAATCCAAGTTGGAGAAATCATCCTAATGTCTCTTGGAGCAATCAAGGGAACAACCAGTGGAGGCCACAAGCACCACCTGGTTTTGTAGGGCATAATGTGCAACACCAACAACCAAATTACCAACAAGAAAAAGGTTCATCTTCTAGGGGTTCTTTAGAGAGCAAGTTGGAGAAGTTCATGGATGTGATGTCCACAAAAATGAATCAACAAGATGAAGCTACAAAGAGGTTAGAAGGCATATTTGAGTAAATGTATCAGGACACTCAGCTCATGTTCAAGTACAACTCTTCCTTTATTCATAATTTAGAGGTGCAAATGCGGCAGTTGTCAAATTCTTTGTCAATAAGGAATTGGGGTTCTTTGCCAAGTAACACAGAAAAGAATCCAAAAGAGCAATTGAAGGCTATTACACTAAGAAGTGGAATAGAAATCCAAACTCCAAAAGCAACTATGGAATATGAGCAGGGAAAGAAGAAAGAAGAGGAGAGAGAATAAGAAGGTGAGGATCAAAGTAAGGAACAAGCTTTTAAGAAACTAACACCACCACTAGTAAAGCCTTACAAACCTCCAACTCCATATCCTCAAAGATTTAAGAAACAAGAGCAGGATTAGCAGCTTGCAAAATTTTTGGAGAGGTTTAAGGCACTCCACATCAACATGCCTTTAGTGGAATGTCTTTCTCATATGCCAAAGTACGCCAAGTTTCTCAAATAACTGATTTCAAATAAAAAGAAGTTACAGGAATGTGAGACAATCACACTCACAAAGGCACTAGTGCAATCATCTCAAACAAACTTTCTTTGAAAAGAAAGCATCCATGGAGTCTCACTATTCCTTGTTCCATGGGAAATTTAAAATTCCAAAAAGCTTTATGTGATTCAGGAGCTTCAATCAATCTTATGCCTTTGTCTGTTTATAGGAAATTAGGGCTAGGAGAAGCAAAACCCACAAGTATCAAGTTGCAACTTATAGATAGGACAGTGAAGGAACTAAAAGGCATAGTGGAAGATGTGCTAGTAAGAGCTAGGAAATTTATATTTCCAGTTGATTTTGTAGTCCTCGACTTTGAAGAAGATCAGGAGGTTCCACTAATCCTTAGTATGCCTTTCCTTTATACTGCTAAAGCCATAATTATGTCTATGATGGAACTCTAATATTAAGAGCTGGGGATGAAAGCTCTAAGTTTAACATTTATGAAACTATGAAACATCCTTATGATGAGGATTTTTGTAGACGAGTCGAAGTTATTGATGAATGTGTGAATGAAGTCCAACGACGGAGGTTGGCAAAGTCTTTAAAAGTTGAGAATATTAAGAAGTGCTTACAGGTACAATCTTCTCAAGAAGAAGTGACTCTCAAATACCTACACCAACCATACATACAACTACCAAACACTAAACCCACAGTACCCTCAACCATAAAACCACCAAAACTAGACTTGAAACCATTACCTCAATATTTAAGGTACACATTTCTTGGTGATGACCAAAATTTACCTGTGATTATATCTTCTAAACTTAGTAAGGAGCAAGAGGATTTGTTGGTGAACATGCTGAAGACAAAAATAAAGGCAATCGATTGGCGAATTTTGGATATAAGAGGTATAAGTCCTTCTTATTACATGCATAAGATTTTGATGGAGGATGGACATAAGCCAACCATTGAAAGACAAAGGAGGCTCAACACGAACATGTAAAAGGTGGTGAAGAAAGAAGTGGTCAAACTACTTGATGCAAGAATTATTTATCCAATCTCTAACAGTTCTTAAGTTAGCCCAATTCAATGTGTGCCAAAGAAGGGGGAATAACAATTGTGTAAAATATGAAAGGAGATTTCATTCCTACAAGAGTTGTAAATGGATGGAGAGTGTGCATTGATTACAGGAAACTAAATTCATCCACAAGGAAAGACCATTTCCCATTACCCTTTATAGATCAAATGTTGGAGTGGATAGTAAGACATGCTTTTTACTACTTCCTGGATGGTTACTCAGGTTATAATCAAATTGCAATAGCTCCAGAAGATTAAGAGAAGACCACCTTTACATATCCTTATGGCACATTTGCATACAAGAGGATGCCATTTGGGTTATGTAATGCTCCTGTAACTTTTCAGAGATGTATGATGGCTATATTTGCATATTTAGTAGAGGAGATCATGGATGTTTTTGTGGATGACTTTTCTATCTATGGAAACTCAATTGAAGGATGTCTAAGAAATTTAGAGCAAGTTCTAGCACGTTGTGAGGAAACAAATTTGGTGCTAAATTAGGAAAAGTGCCATTTCATGGTAGATGAAGGTATTGTACTTGGACATAAGATTTCAACTCAAGGCATTCAAGTTACTAAAGCAAAGGTAGAGGCAATTAAGAAGCTACAGTACCCCATAAATGTGAAGGGAGTTAAGAGTTTTCTTGGTCATGTAGGCTTCTATAGGCGATTCATCAAGGATTTCTCAAAAATCTTAAAATGCCTTTGTAAGTTACTTCAAAAAGATTCACCTTTTAACTTTATTAATGATTGCAAATTGTCTTTTAATAGGTTGAAACAAGCACTCATTTCTGCTCCTATAGTGATGGCACCAGATTGTAGTCTAGCATTCAAGCTGATGTTTGATGCTAGTGATCATGCAATAAGAGTCGTTCTTGGCCAAAAAAAAGGAGAATAGGTTGCATGTGATCCATTATGCAAGCCGAACATTGATAGATACTCAACTGAATTATGCTACTACATAAAAGGAGATGTTGGCTATCATATTTGGTTTTGACAAGTTTAGATCGTATACCTCCTTGGCTCTAAGGCAATTGTGTACACAAATCATGCAGCAATAAAGTATTTAATGACCAAAAAGGATTCAAAACCAAGGCTCATTAGATGGGTACTTATGTTGCAAGAGTTTGATATTGAGATCAAAGATAAGAAAGGAGCTGAAATGTAGTAGTTGATCATCTTTCAAGGTTAGAGTTAGAACAAGAGGAAAGTGATAAGCAAGAGCCTATCAAGGAGATGTTCCCTGATGAAATGCTTTTTGCTATAGGATTCATGGGTGCTCCTTGGTTTGCTGATGCAGCAAATTTTTTATTAATGGGTGAAATTCTAAAAGAGTTCACTCCTTAGCAAAAGAAAAAGTTGATTCGAGATGCTAAGTTCTACATTTGGGATGAGCCATTTTTATGGAAACTATACAACGATGGCATGGTAAGGAGATGTGTAACAAACAAGGAAGTAAGTGAAATCTTACAACGTTGTCATGGGATGGTCAATGGTGGACATTATGGACCATAAAGAATAGCTGTTAAGGTTCTTAAAGCAAGGTTCTATTGGCCTTCAATTTTTCAAGATGCTAGAGATTTTGTGTTGCATTATGACGCATGCCAAAGGAGTGGAAACATTTCAAAGAAGGATGAAATGCTCTAGAGGTGGAAATTTTTTATGTTTGGGGCATTGATTTCATAGGATTGTTTCCTGTGTCAGATGGTAACAAGTATATTCTTGTTTGTGTGGATTATGTTTCCAAGTGGGTGGAAGCTCAAGCGTGTGTAGTCAATGATGCAAGGGTTATTTGAAAGTTCTTAAAGAAGTTATTCTCTTGATTTGGAATGCCTCAAGTCATTATAAGTGATAGGGGAACACACTTTTGCAACAAGAATATGAAAGCTTTATTAGCTCGTTATAGTGTGAAGCACAGGGTAGCTACACCTTATCACCCGTAAACAAGTGGCCAAGTTGAGGTGAGTAATAGGGAGTTGAAGAAAATTTTAGAGAGAACAGTAAGTAAGTTAGGGAAAGAATGGGCAAGGAAGCTTGATGATACTTTGTGGGCATATAGAATAGCTTACAAAACTCCTATTGGGATGTCTCCTTTTAGGTTGATTTATGGTAAAGCATGTCATCTTCCAGTTGAGCTTGAACATAAGGCTTATTAGGCAGTAAAATCTCTAAATTTTGATTTCAAAAAGACAGCTAAAAAAAGAATGCTACAGTTGAGCGAACTTGAAGAGATTAAAGAGGCTGCCTATGAAAATTCCAAAATTTATAAAGAACGTACCAAGAGACCAAGAGATGGCATGATGCAAGAGTAAGAATCAAGGAGTTTAAGGAAGGTGATCAAGTATTGTTGTTCAACTCAAGACTCAGATTGTTTCCTAGAAAGTTGAAAATTAGATGGACAGGACCGTATATAGTGACTCATTCATATCCTCATAGAGCTGTGGAATTGAGCAACATAAGAGGAGACACATTCAAAGTGAATGGACAAAAATTAAAGCTATACCATAGAGACACATTTGAGGAGTTCCATCAAGTTTCATACTTAAAGGAATCAGCTAGATAATCAATTTGATGGTCTAGCTCATGGACCATTAAAAGAGCGCTTCTTGGGGGCTCAACCAAGACTATTTTTATTTTATTTTATTATTTTGTTATTTCTTTTATGTTTTTGCAAGCTTATTCTATCTTTTATGATTGTTTCTTGTGCATTTCAGGGAATGAAAGAAAGGTTAGAGCTCTAGAAGAAGTCTTGTAAGTTAAATGTTTAGTGGAATGTTGTTTTATGTGACTTGTAAGTCAAATTTATGATGCATTTCTTGTCTATGTGTGTTGAATTTTAATTCAGCAAATTTTATAAAGTATGTATGTACAAGTCGCATGACTGTTCACATTTCATGCATTGTCGTGTGTCTTGTGTCATCATTTTAGGACAATTAGGTCACACGGAAGTGTGGAATTTGCACATGGTCATGCATCTCACATGGTCGTGCATAATTCTCACATGGTCATGCATCGAGATAAACTCATTTTTTTAGAAAGCTGGGAAATTTCATTTTTAAGTGGACTTGTCCACTTCCCAACACTCCACACTTCTCAAAAAGCCTAGGGACTCCAATTTTGACCACTTTTCCACTTCCAAAGCCCTAGAAAACCTAACCCTTGACCACCTTTTTTATATGTGCTAGCAGGTAGCACGACCGTGCATATTTTGCACATGGCCTTGCATGTTATAATGTCATTTAGGTAGCATAGACATGCACATTTTGCACCTAGTTGTGCAACCTGATGCACAAGACAGTTCAAAGTTCTTGTTATAGACACTGAAATGAGGACATTGCACATTTTAAGTGTGGGGGAGGAATTAAAAAATTTTTTAGCACTAATTTTTAATTTTGCAAGCTTGTTAGTTTGTGATTTATTTTATTTGTTTTATTTTTATGTATTTCCTTATTCTAATAGGAGTTTAGTTGATTTTAGTTTCCTAAGTGAGATAAACTTCTTGTGTTAATGGGTGAGCAATTTTTATTTTATTGGAGTGTTGATTTTATTTCCTTTATCTATACAGTTAGAATTTATCTCTTTTACTTTTTTATTTGGGTTAGGATTCTTTATTTCTCATCACTCGTTTTCTTATTTAAACTTTGTTTTCTTTTGTTTTTGTTCTTGTTAATTCCATTCTCTTTTATTGTTTTATTTTAGTACTAACATTATTGTGATGGCTAGAACAAAGACACAATTTCAAGGAAAGAAGCTTAGTGATGGCAAGGGAAAGCCTAAGGACATGAGGGACAATTATGAAGCTTTCTTTGCCATTTATTTTAAAGAGGAAGGGAAGAGATTCTACTCCTTAGTCAAGAGAAATTTCAACAAGCCAAAATACTTTGATGATGAGTACATACTTTGTTTTTTGTTCTATTTGGCGTGTTGTTCAAGCTAGAAAGGCGTTGATCTCAATGGGGCATATTGCCACTGGATTAGCATTGTATTTTGCTCCATTCGAATTTTCCAAACATAAATTGGAGCCTTTAAAAGTTGAGTCCTTAGATGATGATTACCTGGTGCGAGCTAAAATTATCACCGAATTCGATGAGTTTCATGATGTAACTGGTAGAATATGCTACATGATCTGTCAAATGGCAATGAAACATGGTGAAATACCTCTACCTCCTAATTCAACTAAAGAAGGAGATAATGGGAGTGAAGCTAAATCAAGGAAGCGAGGGAACACCAAAAATGGAGTGATGGTATCATGGAAAAGATCAAAGAGCTAATGGACATCTCTGATGATAGGATTAGGAATATGATTATGGATTTATCCAACCAAATATAGAAGTTTGAGTTGCGATGAGAATCCATAGCTGAAAGGTTATAACTTCAAATTGATGAAATATTTCGCATCCTTCCTCAAAGCAAAAGAACCAAAGCTATAAATGAAGATGCAAAGTGCATCATGGTCACACCATATATTCCCCCTCTAGTTTCACCGGAATAAAGGGAGAATACTATTCTTTAGTTTTCTTTTATTTATTTTCTTTTCATGACTGTATGCTTGTGTGTTTGTTTTACTTTAAGAGTCTACATGCTTTATTTTTAATCTTTTATGTTGTTTATGCCCTGCTCTTACACTTGAATTTTTGCAACATATATACCTTTAGAGCCTTATTCATTAATCTTAGTTTTCTTGAATAAATGCCTTAATCTTCCTTTAATGGATCATTTTAAATTTTTAAATTAGAATAGCAACTTGTGGTTAGGAATTTTTAAATTTTAATGAACATTAATGCTTACTTTTCTATTGAACAAGTGAATCTAGATGATTGACATTTGAGAAAAGTATTTGTGAGTAGGAATTCAAGGTTGCTTTAGAGTGGTTAAAATAATCAAGAAGCGAGATGGAGCATAAAATGCACTCGTTTGGAGCTTAAAATTGAAAAGAAAATCTTTTAAATGCTCCTTCTACTCTAATGCTCTTTAAGAGTAAGAGTATCTAAAGGACCCTTTTTGGAGGTTTCCACACTAAGTAACACAAGAAAGGTAGGGGATGCTAAGATTGGGAAGACATTTATTGATTAAATTCTTAGCCTCCTTATTGTTGGCACGATTACTACTTATTTTCATTTTTCTTTAGTGTTAATCATTTGTTTTCATAATTTTCACTAGAAAAGCATGCTCTTCACATGGTAACAATATATTCTTAACCTCGAATTGTTGTTTTAATTTTGAGTTTTTAAACTTTTTATTAAAGGAGGATTGTAGTAGTTAGTCAAGTTAAATCTAGTTAATGAGTATGATTATTTAGGTAGATATGTGTTTTCAGGTTTGCTTGAGGACAAGCAAATATTCAAGTGTGGGGGAATTTGATGAGTATGAAAAATGCATTATTTTAAGTAGTCTTTGTGTTAGGACTATATGCAATTTCAGTTAAGTTTGTGTTTCTTTTATTCAGTTTTTATTTAGTTGAGTACTTAATGCATGTTTTGTGTGTTTATTTATTTATTAAGTATTACTTGGTTTATTTTTGATTGATTTTTATGCATTTAGGGAAGTCAAAGAATAGTATAGGAAGGTTACATAGGAGCCATGGGCACTTGGAGTGGGTCTAAGAAGCAATGAAAGCCGATATGCCAAAATGCTAAAAAAAATGATGTGCACGGCCATGCATAACATGCACACGATCGTGCGACCTGTTGATTGGGAAATTTAAAGTCAAATTTAATTGTTGACTCATGAAGGACAAGATGGAGATTTCAGATGGCTGTAGCCCTAAGGCTGGAAATTAAGGCTTTATAAGAGAGTAGCCACCATAAACAAAAGGGGATATTCTATCATTTTTTTATGCACTTGTCTTTAATCAGTTTTAGAGAGAACATTAATTTTTCTTATTTATGTTAGTGTTAGAGATTGAGAAAAAGGATTAACGAACAATAAGCCTTCCATTGGGGGTTTTACTCTTAATAGATGCTATTTTTTCTCTTAATTTTGATTTAATGATGATGTCTATTTTCTTTTATTCTTCATCTCTTTCTCTTATAATTAACATGAGTGGCTAAATTCTTAGTTAGGGTTATTGTTACAATTTAACCATGGGCTAATCATAATTAAACCTAAGCCATTAATCTAGATCCTTTGGTTGTTGTTGAACTTAATGTCTTTTTAGGATTGATCACCCTTTAATTGAATTTACACAATAGAACTTGATTGAGAGATAGGTTGTATTAGTTTTAAACAATAACTTGTTAGATGCTTTCTTAGTTAAAAAACACTTAAGCAACTAATATTGATTAAGGGTTGGTGCTTAAACTAGGTTAACCGAACACTTAGTAGGTGAGAGCTTTAAATCGAAGAACGTTAATTTACTTGGTTAATCATAAGGTTATCTTAGGAGGAAAGCCTATGATTCTTGAGAAACCCTCAAATTGGATTAAGGTTAGGTATGGCTTAGCAGTTAATTGATCTTAAATAAAGGTTGAATTGGTAATAAGAACCCTAACTCTCCAAATTGATTGTTATTTAATTATGATTTTTGTGTTTTGTCTTAGTTTAATTTTAGTTTAATTTAAAGTACTATATTTTTTTCTCTTTTGTTGTTTAAACAATCAAACAATATTAGTATTATGGTAGTTATAGACGTTTAGCACGCGTCCAAGATTTTAGCAACCACGTCACTATTTGAGCTCAGGGCTCTAGAGAACACACTAACCATTGTCACAAAGACATGACATGCAGATGAGGAGTCACCACCCAGGGTAATAACTAGGACATATCAAAAAGGTGGTACTCAATTCCATAAAAGAAAGCTAGCACCACAACCAGGAGATTCTAGATACAGAATACCAACTTCTTTCAGTCTTGTGTTCATTTAGAATTAGTTTATGAATTACTATCTTATCCTCTATTTACATGCAATTTCATATAAACCCAAAATAATAAACTCCATGGCAAACTAGTCATGAAATATACAAGTAAATAATGCATTCAATAAATCACATAATCCCTAAGTTAGTCTAATATACATGGATTTTAAATAAATGAGCTAAAGTCTACATATTTTAAATTATAAGTGAACCTAAAGACCTAATTCCTTTTTATTTTAATTAAATGAACCTAAGTTTACTAATTTTAATTTTAAAAATGGGCCTAATTCTACATGTTATGAAGGTATTTAAATTAACGAGCTTAATTGTACATGTTTTAATTAAATAATTATCTTAAATCTACAAATTATGAAAAAGGCTTAAATTAAGTGA
The DNA here is from genome assembly GCA_947683625.1 of Mallotus nudiflorus. Lineage (NCBI taxonomy): Eukaryota > Viridiplantae > Streptophyta > Magnoliopsida > Malpighiales > Euphorbiaceae > Mallotus > Mallotus nudiflorus. Next base: position 138,984 of record CANTUR010000771.1, on the reverse strand, counting down.
GCTAAGTTTAAATTAATTAAATTAAATTAAGTGGGCCTATGTCTAATTAACTAAATGCGCCTAAAGGTATTTCTAACATAAAATCTAATTAATTATGGATCTAAAAATATTTTTTAATTAATTAAACCTAATTAATTATTAAATGATATAGGCTAAAATAAACAAAGTAAAATCTAAAACGGGCTTAAGGCCCAAAACACACCAAAAATAATAAATAAGCTCAAAAAAAATAAAAAAACATAAAAAAAAACAATTAAATAAGATCAAATAAAAAAACAAAAAAACAATTAAATAAGATCAAATAAATAACTAAATTAATCCTTACTAAAATCCTAATTTTTATTAACATGCAACCTAAATTAATCTACTTCCTCCATTGATTTTAAATGATTGCCAAATTGAAACCTAATTTTACTAACCAATTTAATAAAAAATCATGCAACCACACACATAATTTTATTACTATTCCCACTATTGGGGCTATTACATTAATTCATAAAATAATTAATAAAAAATAAAAATAAAAAATAAAATAAAAATAAAGACAATAAAAATAAAAAAATAAAACCCTAGAAACTAAGTCTTTATAAGGCTTTATCCATAGTCTTCTATGGATTTCCAATGAAATTCATCTCCCTCATATGATCACCATGCATTTTCCTCCATAATCCCCATAAAACATAAAATAAAATAATAATTAATTAATAAATTATGATAAAATAAATAGAATAATAAATAAATAAAAGAAGAATAGAAGAATATGATATACTTATGGATGATTTAGGGTGCTCCTCAGATTTGCGATTCACCATTCTTGATAAGTCTTCGAATCTTTAATTCAAAAATTCTTCAAAAAATTAACATTTAATTAAAAAAAGGCCCCCGAAAAAATTTAAATTTTGTAATTAGGTCCTAAAAAGAACTTTGCAATTTAGTCCTTGAAAACATTAAATTCTTCCTTTAAAAGCCCTTAGAATTTTTGTAAAGATTAAGCATCGAAGATATTTTCATCATTAGATTCCTTTGCTACATCCATAACATGTCATCCCGAAATTGGGTGTCTACAGTTGCCCCCCTTTGTCACTATTTGCTTGACAAATTGCGACAAAGTAGAATAGCACCCAATTTCTAAATTGAAAGTTAGGATACTTACTAGTACTTTGTGAGGCTTCTACTGGTGAATTTGCTATATTCGGACGTACAACATTTTAAATGGCATATCATACTCGATCGTATGATATTGATTATACTTGGTTGTATAATCGATTAAGGATACATTGCACTCGGCCCTACAATGCTGACTACACTCAGTCGTATAGTCTGTTTTTTATAAGAAACATCACACTCGATCGTATGATGCTGATTATACTTAGTCATATAATCGATTGAGGAATACATTGCACTCGGTCGTATGATGTCAACTACACTCGATTGTATAGTCTGTTTTTGATAAGACACATCACACTCAGTCATATGATGTTGATTATACTCGGTTGTATAATCAATTGATGAATACATTGCACTCGGTCGTACAATGCCGACTACACTCGGTCGTATAGTCTATTTTTTATAAGAAACATCACACTCGGTCGTATGATGTTGATTATACTCGGTCGTATAATCGATTGAGGAAAACATTGCACTCGGTCGTACAATGTCGACTACACTCGATCGTATAGTCTATTTTTTATAAGAAACATCACACTCAGTCAAATAATGTTGATTATACTCAGTCGTATAATCAGTTAAGGAATACATTGCACTCGGTCATACAATACCGACTACACTCGATCGTATAGTCTGTTTTTTATAAGAAACATCACACTCGATCATATGATGCCAATTATACTCAGTCGTACAATCGATTGATGAATACATTGCACTTGGTCATACAATGCCAACTACACTCGGTCGTATAGTCTATTTTTTATAAGAAACATCACACTCGGTCGTATGATGTTGATTATACTCGGTCGTACAATCGATTGGTGAATACATTGCACTCGATCATACAATGCCGACTACACTCAGTCGTATAGTCTGTTTTTTATAAGAAACATCACACTCGGTCGTATGATGCTGATTATACTTGGTCGTATAATCGATTGAGGAATACATTGCACTCGGTCGTACAATGCCAACAACACTCGGTCGTATAGTTTATTTTTTATAAGAAACATCACACTCGATCGTATGATGCTAATTATACTTGGTCATATAATCGATTGATGAATACATTGCACTCGGTCGTATAATGCCGACTGCACTCGGTTGTATAGTTTTTTTTTATAAAAAACATCACACTCGGTCATATGATGCTGATTATACTCGGTCGTATAATCGATTGGGTGAATACATTGCACTTGATCGTACAATGCCGACTACACTTAGTCGTATAGTCTGAATTGTCTTATATGATTATGTTGTAATCCATAATTGCTCAAAAATTTGGTTGTTTGAGTTGAATGCCTTGAATTCTTTGTGCTGACTAATTAGCACTTTTTTTGACTGACTTTAAATTTTGCTGTGTTGATTGGCTTTGTAAGTTGGGTATACCCCCTTCTGGATTTGAAATTCCTACAGAATTGTTGAAGTTAGTTTAATAAGATGAATGTACAAAAGTATATTATTATTTTGAAAATTTATAAGAAAATTCATCACTTTGCATGAGATAACATGTACTTAACCAATCTCCTTAATTTTGATCCTCATGACTATCATTTATTTACCATTCGCAAAGGGCAAAGGCACTATTACCCATTTTATGCTAAGAGCATATTTTTTACCAAGTGAAGAGCTTACTTTCAAACCTAAATTCAGGAAGAATCTACTAGAAAAACTTATGGTATTTGGGCATAAATGGATTAGATTCTAAGTATCAAAATAGTCTTTGAATTATTTTGTGCTTTCCTTCCTTATCCGAGTATTCCCCACCTTTCTCATATTACTCAGTGTGGATACCGTTGGAAAGGTCCTTTGGATACTTATACTCATATAGAGCATTAGAGTAAATAGAGAAATTTTTGGCATGGTCCTCTTTTAGTATTCTCTGCCTTTTTGTATTACTTATCATGGATGCCGCCAAAGGTTTTATGTTGATACTCTTACTCATTTTTTAGCATTGGAGTAAATTATGCTTGCTCTTTTTTCTATTCTCCTCTTAGTATTCCCCCATCTTTCTCACATTACTCGATGTGGATACCGTCAAGGGATTTTGCACTCATACTCATTTTTTAGCATTGGAGTAGATTATATGCACATTTATTATTCATAAGACTAAAAAGATACCTTAAAATTTAATCAATTTATACCATAACTTCATAAATTTTGCCTTTGCATGTTCTCCCCCTTGTTTGGGTATACTATAAGTTCATAGATTTTGCCTTTGCATGTTCTTCCCCTCGTTTAGGTGCAAAGCAAGCATTAAATTGATTAGAGTTTAGAAATTCTTAGCATAGAATTGTCAACAAAACATCTGAATTCTGTGAGACTAATAAAAGAAAGCCACTAAAATCAAAGGTCATGAGATAAATTTTTGCACAAGATCCCATGGAGTGGATGAATTTCCTTTCAATTTATGAATTTTCTTATTGAGGATTTATTTTATTGCAAAATCAAAGGAGATGGAGTTGTACTACTTCCCTTTGGTATTTGCAAAGGGTGAGGTTTTGACGAGTGATTGGCATTTGTTATCTTGCCCATTCTTATTGATGTATCAGTTCCTTTTCCCTTCTTTGTTCTCTTTTATTTTCCCTGCACAAAATACCATAAGTTAGTATAGTCTATTTGCTAGTAAAGAAAATTATCATAATGCAATGTTATTCTTTTGCATTCTTCCCTTTCATTGTGGTGATAATGTCTCCGATCACAGGGTCGTGATGCTCCACCATCGAAGTTGTGGCTTTATCCCAATGATGTTATGGTAGAGGGCTTCATTTCTCTTCCCACCATTTCCTACAAAAGAAAAGATTTAGGAGTTAGAGGTTTTTATTTCATCATCGAAGAAGTTTTCAGAGTGCATTCATCTCAAGTTTTAAGTGCATTCTTCCCTTTCATATTGAATCTAAGGAGCTTGAGCATCCTATCTAGCCTCTTTAAAGTTTCCAGGATAATGCTTCTTGGTAGTGTCACTTCTCTTATTTTCATTCTTTCGGATGTTTCACATGCTAATACTCTGACTACTTTCCTGTTCTTCTAACACTAATTTCAAATGTTAGTAGTAGAGTATTTGCACAATCATATCTAGGCTTAAATACTTTTATTATACAAAATAAGTATTTCATAAAATATGTATGCAAGTGTATGCATGCTATGTATGATGTGCATGATCCTCATGGGTCTCCTGTTTGGAACAGAGCCACTCATCAATAGCCTATCAGTTTGAGCATTGAATGATTCACTGTTGGTACTTCTTATGTTGAAGCTTCTGATATGATTCATCAGACTGATTACTAGGCTAACAAGTAGGGTCCATGGCTTTATAATAGAGCTTGTGATTAACCGATGCACTATTGAACTTTTCTTTTGTTACCATTAATGATTGAGGTATTTGCTTTAACACTTCAGCATCCATCTTCGCTCTTTGAATGCCGATACCATTTTCCCCCTGAGTTGTATTTTGCCCCCAGTTTTCATTTTTATGTTCAAGAGACCCAGTTAGTCCACTGCTGTTGTTGATCCTTTGACTTATTAACCCTATTAGTTGCAATCTCATGCATTAGAGATGTAGAGGAATGGGAAAACTGACCAAAGCGAGTTTTTAATGATGAAATCAACTGGACTTGCACTTTGAAGAACTCTTGAGCAGGATATGAAGCTTGATATTGATGCAACGACTGATGATAGTTATAGGACAAGACTTGCAATGCAAGTTATTGAGCCATTTGAATTCTTAAGGTGTAAGGGGACTCTAGGCTTATAAGGAAAATTACAAAGGAAACATAACTAAAATAGTGATCTCATAGCTATGATTTTAGCTTTCATTATGTAATGTCTTTCCATTCAGATACTTATGCAATATGATAAAGACGAATATGCGATATTTGACAAAAATGTCCAATTCAATTTTACCCATTCATTAGGGAAAAAATGAGAACTTTCATTACATTATATGACACAACTCCTATTATCAGCTAGTCTTTTCAAATTTTCTAACTGAACATTTTTCCTCTCTTTTTCATTTCCCTATCTTTTGCCTAATCAGCCCTTTACGGGTTTTCTAAACAGTGGGAATGTCCTAACTTTTGCCTAACCAGCCTTTTCAGGTTTTCTAGTTAGCGGACTTTTTTTTTCAAAGGTAGTATTTCTTGAGGCGATCCAGGTTAACTGGCTTAGTAAAATTATTCCCTTCTAAATCTGATATCTTTGCGGCTCCTTTGGGAAAAATTGTCTTGACTAAATACGGCCCTTCCCAATTTAGTTTGAATTTTCCTCTCGAGTCAAACACCATAGTCCTTGCTTGCTTTAATACAATATCCCCTACTTTTATCTTTCCCAGCTTAACTTTTTTGTTGAATGCTCTTGCTATTCTCCTCTAATAAATCTTAGTGTGGAATAAAGCATTCATCCTTTTCTCATCTAGTGATATAAGGTAATCAAACCTCTTTTGCATCCATTCACTCTCTTGGATCTTTGCTTCCATAATCACCCTCAAGGATTTAATTTCTGTCTCTATGGGTAGAACTGCTTCACAACCATATACTAACGAGAACGGAGTTTGTCCCGTAGTTATACGTGTTGTAGTTTTGTATCCCACAAAGCAAAAGGAAGGTGTTCGGACTAGTCTTTATATGTCTTTATCATCTTAGAGAGAATCTTCTTTATATTCTTATTAGCCGCTTCTACTGCTCCATTAGCCTGAGGTTGATAAAGTGAGGACTTCTGATGCTCAATCTTGTATCTTTATAGCAACGCAGCGGTTTCTGCCTAACACTGAAATCCATTGTCTATCACAACATGATGTGGGACCCCAAACCTACAAATGAGGTTCTTCTCAATGAACTTTGCCATCTGTCTAGCTTTTAGTATGCCAAAGGATTCTGCTTCTACCCATCTTGAAAAGTAATCAATTACAACCACTATATATTTATGCCCATTTGAAGCAGTTGGTTTTACTTCCCCTATTATATCTATTCCCTAGGATACAAAGGGCCATGGAGATGTTAAACTATTTAAAACTGTAGAGGCAAGGTGATTGAGGTTCCCATGTATTTGACATTGATGACATTCTTTTACTATTCGGATGCAGTCCTTTTCCATGCTCCCCCAATAGTATCCCTGTCGAGTAATCTTCTTTGCCAGAATTATCCCATTCATATGTGATCCACAGACTCCTGCATAAATTTCTCTCATCACTTGCTCTGCTTCATCCTTCTTGAGACATCTCAGCTGTATTCCATTTGGCATCCTTCTGTATAATATCCCATCATGACTTGTATAATGACGTGCAAGAACACGACGAGCATATCTATCTTTGAAAGTTGCTTCGTCTAGGTATCTTCTTTCCTTATCTTTTCTGTCCACTCAGGCCTTAACCTATAAAGTTTCTACTTAATAGGTGTAGCTTCAAGATATGTTGGAATGTGATGCTCTGCAATTCCCTTATCTAACCCTGGCATATCCTCATAGGACTAAGCAAATACTACCTTTCTTTTTATTAATATTCTCTTAAATTTTTCCCTCTCTTCAGGAGTTAAGTCATGTGATATAGAAATGTGTTTTGGTTGTTCATTTATGTCCATGTTTAATGAATCTAATTGAAAATAATTAATGTCAAACATGCATGAACGATCATTATTAAAATGCACAAGACCATCAGAATCAACATCACAAGTAAGCCAAACCATAATTTATATCATTGACCATAAAGTTTTCATCCTCAAATAAACCAGACATTATTACATCAGTTTCTTCATAAAAACATCAATACAACTATTATTAATGATACTAGCTAATTTCCATGATGGTTCTTTGTTGGGTGGCAGACAAAGCAGTTCTTCGATGTCTTCAATTTTTATTTTTTTAGCAACTGTCTTCATCACCTTGTCCTTGTTGTCTTGCACCAGCTTTTCAACTATATGTTCTTTAAAAATTTCAAATTCAGGAACTTCCACACTAGCTACTTGGACAGGCTCCTTTTCACCTTGGTAAAACTTCTCCTTTCCTTGCTTGATAAAGTTACCTTTCAGGGGTCCCACACTCCCTAGGCCATTTTCATTGAAAAACCTTTTTCTTGTCCCTTTGCTACTAAACTCAACTCGAGTATAGCCCAATCCTCTTGTGTCATTCTAGATTTTAAAATCTGGCAGTTTTGGGATTCCTTGCTCATTTTTCCCTAGTCCTTGCCCTGGTCGGTAATTCATCTTCTTGATCATGTTCATAACCCTTGGATCCATTATGACTCCCTCTGAAATCATGGCCACCAGATAACCTGGGGGAGTGATTACCTATTTCTGACTATTAATAACTGCAGACACTGTTTTTCCTATACTAGCATCTAGAGTCACCACTTCTCCATCAAGTAGGAATTTCACCTTTTGATGCACAGCTGAAGGCACTCCTCCTAAGACATGATACCAAGGTCTACCCAGAAGAAGGGCATAGGTGATAGGAATATCTAGAACAGTGAATTCAACCATTGCCTCTATAGGTCCAGTCTTCATAGAAGCCACAAAGGTTCCTTCTACACTCCTTGTGCTGTCATTATAAGCCCTTATTACGAGGTCTGATTTTGCCAAATCCTTCACCTTCATGCCTAAATTGGGTAGGATCTGCAGTGGACAAACATCAATTGCAGACCCATTATCCACCATCATATAATTAGTCCTCTTCCCTCTTACTTCAGCTGGGATGAATAGTGCTTTATTATGGTTCCTTCCTTCTACAGGTAAATCCTCATCTGAGAAAGTAATGACCCCCTGCTTTTTCTCAGTAACTTTGGCCACCATTGCTTCAGGAGTTGCTAGAGTTTCAATGTTCATCTTAGTCAAGGCCTTAATTAGGGCTCTTCTATGGCTGCTCGAATGCATCAAGAGCTCCCAAATACTTATGTTGGCCTTCGATTTCTTGAGTTGTTCGAGAATTAAGTCATCACCCTGTTCATTTGAGTCTTCTCCTTCAACAGCTTCTTCCCTCTCTATGGCTTTCTCTACTGGCTTATAACCCTTCCCGCTTCTAGTAAGATGGCTGACTTCGGGATTATCTACCCATACATCATACCCTTCAGTGCCTTCCTCATCCGAACTATACCAAATATCAATCATTCCTATAGTCCGATCTTTCTTCCCTTCTTTCCATACCTAGACTATACATTTTTCATTCTTGACCAGCAACTTTTCATCATCGAACTCCTCACCCCATCCTGTAGGCTCGATTGTATTAATAAATATGTCAAAAGAAGGTGGTTTAGAGTAAAACACCTTATAATTGAACTTGCCTGAGGGCTATCCTAGTAATTCTTCTACCGCTTCTATGCTTTTGGGAGTAATAGGAGATTTCTCAGTAGTTTTAAGGCTTATATCCTCAAAAGAGTTTAACACTTATTCTTTGTTTACTCATGAGTTGATCATTATGGTGGCCGGGGGTGGTACGTTTTAGTAATTTAGGAAAGGATTATTTTGGGTGTTTGGGTTTGGGCTTGATTTTTTAGGGTTTGTGATTTTTTTGGAGTCTATAAGGTTTTGGATTTCGTGTTTAAGACGCATGCAAGAGTTAGTAGGGTGACCAGCGACTTGATGAAATTTGCAATAACTGTTTTGATCAAAACCAAGTAGGTTTGGGTTTGGCGGTCTAGAAGGGATTAAGGGTCTAAGGAGACCTTTTTGAATGAGGCGGTCTAGGACTTTAGATAAGGGTTGGTTGAAATTTGAGAATCTCCTAGGTTGTTGGATGGCATGAACTCCTATGACTCGACTGGTATTTCCTTACTGCGTGCCCCCAGTTGGGTAATTTCTCACTCCAGTGTTCCTAGTGGCCTTTTTTTTCTCATTTTCGATCTCTTCAGCCTGTAACCCATTATCATAAAGGTCTACGAACGTCTTGGGGTTCATCATTAGCAACCTCTCCACTAGGTTAGGTGACACATTTCAGACTATCATTCTAACCTGGTCCTTCTCTGCCAATTTGTTCTTCATCATTCCTGCCTTATTCATGAACCTAGTCAGAAAATCTAAAAATGATTCATTGGGATTCTGCTTGTTTAGCTCCAAATCTCTTATAGACACCTCAAGCCTAGTATTGTAGTCGTATTGCTTCAGAAAAGCAGTGCACAACTCCCTCCAATCTGCTCGAATAGACTTCTCTAACCCATGATACCAATTAACAGCCATTCCTTCCAAGGACAGCATAAACAGCTTAGTAACCATGACCAAAGGAGCCTTAGTGGTACTCATAGTAGTTGTGTATTGACTGAGATGAATCCTCGAGTCCCCAGTACCATCAAACTTCTACAACTGTGGCATTTTAAATTTGTCAGGTAGCCTATCTTCTTTAAATTGCATCATATCATCAAAGTCAAAAGGATATCCTAGGCCTTGTCCGCTCATCAACTCTTCCATCTTAGACATCTTCTGAGTCAATGCCTTCATCTGTCTAGATTCCAGCTCTTGAACTTGCTCAAGTGATTCCTTTTTTTCTTTTTCAACCATGTAACTCTCAACATCCTTGAGTTTCATGTCATTGTTAACAGGTAGCAGACCCATGACAGGTGGGTTGGTCGCAGCAGGTGGTGCAGCAGCAGTAGGTGGTGGCATTAGACCCGCTAGAGCTTGTCTTAACTCATCTTGCATCATTGCTCTCATATCATCCATCAGTGCCCCTTTAACATCTTTTAGGGTCTAGTTTCCTCCCTCTTGTTGTTCCATTATTTCGATTCGTTCAGGTTGTGTAGCTAGATTAATGGGGCTCTTTTCCAGTTTGCTAAGGATCTATTTCTCTATCGATTAGGGGCTTGAATTAGTTCTCACCAGTCTGCCACCTTTTTGACTCCAAACACAGGAAGACCCAGACAAATCTATGATGGCTACAAGAAAAATGGTTAGTATGATGCATGAGATGCATGTATGCATGATGCACATGCTATACAACAAGTAACAAGTTAGGTATACATACATCCTTCCAACCTTATTCCTCTCGCACACGTATTCAATGGTGAGTCTCTTTTCTTAGGATTTTTTATCCTGGTCTTAATATCAACAGGGGATATCAGGGACTGACGCGCATGCCAAATCTCTCAAAGCAAAATAGAAGCATAAAAATAACATTTCTAGGTGTAAAAGATTAACCTAATCTTTGTTAACCTTAACAGGCTTCTAAAGTATGGGCTTGGGCCTTTACAAATAGAAATACCTCATGGAAACATTCATAAGCAATTTAGGAAGACCCTAAGGGAAATAACTAAGTCATTATATGTGGTTAGGGTCCGGTAAAAAGGTTAAGGTTCCCTTAGCAAGATGCCCTCCTTTATGCACTTTAGGTTATAGGCCAAGGTCAGAGGGGCCCGGCATTCGTTGCAAACTCAAGAGAAGACTACCCCCCTTAAGGCCTTGGGTTACAAGCTCTGGTTAGATGAGCCCAGTAATCTCTCTTGGACCGAGTTAAGGCTAAGAGTGATGGTTAGCCGATCTATAACCCCATGAAGCTAGTGGAATCATGGAGTCATAAACCAACGCCATCGGTTTAGTAGGGACATGAAAAATGAATGCAAGAATAAAATAATATTTAATAAAATAATTCTAAAGAACATAAGTAGAATCAGTATCTCTTATCCCTAGTGGAGTCACCACTGTAGCAGGTGAGGTTTAGTGCACGTCCAAGATTTTAGCAACCGCGCCACTGTTTGAGCTTAGGGCTCTACAGAACACACTAACAATTGTCACAAAGACATGGCATGCAGATGAGGAGTCACCACCCAGGGTAATAACTGGAACATATCAAAAAGGTGTTACTCGATTCCCTAAAAAAAAGCTAGCACCACAACCAGGAGATTCTATATACGAAATACCAACTTCTTTCAGTCTTGTGTTCATTTAGAATTACTTTATGAAGTACTATCTTATCCTCTATTTACATGCAATTTCATATAAACCCAAAACAATAAACTCCAAGGCAAACTAGTCATGAAATAGACAAGTAAATAATGCATTCAATAAATCACATAATCCCTAAGTTAGTCTAATATACATGGATTTTAAATAAATGAGCTAAAGTCTACATGTTTTAAATTATAAGTGAACCTAAAGACCTAATTCCTTTTTATTTTAATTAAATGAACCTAAGTCTACTAATTTTAATTTTAAAAATGGGCCTAATTCTAAATGTTATAAAGGAATTTAAATTAACGAGCATAATTCTACATGTTTTAATTAAATAATGATCTTAAATCTACAAATTATGAAAAAAGCTTAAATTAAGTGAGCTAAGTCTAAATTAATTAAATTAAATTAAGTGGGCCTATGTCTAATTAACTAAATGGGCCTAAAGGTATTTCTAACATAAAATCTAATTAATTATGGACCTAAAAATATATTTTAATTAATTAAACCTAATTAATTATTAAATGATATAGGCTAAAATAAACAAATCAAAATCTAAAATGGGCTTAAGGCCCAAAACACACCAAAAATAATAAATAAGCTCAAAAACAAATAAAAAACATAAAAAAATTAAATAAGATCAAATAAAAAAACATAAAAATAATTAAATAAGATCAAATAAATAACTAAATTAATCCTTACTAAAATCCTAATTTTTATTAACATGCAACCTAAATTAATCTACTTCCTCCATTGATTTTAAATGATTACCAAATTGAAACCTAATTTTACTAACTAATTTAATAAAAAAATTATGCAACCACACACATAATTTTATTACTATTCCCAATATTGGGGCTATTACATTAATTCATAAAATAATTAATAAAAAATAAAAATAAAAAATAAAATAAAAATAAAGACAATAAAAATAAAAAAATAAAACCCTAGAAAACAAGTCTCTATGAGGCTTTATCCATAGTCTTCTGTGGATTTCCAATGAAATTCATCTCCGTCATATGATCACCATGCATTTTCCTCCATAATCACCATAAAATATAAAATAAAATAATAATTTTTAAATAAATTACGATAAAATAAATAGAATAATAAATAAATAAATAATAGAAGAATATGATATGCTTATGGATGATTTAGGGTGCTCCTCAGATTTGTGATTCACCGTTCTTGATAAGTCTTCGAATCTTTTCTTTAAAAATTCTTCACGAGTCTTGAATTAATTGATGAATCAAAAGAATTTTTTTGATTAAAATAAATATAAGAAGAGTAAAATCACAATTTTCTTTCTCTCCTATCCTTCTTTTCTACGCTCTTCCTCTTTATTTCTTTTTCTCCTTTCCTCCCTTTTCTTCTCCCCCTCTAACTCCCCTTTTATAGTGGAACTAGGAAGCCTAACCCTAATCCTAATGTGATTCTCATTCCTAAAGTGTATTTAGGAATTTTGAACCAAATAGGATTAAATTAATTAGGAAGTTTAAACCAATTTAGGATTGAATTAATTAGGAAGTTTAAACCACCTAAAATTGGAATAATTAGAAATAGGACAATGGAAGATTTTAATTCCGACCGGGATTGTCAATTCCGGTCGGAATTATGGAATTCCGATGCGCAAATTTTTTTTTTTAACATTTAATTACAAAAAGGCCTCCGAAAAAATTTAAATTTTGCAATTAGGTCCTAAAAAGAATTTTGCGATTTAGTCACTGAAAACATTAAATTCTTCCTTTAAAAGACCTTAGAATTTTTTTACAGATTAAGCATCGAAGGCATTTTCATCATTGGAGTCCTTTGCTGCATCCATAACATGTCATCCCGAAATTGAGTGTGTATAGTAGTCAATTTGTAATCTCTGTGGGAATGATATTTAATTACTACTCGCATGATTTCGTACACTTATGAAAATGCACCACCTATAGTCTTTAGGGGACTATGGTTCTACTCTTAGAACTAAGTTTCTTTTATTTATGTTGATTAGAACCGAGAGGTAAGCTAAGGAACGATATTGAAATGTACTTGAGGTAATCACATGATGTTAATATAGGGGTCACTCGAGCTTCAAATGATATCTAAAGCATATATGTGCCCATATGCATAAGGCCAAGGTCAATTAAAAGGAGTCTGAGTTCTTGCCCCCTATAACAATATTCAATATGTTTATAGGGAGTCATGAAATTATCATTCAATAGTTTACAATTTTATTTTGTTGACATAAAGGTCCACAATCTAGTTAAGTGCCTAAGTCGTTCATTTGATCTAATAAGAATATATGGATGATGTCTCATAGGTTTCCTTATGGAGGGATGTCATTATTTGTTAGTTTTCATAGACTATTCAAGCTGAGGTATGTGATTCTTATCATTCCTTATACTTTAGGCTCACACAAAGTAGATGAGAATCACGTGGATCTGAGCATAAACATTCTATGAAAACTGAAATTATGATGTCATTCTATGATAGACACTAAGAGAGTGATGTCATTTATGAATATAAGTTCAAACGGATACCTTTAGGACAAAGATAGCATGCACAATTCAATGGAATCCTAGTGGAAGTTACCACTAGTTTATCTATATAGGTTGAGTCAGGGTGAAAGGCCAAGGGTTCCTTTAGTAAGAATTCCCCCATATGACTAGGGTTATAGGCTTAGGTTAGTGAGTCTAGCATTCTTTTGATAACTCAGTCATCCCCTTTTAGGACTTAGGTTATAAACTCTAGTCAAATGAGCTTGGTGAATGCACAAGTAATGACTAAAGGTGATAATACCTATCTTCATCGCCCTGTCACTTAAGTGGAATCATGATGGCAATGTCATTCAATATTATCAATGATTTAGGGACCATTGGTGCACATGTGATCTGTAGTGCAAATGCAGTAATGAGGAGCTCTAGATGATTGAGTATTACATAATGAGAAATAGTCATTTTCAAGTTGATCTCTCTTACTTAGTAGTCCCTAGTGGAGTCCCCACTGTGAGCAATATGGTCTTTCCTTTTCCTCCCTCACTTTGAGATGAGTGGAGGGGAGAATCTAGGATTTTTTATTTCTAAGGGACATGGCAAATTGACTAGAATAGGGACAAATGGTTAGTCTCAAGAGGAACGAGATGCTTTTTTGATTTTATGGAATCACCACTCGATTTTTAGAAAATTGGGAAAAGAAAGGGGCAGCATTGAGTCACTCAATGAGTATTACCCCCATCAAAGATTTTCAGGTTTGGGGGATTTCATTTACTTTTTTACTATATTCAATGTATAGTTAATGCAACACCCTAGTTTCGGTAATGATACTTTATATAGCATTCACACAATACATCATATAATAGGAGGTAATAAAGCTAAAATATTACATCACTTTCCTAATAAAATACATATAAAAAAAGGGATTGTAAAAAAATAAATCTAATTTAGATATAATAAACCTGCAATGTTACTATAACTATGCACATAGCTTGCTTGATCATATGAATAAAGGGATAAGTGACGGACACTTAATCATTTGAAAAAGTAAGCAAAATGTACATAATCATGCATGTTTGCAATGATTATTATGCTATGAGGATATATGATGACAATATAAGGGATGCATAAAGACATCATCAGACTGGGAACATGATGACTCTAGTCCAAAATTTGAACTTTTCACGCTATTGATATGCATGGTGTGATTTCATGTTTTGAAACTAGAGGATGCAGATTAATGAAATGAGATGAGCAACATAAAGCATAAATTATTCATATAGCATGCAAATTGTTAGTCTCATCACATAAGCACAAAAATTTTCATAAATGCTGGCAATAATAAAGTAAAATGTAGTACGATAGAATAAATGTGCTGAAATGATTATATGGTCCTCAGATTTGACTGAGCTTATGGGAGTTTTGAAGCTTTAGGTTCAAGTTTCAAAATGACATGTAGAATGATAATAGTTTGTACACCTTTAAAGCATGCTTTGACAAAGATGAGGCTAGGCTTTGTGGAAAGGAGATTTAATAACCTAAGAAAAATACTATAGGAGAGCTAAAACTATCTAGATATAGGTTTCTGGCATCTTCAAATGAACAAATTTTTGAGTGTGTATGTGTTTTTCTCTTACTCCCCCCTTGAAATGAGGTGTGGAGACCCCTATTTATAGTGCAAAATGCGAGGTTTGAGGGGTATTTGTGTGGTCACGCTCGTGTCCCTAGCATGAAGCACATGACCATGTGAAGTGCACGTGACTGCATGCTAGGTGTGTGGCCACGCACGCTGGTGCGTGGTCACACGCACCTTCGCATATGCACATGCAATTTGAGTCTCTTCACTTGTGCGTGGCCACACGCATGTGCAAGTTGAGGCTCTTCTAGGCTATTTTGAGGTTAGTCTTTTGGATGCATTTTCAAAGTCCATTTTGTCTAACTATGCCTTAATTTTAGCACATGACACCTAAATTTATTTGTGGCTACAAACGCACTTCTAAGTGATGCATGTTATTTCTCAAGTAATTTTGGACTATTTTAGGACCACTTTTAGGGGTTTTGAAGCCTTTTGGACATGTTTTCAAAGTCTATTTTACCAAAATCAATTTCCATTTTTCACAAAGTTGGGTCCCAGCCTAGTAAAATGAATATCGGCTCAACAAGCTGTGTGTTTTAAGAGGATATTGCTTAAAATAAGCCTCTTATTATTCCAATGGTTCATATTTCATCAAGTCAGAACACAACTTAATGGTTAGCTAATTAATTTTGCATAATAGTGAAATCAGTTCAAAGGTGTTATGAATGAGCAAACTCTAGTCACTTCAAAGATTTAATTCATCGTTGGACTTCTTTTGGGGACAGTAAAGGTGTGACACTAATGGAAAAAAAGCCTTTTCCAGCTCTATAATTTTCATCTTTTTTACCTCTCTAAACTAATTCTTAAAACCCAACAAGGTTTATCAAAGCTTCTATGATCTTGGTAGGACTGTGTTGAGAGAAAATTATAAAAAAACTTTACCTTAAAACCTTTAAACACCTAAATATCTTACCTGAATTTTTTAATGGCAACTAGTAGCAATATATCAATCATATCCCCTCCAATTTTCACAGGTGAAAATTATCATGTTTGGTCAGTTAAAATGCAAGCTTACCTTAAGGTTTGTTGTTATAGGAAGCTGTAAAAATAGAGATGGAGACAAGCCTATTCGACAACCCAACTATGAACCAGTTGAAGATGTATGAAGAAAGAGACTTTAGGAAAATCAAGGCTCTTAGTACACTCCATGCTATAATGGATTAAACAATTTTCATAAGAACCATGACTTGTGAGACTGCAATGAAAGTTTAGGACAAGCTAAAAATAGAGTTCTAAGGTAATGAAAAAATGAAGAAGCTACAAACTTTAATTTAAGAAAAGAATTCAACCTCTTGAGGATGAAGGAGATTGATAATGTAAAATAATATATTAATTGGGTAATGAAGGTTGTTAATCAAATCAAGTTACTAGGAGAAGAATTTCCGGAGAAGAGGATCGTGGAGAAGGTCATAGTGACTCTTCATGAGAGATTTGAGTTAAAAATCTCATCTCTTGAAAACATATAGGATATAACACAACTTACATTGATAGAGCTGGTGAGTGCTCTTCAAGCTATTGAGTAAACAAAGGCATTTAGAGAGGAAGAACAAGTCGATGAAAATGCTTTTGCTGCAACTCAAAAAATTAACACGCAACCTGAGAGCAATCAAAGAAAGAAATTTCAAGAGGAAAAGGGCAAAGAAAGAAAATATCAACAAGAAATTGGAGGCAAGTATAGAAGTGGAAGATATCCTCCTTGTCCTTATTATAAAAAGACAAATCATTCTAAAATTTATTGCTAGTATAGATCCGGAGTCCAGCACAAAGTCTACAAGCAGTTTGGACACATGCAAAAGGATTGTCCAAGTAATACACTTCAACAAAAGCAAGCCTAGCATGCTCAAGTTAATGAAGTATTTAAAATTTAGGAGGAGACACTATTTTTTGCTATAAAAAAATTCATATTTAAAGCTAAAAATACTAATGTTTGGATTATCAATAGTGGTTACACACACCATATGTCAGCCAATTTGAAAATTTTTAAGATTTTGGATGGAGGATACTCTTCAAAAGTTAAACTTGGTGATGGCAGACCTGTGGATGTCAAGGCAAAAGGTGTTGTAAAAGTGGAAACATATAAAGTACTAAACTCCTTTCTGATGTTTTGTTTGTGCCTAAAATCAAACATAATGTATTGAGTATTGGCCAGTTATTAGACAAAAATTATATTGTTAAGTTTAAGTATAGAACTTGTGAATTTTATAATCCTTGTGACATGAAACTTTTATCAATTAGAATGCATAATAGAAGCTTCAATATTGATTTGGAAAATTATGAAATTAAAGCTTTTAAAGATGTTCAATCTAATACTTACATGTGGGATAAGAAGTTGGATCTTGAAAATGATGATGATTTAAAGCTACTAGAAAAGAGCAAAATAGTGACTGAATCACATGCTATGACCATATTTTCTTATCTCTATGGTACTTATAAATTTGAAAAGTTAAACAGAATTCCATTTTCTATAAATCAAGTTTGTAGAGCTGTAGATAAGCTCTAACTAGTTCATACAAGTAAGTTCAAGGATGCTGGTGAAAATCAAAATAATAATGGCATGGAACATATATCTTTGCAATTTAAAGAATTTCTTCAGCAAGTAAGTGTTTAACGTAAATTTATGATAAGGAGTTTAATGATTGAGAAAGGACTGCTAAAGCAATTCTTAGGCTATATCAGTGCTTTAAAGGAATACAAGCTCTTTAATCATATAACTCACCGGATATTTATGAGTAAAAGGGTGAAGTTTGATATGAATGTCATTTTGAATTAGAAAATAAAGGCTACAAGCATTTTTAATCAAAAATCAAATACTGGAAATGCTTCTCATGAACAAGATGTTACTTTAAACAAGGAGAATTCAGATGATGAAGACTTTGCTATAATAGGTACCAGGTCACTTGAAGACATCTATAGCAGGTGCAATATTAGTACTCTTGAACTTGTAAATGTTGCTCCAACATTAGGGACTCCACAATAGAATGTTACCATAGAGAAAGAGCATGAGATGATAGAGGAAAATAAAGCTTGGATGCTTGTAGATAAACCCATCAATAAATAATTGATTATTGAGAAGTGCAAATTCAGGGTAAAGATCAATTGGAAAAAATATTTTCCATAGCTAAAAGTGAAGATTCAAAGTTTGAGACAAGCTTGGAGTCACTAACAGCATATGTCTCAAGGAGTGTTGTTGACTGTTGAAACAAAGCTTTGATGAAATATGGTGTTTTTTTAGTTATTGATATTTTATATTTTGTAATGATCATAATCTTTGTAAAGTCTTTAGAATTTTGTAGAAGATTTGGAGAAATTAGTAACTTGTGTAGGAGCTTATAGTTAAGCAACCAAACTTCCTTAAATTAAGGGAAGTTAGTAAGCTACTGTATTAACTTTTTTTTGCTATATAAATATATATGTTATAGCTATTGAAAAGATAACCTTTTCCAGCTCTATAATTTTCATTTTTTTACCTCTCTAAACTAAGTCTTAAAACCCAAAAAGTGGTATTAGAACTTGCTGATCTTAGTGGGACTGCGTGTGAGAGAAAACCATAAAAAAACTTTACCTTAAAACCATTAAAGGGCTAAATATCTTACTTAAATTTTTATGGCAACCAGTAGTAACATATTAATTATATCCCCTCCAATTTCCATAGGTGAAAATTATCATGTTTGGTCAGTTAACATGCAAGCTTACCTTAAGGGTTTGCTTCTATAGGAAGCCATGGAAACAGAGATGGAGACAAGCCTACCTAACAACTCGACTATGAACTAGTTAAAGATGTATAAAGAAAGAGCCTCAAGGAAAATCAAGGCTCTCAGTACACTCTATGCTACTAGGGATGAAATAATTTTCACAAGAATCATAACTTATGAGATTACAATGCAAGTTTAGACAAGCTAAAAACAAAGTTCCAAGTCAATGAAAAAATGAAGAAGCTACAAATCTTTAATTTGAGAAAAGAATTTGACCTCTTAAGGATGAAAAAGATTGATAATGTGAAAGAGTATATTGATTGGGCAATGAAGGTTGTCAATCAGATCAAGTTTCTCAGAGAAGAATTTACAGAGAAGAAGATCATGGAGAAGGTGATGGTGACTCTTCCTGATAGATTTGAGTCAAAAATCTCATCTCCTAAAAACACATGGGATATGACACAACTTACATTGAAAGAGTTGGTGAGTGCTCTTTAAGCTATTAAGCAGAAAAAGGCATTTAGGGAGGAAGAACAAACTAGTGAAAAAGCTTTTACTACAACTCAAAAAATTAACACATAACCTAAGAGCAATCAAATAAAGAAATTTTAAGAGGAAAAGGGCAAAAAAAGAAAAGATCAACAAGAAATTGGAGGCAAGTATAGAAGAGGAAGATATCCTCCTTATCCTCATTGTAGATAAACAAATCATTTTGAAAATTATTACTAGTATAGACCCAAAGTCCAGCACAAGGTCTGCAAGCAGTTTTGACATATGCAAAAGGTTTTTCCAAGTAATACAATTCAATAAAATCATGCCCAGCATGCTTAAGTTAATGAAGTATCTAAAATTCAGGAGGAGACACTCATTGTTGCTCCAGAAAAATGCACTTTTCCAACTGAAAATACTAATATTTAGATGATCATTAGTGGTCACACACACACTATATGTCAACAAATTTGAAAATTTTCAAGAATTTGGATGTAGGATACTCTTCAAAAGTCAAACTTGGTGATGGCAAACTTGTGGATGTCATAGGAAAAGGTTTTGTAAAAGTGGAAACCATATCAAGTACTAAACTCATTTTTTATGTTTTGTTTATGCCTGATATCAAACATAATGTATTGAGTATTGGCGAGCTATTAGACAAAAATTATACTACTGGGTTCAAGAATAGAACTTATGAAATTTATGATCCCTACGGCATGAAACTTTTATTAATTAGAATGCATAACATAAACTTCAATATTGATTTAGAAAATTATGAAATTAAAGCTTTTAAAGATGTTGAATTTGATTCTTATATGTGGGATGAGAAGTTGAATCTTGAAAATGATGATGATCTAAAGCTACTTGAAATGAGCAATTCTTTGGCTATAATGGTGCTTTAAAGGATTACAAGCTCTTTAATCCTATAACTTAGTAAATATTTATGAGTAGAAGGGTATAGTTTGATATGAATGCTGTTTGGAATTGGAAAACAAAGGCTATAATAATTTTTAATGAAAATTCAACCACTGGAAATGCTTCTCAAGAAAAAGATGTTACTTTATAGGAGGAGAATTCAGATGATGAAGACTTTGCTATAAGAGGTACCAGGTCACTTGAAGATGTCTATAGTAGGTGCAATATTGCTACTCTTGAACTTGTAAATGTTGCTCAAGCATTAGAGTCTCCACAATGGAATGTTGCCATGGAGAAGGAGCATGGGATGATAGGGGAAAATGAAGCCTAGATGCTTATGGATAAACCCATCAATAAATAAGTAATTGTTAAGAATTGAAAATTCAAGTTGACGATCAATTGGCAAAAATATTTACCAAAGCCAAAAAAGAAGATTTAAAGTTTGAGACAAACTAGGAGTCACTAACAGCATATGCCTCAAATAGGAGTGTTATTGACTGTTGAAATAAAGCTTTGATGCAATATGCTTTTGTTTAATTCTTGAAATTTTGTATTTTGTAATATTCATAATCTCTGTAAAAGCTCCATAATTTTTAGAAGATTTGAAGAAGTTAGCAACTTATGGAAGAGCTTATAGTTAGGCAACCAAACTTCCTTATATTCAGGGGAGTTAGTAATCTATTGTATTAACTTTTTTTGCTATATAAATATATATGCTATAGCTAATGAAAAGAGAACCTTTTCTAGCTCTATAATTTTCATTTTTAATCTCTCCAAACTAAGTCCTAAAACCCAACGAGGGGTATTAGAACTTTTCTGATCTTAGTAGGACAGTGTGTTAGAGAAAACCATAAGAAAAACTTTACCTGAAAACCTTTAAAGACCTAAATATCTTAACTAAATTTTTTATGGAAACCAGTAATAACATATCAATTATATCCCCTCCAATTTCCACAGGTGAAAATTATCACATTTGGTCAATTAAAATGCAAGTTTACCTCAAGGGTTTGCTACTATAGGAAGTTGTAAAAATGAAGATGGAGAACTTGACTATGAACTAGTTAAAGATGTATGAAGAAAGAGTCTCTAGGAAAATCAAGGCCCTCAATACACTTCATGCTGCTATGGATGAAACAATTTCCACAAGAATCATGACTTATGAGACTGCAATGCAATTTTAGGACAATCTGAAAATAGAGTTCCAAGTCAATAAAAAAATAAATAAGCTATAAATCTTTAATTTTATAAAATAATTTAATCTTTTAATGATGAAGGAGACTGATAATGTGAAAGAATATATTGATTAGGTAATGAAGGTTGTCAATCAGATTCGGTTACTAGGAGAAGAATTGTTGGAGAAAAGGATCACGGAGAAGGTGATGGTAACTCTTCCTAAGAGACTTGAGTCAAAAATCTCATCTCTTTAAAACACATGGGATATGACATAACTTACATTGAAAGAGCTGGTGAGTACTCTTTAAGCTGTTGAGCAGAGAAAGGCATTTAGAGAGGAAGAACCGACTGGTGAAAAAGCTTTGGCTACAACTTAAAAAATTAACACACAACCTGAGAGTAACTAAAGAAAGAAATTTTAAGAGGAAAAGGGCAAAGAAAGAAAATATCAATAAGAAATTAGAGGCAAGTATAGAAGCAGAAGATATCCTCCTTGTCCTTATTATAAAAAGACGAATCATTCTAAAAATTATTGCTGGTATAAACCTGGAGTCCAGTGCAAAGTCTGTAAACTGTTTAAACACATGCAAAATTTTTTTCTAAGTAATACAATTCAAAAAAATCATGCCCAACATGCTTAAGTTAATGAAGTATTTGAAATTCATGAGTAGACAATCTTTATTGTTACTAAAAAATGCACATTTGTAGCTGAAAATACTAATTTTTGGATGATCATGTTAGAAATCAGTTATCGTATTTAGACATAAATACATGTGTTGTAAGCACAAGTCTAAATAGAGTAAATTTTAAAAATTTGCTCATCATAACCCTTCATAAAATGAAGAATTTCATTTGCCCAGGATTCAAATTGCATTAAAATACACAACTAAATAAATTAAGCAATATATAAACAAATAATTAATTAATTATAAGTTTGTAAACTTACTTGTTGTAGAGCTTAGTATTCCTTGTATTTAATTCCTTGAATCAAATGCTTAGCCCTCCAAATGTAAGGCCTCTAGTTTGAAACACCAAAGCCTTATCTATCACTTACTTGTGTTAATTAAACTTAGTAACTTGTACTAATTTAATTAAGAGCACAAATATAGAGTATATGTTTAGTATATGTTGTGTTTATTTTTGGTTTATGATCTCATCATAACCAAAAACACTTAGTGAATTTTACTTACCTCTTTAAGCAAAAAATCACTTAATCATTATCTTTCCTCTCTTATTACTTACCAAGTCTCTTGACTTGCCTTAGATATATCAAAGATATATGTGTAGTAATTTTCCACTAAGGAAAGTATGAATTAATTAATTAAGTGATTATTAAGTATGCCACCTTAGGTATACACCTAACCATCTAAATGATTAAAAATGACACCTTAGGCATACTTTAGAAATATCCACTTAATTACTATGACACCTTGCTTAATTCAATAATTAAGCTTGCCACCTACACATATTAATGTATAAATTTGTATGTAAAGTATACATCAAATGTATTAATTTACATATTAAATTATACATATACATAGATATGGACTTTAATT
This sequence comes from Mallotus nudiflorus, assembly GCA_947683625.1. Lineage (NCBI taxonomy): Eukaryota > Viridiplantae > Streptophyta > Magnoliopsida > Malpighiales > Euphorbiaceae > Mallotus > Mallotus nudiflorus. Next base: position 116,016 of record CANTUR010000771.1, on the reverse strand, counting down.
AATCTTAGGTCCAAAACAAATTTTGGCCTATGTCCAAGCCAATTTGGACCATTAACATAAGTCCATAAATAAATAACAACATATATATATATTTATTAATTTAATATATATTAATTAGTATCAAATATTAATTAAATATTAATAAATAAATAATACTCTTATTTGAATTAGATTTCATGATATACTAGAATCATTGTTCAAAACATAAATCTAATTCTATTAATCTTGATTAATTGATTAAACTCTTTTAATCAATAATTAGATTAATACAATAGTGAATAAATAAAACTCTTTAAGGTGTGACTTACTAGGTTCATGTCTAAATGGCAATGAGAAAATATAATATTAACATTTAATATTATTTGAAACTCTTTTCAATTCTAAATGTGAAAATCCCAGTTATTCACATTTAGTTCTCATAAGCTGTGAGTGACCCCTAGTATCGATATCACAGCTACCCAATTAGAAATGAATGCATATTATGATTCACATGAACCTGATCATAATTACCGTGCACTAAATTCCTTTCATTAAAGATCCCAATATAGCCTAGAGTCAAGGCATGATCAAACTCTAATAGCTTTATTATATGACCTCATCTTAAGTTTCAATTCTTAATAAAATACAACAAATACTAGAACTCTTTATTGTACTGAAACTCTTTTTCAGACTGTGTTGTATTTATCCTGGACAGGAATTTATTCATCAAGAATAAACTTAGATAACATAGGATCTATCCCAGTTCACACCAGGTAATGAATCCCATCTTGGTTAAACATTCATCCCTACATTTAACTAATTAGAGCCACCACACGCCATATACCCATGTGATGATTAACATAAGTATGTAAGCGGTAACAAACTCTAACCACCTAAATGTGGATGACTATGTCACCTCAAGTCAAAGGACCATATGCACCATTATAATCTAGATTGTGATTGTTGATTATATGTGAATATCCTTGCAATCACAATACTAATGTCACTGTTCGATTAACCCATCCAATGAGTATCCACATGTCTATTCTGATTACTCATATCAAGTAGCATGAGTTTCACTACCTCCCACTATTAGTTTCTCACACTAATCAAGGAAAATAGACAGAGGTGATAGTCTAATTAATATTATCCAAATATTGATTAATTAACTACGAACAATTTATAGTAAATGTACTGAATAAATATGTAACTCATATTATCAACTCTTTGATAATAAATTTATTCAACATAATACTAAAGGATAAATACTCAAAAAAATAACATATTTATTTAAAAGAATATTTTATTGCCACAGGGATTATATACAATGTCTAAATAATTACAAGAATGCCACTAGGGCATACTTTATACTAACAGATCAATAGTGGTTGCACACACTATATGTCAACAAATTTGAAAATTTTCAAGAATTTGGATAGAGGATACTCTTCAAAAGTCAGACTTAGTGATGGTAGACTTATTAATGTCAACAAAAAAGGTGTTGTAAAAGTGGAAACCATATCAAGTACTAAACTAATTTCTAATATTTTGTTTATGCATCATATCAAACATAATGTATTGAGTGTTGGCCAATTATTAGACCAAAATTATACTATTAAGTTCAAGAATAGAACTTGTGAAATTTATGATCTTTATAGCATGAAGCTTTTATTAATTAGAATGCATAACAGAAGCTTCAAAATTGATTTCAAAAATTATGAAACTAAAGCTTTTAAAGATGTTGAATCTAATTCTTGTTTATGGGATGAGAAGTTGGATATTAAAAATGATGATGATTTGAAGCTGCTTAAAAAGAGCAAAATAGTGAATGAATCACATGCTGTAATCGTATTTTTTGATGTCTATGGTATTGTGGATGCCTTGACTTTGATCAACCCACAACGAAATCTCAATGCTAAGAATGTACAAGTTTTAAATACATAGGAAGCCTAAAACTTCTCTAAAATAAACTCGAAGACCCAAACACCAAGCCTCTAAGCCTAAACACCAAATTCAAGCCCAGTTACTAAGCCTAACCCTAAAATTGAGCCTCCAAGCCTAAGCCCATTGCCTTTTACCCCAAAGGCATGGACCTGTCTGGGTGAAGAGGCGATCACCTCAATAAAGAGGCATTGCCTCTTCATCTTGGGCATTAATAAGGCAATGACTCTTTACACCCGCCCTCTATAGCATTAAATGTCAAAAATGGCAACAGTTGAGGCCCACCTACCTCTGATTTGAGGTTTTTTAGACTCCCAAGAAAAAAAGGTAGGAAAAAAAGAAAAGAGTCATAGGGAGAGGGTGAAAGTGAGTGGGTTTTAGGAATTAAAAAAGAAGAAAGGTTAAAGAGGCTTAAAAGGGAAAAGTGTGGGTAAAATAAGGGAACTTTTGGAAAGGTTGGAGTTTGGTCTCTAAAAAAAGGAGAGAGAGGACATTCCTAGAAAAAGAAAATTGAGAGAAAAAAAAGGAGAAGAAAAAGAAGAGAAGAAGAAAATTTAAGAGAAAAAGACTTGGTCTTCTTAAGAAGGAATAGGACTCTCTTGCGTTCAAAGCCTTCAAACTAATAAACCAATCTCTAAGGGCTTAGTTAGAAGCATCAACTCATCCAAACCAGTGAGAATCCCTATTTTCAAGCTTTAAGTTCTTTATTTCATTAAAATCTTTTCATTTATTACTCTCTTGCTTATTTTCTTGAGTTTTATTGCTTGTTTAACGTCATATAGTAGTATGAATAGGTGAAACATTAAGTATTAGTTATTGATCTTTTTGTATTTGTATCAATCTTTGCTTGTTTGTCTTGATTTTAAAATTTGTTAGAAGTTAAGAAATGTAGTATGTTAAAGAGGCAACGTCTCTTCATATAGGCATCGCCCCTTCTCATTGTGGCAATTCGACATCACCTCCTGGTTAGAAGTCAATGCCTCTTTATCAAGATCCTGCAATTCTACTTCAGTTTTTAATGCTTGTTTTGTATATTTTGTATGATTCATATGCTTGTCTTGTTATATATATATATATATATATATATTGATTTTATACATGATTACTATACTACTTAATATTATTATTGTATAATGTTATTATGTCATTTGTGGACTATTCTATGATTTTATTTCTATTTCCTATAAATCGTACTTGTTAGTTACTTTATGAATAATATTGTTATTTTGTAAGAAAGGACTAAAATGTGTTTATTGCAAGGATTGTTTGGTGAATTTTAATTATCAAATAGTTATTATGTTAATTAGCTCTTAAGGGGTTTTATTTGTCTAATTAATTAGTTTATTTTCTATTTATTTTACATTTTTTTAAAAAAGTATTGTAATCATTAATCTTTTCCTTTATTCATTTGAAATGTATGGTTGTACATTATTATTATTTGTTTTATTTGTATTGAATGTCGAACTATAAGCATGAAAATAAGACTAATGTGCAAACTTGAACTAAAATATAAAATTGGAAACGATTGCAATCCACATTAAAATAAAGAAATAATTTAATAATCAAAAGTAATAAAATACAAAACACACACAGAGGCCAACAGCAAGGTTGGGTGGGCATTCCGAACGCAATCTCTAATTATGGCTTTTGGAACCTCTTAGCAATCTAGTTATTGTACATTGTGTTTTAATTTTTATCCAGGTGGTGACTCTATCTCCATTTTAAGACACAAGCCTATTTTGTATTTTCTAATAGGCCATAAGCTCACACAGTGTCGTGGTCGCCAAACACTTAGGTGCATGCTTAACCCTGCCGCCTATATGTACTTATATAGTTGATAAGTTAAGCAAAATTCCATCTATAAATCAAGTTTATAAAGCTGTAAGAAGCTCTAACTAGTTCATACAAGTAAGTTCAAAGTTACTGCTAAAAATTGAAATGATAATGGCATGTAATATATATCCTTACAATTTGAACATTTTCTTCAACAAACAGGTGTTTATTACAAACTTATGGTGAGGACTTTAATGATTGAGAAAGGATTGCTAAAGCAATTCTTAGGCAATAGTAGTGCTCTAAAGGATTACAAGCTCTTTAATCTTATAACTCAATAGATATTTATGAGTAAAAGGGTGAAGTTTGATTTGAATTCTGTTTGGAATTAAGAAACAAAGGCTGAAGGTATTTTCAATCAAAATTCAAATGCGAGAAATGCTTCTCAAGAGTAAGATGTTACTTTATAATAGGAGAATTTAGATGATAAAGACTTTGCTATAAGAGGTACCAGGTCACTTAAAGACACCTATAGCAGGTGCAATATTAATACTCTTGAACTTGCAAATGTTGCTCAAGCATTAGAGTCTCTATAATGGAATGCTGCCATAGAGAAGGAGTAAGGGATGACAAAGGAAAATGAAGCTTGGATGCTTATGGATAAACCCATCATCAAATAAGTGATTGTTAAGAGGTGAAAATTCAAACTAAAGATAAATTGGCAAAAATATTTACCAATGCTAAAAGAGAAGATTTGAAGTTTGAGATAGACTTAGAGTCACTAACAGCATCTACCTTAAGGAGGAGTGTTATTGATTGTTGAAACAAAGCTTTGATACAATATGTTGTTAGTTTAGTTCTTGATATTTTGAATTTTTTAATGATCATAATCTTTGTAAAAGCTCCATAATTTTTTAAAATATTTAGAGAAGTTAGCAACCTATAGAGGAGCTTATAGTTAGGCAACCAAACTTCCTTAAATTAAGGGGAGTTAGTAAGCTACTGTATTAACATTTTTTTCTATATAATATGTATGCTATAGCTAATGAAAAGAGAACCTTTTCCAGCTCTATAATTTGCATTTTTTTTGCCTTTTTAACCAAAGTCCTATAACCCAACAAGTGGCATCAGAACATCTTTAATATTGGTAGGATTGTGTGTGACAAAAAACCATAAAAAAAACTTTACTTTAAAAATTTCAAACACCTAAATATCTTACCTGTATTTTTTATGGCAACTAGCAGTAACATATCAATTATATCCCCTCTAATTTTCACAAGTGAAAGTTATCATGTTTGGTCAGTTAAAATGCAAGCTTACCTCAAGGGTTTGCTGTTATGGGAAGTTGCGAAAATGGAGATGGAGACAAGCCTACCTGACAAATCAACTATGAACTAGTTAAAGATGTATAAAGAAAGAGTCTCTAAGAAAATCAAGGCTCTCAGTACACTCCTTGCAATTGTCGATGAAACAATTTTCATAAGAATCATGACTTTTGAGACTGCAATGCAAGTTTATGACAAGCTAAAAGTAGAGTTCCAAGGCAATGAAAAAATGAAAAAGCTATAAATCTTTAATTTTAGAAAAGAATTTGACCCTTGAGGATGAAGGAGACTGATAATTTGAAAGAATATATTGATTAGGTGATAAAGGTTTTCAATCATATTAGGTTGCTAGTAGAAGAATTGTTAGAGAAGAGGATCTTAGAGAAGGTGATGGTGACTCTTCCCGAGTGATTTGACTCAAAAATCTCATATCTTGAAAACACATGGGATTAATGCAACTTACATTGATAGAGCTGGTGAGTGCTCTTCAAGCTATTGAGCAAAGAAAGACATTTAGATAGGAAGAATAAGCTAGTGAAAAAGCTTTTGCTACAACTTAAAAAATTAACACACAACCTAAGAGCAACCAAAGAAAGAAATTTTATGAGGAAAATGGCGAAGAAAGAAAAGATCAACCATAAATTAAAGGCAATTATAGAAGAGGAAGATGTCCTCCTTGTCCTCATTGCAAAAAGAAAAATCATTCTATAAATTATTATTAGTATAGACCCAAAGTCTAATGCAAAGTCTGCAACACATGGAAAAGGTTTTTCCAAGTAATACAATTCAACAAAATCATGCCTAGCATGCTCAAGTTAATGAAGTATCTGAAATTAAGGAAGAGAAAAACTTTGTTGCTATGGAAAAATGCACATTTGTGGTTGAAAATACTAATTTTCTGATGATTTATAGTAGTTGCACACACCACATGTCAGCAAATTTGAAAATTTTTAAGAATTTGAATGAAGGATACTCTTCAAAAGCTATAATTAATGATGGCAAACTTGTGGATGTCAAGGGAAAAGGTGTTGTAATAGTGGAAACCATATCATGTACTAAACTCATATCTGATGTTTTGTTTGTGCCTAATATCAAATATAATGTATTGATTATTGGCCAGTTATTAGACTAAAATTATGCTGTTAAGTTCAAGAATGGAACTTATGAAATTTGTGATCCTAGTGGCATGAAGCTTTTATGAATTAGAATGCATAACAAAAGCTTCAATATTGATTTGGAAAATTATGAAATTAAAGCTATTAAAGATGTTAAATATGATTCTTGTATGCGAGATGAGAAGTTGGATTATGAAAATGATGATGATCTGAAGCTGATTAAAAATAGTAAAATAATGAATGAATCATATGTTGTGACTGTATTTTCTAATGTCTATGGCACTTATAAAGTTGACAAGTTAAGCAGAATTCCATCTTCTACAAATCAAGTTTTTGAAGCTACAAAAAGCTCTAACAACTTCATACAAGTAAGTTTAAGGCTATTGCTGTAAATTGAAATGATAATGGCATGGAATATATATCATTGCAATTTGAAGAATTTATTCAGCAAGCAAGTATTTATTATAAATTTATGGTGAGGAGTTTGATGATTAAGAAAGGATTGCTAAAGCAATTCTTAGGCTATAGCAGTGCTTCAAAGGATTATAAGCTCTTTAATCCTATAACTCAGCAAATATTTGTGAGTAGGAGGGTGAAGTTTGATATGAATGCTATTTGGAATTGGTAAACAAGGGCTACATACATTTTTAATTAAAATTCAAATGATAGAAATGTTTCTTAAGAACAAGATGTTACTTTACAGGGGGAGAATTTAGATGATGAAGACTTAGCTATAAGAGGTACCATGTCACTTGAAGACATCTATAGTAGGTGCAATATTGCTACTCTTGAACTTGTAAATGTTGCTCAAGCATTTGAGTCTCCATAATGGAATGCCACTATGAACAAAGAGCAAGGGATGACAAAGGAAAATGAAGCTTGGATGCTTGTGTATAAATCCATCAACAAACAAGTGATTGTTGAGAAGTGCAAATTTAGGTTGAAGATCAATTGGAAAAAATATTTACCAAATCCAAAAAAGAAGATTTCAAGTTTGAGACAAACTTGAAGTCACTAATAGCACTTGCCTCAAGGAGTTTTATTAACTGTTGAAATGAAGCTTTAATGCAATATGTTGTTACTTTAGTTCTTAACATTTTGTATTTTGTAATGGGAAAAACCTATCCTGTGGCCCCTGTACTCTCAATATTTTTTACATTTCACCTTTGTACTAAATTTTATACACATTGCACCCCTATACTCTCAAAAATTTTACATTGAGCCCTTATTTGAAGGAAAAAAATAAGGACAGTTAAAAATTCAATTTAGTCCTTGTAATTTTAATTTTTTCTATTTAATCCTTATAATTTATTTTTAAAAATTAAATCCTTAAAATTTTCTAAAATAATTGAATTAAATTTATTAAAAACTTCATAAACTATATATTTTTTATTTTTATCTAATTGAAATGTAGATCATTTATTTTTGGTAAATTATAATATTACAAATATAAATAATATTAGAAATTTTACAAATATTTATAAGAAATAGTGCATATTTTAATTTTTCATTAAAGAATTTAATAATTAAAGATATCAATGAAAAAATAATACACAATAAAATTTTAACTAATAAAAAGACACATTTATTATTTGGTAAATGAAATATAATAAATTATATTCACACATATATAATTTTTATTTTCTATAATATAAACTTTAAAGTTATGAAATTTAAACTAATACTTGATGTTGAATATTATCTTGCACACAATCATTTCTCTTATAATATTAAAATTTTCTAAAATTTTTAAAAAAATTTTTAAAAATATATAGTTGTAAAAAAATAATATATCAATCATTTATGATAATTTTTTTTTTGTCTTTTTTATTAGTTAATATAATAAAAAAATAGTTTATGCATAAAATAATCAATTATAATTAGTGTAATATAAATTATAATTTTAACTGATAAAAACACACATCAACTATTTAGTTAATAAAAAAGACATAGTCATCTCTCCTATCTTACATGCGAGCTTATAAATTTTATAGATATAAAATTTTATACATGTGAATATAATTTATTATATTTTATTTATTAAATAGCTTATATGTCTTTTTATTAGTTTCTTTCTTTTTCTTTTTTTTTTGAAGGAAAACGTGTCTTTTTATTAATTAAAATTTTATCATGTATTACTTTTTCATTAATATCTATTAATTATTTAAATATTTAATTAACAATTAAAATTTACACTATTTATTATAAATATTTTTAAATCTCGAATATTATATATATTTCTAATATTATAATTAACTGAAAATAAATAATCTACATTTAATGGGCTAAGTCTAATCAATTAAATTCAATTAAATTAGGTGGGTCTATGTCTAATTAGCTAAATGAGTCTAAGTTATCTCTAACCAAAAAATCTAATTAATCATGAGCCTATTAATTAAACCAAAAAAAAACCTAAATCTAAATGGGTTAAAACCTAATGTGGGCCTAGAGCCCAAAACACATAAATACAAATAAACTTGCCCAAAAAAAACAATAATAAATATCAAGTTAAACAAATAAAAAGATCAAATAATTAATTAAATTAATTCCTTCTGAAAAACCCTAATTTTCATTAACATGCAACATAAATTAATATACTTCCACCATTGATTTTAATTAATTACCTAATTAAAACCCTAATTTTACTAACTAATTAATCAACATAAACATGCAATCACACACATAATTCCACTATTCCCACTATTGGGGCTATTACAATAATTCATAGAAAATAAAAATAAAAATAATTAATACACCCCCAAAAAAACATAAATAAAATAAAGCAATAAATAAAAAATAAAAACCCTAGAAACTATGTCTCTACAAGATCTTATCGATGGCATTCCATGGACTTCTCATGGATTCAATCCTCCAAACATGATCGTCATGTATTTTCCTCCATAATCACCATGAAAAAAGAAACAAAATTATGATTAGTGAATAAATTACAATAATACCTCAAATAAAAGAAAAAAATCAATAAAATCAAAAAGAAAAATAAAAGAAAAGAAGAATATGGAGAAGATGATGCTTATGAATGATTTTAATGGAATGCTCCTCAGATTTTATAAAATCACTGTTCTTGATATATCTTCGAATCTTGCTCTTCAAAAATCCTCCAAAGATCTTCAATTAATCAATTAAACAAAAGACAATTTTGTAAAGAATGTTTTTTTCTTTTAAAAAAATTAACAAAAGAAAAGAATACATAATGCTTTTTCCAAGAAAAATCAACCAAAACTAATTTAGGGTAGAGAAAAATATTAATCAACAAAAACTATGAATAAAATATACCGCTACCCTAAAAGTGCCCCTCTCTAGGATCTAAATCGTCCTTTTTATAGTAAAACCACACAAAATATCTTAGTTTCCGTGTCTGCACGATTTTACTCCTAAAAGGATTCTATTTCTTTAAAAATTAGATAAATATGAAAAATAATTTTAAGAAAATTTTTGGACCAATCAAAATACAAAAAAAAAAGCCTTTTATTTTTTTTGAAAAATCTAAAAAACAGATGGAATAGGTCTAATTCTGACCGAAATTGCATAATTCCTATCGGAATTATAGAATTCTAACCACTTTTTTACTTTTAATTATAAAAAGACCCCTGAAATAATTTAAGTTTTGTATTAAAGCCCTAAAAAATGTTACAATTTAGTCCTTAAAAACATTAAATCCTTTCTTTGAAAAAAAATGCAATCAGGCCCCTGAAGTTCCAAAGTTCAAGTATCAAAGACTTATTCATGACATTTTCATCATTGGAGTCCTTTGTCACATTCATAACTCATCATCCTAAAATTGGGTGCTTACAGTTGCCTCCCTTTGTCACTATTTGCTTGACAATTTATGGAAAGAAAACTAGCACTCAATTTCTAAATTGAAAGTTAAGATACTTACCGGCACTCCTTGAAGCTTTTGCTTATGAATTTTCTATACTCGGACGTACAGCATTGATTTAAAATGACACATCATACTCAGTCATATGATGTTGATTATACTTGAACTCATAATCCTAAATGAAAGAAACTCATTGCACTCGACCGTACAATGTCGACTATACTTGGACGTATAGTCTAAATTGTAAAGTTACATCACACTCGATCGTATGATGCTAAAAATACATTGTACTTGGTCATACAACACCAACTACACTCGATCGTATAATCTTGATTGAAAACACATTATACTCGGTTGTACAATGCTGAATATACTCGGATGTATAGTCTATATTGAAAAGAAACATCGTACTCAATCATATAATGCCAATTATACTCAGTTGTATAATCTGATTAGATGAATACATTGTGCTCAGTCGTACAATGCTAACTGTACTCAATCATATAGTCTGTATTGAAAAGAAACATCATACTCAGTTGTATAATCTGATTGGAAGAATACATTGTACTTAGTCATACAATGCTTACTATATTCGGTCGTATAGTCTGGATTGAAAATTCATTGTACTCGATCACACAATGTTGATTATACTACTGATAAAATTAATAATTCATTGAATCATTAAATTAGGAAGCAATGCAATTTAGGACTAAATTGCAAGGAAAAGAATGGACTTAAATGCAAACCGAAAGCTAAAGGACTAAAATGGATATTTTCCAGTTTAACATAAACATTTTTCCTCTTTTGCCGATTCATTTTCCCTTCTTCATATCTGTAGACGGCGGGGTTTAGCACGCGTCCAAGATTTTAGCAACCGCGACACTGTTTAGGTTCAGGGCCTTAGAGAACACACTAACCACTATCACAAAGACATGGCGTGGAGATGAGGAGTCGCCACCCAAGGTAATAATTAGGACAATTTGATTAGTGGTACTCGATTCTCTAAAAGAAAATTAACACCATAACCAGGAGATTCTTGATACGGAATACTAACTTCTCTTAGTCTCGTGTTCATTTAGAATAATTTTATAAATGATTATTTCATCCTCTAATTACATGCAATTTTATTAAACCCTAATTAACATCCATCTACCCAAAAAGGCAATAAGTCAATAAAATTACAAGAAAAAATGCACTCAATATCTCAATATCACGTTGTCTCTAAGTCTAAACTATGTTCATTTTACTTAAATAAGTTAGCTAAATCTACATTTTATTTACAAGTGAAATAGAAAAAAGTGGGCCTACATTTTATTAATTAATGAGCCTAAATCTATATTTTTTTTAGTCTTTTTAAGATATGAGCTTAAGTCTATCAAATTTTAAAGAAGAAATTAAATTAGTGGGCCTAAGTCTTAATCTGATTTTATTTTAAATGAAATGTGGGCCTAGGTCTATTTATTTTAAAAGAAATGCAATGAAATAAGCTGAGCTAAATCTAAACAATTTAAATTAACTAAGCAGGCCTAAAATCTAATTAACCTAATGGGCCTAAGTTGATTTTAATTATTTAAAAAACCTAAATCATTTTTAAGCCTATTTATTAAGTAGGTTAGACCTAAACGTGGGCTTGGGGCCCAAAACATAAAAAACATAAAAAAAAAAAAACAAGCCCAAATTAAATAAAACACAAAAAATAGATCAAACAAACATTACAGTGATTTTCTAAAAAAAAACCCTAAATTAATTACATGCAAACCCTAATTTAATTAAAGCCACTATTAATTTTAATTAATTTTTACCCAATTGAACCTAATTACTAATCAATTTTAAAGTATAGAAATTTAAATCTTTTACTATTCCCACTACTGGGGCTATTACAAACTACGTACAAAATTAAAATTAATAATTATACACCATGAATTAAAAATAAACTACATAGGATACCAAAAATGAAGAATAAAAATTAAAATCCTAAAAACTATTATTAAAACAGTACAGGTTCATCCATGGCATTCCATGGATCTTCTATTCAATTAAACACAGGCGGTATCCTCCTCCTCAATCCATAAACGGACATCAAAACAAAAAAAAAGTAAATTAGCAATGAAATCAAATAATCAAAATAATAATAGAAATAAAAAAAATCATAAACCAAAAATAAAAAAAGAGTAATAAAAGAAATAGAAAAATAACACTGGAGATTTGGATGTTTGCAAATGCCCTTTTTTGGCCCCTCAGATTAGGATTTTCACCGATGAAATTAACTCAGTGTTGATTTGGAGACTAAAAATCGATGTATCGTCTTCCTTAAATGAACTGCAAAAGTTAGGGTTTTTTAAAGAACAGAGAAATCAAAGCCTTTTTTTTTTCCATCTATAAAAATCCTCTCGCCCAAAAAACCTTCTTCCCTAGCCTCCCCAGCCAAAGAAAAACCTCCCCCAAAAAAAAACCTCTCCTCACACGCATGCAGACTCTACTTTTAAATGCAGAGTCTACGCGTACTGAACTTCCTCCAAAGGAGGAACAGACTTATCTGATCAGATCAAATTGCGTTTATTTTGATTTCAAAAAAAATATATCTTCTGCATTTCTTTTTTTTAAAAAAAAAAACTTATCAGATAAAAATTTGAATTTTCAACCAATCAAAACACTGAAAAAAATCAATAAAAACAAGGAAAAATACGTGAAAAAGTCAAAAAAAAAAAGGAATTATTGCGCATCGGCATTGTCTAATGCAGATCGGCATTACACAATGCCGGTCAGCATTACACTAATGTTGATCCTAAAAAATAATTTTTTTTAACCTTTAATTACCAAAAGACCCTTGAAAAAATGACTTATTTACAATCAAATCCTTAAAAAATTTTGCAATTTAGTCCCTAAAATCCAGAAAATCAGCAACCAAGTTCAATTTTTGAATAAATTTCATCATAGGGGCTTACGTCGCAATTGTGCATAATTGCATCCTGAAATTAGGTGCTTACACTATCCTTCTTCATTTTTTTTCTCTTCCTCTTCATTTTCTCTTGATTTTCAAATTTTTGCCCTTCAATTATTCTTTCATCTGACGTCTAATTTTCAATCCGTCTGATCCTATGGCTCACCTATAATGCAGACTACATAGGAACGGTTTCAAACAATAAGATCCCATCACTTCATAATTGTAATTTCCTCAAAATTATTTAGGACTCCGTGAAGGTGAAGATGTGTTTCCCTTATCTCATTTGCACCTCCATAGATGCTCTCAAGCTGGAGATGAGGTAAATTTCCTACCTATGTCTACAATTCTGTAATAAACATACTTATTTTAGTATGTATAATTAATATGTTCATGCATGCAATTATAGAACATTTATTAGACAAATTAGATATAACTTATGTAAAATTGACAATTCAAAACCAAAATTTACAGAATATGTTATAGAACTACCAAAAATATGTTCAAATTTATTGAATTTCTCATCGGGATTCTGAATTCCATATTGAAATTCTCAAATTTCTTATCAGATTTCTTAGATTTCTAATCGAAAATCTGGAAATTCGATCAGAATTCTAGATTTCCCATCAAAAATCTAGAAATCCGATCGAAATTCCAGATTTCCAATTGGACATCCAGTTTTTCGATTAGATTTTTGCTGAATTTTTTTAAAATGATAATGAAATAAAAATGAAAATATTGAAATGAAAATCAGAGATTTGGGAAAGGAAAAGTTAATCCTGTCATTTTCTAAATTTTTCAGAAACCATTGAAATTCTTAGGTTGCTTTCACTTAGCTCAAGAATTATTCCATGACTTGTCTGGAGAGGTAGTACAACATACTTGGGCATTTGGCTTTCGACGCTTCATTTCTGCTTTATTGACTGCTCAAGGTAAGTCAAACCACTACTCACTTTTTGCTCTTATCGAGAGGTGGATGGACACCACTCATACTTTTCACACACGAGTGGGTGAGCTGACTATTTCCTCGATGAGCTTCTCTGCTATTACTGGGATTACATTTGGAGGTGCCCCAGTTCCCTTTGATATCCATTACTGCACTCTCCTAGAGGATGCTAGGAGTCGCTATGTTCGCGATTTGCTCGGGTTTGTTTTGACATGGAAGAATTGGAAGAATGTGCTTCTTTCTTCTCTTGTTTAGGATTTTAAAAGATTACCTACCACCACACCACACTAGATTCTTCAGAAGGCGAGATGCTTCTTATTGATATTGCTTGGCACTACTCTCTTTTATGAGACTAGTCATGAGGTTAGCATCGCTCTTTTTAGTCCCCTTCAGGATCTTGCTAGGGTCGCTACTTTAGATTGGGGATCTATAGTGCTCGCCTATCTCTACTACAAACTAAATACTGTTTATAAAGGCATTGTGATGATGTGTAGTTTCTGGCATGTCTTACATGTATGTCTCCTACCCTTCTCAACTTTGCTTATTTTCTACATTTTCTTCGTTATTTCTTTTATTTCCTTTCTTTCAAATATGGGGCATTGAGATTAGAGTGATCCAAGGCTTCAACACCATTAGCTTTGATAAGAGTCTTTCCTTTATGCAAAGGTGGGGTTCTTCTCATCTTACTAGCATCAAGCATGACTTGCAGACTTATCGGGACCAATTGAACTCCTTAGAGTGGGACTTGGTAAAAAAAATTTGATTTTTAGTATTTCACTAATTGTAAAATTTCAAAAAATTTAAATCAATGAGTTTGCAGGTAAAATCGGATTGGTTGGCTGGTGCTGAAGACATTCAGTGATATGATTCATGACAGCAGCTGTGAGGCTTGAGACTATGAGAGTTATGCTCCCTAGTTATGGCTGCCAGATGTGGTATCTTAGTGAGCGTGTTTATCATTGGCATATGGGACCTTCTAGGAGGCATTTTCTTTCTTTTATTCCTTCATTGATGTTGTAGAGTAGCAGCATGACTGGTCCCAAGCTTAGAGCAGCTCTTAAAGGATATGACGCTTTGACATTGCTTGAGAGTTCTCATCATTATTAGGAATATATTAGGGAGAATCTCCTAAAGTAAGTTCCTATAGACCCAGTTGAGGTATGCTTTCTGTCACTACTTTACTTTAGCTCTTTCATCATTAAATATGACATTTACTTTTTTGCATAGATTGAAGAAGTCCTTGATATAGCTATAGAGGAACTGAGGATAACACTAAGGAGACTGAGTAAGAGGTTGAGCCTACTCATCACAATGAGGCTGCTCATGGTGATACTTCCTCGACTACTATTTTAGGCAATGTTCCCCTATTTGATAAGTCCATGTTGGGCTCCCATGGTACAGACTCCTATTAATCAATATATGTACTTTGATGCAACTCAGATTCCTAGTTTCTCTTCTCCTTATGCCTCACATGTAAGTGTGATCTGCCTTTTCCAACCCTGTACAAACTAGCACTTGTTACTGAATTAGTAAACTTTATTTTATAGGTCCCTAGGACATATGTAAAGTATCTGTATAGACTCGCCCCTTCCCAGAGATTTTTTACTATGTAGATTATAGATATTTGGAGGGTTAGTATTTACAATATATATACAAATGTATGCATGTGATGTATGATATGCATGATTCTGACTATTTTTAATGCAACAGAGTTATGCCAAGGATTTGGAGCATGAGAACGAGAGACTCCGATGACAGCTTGCTAGCCTTAGTTTTGATGGACATGACATCCAAACTTCTATGCCCCAAATCAAAGCAACGATCTAGCTAGAGGATGGAGACCCTAACCATACAGTGGAGCTCAAGATGACTGATTTTCTTTAGGACTTATATTAGCATGACTATACTTTGGATGCTTTAGAATTGTTTCCTTTTATAAATGAATCACAGACTTTTATTTTGGACCAAACTCTAAATTTTTTTTAATGGAAATGCTTGGAAATCCGACCGGCATCCTAGATTTCTTATCGAATTTCTAGAATTTTGATCAGAATTCTGGATTTCTAATTGGATTTCTAGAATTTTGATTGGAATTCTGAATTTCTAATTGGAAATTTAACTTTGATTCTTCATTTTTTTCCCTTTTTGACTCAAATTTGGTCCAAAACATGATCGAGACAAATCCTAATCCTATCCCTCTTCTGAAAATATAACCGGGAAAAATCCTAATCCCATTTGTACCATCTTTTGAGCCCATTTAAAATTCGTAGAAAAGATTATTATGCATCCTTCTCTTTATTTATTTTCATCATGAGCTACTCTTAGTTTGATGAAGAAATTTCTTAAGACCATGAACAAAGACGATTGGAACAAAGTGCTACCCTTCCATGCCAAATCTTTAAAGTCCCTTCAATATATAAAAATAAACAATAATCTCCTACATGTTGCTTCCAATTTCTATGATGCTAAGGACCATGTATTTAAATTCAATGGATAAGAACTATGTCCACTGATTAAGGAGTTTACTATTATTCTTGGATGTTCACTATATTCGACTGCTACCATTGCTCCCCCCAAATCTTGAAATGGAGTTTCCAAGTAAATTAGTAGCATTCTTTGATATGCCCTTGGATGTCATCTATATGCATGCGCATAATGCCAGGACCATCAGTCTTCCTTTTCTGATTACCTCTTGTGAAGCTAGAGATAAGAACAATGTTGCTTGGATCAAAATCTCACCTTCTACTTGTATGCTCAGTTTCTGCTAGTGTCTTCTCATGGAGATGCTAATGTAAGGATTATCAGTATCTTAGAACAAGTAGAAACTAGAGCTAATCCTATGCCTGTCATACTTGCTAAAACTATCATTAGGTTAGATAATTTCAAGGTTCAAAACCGCCCTCATGAACTCTACTTATCCTTCAGGTATGTAACCCCTTTTTTTTAGATTTGGTTACAAGAGAAATTGAGTCTGCTTAATGCTCCCCCCAATGCTTTAGTTTATCAACCTCATCATTTACAGTCTCATCCTTTAAAGATAAAGGACAAGCACACTATAAATCAATGGATTGATTGGATGAAAGGCATTTTTGATACTGAAATTACTTGGATTTGTCCTTGGTGGAGATTGAAATTCATGACCACCAACCTGTATGACTACTATGTCCTTATTCCCGGATTGCACTTTTTGACCTTTCTTTCTCCCTCACACCTTTGCCGCCAGTATGGTCGCCCCCAATTCATTGTGGCTATTGTAACTAACTTCAAAGACTTCCATCTGAAACAAGATTTCCTAGACAAAGTAAAGCATTTGTGGCCCCGCAAAGCTTTAGAAAGGAACATGCACCTGATTGTTGACATGACTACTAATGATAACTACAAGACTTAGGTTGTTATGCAATCTACAGAACCACCAAAATTTATTAAATACAAAAGGACTCATATATTATTGGATGAGTCATAAAAGAAGAAACAAACACAAAAGTAGTGGTCTCATAAGTCTGGTTTCTTATGTTTTATTTATTTTTTCAAGTTTTTATGCCTTGTAATAATGATAGAAAATGCAATATTTGACAAAAATATCATTTCATTTTATTTCATTAATTAAGGCAAAATGAGTACGTTTATTACATTATATGACATAACTCCTATTATCAACTAGTCCTCTAGGATTTTCTAACTGAACATTTTTCTCTCACTTTTATTTCCCTAATTTTTGCCTGATCAACCCTTTGCGATTTTTTTTATCAAAAGGATCATCTCTTTTATTTTATTCCCTAATTTTTGCCTACCAGCCCTTTGTGGGTTTTTTGAATAGTGGGAATGTCCTAACTTTTGCCTGACTAGCCTTTTCAGGTTTTCTAGCTAGCGGAATTCTTTTCTATTTTTCTTTTTATATATATATTTTTTTAAAGGTAGTATTTCTTGAGGCGATCCAAGTTGATTGGCTCAGTGAACTCATTCCCTTCTAGATCTGATATCTTTGCAACTCCTTTGGGCAGGATTGTCTTAACTAAATACGGTCCTTCCCAATTTGGTCTGAATTTTCCTTTTGGGTAAAACACCATCACTCTTGCCTACTTTAGTACCATATCTCCAGCTTTTATATTTCCTGGCTTAACCTTTTTGTTAAAAGCTCTTGCTATTCTCCTTTGATAAATCTAAGTGTGAAATAAAGCATCCATCCTTTTCTCATCTAGAGATACGAGGTGATCGAATCTCTTTTGTATCCATTCACTCTCAGGGATTTTTACTTCCATAACAACTCTCAAGGATTTAATTTTTGTCTCTATGGGCAAAACTGCTTCACAACCATATACTAACAAGAACAGAGTTTGTCCCATAGCAGTGCTTGTTGTAGTTTTGTATCCCCATGAGGCAAAAGGGAGATATTCAGACCAGTCTTTATACGTCTTCACCATCTTAGAGAGAATCTTCTTTATATTCTTATTAGCCACTTCAACTGCACCATTAGCCTGAGGTCAATATGGTGAGGACTTATAATGCTCAATCTTGTATCTTTATAATAATTCAATCGTTTCTGCTTGGAACTGAATGCCATTGTCTGTCACAACATGGTGTGGGATCCCATATCTAAAAATGAGATTCTTCTTAATAAACCTTGCTATCTATCTAGCCTTTACAATACCAAAGGATTCTGCTTCTATCCATCTAGAGAAGTAGTCAATTGCAACTAGTATATATTTGTGCCTATTCAAAGTAGTTGGTTTTACTTCCATTATTATGTCTATTCCCCAAGCTGCAAAAGGCCACAGAGATGTTAAACTATTTAGCACTGTAGGGGGAAGATGATTGAGGTTAACATATACTTGACACTAATGACATTCTCTCACTACTTGAATACAGTCCCTTTCTATGCTCATCTAGTAATACCCTTACCGAATCATTTTCTTTGCCAGAATCATCCCATTCATGTGAGATCCACAAACCCCTGTATGAATCTCTCTCATTGCCTGTTCTGCTTCATCTTTCTTGAGACATCTCAACTGTATTCCATTCGGTATCCTTCTGTATAGTATCCCATCATGACTTGTATAATGGTGTGCAAGAACATTAAGAGCATATCTTTCTTTGGAAGTTGCTTCATCTAGGTATCTCTTTTCTTTAATAAATTTTTGGATGTTGTAAAACCATGACTTTTCTTCCGACCCTATCTGAATACTCATGACCTGTTCTTCACCATAACATGGAGCTTTTATTTTCATTATCACTAAAGGCTTCATCATCAATCCCGTCGGTTTATACCACATTGAAAAAAGTATTGCTAAGGCATCCGCCATTTGATTCTCATCTCTTAGTAAATGCATGAAGAGACATTTAGTGAAATCCTCAATAGCTTTTTCCAATAGTGAATGTAAGGTTTCAACCTCTCTTCTTTCACTTCCCACTCCTTATTAGCCTGACTAATGACTAACATGGAATCTCCATAAACTAGTAGGTCTTTATCTCCAACTGCTAGCGCTACTTCCATGTCATAGATACATGCCTCGTACTTAGCCATGTTGTTTGTAACCTTGAAGTCTAATTTCTTAGCCATTGGGATGGTTTTTCCTCCTGGTGTAACAAGAATTACTCCTAGCCCTACTCCTCTATTATTCACAGCTCCATCAAAATAAAGTTTCCATTCACGTTGTTCTATTACTACTAAGTTCTCATCCAAAAACTCTAGATTCCATTGCTTATTTCCTTTGATTGCATTCTAGAAATTCTGCTACTGCTCTTCCTTTGATGACCTTTATAATGACGTACTCTTTATCAAAATCAGTCAAAAGTACCGGCCATCAAGACATCTTTCCAGTCAAGGTTGTGCTTGAAATAAGTATCTCAAAGGATGTATCTTTAGAATAGCTTGTACTTTGTAAGACTTAAAATAATGCCTTAGCTTCTTTGTAGCTCAGATCATTATCAAACATGTATCGTAGTTTTCTTCATATAGTAGGAACTTTTTACGAAGATAATACACTATGTACTCCAACCCTTCAGGTCCTTCTTGTGCTAGCATTTCCCCCATTGTCTTTTCTTCTAAATCCAAATACAAGATTAAGGGCTTACCTTGCCTTGGTTGTCTCAACATGGGTGGGTTAGTAAGGTATTCCTTAATCTTATCAAAGGCTTTTTGACCTACTTCATTCCATTCCACTAGCTAATTCTTCCTCAAGAGCTTAAAGATCAAGTCATAGACCATGTCAGTCTCGTAATAAACCTATCGATGTACTGTAATTTTCCAATAAACCCTCACACTTCCTTCTCTGTTCTTGGTGTTGGCATTTGCTGGATGGCTTTGATCTTTTCTGGATCAACTTTTATTCCTCTATTGCTAATTATGTGCCCTAATAACTTTCCAGAAGTTACCCCAAAGATGCATTTCTTCAAATTAAGCCTTAGATTATGTCTTTCTATTCTTGCTAGGAACTTATCCAAAGCCTCAAAGTGTCCCTCTCTTATTTCTGACTTAACCATCATATCATTGACATACACTTCCACTTCCATATGCATCATATCATGAAATAAGGTAATGGCCACTCTTTGATAAGTTGTTCGTGCACTCTTTAACCCAAAGGGCATCGCCTTATAGTAATATGTTCCCCATTCTATGATGAAAGTAGTTTTGATATTGTCTATAACTGCTATTGTTATCTGATTATAGCCTAAGAACCCATCCATAAATGAGTACATCATGCTAGATGCTGCACTATCAACAATTACATCAATATAGGATAAAGGAAAATCATCCTTTGGACATGCCTTATTTAAATCCCTGAAGTCTACACACATTCAAAATTTTCCATCTTTCTTAGGAACTGGTACTATATTTGCCAATCATTGACGGTATTCCACCACTTCCAGAAAATTAGCTTGGATTTGCTTAGCGATTTCTTCCCTTATCTTTTTTATCCACTTTGGCCTTAATGTATAAAGTTTGTGCTTAATAGGTTTAGCTTTAGGATATATTGGAATGTGATGCTTCATGATTCCTCCTCATAGGACCAAGAAAATACTACCTTTCTTTTTGTTAATATTCTCTTAAATTTTTCTCTCTCTTTGGAGTTAAATCATGTGATATAGAAATGTGTTTTGGCTTTTCATTTGTGCCCATGTTTAATAAATCTAATTGAATAGAATTAATGTCAAACATGCATGAATGATCATTATTAAAATGCACAAGACCATTAGAATCAACATCACATAAGTAAGCTAAACCAGAATTTATATCATTGACCATAAGAAAAATAGATTTTTCATCCTCAAATAAATTAAACATTATTACATCAGTTTCTTTATAAAAAACATCACTAAAACTATTATTAATAATACTAACTAACTCCTATGGTGTTTCTTCATTAGGTGGCAGACAAAGTAGTTCTTTAATTTTCTTAACTTTTATCTTTTTAGCAACTATCTTCATCACCTTGTCGTTGTTGTCTTGCACTAGCCTCTCAACTATCTATTTCTTGAAAATCTCAAATCCAGGGATATCCACACTAACTACTTGGACAAGCTCTTTTTCACCTAAGTAGAACTTCTCCTTCTTTTGTTTGATAAAGTTATCCTTTAGTGGTCCCACATTCCTTAGGAGGTTATTCTAATTGGAAAAACCTTCTTTTTTCCCTTTTGATGCGAAATCCAACTCCAGTATATCCTAATCCTCTTGTATCATCTTAGGTTTTGAAATCTAGTAATTCTAGGCTGCCTTGATCATCTTTTTCTAGTCCTTGTCCCGATCGGTAATTCATCTTCTTAATCATGCTCATAACCCTTGGATCCATCACAATTCCATCTGAGATCATGGCTATTTAGAAACTAGGAGAAGTAACTACCTGCTTCTGACTATCCATAACTGCGGACACAGTCTTGGCCATACTCACATTTAAATTTACAACTTCCCCCTCATGTAGGATTTTCACCTTTTGATGCACAGTTGAAGGCACTCCTCCAAAAACATTATACAAAGGCCTACCCAAAAAAGGGCATAAGTAACAGGAATATCTAGCATAGTGAATTCCACCATTGCTTCTATAGGCCCAATCTTCGCAGGAGCCATAAATGATCCCTCTAGATTCCTTGTGCTATCATCATAAGCTTTTATTACTAGCTCTGATTTTGCCAAATCCTTCACCTTCACTCTTAGATTAGGTAAGATCTATAGCGGGTAAACATTCATCACAGACCCATCATCCACCATTACATAATTGATCCTTTTCCCTCTCACTTCAGTTGGAATGAACAAAGCTTTATTATGATTCCTTCCTTCCATAGGTAGATCCTCATCAGAGGTGCTTTTTCTTAGTAAACTTGGCCACCATTTCTTTAGGGGTAGTATTAGTTTCGATATTCATCTTAGCTAGGGCCTTAACCAGAGCCTTTCTACGGCTACTTGAGTGTATCAAGAGCTCCTAAATGCTTACATTTGCTTTTGCTTTCTTAAGTTGTTCAAGAATTAGGTCATTGCCATGTTCATCTAAGTGTTCTCCTTAAACAGCTTCTTCTCTCTCTATAGTTTTCTCTGCTAGTTTATAACCTTTCCTACTTTTGGTAACATGGATGACTTCAAAATTATCAACCCATACATTATATCCTTCAATGCCTTCCTCATCAGAATTGTACCAAATGTCAATGACCCCAACAGTTTTATCCTTCTTTCCATCCTTTTATACCTCAACCATGCATTTTTCCTTCTTGACTAGCAGCTTTTCATCATCAAACTCATCACCCCATCCTGTAGGCTCGATTGTATCAATGGATATGTTAAAAGGTGGTTTAGAGTAAAACACCTTATAATGAAACTTGCCTAAGGGCTAACCTAGCAAGTCTTATACTTTTTCCACATATTTACTAGCGCTAGGAGACTTCTCATTAGTTTTAAGGTTTAGATCCTCAAAAGAGTTTAGCACTTCTTCCTCACTTACTCCTGAGTTGATCATCATAATAAGTAGGGGTGGCATGTTTTAGTAATTTGGGAAAGGATTATTTTGGGTATTTGGATTCAGATTTGATTTCTCAGGGTCTATGCTTTTTCTAGAGTCTATGAGGTTTTGGATTTCATGTTTGACACAGATGCAAGAGTCAGTAGAATGGCCAACAACTTGATGAAACTTACAATAACTATTTGGGTCAAAGCTAGGGAGATTTGAGTTTAGTGGTCTATAGGGGGTTAAGGGTCTAAGGAGGCCTTTTTGGATGAGATGGTCTAGAACTTTGGATAAGGGATGGTTGAAATTTGAGAATCTCCTGGGTTGTTGGATAGCATGAACTCTTATAACTCGATTAGTATTTCCTTGTTGCATGCCCCCAGTTGGGTAATTTCTCACTCCAGTGTTCCTAATGACCTTCTTTTTTTTATTTTTAATCTTTTTAGCTTGTAACCCATCATCATAAAGGTCTACAAACTTCTTAAGATTCATCATCTACAACCTTTCAACCGGATTAGGTGACACATTTTGAACTATCATCCTAACCTGATCCTTCTTAGCCAATTTGTTCCTCATCAATCCCACCTTATTCATGAACCTAGTTAGAAAATCTAAGAATGACTCATTGGGCTTCTGCTTGGTCAATTCTAGATCCCTGATGGACACGTCGAGCCTAGTATTATAGTCATATTGCTTTAGAAAAGCAGTGCACAACTCTCTCCAGTATGCACAGATAGACTTCTCTAACCCATGATACTAATTAACAGTCATACCCTTTAAGGATAGTACAAATAGCTTAGTAACCACAAACAAAGGAGCCTTAGTGGTGCTTATGGTAGTGGTGTATTGACTAAGGTGAATCATCGAATCCCCAGTACTATTAAACTTCTACAGCTGTGGCATCTTGAATTTCTCAAGTAACTTGTCCTCCTCAAATTGCATCACATCATCAAAGTCAAATGAGTATCCAATGCCCTATCCTCTCATCAACTCCTCCATCTTAGACATCTTCTGAGCCAGAACCTTCATCTGCTTGGATTCCAACTCTTAAACTTACTCAAGTGATTCCCTTTTTGCCTTTTTAACCATATAACTCTCAACATCCTCGAATTTCATTTCCCTAGCAGGTATGTTCCTAGCAGCATTGTCATTAGTAGCGGGTGGTGTACCCACAACAAGTGGATTGGCTGTAACAGGAGGTGCAGCAGCAGCAAGTAATGGCATCAATCCAGCCAAATTCTATCATAAATCATCTTGCATCATCACTCTTATATCATCCATCAATGTTCCTTTGGCATCCTCTAGGGTCTAATTTCCTCTTTCTTGTTGTTCCATTTTTTTTCTTGTTTAGCTAGAGCTTGTGTAGCTTCTAGGTAGAGTGGATTTATAGGACTCCTTTCCAATCTATTAAGGATCTCTTTCATAATTGATTATAGACTCAAATTGGTTCTCACTATTCTACCACCCTTTCGACTCCAAACATAGGAAGACCCAGATGAATCTATAATGGCCAAAAGATAAAATGTTAGTATGATGCATGAGATGCATATATGCATGATGCACGTGCTATACAACAAGTAGCAAGTAACAAGTCAAATTAGGTATACATAGATCCTTCCAACCTTATTCCTCCCACACACATATTCAATGGTGAGTCTCTTTTCTTAGGATTTTTGGTCTTAGCCTTAATATCAATAAGGGATATCAAGAACTGATGCACATGCCAAGTCTCTTAAAGCAATAAAACATAAAAACAGTATTTCTAGGTATAAAATATTAGCCCACTCTTTATTAACCCAAACGAGCTTCTAAAGTATGGGCTTAGGCCTTTATAGATAAAAATAGTTTATCACACCATTCACAAGAAATTTGGGTAGACCCTAAGGGAAATAACTAAGCCATTATATGTGGTTAAGGTCCAGTAAAAAGGTCAAGGTTCCCTTAGCATGATGCCCTCCTTTTGGACTTAAGTTACAGGCCAAGGTCAAAAGGGCCTGGCATCCTTTGCAAACTCAAGAGAAAACTACCCCTCTTAAGGACTTGGGTTACAAGCTCTAGTCAGATGAGCCTGGAAATCTCTCTTGGACCGAGTTAAGGCTAAGAGCAATGGTTAGCCAATCTATAACTCCATGAAGCTAGTGGAATCATGGAATCATAAACTAATATTATCGGCTAATAGGGACATGCAAAATGAATGCAAGATTAAAATAATAATTAATAAAATAATTCTAAAGAACACAAGTAGAATCAGTATCTCTTATCCCCAGTGGAGTCGCCACTGTAGACAGCGGGGTTTAGCGTGCATCCAAGATTTTAGCATTCCTGACACTGTTTGAGCTCAGGGCTCTAAAGAACACACTGACCACTATCACAAAGACATGGCATGGAGATGAGGAGTCACCACCCAGGGTAATAATTAGGATAAATTGAAAAGGTGGTACTCAATTCCTTAAAAGAAAGCTAGTACCACAACAAGGAGATTCTAGATACAGAATACCAACTTCTTTCAGTCTCGTGTTCTTTTAGAATTACTTTATGAATTATTATTTTATCCTCTATTTACATGCAATTTCATATAAACCTTTATTTTAGCAATTAACTCTAAGGAAAAATAGTCATGAAATATATAAGTAAATAATGCATTCATCACAATCCCTAAGTTAGTTTGATCTACATTAATTTTAATTAATCTACATGTTTTAATTTACAAGTTGTCAATTAACAAAAGAAAAGAATCCAGAATGGTCTTTCTAAGAAAAATCAACCAAAATCAATTTGGGGTAGAGAAAAATATTAATCAATAAAAACTATGAATAAAATATACCGCTACCCTAAAAGTCCCCCCTCTAGGATCTAAATCATCCTTTTTATAGCAAAACCACATAGAAAACCCTAGTTTCTGTTTCTACAGGATTTTACTCCTAAAAGGATTTCATTTCTTTAAAAATTAGATAAATACAAAAAATATAATTTTAAGAAAATTTTTGGAACAATCAGAATACAGAAAAAAGCCTTTTATATTTTCTAAAAAATCTAAAAAAAAATATACAGAATAGGTCTAATTCCAACTAGAATTGCATAATTCTTATCAAAATTACACAATTCTAATTAGAATTAGTGTAATTCTGATTGGAATTACATAATTCCAATCAGAATTACATAATTCCAATTGGAATTATAGAATTCCAACCACTTTTTTTAACTTTTAATTATAAAAAGACTCCTTAAAGAATTTAATTTTCGCAATTAGGCCCTAAAAATGTTACAATTTAGTCCTTGAAAACATTAAATCCTTTCTTTGAAAAAAATGCAATCGAACCCCTAAAGTTCCAAAGTTTAAGTATCGAAGACTTATTCATGACATTTTCATCATTGGAGTCCTTTGTCGCATTCATAACTCATCATCCCGAAATTGGGTGCTTACAGTTGCCCCATTTTATCGTTGTTTGCTTAACAAATTACGGTAAAGAAAACTAGCACTCAGTTTCTAAATTGAAAGATAAGATACTTACCTGCGCTCTCTGAAGCTTTTGCTTATGAATTTGCTATACTTGGGCATACAAAATTGATTTAAAATGACACATCATACTTGGTTGTATGATGTTGATTATACTCAGACACATAATCTTAAGTGAAAGAAACTCATTGCACTTGGTCGTATAATGTTGACTATACTCAGATGTATAGTCTGAATTAAAAAGTTATAACACACTCGGTCGTATGATGCTGAAAATACATTGTACTCAGTCATACAATGCCGACTACACTTGGTCATATAGTCTTGATCAAAAATACATTATACTCGGTCTTACAATGCTTACTATACTCGGACGTATAGTCTGTATTGAAAATAAACATCATACTCAGTCGTATAATGCCAATTATACTTGGTCGTATAATCTAATTAGAAGAATACTGTGTACTTGGTTGTACAATGATGACTACACTCGGACGTATAGCCTGTATTGAAAAGAAATATCATACTCGATCATATGATGTCGATTATACTCAGTTGTATAATTTGATTGGAAGAGTACATTGTACTCAATCATACAATGCTGACTATACTCAGTTGTATTGTATGGATTGAAAATACTTGTACTCGATCGCATAATGTTGATTATACTACTAACAAATTTAATAATTCATTAAATTATTAAATTAGGAAACATTACAATTTATGACTAAATTACAAGGAAAAGAATGGACTTAAATGCAAACCAAAAGCTAAAGGACCTATGCTATCTAAGTTCATTCTTGATGAATAAGTTCTTAGCCAGGACAAACATGACACAATCTGAAAGAGTTTCAGTGCTAGAAAGTTGTTTTTAGTATTCATCATGTTTTATCAAAAATTAATACTTGAGATGAGGACATATGATGTAACTATTAGAGTTTGACTAAAGCATGACTCTAGGTTATATTAGGATCTTCTAATGAAGGGATTTTAATGCACAGTAATTATGACCATAAGGGTTAGTGTGAATCAATACATGAATTCATTTCTAATTGGGTAGTTATGATATCGATTCTAGGGGTCACTCACAACTTATGAGAACTAAATGTGTATAATTGGGATTTTTACATTTAGACATGAAAGGATTTTCAAATAATGTCAAGTGTTGATGTTATCTTCTCATTGCCAATTAGACATGAACCTAGTAAGTCACACATAAAAGAGTTTCACCAAATCACCATCAATATTAATCTAATTATTAACTAAAGCATTTAATCAAATAATTAAGATTAATGGAATTGGATTTATCCTTTAAGCAATGATTCTAGCATATAATGAAATCCAATTTAAATAAAGGGTTTAATTATTAATTTATACTTAATTAATATGAGATATTAATTAAGGTATTAAATTAATAATATATGTTATTTCTAATTAGGCTTGGATTAATGGCCCAAGTTGTTTGGGCCTTGGCCCAAAAGGGTTTTGGACCAAAGATTAATTAAAGATGTTAAGAAAGCCCATGGACCTCATTTAAGCCCATTTTTTGTATGGATTAGGCTTGGGCTAAGTGTTGGCCCAATTAACAAGCCCAAATCCACATGAACATGACTTTGTCAAAAAATTTCATGATAGGCATGCCTTATCCTTTATGTGTATAATGTTGACTATGGGCATAATAAATATTAAGCTTGGCTTATTAGGCTTGTCATGTTAGTCACACATTATCACTTAAGTGTAAAATGTTGACCATGGCAAATTTGTCATGTTAGACACACATTATCTCTTACGTGTATAAATTTGATTAAAGCAAATATAAGAATTAAGTTATATGATTAAGTGTAGAGAATTTATATTGACATATAAATGAGATGTATTAATTCTCAATATAATTCTTGGTGCACTAGATAATTATACAAGTTGTATATTTGTCATGATGAGTTGTACACTCATCATGTGATAAGGTTTTGCTTTCTCTACTTATATATACATAACCTAAGATATGTTTCTAGGGTTAGAGAAATTTTTGCATAGAGACCTCAAAATAAAGAGAAATAACATACACCAAAAATAAACCCAAAGTATTATTGCTAAAGCATTAAGCTAGTGCAAGTTTCTAAGGGTCAATAGAGAGAGCACTAGCTACTAAGCTCCATCTAAGCAAGAAGGTGATTGGTGAAACTTGGGTGTTTCAAGCTAGAGGCCTAACACTTGGGGGCTAAGCATTTGATTTAAGAGCTGAACCACATAATTCAAAGCTTGTAGAATACTTGTGGCTACATTAAACTTAGGAGATTATAAGTATTCTTAAACTTGGACTTCATAGTTTGTTGTTTTATATATTGATGTATATTTTAGCTATGTGTAAAATGAAAAATGGATCTATAGGAATGGAAATCTTTATATGATAAAGGGTTATGTAAGGAAATTTTTTGAAATTTCCTTTCTGTTACTCCATTTTGTTGTAGTGTATTAGGACAAGTTAGCTACCGACATATCTTGCAATCTTATAAATACTTTAAGAACTCATGTGAAGTATATTTGCCCCTATTATTAGTATGAAGGCAACAAATCCTTTTTTTAACATCTTTTTTAACTATCTCTTTAAACTCTTTAAACTTGCTTAAAGCTTCAAATTTTTCCTTCATAAAGTGCACCCATACGTACCTTGAATAGTTATCAATGAAAGTTATCATATATCGAAAGCCAGTTATGGATGGTTTTTTCACAAGGCTAAATAAATCTAAGTGAATTAGCTCAAGAGGCTCCTGTACACGGTACTCAAAATCTTCATATAGAAGTTGGTGTGCTTTTCTATACTGGCATCCAGCACACACAGTTTCATCTCGAACATCAAGTTAAGGAAGTCCCTTGAGAATAGATTTCTTCATCATCATTTTAACTTATAATAATTCACATGTCCCAGGTGTGCATGTCACATGTCAACTATCTCATTCCTTATAGTCTTGTTTACATAAGCCATTTTTGCTGACATTACATAAACAGACTCTAGCTTTCATCCCTTCAGAACTGGTGTGCCTATAATTATTAGACTTTTATAAACCTTTACATTTTCAAGCCCAAACAACACATAATCTCCCAAGGATGTCAATTGTGGCACCGATATCAAGTTCTTCTTCATCCCAGGTATATGGAATACAATATTCAACTGCACCCTTCTCGTATTGTATTGAGGCACTACCATCGTCTTACCAATGTAAGCAATGGGTAGCCTTGAGTTATTTGTTATGATAATAACTTGCTTCCCCTTGTATTTTGACATGCTTGAAAGTTTTCCTTTATCTTCTATCATATGGTTGGAGCACCCAGAATCTACTATCCAATCATTATTATAGTTAATGGATTTATCACTTCTAGTGATAAACGCTTGCTCCTTTTTTATGACAGATGGTATAGCCTGACTAGACTTGCTTGTGATTGTCTCTAAAATGGCACATGAAGCTTGAAAATCCCATTCATCTTCACTTTCAATTTGGGACTAGGAGGATAACGCAACACTTCCTTTGGCTCTCCTATACTAACAGTCTGAAGCATAGTGGCCTCATTTGCCACAGTTGTAACACCGATCACTCTTACAATGACTTGCTTTGTCCTCCAATTGGCGTTTGTGATGAGCTCCCCTTGTTGCCAACTACTTCCTTGTTGACATTTTTTTCATCCTTCCTACTTCGGCTTGTCTCTAAAGTTTGTTCTTACAGCCTTCCAATCTTTACCCCTTTTATTACTAAAAAGGGCTTTCTCATCTTTTTTTATTAAGACTTTAGCCATTTGCTTATTTAAAGCCTCTTCATTAGCTAATACATTCTCTAACTCATTTAGAGCTAGCTCCTTAACCTATCCATAAGTTGTTATGACAAGTGCATTAAACTCAATACACAACCCATGGATTATGATCCTCCTCATCTTTGTCTCCTTTTATTTTAAGGATCTAATTTTGAAATTTCTTGACATAAAGCTTTAACTTTAGTGAAATATTCACTCACCGTCATGTCTTACTATTAGATTGATAATAACTTGTTCTCGAGTTAATAGAGCTTGGCATTATTCATCCGAGCAAATAATCTTGTAAGAATGTCCCAAGCCTCTTTAGGTATCTTTGTTTCCTTAATGTGCTCCAACAAATCATCCTCCATAAATATGGACAAAGCATACATTGCTTTTTCAACCCTAACCTTCCACTTCTTAAGATCATCTTAACTTGTTGGAGGTGAGGTCTCACTACCTCTAACAATCTTCTACAAATCTTGACTTAGCAAGTAAAATTGCATATGAGTACTCCAATTGATATAATTATTATTATTAAGTTCTTAAGATTAATTCATTATTGCAATCCCTATACAAGACTTAGCCAAAATATATGATTACGAAAGCAAAAAATAATCAAATACAATATAGAAAAGGGAAGAGAAAAGATTGAATGAATAAAACCCTTCTACTATGTCTTCTAAAAGTTGCTTAATAGTGAATGATCTTTCTTTGCTTATTGACTTTGTCTTCTTTAAGTTGATCTTCAAAAACTAGAACTAAGTCTAAGTAATAATAATTGTTCTATTTAGTAATTATAATAACCCTAATAATCCATCTTATCCTAAAGATCATAAATTATGTATATACAGACCTTAGAGTTGGTTACAAGGGATCAAAATCCTTTTAGAATTAGAAAGTTACCCTTTGACATGAAAAGTCATAACCCTATACAGATATAACAACTTCAAGGGCATTTTTTTCCATCTAAATGACATTATCTTCATAAAGTATCTTTATAAAAATTGTAACACTTTGAGTTATCTTTATAACATAACTTAAATCACCTCATTTAGATGTCTTTAGAGAAAGTTATGACCAAAATACAAAAACTAGACAAAGTTAGAGAACTGCAACTCTTTATACTGACTCGACATAGCAAGCCCTATGTGATGACTCATCATAGGGTGACGACTCGGCATGAAAACTCTCTATGATGACTCGATCCCATGGTGATGACTTGGCATATCTTCTAACTTGCTTCCTTTAGCTTCACAAGCTTCATATTTCATTCTAGAAAGTCCAAAGTTCTTCTATATACCAATCAAGCCTAAAAACATGTATAAAACACACAAACAAACATAACAGACACTTGTGAATAAAAATAACATTTGCATAATCAAATAAACACAAAAACATAATAAAAATCAAATGAAATAACAGCTAAAATATCCTAAATAACTATGCATATTTGCATTGTATTAAACTCCCCCACACGTAGACCTTGCTTGCCCTTAAGCAAGATAAGATCTAATATGAAAAAACTAAAAAAATTTCATCTTCTCCAAAATAAATGTAGTCATCTTAGCAAATCATTTTAATTCTGAAAAAGGTTAGAAAGGGATGAATTAATAATTACACTTCCAATGCTCAACAATGATAAAACAATCAAGCTTCATAGCACAAGAAATAAATTTACCAATTTATCTCAATTTAATAAGAATAAAATCAAGAATACATAGTCAAAGTTCTAACCAAGCTACTTAACCAAAATAGTCATTCTTCAAACTTAGGAATTCTAGAGACAGAAGCAACCTTAAGATAATGTTAAGCACACATAGCAACTTACTTTTCTCATGGCATTTTTAGACATTTTTATTCATGAGCATATCTATTAGATGTATTCTTTTTGAATGAATACAAATGAGGAACAAACACAAATGCACACAACTTACTCAAAATAAATCTACTTGTGACATTATACATCTCTTTATGAATGAATGCAACTGAGGAGCATACTCAATCACACACAACTTACTCAAGATGCATCACATCACAAGTATTAAATATATTTTTCTTTTTTTCTTTTTTCTTTTCTTTTTTCTAAAAGAGAAATTTCCTCATCCATTATTGAAAAGCAAATTTCATATGTATTATAGCTATAGTTTCCCTAAGGCTACCTAAGTCTCTAAGAAAACCTAAGCTTAAATCCTTATTACCTTAGCCTTAAGCATAGTTAGCAAGTTGACTAAAACATTCATAAAATTTTGAAAATAATAAAAATAGATAAAAAGAAAAACTTATGACTTGTACTAAATGAAACTTAAAATTTTTATCAATTGAGCACAAAAGCTAATTATCAATTTAGAAAACGTAATCTCAATTAAAAACCAAAAAGATTTATAAGATAAATACTTATTAAAATATCAAAGAAGAATGAAATGTATGATAGATCCAAATATAGCAAAATGCACTAAATGAACACCTAAACATGCAAGAAAATTAAAGCATAAACACATATAGTATCCCAAATATTTATGAAAAATATACTAATAATAAACTACTAATATCCTAATTATATCCCTTCCCTCATACGTAAAAGCATACATTGTCCCCAATGTGATAAAAACAATGTAAGGAAAGGAAAGTAATACTACCCTAGTCATCGATTAGGGTAGGAGGTGGAGACTTGATTGGATATCATTACAATCCTCATATAAGACTTAGCCAAAATACATGATTAAGAAAGCAAACAATAATCAAATACAACATAGAAAAGGGAAAGAAAAGATTGAATGAATAAAACCCTTCTACTATATCTTCTAAAAGTTTCTTGATCGTGAATGATCTTCCTTTGCTTCTTGGCTTTGTCTTCTTTAAGTTGATCTTCAAAAACTAGAACTAAATCTAAGTAATAATAATTGTTCTATCTAGTAATGATAATAATCCTTCTTATCCTATAGATCATAAATGATGTATATTTAGACTTTGGAGGTGGTTACAAGGGATCAAAATTCATTTAGAATTGGAAAGGTACCCTTTGACATGAAAAGTCACAACCCTATGAAGATATAGTAACTTCAAGGGCATTTTTTTCATTTAAATGATGTTATCTTCAGAAATTCTCTTCATAAAAGTTATAACTCTTTGAGTTATATTTACAATGTAACTTGAATCACCTTATTTGGATGTCTATAAAGAAAGTTATAACTAAAATACAAAAACTGCGCAAAGCAAGAGAACTGCAACTCTTCGAATTGACTCAGCATAGCAAGCCCTCTATGATGACTCATCAAGGGGTGATGACTCGGCATGAAAAATCTTTGTGACAACTAGATCCCACGGTGATGACTCGGCACAGCTTCTAACTTGCTTCCTTTAGCTTCACAAGCTTCATATGTCATTCTAGAAAGTCCAAAGTTCTTTCCATTTACCAATCAAGCCTAAAAACATGTATAAAACACACAAATAAACATAAAAGACACTTAGGAATAAAAATAACATTTGTATAATAAAATAAAAAAACATAACAAAAATCAAATGAAATAATAGCTAAACTACCCTAAATAACTATGCATATTTCAATTGTATCACTAAGCAGGCAATAACAAAGGAGAAAGAGTAATAGCTTGTTGGAAGCATCTAGAGAGGGGTAAATAAAAAGGTACTAAATAAGAAGGAATAGCAATTGAACTATCATACTCTAACAATACCATTAACCAATTCTAGTAGCAGGATAGTAATTTCATCAAATGGAGTAGTGTTAATAGGCTTTTCTGATCTTCAGGAAGCACAAAATCCAAATCCATCAAACCGAGGATAAGTTCTATATTAAGTTTCCAATCCATCCAATTCTTGAAATCCAAATCATCAAAGAATTAGCATGGTAGAATACATATCCAATGCTACTGTACTACTAGCTACCATTCAAAGATAACATATGAAAGAAATAAGAACATGAAGCAACACGTTGAATCCAAAATCTTGATCAATAGATTTTGCTTTATGAATTTTATCCTAAGAACAAATCATTTTCTAGAGTGAACTCTTGTATAAAGATTATTAAGGACTCTATATCACACCAAAAGAAGCTTATCACATAAAGGTTTAGACTTCACATATTCTAAATTAAGATGCCCATTTCCCAATTTTAGATATTATCTAAAGCAGACTTGTAAGCACCCAATTTCATGATGCAATTGTGTACAATTGTGACATAAGCCCCTATGATGAAATTCATTCAAAAATTGAAGTTAGTTGTCGATTTTTCTAGACTTTAAGGACTAAATTGCAATATTTTTTAGGGTTTAATTACAAATAAGTCAAACTTTCAAGGGTCTTTTGGTAATTAAAAGTCAATTGCAATTGATGATGTTCCTACCACTTATGATGAAGCAGTCCAAAGTTTAGAACATGAAAAGTGGATGATCGCCATGAATTAAGAAATGCAATCCCTTTAAAAGAATCAAACATGGAAACTAGCTAGTCTTCTAAAGGGAAAGAAGGTGATTGGGTGCAAATGGGTATATGCAAAGAAAGAAGGATTTCCTGACAAAGATAATGTTCACTACAAAGCAAGATTGGTGACTAAAGGCTATGCACAGACGAAGGGAATTTATTATAATGAAGTATTTTCTCTAGTTATAAAGCATTCCTCTATCAGAGTTTTATTGGCTTTGGTAACACAGTTGGATTTAGAAATAGTTCATATGGATGTAAAAACTGCATTTTTACATGGAGACTTGGATGAGGAAATCTACATGACTCAACCACATGGATTCAAAGTTGCTAGTAGAGAGACGATGGTATGCAAATTACAAAAATCATTGTATGGATTGAAGCAATCTCCAAGGCAGTGGTACAAGCGATTTGATAGGTTTATGATGCGGAAAAAGTACACGAGAAGCAAATATAAACATTGTGTGTATTTGCGCAAGCTACAAGATGGATCCTATATACATCTTCTTCTTTATGTTGATGATATGTTGGTAGCTTCCAAGAGTCAGATAGAGATTAAGAAATGAAAGACTTAATTGAACAGAGAGTTTAAGATGAAAGATCTTGGTGAAGCAAAGAAAATTCTCGGCATGGAAATATTCAGAGATAGGAAATTGGGAAGGCTTTATTTGTCTCAAAAAGAATATCTAAGGAAGGTACTAAAATGTTTTAGCATGAATGAAAAGTCAAAACCAGTCAGTACAATACTTGCTCCTCATTTCAAGCTTAGTGCATCCATGTCACCAAAGAATGATGCAGAATGGGAATACATGTCAAAAGTACCATATGCAAGTGTTATTGGTAGGTTGATGTATGCAATGGTATGTACAAGGCCCGATACTTCACAGGTAGTTAGGGTTATGAGTAGGTACATGCATGATCCTAGAAAGGAGCATTGGCAAGCTATGAAATGGATTCTATGGTATATTCTGAACACCATAAATATTGGTTTGGTATTTCAGCAGAATAGACAAGATGGTTAGTATGTAGTTGGGTATTGTGATTATGACTATGCTAGTGATTTGGACAAGTATTGATCAACTACTAGTTATGTGTTTACTTTTGCAAAGGCATCAGCCAGTTGGATGTCCACCTTACAATCAATAGTTGCTCTGTTTACTATAAAAGCAGAGTATATGGCAGTTACTGAGGCTATAAAGGAAGCAATTTGGCTTCAAGGGTTGCTTGATGAACTGGGAATTGAGCAGAAGCACATCAAAGTGCATTGTGAAAATTAGAGTGCTATTCATTTAGCAATGAACCAGGTTTATCATGTAAGGACGAAGCATATCGATGTTTGATATCACTTTGTATGGAGATTCTGCAAGAATGTGGAGTCACAATCCAAAAGATTCAGACTACTGAGAATCCTATTGATATGATGACAAAAGTAGTAACTGCAATCAAGTTTAAACATTGTTTAGACTTAATCAATATTGTTACAAATTGAAAGATGAAATTTACAGACACTACTAAAGGTTGGATTTAAGAGAGAATTATATGGAATTTTGCTAAAATGAAGATTTGTTGGTTTTTTGACAAAATTGCCAATCCCACATTGAAAATTTAAAAGGAATGGGAGGAGTTCTAAGGCTATAAATATACTCCTCCCCATTTGGTTATATCATCCCATAAAATTAGCCTTTTCTAATATTTAGCTATTTGTATTCTTTCTCTCTCTTTTGTAATATTTCCTCAATTAGTGAAATGTTATTTTGGTAATATCCGAGAACGTAAGCATAATTGGTCAAATCTCGTTAAATTTTGGTATTTTCTTTTATGTCTATTTAATAGTTATTGTCGGGTATAGTTGTTATTAATTATTGTGTTATTAAAATTACTTATCTTGATAAAATTATATTTAAAGAGAGTGATTTTTTAAATGGAACCATTGTGACCCCACCACTCTTTTCTGAGAATCTATCTTGGATTGATTTTTAGTATAATCGTCTATACTTTAGTCACATGTACAATAAGTTTTAATGTGAATTTACTATTATTGGTGGAAATTAACCTAAATTCTACAACTGTAAGCCTAGCTAGTTTAATTACACTATTTGCATGTGCTTTTCACTAGTAACTGTCTATGTATCCTCCGTACTCCATTTCCTTCATAATTCCCGCTGCCAACCTTGCTCCTTGTTTCGCAGGTAAAGTTTTTCAGGTCATTACATTTGCATTAGTCTAGACTCAGTCAATCCTCACTTACCCTTTTGCACAGTATATGCCAATGGAATAGGATCAATGGCAACGCCATATACTCTGAAGGGAGATAACAGGATCATACAAAGTCAGTACGTGCGAGCTGTGATTTCTTCTTTTTTTTTATAATGAATCCGACCGAGGTGGAAGTGCTGTCACAACCTTCAGGTTCAGTTGTTCAATATGCTACACATTTTAAATGTATTTTCAAGTATAAATGGCATAATAATTTCCTAAATTACATTAATTTTCGTTTTTGACCTATTTTTTTAATTCGTATAAATATACTGCATGAAAAATAATTTTATTTTTATTCTAAAAAATTGTAATTATTTTTTTGGTTAAAACATACAATTTTTGTATTTGAAATGATTAACTATTAAAAAACTTAAATTCATTAAATATAATATAATCAAAATGTAAAACATATGTATTATATATGTATAATAAATTTTCATTAATTATAATATATCCAAAATGTAAGAATTTAAAAAATAAAATAAAATCATCATTTGCGCTGGATTATTGGGCACAAACAAATTAGAAGAGAGTGATTATTTTTATCAATAAGATGAAAAGTTTTGCTCTCCAGATTTATTATATTTAGAATATAAATAATATAGTAAATTTTCTTTATGTTAATATCTCTTTTATTGGTAAATTTTTTAATTATCCCAAATATCAATTTTTTTTAAATAAGCAGAATTTTTTCCAATTAAAATCAAATATAGAATTTATATTTTTTATTATACATGGAATTCTTAATTATCATATTTATGATAACTTTATATTTTTTTAAGTATTAAAAACTATTTTTAGAAAAATTATAATTAAAAAAAGAGTTTAAAATTTTATCTAAAATTTTAAATTTATATATAAATTATTACATAATTTTGGTGGATTGATTTAAGTTCATTTTCTATCACAAATTTGTCTTAAAATTATGATGGATTTCTGTCACTAATCCCTCACAATTATGCGATGGAATTTTGTCACTATTCCATCACAATATTGTGATGGATTTCTATCACTAATCTCTCACAATTTTGTGATGGAATTATGTACTATTCCGTCACAATTTTGTGATGGAAAACACCTTTTCGTTGATATAAATTTAGTGACAAAAACTATTGTCATCACAAAATTGTGATAAATTACTGTTACAATCACAATTTCGTGACGGAAATGTCTTTTTATTGTCATTAAATTTTTAATTCTGTCATAAAATTTAGTAAAAACTAATATTTTGACGACAAGAATTCCATCGTAAATCTGTCACTAAATTTGATTTGTGATGGAATTATGATCGAAATTTCTGTCATTATTTTGTGAAGCTTTATGGTTAGCAATGATACTTGCCAACTTGTCCAACTTGTTTGGATAATTCTAGAAATAAACAATTCTAATAATTATAGATAATCCTAGACAATTATAAAGAAAGTAAGTTGGTGCACTTACTCAATAGTCCGTAGCATTTGATAACCATTTTATGCATTTCAAAAATTAGCACATTGCGTGCTTATATTATATTTTTAGCCCTATGGAAAAGGAGGTAGTAGTACACAGCTTCAATTCTTATTAGAAATTCTAGACAACGTATCACACGCAATTTAGTTGTTTAATTGCTTTATATTTTATTCAGTGATTTGACAAATTTAAAAATATATGCTCCAATGAATTACTGGATTAGTCATATAAAAAAAATCCTACTAGATAATCAAGTTATTTCCTACACTTTAATAAACAATTATGGAACATATTTTAAGATTGTGTTTGATAAAAATAAATTTCATAAAATTTTATAAAATTTATTTACATATATATGTTTAATTTAAATAAATATTTTGTAAAAATTTATTTCTAATTTTAAATTTATAAAATTGGAAAACTGAAATAATTAAATTAAATTTTATTAAAATGGTTGAACTTCTAAATGAATTTTACAACTTTTAAATCTATATTTTCAAATGATTAAAATTCTCTCACTATTTTTATTTTCAAAAATAATTTTTTTTATCGCTCTTTATCTCTAAAATGAAAATCCCTCTCTTGGATAACTCTCTCCATTTTAGTCTGCATCCCTCTCTACAGCACCCCAAGCAATGCCTTACATTTCTTTGATGCAATCAATGTCTTCATGTGTCCCTCTCTTTCCACGTCTTATTGCGTTGGTACTTGCTTGACTGGACTCTTCAATTCATCCTTTCACTTGCGAGTATCTGTTTCTTCTTTTTCTTGTTTTGTCATCACCACCATTTTTTTTTCTTGTAACAAATGCATCAGTCACTCTTATTAGCTTACTACTAATAAAGCTATTAGAGTTGGTTTTAAAACTTAATTAAAAAATAAATATTTAAAAGAATAGTTTTAATAAAATAAATTTTTAATTTTAATTTTAAATAATCACACTTTAATGATTTAAAGTGTATAAAATATATGGATGACTAATTTGTAATAAATTTATTTTTATTATTGTAAAGAAAATTTAATATAAAAATATTTGTACATGACTCACAAAACATTCTCAACTCACACTCTTACACTTTCACACATCACAACACATGACACATTATTTTATTTTTTTCCACTAATTTTCACTCTCTATTTCCCACACACTTTCACACTCATTTGATTCTCATGCACACACCCATGCATTACTCATGCATACACCCATGCATTACTCATGCATAACACACTTGCACGCCACTAACTCATTTGACACATGCACAACATAAGCTAGCACTCTATTTATACTAGTGTAAAGTTGGTGACTAAAGACTCTAGGAGACTTCTAGGTTGGCGGTGGGGATAAATTTTCAACCAATCATAGATAGTTCTTAGCATAGACAATTCTAGACATATTAAAATATTAAATAATTAATTCTAAAGAATTATGGAGAAAGAGAGAGAGAGAGAGAGAGAGAGAGAGAGAGAGTGTGTTGGTGCACTATTCAATACTCTCCCTCAACAACTACTCTCTCTTAATATATGTTTGCTTACTATACCAAGTTGCCCTCTAAAGTTTTTGAACTTTGCACCATTAAGTCCTTTAGTGAATATGTCTGCAATTTGGTCTTCAATCTTCACGTAGTGCACCTTGTGCTCTCCACGTAGGACTTTTTCTCGCATGAAGTGATAATGCACCTCCACATGTTTGGTTCTTACATGGAACACTGGATTCTAAGTCAAGTGTATAGTTGACTGATTATCACAATATAGTTGCACAGTATGCTCAACAGGTTGATGGAGATTTTTCATTAATTGCATCAACCATGTACATTCTCGTGCTGCTGTAGATAATGCTCGATACTCCGACTCAGTACTCGATAATGACACCATCAGTTGCCTTTTGCTGCACCAAGAGATAGGTCTTAATCTAAGGTTGAACATATAACCTGTAGTTGAGTGCCTTGTATCAGGATCTTCATTATAATCAACGTCACAATATCTAACCATCTCACTTGCTCTATCCTTATGTATAAGATACCATAGTTAATGGTTCCTTTGATATATTGCAGAATTCTTCGCACAACTTCTAAATGAGGCTTCTTCAGATTCTACATAAATTGACTTACTAAACTCACTGCATATACTATATCCAGCCTTGTAAAAGTGAGATAAATTAGGTTGCTAACTAGTTGTCAGTACATGGTAGACTCCTTTAAGTCCCTTCCTTAAGCAGAGCATAGCTTTGTATTAGCCTCCACCAGTGTTGAAATAGGCTTGCACTCTAGCATCCTATACTTCTCTAAGAGGTCTTTAGTATACTTATGTTGCCATAAAAAGATTCCATCCTCCACTCGTTTGACTTATAGACCAAGAAAATGATTTAACTCTCCTAAAGCTTTCATCTTGAAGTGTATTGATAAGTTGGCTTCAATTTGATGAATCCCAATTTCGTCGTCTTTAGTAATGATCAAATTATCCACATAGATGAGAATTATTGCCAACTTTCCATCTCGAGCTCTTAGAAATAAACTAGCGTTTATTGATGTCATTGTGTAGTCGCTTTGAATTAAGAACTTTGCTATCTTCCCGTACTATGTGCTTTTGGTGCCAGCTTCAATCCATAAAGTGCCTTCTTGAGCTTGCATACATAGCCTGGGTGAGTCTTGCTTTTGAACCCCTATGGCTACTCCATGTATATTTCATGATCTAGCTCTCCATATAGGAAAGCATTTTTCACATCCATCTGCCAAAGTTTCCAATTTTTACAAACAGCCAAAGCTAATAGAACTCGTACTGTTACAATCTTTGCCACCGAATTGAATTTCTCTTTATAGTCTAATCCATATTTCTATGAGAATCCCTGAGCCACCAAATGAGCCTTGTACCTCTCTATCAATCCATCAAGATGACTCGTTATTTTATAAGCCCATTTGCAGGATATGGGTTTTACATCTTTAAACTTTGGCACCAGATCCCAAGTCTCATTTTGCTTTAGAGCATCTATTACTTCTTTCATAGCCTTCCTCCATTCCTTGCTTATGGATGCTTCGTCGTATGTTGTAGGCTCTTTTGCATTATCTTCTTCAATAATTACTGCATTAGTATATTTAGGATTATTCTTAATTTTTCTTAATGTTCTTCTCAAATGTGGCCCATTTTCTACTACATCTTCCTCCTCTTAAATCTTCTCAAGTTGGCTTGGACATGCTTCTTTCGGTGTTTGTTATGCACTATTATGTGCCATAGGGAATTTGACTTCTAGGGTGACTTGTCTTTGGTTGTTTCTTCTTCTAGTCCCTCTTCTTAAGTGCTTTCTTTATCTTCTTCTACCACTTCATTTTTTTTAATTCTCTCTTATAACTTCTCCTTAATTTTTTTTAAGTCTAGCATAACTACTTCTTGAGGGGACCACCAAGATGAAGCTTCATCAAATATCACATTTCTTGATGTATGGCATTTCCTTGTTGTAGGATCATAATAGTTCCACCCTTTTCTTTGATCATCATAAACCACAAAGATGCACCTTATCATGTTCTTATCAAACTTGCTTCATAAATGATCTGGTATGAAAACATAGCATACACAACTAAAAACTCAAAAATGACTTACATTGGATTTTATATTCCTTAGCTTTTCGAAGGGTGAAATGGATCCAAATGGTGCTAATGTAGCCTGTTGATCACATGTGCAGCTATTTTCATGCATTTTGCCCAAAATTGAGGTGGAACATTCTTTACATGTAGCATACTTCTGTA
Source organism: Mallotus nudiflorus (assembly GCA_947683625.1). Classification (NCBI taxonomy): domain Eukaryota; kingdom Viridiplantae; phylum Streptophyta; class Magnoliopsida; order Malpighiales; family Euphorbiaceae; genus Mallotus; species Mallotus nudiflorus. The sequence continues at coordinate 74,103 of CANTUR010000771.1, read as the reverse complement.
TATCTCTACAAAGTCTATTCTTCCTTTCCACTACTCCATTATATTATGGTGTATTAGGACAAGTCAGTTGCCAATATATCTTGCAATCTTGTAAATACTTTGAGAACTCATATGAAGTATATTCACCCTTATTGTTAGTACGAAGGTAACGAATCCTTCGATCAACCTCTTTTTCAACTGACTCCTTAAACTCTTTAAACTTGTATAAAGCTTTAAATTTCTCCTTCATAAAGTACACCTATACATACTTTTAGAAGTTATCAATGAAAGTTATCATATATTGAAAGCCACTTATGGATGGTTGCTTCACAGGGCCAAATACATCTGAGTGAATCAACTCAAGAGGCTCTTTTGCATGGTACTCAGAACCTTTATAAAAGTTAGTGTGCTTGTCCATACTGGCATCCAGCACATATAATGTCATCTCAAACATCAATTTAAGGAAGTACTTTGAGCATAGATTTCTTTATCATCACCTTTAACTTATAATAGTTCATGTGTCCTAAGTGTTCATGCCACAAGTCAGTTGTCTCATTCCTTCTAGTCTTATCTACATAAGCCGTTTGTGTTGACATTATGTAGAAAGACTCTAGTTTTTATCCCTCTATAACTGGTGTACTTATATTTTTAGACTTTGATAAACCTTTACATCTTCAGGCCCGAATAACACATAATCTCCTGAGGATGTTAGTTGTGGCATTGATATCAAGTTCTTCTTCATCCTAGGTACATGGAATACATTATTCAACTACACCCTTCTCACATTTTATCAAGCCACCACCATTATCTTATCAGTGTGAGCAATAGGTAGCCTTGAGTTTTTTACTGTGATAATGACTCATTCCCCCTTATATGTTGACATGCTTGAAAGTTTTTCTTTATCTCCAATCATATGGTTAGAGCACCCAGAATCTACTATCCAATCATTATTATAGTTTATGCATTTATCACTTATAATGACAAGTGCTTGCTCCTATTTTGACTCAAGTGTGACAAATGGTGTAGCCTCATTAGAGTTTTTTGTAACTGGCTATAATGGCACATGAAGTTTGAAAATCCCATTCTTCTTCACTTTTAACTTGGGACTAGGAGGATGTTGCAACATTTCCTTCAGCTCTCCTATACTAATAGTCTCGAGCATAGTGGCCTCGTTTGCCATAGTTGTAACACTGGTCATTCTTACAGCAACTTGCTTTGTCTCTAATGGATGATTGTGGGGAGCTCCCCCTTGTTTCCAACTCCTTCCTTATTGATGTTTTTATTGTCCTTTCAGCTTTGGCTTGCCTCCACTATTTTTTCTGACAGTCTTCCGATCTTTACCCATTTGATTACTAAAAAAGGCTTTCTCATCTTCTTTGATTGAGACTTTAACCATTTGCTTATTTAAAGCCTCTTGATTATCCAATACATTCTCTAACTCTTCTAGAGTCGGCTCATTTGCCCATCCACAAGTTGTTGTGACGAGTGCATTAAACTCTAGATGTAACCTATGGATTATGATCCTCTTCATCCTTGTCTCAATGATTTGATTTTAAGGATTTAATTTTGAAATTTCTTGACATAAAACTTTAACTTTTTTAAAGTACTCACTTACCATCATATTTTGATATGAGATTGACAATAACTCATTCTCAAGTTATTAGAGCTTAGCATCATTCATCTGAGTGAATAATCCAGCAAGAGTGTCCCATGCCTCTTTTAGTGTCTTTACTTCCTTGATGCGCTGTGACAAATTATCCTTCACTGATACAGACAAAGCATACATTGCTTTTTCGGCTTTAACTTTCCACTTCTTAAGATCATCTTGACTTGTTAGAGATGAGGTCTCACTACCTTCAACAATCTCCCATAAATCTCAACTGAGCAAGTAAAATTACGTACAAGTACTCTAAGTGTTATCATTATTATTATTAAGTTGTTCAAGACTACTTACCAATGTAGTCATGTCCACCATTGTAACTTGTTTTATTAACTCTAATCAACCAAGTAAGTTTGGTCCCAGACCAATGAACTTTATAGTCTCGAACTGCACACTAGCGGCACCTCGACGTAACACGATCCTCAATCACTTGCTCCAAATGCACTTGGTAGTTAGTCCTTGACCGCCTGCTCTTATACCCCTTATAAAATATATGGAGGACTAATTTGTAATAAATTTATTTTTATTATTGCAAAGAAAATTTAATACAAAAATATTTGTACATGACTCATAAAATATTCTCAACTCACACTCTTGCACTTTCACACATCACAACATAGGACACATTATTTTATTTTTTTTCCACTAACTTTCACTCTCTATTTCACACACACTTTCACACTCATTTGATTCTCACGCACACACCCATGCATTACTCATGCATAACACACTTGCACGCCACTAACTCACTTGACACACACACAACATAAGCTAGCACTCTATTTATACTAGTGTAAAGTCGGTGACTAAAGACTCTAGGAGGCTTCTAGGTTGGCGGTGGGGATAAATTTTCAACCAAGTCTAGATAGTTCTTAGCATAGACAATTCTAGACATATTAAAATATTAAATAATTAATTCTAGAGAAATATGGAGAGAGTGTGTGTGTGTCGGTGCACTATTCAATAAAATGAAATTTAAAAAAAATAAATAAAATCATAATATATTTGAAAGGGTATTTTTTGAGCAAGTAAAAGATTATTTTGAATTATAGACTTGTACTAAACACAAAATAATAAAATGTGAAATGTATTTGAAATGAATTTCACTAAATATTCATTTAATCAAACACACTTTATTAATAAGAATTCTTTTGAAAATGAATTTCTATTTAAAATTTATTTGGAAATAAAATGAATTTTTTTGTAAAAATGAACCAAAAGTGTTGCAATAGCTTCACATTTAATGTATTTAAAGTATAAATAGTAAAATAATTTCTTAAACTACATTAATTTATTTTTAGATGAGAAACTGCAATTGTCATTAAGCAATTGCACAAGCCTGGTGGTTTTGGACATCAGAATTAGCCTCATACATGATAGCTTCCCATCCTGGTTGCACAAAATTCCGGCTTTTGAGGTTCTTGTATTGCGAGTATGGGTGTGCAAAATCCAATCAATCCAAAAATGCAGTTCGAAATTGAACCGACCTTAATCGGTTCTGTTCTTATATTTGGATATTTGCAAATTTCAGTCAGAATCTGAACCCAACCGAAAAACTAAATTTTATTATATTATATATATTTTACCTTGAAATGTTGCAATATGATAGTTGTAGCAAAGTCGTAAATGCATTAAACTAGTTTTTGAAGGTCAATGGTTTTTTACTTTTCATTTGACAAAAATGATAAAAACCTCAAAAATTACATTGTTAAGGGTCAAACCGAGGTCACTTGGGTAAGGAGTCATACACTTTAACCGTTCCGCTACTGCAATTTACTTATTTTAATAGTTTCATTTATTTTATTTAATATTTAATAGATTACCCGAAAACTAACGGCATCCGACTGAGAAATTTCGATTTGGGTCAATTTTGAATTTTAAAAAAATAAAATCCAACCCTACCTAAATTCGTCCGATGCACATGCCTAATTGCGAGGAAACAAACTGCATGGTCACATCGACCATGTTGCTGCTTTCCCGAGGCTGCATATGTTGGACTTGTCTTACAATGAATTTACTGTTGAATTGTCAAAATATCTTTTTCAAAGTTTAGTGGAACACAAGTGGTTTACTAGTCTCAGAAGGCGAAAGCGAAAGTATAGGAGTAGACTCATTGAGCGCCGGGGGATTCAAAGAAGAAGCTGAAGTTGATGCAAATTATTGTGGTGTTGTAGTTAATATATGTTTACATTATTTGCATGTACTTTTGACAAGTAATTAATTAACATTGGCTTCGTCGTTAATTACTATGTTGCATTTGGATGAATGACATCCATTGCATTTTGTGACCAAATTTTATGCATTTCAACAGTTAGTATGTTGTTTAATTATATTAGCCTTTGTGTTAATTTTTTTTTTTTTCAACAAGAAACTTTAGCAGATGCTTACTAATTTTGCACTTTTTGGACAGGGGTAACTTAAAAAAAAAAAAGACAAACTTTTACATAACCTTTCAAAGCTCTGTCATTAGAAGACTCCTAAGAAGAATCAAACATGAAAGAAGAAGGGAGAGAAACTCAAAAGTCTTGATTATTGCGGATGGTTAGCCTGAATATTTTAGTTATTTTGTTAAAGAAAGAATAAAAAGAAAAAAAAAAGTTATGATTTAATTTTGTCAGTATTTCAGTTATTTTGTTAAAGACCAAAGTATGTATATTTATAATATTCAAATAGAGTTTTTTTTTAAAAAAAAAAAAGGAAGATTCGTCAAACGACAGGAATAAACTCTATAATGATAATAAAAAGAATTATGCTATAATCTCTATAATAATAAAAGATATAATTATCTCTATGATATAATTATGTTATAATTATATTAATACTGTCTGCCCCTGGCCATTTCCAACCCACATCATCATCAATCAGCATCTGTAAGGCTGTCAAGAACAATAAAACTCGAGAGATTATAACTATAACCCAAAACCACTTGTAAGCTGTCTTACAATATTCAATAAAAATACTTCAATTTTCAAAAAGTTCATTTTCTTTTAATAGTTTGTTTGGTGGAAATAAATTTCATAATATTTTGTAGAATTTATTTACAAATATAAAATAAATATATTTAATTTAAATAAAAAATTTATTTTTAAATTTAATTTTTCAATGTTATGAAATTATTTAAAATTAAATTAATTCTTATTAATAAAATATGTTTCTTCTAATTAAAAAAAAAAGTAAATTTTTTTTTTGAACAAAAGACATTTCACTCATAGCTCTAATGCATTTAAGTACATCAAAGCATCCAAAGTTTGATGAATATTACAAATCCGAACAGGATTCATCAAAAGAAAATAACATTTTGTGAAACCCAAACAGCTATTTTATTAGCATTCCTACTAATAAAACGAAAAATATAATTTGACTCCTTCATGCTAAGAGCTAAGATATCGTGAATATGAGTTTAAAGTTCCAAGGAGCTTCAACACTTTGCTTGCTAAGTAGTCCGTAAATTGCTTGCAGTCTGATTCAAACATTACTTTTCGCAAACAGCAAACTTTAGCCCTTAGAACACCTGTGAGAAGAGTTTGGGCTTCACAACAGCCATAAATGCTATACCATGTACTTTATCAAACTAGCATCGGTGTAAACTGTAACTTCACCTGGACTAGAGATACTCCAAACAGAGGACAGATCAGCATGTGTTGAATTTCTGCTCACCGAAGAAACTAATGAAGGAGCATCTAGTATTGATTCTAGTACAAAAGAGGTAAAAACTACCAAAAAGAACTTTAGCCGCCTCAAAGAACTTCCTTGATAGCCGAGAAATTCTCCATAAGAGGGTAGCAAAAGCAACAAAAAGAGAAGACAAAAAACTCTAGATTTGAAAGAACTATAAGTTATTAAAAGGAAACACCTATTAGAAAAGCAAAAAAAAAAAAGAAATGAAAATGTCCAATTTCCAGCCATAAAGGGGCAGAAATTGACCTGTGAACTAAGGATAGAGAAGAAGATGAACAGTGAGTGGAAAAGTCAGGAGAAAAGGAAAAAACTAAATGTAAAAATAATTTGATTTAAATAAATTTGAAATTCATTTGGTAAGTTATTGTACAGACATCTCTACAGTTCTGATGCCAAACAACCTGCCAAAAAAACACTAAAAAGATAAATTGTGTCGTTTCTCAAGGGTATCAAGGCACAACACCAGCTAAACAATCAAATATATTCTTTTCCATCATGGAGCTTAAGCGATTGCTTCTCTTCCATTTTTCAAACATAACCATTTTCAACCAAAGAGCTACTTCTAGTAGCCTTTTTGGGTTTGTCCTCAAGAAGAAGAGCATCCAACAGAAATTTGAGTAGGGAAATGGAAAAGTTCCCATAACTTTTAATTCTTCACCGCCATATGATTGGGAAAAAAAAAACATCTATTAAACGAATTATAAATTTGAAATTTAATTATTTTTTTATTCATTAAATATGCGATATGTATTTTAAACATTTTATATATAATTAATAAAAAATACATAGTTTATTTAAAATTAAATATTTTATAAAAATATTTTAATTTTAAAAAACTATGCTTTCAAATAATTAGTAATCATATAAAAATAATTAATTTAAAATCAAAATTTATTTTATAAAAAAACGATAATAAAAAAAATCACGTATAAGACACATGATGTATATTAATATTAATATAGTGTCCTATCCCGTTATACAGAATTCACTCTTAAAAATATACACACAAAATAATTAAATTTTGTGATTTTTATTTAAAAATTTTAAAATATCATTAACTTTTTATTTTATCAAAAATATTTTTTAGTAACAACTCTTTAAAATTTATATTTTTGTATATTTTATTATAGACCAAACCCAATCTTATAAGATTTAAAATCTATTTTATTTTTATATGTACTTTAAAATGGATAAAAATCCAATTAAATTTTATAAGATTTAAATTCTATTTAATAATAGGTTTGTATAAGATTTTTAAACTCTATTTATTAAAGAAAGAGTCTTTAAAAAAAATAATTAATGAAAGCGGTATTTACTTGGTCAAGCAGTCAAATCCCTAGTGGGTATCAGACAAATCTTAGGTTCGAAAGGTACAATTCCTCTTTCCATTTGTAACTTAACAAAAAAAATTAATGAACAAAATTTAGATGAGTGTGCAGGTTAAACATGAGTTTTCGCTGTAACTCGACGAGATGCTGCAAAAAATTCAGCAAGACCTGCAACGTTTTCCAGCTGAGCAAGAAATGTGTGATGTGATCCATGCCTTCGGAGGCGGAGCAAATTGCAGATTGATATTTTCCACCTCTTATTAAGTGAATACTTTTATTGCTTCGCTAGCAGTAGCACCTACCAATTGGACCACCTTTGTTGCTTTGCTATTAGTAGCACATGCACACACGCCTTCCCCCGTCAAGATGAACATGAAAATTTGCAACGTACCTTTTGCTCTTCTCCTCCCTTCTTTTACTTCACATGCCTTTAGCTTCATCCTTTTCAACACCGGAAACTGTCCAACAGCACCCATGCCTTGATGACCAGAAATCTGCCTTGGCGAAACTGCAGCTGCAACAGCAACAGCGGCTTCCAAACGCCTCAACTTTCCAACTCTGGGATTTGGGAACAGACTGTTGCTCTTGGGATGGGGTTACCTGTGATACTACAGGACAAGTCATCGGCCTTGACCTCGGTGATAGAATGCCTATAGATGGCCGTCTTGACTCCATATTCCATCTCAATCATCTTTTGCACCTTAACATTGCTGGTAACTTTTTCGGATCTATTCCCTCTGGCTTTAACAAGCTTGGAAATTTGACTCATCTCAACCTTTCTCGTTCTTGTTTTTCTGATCAAGTTCCGTTGGAAATATCGGATTTGACAAAGTTACAGTCACTCGATCTGTCGAATGCATATGACTGCGAGAGTAGCCTTAAAATCCAAATCCCAAACCTGAAAACGTTTGTCCAGAATTTGACTTCTCTAACCCAACTCTATCTCGATGAAGTTGACCTCTCTGGACAGGGGGATAACTGGTGTGAAGTCCTCACCAGTGCGCTGCCCAACCTTAGATCATTAAGTATGGTCGACTGTGGTCTCTCAGGTCCTGTGTGTTCGTCAATCTCAGAGCTTCCTTTCCTGTCAGAGCTCCAACTTAATTATAACAATTTGTCTTCTCTGCCCCCCAATTTTCTGGCAAATTCTTTACATTTGATGGCTCTTAGTCTACGACTTTGTAAACTGCAAGGGACTTTTCCACAACATATTTTCTTGCTTCCTAAACTGCAAAACATAGATATTTCATATAATTATCTCCTTAGAGGTCAGTTTCCGGAATTTCCCTTCACCAGTGTCCTTCAATCTCTCAAAATTTCATCCACGAACTTCAACGGGAAACTGCCAGAGTCAGTAGGTAACCTCAAATTCCTAAGAAATTTAGAACTTGGAGATTGCCATTTCTTGGGACTGATTCCTCATTCAATTGCAAACCTTACCAACATTGTGTACCTTGATCTTAGTTATAATAGTTTTAGCGGGTCCATCCCTTCCACAATTGCAAACCTTAGCAAGCATTGTGGAAATCGATCTTCGTCATAATGATTTTAGCGGTTCCATACCTCCATTCCATGGGGAAGTTGTTCCACATCTTGCAAAACTTGACTTGTCCATCAACCATCTGAATGGGATTGCAGAAACCTCTCTATTTACTCTCCCTTCTTTGAATGACTTAGATCTTAGCGAGAATCAGTTGACTGGTGAATTAAACCAATTCCGAAACGTGTCATCTTCACTGTTGAAAAGATTGTATTTGAGTTACAATAATTTAACAGGAGTAATACCAAACTCCATTCTTCAACTTCCAGCCCTTGTTAATCTAGCAGGCAACAATTTCGTTGAAATTGAGGAAATTTCAATGCATCTTCGTCAATGCTGAAGAGTTTGTATCTGGAGCATAATAATTTGAGAGGGAGGATACCAATGTCAATCTTCCAACTTCCGAAGCTTACAGCCCTTACAGTGGGTGGGAACAAATTTACTGGGACGCTGAACCTGGACATACTTGAGAATCTCACTAACTTGAGGACTGTTGACCTTTCTGAAATCAGACTGTCATTTAACTATGACAACGCAAGTGTCACCTTTCCACAGCTTAATGATATAAAGCTAAGCTCTTGCAACCTTTCCGAATTCCCAGAATTCCTCAAAGCACAAAACGTTTTGACATGTCTAGATCTTTCTAACAACCAGCTTCGTGGACAAGTACCTAGCTGGATATGGAAGAGCAATTTATTTTCGTTAGACCTCTCCTACAATGAAGTTTCTTTTCCTGAGAAACCTCAAGGAATTGAGAATACAAGTAAGCCAATCTTTAACACTCTTGCTATATATGATTATCAGCAAGATAAGATTGTTCAATTAGAAAATGATTCTAATCGGTAATTGCATCTTTAATTCTTAATCAATTAGTACAAACAAACAGCTAATCTTTAATTCTTCTGCAAATTTTTGTGTGTTCAGGTTCGCTAATATATCTCGATCTATCATGCAACAATATTGAAGGCCCAATTCCCAGCTGGATATGGAATGACCGTCTATTTCGTGTCAATCTTTCTCATAACAATATTGATAATTTTGATCAGATTCCAACTAATGTGTACCTTGCTTCATTGTGGATCTTGGATCTTCATTCCAATAAGTTACAAGGTTCACTCCCTGAATTGTTCTGCAATCTTAGCCTACTCTCTTTGTTTGATGCATCCTTTAACAAGTTTAGTGGTCCAATTCCACCTGTTTGGGTAGTAATGTAGCTCTCAATTACTTAGACCTACAGCAAAATAACTTTCAAGGAAGGCTACCAGATTTCAGAGTAGCTAGAAGCCTAAGATCAATCAAACTCAATGGCAACAATTTGGATGGGGAACTGCCGATGTCATTGAGCAATTGCACTCTGCTGGAAGTTTTGGACATTGGAAATAACCTGATACGTGGTACCTTCCCATCCTGGTTGAACAAACTTCCTGCTTTGGAGGTTCTTGTATTGCGGGGGAAAACAGACTGCATGGCCACATTGACCATCTTAATGCTTTCCCAAGCTTGCATATATTGGACCTCTCTTATAATCAATTTTCTGGTGAATTATCAAAAGATTTTCTTCAAAGTTTAGTGGCAATGTGGACGGATAGCAATAACAAATCTAAGGGCAAGTATATTGGAGGTGGTAACCTCTACTACAAGGAGTCGGTGACAATTATGAACAAGGGAGTGGAAGTGAAACTGGAGAGAATCTTGACAATTTTTGCTTCTCTTGATCTATCTAACAACAAATTCCATGGAGAAATTCCAGAAGAGATTGGAAACCTCAAGTCACTGATAGTTCTCAACCTGTCCGGGAACAATTTCATCGGCCATATCCCATCGTCACTTGGGAAGCTAAGGGAGCTCGAGTCTCTAGACCTCTCTCTAAACCAACTTCAAGGGGAGATTCCTCAACAACTCAAAAATTTAACTTTCCTTGCAATGATGAATCTCTCATACAATCAACTAGAGGGAATTATACCACAGGGCAACCAGTTTAATACGTTTTCAGATGCTTCTTATGAAGGGAACTCAAGGTTATGTGGATTGCCTTTAACAAGGAAATGTGGTGAAGTTCATGATTCAATGCCTCAACCAGTAGAAGAAGATGAGGATTCAGTATTTGATTGGGAAGTTGTGTTGATGGGATATGGATGTGGACTGGTTATTGGCATTTCCATCGGATGCACAATACTGAATCGGATGGGAAACAAGTGGTTTCCAAGTCTTGGAAAGCAAAAGAGAAAGGACTTGAGAATTTCAAGAAGCTGAAGTTGGAGCAAGTGATTGCAGTTCAATTGTGTATTTTTTTTTTAGGTGTCTTAACAGTAAGCCTAGTCTATAGTATTAAATGTGCTTTTCTCAAGCGATTATTATTGTCTTCGTGTTTAAGTAATTAGTATGTTGCATTTCGATGTATGATATCCATGGCATTTTGGAAGGAAGTTTTATGCATTTCAATGAAAGCTTCAACTCATGTTATTTTCTGTTTACAAGTTTCTTTTTTTTCTTTTTTTTTTTCAGTAACAAGCAAATTTTAATAGAAGCTAACTAATTTTGTACTTTTTGGACTGAGGTAACTGAAAAGATGTGTCATTAAAAGACTCCTAAGAAGAAAAAATCAAACGTTGAAGAAGGAGATAGAGGCCAAGCAGGCAATAACAAGGGAAAAAGAGTAATGGCTTATTGGAAGCACCAAGGTACTGAACAAGAAGGAATAGCAATTGAACTATCATAATATTAAGTAATTACTATAATATCATTAAGTCAAAAATTTTATAAGTGTTCACCTTCATATTTAAATATTTACTTGAGAAATTAATATGTTAAACTATTAAAAATCTTAATTTTTTATTAAAAATAAAATATTTTTAATAGTTATTTTATTAATTAAAACACTATTATACATATATTATACATATTTCAATGTTATTCAAATTCTAAAATTATTTATATATTGTGTATTTTTTACCTTAAATCACTCAAAATATTTTTTGTAAATCATTAAAAAAATTACAATAATTACTTAATATTATTTTTTAACTAAAACACTATTATATATACTTCAATACTAATATTCCAAAAACAAATATTATATATTAATCTAATAATTCTAAAAACAAATCTTATTATAAACTAAAAATTTATGGCAACAAAAATTAAAGAAAATAAAATTAATGTGATTTATTTTTATTTTAATTTAATTTCATTCAAATTATTTATATAATCATTTTGTTTCACAGTCTGCACATTGCGCTAAATCACGACTAGTCATTACATAATTTTGGTCAATTGATTTAAGTTCATTTTATATCTAAATAAAATAAAAATATTTTTCATAGAATGAAAAATATAGTCCAACTCTTCCATGAGTTGGACTTTAAAATTAACTAGTCGTGATTCCGCGTAATATGTGAACTGTCAAATAAAATGATTATATAAATAATTTGTAATGGAATAATAACTAAATAAATTTTTTAAAAAAAAAACAATAAATAACATTAATTTTATTTTCTTTAATTTTTGTTGCCATAAATTTTTAGTTATAATAAGATTTTTTTTAGAATTATTAGATTAATAAGATTTATTTTTAGAATTATCAAATTTTTAGTTATGATAAGTTTTGGTTTTTGAATTATTAGATTAATAAGATTTTTTTTTTTTTTTTGAAAATCCATAGGAAACAATCTCATTACTCAGAAATCAAAACACTACAAAGGAAATAAGGAGGAACATCCCTCCAAATAGAAAAGTCTGGCACAGAATAAGTTACTCTAGCAATAAAATGAGCAGTATTATTTGCAAACCTTTGAACAAAACAATAATAGCATCTCTAAGCTGACTTAGAATAGCTTTACAATCCTCTAGGATCATGCCACAAGAAGAACAATTTGTGAAGATTGCACAGATTAAACAATAGTTAAAGCATCACTCTCCACAATTACCTGAGAAAGGCCTTGCTCTTTAATCCAGCTAAGAGCTTCTCTAAGACTAAGGGTTTCGACTAATTTTGCATCTAGAAGGCCAACAACATACCTACTACGAGTTGCCAAAAAACACCATGCATCATCACAAAGAACACACCCTAGACCAAGATATATTTGCTGCTCAAAATGGCAGCATCAACATTACATTTAACCTAATTCAAATGAGCTTTCTGCCAGATTACAACCCCACTCGATGCAGTAATAACCTGTCTCACTGAATCACAACCCTGAACAAACCTCCATCCAGACCAAGTTTTTGCAGCAACCTTGCAATTTGTCTCCCTGTACATTTTACACCATTCCAGATCACATCATTACGATTCCACCAAATGCTCTAAAGAATAACAGCAAGCTGATTCCTCTCATCAATTGAACACTTATCAAACATCGCTCTTAACCAATCAATAAATAAATTAAAATTGTCACCTATAAGAGATAAATCACAAAAAAAGCCAACAATCTCTCACAACAAGGCACAAAACAACAATATGCAAATAAGATTCCGTAACACCAATACAATAAAGGTAGATACCTAACACATCATCTCAATATAAGATTATCACCAGTGGGTAAAACATTAGAACATGCTCTCCAAACTAGATTACGTACCTTTGGTTGGATTAGGAGGTGCCAAATCTAACGCCATATTCTATTGTTCTCGCAAGCAATAGCAAAAAGATCTTAGGTAAGAGCTCAAAACCCACTATTGACAGCATAGCATCCCTTCGAGTTGTAAGACCATATAAGTTTACCTCTAATCCGGTGAGAGCTAAGAGGAATGTTGTAGATGTAATTATAATCCCTAAAGTTGAAAATATCGGCAATTAAATGTTTATCCCATTCAAGACTGCCCATTAACATTAGTTGATTTACCATCATACCCTCCACTCCATTTGGACAACTAGACGTTACCAAACCATTCTCATAATTAGGAATCTAGTGATCCTTCCAAACTGAAATAGAGGAGTCATCACCAATTGGCCATAAACAGCCTTTGCAAAGTAGCTCTTAGGCAAATAATAAAAGGAATCGGTTATGCAATTTAGACATCAAATGCTAAATAAAGCTAATTTCAAAAATTAGCTCAAACATAACCCTACATCTCATCTAGAATTCCAAAACCTAGGATCCAATTTGCAAATTAAAACATAGCTAATATCCAAATCAACACAAAAATAACTTAGGAAATCATAAGTTATAGAATACTTACCAATCTCCAAGTGTTTGATGTAGACCACATTTAATTTACTATAATGGTTAGCCTCTATTAATTCAACTCTTGAATCAATCTCTTCAAGCCTGCCATATGTGAGGCCTCTAGCTTGAGACACCAAGCTCCATTATATCTCTATCTTGCCTTGATCAAGTGGTGTAGTAATTCTTCTCTCTATTAACCTCTCAAGCTAACCCTCACTTGATCCTTACAATAAGTCTAAGGCTTTGTATATGTGTTTATATTTTTCCTTTTCTTGTCTTTTTTTTCCTCTTCTACATTTTTCTTATCTCCCATTCATTTTTTTTATCAATTAATATCAACTAACTCTTAGAGATATATATGACAAGTAATGATTGTAAAGATTGATGATATCACCATATATCACTTGTCATAATGTTATGACAAATGTATAAGTCACTAAAGTCCAAAATAAATGGATGTAGAGATTATATCTCATGCAAATTCTCTACAACATCCTAGCCTTACACTTGTCATCCTTATCCTTGGAACACTTTTTAGGATATTAATATGTGTAGAGAAAAGGAGCCTCATTGTCACATAACCCATTAGATCACACACATCCACTTGACACTTATACATGCACTAATGTAGGATGATGATAAATTAAATCAAGAACTATGTAGAAAATATATCCCATATAATTCTCTACATCCATTCTTATAATGTCCACGTGATCTCATCTTTAATTTAGTTAAAGTCAACAATATCAAATAAGATAAATTTGACTACATCTATTTAATAGACATAGGCTTAGTGATTGGGCCAACTTTTGATTCTAGCCCAATCCATTAATCAAATGGGTCTAAACAAGAAGTTTAGGCTTTGGATTAATCTTTGGTCCAAAACTCTTTTTGGTCATAGGTCCATACATCTTGGGCTATTAATCCAAATTCAATAGAAACAACATATACTTATTATTAATTTAATACTTTAATTAATATCTCATATTAATTAAGCACAAATTAATAATTAAACCTTCATTTGAAATTAGATTTTATGATATGCTAGAATCATTACTATAAGCATAAATTCAATTTCATTAATCTTAATTAATTGATTGAACTATTTAATCAATAATTAGATTAATATATAAAAATATAGTAAAACCTTTTAAGTGTGACTTACTAAGTTCATGTCTAATTGGCAATAAGAGGATAATATCAATACTTGATATTATTTGAAACTCTTTTAAATCTAAATATGAAAATCTCAATTATTCACATTTAGTTCTCATAAGTTGTGAGTGACCACTAGCATTAATATCACAACTACTCAATTAGAAATGAATATAAATATTAATTCACACAAACCCTTAGGCCATAATTACGATGCACTAAAATCCCTTCATTAGAAGATCCCAATATAGCCTAGAGTTATGGTATAATCAAACTCTAATAACTTTATCACTTAAGCTCATCTCAAGTTCTATTTTTGATAAAACATAACAAATACTAGAAACACTTTCTAGCACTAAAACTCTTTCAGGTTGTGTTATGTCTGTACTAACCATGAACTTATTCATTAAAAATAAACTTAGATAGCTCAGGATCTCATCCTGGTTCACTCCAAGCAATGAATCTCATCTTGGTTAAATACTGATCCCTACATTTAACTGACTAGAGCCACAAAATGCCATATATCCATGTGTGATTAACACAAGTATGTAAGTAGTGACAAACTTTAATCACTCAAATGTGGATGACTGTGTCACCTCAGGTTAAAGGACTATATGCACCATTATGACCTAGACTATGATCATTAACTATGAGTGAATATCCTTGTAATCACAAATCTAACATCACGTTCGATCCACCCATCACATGAGTATCCACATGTTTATTCTGATATCTCATATCAAGTAGTATAAGACTCACTACCTCCTACTATTAGTATCTCATACTAATCAAGGAAAATAGACAGAGGTGATAATCTAATTAATATTACCCAAATATTAATTATTCATCTATGAACTATTTATAGCATATTTACTAAATAAATTTGTAACTCATATTATTAACTCTTGATATGTATTTAACATAATGCTAAAGGGTAAATACTCAAATAAACAAACTCTTTATTTAAATGAATATTATTTTCCATAAGGATAATTAACAATGTTATTATTAAATATAAGAATGGCTATAGAGCACATCTATGCTAACAAATAGTAAACTCCTCCATATATAACTAGGATTATTCCTAAGCTTAGCTTCAAGAAAAGAGTTATTTAGGAAATATTTGCTCTTAAAAAGTTGAGCAACATGAGAAGTTAGATGATGAAGAAAACGCCATCCCCACTTCCCAAGAAGTGCTATGTTAAATTCGTGAATTTTCCTAAAGGCCAAACCACCTTTATCCTTACAAACACAAAGTTTATCCCAATTGAGCCATCTTATACCTCTTGAATCTTTGCAATTGTTATCCTAAAGAAAAGCATTCATCATTCTCTCAATCTCTTAGTAGATTCCTAAAGGAAGAAGAAACACACTTATAGTATAAGTGGGGACAGATTAACTAATTGTCCATATGAGCACCTCTTTCCCTACCTGACTCAGAATCTTCCTTTTCCACCCTGCACCTGTTGCCACACCTTCTATTTAACAAAATTAAACACCTTTTTCCTACTTCTACTAATACACAATTGCAAACTAAGATAAGTAAAAGCAAGAGCAATCGACTAAATACCAAGGTAACTACTAATACTATTCTTCCTTTCATCTCTGACAATAGAGCTAAAGAATAAAGTTGACTTATTTAAATTAATGACCTAACCTGAGGCCTTAGTATAAGAGTTCAACAGATATTTCATAGTTGTAGCTTTATCCACATTAGCTTTGAAGGAAAAATAGTTATCATCGACGAAGGAAAGATGTGATATCATCGGTGCACCTCTAGAAATTTTACATCTATGTAGATGACCTTGATCAGCATTCCTTTATAGAAGATTAGACAACCCTTTCGCACATATTATAAACAAATACAGTGACAAAGGAACACCCTAGCACAAACCACACTGAGGCTGAAATGGCCTTATCTCCATACCATTTTGCAGCACCATATATCAATGTCACACACATCATGATTAATGAAACCCATCTCTGAGCAAAACCCAACTTGAGCATAATCTTACTAAGAAAATCCCACTCTATATGATCATAAGCTTTGCTTATGTCCACCTTCATAGCCACATACTCATCCTTGCCTTGAGTTTTCCTTTTAAGGAAATGCATAACTTCAAAAGCAACAAGAATGTTATCAGCGATCAAACACCCTGGAACAAAGGCACTTTAAGTTTCAAAGATAATACTAGGCAAAACCTTTTGTAAAGATTTGTTTTTAGAATTATTAAATTAGTATTGAAGTATATATATAATTACTATAATTTTTTAAATGGTTTAAAAAAATATTTTAAGCGATTTAAGGTAAAAAAAATACATAAATATATAAATAATTTTAAAATTTGAGTAGTATTGAAATATATATAATAGTGCTTTAGTTAAAAAATAATACTAAATAACTATTAAAAATATTTTATTTTTAATAATTTGACACTTTTTTCAATTTAATATTTAAATATAAAGGTGGACACTTGTCAAATTTTTTGCTTAATGACACTTTAGGGCTCAACATTTAACATATAGATATATATATAGGTTGGTTGAAATTTAGATTTGGGCATAAATAATTTGTTAAAAAATAAATAAAATTAAAGTTATAAGTAATTGTGTGATTTTTGTTCCAAATACATTTTTAAAGATGAGTTTAGAAAAGTCGTCCGTCTATTATCATAGGAGAATGTATTAATGAAATTATGTGTTTCAACGCCAGAGAGTAAATAAATAAAAGTTTTACATGGTTGGATTTGATAGTCTTTATCCACAGTCACAAAATACAGAGTTATACTTCATTCATTGTTTGTATGTTGTTGTGTACATATATATATATATATATATATATATATATATATATATACATTGTAATTAATGTACCCAACAAAACACAAACAATAAACAATATATATATATATAGTTAGAAAAAAATAAATCATCGAAAATTAAAAGTAAATCTTAATAAAAAAAATGTAATATAAGTAAAATTACAATAAATAATACCAAAATGAAATTTTACTATTGTGAAATTTCATGTCACTATTTTTCAGTCATGATGACGAAGTTTTTTAATTTTTAACTCAATGAATTACCCATTCAATAACTTTAATTAGTCGTAAATTAATTCTTTGTTCTCTAAATAATCTAATTGTAAAAATATCAACAAAATTTTTATGCTAAAGAGATATCTATAATTCATAAAGGGAGAACATCACATAAAGACTAAAATTCAATGAATGAAGATTCAAAAATTTTACTCAAAAATAAATAAATAAACATATCAAAATTCTATATTTATTCAATGTGAAAAAAATAAAATAAAGTAAATAAAATAGAACCAAATAATAAGAGACTATCACCTATCTAATGGATGATCGACCAACATAAAATTTAAAATTTTTGAGAAAGAATAAAGGAAAAAAAAAGTTATGATTTAAATTTGTCAATATTTTAGTTATTTTGTTAAAGATGAAAGTATGTATATGTCACGATGCAACCCGAAAGTCATAACCGGTGCTAAGAAACGGAAATTTTTTCGAATCTGGAACCCATAGCAAGCCTTAAAATAAAATCACAAGCAATACATAAATAAAAATACACCATAATTAAAATTCAATTAAAAACCAGAGACTCAGAATCGATTCAATATCACGTTTTACAAAAATTTTACCGAAAATTCAACAACATTTTTTCTGTAAAACGAACATCTCTCTACTAAAAAGTAAAGTTGATCCTATAAGAAAACGCATTTCTAAATTCACAAGGCTCAACACTTCAGGTTGAAATCCCAAACTGCACAAATTTTCAACCAAGGTTCACAATATTAAATAATAAATATAATAAAAATCATTAAATTCCATAAATACCCATAAAATACCAAAATATAATTTATATAAACATCAAAAACACTAAATATAATTATTTTCACATTAACAAAATAAAATCTCAAATAAATTATATAATATTAATAAAAATCCGATTATTCAATTATTTAACATAAAATAGTGAAATTCAAAAATAATTATTCAAGTAGGTTATATATATAATAAAAATAGTTAAAAACTTATTTAATCACAAAAATAGTATATAAAATTATTATTTGAATATATTTTCAAAAATTAGTATTAATTAGTTAAAAATAGTAAATAATTCATAAAAATTATTTGAATACCTTTTATTATTCCAAAATTATTTAAAACATGTTATTTAACTATAATTTCAACAAAAACACATAATTTACTTATTAATCCAAAAATCACATAATACAATATATTATTCAATAATTATACAAAATTACTAAAAATTATTTTCTTACTTCTAAAATTAATAACTTAAATTAACAATACTAATTTAACCAAATTTTCATCCAAAATAAATAAATAACATAATTAGTAAAATTTATTTTTTAATTATTAAAATATTCAAAAATACCCATAATTTTAAAAAATTCAAAAAAATAAAAAAAATATATATATTTAGGAAGATTAAGCTACCTAAACAACATTACCAGAAGAAAAATCCATGAATCAAACAATATCCAACTCAAAAAAAAATCAAAATCCTAAATACACATAAACTTATATTGAAGATAACTCACAAATGAAGAGATTTAAGCTTAAACCAAGCTTGGAAATGGCTTCACTGGAGAAAGAGTGTTCAAACAAGACCAAAATGGAGAGCTCTAGTGGCCAGAATTGTCGTCGGTAACAATTGAGCTCTCTTTGCTGCTGCTGTTGTCCAGGCGGTTTCCAGCGTTGATCAGGCGGCAAGGAGGTGGAGGGAAGGAAGGGAGGTGATGGTGGTGGCTGCTAGTAGTCCAGTGGGGTGATGGTGGCGCTACAAGTGGCTATGGTGTAAGGAAGGAGAAAAGGAAGAAAAAGAATAGGGTGGGGGGCGATTGACCCAGTTTGACTATTATATATATATATATATATAGCTATGAAATATAATTTTAATGGAGCTCTGGAAAATTGGTATCAAAGCCTTGTTTTTGCATAAGGTGAAATTATTATAATTAATATGAAGACTAAAGGAGAAGGAATTCTTAAACATGACTAAACCAAAAAGCTCTTTTGTTCCCTCTTCCACTCCCTCTGTAATATGTGATTATAAATACGTGCCAACTAAGTCTGTTGTTGTTACCCTATCACCTCCTATCAACCAAACCACCCAAAAAAAGATCGATTACTTGTATAAGTTTACCTACCTTCCGGAAGACCAAAAGATTGAGGAATCAAAGTTTCCCCTATTGAACCCTTATGATGCCTTTCAAAAACCAAAATAAACTGGAAACAATATTTCAAAGCTCTTATAAACCAACCCACTTCTTTAATAAAAGAATATATTCAAGCCTCCAGTTTTGATCAACATCACATACCAACCTCTCAGACATAACAGTTTGTCACCTTAGAAATTCCTCCAAAATTTCTGAGAACTTGGCTTAACCAGGGATACACTCACATCCACTTTAGAGCTATAAGGTTAGGACTCTCCTACCATGGCAGAGCAGGGCAACCTGTCTTCTCTAGGATCGCTCTTTTGGATTCTAGATATAAGCAGTATCAACATGATGTAATTAGGACTGTAGAGACATCCTTAAATGTTGGCTCAGTGTTCTTTATGTTTTTCCTAAACTATAATTTTACCCTTTCTGATCCTCATGCCTTGACAGCTTTAAAAGTCCAACTCCAGATCCTTGGTGCTAAATAAATTTCCACAGCCAAAGTAGCCACCCTTTACTACCAAATTGTCTACCATCTCTAAAACCATGCTATCAACCTGTCACTACCCTATGTCCAACATGATGCTTTGTTCATAAAAGCAGACTCTCATAATACTCCCACGTGTATCCATACTCCTAAAAAACTCTCTAGGAATGATTTATTAAAATTATTCCTAGAAAAATGGATCACCAATTATGAGAAGTTACATGAGACAGTAGAGCCAATTCAAGGTACAGACCCAGTGCATATCAAAAGATCTTATGGATCAGTTGATACGATCTTTAGGCGAAAATAAGAGACTCCTACAGTTTTTAATACCCAATTCATAATCAACCCTTGGGATCCAAAAGATAATATTCATGTAGCCTCTTTTGATAATTCTAGGAGACCAGTTTATGCTTTTAAGCGTAATGGTCACTGTTATTTCGATTATTGTGATTGTGATGATTGCTACGCTAAATCCTACTTTAATGATGATAAGAAGAAAAGGAAAAAGAAGAAATCTCCAGGAAAATATGGTGAAAAGGAATTCAAAAGGAGATATGAAGATGGAGATTCAAGCATCTGCACTCTAGGAAAACCTTCATGAAAATATGATTATCTTGCATCATATTCCCCTTCTGCTTGGTACAAACCACCAGCTACTCAAAATATTCCTCCTAAACCTTGCAAACCTCAAACACCTCCTTCCCAACCGAAACCTAAGTCAACTCCTCTCCCATGTTACAAATAAGCTTTGAAATGGGTAAGAAAAGAAAATTCAGCCAAAATTCAAAAGTCAAAGCCTTTACCCTAAATCTGTATGTTCCAACCCACAAACTTTCCTCCTTTAACCAAAGAAACAAAGAACCAAATTACCATGCAGCCTTTTATCCTGGAGTCAAACATTGTTGATGCAGATGGTAGACCTAGACAAACAACTCCTACAGAAGCAGTAGTCAACTGACAGACTCAGAATGCTTGTGCTCAAAATCAAAAACTGAAGCTTATTGAAGAAAAGATTGATGGAGTTACTGAACATATGAATGTGGCAAATAAAAAGTTCCAGGCCTTTGAGAAACGAATGAAAGCGGTTCATGTAGAATTACAAAGGCAAATATAAATGAAGCACCAGGAACTTATGCGAATTATCAGTAACAAAGGCACATTGAATAGCATTCAAATGAAAGAAATAGAAATTTTAAACTTAAAAGCCCAGGTTGACCAACTTGAAAAAGATCTTAAAAGGAAGAAAGAAGAATTATCCTCATAAACTTCTTCGAAATCTTTCTCTCTAGATCCTTTAGGTCTTTTATACAACCCTTATTCAATTCGTAGTTCGCCATACACAGCCTCTTCCACTCAACCTTTATTTCCTGCACCAACAGCTCCCTTAAATATTCCTTCAAATTTTCAAGGATTCAAATCCTCATCAAAAATCCCCTCACAAACATAGTCCTCTGATGAAACAATAACAACAAAAAAGGAAAAATAGTTCATTTCTCTTAAACTGAAAAACTAAAAAAAACATCCTCTGAGTCATCACCCAAAAATGCCTCGCCAACCTCATCCTCAGAAGAGTCAAAACACCCTCAAATGATGATGAATCTCATCTCTTCCTTTTTGGAAAAGTGTGCTAAAAATGTTATACCTAGCTTTTTAATTGGATCTATCTCAAAGGAAGGTTCATATTCTAAATCTTCAGAAAGTGACTCTGATTCAGATTATGAAATACCTTATCAATTGATGGCTGATGATGCTACATCTTCTAGAGGACCTCAAGTTGAAGAAGTTAATGATCTAGAAGAAGAATTTGGACAGACCAAAACACCACAATCAAATCAGCAAATAAATTTCCATAAAAACACTGAAAATTACTTTATGTTGGATGATGTTCCTCCTTCATAATACAGGAATAGATTTATGAATTTTAGAGCATGGATAGTCAGACAAATGCTTATTCCTAGAGCAGAGATCAGGGTTGTTATTGAAACATTTCTTGCAAAAATGGTAGGAAAGCTGGCAAACTGGTATGCCTCTCTGAATGTTTATACTAGGACCCAGTTGATGAATGCCACTTCACCAGAAGATTTTTTAGGACTCTTACATTATGAGTTCTTAGGAAAATGGGATGATGATCTTAAAGTCACACGAAAGGAGTATTACTAGATGAAATGTTATTCATTACAGAGAAAATATCTAGAAAGACATTTTCAAAATATGTTTGCTAGATTTTATCTATTAGGGGGCACAGCTAATTCTGATTTAATGCAAGCCTTTTTGGCTTCTATTCCTGAGATTCTTGCCTCTCGAATGTTTTTGATTCTTTAACAATCAAATCACAAAGTTGGAGATGTGCCAATGGGATATTTATATCAAATCATGATTCAAGCTCATACCCAGTTATATGACCAAAGGAAGATGATTAAACTGTATCTCAGTAGTAAGAAGAATCCTTTGGGAAAACTTTCATGTGATAGGCCTGATTTGCAGATTAAATGTAAAGATGCTAATGTTTGTGTTTGTCCTCCAAAGAAGAAGAAACACTTCTTCAAATTGAAGAAAAAAGGAAAAAGATCTAAGTTCAAGAAGTGGAAGTATTACAAGAAGAAAAAGTTTCGTGGCAAAAAGAAAACTAACAGATGCTACCTCTGTGGGAAGAAGGGTCATTTTACAAAAAAATTATCCTTCAAAAATAAAAAAGACTGAACAAATGATTTAACAAATTCAGCAGATCACTAAAGTAGACTTGAATGATGTTGATCTTGAGTCTCTCTTTTCAGAAGAAGAAGAAGCTTCACCAAAATGCATTTTTATTGTGGTCCAAGAGACAGACTCAGAGATTTCTAGCTCTGAAATAGAGTCCTGGAATGACCAGTTCTTAATTGGTGGTGATAATAGAGACATAATAGCCCTAACTCATGAAAAACATCCAATACCTTTGTTTCTTATTCAAATTTACCCAACCAATTATTCCAAGGCCATAAAACTTATAGCTTTGATTAACACTGAAGCCAAAACTACCATTCTCAACCCAAAAGCCTTGCCTAAAGAATGTTAGAAACATCATTTTGAATATTTCTCTATAGCCAATGGAGAATTACTTGAAACTGGCCTTCAAACCAGACACCCAATAAAGATCCAATTCTTTCCAAATTGTTACACCTGGACACATGTTCTTGGATCTTCTTTACCTGGAAAAGACATTGTCATTGGCTTTGATGTCTATTGGAAGATGAAAGACTTGAGAATTCTTCCCAATGGACTCAATTTTAAGAAATACTTTCAACCATACACCAATATTCCATCCATCCTTTTTGTTGGCCAAACCGTTTCTCAACCAAACCTTCAAACTATTCATGAGTTTTTGTTAAAAGAATGTAGTGCTCAATCTCATACAGAGTTTCTTTAAAAATGCTCATCACCACTATGGAAAAATAAGGAGTTTTTCATCTCCTTACCTT
Organism: Mallotus nudiflorus; assembly: GCA_947683625.1. Classification (NCBI taxonomy): domain Eukaryota; kingdom Viridiplantae; phylum Streptophyta; class Magnoliopsida; order Malpighiales; family Euphorbiaceae; genus Mallotus; species Mallotus nudiflorus. Next base: position 50,438 of record CANTUR010000771.1, on the reverse strand, counting down.
TCAAACAAAATGAAGATGTCAACCCAACAAAGGTAACTCATCTAGGAATGACTCCTTTTGATCTTAAATTGGCAATTGAAGAATGTAACCAATTGGAAGCTTAAGGTTTAATTATTCCCACAAAATCAGAATGGGCATGCCAAGCTTTTTATGTAAATAAGAGATCAGAACAAGTCCGTGGAAAGAAGAGATTAGTGATTGATTATCAGCCTTTGAAGTTCTTCCTCAGAGATGACAAATTCCCTCTACCAAAGATTTCCTCATTATTTACATTTTTGGCAGGAGCAAAAATCTTTTCAAAATTTGATTTGAAGGCTGGATTCTAGCAGCTTGGAATTAAAGAAGAAGACAGATACAAAACGGGCTTTTGCATTCCAAACAGACACTACCAATGGAATGTCTTGCCTTTTGAACTCAAAGTAGCCCCATCACTGTTCCAATGGGCTATGATCAAGATCTTTGAGCCCATCCTCTCCAGCACTCTTGTTTATATTGATGATATTCTTTTACTTTCTGCAGATATAGAAGCCCATGAGAAACTGCTTTAATAGTTTGCTAATCTTGTTCGACATTATGTTGTTATGTTTTCACCCACTAAAATGATCATTGGCCAAACAGAAATAGATTTTCTTGGAATGAGATTCAAAAAAGGAAAGTATCTTCCTGGTCCTCATATTGCAACAGAACTGGATAAATTTCCAAAAGAAAATCTTTCTGTCAAACAAATCAGACAAGTTCTTGGCATTGTCAATTATCTCAAAGATTTTATTCCTCACTTGACAAAAAAGAGAGCTCCTCTCAAAGCTCTTCTAAAGAAGAATCCTCCACCATGGTCCTCAAAACAAACAGAAGCTCTTGAACAACTCAAAACTTGCACAAAAAATCTTTCTGATCTCCAGATTCCCTCTATAGGAAAAAGAATCCTTCAAACAGATGCAAGTGATCAATTTTGGGGAGTTATTCTTTTAGAAGAAGATGATAACAAAAAAAGATGAATTTGTGCACATGCTAGTGGAAAGTTTACAGATGGAGAATGCCATTATCACTCAACCTTCAAAGAAGTCTTAGCAGTTAAATATGGCATAAAAAAGTTTGAATTCCATCTGATTGGTCATCATTTCAAAGTTGTGATGGACTGCTCATCATTTCCAAAAATGCTTGAATTCAAAGGAAAGACTCTGCCTCATCCTCAACTTCTCAGAATGAAAGAATGGTTCAGTAAGTATGACTTTGAAGTAGAACACATCAAAGGAGAAGATAACCTGCTACCAGATCTTTTAAGCAGACCACATGTCTCTTATGAAAAATCCTTTCAGCTAAAAGTTCTCCCCATGATATACATGTATCAGACCATTAATGCCAATTTTCTTGAAAAAGGTACTCCTCTATCCTTACCATCACACATTTCTATGACCACCCTTAACCAAGAAGCCAAAACTCAAATTTTTAAACTTCAATCCAGACTAATCAAAAATTATGGGTTAGATTTCTTTCACAAATTAGGCTTTCGTCCTATTTATCCTTTCACCTGTATTTTCAGCTTCTTAAACCAAAGTCCTGAAAACCAATTTTATTGGCCTCCTGAATTATTAATCATGTTTTTGTATCTTTGTCATTTATACTGGATTTCATTCGACCTTCAACCATTAAAGCTCATAAGGTATATCAGTCTGCCTGAGAAGAATGAAAGTCAAATCCACATTTGTTAACTTTTCTTAAATGGTTTCAAAATTTGCCAAGATGGAAAACCTATTTAACGAATGAGGCTTATACTCAACAGGTGGCACCTCCTCTCGAATGTCATACTGTCATCACCCTTAAAAGAACTTTCTTTAAAGCTAAAGGTGTTTTTACTGATGTACCATACTTTAATATCTATGGGACATATAGACACTCAATGATACACTATATTACCATAAATACCACAAATTCTTCACCATGGAGAGAGTTTCAGAGACACATGTTTGAGAAAAATGGTATTATCCCAAAAGAGATATGGCCAAAGATATTTGAAGATGCCCCATGGGAAATAGTTCCCTCTGATTATGGGAAACAAATGTTGGCAGACAAAGAGTATTGGGAAAAGACACAAAGGACTACATCTGTTCCATCTCGCATGCAAATAGATGATCCTTATCAAGCCAGCTCATCAGCAAGACATCCTTATCAAGCCAGCTCATCAGCAGAACATCCTTATCCAACCAGCTCATCCGCAGAACAGATATGGTTAAACTCTTTCAAATTAGAGGACCCCTGTATGCCATTAGCAAGACATTCACAGGATCCTGATGAAGATAGCCTCTTTTATAATAGTGAAGACAGTACTGAAGATAAGAATCTATCTCCAAATCATGAGCCAATTGGTCACAAGTGGTTGTAATTTAAAGGTGTTTAATCTTTGTATTTACTTTTATCAGTGGACGTCTATCCACATTTGTCTGTTTGCCTTTTATCAGTGGATGTCTATCCACATTTGTCTGTTTTTGTGTTGGGGCCTTCTTGTATCTCAGCTCTTTCTTTATATAAAGAACCTTCAAGTACACACTTGCACATGTATAGAATAAACATAATTAATAATAATAGTAGTAGTAGTAGTACAAATAATAATATTAATAATAATAATAATAATACAACAAGAGCAACAATAATAATAATAATAATAATAATAATGACTTTAATATTTTTAAATAATAAAACTTCCAAAATAAGTATTTTACGTAAATAAAATATTTAAAATAAAATAAATAAATAATATGCACAAATAATGATAATATATAAATAAAATTTAAAATTTTATTAATACTGTATATTATAAAAATATATTTTAATAATTTAAAATAAATGGCTATTACAGTATATGCATAATATACAAATAGAGTTGAAAAAAAAAAAAAAGAATTGTTAGAATCTCTATCATAGGAATAATCTTAAAAAAAATCACTATGATATCTGACAAAATAACTTTGGGGGCAATTTCATGTTTGTCTAGGATATTAATTAATATTTATTTTTTGTTAATTTCATTTTTTTAATTTTAATTTTTTTTAAATCTACAATCTAAGATAAATATAAATGAATTATTAATATATATATATATATATATATATATATATATATATATATATATATATATATATATATATTGTAAATAAAAATAAATAAAGGGACATCAATCAGCACCTGTATGGCTGTCATGAAATGAAACTCGAGGGATTATAATTATAAGTCAAACCCACTTGAAAGTTGTCATACAGTATTCAAAAAAATACTTCAATTTTCAGAAAGTACGTAAACTTATTAATGAACAAAACCTTTATCAAAAAAAAAATAATAATAATAAATAATGAACGAAACATTGATGAGTATACAGCAGGTTAAACATAAATTTTTGCTATAGCTCGACGAGATGCTGAAAAGAATTCATTCAGTAAGACCTACAATAAAATGTTTTCCCCTATCACGAAATATGCGATCCATGCCCTCGGAGCAAAATACAGCTTCTTTTTTTTAATTCTATACGGAATTTAATATCATAAAAAAAATTAATATTTTAAAAGTCATTTTTTATGAACGATAGATTTTACATACCTATTTATGGGGATAGATACTCTCCCGCCCAATAGCAAAACGCTTTTGCCATTACTAGGTGAAGGCTTTTTTTAATTCAACTTGTTAGACGACCTTTATTGAGGACAAATTTGTAGACTTTTGTCCCTTTCATATTTAATTTTTTTTGTCAAAAATTATTATAATCTCCTGTTGTCTCACCTCTCTCCTCTTTACTGGACATAGTGGCTTTATTCATTGGATACGGGGTTTTTAGTATCTTCGAAATGACGAAAAAGCATTTAACGGGTAGTATTCTAAAAACCATATCCTCTCCCACTTAAGAGCAAAGAATTTTTGTCACTTGAGCTAACCCCTTATCAAGTTGGTACCTAGTACCTACCAATTGTTAGACGACCTTTATTCGGGAGAAATGCGACTTTTGTCCCTTTCATATTTAATTTTCTTTTGTTAAAAGTTATTATAATATTTTGTTTTCAATTTTTCTCACATAATACATTTGTACCTCTTAATATTTATTATTTTTTTTAGTTTAACACTTTAATTTATAATTTTATTATTTTAACATATAAACTCATCTAAAATACAACTTTAAAATCTCAGTTAGCACACATAATATAAAATAATAAATCAGTATATATCATATACCAAGAATTTAATTAACCAAAAATTAAATTGAGAAAAAGTGACAAAAACAAGGATAGTAAATATATTATGTCATTAAATTAATGCAAATTAATGTTTTTTAGACAAGTTTAAGTATTGAAATGATAAAACTGTAAGTTTAGATGTTAAATTGATAAATTATACCAAGTACAAGAGACTGCAAAAATATTATGTATTTTCTGTTTATTTATAAATTTTCATACTTATAAATAGGGCTATACATCGAGCAGGTCGGACGGATTCGAGTGTGTGGAACTGAAAACTGCACAAGTTCAGTTGGGTAAATATGGGCACCAAACTGACGGTAATAGAGAATGGGAAATATGAATCGGAAAATTGAAATATTCGGATTTGATCTAATAGTTAAATTGGGTTGGACTTTTATGAATTTGGCCTTATAATTAAAAGTTCAAAAAAATTAAAACTTTTCATTAAAATGAGTCGTGCCCATTACAAAATATAGGGTACAACCCTTTAAATTACAAAATAAAATTATAAGGCCTCTAGCCCAAAAATTTTTTTAAAAAAAAAAAAAGATCATTCCTGTCTAATTATATATTCTATTCATAATCCAAAATCTAATTGGCCATTCAATCTTTGCCTATGTAAAATATACATACCATTTCTGCCATTTACAAAAAATATACATCAAAATAATTCATAACTTTGTCAATTTGCATTTGTATCAAAAGTCCAAAACCTAGAAGAGATTTGTTGTTGAATAGAGTCTGCATGAGCCAAAAAAAGGCAGACTGCAATCTTATATTCATAGATTCACAAAAGATATACAACCTACAAAATTAAAAAGGGCATATCAACTGAAGCATAAAAAAGACAATAATAACTAACAAGTAATTAACAACAAACAAGTGAGGCTCATAATCAAAATTGTCATGTCATTGGATTAATGCATGCTAAATTTTTGACAACAAACTTCAAACCATTTGCTACCTAAAAAACACACAGCATTACATTAAACCAATTGTCAAATAATTTAGTGGAAGCTTCATCATTTCCTCATATAATGAATAAGATTAAAGACTGCAACTAACACAAATAAAAAATTAGTGAATTATAACACTTAACTATACACAACAGCCACCTAAGGGTTTATATTTTGGAAAAGCACAACCCTAGCATCTGTTATGTTTGCTATTAAAGATGTTGCAATACAAATATGGCACAACAAGTGTCACAGACTAACAAAAGCATTTGATGCTAGCAAATGGTAAGTAAGCATGCTGCAATAGAATTATAATCCCCATAGGCATAAGGCAATAGAAAGACCAACAATCAGAAAGCAACCAATAAGCAATGAAAAAGCAACAAGAAAGCAACTGGCAATGCAGTAAGTAATATAAAGTGAAAAGAAATTCAAAAAGTGTTACTGAGTGAGTGGCAATATTCTTCTTAGATAGTCAAGGCAAAGCTTCAACTTAATTATTAGCAAATTTCTTCTTAGACATGATAGGCAGAGCTTCCATTCCACTAGGTCAAACACTGATTAGCTAGCACTAGTTAAGGTAACAAACTGGCTAACATGACCAACACCTAATGGAGGGATATCTGTTTTAAAAAACCAAAAAAAAAATATAAGAATGGAAAAAAATATAGAATATTAAAAGGAAATAAAATTAAAAAAAGTACCTTTTTCAAAGTCCTATAATTCTTCAAGTGATTTTTCAACTAAAATATATTGTTGGTGATGCTTTTTAAGCATATTTTGAGTGTAGATTAAGGCCTCAAAAAGTTTTAGTGTTAAAAAACTTCAAAATGAATCAAGCATTCATCCACTAATGTTAAAAGTTTATTCATATGCAATTGTAGAAATTGGTATGGCTAATACGTCTCGAGCCATACTTGAAAGAATGGGAAACCTCTCTGAATTGAGCTTTGACCACCTCAACATATTAAATGTCCCCTCATCTAAATCTTTCAACGCTGACTCAGATAAGTATGTATCAAGTTCATTTTTTCTATTGCTTCCACCAATGCGACTCTCTAATTTCTGCTGCTTAAATCTGGCTTTTAACACTAAAATGGATTTAGAACTTGATTGCACATCAGTTAAGGTCACAATTTGGCTTCCACCAGTTATGACATTAAAGGGACAAGATGCTTCATATGCAGTTTTATAATCCTCAAATAATTCATAAAGAGCATCTTTACTATAAATGAATAAACTACAACCAATTGACTCCTCATAAATGGTGTTTAAAGAAAAGTGAAGATACTCTAATTTGTCTCTTGGATCCAGAATATAAGAAATGAAAATGAGATAGTTTATTTTATCTAGATCACCCCAGTATTTGTCAAATTTGGTTTTCATGCCAAGTCCCATAGACCTTATATACAAATAACCAGATTGCTTATAATCAGTGAGTATAAGAAATAGGTCAACTATTTTAGAGAAAAAGGTATTGGTAGTCACATACTAAGAACTAGAGATTCTTAGTGTCATTTTGTAAAATTGTTCTAAGAATTGAACCAGATTCTTGGCACATTGCTAGTTAGAGTAATCAAGAATATCATCACCTAAGTCAGCCCTTAAACTTGATTCACTTTCTTTATACTTTTCAAAAGTTTTTTCAAATTCACAAGCAGATTTCAACATCAAATAGGTGTAATTCCACCTAATTGCAATATTAAGGCAAAGAGCAATCTTAGATTCAATACTAATTAAGTATAAAAATTCTGTGAATTTTTTTAATCTAGATGGTAAGCACCTTATGTATTCAACAACCTCCCTAATCCATTTAACATATATGTTTAAATCCTTTAACCCTTCATGCACAACTAAGTTAAAAATATAAGCAACACATCTCATATGAGCATATTTAACTCTAACCCCACTAGCCCCCTACTTCAGTAAATTTTTTTTGAATAAAAACATGGCAGTATCATTACTTAAAGCATTATCAAGAGTGATAGTAAAAATATTTTTCAAACCCCATTCAAGCAAAAAGTTCTTAAGTGAAATTTATTATGTGAATTCACAGGCACAAATGCAATAATTTTTTTATTGAGCTACCACTCATTGTTAATAAAATCCTGATCAAATTTTTAGGTCCCAATTACTCCAACATCAAGTTCAAATACATTATAATCATGTGCAAAGGTGAGAAGTGATTGTCATTTTTGCTTATCATAAGGGTTTTTGGTACAAGTAAGCATGTGGTTCCTAATTGATGAAGTGTCATGTTTTTTAGGTTAAGCACCAAGAACTTTACCAAAATAAATGCATTTACCTCATGCCAACAAATTGTTCTCCCTTATCTGCTCAAAATGGTCCTAGACTGCTAATATGGTTTCAACTTGCTTCCTTTTTTTTTTATTACTTTTCAGGCTGCTCTAATGAAGCAACTGACTGCTGCTAAGTAGCAAACTGTTCATGGGAATTTTATTTGCTTCCACCTTATTATTAGGAGTCATAGGTTCACCAGTAGCAGTTGAATTGCCACTGGCATCTCTGGGGGTGTTCATTTACATAAGTGAAATTCACAAAACAAAGCAATTAACACATAATTAATTAAGCACATTGCAACAAAAAGATAACATAGAAGCATAACTATAAAACAAAACAAATAAATGGTAATAAAAAAGTAATGACTTAAATCAAATAAATTACTCTATTTTATTTAAAAACATAAATAATTTTTTATTTTAATTATATTAAATAATTTATTTTTAAATAAACATTTATTTATTAATATATTTATAATTTTTTAGCATTTTAAAATATATAAAAAATATACAAATATATATTTTTTAACTAGATATTAAATAAACATTATATTGTTTTGCATTTTAAAAATCTATTTAATATACAAATATTCATATAAGTTATAAAATCTATTAATATATTTTTAAACTAAATAAAAAATAATCAAAAAAATTATTTAATTAAAAAATAATTCCCAAATAAACACAAATACAATAGATCAATTGAGATCTATCCACAAATGCAACATATCCATTTTGATCCACATAGTTTCAGTATCAATGTGTACTAATATAGTAAAAAAGAAGTTAAACAATAGAGAAATCATACCAACTATTTAGAGGTGACAACAATTTAAGAGATTCAAGAGCTTCCACCATAGTATGTGAATCACAAAGCATCCACCATCAATCCCAAAAATTAGGGCTTCCACCTTAAAAATCTCCTATTTCAATGTTTATAAAACATGCAACTAAATCAAGATCAAAAAAAGTTAAACGAAAATCCCAAATCACAATAGATCTATAAAAACAGCCTAGATACAATCATTTCTTAAACAAAAAAAAATTCATTATTACCAAAAAACTCTTGAATCCATGTGATTTGTCACCCCTTAAATTTTTTTACATAAAAAAAAATTCAATAGCATAACTGAAAACCAGTTTGGTCTAGGACAGTACACTATCAAAGGTCGAAAGATAGTGTAAAGTAACACTTTAGATTAAGAGATTTAGTGTTAGAATGAACAAATTTTAGGTTATAATAAAGAGATTTGAAGATTAAACTAAGAGATTTAGGGTTAGAGGAGAGGGGCAAAAGGTCAGAGGTGGCTAGAGAGAAGAAACAAAAGTGAAAACGAATTACATTTTGGTTTAGTTAGTTTAAAATGTATTTATAAAGTCAAGGGATGTAGGGAAAAATAGTAACATTTCATATATGTGTATATGTGTGTATTATTAAATAAAATCTCAAAAGTTCGGACAGGTCAGGTTTTAGAAACCCTCCACTAAACCACAAATCAAAACCCGTTATTTTCCCTCCATCCGAACTTGCTAATCCGCTTCAACTCTTTAGATTGGGTCAATCAACTTGCCTACTTGTGCACATGCATGCATGCCTTCCCGTTAAGATGAACATGAAAGATTTTACAATGTACCTTTTGCTCTTCTCCCTTCTTTTACTTCACATGCCTTATGGTTCATCCATTTCAATACCAAAAACTGTCCAACAGCACCTATACCTTGATGACTAGAAATCAGCATTAGTGAAACTACAGCTACAACAACAACAGTGCCTTCTTAATGGCTTTACTTTCCAACTCAAGTATTTGGGAACAAATTATTACTCTTGGGATGGGGTTACTTGTCATACTATGGGACATGTCATTGGCCTTGACCTCGGTAGAATTCCTATAACTAGCCATCTTGACTCCATATTCCATCTTAATCATCTTTTGCACCTTAACATTGTTGGTAAATTTTTTGGATCTATTCCCTTTAGCTTTAATAAGCTTGGAAAATTGACTAATCTTGTAATAATCCGAGTTTTTAAATTATTTTATTTTAAAATAGGATATGCAATGTTAATAATTTAAAATAATATTTGAATATTTATCGATTGATGAGTTTTATTATCATTATTTTATATTAATTAGGGTTTTGATATAAATATTTATTTTAAGACTAGTAATTCGATAATTATTTGTGTAATATATACATATTTCTATTTGGAATAATATTTAACTTAGTATATTTATTTAATGACATTATATATATATATATATATATATATATATATATATATATATATATATATATATATATAAAATCATAAAAACTCCCTCCTCCATCATCTTCCCCAATCCCCTCCCATCACCACTACCTGCCATCCATTTCTTCTTCCATCGGTGTGCCTCCCCGCTTTTTACCGCCTGTCAGCCAACTCAGCCGTCGCCAGTCATCTTCTTTGGCATTGTTTGGCCCATTTGAAGCCAAAAATCCGAAATCCTTCTCCTCCTCCGTTCAAGGCAATTCCGGCCACAAAATTTGATGATTCCAGTGCCATTGGACTCCTGGAACTTCATAGACAAGGATTCCAATCTTCTTTCAACTTGAAAACGTGGTTTCGTAGGGTTTCTAGCTTGATTTCATTTTCAGCCATTCTTGAGTTTTTAATTTTTTTTAAATTATTATTGTGCTTGATTCATGAGAAGTGCCTTAACAAATGTTGTTCCCTTAGCTTAATCTTCATTCCAAAATTTTTGTGTAATTTTTTGAAATTATTTTGATTTTTGTGAATTTTTTATTATTTTATTATTTTCATAAATTAATTAAATAAATTATGAAATTATGATTTTTAGTGTTATTGGTGATTAATATTAATTTTAGAAATTAATTTTTAATTTTTGTGTATTTTTTTAATTTTTTATAATTATTTTTAGTTTATATCAATTTTAAAAATATTGGTTAAATATATAGTTAATTAGAAATAATTGGTTAATTAAGTGTATTTATTGATTTTAATAAATAATATGTTGAGAAAACAATTTTTGAGTATTTATATAATTTTTATTGAATTTTTTAATACTATTAGTATTTTAAGTGTATTTTTATATATTAGGGGTATTTTGGTAATTTGGTGATAATTTTAGTTGAATATTAAATTTAATTGGTTTTAATAATTATTTGAGGTATAAAAATGATTTTTATGAATTATTTACTAATTTTAACTAATTAATGCTATTTTTTGAAAATTATTTTCAAATTATATATAAAATACTATTTTTGTAAATAAATGGGTTTTTGTAATTTTTAATATGTTTTTGGACTAATTAATTAATTTAGATTTATAAAATGAATTTTTATTAATATTTGTGAAATTATCGAGAAATATCGATTTTTAATAATATTATATTATTATTAGGGTTTTAAGTAATTACGGGTAAAATAATTGCTTTTGGTGTTTTAATACTTAAATTGTTATATTTTGATATTTAAAGGGTATTTTTGGTATTTATTTAATTTTAATATATTTTATTGTATTTTGTTGGGAATTGTGGACCTCATTCGGGGGAATTTATAGTTTGAGGTCCCGACCGAAGAGTTGTGAGAATTCTGATTTAAAGTGTATTTTTTTTACAGGACCGGCTCTACTTTTTAAGTAGATAGATGTCTGTTTTACAGAGGAGATTCTACCGAATTTTTGGTAGAATTCTCATAAAACATTATATCGGGTCTAATTCTTATTCTCTGTATGTGTTAGTAATCCTAGATCGAGTCTCTAGAAGTTAAGTTGGATTTATTTTGATTTTTGTGTTATTATTTTATTTTTAGTTGTGCCGAAACCGAGGCCTAATGGACCAGGCCCATCAAACTCTTCTCGAGGAGTGTATACCTATGAGTTGTTATTTTATATATGCATACATTTAGGTTGCATGTTTTAGAAATATATGTCTAATTGTATGATTTATGCATAAATGACTTAATACATGCTTAAGTATATTTTCAGTATATTTTCGGTATATTATGAAATAAATGCATGTTTTTCTTTTAATTAAATCTAGATTACTTTTAAAATATATTATTGGTTTAATTTAATATTGTCACGACCCAAAATAGGGGCCATGACCGGCGCTAGGGAACGGGAATTCTTTCGAATCCGGAACCCGTAGCAAGCCTAAAAATAAAATAAAACATGCAATAGTAATAATAACATTATTAAATGCAGCGGAAATAAAAATCATACATATAATAATAACATTTCCATCAACTGGATTTAAGTCAAATCTCATCTCATATATATATAAATCTTTTTAATTCAATCCAGTTCAAATTCTTAAAATGCATCTCGCATAAATAAAATACATAAAATCCCACAATTTAATTCACAACTACTGCAGTGTCTAGATTATAAAAATAAGACTCAAGTAAGTAATTTACACAAAGAAGCCGGGGCGGAAGAAATTCGGCGTACAGGTCTGCTACTGAGGTCTGAAGATGTTGAATCTCCTGAAAAATAGTCAACGAAGGGGAGTCAGACCTCACTGAGTGAATTACTATAATATATATACATGCATACTAAATGACAATGCATGCAATCAACAGTATATATATATCTAATATATATACAGGCAAATACACAGATGTAAAGAAATCATTTTATATATATTTTATTGAAAATCATCTTTTATGAAGGATCACATAGAACCCTAGAATATCGCAATCCCGAAAACAGTGTTAGACAACACTCTAGCCATACAGGCTCACTTATTCCAAATATATCCACTTAATCCATTTAGACAGTAGACTGGCCCCAAGACACTAAGTCAACTGAGCTCCAGCAGTCTGACTGCCTGTGTGATTGGCCCCGAGACACTTGGTCAACCGAGCTCCAGCAATCACACCATCAATCATATCTCACATCACATAAATCAATCCATCCTTATCAATATCCACAAACAAGATAGTAATTCAACCTACAATCTATCATCGTACCGGTACGTACTCGGTCCTAGTGCTGCCCACTAGGTAGCACGTTCTATTGATATCCTTCATTAATAAATATAAAACATCCATTCATAAAAATAAATGATGCATGAATTTAAATAAAATAACGACATAAACCATATATATACTAGAAATATACCAAAAATAAACCAGGTATATTTCGAGTATATATACGTTGAATAAATCCAATACAATTACAAAATAAACTAAACTATACCAAAATATACATAAAAGCATTTTAAGAATAATTTAGTTATAAAACATGCATATAGTTGAAAATATACCAAAATATACCAAAAGTAAACCTAAGTAATATTTAAATCATTCATGCATATTTTATTAAAATAAAGCATACTTGTCTAAAACATGCACCCTAAAACACATATATATAAAATAGTAACTCACCCTAGTGCGCTCCACGAAATGGGTCCAACGGGCCTGGTCCACTAGCCCTCGGTCTCGGTGCAACTAAACAAACAATAATGACAAAAATCAGAATAACCTTAACAGAAATCCTAGAATTCGATCTAGAGTATTAAACACAGAATTGAGATTAGGGTTTGATCGGACATCACATTTTACGAGAATTCTACCGAAAATTCGGCAGAACCTCCCCTATAAAACGGACATCTCTCTACTCAAAAGAGTAGAGCCGACCCTGCAAAGAAACACACTTCGAAAAACAAGCTCAACACTCAACCACAACCCCTCGGTCGGACTCCAGACTACAATCTACCGACCGAGGTTCACAAACATAGAACAATTCTGAAAATACCAAAAATACCCTTATAACATAGAAATTCATTTTATACGTAGAAATTACATAATTAACCTTAAAACACTGTAAAAACCGATAAAAACTCATTTTATTAGAAAAATCGTATATTATATATATAATTGAAAATAATTCACGAAAAATAGTTTTAATTAGTTAAAAATACCAAATAATTTGTAGAAATCATTTTTATACCTTAAATAACTATTAAAACCAATTAAATTACATTTTCAGCCAATTTTGTGTAAAATTACCAAAATACCCCTATATATATAAATATACTAAAATTACTTCAAAAATTCACCAAAAATTATAAAATTATCCAAAATTAATTTTCTCAACATATTTATCAATAATATCAATAATTAAACTCAATTAACCAATTAATTTCAATTAAAAACACAATTAACCCTAATTTCCCAAAATTACATAAACTTCAATAATTCAAAATAAATACCTAGAAATTCATAAAAATTCCAAATAAATTCCTATAATTCATTTCAACACCTAATTTAATCATAAAACACAATTTCATAATTTAAATAATTAATTTCCGAAAATTAGAAAATAATATTAAAATATTCAAAAATACCCAAAAATCCAAAAAATCTCCAAAAATTCCAAAAAAAAATCATAAATGTATATTAAGCTACTAGGATCAACATTTGTGAAGGGAGTTTTCATGAATCAATCAATTCGAAGCTCAAAAAAATCGAAAACCCTAATGTGACCGAATTCGAAAAATCGAAACCTAAGCAAATCAAGACCATTTAAGCTCAAACCAAAGCTAGAATCACACTCAACGGAGCTCAAGGAGAAGAAAGAGATCGGCGGTGTCGAAAATGGTGGCCGGAATCATCGTCGATGACGAGGAGAGGAAGTTTCGACCAAATGAAGAAAAACAGCTCGCCGGTGCTGGGGAAGGAGGCTGCTGGCGGCGGGGGACGGCTGAGGATGACTGTGGCAAGCCGGGAGGCACACCGATGGTAGGGGAATGGTGTGACAGACGGTGGTTGGTGGTGAGGGAGTGGTCGGGCACGGGGAAGGAGAAGAATAAAAAGAAAAAAAAAAAGAAAAGAAAAGAAAAAGAAAAAGAAAAATAATAAAAATTTTAATAAAATATTTGAAAAATTTCACATCCACACATATAATTTAATATTTTAATAATTTAATAATAATTAAAAATAATTAAATAACAATAAATTAATAAACAAATAATAAAATATTAGGGTAATATATTAAACCCTAATTAGATAAAATAATTACACACATAGGCTTTATTTAGTATTTTAAAAATACGTATGAGTTCATACAAGTCCGAAAATATATTTAAAATAATTAATAATAAATTATTTATGTGAAAATTTCCCCGAAAATGCAAGTCCCGGGAAAATTTTACGTAAAGCACTGTAAATAAGACATAATAATTAAAATAGGTTTTAAATACATATCAACTCGTAAAAATATCATAATATATATACAAAAATTATTAACACTGCATATCCCGATGCAGTATTAAAATATTTAAAAACACGGGATATTACAAATATATTTCATGATTTATTTGAATTGATTTTACGTATATATACTTGAAATATACTTAGTTTATTTTAGGTATATTTCTAGTATATATATGGTTTATAATGTTATTTATAATGATATCATGCATCATTATTTTATGAATGAAATGAGTTATTTTTAATGAAAGATATCAATAGAACGTGCTTCCTAGTGGACAGCACTAAGAACGAGTGCGTACCGGTATGACGATAGATTGTAGGTTAAATTACTAACCTATTTGTGGATCATGACTTGATTGATTTGATTATTGTGTGAGGCGAATGAGAGTGTGATTGTTGGAGCTCGGTTGACCTAGTGTCTCGGGGCCAATCACACTGACAGTCAGACTGCTGGAGCTTAGTCAACTTAGTGTCTCAGAGTCAGTCTATTGTCAATAAGGATTAAGTGAATTTATTTGGAAACAAGTACGCCTGTATGGCTAGAGTGATGTCTGTTGTTATTTGAGGTTGCGATCGTTTAGGGTTCTATTTGATCCTTCTTAAACTAGTATCTTTTAGTATTACAAATAAAGTGATTTTCGGCATCTGTGTGTACATGCCTGTATGTAATAACTCGAGTTTTTAGATTACTTTATTTTAATACGGATTATGCAGTGTTAATAATTTTTTTAAAACTATATTTGATTATTATATTATTTTGTGATTAATATTTATTATTTCGTGTTTAATCATAATTTCTATGTAAATATTTAATTTAAAACTATTTATTTTGAAAATTTATTTACGTTATAATTATTACTTTGATAATTATTTTAATAATATTATTTAAGTATTAATGTTATTCTATTCTATTTTATTATTATTATTATTATTATTTTTATTATTGTAAATACACATGCACACATATAATTAGGGTTACTATTTTATGTGTATATTTTTTATTATTGTGGGTTATATATATATATATATAAATATAAATTTAGTAGGGTTTATTATAATGTGTTTTATTATAATGTGTGTACATATATTAAAAAATAATAATAATAAAATACGTGTGGTGGAGATTGGTTAGATATAATATAAAGTATAATATACACATATATTTATACATAAACTCTCTTTATAAAAAAAAACCAATACGCAAAATCACTTTCAACCTTCTTCCCTTCCCGTTGCAACTCGTACCCTTCCCGTTGGTGTGCCTCCCCATCCTCCGGCCAGTCACCACCTTCTTCTCCAACCTTCCGCCATCGCCTGCATGTTGCCAGAGTAGTAGAAAATGGCAGCAGCGGTAGATTGGACTCATCTTTGTTTCTCCTTCGTTCGACCACCTTTGCTTGCGATTTCGGTGTCATTTGACTCCCCTAGCTTTGGCCAAGAAGACTCTAAGCTCCTTTTGAGCTCTAATCCGGCCATTTGTGAGTTTTTCTTAATTTTTAGTTTATGGTTCTTTAGGGTTTCAATTTTTTTTGGGGTGTTAATGGTTGATTCACACAAAGTTCCCTAACAAAAGTTAATCCCTCTAACTCAAGCTACCCCATGAATTTTTGTGTGATTTTTAGAAATTACTTTGATTTTTATGAATTTTTAATTATTTTATTATTTTCGTAAATTAATTAAATAAATTGTGACATTTTGATTTTTGGTGTTATTGGTAGTTGATATGAATTTTAGAATCTAATTTATAATTTTTGTGATTTTTATATAATTTTTATAATTATTTTAAGTTTATGTCAATTTTGAAAAATTAGGTTAAATATATGTTTTGATGGAAATTATGGGTTAATTATATGTTATTGGTGATAATAATAAGATATATGTTGAGAAATTAATTTTTTGGAATTTTATATAATTTTTAAGAAATATTTATAGCTTATGTAAATATTGGATAATTGAGTTAAATGAGTATTTTGGTTGAATTTAAAGTTTAATTGTGTGTTTTAGTTGATATTAAAATGTTATTTGATGATAAAATAATTTTTAGGAATTTATATTATTTTTATGGAAATTTATATAATTTATGTGTATTTTGGAATTGTTAGATTAAATATGTATTTTTATAGAAATTATTGGTTAATTAGGTGTATTTGTTGATTTTAGTGAATAATATGTTGAGGAAATAAATTTTGAGTAATTGCATAATTTTATTGAATTTTTTAATATTATTAGTATTTTATGTGTATTTTTGTATATTAGGGGAATTTTAATAATTTGATA
Organism: Mallotus nudiflorus; assembly: GCA_947683625.1. Taxonomy (NCBI): domain Eukaryota; kingdom Viridiplantae; phylum Streptophyta; class Magnoliopsida; order Malpighiales; family Euphorbiaceae; genus Mallotus; species Mallotus nudiflorus. The sequence goes on along the minus strand of CANTUR010000771.1, from coordinate 33,467 downwards.
GTAATTTTGGTTAAATATTAAATTTAATTGGTTTTAAAAATTACTTGAAGTATAAAAATGATTTTTATAAATTATTTACTATTTTTAACTAATTAACACTATTTTTTAAAAATTATTTTCAAATTATATATAATATATTATTTTTGTAAATAAATTGGTTTTTAGTAACTTTTAGTATGTTTATGGATGAATTAAGTAATTTGGATTTATAAAACGAATTTTTATTAATATTGGTGTATTTTTTGAGAAATATCAATTTTTACTTATATTATATTATTGTTAGGGTTTTTAAGTAATTACGAGTAAAATAATTATTTTTGATGTTTTTAATGTTAAAATTGCCATATTTTGATACTTAAAGGGCATTTTTGGTATTTTTTGAATTTATGTATATTTTATTTAATCTTGTGGTGAATGATGGATCTCGGTCGGGGGAAATTGTAATTTGGGATCCCGATCAAGAAATTGGGAGAATTTTGTATTCAAAGTGTGTTTACTATGCAGGATCGACCCTACTTTTGTAGGGAGATGTCCATTTTACAAAGGAGACTCTGCCGAAATTTTGGTATATTTCTCGTAAAATGTGACAACCGGTCCGAGTCTAATTCTGAATTCTTAATTGAATCTGTATATAGTAATCCAAGAAGTATAGAGTTAGAAGTTTATTCCAACGGTTTTATTTTTCCTAGCTACGCTGAGACCAAGGCCTAACAAACCAGGCCTGCCGAGTCTGTCCCAAGGAGCGCACACCAGTGAGTTATTATAATGTATAAATATGCACTGCATATAGGATGCATCACTTAGGGTTTTTCATTTTCATTATATGTTTTTAAAAGTGATTTAAATTATAATATTTTTGGTATATCTAGGGTTTATATTTTTATACATATGCATGTTATTTTGATATATGCATGTTAAATAATTAGGTTTATGTTTAGTACATTTTAGTATATATACATGTTTTAAATGTATATTTATTCATAATTATTTTATTGAATGATTAGTATACTTCAGGTATATTTTCAATATATTTTAGGTATATTCCTAAATAAATGCATGTCATATTATTGATTTATACTTAAATTGTTTTTAAGTATTTTTTTGGTATATTCCTTAATAAATGCATGTTTTAGTACATATTCATGTTTTTAATGAATAATTATGCTTAATTGTTTTATTAAATGATTTGTGTACTTAGGGTATTTTTTTAATATTTAGGTATATATTTTTTTAAGCAAATGCATGTTAAATTATTGAAATACACTTAAATTGTTTTAAATTATATCAATGGTTTATCTTTAGTATATTTCATGTTTTATTTGACATATATATACCCGAAATATACTTGGTTTATTTTAGGTATATTTCTGGTATATATATGGTTTATTTTACTATTATGAATGATTTAATCTACATGAAGGATATCAATAGAACGTGCTACCTAGTGGGCAACACTAGGACCATGTACGTACCGATGCGATAGATCAGGGTTAAGTGAGAATTAATTGTGGTGATTATAATTGATTGATATTAATTTGATTGATTTGATTAAGATTGATGGTATGATTGATAGTGTGATTGCGGGAGCTCGGTTGACTTAGTGTCTCGGGGCCAGTCTACTATCCATAATGGAATAAATGATCTATTGATTTGATTGAGATGTGAGGTGATAGATAGTGTGATTGTTGGAGCTCGGTTGACCAAGTGTCTTGGGGCTAATCACACTGATAGTCAGGCTGCGGAAGCTCAGTTGACTTAGTGTCTCGAGGCCAGTCTACTGTCCAAACTGGAATAAGTGTTCTATTTGGAATTAAGTGAGCCTGTATGGCTAGAGTGACGATATGGTTGATTGAGGTTGCGATTATTAAGGTTCTAATTGATCCTTAATGAATTAAAATATATGTTTTCTGCATCTATTATATTTATAAAAGCAGATTTTGGCATTTGTGTGAAATATGTGTATATATATACATACATACATATATATATATATATATATATATATATATATATATATATATATATATATATGATTGATTGTTATGGCTTAGATTGCATGTATATATAGTATAATAATTCACTCAGTGAGGTCTGATCCCCCTCAATTATTTTTTTTCAGGAGATCCTATATCGCCAGACCTTAGTAGTAGAGTTCCTTATCGGTGTTCTTCTATTTTGGCTATCTTATGTAAATGTATATTTTGAACACTAATTTTTATTCTAGAAACTGCAGTGGTAGTGTTATTGTATCAGAAAAGTATTATTTTGTTTTGATATTTAATACTCAGAGAGTTGTATCTGAACATTGTATGAATATATTTATTTATGAAAGGAATTGGAGTATTTATTTTATATATTGATTCTAAAAATTTTAATTCTGTCATACTTTTTATTTATTTATTGCATGATTTTACTTTCTAAGGATTGCTACGGGTTCCGAATTCGAAAGAATTCTCATTCCCTAGCACCGGTCATGACTCCTAGTTTGGGTCATGACATTGTATATATATTTATTATATACATATGATTGATTACATTTGACATTTAGTAATGTGTGTATATATATTATAACAATTCACTCAATGAGGTCTGACTCCCTTCCATCGATATTTTTATAGGAGAGTCCTCATCTTCAGACATCAGCAGTAAACATATCCACTGGATTTCTTCCGCTCCAGCCCTATTATGTAAATCGCTTACTTGAGTTTTATTTTTTACTCTAGATGCTACAGTAGTAAGTGTATTTAATTCTGTCAAAACTTGTATTTGTATTTATGCATATATGAGATTTTAATTCAGAGTGTTTCTCTGAAGATTTGTATTAAGAGATTTTATTTATGATATGATATGAGATGTGATATTATTTTATTAAAGGAAGTTGAAGAATTTATTTTATTAATTGAGATTTAATTTCCGCTGCATAAATATTTTATTTATTTTATTTTATTGCATGTTTTTCTTTTTAAGGGTTGCTATGGGTTTTAGATTTGAAAGAACTCCAGTTCCCTAGCACTGGTCATGGCCCCTGGTTTGGGTCGTGACAAATCTCAACCTTTGTCTTTCTTTTTTTTTACTAAGTTCTCTTTCTTTTTTTACTAAGTTATGTTGGAAATATCGCATTTGACAAAGTTACAGTCACTTGATTTGTCGAATGCATATGACTACACGAGTAGGCTTAAAATCCAAATCCCAAACCTGAAAATGTTTGTCTAAAATTTGACTTCTCTAACCCAACTCTATCTCAATGAATTTGACCACTCTGCATAAGTTGATAACTAGTGTGAAGCCCTCACTAATGCGCTGCCTAACCTTCGATCATTAAGCATGGTCAATTGTGGTCTACAGAGTCCTATGTGTTCGTCAATCTCAGAACTTCCTTTCTTATCAGAGCTCCACCTTGATAATAACAATTTGTCTTCTCTGCCACCAAATTTTATGGTAAATTCTTCCTATTTGATGCTTTTGCTCTATGACTTTGTGGACTATAAAAGACTTTTCCACAACATATTTTCTTGCTTCCTAAACTACGAAACATAGATATTTAAGATAATTCTCTCCTTAGAGGTTAATTTCTAAAATTTCCCTTCACTAGTGTCCTTTAATCTTTTCAAATCTCATTCATGAACTTCAACGGGAAATTGCCAAAGTCATTTGGTAACCTCAAATTCCTAAAAAATTTAGAATTTAGAGATTGCCATTTCTTAGGATTGATCCCTCCTTCAATTGCAAACCTTACCAACATTATGCACCTTGATCTTAGTTATAATAGTTTTAGTGCATGCATCCCTTCTACAATTGTAAATCTCAACAACACTAATGGTTCCATACCTCCATTCCATAGGGAAGTTGTTCCACATCTTGAAAAACTTGATTTGTACAACAACCATCTGAATGGGATTGCAGAAACCTCTCTATTTATTGTCCCTTCTTTGAAAGACTTAGATTTTAATGAGAATCAGTTGACTGGTGAATTAAAATAATTCTGAAACATGTCATCTTCGCAGTTGAAAAGTATGGATTTGAGTTCCAATAATTTAACAAAAGTATTACCAAACTCCATTCTTCAACTTCCAACCCTTGTTAATCTAGCATGCAATAATTTTATTAAAATTAAGGAAATTTATTTACCTTAACAAGTTATCGATCTTGATTTTAATCTTTACAAACTTAATTTTAAGCAACTAATGTGTTTGCTTTAAGTGTGTAAAAGTTAGGAATCATTTCGAAGTCAAAATAATGATGAATTATCAAAGAAAAATCACCTCAAAAAGACATCATAAGCACTATCTTTAACATACTCAAGACAAGGACTAAATTGCACATTTTTGGTAATTTTGGAACCTATCCTGAGCTCAATCCCAACCAGGACCAAGCCTAGGATTAAAGGGCTAAATTCTGCTCAAATAGGATTTTAAGACAAAAGATCCTGATCAATGTCCCGACCGAGACATTACCCGGGACCAGGCAATCCTAACCGGGACCTAATTCTATAAAATTTTAATTTTTAGGCATAACTAATCCCAATCTATATCTCGATTACGACCATAGCAATTCAAACTTAAAATAGCTAAAAATGGCTATTTTTAAGGTATCCCGACCAGGATAGATGATATCTTGACCTAAGTCCATCAAAACAAGTACAAGTTTTATATCGTCTTCACACTCTCTGATTAAAGATTAAGCTTTTTCCATCCAATAGCAAAACAAGCTTGGAAAAAATCTGAAGAAATTGGCAAAACACCATTATTTTTCTATTTCAATTTTACCAATGTGGCCTGTTAGAATCCACAGAATCATTAATTATTAATTCAATTATTTGTATAATATTCTAGTTATAGATGTCAATGATCCCTAAACCAGAGGCATAGTCTTAGGCTCAGGTTCAAGTTTGATCCTTATATTTGTAAGTCTTACACCCTTAGTTAAGATAATACTTCCTTTCCATTAACGCTAATAACTAACAGTCGTAACTAATTTAGATATGATACATATAGCAGACAGAATTATTCAAAATCCAAATTGGTACACTATCATGAACCATTATTATTTTTCTACCAATAATAATTAGTATATTAGAGCAGGGCAAAATTGGTACACAGTCATGAACCATTATTGTTTTTCTACCAATAATAATTGGTCGAATTCTCCTTTTCACCCTTGAACTTTACCCTTTTGGTCTATTGCACCCTCAACTTTCAAATTTTCCTATTACGCATCTTAACTTCTATTTTGTGTCTATATTACTCATGATTTAACATTTTAATTTTCTATTAAACACATGCATTGCCAACGTGGATAAGTGTCACGACCCAAAACAGGGGCCATGACCGGCGCTAGGAAACGAAAATTCTTTCGAATCCGAAACCCGTAGCAAGCCTAAAATAAAATAAAACATGCAATGGAAATAATAACAACACATTTAAGTAAAATATTATGCAACGGAATAAAATCATAAATATAAAAATAATAATCCACCATGGGATTTAAATCAAATCCTCATCTCATTTATAAATAAACTCTTTTAATACAAATCCAGTTCAAATATTTAAAGTACATATCTCATACAAATATAATACAATATCTTTTAACAATTTTACGACTACTGTAGTGTCTAGATCATAAAATAAAACTCAAGTGAGCAGTTTACATAAAGAAGCCGGAGCGGAAGAAATCTGGCGTAGAGGCCTGCTACTAAGGTCTGATGAAGATGACTCTCCTGAAAAATAGTCAACGGAGGGGAGTCAGACCTCACTGAGTGAATTACTATAATATATATACATGCATACTAAATGACAATGCATACAGTCAATAGTATATATATAAATATATATACAGGAAAATACACACAGATGCAATAAAAATTATTTTTTTATATATTTTGTTTAAAAACCACTGGTTATGAAAGATCAAATAGAACCTTAGAAAATTGTAACCTCAAAACAGTGTTAGACGACACTCTAGCCATACAGGCTCACTTATTCCAATATATTCACTTATTCCATTTGGACAGTAGATTGGCCCCGAGACACTAAGTCAACCGAGCTCCAGCAATCTGACTGTCAGTGTGATTGGCCCCGAGACACTTAGTCAACCGAGCTCCAGCAATCACACTCCCAAATCATATCACACATCAAATAATCATATCCAATCAATATCCTCAAACAGGTTAGTAATATAGCCTAAATGCTATAAGCGTACTGGTACGTACTCGGTCCTAGTGCTGCCCACTAGGTAGCACGTTCTATTGATATCCTTCATTGAAATATAAAGCATACATTCATAAAAATAAATGATGCATGAATTTAAATATAATAGCAACAATAACCATATATATACTAGAAATATACCAAAAGTAAACCAAGTATATTTCGAGTATATATACGTTAAATAAATCCAATTAAATTTCAAAATAAATTAAAAATATATTCAAAAATATTTTTAAACATAATTCATTAATAAAACTTGCATATAGTTTAAAATATACCAATAATAAACCAAAATAAACCAAAAGTAAACTAAAAATAAACTTAAATACTAATTGAATTATTTATGCATAATTAATCGAAATAAAACATACAATTCTAAATCATGCACCCTAAAGCATATATATATATAATAGTAACTCATAATTAGTGCGCTCCTCGAGATGGATTCGATGGGCATGGTCCACTAGACCTCGGTCTCGGCGTAACTAAACAAACAATAATAACAGACATCAGAATAAACCTAACAGAAAATCCTAGAAACTCGATCTAGAATATTAGACACAGAATCAGAATTAGGGTTCGATCGGACATCACGTTTTACGAGAATTCTACAGAAAATTCGACAGAACCTCCCCTGTAAAACGGACATCTCTCTACTCAAAGAGTAGAGCCGGCCCTGCAAAAAATCACACTTCAAAAAATAGGCATAGAACCACAATCACAACCCCTCGGTCGGACTCCAAACTACAGTTTACCGACCGAGGTCCACAATTCACAAAATAATACAGAAATACCGAAAATACCCTTATATCATTGAAATACATTTTATAAGTAGAAATTACATAATTAACCCTAAAACACATTAAAAACCGATAAAAACTCATTTTATTAGAAAAATCGTATATTATATATATAATTGAAAATAATTCACGAAAAATAGTTTTAATTAGTTAAAAATACTAAATAATTTTTAGAAATCATTTTTATACTTTAAATAACTATTAAAACCAATTTAATTACATTTTTAGTCAATTTAGGGTAAAATTACCAAAACACCCCTATATATATAAATATACTAAAATTACTTCAAAAATTTACCAAAAATAATATAATTGCAGAAAATTAATTTTCTCAATATATTTATCAATAATATCAATAAATAAACTCAATTAACTAATTAATTTCAATTAAACATACAATTAACCCTATTTTCCCAAAATTACATAAACTATATAAATTCAAAATAAATACATAGAAATTCATAAAAATTCAAAATAAATTTCTATAATTCATTTCAATACCTATATTTACCATTAAACACAATTTCACAATTTAATTAATTAATTTTCGAAAATTAGAAAATAATAATAAAATATTCAAAAATACCCAAAAATCAAAATAAATTCCAAAAATTCTACAAAAATTCACACATGTATATTAAGCTAAGGGGAACAACATTTGTGAAGGAATTTTTCATGAATAAATCAATTCAAAGTTCAAAAAAAATCAAGAACCCTAAAATGGCCGAATTACCAAAATTGAAACCTAAGCAAATCTAGACCATTTAAGTAAAATAAAGTTTGGAATCACACTCACCAGATCTCAAGGAGAAGAAAGAGACCAGTGGTGTCAAAAATGGTGGCCAAAAATGCCGTGAACGACGGTGAGAATTAATTTTCAGCTTTCCGGCGATTTTGAGCTCCTCCGACGCCGGAAACGGGCTCTGCTGGCGGCGAAACAGCTGGAGGAAGGAGGTGGTACGCCAGGAGGCACACTGACAGTGAGAAAATGGGATGGCAGGCGGTGGTGAGGGCGGAAACCGATCGGGGAAGAAGGAGAAGTGGGCGATGGCACAACCGTAAATAACTCAAACTTTATTTTTGATAAATATAATATATGTATATATATATACTTTATATTATTTTAATATAAAATATTGTATGGACAGTAAATATTCACCACACACATAATTTAATATATTAAGTAATTTATACACTAAAAATAATTAAATAATATTAAAACTAATTAATAAATAATAAAAATTCTAGGGTAATTAATTAAACCCTAATTAAATAAATACACATATATATTTTATTTAGTACTTTTAAAAATATATATGAGTTCATGCAAATATGGAAATCTATTTAAAATAATTAGTAATAAATAATTTACTGGTCAATTTTTCCGGAAATGCAAGTCCCGGGAAAATTTTACGTAAAGTGCTTAAAATAACATAAAATAAATAAAAATAAATTTTAATTAAATAAAAACTCATGAAATATCATAAATATATACAAAAATTATTAACACTGCATATCCCGATGCAGTATTAAAATATTTAAAAATACGGGATATTACAATAAGCGATTAAAATCAAATAAATTCAAGAACATCTATCACTATAGCACCATAGGTTATATAAACACAAATTAGAAGTTGAGATGTGCAATAGATACTTTTTTTAAAGTTAAGGGGTGCAATAAACCAAAATGGTAAAGTTTAGGGGTGAAAATGAGCACTAAGTTGGCATGACATTTGACACGTCAACGCATATTTTATACACGTGCTCTAATACTCTAAATCATGGGTGATATAGGTACAAAATAGAAGTTGAGATGTGCAATAGGCAAATTTGAAAGTTAAGTGGTGCAAGTTCATGGGTGAAAAGGAGTATTTGGCTAATAATAATTAGTATATTAAAGTAGGGCAGGTTCCAACCTAGCACTCCTCAGGTTTAGTTAAAGAGCCAATCTTCAGTAATTCCATAAAATATAAATGCAGAGGATCAATAAAAAATGAGATATTTCAGAAAGTACCCTCTACTCTTATCCCTTATTATCTTTCTATTTTTTCTTGACACACCTTAATTTTCATCATCATCGTCAACACCGCACTGACAACAGTTAAGAAAAACAACACTTAGAGAATGTGCATCAATTACCGAGAGCTTAATAACATAACTGTTAAGGATAGATACCCTATTCCTGTGATTGAAGAATTATTAGATGAGTTACATGGAGCTACCGTCTTCTCTATCTGGGTACCATCAAATCAGGATGCACACCCACCTAATATACATGAAACTACCTTTTAGAACTCATAATGGAAATTATGAATTTATAGTCATGCCTTTTGGCCTCACCAACACCCCATTTACATTTTAAAGCCTTAGGAATGAAATTTTTAGGTCTTTTTTTAGGAAGTTTGTGTTGGTTTTCTTTGATGATATACTAATCTATAGCAAAGACCCTAAGTCTCATATGGAGCATCTCAAGGCAATGTTCCTTACGCTGTAAGAGAATTGCCTTTTTATTAAAATAAGTAATTATGTATTTGGCACTTCTATGGTCAAGTATTTGGGTTACTTGATCAATAGTCAAGGGGTTTCTACAAATCTAAGGAAGATAAAGGTAGTCTCTAACTGGCGTATTCCTATTACCATTCAATTGTTAAGGGAATCCCTTAGGTTGGCTGGTTACTATAGAATATTTATAAGAATTATGGCTTAATCAACAAACCATTGATGGATCTTTTAAAAAAGGATAATTTCAATGGTCTGCATCTGCGCAACAGGCCTTTAAAGCTCTTAAAGTGACTCTTTGTTGATTTTCAGAGATGAAAAAAATAGAAGAAGAGTTAAAGCTTGAATTACTTAAGTTTCATTGATTGAACTTTAACTTAAACACACACTAAGCTAATGATTACAAAAGAAATTAACTAAAATGATTAATCTAAAAAGCTAAAAAAGTGGCACATAATATCAGTGTGTATTACAAGCAAACCATACATGCAAAAGTCTTAAGCATGCTATAAATTATAATTAATAAAACTCTTAAAGCAAAATAAGAAAACAACATACAACAAATAGAGACAAAAATATTCAGAGCATGCTTGCTAACAATCTCCTCATTTGGCTTTTAATATGCTATAAATTCTTCAAGACTCATCATACCTATGAGGGATCTCATCTTCTTAAACCTATTTCTAGACAAAGGTTTAGTTAATACATCTGCAAGTTTGACCTCAAATTTACATTGGACAAGTAGAACTACAAGTTTTCTTTGAGCTTCCCTTACAACAAGAAACTTGATCTTAAAATGCTTTGTTCTTCCATAAAATATGGGATTTTTGGCAATCAATACTGTAGAATTATTGCCATAATGGATTGGTATAGGCTTTTTTTGAACAAATGCAAGATCAAACATGAGTTTCTTAAGCTAAATAGAATGCTTTACTATAGTTGTAGCTACTACATACTCTGCTTCTGTTATTGATTGTGCAACTAACTCCTACTTCTTTGAATTCTAAGCAAATGAACCTGAACTAAAGGAAAAAAAAAAGTACCCAGATGTACTCTTCATATCCTCATTTGAACCAGCCCAATCACTATCGTAGTACCCCATCAAAATTACCTTTTCATTTAATACTTTAGCAGAGAAAAATGCCATGCCATAGCTTGTTGTCCCCTTCATATATCTTAACACTCTTCTCTCCGCTTTAAAATGCGATTAAGATGTTGAGTGCATAAATCTTTATAATAAACTAACAACAAACATGATATCAGGCCTTACAATTGATGAATACAATAAATAACCAATTAGACTTCTATATTATTTTGATCAATCAAAGCAACCCCATCATTCTTAGTTAGCTTGGCATTTTGAACTAAGGGAGTGCTAATTGGCTTACAATTTTGCATATCAAACTTCTTTAAAATCTTTGTTGCATATTTTTATTAACAAATAAAAATTCTTTTTCACATTTGACTGATCTCCATGCCAAGAAAGTATGCCATTTCACCAAGGTCAAAAATTTGGAACTCTTCCATCATTTGAAGCTTGAATTGCACAATTTAATTCTTATAACTACTTGTGACCAACAATCATCCACATACAAATGAAAATCAAAAGCTTATTATTAGCTAATTTAACATATAAGGTTGGTTCACTCAAGCTTCTTTTGAATTCCAAACTTAAAAAATAATCATCGACTTTGTTGTACTAAGCTTTAAAGGCCTGTTTTAACCCATAAAGATCTTTCTTTAACAAGCAAACCTTAGATTCATTACCAGGATTCACAAACCCTTTTGATTGATCAATAAACACTTCCTCTTCAAGCATTCCGTTCAACAATGTTGATTTAATATTAATTTGATGGATTTTCCACCTTTTATGGGCTGCAAGTGCAAGGAGCATCTTGATGGTTTCCAATCTCGCTACAGGAGCAAAAGTTTCAGAGAAATTAACTCCAAATTGCTAAGCATAGCCCTTCACCACCAATCTTGCTTTTAGTTTGTTCATAGAGTTGTCACCATTAAGCTTGGTCTTGTACACCCATCTCACACTAATCACTTTCTTGTCAAATGGCCTATCCATAAAAACCCAAGTTTGGTTCTTATGAATCATTTCCAACTCCTCTAACATTGCTTGCCTCCAACTAGAATCTTTTGCTACTTCCTTATAGCTTAAAGGTTCAAAAATAGCAACATTACATTGCTCATAAATATCAGCTAGCATTCTTGTCTTCTGCCTACCTTCAATCTTAGTTAAGTTATGGTGCCTTCAATCTCAGTTGAGTTATGGTGCTCAACCAAATTTTCAAGCTCATCAATAGTTACATCTTATTCCTGGGGTTCTTTCAACATAAAGGATTATTATTTTGGTGCAATAAGTCCATCTTCCCAACCCCAGCTAGCTTATTCATCCAATTTTACATACTCAGTGGATAGTCACCTTATTAATGTGTGGCTTGTAAATTCTGTACTCTTTGGCATTCAAGTTTTAGCTAACTAGGATACCAATTTTAGACTTTTCTTCAAGATTCTCTCTCTTTAAATCTGGAATATGAATATGGCAAATACTACCAAAAATTCTAAGGTGAGCAATAGAAGGTTTAAAACCATACCAAGCCTCAAATGAAGTTTTCTCCTACAATGCATTAGTTGGCAACCTATTGAGCAAATAAACAGCAGTATTACTGCTTTTGCCTAAAACTTCTTTGGTAGTCCCTTCCCCAACAATAAACACCTCGCTATTTCCATGATGGTTTTGTTCTTTCTTTCACTCATACCATTTTTTTTAGGTGTGTAGGTTATTGTAAAATGCTATTCAATGCTTGCATCTTCACAAAAATTTTAAAATTTTTCTGATTTGTACTCTATGCCATTGTCTGATCTTAGCATCTTTAATTTCTTCCATGTTTGATTCTCAATCCAAGCTTTAAATTTCCTAAACACAGCTGCGACATTTGTCTTTCTTATAAGAAAATAGACCCAACACATTCTAGAATAATCATCTATGAATGTAATAAAATATTGACTACCATTCAAAGATGGTGTTGCCATTGGTCCATAAATATTTGTATGCACCAATTAAAGCTTTTCAGAAGCTCTCTATGACTAACCAAAAAAAAGGAACCTTTTTTGTTTCCCTTTCTCACAAACTTCATACACACCACCACCATCATCATATATTACAGGCATATTATGCACAAGATTAAGCTTACACATCTTTACAAGAGAGGAAAAACTAAAATGCCTAAGTCTTTTATGCCTAAGTTCTGAGACATCAACAGAACTAGGAAGTGCAACCTCACTAGACCTTAAATTATATAAGTCTAATGGGAAATTTCTATGATGCATCCTAACAGACAACACCTCTACACCATTAGGATCATATATTGCACAAAATTTATTTTTGAACACAAATGAGAAGTCTTTCTCTAGCAGCTGACCCACACTAAGTAAGTTTTAATAAATTTTAGGCACATAAACAACATTAAAAATTGATTTTATACCTAAAGGTGTCTTCATGGTTACAACACCTTTACCTCTTGCCTGTATTTTGGACCCATTACTAATTTTCACTTTAGTCTAGCATGTTTTATCCAAGCTACTAAAGAGACTTTCATCTACTAGCATATGGTACTATCTATAAGCCAAATCTTGTCATTGCTCATGTTTGGACAACATATAACCATGAACAGCCTCTCCTCCACTTCTTGTGGTTCTGCAATAAGGCCCTACTAATTTTGCTTCCTATTTTTGCAAATCCTTGTAATGTGTCGCTTTTTCTTGCAATGAGCATCTGGCCTTCTCTAACATGATTTTTCTCTATGGTTAGACTTACCATAGTGAAACCACATAAGGATTTCCCCTTTCTTTTATGCTACACTGTTGCTTTCCATATGATTCTTCTATCTACCATCACCATTTGCTGACACCATGCTGCCACTAGATTGGACCTACTTCTATTTTGCCATAAAAGCTCCCTTAGTCACACCATTCTAACTGAAAGCTCTTTTTGTCTTAAGAGCTTTAAGTGAATTTATCAAATCTGATAGCTTTATAGCAGCAATATCCTTCAATTCCTCAAGTGAAAAGATCTTAGCCTCAAATTTCTCAAGCAAACTAACAAGGATTTGCTCAACAATTCTTTGATTAGTAATAGGTTCACCAAGCAATCTGATTTTGTTTACAAGAGATGCAATTCTGTTAGTGAAATCCTTCACATTTTCATTCTCCTTCGTTCTATCAAGCATGAACTTTCTCTTGAGATTCATAATTTGCATCTGCTTTATCTTGTCATTGCCATGAAACTCCTCCTTCAAGTAATCCCAAATTTCTTTAGCAATTTGAAAGCAAAGAATTTTCTCAAAGATGGATTCAGAGAATGCTATATGAAGGTAGCTCTTGGCTTTGAATTTCTTAGCTTTCTCTTTATTTAAGTGTTGAATCTGAACCACTATTGGGTTGTTTGGTAGAGGGTGAGGATCTCTATTAGTTTCACGTATCTCCTATAAGTCAGGAGCTTGAAGATAACATTGCATCTTAATAGCCCACAAAGAATAGTTGTCACCATTAAGAATGCAAGGTGCAATGAATGAAAAAGCACTTGGTGATACATTATTTGCCATTTTTTGAATCTAAGAAAGACAACAAAGAAAGGAGAAGAAGGGATAGCGTTTGGGTTTAGACAGGTTGCTCACTTGTTTTCTCTCAAAAAACTAAAGAATGGACTTCAACTCACAAGTCCCTTAAAAACATTAGAGCTCTTATACTAATTGTTGATTTTTAGAAAAAAAAAAAAAAAAGAGCTGAAGCTTGAATTGCTTAAGTTTTATTAATTGAACTTTAACTTAAATACACACTAAGCTAATGATTGCAAGAGAAATTAACTAAAACAAATAATCTAAAAAGTTCAAAAAGTAGCATACAATATCAGTGTATATTACAAGCAAACCATGCATGCAAAAGTCTTAAATATGCTGTAAATTATAATTAATAAAGATCTTAAATTAAAACAGGAAAACAACATACAACAAACAGAGACAAAAATATTCAGAGCATACTTGCTTGCTAACACTCTTACTACAGCACCAGTACTTGTATTGCCTTGTCCAGACAAAGAATTTATCATCGAGATTGACGCTTGTAATGTTGGTATTGGGGCAATATTGATGCAAGACAATCATCCAATTGCTTACATTAGCAAGGCATTGGCTCCAACGCACCACTCCCTTTCGGTGTATAAAAAGGAGCTCTTAGCTGTCGTTTACGCGGTAAAAAAATGGGATCACTATATGGCACACAGGCATTTTTTAATTCGAACTGACCACCACAGCCTCAAGTTCCTTTTAGAGCAACGGATCAGTACTGTCCATCAATAAAATTATATCGCCAAACTTTGTGGCTATGAATTCGAGATTTCTTACAAGAAGGGAAGGGAAAATGCAACTGCAGATGCCCTTTCTAGACTTCCTGCTTCAGAATTTGCAGCAATAACAATCACAACTCCCACTGCTTGCTTGCTACCTGACATCGAGGCGAGTTGGTCCAATAATCCCAACATTCAAGGTATTAATGCTGCTTTACAACAGGGTAAGCTGATGGATAGCCCTTACACTTGGCATGGAACTTAAAAGGAAAAGGGAGGCTTGATGTTGGTAATGATCCTCAATTGAAACTTAAAATTCTTAAGTTGATGCATGATTCTGCCATAGGAGGGCATTCAGGGGTACAAGCCACTGTCAAAAGGTTGCAGCTACTATTTTATTGGAAGGGGTTCGAACGAGATGTGAGAAACTATGTAAGAAGTTGTGCGACTTGCCAAATTTGCAAACCTGAAAATGTTATTACTCTGGGCTTACTACAACCCATTCCTATTCCTGAGGGTATTTGGACAGACATTACCATGGATTTTATTGAAGGTTTACCCAAATCCAATGGGAAGGATGTCATTATGGCAGTGGTGGATAGGTCAAGCAAGTACACTCATTTTGTGGCACTCAGTCATCCCTGCTCTGCTGCAATTGTAGCTCAGCTCTTCCTTACCAATATTTTCAAGCTTCATGGCCTTCCTTCTTCAATCATCAGTGATCAAGATCCCATATTTGTTAGCAACTTTTAGGAGGAACTTTTTAAACTTCAAGGAGTGGAGCTCTTTAAGTCGACATCTTACCACCCGCAAACTGATGGCCAATCAGAGGTCGTCAATAGGTGCCTAGAAACATACTTATGATGCATGTCCAACGAGCATCCCCAACAATTGTCCTAGTGGTTGCCTATTGCTGAATGGTATGAATGGTGGTATAACACCAATTACCATTCAGCAATACACATGAACCCATTTGAGGTCGTCTATGGAATGCCTCTGCTTCTACACATTCCTTACTTCCCTGGAGATTCCTCCATAGCTGATGTTGATCGCTACCTTCAGGATAGAGAATTGGCTTTGCAAATCATGAAGCAACAACTTTCAAGAGCACAACATCGGATGAAGCAGCAAGCTGATTTGCACAGGACAGATAGAACATTTGCCATTGGTGATTGGGTCTATGTTAAGCTGCAACCATACAGGCAGCAAAGTGTAGCTCAAAGAAAGAATTATAAGCCATCACCACTCTATTATGGCCCATTTTGTGTGGAAGACAAAATTGGAGCAGTAGCGTATAAGTTGCGACTACCTGCAAATGCTAGCATTCATCCAGTGTTTCATGTTTCCCAACTTAAAAGATCTCCTCCTGATAATGCCAACACTTCAGCTCACCTCCTTTCACCACCACTCATTACTCCTGTTCCGGTGGCTATTCTTGACAGGGAACTGGTTAAGAGAGGCAATCAAGCTGCTACTAAGGTGCTCATTCAATGATCTGATCGACTTGCAGAAGAAGCTACTTGGGAATTCCTCTTTGACATACAGCAGAGGTTCCCTCAAAACAACCTTGTGGACAAGGTTTCTTAAAGAGGGGAGGGATGATATGTGAAAGAAATTGCTAAGGTCGTTTTGCCTTTATGAGTGGTCATTTGACGAATAAGTTAGTTGATATTTGTAGCCAAAGATTGGTTGTTTTCTCAGTCTGTTATGTTTTAGTTACTTGTTACAGCTAGCACTAGCAGACAAGCAATTGTAACAGCTATATCAGCTGCCACACCCAATTTGTATGCTTATGCTGAATGATAATAAAATTCCTATTTTCTCTCTCTCTGGATTCTTCTTCTTCTTCTTCTTCTTCTTCTCTCTGCACCAAGGCCTTCTTAATTACTTTACTTCTTTGAAAGTTGAGCTTTGGGATCTGGAAACAGATTGCTATTCCTGGGATGGGGTTACCTGTGATACTATTGATCATGTCATTGGTCTTGACTCAGTTACAGAATGCGTTCGGGCCATTTCGACTCTATCTTACATATAAATCATCTCTTGCACCTTAACCTTGCTGGAAACGACTTCAGATATACCCCTATTCCCTCTGGTTTTGACAAGCTTACGAATTTGACTCATCTCAACCTTTCGCGTTCATATTTCTCTGGTCAAGTTCCACTGGAAATATCACATTTGACAAAATTACGGTCTCTTGATCTGTCAGCTGATGAACGCCCAGCATTCGATGGTAGGAGACTTAAACTTCATAGCCCAAATCTCAAGACTTTTATCCAGAATTTCTCTTCTCTAGCCCATCTCTATCTTGATGAAGTTGACCTCTCCGTTCAGGGGGAATACTGGTGTGAAGCTGTCACCAATGCACTACCCAACCTTAAAGCATTAAGTTTGGTCGATTGTGGTCTCTCAGGCCCTCTCTGTCCTTCCATCTCAGAGCTTGTTGTCCTATTAGAGCTCCACCTTGATTATAACGATTTTTCTTCTCTGCCACCAAATTTTCTGGCGAATTCTTCACGTTTGGTGTCTTTTACTCTACAAGATTGTGAATTGCAAGGGACTTTTCCACATGTTTTCTTGCTTCCTCAACTGCGAAACATGGATATTTCATCCAAGTCACTTCTTACAGGTCAGCTTCCAGAATTTTCACTCACCAATGCTATTCAATCTCTCGACATTTCTTTCACCAAATTCAATGGAAAACTGCCAATATCCATTGGTAATCTAAAATTCCTAACAGATTTAAAGCTTGAAGCTTGCAATTTCTCTGGACTCATCCCTTCTTCACTTGCAAACCTTACCAATATTGTGGAACTCGATCTTAGTAACAATAGTTTTACCGATTCCATCCCTCAATTTCATGGGGATATTGTTCCAAATCCTGTACACCTTCTCTTGTCTATCAACCAGCTGACTGGTAATTTACAGTCCTCTCTGTTTACTCTGCTTTCTCTGATAAGGTTAGATCTTAGCCTGAATCAGTTGGCTGGTGAGCTATACATATTCTTCAATGCATCTTCTTCGGCGTTGGAACTTTTGGATTTGGGTCTCAATGAATTAAAAGGAGTGATACCAAAGTCTGTTTTTCAACTTCCAAATCTTAGGCGTCTTCAACTAGATGGCAACAAGTTCCTTCAATTAGAGGACTTTGCAAATGCATCTTCTTCAGCGCTGGATGTTTTGTGTTTGCATGATAATAATTTTAGAGGCAGCGTACCAATGTCAATCTTCCAACAGCAGAGGCTTTCATTTCCCACAATTAATTTGAACAAGTTTAGTGGGACGCTGAACCTTGATGTACTTGAGAATCTTAAGAACTTGATGACTGTTGACCTCTCTGAAATCAAATTGTCGGTTTAACTATGACAACAAAAGTGTTACCTTTCCACAGCTTATAGGTTTAACACTAAATTCCTGCAATCTTACCGATTTCCCAGAATTTCTCAAAGCACAAAACAGTTTGGCAGGTCTATTATTTTCCAACGACTTGATTCTCGGTCAAGTACCTTGTTGGATATGGAAGAGCAATTTAAAAACTTTAGACCCTTCCTGCAATAAAGTTTCATTTCCTGAGCAACCTCTTCATGTTATTGAGGAAAGTAGCAAGCCAATCATTGGTGGTGTTTGGTGTTCAAATTCAGTACGACCTATCAAGCAACAAAATCGAAGGCACTATTCCCAACTGGATATGGAATGATTATCTGCCTCACGTCAATCTTTCTCACAACTATATGAGTGCTTTCGATCAAATTCCACCCAATGTGTCACCGACTTCATTGCAGATCCTTAACCTTCATGCCAATGAGTTGCAAGGTTCAATCCCTGAGGTGTTCTGCAATGTTAGCCAACTCCTTTTGTTTGATGCATCCTCTAACAACTTCAGTGGTCAAATTCCAAATTGTTTGGGCATTAATGTAGCTCTCAATTACTTATACCTGCAGCAAAATAACTTTCACGGAAAGCTGCCAGACTTTGGAGGAGCTACGGGCCTAAGATCAATTAAACTCAATGACAACAATTTGGATGGACAACTGCCAATGTCACTAAGCAATTGCACAGGCGAGGAGGTTTTGGATATCGGAAACAACCTGATACATGATACTTTTCCATTCTGGTTGCACAAACTTCCTGCTTTGCAGGTTATTGTATTACGAGGAAATAAACTACATGGTCACATCAACCATCTGGCTGCTTTCCCAAGGCTGCATATATTGGACTTGTCTTACAATGAATTTACTGGTGAATTGTCAGAAGATCTTTTTCAAAGTTTAGTGGCAATGTGGACGGCTGGCAATGAGGGATACAAGGCAAAATATGTTGGAGAGAATGACTACTACAAGCTGTCAGTGACAATTATGAACAAGGGATTGGAGATGGAGAAAATCTTTGCAATTTTCACTGCTATAGATCTATCTAACAACAGATTCCATGTAGAAATTCCAGAAGAAATCGGAAATCTCAAGTCACTGATAGTATTCAACGTGTCAGCAAACAACTTCATCGTCACTTGGGGACCTAAAGGAGCTCGATTCCCTAGACCTTTCCCAAAACCAACTTTCGGGGAAGATTCCTCAACAACTCAAAAGCCTAACTTTCCTTGCAGTGCTGAATCTGGCATAATATCAACTAGAGGGAATTATACCACAGGGCGACCAGTTTAACACGTTTCCAAATGCTTCTTATGAAGGGAACTTGAGGTTATGCGGATCGCCTGTAACAAGGAAATGTGGTGAAGTTGATGATCCAGTGCCTCCAACAGTCGAAGCAGATGAGAATTCATCAGGAACTGGTCTATTTGATTGGAAAATTGTGGCGATGGGATATGTAAGTGGACTGGTAGTTGGCTTTTCCATTGGATGCACAATACTTGATGGAATGGGACACAAGTGATTTGCAAGTCTTAGAAGGCAAAAGAGAGTATAGGAGAAGATTCATTCGACGCCGGAGGATTCAAAGAAGAAGCTGAAGTTTATGCAAATGATTGTGGTGTTAATAGTTCATAAATGTTTTCAGGTGCCAGCTCTAAGCAATAGGCCTATTTCACATTATTTGTATGTTTTTTCTTTTTCGTAAAGTATATGCTGTTTGCATCGTGTTTGATCAGTACAATGCATTTTGGTGTAAAGTATACCATACTATGACTCGTTTGTGTTTCTTGTATTTGCATGATCTTTAATTAATAATTAATTAATCTTTCAATAGATATGGCAAAGGTTTATTGGCTTTCCAAATGTAAAATAGAAATAGAAATGGACGAATCAAGGCAATTTTTAAACCTCCGTCAAAACTAGCTTTCTGACTTGTGTGCCTAACACATCTGTCTTTGCTGAATCATAATTATCTACAGGGCAGCATACCACAAGGTTTCCAGTTTGACACATTCACAAGTGCTTGCTTCCAGTTAGGAGACTCAGGAATTCTCTTCCAAATGTAGAAGCTCTGATCCCGAGAGGAATTGAAAAAATAAATAAATACAAAAAGTTTAGATAGACTTCATGCGAGAACTGGATCACTGAAGAAAAAATCTGGAATTAATAGGTTTGAATTTCATTTTCTACAAAGAAGATGACACTATCCCTAGATGAAATGTATAAAATAAAGGTCATGATTAAAAATATATATATAAATCCCCAACAAATTAGCAAAACAACAAATGGGTAAGTAATTTCTACAAGGCAATTTATATAAATTGATACAAGTTCGACTGCAAGGAAAATGTAATGCCCTTTTTGTTTTCTTTCATTCTTTTCTGGTAAGTGGAAACTAAAAGTAGCAGTGCAAGATGCGATGGATGCCGCATTAGAAAACAATGGAAATATCACTACCACTGGACAAGATAATAGAACGACTGGACAGCACTCCATCACTCATTCTTTTTGGCACCAGCAACTTTATTGGACATATCAGATTTCAATCTGCACACAAATGAGAGAGCTTCTGAAAACTTGGCATCAATTGCTTCTTCGTTGTTCTCATAGACGACAAATGCTACAAAAGCAACTGGAAGTCCTGCAACAGTAAAGAAAAATGGCAGTTGAGGAAATGTAAGAACTTCATTCCCTTACATCATATGATCAGACAAAAATAACTTGTTGAAAAACAAAAAAGTTCAACGCTACAAGCAGAACTCTGATTATATTTGCACTCACAACCATAAGCACTTCAAATTCTTACATGTATAAGGAATCAACATGCCAAACCTTTAATAATAGTCTATAATAATACAAACTATTCTGAATACATGTAATTCCCTAAAGGAAGCAACTCTTTCTATGCATATGTGTGTATCCATATTCACACAGTTGTGGACAAAAATGTGTGTGCATGTGTGTCTTAGGATTTGTGTGTGTGTGTGTGTGTGTGTCAGAGGAGAGAGAGAGAGAGAGAGATCATACCTATAACAAATACACTCTTGAGTGAAAGGGCTCCAAGGAAGCTAAGAATCAATAGCAACAGAACAACCTAGTTGATCACCAAACGAGAAATAGAAAACTCAAGAGCAGCAATAATGGGCCAAAAGTTAAAAAAGATCAAGGATTTGCCATGTCTTTTCCAATGTATATAAGCACATAAGCAGACAGATCAGTCAACAGGATGCATTGTGGTTAAAACATATTTTGCAAAAAAATACACTCCGCTACTTGCATTAGACTACAGTCTGCTCACACACTTGCAATCTACTGAGGTTTTTCAAGGTAACACTTACCTTCAAAATCTGTTCAGATTTTATGCTGACACATATCTATGACAGTTTGATACACTGCAGCAAAAGATTTATGACAGCTAATACAAAAGATTGAAAAGTCAAAGCAGGCAATGGCAATACCTTAAGGAAAAGAACCCAGTCATTTCCCTTGCAAAGTGATTTTAAGACATTAACAGCAGCATTCCATGATGAAGCCACTGAAAGAGCAGCTTGGTGAGACTTTTCCTCTGATAAGTAAAAATGTGATGCTGGAATTTTTTCGATTGTATAACCAAATCTGCATCAAGGCAAGCTGCAGTAAGACACAAGCATAGAACATCCCAGAACATATAAGCATGCTCCGGTAATTAATTCTAGGAGGTGATGCCAAGCTTGTACTTTTAGCAGATTTCAAGACAATAAAATCTGCAAACGGACAAGAGAAACAGACAAGAAAACACTCACATTCTCTCTGGTAAATTTGCATGTACAAACAGGAAGACCAATGCTGCTATGAGGAGCCTTGAAAGCGCCGTAATGATGGTCGAATGAGATGTAACTAAGTAGTAATAAGTTGCAATTAAAATTAGCAATGCCATCACTGTTTGCTTTTTATCCTTCCAAAGTAGTGTATCAGCAACTGTGAATATTGAATCATTAATCAGATTGAATTACTGAAAATAGTGAACTACAGAATTTAAAATAATGTGAATCATTAATAGGATTAAATTAGCTCTGCAATGCAGTATAATTTCCATGAACACTCAAATACACAATCATCTCACAAACACAGAATGAATTATTTTCAGAAGGTTGATGCAAAATGCATGGTTACATAAAAGTTAGAAAGTGATATGAAGGCCTAGGTTAACTATTTCAAATTCCAACAGTCATCCAATTCTGCTACCTTTAAGTGAGAAGTGAAAAAACAAAATTTCGAAATTAGATTTGCAAAGTCCAAGAGTACCATAGTAGTAGATTATACAATTTTCAGGCACACGATACCCAGCTTAAACCCTTTTGTTTTATTTTTTTTTTTTTTTTTTCATATATTACATTAATAGTTTTTTTATAAAAAAAAATTCATGCAGGAGTAAGCATTAGCAAGTTCGCAAGGTTTCCTGTGTTCAAAATTGCATTTTTTACATATAACTTGATTTTTTAAATTAAGTTAACTACCATAATGGTACAAAAAATATGGAGTCTTAAAATCTAAGAAGCTCAATTTAAATCCAATGTATCCATTGGCAACCCACAAAAAACTGTAGGATTGCTTCCAAGGCACTTATCTGTGGGACCTGAAAGTCAGACATACTTCGACTATTGTCATAAATAGAAAGTGACCAGTCATACCTCTCCCACCTCCAAGACATCTGTGAGCCTTAGATAGTCCATCTCTTTTAGGTTGATTTTCAGCCCTCAAATGTGAAAATGACTCGAGAGTTTTTTTTAAACCCTCCTGCAAAAAAGTCAAAACCAGAGAATCTCAATTGAGCCACCAACATAAGATTTTGAAGTGGACACAGAGACATAATGTACATGTTTTGACTAATGTTCATAAAAGCATTCAGCTCAGAGAGAGGCTGCTGAAAAAATACAAATCATTAACAATTCTCAGAACATAGACATGAAAATTCTAGTGGCCTAGGAATAATGAAGTGTTAGCAAGTTAGTATAGAACTAGCATTAATGCATCCAAACAGCTGGGAGGGCCATATCCGGCAGAGGCCAACTCTTAAAAAAGGGGTTTAAACATAAATTCTGACAACTGCTACACAACTCCCACAGATGTTCAGCAGAAGCAATAAACATATTTTAAATCTTTATAGCAAATAGTCATACAAGGTTTTAAATAAAAAGTGACTTATCATTTAGAAATAATTCAGAAAGAGTAAACATTCCAAAAAAAACCTCAAGTGATATGATGGGAGTGTAGCCAAGTTGATCCTTTGCTTTCAAACAACTAAAAGATCTGCTACAAGAGAGAAGTCTAATTCTTGAAGGTATCAACTGTGGAACCTTCATTCCATATGGGCCCAATAGCTTATATGTCTGCTGCACCACATGCGCAAGTGGCATCACGGCAAGAGCAGGGACCTTTATCCTTGGCCTGCAGGACAAAAAGAAATTGGGAACTGACAATTATAAAGCTTATTGATATTACTACAAGATAACAACAACAATAACAGCAAAACTAAATTTTATTTAAACATGACAGCGACAGTGACTAAAATACCTACAGAAACAGAAACTGCAAGGGCAGCTATGGAAACAACATACACAGAAATCCATTTTTTTGAAAGAGTTTTAAAAAAATTCATCTTCTCATCTGAAGAAAGAGAATGTTCAACAACAACAATCTAGGTAGTGAACAGATGTCACTGAGATTCAGGAACAGAACAGAGTCAACAACCACTGTCAAAGTAAACCCCGGTCAAGGGAAGTACAAAAAGTCAACCAAATCAAATAAAACATATTAGAACATTTGGATCATGTCAGTCACTGTAAGGGGAAAGAAAAAGAAGTGCCTACCTCTCATAACCAAGACCCTCCAACACAAGTGAGGTAAACTCCCAGAATTTTATAGGTTCCATGTTGGTTATAAAATATGCCTGCAAATCCAGTTATGTCTTAGCAGACTCCAAATTTTCCAGTTTAGCAAGTGATATTATTGAAATACAAGAGAAAAGAAGAGAAGAATAGTACCTGCCCAGCAGCTTGCTCGGCAACCTTCCCCCCTGATGCTAGAGCTCGTTCAGCACATATATGAGCATGTGCAACATTTTCAACATACGTGAAATCATAAATGTTATTACCATCACCAATAATGAACTGTTCAATCAATAATAATAAGAAAAGTGAATTAGAAGAGCTGATGGAGGCAACATAGCATGACTGCACATCAGCAAGTGTAAAAAACTACAGCAATTTGAACATAACAACTGTGTGCATTGTAGCTTGCCTGTGTAAAAGGAAATTGAGAAATAATTTGATGGGCATAGAAAATTATGAATTATGTAAATCAATTTTAAATATCAACAAACTTTGCATAACTCAACCAAAGAGAAAAGTTAGATTGGTTGTTCACATCTTTTAATCAAATTAGAGATGAGTATCACAATCCACTTAAATTTCAAATACCCATTCAAAAGCACTGCAATAATGCCAAAGCACAACACAATGATCTCACCATTTGACTGAAAATGAAATGTGAAATGCTTAGGTTAAATTACGCCAGCTATCAGTATTTATAGTCTATTAAAATTAGAGCAGTGATATTGAATTGCAGTGACAAGTGGCAAAGCCATAATTACCTTAGATTTGCCAGCCCTTGCTGCAGCAGCCAAAGATGGAAAAAACAACATATCTCCAGGGCCAAATATGCTACTAGGGCGCAAACTACATGTTAGAAGGCCATTACTTCCATTTGCCTTAAGAATTGCAGTCTCACCTTCAGTTTTAGTTGCTGTATACGAATCGAGAGGCTGAAACAGTTAAGAGTCAATGAACACATCTCCATTTCAGAATTCTATTATCCTATATTAAGTTAATACCTCATAAAAATAGCAGCAAGCACCAAATAAATACCTTAGCTGGATATGGCAAGGTTTCATCACCATTAAGTATTCCATTAATCCCATCAAAGACCACACTAGCAGAGCTAGTATAGATAAGTCTTTTCACATTTAGCTCAACACAAGCATCAATAACATTCTTTGTCCCTGAAAATTACATTCAAAGAAACAGAAAATAATTCCAGAATCAAATATGAAAAATGAAGCAATTAATATCAACAAGATAAACTCTTCAAAATCCAAATCCAAAATCAAAACAAGATCACCTTGCACGTTGACTGAATAGTGGAGCTGGTAGTTATTAATGGAAGAATTAGGAGCCGCCATGTGAAACACAACTTCAGCCCCTTCAATAGCTATACAAAATCAAAAAAAAAAAAAATTAGCAGAATGCTTATCAGCTGATAATATGCACAAATCAATACTATTAACAATCCAATCTTCCCCTCCTTCTTCACTACCTTTGAGAACTTGAGCTTTATCTCGAAGATCCATCGAAACATACTTAGCGCGGCCAGATTTCAAGGCATTGCCTAGGGTTCCACTTTCCTCTTCAGTAGTTAACTGAATGGCAGGCTCTAAATCAGCAATTCGAACTGAAAACATATCGAATTTGATTAACATTTCCACCAAATGCCTGGCGGCGAAACCCCTGCCTCCAGTGACAACACACCACTTCTCCTCCGACGACATTATTATTGCTGTTATTATTATTACTACTACTGCTATTACTCCTCGTTCCTGCAATTCAAAAACAGTTTTCAAGCGAAATACTAAAACAAATGCAGATGAAATTTCTGGCTGACGATGGATAAAACTTACTATTAATAAGCCTCTGCTTCTGCTGCTAGAGCGTCGATGGAATCTGGAGGATATGAGAGTTTAAGTTAGCAGCAGCTGTCTCTCAGGCTCAGCTGCTTCTGTTTTTAGCTTTTGGTGTTTGATCTATTTTAGCTGGCAGAGCAAATATCTCGCTGTCGTCAAAGTCATGTGCAATTGAAAATTGCCATGCGAGGATCGAGACTTGTCGATTTGTGGGGCGGGTGATGGCGTAGCTATGCGACGACGTTTCGGGTGCGCGGCAGCAGTGGTCTCATCTCATAGGCCCGTTGGGTAAATAGAACTTCAACAGCAGTGAAGTAAGGCTCAGGAAGGCACGCGGCTAGAAAAATTCGAAAACGACACGTCGTTTACGTTAAGAAATTTGAAAATAGTATCCTTTCCCTCCAACATTTCTGCTGAAAAATTTTGAGACGGAGACGGGGACAGTAGCCAGCCAAATCCACCAAATGACGTCGACGCCCAAATTCTCACCATCGTCTCAGCCTCTTTCTGTCTCTTGCTTGGTCGCAGTCTCACATCACGACGACGACGACGATTTCCAGGTCTCTCTTTCACAATCACAGCAGCTACTACAACAAAAGCAAAAGCAAAAGCAAAAACTTTTCTCCATCACTTCAACTTCCAAAAAACCCTTAAAACCCACAAATAACCGCCACCGACAGGTGAAAAGAGCTAAACAATCCACCATTGGGGGGAAGGAAAATGTGGATTCGGAAAAAACGACGCCGTCTGGTGGTAATGATGAAGAGTTGGAATTATACGAGAATTGTAGCTTGGATTTGATAGAGTCGAGCATCGATTGCAGTTATAGAAAACCTAACGATGTGGGTTTTGCCAAAAAGGAAGGGTATTCATGCAATTCAATTGAAGCTAGATTAATTAGGTCAGGAGTTGGAGGAGGTGATTCTGGAGCTGGTGCGTTAGGGTTAAATGGGGAATTCGATGAAGATGGTGAGTTGGATGTTTTGATTAAGTTATGTGACAATGAAATGAAAAATCAAGAGAAAGATGAAGATTGTTTATTGGTTCAGTGTCCACTTTGCGGGATTGACATTTCGAATCTTAGTGAAGAATCTAGATTAATTCATACTAATGATTGTCTTGATAAAGAAGAGAATCATACCCAAGATGTAAGCTTTATGCTTCTCCGACATGTTTTTTTTGTTTTTGCTTTTCTTTGAAATGTTATTGCTTTTTGTTAATGTTCATTTATTTAGCAGGTTGTTACTGCGAGCAATGAAAGGGAAACTCATTTTGCGCCACAGCATGATGTTGATGTTTCCCCTGTAATCAAATGGCTAAGAAATTTAGGTTTAGAAAGATATGAGGAGGCTTTTGTTCGAGAGGAGATTGATTGGGACTCTTTAAAGTGGCTAACAGAAGAGGTATGAATTTTGCCTAAATGTAAATCAAAAGTTAACTAATCTAATCGCACTAGGTCTCAATTAAATTCTACTTCTTAAAGCATAGTCCTTCACTATATTGTTTGCATTTTTAGTATTTGTATGGTAGAATAGAAAGTTTGAATCACCCAGATGATTTGTGGGAGCATGCTGATTGTTAACTTGTGAATTTAGTTGAAAAAAGGAAATTATTGAGGTTGCTGAGTGATAATTGGAAGGACTGAACACTAAGCATCAAAATTTGAAACAATTGAACCTCGGTACTGCTCCTGCAGCTTATTATGTCAAGCCTAGGTGTGTCATACTGGGAGAATTTAAGTCTTATAATACTTGGGATTATGGAGATCTATTGATCTAGTTCAAAACAAAGTACTAGAGCTTATAGAGACTAGTGTAAACTAGAGATGGAAAGCTTTAAACAATGAGGTTTCTTAGGTGTGGGCCATGAATGTTTTATTGGCAACCTTACGCGTGCTTCACCCACCTAGAGAGCAATATTAACCAAGTACCTTCCTACTCAATTTCAATTTGGCATGAGCAGTAGAGAGATGTATCACGGTTTCTAGAGTTCTGGGAATAATTGTAAATGTTCCTCTGGCCTACAAAAAAGTAATTTATCAGGGAAAAATAGTGCAGAGTATTATGTGGTGGAGGTATTTCTTGTATTTGAAAGTTGAAATGCACACAGCTTAACAATGGGTCATTTTTCATTCTTTGCAGGATCTGTTTAGCATAGGTGTTACAGCACTTGGTCCCAGGAAGAAGATTGTTCATGCTCTTGATGAGCTTAGAAAAGGGTGTAAATTAGTGGCTGAGACCTGCAGGGATACAAATGCCTCCATTGATGTTGGACCAAGTAGTACCCGTGGAGTAGAGATGCAAGTGGAAGCTTCTAATGTTGATGGTGATGAAGCTAGTAAACAAACTGTGAACAAGTTAATTACAGATTATTTTCCTGGCTCTGTTATTGTTAGGAAGACAAATACAATTTCCACAGAAAAGCGAGGGCTAGCCAAAGGTCGCACAGATTCTGTTCATAAATGTATGGCAAAAAACCACCCTGTAAAAAATGGAAAAATGAAAGATATTCCATTGTGGTGCGCCATACCAGGAACACCATTTCGAGTGGTAATGGCCTTTCGTCCTTTATTAAAATTTATCATGCAAAATTTCATGCCTAAAATTTTTCCATGTCCATTTATGAGAAATTACATTTCAACTCAAACACAATATTCAGCATTCTAATTGATAGTACAGTTCCAGTTGGAGCAGATTTATATGTGGTGCTAGTGGAGGTGTTATCATATTATTTTTCAGTTGCTTATGATCTTTCTAGTTTCATTGCTTAGTTCATTTTAATTATCTCTACAGGATGCTTTCAAATATCTTAGAGGAGATTGTTCCCATTGGTTTCTTACACACTTCCATATGGATCGTAAGTTCAATTATATTCTTGTTGCTTCAGTTTTATCCCAATTTGACAAACTACTGTAAACAGAGTATTATATTCTTGTTGCTCTTCTCCTTCTGTTAGTACTATTAGCCATCTTACAGATTGCCAAATGAGATTAGTGAAAGGATACTCGATGCAAGTTTTTTCATTCTTTTTAATTTGAAGGCATCCATATCAAAATAAGCAAAATTCCTACTTCAGAATTTAGTTCACTATCCCATGTTAGTTGAGATAAAAGAAAGTTCTGCAATTTTTAATCATGTTTCACTTTTCAAATTTTAAAATTTTTTCGTAGTATTTCTTGATTTGCACATTTCAACTAAATTTACGTCAATGGCTTAGGGAATTAGTTAGCTCGCTGCTTGCGCAATACCTGCTAAATAATAGTTGCATAGATTGGCTTTTTGTTTTCAGATGACAATTTGTGTTCAAGGAACTGATTTGTTTTCTTAAAGAGTGCAATTTAAGATTTGTAACTTTGTGGCTGTTATCATTGGGCTTATTCACCTATCTGTAATTTCAAAGCAGTGCATTAAATACTAAAGGCTTGCCTTTTGTTTTTGGATGACAATTTGTGTTCAAGGAACTGATTTGTTTTCTTAAAGAGTGCAATTTATGATTTATAACTTTGTGTCTGTTATCATTGAGCTTATTCCCCTATCTGTATTTTCAAAGCAGTCCATTAAATACTAAAGGCTTGCCAATGCTAACGAAAAAATTATGTTGCAACCATTTTCACAGATTATCAAGGGTTAACAAGGTCCTTCTGCCATGGGAAGATCTATTGTTCCTTGATCACTGCAAGACTTGTAAATATGAAAATTGGAATTCCTTGGGACAGATTACAAGTTTTAACTCTCAACCAAAAGATCAGTATTGCTGGTATTGATGTGACATGCTTGGATGCAAATCACTGCCCGGGATCCATCATAATACTCTTTGAACCTCCCAATGGTAAGGTATGTCTTATATTGACTTCTTAAGGCACTGTCATATTATAGTTGTTACCTAGTTAGAAATTACGAGATAATCCCCAAGCCACTTGAATGTTTAGGCGGTTCTACACACAGGAGATTTTCGTTTCAGTGAAAAGATGGCAACCACAACTGCTTTGCAATTGTGCCGTATCCATACTCTTATCCTTGACACAACGTATTGTAATCCCCAGGTAATTCTGCATTTGAGTAATAGCATTGTCTCAATCGTGCATCACTCAACCCTCCATTCCTCTATTTATAGTGCTCTAAAAGCATCATGCTGCATTACAATTCAGTGCAATGAAGATATGTCTGGTACATGAAGTTTATCTTATTTCATAACTTCTTGCAGTATGACTTTCCAAAGCAAGAGGCTGTAATCCAGTTTGTGATTGAAGCTATTCAAGCTGAATCTTTCAACCCTCAAACTCTGTTTCTAATAGGAAGCTATACAATTGGTAGATTCTCTCTATTGTCCATATGTACCGTCTGATTCTCACATGCCACCTCTTTTGATGCTCATATTCTATATCATTTATCTTGCAAAAGGAAAGGAAAGGCTGTTCTTGGAAGTTGCTCGTGTACTCCATAGAAAGGTTTATGTTTCTCCTGCAAAGTTCCGTCTTTTGGAAAGCCTAGGTTTCCCCAAAGAAGATATGCAGTGGTTCACATTAAATGAAAAAGAAAGCCAAATCCATGTGGTGCCTATGTGGACATTGGCAAGTTTCAAAAGACTGAAACATATATCCAATCAATATGCGGTGAGGACAATTTGTAATATTCTTTTTGGAGTGATTAGAACTTCCTTAGTATTTTTTAGTTTTACTTAGGAGCTAAATCCAATTTCTCCAGTTATAGACTTATAGAACTAACATTTGTTCCGAAATAAATGGGATAATTGATTTTTGAAAAGCATGTAAAGAAAACACGCAAAATAGCCTAGATTACTGTTTCATGTGCTTTGGGCACCTGGCCTGCTTTTCGAGTGTTGCATAGGAGTTTACTGTCTTTGTGCTTTGTTATTACAGCCTATAGGTGCATTGGCTAGGTGTTCTAGTTAACAGATCGCATGTACATCATGTCAAACTCATTGATTTCTTTTAGTTTAGTTTTTAGCCTTTTATTGATGAGCATGCAATCATCAGAAAACATGTAGACATCTGATGCACCTAAGATACTTTCAGCCAGCTTACTCCCCGCAGAGTAGTTTACCAACAAATACATAACTCATGTTTGTTAAACTGGTGGTTGGGTGACCAGTTGCATGGTCTATTCATCACCCACGTTTTTGCTTGACTCAGTATTGTTCTAGCTGTTGAACTGCTGAGAGTTCTCTATGCATTGCTTACACTTATGTGTCCGCTTATATTCAGGGCCGGTTCAGCCTGATAGTTGCCTTCTCTCCAACCGGATGGACATTTGGTAAGGGAAAAAAGAAGTCAACAGGAAGAAGGTGGCAGCAAGGAACTGTTATTAGGTGAAGGGCTGTTCTCTACCTCATGAACTTTTTTATTTTTTCTGCACAGTTTGTTGATCCAGTACACAAACTCTAACCTTGTATCGATTTTCTTCAACGTGTAACAGGTATGAAGTACCATATAGTGAGCACTGCAGCTTTACAGAACTTAGAGAGTTTGTGAAGTTTGTGTCTCCTGAAAAAATAATACCCAGTGTAAGTAACGATGGACGTGAATCTGTTGACACCATGGTTTCCCTTCTGCTGTCATGAGGCTCATGGCTAATTGTCTGCAAGCTGAAAGAAGCCCCATATTATGTCTTTGGATCGAACAATAACATGCTCTTCTTAATGAGAGAGCTTTGAGAGGGCAGTTGATTAATTTCCACATTTTTCTGTATGGCATATATTTGTGTCCGCCACCGCCAGGATGCTGAAATTGTCCAACTCAAAATATGATGTTTTAGAGGAGGCTTAAAAAGATGGTGAAGATATATATTCTTTGATGTTATTTGATGAAGCTTCTTACTTCATACTGTGGTATACAAAATTAAGAGGTTGCCGTACAACCAAGTGCAACCACATCCAGTCATGAAGAGGTTACTCGGTAGAACTACTTGGAAAGCAATAGAGATGACCATACAAAATTCTGCACTGCGCAAAACAAGCAGCATATAACTTCCTGGCTCCTAACAAACATAACTAATAAATAACAGCAAAACCAGGTAAACAAAAAACCAGCTGTTTCGCAAGCAGAAGGTAATCAGCAGCACTATTTGAGGAGCCTGTCAGAGACATTGGCTCCTTATTAACATGTTGAACATCTTCATCTGTGTGCTGCTCAGACTCAGAGTCTGTCATATCCCTGGTGGAACCTTGATTAGCTTCTGCTTTTGAGGATTGTCCTTTGCTGATCGGCTGAAACGACCTAGCTAAATCTTTCAGACGAAATTTCCTTATTTTGCGTTTTGTGATTTACAGAGTTGCTTCTTGTCCTTTTGATTCTTTCTGAACAGCACAATTTTCTCCAAATAATGCTTGTTTCGATAGTGGGGTAGAATCGATTCCAACTTAAAGTCTGCTCTCTTCCTCTTGGCCATTGGGCTATCAGCTCCCTTACCAACTTCAGCTACTTGGCCTTTTAGTTTGGAAAATTTACAAAAATACCTTATTTTTAAATAATCTCAACAAAAATACTTCAAATTTTTATTTTTTATAAATTTACCTTATCATAATAATAAAATATCTTTTACATTTTAAAAAATATACTTATATTTTTCTTTTTAATTTCTCTATCTTTTTCTTTTTTTTATTAATTTATTAACAGTTTTTGTTTTTTTAATTTTTTATTTTTCTTTTTTTTTACTTTTTTATAAATTTTTATTTTATCATTTTTCTTATTTTTTTCTCTTTTTTATTTTTTCTCCTATACTTCTTTTTTCTTTTATTCTTTTTTATTTTTTTCTTTTCTTCTTTTTTTATAAATTTTTATTTTATTTTTTATTTTTCTCTTTTTTATTTTTTATTTTTGTACTTCCCTTTTTTCTGTTTATTTTTTGTTTCTCTCTTTTAAAAAAAATATTTTCCTTAATTTTCCTTTTTTAATTAGTGAAGCATTACCTGATATATTTTTTGAAAATTTTATTTCATAAATTCCTCAAGTAAATTATAAGAATACACAAAACATGTTAGTAAAAATACAAACAACTCATATGCATCAAATTTTTTGTACATAATTGATTATTCAAGTTTTTAATGTGTAAAAATGTAACATTCATTATAATTGAACCAATATGACTATTTCTTAAAAGCAATAATAGAACTTTAAATAAGAAAAATAAAGTTATAATTTAAATTTTTAATGATTCTAAAATAAAATTAATTTTATTAATATATTTCAAGTATAAAAAATATAATTTTAACATTTTTAAGATTTCAACTAGTCTAATGTGTTTATAAAATATAAAATAATGTCTTATAACTTCAAATTGAATGACTAATCCTGAAACAAATCATAATATAATTTAATAATGTGTTAATAAATGAAAGATGAAGATGGGTACAACTCAAATGATAGAGTGCTTATTTAGCATGTGAGAGGTGCAAGAATCGATACCCCACATCTCTATTCTTTTATTAAGTAGCATGTATTTAATTTGTTATTTTTTGTTTACTTTTAGTTTCTGATCTTATTTTAAAAGTGAAGGGAAAGGTG